>OZ005655.1:184869725-186192225 GCA_963930645.1 Salticus scenicus | reverse complement strand
TCTAGAAAAAAAATTGATATGCTTATATATATATAGTTTAATGTATTTAAGATACAAATAAATTAATGAATTATTAATTATTTGTATCTTAAATAATAATTGATCTTAAATGAATCGTAAATGACCTTAAATATTTGTATCTTAAATGATTATCTGCATTATTTTAATGAATTTTTTAAGTTTAAAAATTCAAAATTTAACGGAAATTTTTAAAATAAAGCAAATAAATAAATAATAACAATGGAAGCTAAATTTATATTATAAAACTTACAAAAAAAAAAAAAAAAAAAAAATTCAAAATTCTACAATGATATTACCATTGTGTTATACATTTTCTATACTTTTATTATTATTTTCTCCTCATAAATATGCAAAAAATTACAGCCAGAAAAACATGCATTTCATAATATATTTTATCTGGATCAAAAGGAAGAGGAAGAATAGACTTAAATAAATATTATACATATAAATTAGTTTTAGAAATTTTTCTAATTTTATAAAAAATTATGTGGTTGCATATTACAATGACCAAGAACTTATAAATGTAATTGGTTAAACACCTTATTATTATTATTATTATTATTATTATTATTAAGATTTTTCTGTGAACTAATAATTATTTTAAAAATAATTTTGATACGAAAATGTAAAAGTAAACCGAAGATATCAGTTCAGTTTATTAGGTTCAGTTTCAAATGATAGTTTTAAAATAACTAAACTATGCATTTAAACTCCAATTATAAAATTTCAGTTAATTTTAAAAATTAACTTTAAACTTAAGAAAGAATAAAATTTAATTAAAATGTTTTTTAGATAAGCTAATTAATTACACTCAATTAAAAATCAAAAGAATACTCAAGAGATTTTCATGAAAATGTTATTTATTTATAATTTTAAAAATTATTTTCATGTTATGAGATAAATATATATCTATAACATCTATTTATATTTTTATATCACATATATATTTATAGAATATTTGTTTAGTTATTATTATTTCTTAAGTTTTGCTTAGTTTTAAATAACATTTACAAAATTATTAAAGTGTGTCTCAAAAGTCTCAATTTATATTTAAATTCTTTTTATTTACATACGAGTATTTTAAGTCTTACTTCATTTGTGATTAAATAAAATTAACTTTAATTTTATAAATTCAAAATAATAGAAATGTACTAAACTTTTTCCATACACACATATATAACGATAACGGAAAATAAACAGATGAATAATTCCCTACAATAACACACAAAAGTCTATTTGGTTACTATTTAACATTTTTAAGGTTTATATATATATATATATATATAATTTGGTCAGAATTTTTTAATTTATATTTGTAAATAGAAAAAGAACGCTCACTTAAAAATAATTCCGATAAGAATACTATATATATATATAATTTATCATGATCTTAATGAATATATACATACATACATATATATATATAAATGCTATGTATATTTATAATAGCCGAAATTTCCATATATAAGATATAGAATATTTAATTCTACAATTTATTTTCTATTTCTATATTCTCTCATCTTATATAGAAGTATTAAATTCAAATCTTTTTTTTTTTTTTTTTTTTTTTTTTTTCGAAATAATTTATTTATTTCTATTATTAATTAATTATTTAAATCTAATTATTCACTGAAACATCAGTTATTTAAATATTACATGTACATGATTGTTTGAAATTAGAAGTTTTATACAAAATAAAATATAATCTCATTCAAAAAGCATGTAAAATGTTTCTTAAATTTTATAATCAACATTCAAAACTTTGTATTTATTTATATTCTTGAGCTTTACATTAAAAAGAAAAAAGAAGAAAAGAAGAAAAGAAAAGAAAAGAAAGAAAGAAAAAGAAACTGTTATGGCATTCGGTAATTAAAAACTGGTTTTGGTTATCAAATTTGAAGTTTTATACAAAATAAGATATAATCTCATGCGAAAAGCATGCAAAATGTTTCTTAAATTTTATAATCAACACTCAAAAATTGGTATTTATATATATTCTTGTGCTTTACATAAGGGAAAAAAACTGTTATAGAATTTGATAATTAAAAACTGTTAGTAAAAATTTATGTTTAAAATTAGAGGACAAAACATGACAATTAAAAAAAAGTTACAACAATCTTAAATAAAACTTAGTGAGTAATAATGAAATGTAGACATGCTTATATATATATATATATATATACAGAGAGAGAGAGAGAGAGAGAGAGAGACAGAGAGAGAGAGAAAGAGAGAGAATTAATGAATTCTTCTAGATATCGAATTTATTTTCTAACCATATTATATTCAAAATCTACAATATATATCGAAATATGTAATTAAAATACGTTCATAAGATATTTTATTAAGTTATTTTTCAAACTTCTATTTTAGTTAACCACCTTCTTTGAAATCTTGAGTCAAGCAAATTTATATATATATATGTGTATATATATATATACAACCTGTTTTTATCTAGTATATGCATATTATTCTTACATTTCTCATAGAAACTTTGTCATGTTATTTACGTAATATAGATAAGATTAAGTACGGAATATCAATATGTTATGCCTTTAATAACTTTAATAAAAATAAATAACTTATTATCAAAATGAATTACTGTCATATGAAGAAACAGTACAAATTGCAAAATGTTTCTGCCATGTAAAAAGAAAAGGTTGTAAATGGTACAATTTATAGTGTTTTGGCTACAAAATTTGCATTCTTCATTGTAGAAAATAATTCTCAAATATTCTTTCTATTAATATACCGATAAAAAACACAGAAAATTTGTAAATAAAAATATCAGTTTTACTAGCCTATAATAATATTAATAATAATAATAGAATAATATGGTAGAAAATAAAGAAGAAAATTAGCTGTATCTTAAAACAAACAAAGTGAAGGGTAAATGGACTTTGACCTCTGCAATATGTTAATGATAGTTGACTAATGAAAGAACATTTTCTCTTTCTATTACATTTTCTTTTACCTTTCTTTCTGATTTACTATTCAACAAAAATGTAAAGAACATAGATAGAGAATGATTAATTAAGAAAAAAGTAAAACAGAACAGTGAGTTAAAAATAAAATAGTGGAAGTGAAAAATGAAAGAAAGAAAAGATATATTTCAAATCTAGATTCACGAACAGGAATAGTCAGCAATTAGCGATATGTTCATCCCTATAAATAATGCAATGCAGATAGCATACTAATTACACTCATTTAAATGCATTAGCAACGTAATTAGAAGATGTATATCCAAAGACATATACTATCATTCAAGAATATTTGGTAAATATTAATGTGGAAGTCTACAGATCGTTTTGAAAAATATTTTAGAGCATTATTTACTGAAGCAATTTTGAAATGATTTAAGCGATAAAGGAATAGTTAAAACTAGTTACTGTGTGAAATTTACTCAAAACACTAATAATTTTTGTGGTATCTAGGGGTCAGTTTAGAATAAATTTCTGTTATAGTTTGTACTATAAAATGATTTATTCATGAATTTTAAGAGTAAAATATTGCATATGTACATATGGTACAAAAAATATTTAAAAATTCAAAAGAAACATTTCTTTTGGGAATGTTTTTAAAAAATTAAAAGAATCTGTTTTTGAAAAAACAATATAATAAGAAATGGCATGATTTTTTTTTTTTTTTTTTTTTTTTTTATCATGATAAAAATATTGGAATATTTATAGAGAAGTTGTGTATAAGTTAGTATATAATTTTATATAAAATTAACATTGATATAAGTTTAGATATTTTTTTGAAAATGTAAACAAGTTATTGCTTATTTGCGTTCGTTTTATATTAAGAAAATGCTGATAAAAAAAAAAAAAAAAAAAACTGCTCAGGAATGAAATATTATTTTGTCAGATTTAATTTCTAGCTGAAAGATCAGTTTGTCTGTAATTTTTTTCATATAACGCTTTTAAAGACAACAGTACTGTGCTGTGCAGACAATATTAAGTGATTTTATTTTGAGAAAATGTTGACAAAAATACAAAAAAAGTCTTTTTAATTATATTAGGAATGAACTATTATTTAGTCAGATTTAATTTCTGGCTGAAAGATTAGTATATCTGCTGCCGGACATGTTTTTTACAGAACGATTTTAAACACACCAACACTGTTCTGTGTAGAAAATATTAAATGTAGTTATTTCTTATGACCGTAACTAATTCACAGAAGTGCATACATATTTTGTATTATAAATGTAAAATTTGCCAGCGGTATAGGAAATATCTATTATAATTATTTTGTCCATTTTATTAGAGCAATACCATTACAGTATTTAAACACATTTATTAACATTTAAATATTTTTAACATTGCTTTCCTTCTATTTAAAATTAGGAGCTGATATGCAGTCTTTGATTGAATTTAATCAGTAAAGTTGTATCATAATAAACAGCAAAATTATGTAAAAAAATGATTTTCAAATTAAAATATTTAAATGCAATAAAATGGAAATAATTTGTTTCATGTTATTTATAAAGAAGAACAAAATCACATATTCTTAATAAAATATTATTTTCCTTTTTTTTTTTTTTTTTTTTTTTTTTTTTTTACAAAGGATTTTTCAAAATTTCTAAAATTTAACATATATAAAATATAAAAATTTTATATAGAATCAGAAAAGAAATTTAAAGAGGTATATATTTATTTTAATTTAATCCAAAGGAAATAAATCGCATATTTTACAAAAGTTCATAACTGAATGTCAATAAAAAATATTTTTTTAAAAATGTTTAAAACAAAGAGGGAAAAAGAGAGATAGAAATAGCCTATCTTGTCAATAATCATTTATATAGCATGTTTTAAAGTTAGAGATACATTTAATGCATGTTTTATTTTTATTTATTGATTTATTTATATTTTATTTATATTTTATTTATTTATTTATTTATTTATTTTTTTTTTTTTTTCAAATCAGAAAATAACTTGAAAAAAAAAAAAAAATGAAAAGTTGATAAAACAGTCTTTCTTTATTTCTGAGAGAAGTAACAATGGGCTGATCTGTGTACATTTCAAAAATGAGAATATCATTAACAAGTGATATTAAACGTATTTATTAGTTATATCTTTTGAAGTTTTAAACGTAATAAACAAATAAAAATATGTCAAGAGTAACTATTCCTCTTAAGTGAAATAATATCTAAAGGATTTTCTGGTAGGATTAGAAATATATATTTTTGCCCTTCCATAATGCTAATTCTTTTTCATAGTGTGCCAGACAGTGAAGGAAAAAAAAAAAACTATTATCACATAGTAAAAATAAAATAAAATGCTAAATAACACACACGCATATATATATATATATATATATATATATATTTAGGAATTTTTCTGAAAAAAAAAAAAAAAAAAACTGAAAAATTACATATTTGCGTGTTTAATTTGTAAGAAAATGAAGTAAAAAGAATGTATGCAAAAATTTTAATCATGTATTATTTATAGATATATTGCATGTTTAAATCTATACTACTTACTGGAAAAAAAAAATGCGCATGTGCTAGTAGATTTTACACAGTGATTATATGGCAAATTTTACAAGTGTTTTTTTTTTTTTTTTTTTTTTCCCTCTTGTAATCTAATATTAATGCTGATTTTCCAAAAATTCTGATTAATGCACTAAGTCAATTATAAATCAAGAATTAAATTGAATATTAATGTCATTAAGCAATATATATATATATATATATATATATATATATATATATATATATATATATATATATATATACATATATATATATATATTCATAAACGTTACTGCTTAAAGTATTTAGTGCTTAAAAATTTAACGTACATTTTTATTTATATAGGCCCATATCACGCCTTTCACTTTCTTTAGATATATTTAACATAGGTACTAAAATTTAAAATACACTCTATAGAATTCAATACACATTATTTTTAAAATGTACATATTTGATCTGAGTAACTAAATAATTTGTGGTGATAAATATTATTTACTTAAAAAACCAATTCACTGTAAAAAATTTCAGAAACATTACTCTTATACATCGGATACATTCCTGGTTTTAATAAGTTTAGTGCAGGTTCTTGAGAATAACAGGTTTTCTTCCATGAAACGTTCCTGATTTCAGGAATGTAGTATTATTTTGAATGTGTTAATTTGATGATTACTGATATTTTCAAGGAATATTACTGGTAAATATTGGGCACATAGCTGCCCAAAATTTCCCAGGAAAGTGCCGGATTCTTTTTTACAGTGTTGTTACATCTATATTTAGTTTTTTTTTTTTTTTTTTTTTTTTTTCTTTTCTTTTGAGATCTTTTAGAGTACTCAGAATTATAGGAATATATTTTATATTGACTTTGAAAAACTATATATTACATAATAGTTTTTAGCCAGTTTAAATTACTCTGGATTAGTATTTTGTTGTTATGTATTTAAAAAAAAATAAAAAAAAATATGTCGTGAAAAATTTTTATAAGTGTTTTTTTTTTTTTTTTAGAAATATTTAATCTATTCATGTACGTTCTTATTCTGGAGAATAATTGCTAAAAACTTTTTATTTTATTTTTATTTTAATGAATTTACTACATATATATTCATAATGATGAAAATAAGATATATATATATATATATATATATGTATGTATATATAATGATGATTATGATGATGAGATTTATATCATTAAGTCAGGAATTTCAATAAAGATGAATATGCGCATGCGTATGAGTAAATCTTTAATAAGACTCCTTTTTTATTTATTTATCATTAAAAAATATCAGTAAGCATTTTAAACTATTTCTCTCTAAAATGTTATTCACAAAAATTTTATTCGCATGTATAAAATTCATTCAGTTTAATTTTTCTTAGCCTTTAAAATGGTCGGTTTATCATTGGTGGTGATCGAATAAAGAAACTTTAATCAACCAACCAATTACTGGTTCTGAAATTTTTCTTTTAAAAATAAGTTTGTTCTACACTTTTTCTGGCATAAAAATAGATCATTAATATTGTTTGCAATATAAATAAATAGATATATTTGAAAAAGAAGAAGTATTACTAGGGCAAAAGAAAAAGAAAAAAAAAATATATTTGCCCAAATGCTTTATATGTAAGTAATTTTACCGCATGTACTTTGGCATAATGACCAGTATAGATGATGTATAAGTATATTTTTTCTTAACTACATTCCAGTTTCACTACAAGCTATAACTATATAAATCCCTGTATAATTATAGTTGTAGCAAAATTTTAATTTTATTTAATTACTTTATTATTATTATTATTTAATTATTTATTTATTTTTTTTTTTTTAATCTTGCTGTACAATTTCACCACATGCTACTATTTTATAAATCCCTGACTATTAACTCTAGGAAAATTCTGTTTCTGATTTTTTTTTTTTTTTTTTAATCTTACTGTACTAAATTTTATTTATTTTATTTTATTTTATTTTTTTTTTTTTTTTACATTTAATTAATTAATTTTTTACTTATGTTTACTAACAACTAATTCTTGTTAATTTTACCTAATGAATTTTATCTTAAATACAATAAATATAAATTTAAAAGCCACATAACATTTAGTACTTTAAAATATAGTATTTAGATTTTGAATTATAAATCTTATTAATATTTATCTCTCATTACTATTTAGATTTAAACCATCAATTTTAAAAATAATATTTAGATTTCGAATTCAAAATCTAAATATTATTTTAAGAATAAACATTTATATTTTCAATTATAAATCCTCCAAAAATGTTAATGAAATAAAAACGTATATATTTAAGAAAAATACATGAACAATTTTCTCTGATTAAATATAATTATTTGTTCTCAATGTATGTGAATGTATATACCGATTGTTTATCTTTTAATGTTAGGCTAATTTTAATATTAATAACAGTAATTTTATTTTTATTGTACTCACAAGTTTATTAAAAACTAAATAAAAAGTCAGAAAAATACTAGTTATATTCAATACACTCAATTTGCATTGCTTAAAAAAAAAAAAAAGAAAAAAAAAATGTGTTTAACTGTTTCTTTAACTTTTGCTATTAAAATAACACATATTAAGGCGATTCTTTTTATTATGTCAATAGAATAAAAACATTCTGTTTCTTTTCTTTTTACAAAATTTTCATCATATAAGTTATTAAATACTTATCAATTGTTGAAAAAAATTTAAATATTCACAGTTTATCCTCAGACAAATTGTTTTTATTATATTCCATCGGCGTGGATTCATGAAATTTCCTGTTATGTTTATAATGAAATAAATTAATTAAAACCTAATATGGATTTAATTGAAGGTTAATTTAGTAATACGCATTAAGAAGTTTGCATAATTAAGTTTATTTATTCATTTATCTTTACGGAAATTATAAATATTAAAACTTCATTCGCTTTTCATTTTAAGTAAACATCAGCATAGTAAACAAGGGACATGAAACATAGTACTTTGGCATGATATTCAAATCTGTTAAATTTTATTAATTGTTTTATTAAATGATTTTTTTTTTTTTGCTAATATTAACCCTAAAAATTGTAATCGACGGCAATTCATGCGAATTTTCCTAGCGGAATAAGATGCTCCTCTCTCGGCAACCGCTCAACCGTATTTCCCGCTGGACATAAACATGCCTTTTCTACTTCATGTTATCACTCCATCTCCGAACTGCGAACGGGTTAGTGAAAAATAAAACAATCAAATAAACAAAGGTGGCTTACCTCTGGAAGATATCTCCAGTGTAATTAAAATACAGTCAAAATAATCTTGGAAACAGGAAGAACGAACGTCATTCAAAAAAGAGTAGAGCTCCGGCGTCTGATGTGTTGCAAACGAATCCCGAAAGATGGCGCTGAATATTTCCCTGACGTAACAGATTGCGTCATCACCCCTTGCTCCCTAACCCTATCCTTGAAATAAACCCCTTGTGCCTCTCATTCACCATAGCCCCACCGTGGGATTCTCTTTTTTTTCTTGAGAAGATTTTTTTTTACGAAAACCTGGGGTTTGGCTCTTTTTGCAGTTTTTTATACAAACTTTATAAAGAACAGGTTTTCTGTAGGAGGCTCTAAAAAGGTAGAAGAAGAGTGCAGAAATGTAGGAGATTAAAAGTGTATAGGCTTTTTCTGTTCGGCTTAAAGTTTAATAAAAATTGTGGGGGGAATCAAAATGCATGTTTTTTGTAAATTCTAAGCTCCACATTTTAAGCCTTAGATGCAAGCTTTAGATGCAAGGTAAACGTTATTTTCAATTAATCATAACAAGGAAAAAAACCCTAATATTCACCTGAGTGGAGCGAAACTTTCACTCTTATTGCAAAATATTAATATACAGGGCGCGACTTAGCCTAATTGGGGCCCGGGGCAAAAACTTCTTTGGGGCCCTCCTCTGCTTCAATACTTGGGCAAAAGCTTCTTTTCCTCCCCCCCCCCCCCCTGCTTCACTACTTCAGTAATGAAGAACCGAATTTTATGGAGGTATTTAAATTTTTCCCCTCATTATAGATATGTAACAAGAAAATTGACTAGAACCTAAAATAGCTATAAATCCCCCCCCCCTTCCCTGCAATGGTCAGACGAAATATCGTTCTGTCCATTTTATTTCTGATTGTTAACTTTTTCCTCTAGCTGCGAAAAATTCATATCCTTGCTGACATTAGTTCGGAATTCAGCTAAATTTTCGTAATTACGATGGCTCAATTAAGCCGGATTTTACACTATACTGATATTTTGTTTTAAAATACTTCATTAAAGAAGGAAACGTAAAATAAACTTTCTATTCGATTTGGGGGCCCCCTCTGATCTGGGGGCCCGGGGCAACTGCCCCGTATGCCCCTGCCTTAATCAGGCTCTGTTAATATATTTCTATGTATATATATATTATTTTTATTTATTTATTTATTTATTTTACAGTTTTGAATTCGATACTCGACGTTGGCAAATTGTATCCACTTCATAAGTATTAGTTTCACAAACATTTCCAGTAAAATCCTTGTATAATATAATTTCGAATGAAACTATATCCAGTAAAATATTAACATTTCTGTCTTTATATATATATAAAATCTTTTAGTATTTCCGATATAATAAGTATACATGAGCAATATTGATATAGTATTGTAAATAAATAAATAAATAAATAAATATAAAAAAATTTGCATTTCAATGAAATTTAAATTTGCCTTTTACTGAAATAAGAGAAATTAATTTAAGAAGTAAAAACATCATTTTACATCTAATTTTATATTTCATCTTTAAAGAAAAATGCTTGCTGTATATTTATAAAAGTTGTTTTAGCTATTTTAGTTTGCAAGATTAACTATAATCATTATCACTAGACATGATTCTGTTAATATTATTCATAAACGACTTAAACGGTATAATGTATATAACACACTATATAAAATTAGATGAATGAATCATAATCAAATTTAACCTGTAAATAATTGCTTTAAGACAAATTAACACGAGATACTTAAATGTTTCCTATGAGGTAATTCAAAATATTAATGCTCCTGAAATTATCCAAGAATTGTCGCTACAGTTGATACCAAAAACATTAGTAAATATATGAATATTTAAAAATTAATTGAACAAACAAAAATATGTTTTAGCTTTTTTTTTTTTTTTTTTTTTTAATTTATTAAACATTTTCTTCAGTGTTTAATAAAATATTATACAACAAAAATTTTAAAATGTTTTCGAATCGTTTATTTTTCAGAATTCATTTTTTTTTTTTTCACTATTGTGTAAAATCTATGAAAAAGAGAACGCCAAAGAGTGAATTTTGAATACTCATGGCAAAATATTGAAAACTATATCAAATATTGAAAACTATTTTCAAATTAAATCTATTTTTCTTTATGAAAAATAAATAAATAAATAAATAAAAAATAAATAAATGTATATTTATCCTATAATTATCTGTTTCTGCTTTCACGCTGTAGTCCTGTTTAAATTTTATGACCAAAAACTATTGTTGCAAGATCCAGCTATTTATTACAAATTTCTTATTCTTTATAACCCGATTAAAAATTTCTTATATTTGAGCTTACACATTTCTCATTCCTTATAACCCAAATAAAAATAGCTCATATTTGGGCTTACGAATTTCTCATTCTTTATACCCAACCAGCATTTTTTTTTTTTTTTTTTTTTTTTTGTGTGTGTGTGTGTGTGTGTGTGTGTGTGTGTGTAAATTTTACTATTGTTTCACAAATATACGTCTCAAGAATTTTTTTATCTGACGAATTAAAAGATATTATCAATAATCGATGTGCATATGTATAAAAATAGCAGTTTTAATGTTTTAAACTTTACCCATGTTTTTACAATTTATAGTATTTATTGCCTTACAAATTTCTCGACTTTTTTCATTAAACTGTAGTTTTATTTATTTTACTTTATTTTATTTTTACTTATTTTATTTTACTTTTTGAGTACTTTAATTTTGCAATTACTCGCAAAAAGTCTACCCGAAGTATTTTTATCAAGCAAATTCAAGGATATTATCAATGTGTGTGTGTACGAGAAAAAGCTAATTTTTCATTAAGGTAGTCGTGTTTTTGCCATTTAAGTAATATATATATATATTAAGTAAAACAAAGTATTTTTTCATTTATAAGTATGAATGTGTTAAATAATAATAATAATAAATAAAAAACGGTTTTTGCCACTCATAGTGCTGTTTTACAAATTTCTCATTCTTCACTATGTAAAACTGATTTTTTGTAGATTCCATTGCAGTTTTTCGAAAATATTCTTCCCAAAAATATTTATCGGATTAATCAAAACGTTTGGTCAATTTACAGTCACCCTTTGGACATTAAGGCTCAATGGACTGCAATAGATAATATGCATGCATGCAAATAAAAAAAGGCAATGTTAGAGAAAGGCTAGAGATAATGTAAAGTATTTTAAACATTCCAGATAACAAAAGAAAAACCACATAATACTGTAAAAATTTTAATCTCGTTTACAATGAATCCCTATAGGAAAACTTTTCTTCCATGGAAAAAAAAAAAAAAAAGGCCTAGCCCTACCCTTTCCATCTATTTTACTCATGTCTAACTGATCTCTCCTTCCTTGTCCCGTTACCCCTTTTCCCTCTCAAAATTTCACTTTCTCACGATGTTCCACTAACCCATATCTCCCCCAACCTAAAAATCTTGAGTTTTTCTTAGTTGCGTCCTACTACACAATGATTCACGTAATCCCCAAAAGGGTGGCTGAGGGGAAGAAGCAGGAAGTAAATCCCCAAAAGAAACCCCTTTCCTTTTGTGGACCTGAACTTGAACTTCATACCTTGCCCTTGAAAGTTAAGTTCGTGGTGGGAAGAATTCTTTTTTATGGCATTGAGATGGGCGGTAGTCAGGTGAGCTAATGTTCGAAGTAGTTTTTTCCCCCTTCTTAATACGTAATGAAAGAGTTGAGGAGAATTGGGGAAAAGTTTGAAGGTTATGATAAGTGATTGCCTTCTTTGAGAATGCGGGGATGGTAAACTTTATTTTAAAAAGGGTTAACGGTATCGATTGTAAAGAGAGATGGGAACAATTGTTCCCCATGAGCTTTATGTTGAAGAATAAGTTATGATTTTTATTATTATTCTTTATTTACACGAAGTATCGAGTTTTAGCTAATTTTAATTTGTTTTTGTAGGATTCTTCTTCTTCTTTTTCTTCCTTTTTAATGTATATATTTTGTATAAAAACTAATAATGGGTTATAATGTTCTAAAAAATCCTGTTTTGATATATGCACTGACTTTACCTATTACCTCTATATAAATTTAAGATAATTTGATGGAACATTGAAATGTATTTAAAATAGGCTAAATTAGTTTTTGTGAATTTCCGTGAAGAATTTTATATATTTCTTAAAATTTTACTCTGACAGCTACTTCAAAGAAAAATTATTTTACTTATTTAAATCAGAAAAGCAATTGTCTTTATGTAACGCATACGTACCAGTTTTATTACCTAATGTAATAAGTTTCAGAAGAAGATAATGTATAACTTGTATTGTGAACTTTCAGAGAATATGTATAAAATAATGCTATAGTGTCAACAAGTGTTTCTGTTCCTTTTGTAAATTTAAAACTAAGGAGAAGCAGATGTAAAATTCTGGAATGAGGTGAATTATCGAAGGTACACATGTTAAATAGCAATTATATATATACAAGTTAAAAAGTACAAAAAGTACTGATTACATTCATGAAATTAATCAAATTAAATGAAGATTTTAAGCAATTTAAAAATCTAATTAAATTTACAAAAAGTAAAAATTTTAGGTTTTTTTTTTTTTAAGATTTAGTCTTCTAACTATACGTACTAATTCGTACTAATTAACATTTAAGATTATGTCGTCAGTTTTTTAGGTTCTTTTTTTTTTTTTTTTTTTTTTTTTTTTTT
This sequence comes from Salticus scenicus, assembly GCA_963930645.1. Classification (NCBI taxonomy): domain Eukaryota; kingdom Metazoa; phylum Arthropoda; class Arachnida; order Araneae; family Salticidae; genus Salticus; species Salticus scenicus. The sequence continues at coordinate 186,178,814 of OZ005655.1, read as the reverse complement.
TTTTAAGATTCAGTCTTCTAACTATACGTACTATTTGACATTTAAGTATTATGTCGTCGTTTTTTTTTTTTTTTTTTTTTTAAGATTCAGTCTTCTAACTATACGTACTAATTGGCATTTAAGTATTATGGCGTTGGTTATTTAGGTTCTTTTTTTTTTTTTTTTTTAAGATTCAGTCTTCTAACTATACGTACTAATTGACTTTTAAGTATTATGTCGTCGGTTTTTAGGTTTTTTTTTTTTTTTTTCCTAAAGAGAGGCGGGAGGGAGTGAATGATAGTTTTAAATACCCACACTACGTAGCAATATTTTTATATTTTAACTGTAAAAAAAAAAAAAAAAAACACGTTTGGTACTGACGACATCGCAGACTTATGTCCGTGATGTACGAATCCCTTCACATCTGAAGTGATAAAAACCTTCATAATCATGAATTTAACAAAAGACACTCAGAAAATATTTTATTTCATGCCATTGAAGATATTATGACAAGATTTAGTTTAGGCTTTCAGCAAGTTAAAAGACACCATCTTGATGGAGCACTAACTGTGTGCGGTCATTTAAGTGGTGTTCAAATGTTCATTAAATATGGACAGCCGAAATTACTACTTGACATTGAAGGAACTATTCATTTAGACTTGTGTTTCAAGAAGGAACTGGTATTTACTCATTGCTTTGTGAAGCCTTGTATTTGATGAAGAATGTTTCGAATCTTTTTTTTATTTTTTTTATCGAAAAGAAAAACTATTTCTTCGGACATTGTACTCATGCCATGTGATCAAGGTTGTAAAGAAAAAGGGTGTGATCTCTTTCCTCTGTGTATAACAGTACGATGCGCCAGAGTTAACTTACTAAGCAGATTCTTTTTAAATTACAAATCCCTAACAACACACTTGTCCATAATACATCCTGAAGATGTCCGCAGGATGTCTGTAGATATCATTTTGATCCACAGGACATCCCGAGGATGACATTTTGGAGAAGTTGTGCTGTTAGGGAAAGGATCCTTCAGAGAGTAAAAAAAATTTTGAATTATAAACATGCAGATTCAGATGATCGAACAGAAGCATTAAGAAGATACAATAAACAACGGGAAAAAAAAAAAAAAAAAAACTTTTTGCATTAAAAGTAGCATACTATTTTGGTCCATGTGAACAATTAGCCTTAGCTTTGCAAAAGATGAGGTATACTGCTACACAATCAAAGAAATCTGCAATATAAATTAGACACGTTTATAACTATAATAAGCAATACAAATTTTTAATGCATTAAGGGAAAAAAAAAAACTGCTCAACTCTTGGAATTTGACGCTCCCACAGCCATCTTAAAAAGGAAAGTATTCCAGAATGTTCTAGAATTTTTCTGAAAGTGCCAACATGAATTAAACTGTCGTCTTTCGAAAATATTTGATTGAAATTGTTGGCATAGTAATCAGAAGTGTTGAAAAATATGTCTATAAAACAGGAATGCAAACTTTTGTTAACATAGAAAAAGTTCTTATTGTTGCAGTGAAAAGGGAATCTTCAAAACGCATTGCCTTGCAAGAAAAACTGGGTATTCATACAACAGATATGATTCTTTAAAATGTTAGAAATTCAGTTGCTTTTGTTACCTGGTGTAGTAAAAAAATAGTTTGTGGCATCACTTGCTATTAGGCAGAAGGTGGTTGCAAAAACAAGTGCAATTAAGAAGCTTATAAATGAATTTCTGAAACTTATTGAATTAATCTTCTTTGTTCTTGCTCCTGCATCTTCAGCCGCTTGGTCGTTCAGTACTCTAAGGCTGTTATTCACCAATAACTTCAACTCCCGGGTGGACACAAAAATTTGAAAAGCGCATAAAGGCGAGGTGCAAATTTTCAACAAATTTTGACGCGTTGTTTCTGCCATCTAGCGGTATAGATATTTTCAGATTTTTTACGTGAAAATAACCAATCATAGATTATATGAAATCCTTGACGCTAGATGGCAGAAACAGCGTGACCAATTTTTACTGGAAAGCTGTAGCCTGCCTTTAGACGCTTTTCAAGTTTTTCCGTTGAACCGGGAGTCGAAGTTAATGGTGAATACAGCCATTTAACGAATAAAAACGTCTTTATTGACGAATGTTATTCGAAAACGTTTAACATATCTTCCGCCCCTTAATATTCATGAGTTTCCCACTGAAAAATTGATCTGTGTTTTATTATTAAGGAATTTGTATATAAAACTGTATGAAAAAAAATGTATTTGACATATAAAACATTATCACAAAATATTTTAGGGGCCGCGGTAGCCCAGTTGGTAGAGCGCCAGCCTCGTAATTGGAAGATTGCGGATTCGGTACTCGAGCCGACCAAAGACCGTCGTGTACACTAATGGTGGCTGGTGCACGTAAAATCTGTCGTGGCTGCAATGTCCTCCATGTCCCCATGAAAAATTATACCTCTGGGGGTCACCGAAGCGGGAGAGCCATCCTTCCGTGGAGGATCAAAATTGCGATGGCATGTCTCAGGACCACCTCTAGGGGTGAGTCCCAGACCGTCGCCAATTGCCCATCTGCGCAGCACTAGTGCGACGTAAAACCCAACCAACCAACCAACCACAAAATATTTTTGTCAAGAACTGATAAATAATAAAAACGCATGCCTCCATAGTTCGCTGTAGTAATGATATAACCACTACCCCTCTCCACAACGTTTGCACGTTCTTGCAAGTTTCTAAAACAAATCTTCAATAATTCGCTCCATGGCCAAAAACTTGCGTAAAACATAAGTCATGCAGGCAAACAATATTAACAGAGAATATTGAACTAAACGAGAAAAAAGTTGTTATGGAAGCTTTATGAAGCTGCATAGAATCGTCTTAAAAATTTTATAAATCTGTTATTGAATTTTTTGAGCAACTTTCAGAATATTTCAAGGGTCGCGGTAGCCCAGTTGGTAGAGCGCCGGGCTCGTAATTGGAAGATTGCGGGTTCGGTACTTGAGCCGGCCAAAGACCGTCTTATATGCTAGTGGTAGCTGGTAAATGTAAAATCTGTCGTGGCCGCAATGTCCTCCATGTTCCCGTAAAACATTATACCACTGGGGGCCACTTAAGCGGGAGAGCCATCCCTTCCGTGGCGGAACAATATTTTGATGGCATGCCTCCGGACAACAACTAGGGGTGAGTCACAGACCGTCGCTAATTGCCCATTGCGCAGCACTAATGCGACGTAAAAAAACTCAACCAACCAATAAACCAACCAGAATATTTCAATTTAAATAAAATTGAAGTTGCTGATAAATTTAATGTATATAGACGCCAAAATTTCATAGGAAACTATGGCTTCACGTACAGTCGGTAACAAATGTCTCCGAACACTAGCAAAAATTCCTATCTAAAAAAAGTACACTTCAAACGGTTTTGTTAAATAAATCCTTGTCGAATCTTGTTCTTAAGTCAGTGTAAGAAAATGATTCGATAAGGATTTATTTAACAAAACCGTATAAAGTGTACTTTTTTTACATAGGAATTTTTGCTAGTGTTCGGACACTTTTCTTACCGACTGTAATATAAGCAAAAAGCACAAAGCTTTTCGCCCTGATCAACAGGGTATCATCAGGGAATTAACATGATTTAGTTTCACATAATGTGTAGCTATGCGTTCAATTATATATATTACAATAACAGGCGACAAATACAGTTAAGCTTAATAAAACATCAGTTTAGTTAAAAAATTCTGGAGTCGATCAGTTGGAGCTGTTTTAAGTTTACAAGGAAGTAACATTTGATATCCGGAACTATTAAGGAACTTGCTTGAAAAAGGGTTTAGTGGATGGTAACTGGAGAAGCTGGACTGGCGGTAACAACTGTTGGAAAAAACTGTAGAATGGTCCAAAAAACTTGTAGAAACTTGCAGCAATTAGAAATCGTAGTCCACTGGAGAAGTCAGTGGATAGGAACTGGAAATGCTGGACTGGAGGTAACAACTGTTGGAAAAAACTGTAAAATAGGCCAAAAAGCTTGTAGGAAACTTGCAACTATTAGGAATCATAAAGTCCACTGAAAAATAAATGGAATTTAAATATCTGGTTGTATAAGAAAATGCCAAATTTTTGGTAGGAATGCTGAATCTTTAGAATTAATTGTATTACGACATTTTATTATATTAATAGCTTCCGAAATTAACAGTTCTGTTGTATTTTGTAGTATAGTTGCAATAATTTCTGCTTGATCCCGACGGGGGGGAATAGCACCTAAGTTATTGTAAATGAAGTTAACTAATGTTTTAACTAACTTTTTACTTCTTTAACACTTCTAATATGTATTGAAATTTAATTTTTCCGACTGAGTGAAAATAATGCCTGGACCGGGACTCGAACCCCGGACCTTTGAAATTTAACTTTTCCGACTGAGTGAAAATAATGCCTGGAATGGGGTTCGATTCCCGGTCCAGGCATTATTTTCACTCAGTCGAAAAAATTAAATTTCAATAAATTTGATTTCCTTCCACAGTTGATTGTGTGATTTTATTAAAAATTGTACTTCTAATATGTTTTTGAATTATCTTATTAAGAGTTCTTTTAGTTTGTCCGATACAGAAAAATATATCATTGTTTGATTGTAGTGGAATTTTATAAACCTCTCCAGTGAGTCTAGTATGACCACGATCATTCAAACTTAAATGTTCAATAGTTAAAGGAGAGGTATAAGGAATTACAATATTTTGAATTTATTGCTATAAACAAGGCTGTTAGTGAATTTAATTTTAGGGGTTAATGAAAAAGGATTATTAATTGGAGGAGATAAGAGTTAATTTTTTATTTTATTGATAATCTTAATTATAGTAGTCTTTTTTTGTACCCAGCGTTAATACAGATTTCGATAATTTTGTTTAATTGTTTATTTTCACTAAACTGAAATGAAGTATAATTAAGGGCCCTGAATATGTAAGAATTGAAAAATGAATTTTTTAAAACAATTGGATGATCAGAGCAGACGAATCAAGGATAGGAAGGGGGACAAAAGAGTTTTTATAGTATACGTCAAACCAAATAACTTAATTAATTTCAACGAAATAACTGAAATTATTGCAACTCCACAAAATATAACAAAACTGTTAATTTCGGAAGCTGTTAATATTATAAAGCGTCGTAATACAATTAATTCTAAAGATTCAGCATTCCTACCAAAAATTTCGCATTTTCTTATACAACCAGACATTTAACTTCCATTTATTTTTCAGTGAACTTTATGATTCCTAATAGTTACAAGTTTCCTACATGCTTTTTGGACTATTTTACAGTTTTTTTCAACAGTTGTTAACTCTAGTCCAGCTTTTCCAGTTCCCATCCAGTGACTTCTCCAACGTACTATGATTCCTAATTGCTGCAAGTTTCCTACAATTTTTTTTTAGACCATTCTACAGTTTTTTCGAACAGTTGTTACCCCCAGTCCAGCTTTTACAGTTACCATCCACTGATCCTTTTTCAAGCAAGTTCCTTAATAGTTCCAGATATCAAATGTTACTTCCTTATAAACCCAAAACAGCTCCAACAGACCGACTCCAGAATTGTTGAACTAAACTGATGTTTTATCAAGCTTAATTGTATTTGTCGCCTGTTATTGTAATATATATAATTGAACGCATAGCTACACATTATGTGAAACTAAATCATGTTAATTTCCTGATGACGCCCTGTTGATCACAGCGAAAAGCTTTGAAATGTATTTTATTATAAACGCCACTTTTAATTAAATATATTTTTTAAGTGTTTTCGTGTTTTTAAAAAAGGTCTTTTTCATATACTGAAAATAAAATTAATTTCCAATTATAGTCGATAATGTGTCTGACTTATTTTTGTATGGCCATGTAAATCTTAATGCTAGTCGTTCAATATTCCCTTGATTTTATTTATTTATTTATTTATTTATTTATTTATTTATTTTTTGTGTGTGTGTGTGTGTGCGCGCGAGCTTATGAATAATAAATAACAATTTCAATGCGTATCCTGAAGTACAAAGGTATTAAAATATGCTTTATAAAAATGCCTCTCACAGAATGCGATGCATCGGGATTCTTTCGGGTGTCCCTGTACATAAATCAGTGTTTCTATTTACAGCATTTTCAACAGTGAACATGTGACAAAGCACTTGAATATCATACATTATTTACAGATAATGATATGAAGTTTTAAGGAAATCTGTGAGAATTTACGGCAGTTACAATGCAGATAGAAAAGCAGACAAACCAAAGTCAATAAAATGTTGAAAAAAAAAATGAAAAAATAAATTTGAAATTTATAATCTATATACTATTTCTCTAACGTGGATCAGTTCCGATAATATTTTGCATAAACGATACGCTAGTGACAATAAAATACGCGAGGATAAAAAAAAAAATGATATACAAGCAACATTTAAGCGCACGGACTCATTTCAGTAATAAAATAAAATAATGACGACATTTATCTGATTAGATCATTTTATAGAAAAATTTGTCTTTAAAATTTGCATCTTTACAGTCCTTGCAAGCGTCATTTTAAACCCAGCAATATTTTAAAAATATAAACAAAATATGAACTTTTTCATATAATTAACTGAAAAAGGCAATAATCAAAATAGGTACTAAATGTTTTTAACAAAAAATTGAATAAATAATAAAAACATAAAATAAAAAGTATTTCGCCAACATGGCGGCAACAATTTAAAAGTCGCCAAAGCTGTCTTGACTGGAGAAATATGGCAACTCGGTCGTTAAAGATTTTTTTTTTTTTTTTTTTTTTTTTGACATTTTTCTTTGAATGATTTGGCTTTATCATATTAGCGCTTCATCCTACAAAAACTAATAATAATTTGGCTTCTGGTGAATTAAAATTTTAATGGGATGGTGAAATTGGTATAAGACATAAGTTTCAAAATTTAAAGGTGAAAAGAAAAAAAAGAAAAAAGAAACAAACTGCGAAAATTTCGCATGGGTTTACTAGTAAATAAATAAATATATATATATATTATCGAAAAAAAAATTAGACTATAAATTTCCTATTATACATGCAGTGAATAGTTTAATTATTATGAATTAAAACAGTAATTTTTTTTTTCTTTCAGTGCGTTTTCCAGCTGCTGCAAAGTTAAACTAAAACAATAATTAAGGACAGTATTGATATTGTAAGCTTAACATTATTCTAAATAAATTGTCTTTTTATAAATGATAGATGAACTTCCTTTTGTGTGCAACACACAATGTTCTAGCTGTTTGTGACGAATTTGAATATTTAATTGGAAAAATAAATAAAATATATGTTTAAAACCCCATCTTTAGACTAATAAATCATTCAGTAATGATGTGAATATTACTGAGACATTGAGATAATTATTAGTGTAGGATTGAAACAAGTTCTCTGAATACCTCTTTGCATAATTTCGCTTATATTATCGATTATCTTATCGATATTACAGTTGCTAGTATTAATTCTAACTATTTTGTTCAATTCCTTATTAATAATTCATCATTTCCTTCTTTCTATTCTTCACCATGCCTTAATTAACTTTGCAAAAAAAAAAAAATAGCCAGAGGTCTACCAGTTCTCAAACATAAGTCTAGTAAAAATTAAGTTAACTAAAATAGTGCAATTACAATTCTTAATTTAACTTTGATAAGAATTAATAAAAGTAAAAAATAAGAAGTCAAGGTACATTGCATGGTATTGCATGCAATCGGATATGACACTCAACCAGGTTCTTCTTACTTTGCATTTGAATACTACTTATAATGACAGATTGCACTAACAAATAATACATATGAATGTGTTTAAAAAAAGAGTTAAAATTTGTTTTAGGAATATATTCTTTTGACTTATATTTTTGCATGAGGGGAAGGAAGTACCGTCTCCTAAAGAAACCGTTTGAATAAATTACCTACATTAATAAAAACCAGTTGGCATAGGTGGACTCTGCTCAGTTCCCCATCATATTTATGTTCTCATGAATTTCTAGTGGGAGACATTATAATCATGTTAAAAGAAATTAATTTGACCAAAGCTTGATACAGTGACAGAATGAAATCCCCGCCTAGTAGGCTATCCACCGTTCACTTCGATATATTTATCTTATTCTAATCTATTAATTTATTTTATCAGGGTCAATTCTGTTGTTTAGTTTTCATGCTACAATTTCCAATGCAATAATCCTCAAAATTCATATTTATATGAAAAATTTACAATTTCGATATGTTGATAAAATCGTAAATTACGAATAATTTACGAAATTTTCCTAGTAGAATATTTGTATTCAATCCCGTTCAAACAAATATCATAAATGTAATTTAGAAGTTGTCTAATGTATTTATGATCCTCAAAATGGAAGTTTATGCTCAATTTTGCCTTATTCTGCCATTTTAAGTAAATCGTAAATTCCAAATAACTTACGAATTTTTTAAATTGAAAAAATCATAGTCTATGATATTCATGCCAGTATCCTAAATAATATTTCGAAAGTGGTTTGGCATCTTTACGATGAAAATATCCCTCAAGATTGACGTTTATGCGAAATTTTGCCCTATTCTGCCATGTTAAGAATTTCGTAAATTTCGAATGATTTGCGAAATTTTTATATTGGGAAATTCATAGTCAATAATATTCATACCAGTGTTCTAAATAATATTTCAAAAGTAGTCTGACATCTTTACGATGAAAATATCTCTCAAAATTGACGTTTATGTGAAATTTTGCCCTATCCTGCCATGTTAAGAAATTCGTAAATTTCCAATAACTTGAGAAATTTTAAAAGTAGCATATTTATAGTTACTGATGTTCATTCCGGCATCAAAACTGATATTTAAATCTGGTCCGACATTTTTACAGTAAAAAGTTTCCATTTAATGCACGTTTAAGTGAAATTTTGTCCTATTCTCCCATGTTAAAAAAATCGTAAATTTCTCATAACTTATGAAGTTTTTTAATTCGAATATTGCAATAAAACTGATCTGACCTCTCTGCGATCATTTGTTCGGGAGATATCGTGTTAACAGACTAACAAACTAACGGACAAACAGACTGACACACTAACAGACACCCTACAGACAGATACCATACAAATTTTGTCATTTTCGGATTCCTCACACCTGAAAATGTATAAAAAAGTCAAAAAACCGAGGTCGAAATTTTTCAAGATTACCTAAGTTCCCCATACCTATAGTATGATTGGGAACTAATAATTTAATGCTGTTAATAATTTTAAACGTTCAATCCAGAATATTCAGACAAACGTTTGGTCATGGACAAAAGTTACAAAAACAATCTCACTTTATCGTCAGAATGCAAATTTTAATTTCCTGCAATTATTTATTTTTATGTTAAGCAGATCAAATCTTAAAAACATATTAACCGTTAAAAACTTAATGCTCGTTTTTAAGCGATCTTAAAACGTGTAATTAAAACACAAATAAGTCGTAATTATTGATCTTTAAACAAGAATTTGTCTACTTTATGGGCATAAGAAAATAATTGCATTTCTAAGCAATTTTTCTGGACATGGTAAAATTTAGTAACGAACTTCCATCAGGTACATTTTATGGAAAGAATGTTTTCGCTAATTTTGGATAGCCCTGTGTCTATATATTATATACGTAGTACATAGTTTACTCAGTTTAGCACTGTATGAAAACCACATAAAATATTTGAAATGCGCTTCCAACAATTTTCAAGTATAGCTCTTATATAGGCAAATTATTTAGAGTTGCCCTGAAAAAACATGCTGTGAATGATTCTAAAATCATAATTTATATGAAAAAATCCTTAATGAATATAAAACGTGTATATTAATTTCATTTTGTTTCGTGCAGTCTAAGATACTAATTTGTACGTACTAGATATTTCGCTATCTGTAGTTATTTAATACTATTATTTGCAATAACGTGTACCTATTAGAAATTTTGCTCACATGCGTGATGGATTTAAATTGTTTTGGATGTCTGTGCGCACTAGCTACTCGTTCGATTGAAAAAAAAAGTTTCATGTAATATTTTTATATGACACAAATTTAGAGTATCAAAGTTTAGATTTCTTGTGAGTATTTTTACTTGGGTTAGGCTGATAAAAGACTCATAGACAGAAATACAGACACACAGACAGACAGACACACACACAGACCAATCGTTAGAAACCTCAGAAAATGTTTGATACAGGAGACCTCAATTCTTGTAAATATATCAAAATCTCGATTTAAAGAATTTGACCCCAAAACAATACTTGTCAGAAGAAGAAAAATCCCAGATGAATCTGAGGTAATGATTAGTTAGAAATTTGATTTATTCTGTAGAGTTCATTTCTTCATTTCTACTTTCATACACTGTCAAAGTAAAATGTAATAATAATTATATTAATAATGATAATAATAATAATAAAAACCACGAGTATGAGATTTTCATGCATCTAAACTTTCTTCGTTACCCAGAATTCGTTTTTTCTACCTGTAAAGTGATGTATATATTGTGTATGTGTGTGTACATATGTGTATACATATTTGTGTACATATGTGTGATTGAACACGATAGCCTAGGTCACTACTTTAATAGAAAATGATGAGTGCAGTAATTACAATTATCTTACAGTAAACAAAGAATTCTTAGTCATTACGTCCAAAACTCAAATTATTTAAAGTACGTTAGTCATCCAAATTCTTCATGCGATTAACAGTTAATTCGGTAGTTATATGAAAGGTTGGTTCCGAAAATTTTAGATTTTCTTCAGTTTTTTTTTTTTTTTTTTTTTTTTTTTTAGGTATAGTCAAAATCTTGTACATTATGGCGTATGAAATTCAAATTACAGGAAGTTTGTTTAGAAATATCAAGTTGTTAGAAATATTTATATATATATATATATATATATAATTTTTGGAAATGATATACGTATTATTTGTAGTTCTTTGACGTTCATTTACATGGAGGAATGTAAGAAATATATTAAATCCCATGAGAGCCGTGACCTGAAAGAGAATGAAACGAATTTGAATTCTGGAATTTTGCTATAGCATATTTGTTATCGTAAATATCTTTTGTAATTCTTTTAGTCAAAAAAAGTCAAAAAAATATGAATACATTAAGACCCATTCTATAAATGTACGAATTTATAGATAATAATTTTCATTTATGTTTGTTTACTGAATTAAATTTGTTTAAATACTTGTTTAATGATAAATGTTGGAAAAGTCGAATGAATAACAAGGGATTTTCTAAATTCATTATTTGGGTATATAATAAATCCAAATTTAATTTAAACAATATTATCCTAATAATTACATATTTTTATTTAAAACGTAAATAAATAAACATGTATTTAAATCATAAACAGTCATAAAGTATATAAATACAACACATACATTACATTTTACATTTCTTTGTGTAAATTACGAAATATGAAATAGCAATATTAATAACTTTTTATGAAATTGACATATGTGAAGTTTTCTTTAAAATGAATAATGTAGGATGAAATATCAGAAAATGATAGATAAAAATTATCATAATGTTTCATAAATATTAAAAAAATAAACTTTTGAATTATCTTTCAATAATTATAAAACTAAAATCCGTTTTTGTATAATGGATAGCAAATTTCTAAAGATACAGATTAGGCTAGTAAGTTCAGTGAGATTTAAAATTTCTGTATAAGCACACACACGTAAAAAGTATTTATTAAAAAAAATACATTTTTACTCTCAACAAATTAATAGAATGTTTCAAAATATGAACTAATTTACAATATAACAATATTAGAGTTGAATGAAAAAGAATTACCGAATGAATTTTACCTTAAGAATAAGCAGAATTTTTCAATGCTGTTTTTAAATGATCAAAAAATATAGTTACATTTATACTTTTTTTTTTATCCATGCATGGAAAAGGAAAAATTGATTTTGCTCGAATTTTCAAAATTGCACTGAGGAAAAAAATATACCGTCTTCACCTAGAACGATTAATTATTCATTTTCTAAATCTCAAACTAGAAATATAAATTTCCGAGTTAGACGTATAAGGTAAGCAAACAACTTGGATAGATGAAATGATCGAGAATTTCTAGTCTATAGTCAAAAGTTTAAGACAACTCATAGAAAAATCAGATTTAATGGAATTCCGCAAAAGTAACATACATATTTTACATATAAAAGAACAAAATTGACTGTGCATGGTTGTTTACTGCAATTAAAGTCAGTATTTTGTAGGACCTCTTTTGTTTTTAATAACTTGTGCAATCCGCTTAGGCATGCTATAACGAGACTTGCAGTAAGCTTTAGAAATGTCTGTGCACCAGACATGCTTTATTGCTTCAACAAGTGTCGTAACAGTAGTTGGTTGTTTTTCGGCGACTTTATTTTTCACAACAAACCACAGATTTTCTATTGGATTCAAATCTGGGATGTTATCTGGCCAGTCAAGGACTTTGATTTTCTGTGCCCTGAGATATATTTCTTGACAATCTTCGCCCTGCGACACGGAGCCCCATCATGCATGAAAACTGAACATTTATGAACACGCATGTGAAGCTTAAACTTCTCACGTAACAAAGTAAGGTTCTTCTTTACGTTCATAGCGGTTTTAGGTGGCACAAAATACAGACTAGCAGTACCGGACACAGACATTGCACCCCATATCATTTGATTTGGAGGATGTTTCACAATTTGAATCATATCATATATTTTCCCCCTTGGGCGGCGAACAATTGTAGCACGCGCAGAAAATTGCTCCACACTTGACTCATCCGAAAATAAGATCTTACTCCACTGCTGTACTGTCCAATTCTGATATTGTCTGGCGAAAGTCAGTCGTTTCTTTTTCATACTTCGAGTAAGTCGAGGCTTCCTTGCAGGTTTATGGGATGGTAAACCAAAATCTTTGGCCAAACGTCTTGAAATAGTACTCAAACTGATGCTGGTGCTTTTTGCAGCCAGAGTATATCTAATCGTATTGCAGGAGGTCCTTGGATCTCATACGACCACCCTTCTTGTCACATGATCATCACGCGCACTCGTTTTTCTAGAGCGACCGCTTCTCTTAAGGTCCACAATTTTTCACGAAATTTTAAATTTACTAATAGCTTGATGTACAGCTGTCTTGCTCACATTTACCCTGGAACTTATTTGACGTTCAGAAAATCCAATTTTATGCAGGATCAATATTTCTGACGTTTTTGTGACAGTAAGTGAAGGTTTTTTACCTATTACAATAATGACACAACAGCACTGTCTACGACAAAATCCAATGAACAACTGGCGATAAGCGTGCCGGCCACCTTTATTTATAGCAGTATAATGCGTCTGTTGGAATCAGTACATGAGATGATGCAATAATCTGCGCAAATGATGCAATGTGTTTAGAACCACAATTTAGTTTCTAGCTGTAAGTCCCAGAATTTTTTTCAGTGTGAAATTTTTGTATATTCATACGTTTTGAGGTCTCCTTTATCTAAAAATTTTGGTTTCATTGGTTGATCTCTCTTTGTGCCTGTATGTGTGTCAGTATGCTTGTCTGTGAATCTGCGAGGCTGTTATCAGCATAAATTAAGAACAAATATCAGCAAAAAGTCTAAATTAAGTATTCTAAATCTGTACTTTATCGGAATACTATTTAAAATGTCTATTAAGTACATTTTGAAACAATTTCGGACATTAATAAAGATATATTATTATTTATTGCGGATATAGCGGTATATATTACGCTGAAAATGAAAGATGTATCTCATAGATTTTGATGAATTTCAAAATCCACAGTACCCTTAAAACTTTTTTTCGAAATCGAACAAATGATTCGAGTACAGTGACATACAGAACTATGAAAATATCTTACATCAATCAACTTAATATTTGGTAGGTAAAGTTTGGCATATTTATACTGCACTAAACAAATGTAATTGACAGATATTTCTTATATGCACAAAAACATGTTTCAAATGAAATATGACATGAAAATTCTTTGTTTTTCGTTTTTGTAGAATTTTTTTTTTCTTTTTTCAATACATTAGTTTCATGTACTTGGAAATAGCCCAAAGCGCATTTTTAGTTACAACCTACCTTAGATAATATACAAGGCTACTCAAAATTAATCCAATAAGCTTCAGAAAGTGGCATAGGCGGCAAATCTCTTAAAAATTTTATTTACTTATTTATTTATTTTTAATTTCATAATGTGCTTAAATATTAAATGAATGCATTTATAATATTGAAATAGGTGGTAAAAGATATTTTCGCCGAATAAAACTGTTTCTAAAATTGTTTTGAACAATTGTTTAAGATGTATTAGATATGTTCAGGATGTATCTAGATATGCTACGCCCTCTTTTTTTTTTTTTTTTGAGTGTGTGTGGGGAGGGGGGGGTTGCTCTGCTTGTTTCGAATGCTTTGTAATACGCTAAATTCAGAAATATTTGTCGTTTCTTCATATAACGTAAGGGTTTTTCACAAAATATGAATGAAGATCTAAAGAAATGATACAGAGACTATAGAAGAGTCGAAACTCTTTTTATAGAAAACATACCAAAATAGGCTATTATTTACACATTATATTTTAAATGTATCTGTTTCTTTACATTTCAGATCTGTTTACAGTTTGTTTGCTTTTTTTTCTTTTCGCTTGGGCACAACTTGAGGTTTGCAGCATCTAACAATAATCTGCAAACATATTATGTAATATTCCATCGATCCTGATACCTCCTTTCCATTTCCTTGATGTCTTGATGAAATTGTTCTTCTTGTTCTTCACTCACATTGCCTAAATCTTTAGGGAATTAATTGAGATAGGAGTTGAAATAATGAAGTTTTAAGCTCATTTCTGTCAAATATCCCATTTTCTGTCAAAGATTTGCGTGATGGAAATTTTTGAATATACTGTAAAAAATACAGCAGTTTTACATCAGAATGTGCTGGCACCCATTTTGCCAGCACATTCTGCTGTTAAATAGGATAATGTACAGGAAAAATATCTGCAAAAAAAGACTCTTTTAGAGATGATTTTGTTATAAATTATTTCATTTTAATAGTAAAATCTGCTGGCACCCCTTTGTGCCAGCACATTTCGTTGTATAACCTACCGTTATTTTTTACATTTTTCCTCCCTTAATGAACATCAAAAAATGTATCAGAAAAACACTTTACCTCAAAGGAAAAATTCATCACAAATTTGTATTATTTATTACATTTAATGTAATGAATCATTTTTAGTTTTAACGTTTTAAATTTAAAGAACAGGCCTATACTTAACATCATGAAAGCTTTCAACGGGAAATCGCCATATGACTCTTTCAAATATTATTTATTTTTACACGAAAAAATAAATAAACAATTAGATATAAACATACTTAAAATTTCACTCATTTGTATGCCAAAGACATAGTTTAAAACAGTTTTTGATTATCTACAATTAAAGTATTTGTTTTGCTTTGCTTTACATATCGCTCGTGAAAATGAATTTTTAGCTTTCACAATTGAAAAAGTAAGTGAACCACTAGTATATATCAGCTACGTATTTTTTAACTTTCAAAGATTTTTTATCTTTTTTTTTTATGTTCGTGAGTAAATATTCGTCTTTTGAACATTTCCCAACAAAATTGAGAAAATGTTTATGATTTCGATTTATCTTTCTGCCTCTGCTTTATTATATATTAAATTAATAATAATAATAAAATGTCTTCAGAATTTTTTTTAAACTTATTTGTGTTATTCAAGTTCACTGTATTATGTTCTCTATTGAAAATTATAAAACTAACACGACTGGATCCTTTGTATTGTGCTCTATTAAATGTATTCTTATAAATCATATTTAAGTATCTCTGTACTGCCCAAATCATAAGGAAATTGACATTTACAATTCATATGTGCAAATCGTATAGAATGCGACAGGATTGGCATTACAGTTCGTAGTGATACGCAAAAGTATTTTCTTACAGTAGGTATTATAACAAGGAATAAATCTATAAAGACGCTTTTGTGAGACTCTTAACTGCATCGTAAAAAACAAAATATATTTCTTTAGGCTTGCTGTTTTTATACATTGTACTAGAAAAGAAATCACTACGCGAGAGTTGTGCAAAAGAATACCTTGTATGTTTATTAGGAACAATTTGCAGGTTGGTCCATAATTTTATTTGGCAATTATTTTTCGGTGATTACGGCGAAATGTGATTTTCGAAAATGGTTGCCATTGATTCCAAACGTAAACAAATGTTGCAAAGAATCTAGAAAGACATGGACATCATTATCGCTCAAAAGGGCGCAAAGAAAAAAAAAATCGCCAAATAAGGTTGTGGACTAACCTGTAAGTTGTACCGTTTATTATTATTATTATAATGAAAAAAAAATTGTGAATTTTATTCTTTCCTAATTAAAAACAAATTGTTTTTTAAAATATTATCATGGAAGCGAAATACTTTAAAAGTTAAGCGATGAAACAAGTACATGCAGTTGGAAAATGTTTATAATCTATGCGAACCAAATGATTTTTCGTTCATGTGGTAATTTGTTTTTCCTTTGCTTTTACTTTATTTATGACAGAATTTTCATCTTCGTTCTTCTTCTTATTTTATTATTGCTATAATTTTAACATTGTTTACGTTATTTCTAAAACCATAGTACACAAATTAAAAATATCGTTTGTTGAATTGCAAGTTTTCTAAAACAAAAAAATGTCTGGAAAAGAGTAATTTTGAAGTATGAAATGAACTTTTTCGGGTGATTTCAACTTCCCCACTGAACAATCATTAGTTTTTGTTGTTGTTGTTATTAAAACTCTTCTAATTAAAACATAGACTTTTTTACTTATTTTTTCTTTTACTTTTTTAGTTCGGATTAGCTTCATATCTAAATTCTGTTTTTGAAAAAACCTAATTTGTATTTGCATCTAATAAAGGAAATCTTTAAAAACTTTTAGTATTTTCTAACCATTTTATCGTATCTTAGAAATATTAAATTCCTAATGTTGTGATCCCCATTAATTTTTTAATTTTATTGCACCGAGAAAAAATTCTGTGACTGATATCAAGAAACTAAATTGTTTCTCTAGTAAATATAGTTCCATGTCATCCTTATAAATTATAGTTCCCTTTGCTAGCGAGTTCTAAAAACACCTATTGGAATTCTAGAACGTTTTCCTATATTAAACTTATTTAAAATTTCTTCAAATAAACGCAAACTCAAGAGGCAAGTTTTGGTAACTGTAATCTTGATTTTATCTCCCAACTCTAGGAAGTCAAGCGAGAATTTCCCGCAATACAAAAGTTTCACAATATTCATAATATTGCTTGCCCATCTAGAAAAATATAGACTAGAAATTCTCGATCATTTTGTCTATCCAGGGTATTTGTCTACCTTTTACATATAGCTTGTAAATGTTTATTTCTAATAGAGGATTTCAGAAAATAACTACTTATATTTTCTAGATGGAGGCAATATATTTTTTTCCTTAGTGTGATATATTTCCAAAATAACTTATGATTATTCTGTGAAGGGCATTCTTAGTTCATCCTTGATTATTAATATTATATGTGAAATCTGCTATTTTTTCCATTACAGCATACTGATAGTTGAATTTGACACCTAGTTCAAGGTCGACAATCTACCCTAGTTTTTCCGGATATCTCCGAAACTTACATGAATACGGACTAGGGCCCCCACGAAGGTCATTCCCTTCAGACCTAACACTCATGTGCATTCAATCTAAATTAACTCCTACACCACGCCACACCACAACCACCCATTACAACTGTAAGTCAGCACGTAGGTTCATACACTCACAGAACGACAAACTTTTTTCTATTATTGAATACATCATAAATTAAAAAAAAAATAATAACAATGACTCTTTTCTCAAGAACACTTTCATTATAATTAAGTTATATTTATAGCTATCTACTTCTTAAAACATGTTATAATTTGAAAATTATTAATTTAGTGCATTAGAAAGAATAGAAATGGGTTGAGACGTGACTACTTTATTACCTGAATGTCTGGTTGATCACGTAAAATCCAACTTTCACGCATTCATATTTTGATAAAAATAACACTCTTTTGAAAATTAATGCCATTTTGTTTCCTAAAAATCAGTCATTTCTAAGAAAAATGTCATTTTTTCCCCTAATAATCCATTATTAATAAGACGATGTTTAAAAAGGGCAAAAATAAAATTTATGTAGCCGATGTTTCCATATGCTTTACCGTCTGATTCTCTATTTAATGTTTCCTAAAATCCGAACTATGTAATTCACTATTTGTGGTAGGGCGATATGTCTGTTTGATTTATTTCTGCATACGAATTGAAAATTAACGAATATATACAATCGAAAATGACATGTATTTTTTTTTAAATAATTCACGAAATTATATTTAATACACAGTTAAACACACGCATACTTGTACAATATGCTTCAGAACTCAACGTACAAACTTTTAAGCAAAGTAGAAAACACAAAAATCAGACAGAATCACATACAAATGTTTGTCTAAAAACTTCAGCCTGATTCATAGGAGAACAATCTGAAATAAAGAAATGGTAAAATAAATAATGGGTAGAAAAATTCTTTATTTAGCAATACTTTATATTAGGACAACACATACATTCGTTAACTATACCATACATAAGTTGCCATTTCATCGTTCGTGTTGTATACTGATCGTGTACAATCGGAACTTCGATGCATTCCAACTACAGTACAAACAAAAACCAACTACATTGGTGGAAAAAATTAAAGCAACAACCTGTTTTCTCGTTCTCTTCTTTTGCACATAATTTTTAAACAAATAAACATATGAACATAAAATTTGGATGGCGTGTTCGTTATCATATTATTAACCGAATTTTATGTAACTTTAGCATGAGAATAATTTTTAAAGTAATAAATATTCGTTTTTCTCTCAAAAGTAAGCTTTGGAGAAAATGAAAAATTTCAATAATTTTAGGAAAGAACACTTAATTAAAAGGGGAGTTAAGGATACATTAGAGATAGATAAAGACGCACATGCCTTGAAATGTTAAACTAAATCTCGATTTTTCTTTCTGCATTAACTTTTATTTTATTTTTATATTGGACTTTTCAAAAAAATGTAATTAATAATTTGTAAACTATGAGCACCAGAATAATAAAAATGTTGATAAATAGTTTTATAATGAACATCATATTCAATTTTCATGTTTGTATATATATTTTTTAAAAAGCTATTCACATGTGAAAAAGAGAAGGAAACATAAGAAACAGAAAAGTGAATACAGGTAGAAAGGTTTGGTTGCAATCTAACATATGGATGCGTGTGCATCTTCACCTATCTGTAAGGCATCCTTATGACCATTTTTCATTAAGTGTTCTTTCCAAAAATTATTGAAATGTTTCATTTTTTCCAAAGCTTACTTTTAAGAGAAAAATGAATATTTATTAGCTGAAAGATTATTCTTATGCTAAAATTACATAAAATTCAGTTAATAAGATGATAAAGAACAGGCCATCCAAATTTTATGTTCATATGTTTATTTGTTTAAAAATTATGTGCAAAAGAATAAAACGAGAAAACAGGTTGTTGCTTTAACTTTGTTCACCAGTGTACAGTCGGTAACAAAAGTATCCGAACACTAGCAAAAATGCCTATATAAAAAAGTAGAGTTAATACTGTTTTGTTAAATAAATCCTTGTCGAATCATATGTTCTTAGTCATTCTAAGAACATGATTCGACAAGGATTTATTTAACAAAACAGTACTCAATGTACTTTTTATATATAGGAATTTTTGCTAGTGTTCGGATACTTTTGTTACCGACTGTACAATGCAGTGTTGAAAACTCGTAGAGACTTCTATATTCAAATCCATCATTGATTTCAATTGTGATGTTTATGTAATTTTACAGTTGTCTAATCGACTATCTTCTATGTCGTCCTTTGACAACGGAAATTAAGTTTTTAGCAATATAGTGTATATGTCTGTTGTCAACATAGAAGAAAACCAAATAAGTCTAGGAAATTCAAATTTATTGTTTTGAAGATCAAATGAGTCAAATAAGCAAAAATGAATCTTTTGGAAGTTTGATCAAATTTTGGTAAGTTTCAAGAAGTGACGTGAGTGAAAGATTCAAGTTTTCAAGTTTCAATTTTTCAAGTTTTCAAGTTTCAATTTTTCAAGTTTCAAGTTTCAATTTTTCAAATTTAATAACAGGCTTGATTGTTTTATGAATGTAAGTGCCCCATTTAAAACGGAGATTTAGGAGAGCAATAGAACCCTCGCAACAACAACAACAACAGATAAATAAATATGTTTAAATAAAACTGTTTCTAAAAGTATTTTCATATACATTACTTCTTACTTTATACCTTGATATCTAATCTGATATTATTGTATTGAAATACAGGGTAAGAGAAAGTTTTTGTAAATTTCACAGCAGATTTATGTATATATATATAATAATAATAATAATAATAACAATAATAATAATTATCATTATTATTATTATTATTATCTATGACTTCTTAGTGCGACGCATGTATATTTTCCGTACTTTGAACGCGGTATTATTATTATTATCACTAGTATATAACCCCGACAAAAATGACGGAATGTGATGCAAAATCAATTAAGGTAGTGAATCAGCGAATGCTTTGCCAGCTTCGCTGGACACTATACTTAAAGGGGACTAATGTGCAAGTTGTACCTGACGGGACTAAAGTGCAAGTTGTACCTGACGGGACTAGTGTGCAAGTTGCACCGAACGAACAAACTACTTTTTTTTAACGAAAATACCAACTAACCCTGGACGATAAGTCTAATATAACGTATCATATTATCTATCGTATTTATCGTAATATAACTCAGCACTTATTTCGCTTCCTTCTTCGACTCAGAGCTTTAAACATTACAATTGGATAGTTTTTGAAGGTTTCAGAGAAAATAAATAAGAATAGATGTGACACAAAATTACCATAATCAAATTATCACTGTGCTTCGCACGGTTCAATTTTAACTAATTTGATAAATATGACGTCACACTCAACTGTTTGTTTATATCAGATAAGTACATTATCATGATTGCAAGAAAATGATGTAATAACTATTAGCCCATAATTTTTATGATTGAATTTTATATTACATTTTAATTTTATCCTCCATGGGTATTTTAGAATTGCAATGGTAGTTATAAACTTTCGTTGAAATCTTTTTACATATTGAGATTAAGGGAAAAGTGTAAGCACAAAAAATGTTCTGTTTTGTAAGATCTTTCTAATGACGTAACATTTATGCAGATTAATTAAAAAATAAATAAAAAATAAAAATAAAAATACATAGCATTTCAAATAAAAAAAAAGGGGGGGGGGGGCTACCAAAAGTCTCTATTTTGAAGCGGTCTCTAACCGGAATTGTTCCTGACAGATGATGCTCATTATTATTAGTATTATATATATATATCTTTTTTATTTATTTATTTATTTATTTATTTATTTATTTTTTATTTTGTTAACACAAAACTTTTTACTCCTTTACATTTTTCTAGTTCTTTCACAGTGTATTGAAAAAATTATAAAGCTAATACCAGACAAAAATAAAAATTTAAAAATACTTCTTTGAAAATAAATAGTTACTTTTTTATTATTAATTGTTCGTTAGCAAATTACTGACACCATTCATCTTTCATCTTTTTAGTGCGCTAAGATTTATACTTTTGATAACTTCTGGTTTTCTGAAAAACCATTAATCAAAGATATCTACTCGGAGACAAAATTATTGTTATTATTTCTTTTTTTCATGGATATTATAACAATCTTAAATCAAGTAACCTATTTTAATTAAATGACTCAGTTTAGATAACAAGTAACAAATAATCTTTAAATCTTAAGAGTTTAAAAAACGACAGTAGGTGGATAGAAACAATGTTCCTAAATTAATGATACAGCTCATTGTGAGATAACAGACACAATTAATAATTCTTCAACTGTTTTTTAAGATTTAGAATTTTTACAATAGATTTATTATGTCATTTATCTTTCAATGTTTACGTTATAATAATATAGACATACTATTTAGTTGTAAAGCGCCTAAAGCGCCCGTTGAAAAGTGATAGATATCAAGTACTTTAATTTAATATACTCGAAATACTTATTATAAATCTAATTTCCTTTATTGCAAATGGAAATGCAAATGCAAATTATTTTTTATTGTAAAAATTTTTTTGTATTGTGAAAATGAAAATTATTTTATATTGTATATATATGTATGAAAGTATATATTCATATATGCACATGAATGATGTTTGGTAAAAAATATATTCCAAAAAATATTGTTTTTTGACGAACCTTTTGAAAAATTACATTGAGTAAGAATTACCTCGGTCAATCATTATCTTCCTTACTGTGGATTGGATTGAATATACTAAATATACATATACCTTCACTTAACTTGCAACTTACGATCGTGACAATTCCACATACATTTGGCCGTGTAAAAATAGTGTGGTCTCCAGATTCATGCCAACTTTAACATATGAATAAAATTGATCTTTGTTTATTGTAATAGCATACGCACGTACTATATATATATCGGAAATTGGTGGCAATTTAATATGAAAGTTAATGTTATGTCTCTTGCAGCGAGATCAATCCTGAGAAGTGAAACTATATCTTTGTGAATGCATGATAAATGATTTTTGCTCTTTTGAAATTTCGTCCAGTGTCTTCCAAAATCTATCGAGTTACATTGGCAAGTCCTTTTTTTTTAGGGTTTAAGTGTCCCAGCAACAGGATGATAATACATTTCTTAAGTAGCAATACATAAGGTGGATGCGAATGGAGTTTGCTCACTGATAAATTCAACAAGGAAAATGAGTACATCATTTAGATCTCCACTAACATAATTAGCACTATCATAGATTTGTGAGTTACCTCCAATCAAATTAATTATTTTCTGATTCATTTCTAATGTTTGCGCATTTGTCGGCACAACAATGACTCGCTTTGAAAAATTTTACATTGATATTTTTTGCAAATTGGTAAAAAATGTGTCAGTCAAGTCTTCGGTTGACATCATTTCAATGGAAATTTCAAGAATGTCTTTTTCATACATTCCTACTATCCGAGACAATTTAGTTGATCCTATTCTGAGGAACCAGTAATTGTGCTTATATTGACCTTCATTTCGCATATTTGTTAAAAAAGTCGGCTGTTTAAAATCATTCAATAGTGGACTCGATTTAATATAGAAATCAATGATGTCTGTATGTATGCCTCTGGAAACGACTGATAGTTTCAGTCGAAAATCGACACTGACACTATTGTTTGCTTCCAAAACTCGCTTAGATTTTCATAATTTCTTACGCAGCTTGCCGATACAACGTAATGTTCTTTCAGCAACATAATGATTTTATCAATCAAAATATGAGAGGCGTTCAACAAATTATCGTGAATTAAGTCGCATATATGGGACTGATGTATCAAACAATGGAACTGAAAGTTTGAAACCACTGTGAACAGTCCTACCACCCTTGAGAAATATAGATACAATTCCAATTATGGCAAATGACAACGCTATTTTACCTCGACCTCCATTGAATATTAAAAGTGTCTCGTAGGAAAAGGTTTTTCCACAACCATCTGGATTGTCAAGAAAACATATCGAATAATTAAATTTGGATTATCAATCGTTCTAATAATTCAACTAAATGCGTCAAATAGTTTATCATTGAGTTTTTTAATTTTTTCTTCTGCATCGCGTTCCTCTTCCAAAATATCAAAAGCTTAATTTGCTGGCTTAATAAGCATTTCCAATTAGGACTGGTGAACCAAGGTCTCCACATGATAATCTACGTTGAATAAGAATATAATTAATTCCATGAAGAACTCTGTTGATAGCAATATTTTCTAGATAATTTTTTAAGTAATCAAGTTTAAAAACAGGGACGTGATTCTCTCATAAAGTGAGTTGATCCTATTTGTGCTCCTTATAATACTTGCTCTTCATTTCCTTCATGAAAGATCATTCTTTGCAGATTTTGTAGATGTACAGGAAGTGTCATCACAGTATGTGGTCTATCACGCATCAGGTATTCTCGAAAACGCAAAATTTCTTCTGCCACATTCACATAGTGACAGTTAACAAAATTAGCTATTTGATTGTTTCTATATTCTGGCTGTCCATTCGATATTATGGCTTCATTAGCGCAGACAATTCCCTTGAAGATATATTTCCAGATGACATTGATAGCATGAAAAAGTGTAAAGACTTTAACGTTAATGTGCGCATTGTATTAGGGGGACCGGAAAATAATGTCGTTTTGAATTAATAAAATGAAACCGGAAATTTTTGTTTAACAGTGTTTACATGATACTTTACAAATAATCATCTTATAAGTTACCTAAGAATATCTTAAATTTTATCCAGGATAAATTTCCGATGTCAGTATTTTAATTCAAAACGACATTATTTTCGGTCCCCCTAATACTTTACTATTAAATATGGATTATAAAAACATTACGCCTGTTTATTCTGTTGATTGGGTCTATGATGCACAGCCATTGACGTTTGGAGATGTGATGTTAAATTCTTTTGGAAATTTTTCGAGTACTTTCTATAAGTTATGCATGGCGTCTTTGCATGGCAAAAAAAAAAATGTTCGGTTGCACTGACCGTACATCATGCATCACAACACGATCTTTCTCATATGCAGATTGCTTTCTTCTGGTGATATTTCAGCAGAAATGTTGAGATGATGTATATGTATGCTATGTTGCAAGCATAATCAGAATGTAAGCATGTAATATACCACACGCTTTTCGAATTAAAACTTCAGTTAAAACGTCTTTATATTTTGTTCTGTATGTTTTCTGATGGACTGGGCAATTATTTTCACTAATTTAGTTGCAGAATCTTTCATTTTAGAGACATTAAGGAAACAATGAAAAATGTGTTCTTAACGAAAACGTTTCCAGTATTATTTATCAGATCTTTGTAAAGAAAAAGAATTCACATACAATGCTGACAGAAAATATAATTCTAAGAAGTGTTTTTTTGTTTTTGTTTTTTGTTTTTTACAAAAGTGGAAATTTTTTTCTTTCGATTTAAAATATGTAATTTATTCTAGAAATTAATTTAATTTTTTTATTTTTTTATTAATTGTTTAAGATGAGTTATTAATTTACTTTCTTGTGCTTAATTTCTTTTTGTAGATTTCCAAAAACCCTAAAACGTTTATTTATTTTTAAGCAAAATTTAAAGAAACAATATCCAAAGACAATTTTCTAACTGACTACCTAAATAATTTTAGCGCTGCAAGAAAACATTTTTATCATTCAAATTAATTTTTTTACTATTTTTTCCACACACAATAATTTTATTTATTTATTTATTTTTTTATTTTTACTGGTATTGGAAGTTTTTAATTGAATTAATTGTTAATAATAAAGATAATACATCATGCAAAATCAAATAAAATATTCTTGGAATATATACAGAATTATATATATATATATGAATATATATATTTAACTTACATTTATAAATTATAAATTATTAAATTAAATTTATATATTATTTTCAATGTTTAAAAAAAAAAAACAGTTTTATCTTCATGAATATATGTGGTAGCTTTTTAAAAATTTATACAGATATTGAGAAAATTCCTCTTAATCATATGCTGTAGCTGAAAAGCATTTTAAGCACTACTTTTTACAGGGTGATCCAAAACATTTTAATTTTTGTTTAATTTTTTACTGGTCCACTTTCCCTTTTCAGGACACAACTTTTGCTGAAATATATGAGGTATAACGTGTTCTTTACGCTACCAAAGTTTCAAGATGTTTCCAAAAGAACATTTCTAAATAATTGACAAAGTGTCTAAATTCGTAAGTGTCCAAATACTTATTGGTAGGTAGTGTATTAACAAAAAAAAAAAATTAAAGTGGTAAAAAAAATATATCTATATATTAATAGGCAAGCATAAAATTTGCTGTCCCTTTTTAACATATTAATTAAAGGAGTAGAGGGTTGAAAATGGTATCATTCGAAAGGTATGGTTAGCCGGAAGGTGCGAATACAAATATTATTTTCTTACGATGTCAAGAAGGTATTTAAAAATACATTTATTTTTTATGCATTTTCCCCCATTTTTCCCTTTTATACACGTATTCCTTCACATTAAAAAATACCTAAAAGTAG
This sequence comes from Salticus scenicus, assembly GCA_963930645.1. Classification (NCBI taxonomy): domain Eukaryota; kingdom Metazoa; phylum Arthropoda; class Arachnida; order Araneae; family Salticidae; genus Salticus; species Salticus scenicus. The sequence goes on along the minus strand of OZ005655.1, from coordinate 186,152,688 downwards.
AAAGTTGTTAAATCTGGCAATTTCATAAAGCTCAAATAAAACCATAGACACAGTAATTTGTATAATGTAGCATCACTATACGCAAGCGAAGTGATGACGTCACTGTCTGTCCATGGAGCCATGTAAAAGATTTTCTATGTTAATTGTCCATTGAATTTTTTGTAAAAAATTATTAAAAAATAACGGAAATTATCTGCCGATTTTAATTCCGATATTTGGGTATAGTTATATATAAGTTACTGTCTACATGTGTTTGATTGAGTTATTTTTTCTGTAAAATTGATAACATTTTAATTTAAAATGAGAAAACTCCAGAAAAAAAAAAAAAAAAAATGGCAAACTTCCAGTTTCGAATGTAAACATAAACATTTCATTTCGAAGGGTGATATTTAAACAATAAATATTCAACTAATATACTAAATAAAAGGAAAATGGATTCGTTACTAACTGCTGCATGTATAAGTAGACGATACGGAACAAATTCCGATTTCCGTTTTTTGCCGAATTTACATGTTTTGAGCTTTCTTTACGTTTCAGTTAACTGAAATTGACTACTTATTTTTTAAAAAAGTGTCTTTATTGCTAGCTTTTGTGGGTAGAAGAAGCAAGTAGAAGATACATAAAAACTTTTGATTTCCGGTTTTCGATGAATTTACACGTTTTGAGATTTCCTTGCGTTTTAATTAAGTGAAATTAGTGAAATTGACTACTTGGTACTTACGTATTATCGCAACCAGGCCAAAATTCGCATAAATCGCCAAATTTGGCAACCCTACTTACGGCAACCCTACGTGTTATACGTGGTTTTTCGTAAAGAAATTATCTTGCTTACTGGTTAAATTGAATGCCGTGAAATACTTTAACTAATACTAATAACTTAACTAATAATAATAATAACTTAATAATAATAATAATAATAATAATAATAATAACTAATAATAATAATAATAATATACTTATAATAATAATAATAATAATAATAATATACTTATAATAATAATAATAATAATAATAATAATAATAACTAATAATAATAATAACTTAATGAATACTAAAAACTTAACTTTCTTACTCAAACTTACAAATCGCGCCAACCTGGTTGCGATAATACGTAAGAACCGACTACTTATTTTTATTTTTTAAAAAGTGGATTTATTATTCTTTTCTTTGCATATATAAGTAGAAAATATAAGATTCAGAAATGTTTTAGATTTTCGGTTTTCGATAAAGTTACACGTTTTGAAATTTCCCGAACTCAATTCGACCATTTTTGAAAAATATCTTTTTTTTTTTTTGTTCAAAATTATACTTTATGAACCAATCGAATTAATTTAACATAATTTGATACTTGGTTGGAACTTGGTCTGACATGGTACCTATTAGCTTCTGGGCTGTATCACACAACAAGGGGCGTTTTCACGTTGCAATTTTCTCTCATTTCAGGAAAGGCTAACATCTACAGAGAGAAATAGTTATATTAAGTAAAACTCTGCTGATTCAGTTAGAGTGAATATTGGCAAACAATTGCCGCAGCTGTGTTGCAATTGCATTCCGTTTAGGACAAGGCAATAACTTTGCTTTGCCTCGCTTTGCAAAAAAAAAAAAAAAAAAAAAAAAAAAATGGTCGAGTTTCGACCACTGGGCGATGCTAGTATATATAAAAACGACTTTTTACGCATGTAAAATGTTAATGTATTAATAAATAAATAAAAGTAAAATATAAATAAATAAATAAAAAGTAGCATCGCTTGTGCTCGCATAACAATTCGCTATAGTTTTAACATAAGAAATTATTCCTATGGTAGATATTACTTCTATAAAATTCAAAAATTTAAACTATATAACAAAATGCAACCAACATAGTTGCTTTCTTTATTCTATTCTATATCTGAAAACAATTTTTATAGATGCCATACGCACCTCATAAACTTTAAATTTTACATCTACTTTTTAAGATAGCACGCAACCATGTTTTGTATAAAAATTAAATCATTAAATTCATTTTTTTTTTACTTATTTTTATTTCATTTTGCACGCGCACTTTTGATTTCCTAATTCAAAATTATTTAAAAAAAAAAAAAAAAACTTTTTCAGTAGTGTGTGTTTTAATACTGATAATTATTAATTTTCTTTTCTTTTCTTTTTCTTTCCAAAAAAAAAAAAAAAAAAAAAAAAAATGATTTTGATGAAATTTTGGCAAAAGCAGAATTTAATTTAGGACGAAGGACTATAAGTTTTTTTTTTTTTTTTTTTTTTTTTATAACATCGCTTTCAAATTATTCAGTTATATTTTCGATAAATTTTAGATTTCGATAAATGTTCAACTATCGAAAAATGACACCACAAAAATCCCAGATTGAGACTAATAGTCCTCAGTCCTATAAAAAAAAAAAAAAAAAAAAAAAAAACTTTATTTTATTTTTTATTTCTTATACTCTTATTTTGTCTAAATTTTAATATTTAACATAATTAGCTATTAATTATTACGTCATATATTTGCCACTTTTAAAATGCCGTTCTTCATTTCAGTTTGTAGTTTCTTTATTCCTCAACCCAGGAAAACACTTACAATGATTTATTTATAGGTTGGTATGTTATTATATGTTTTTTTCATTTCAATGATGATTCGTCACGATGCAGCTCTAAGCATCAGAAGCCATGTTTTACAAGACTTTCAAACGAACATTTGAAAGAATAAATAATTGTAGCATTATTTTCATTTGAATTCACATCTTCAATCTTAGTCATTAATTCAGTATGATTAGTACTGCTAAATATCTCCGACTTTATAACCTCAATCATCAATCATCACTTAATTTGATCAATAATTTTTGATTCATCTTTTGGTTTTAACGTACGGTATTTAATCTATTTCACAAATCTTATTCTAAAGAAAGATCAGCTTTATTAGGTTGCTTAGTTAACCCTATGCAGATTTGTATATAATGTAATTGTACTAGAGATAAACATTGTACCTACAGTCTAATTACTATTACTTATAAACTCTAAAAATGAGATTGCTATTGAATGCGTAGTTTTGTTTCGTATTCAGAATTGGTGTTTTAAGCTTCTACTATTAAGGTCTTGATTTACGATATTTGAAGTAACAGCTAACAACTTTAGAATGAGGTCAATTTACTAATATCGTGATTTTTTTTTTTTTTTTTTTTGTCCTCATTACTTGTTGTTTTGAATAAGTAAATCCAAATTGTATTTGCTTTACATCTGCCTATTTTGAGCTAATTTCTTGTACCCACTGTTTTCATGTGACAAAAAAAAGCATGCAGAATTCATTTATGGTGTTAAAAGTTTTATTTTATAATAGTATATAAAATTTTTATGGATGTTGAATACTAATACCACATTACGTCATTATTGCAAGTAATGGAGAGCTCTATCCATTACTAGGTTATTTAATTTTTGGAGGAGAACCAGTAGTGTACACAGTGCAGTATTGTGACCAAATTCAAAATGTACAATGAATTTGAATTCATTTACCTTAAAATTAGATAGGAATGCTTCAGTATACTCATAAAAGGTTATTTTTATTCAAAATTTTGATAATATATATGTATATTTTGGAAATAACTTGCAGAATTGCAGATTATGTCTGAAAGAACGATTTTCTACCTTTGGTATGTATAAGGTTATCACACAAAGGAGTGATTGAAATGTTATCTGCAGATCAAGATTCACTTAAAAATAATAATATTGTTATTATAACCTTTAAAATTTGAGAAATAATTCCTTTTCAGTTTACGATATGAGTTATCTTTTTTAATTATTTACTTTTTTCTAATATGCATTTAAGGAAAAGAAAATAACTTTTGTTAATTAAAAATAGTTTTTTAATTAGTTCGTATTTCATTTTCCCTTTTTCGAAAAAAAAATTAAATAAATAAAAGATGTCTGTTGTTTTGAAGTGTCTAAAAATGGGGCATTTTAAGCTCTCTAAAAAAGTAATTTTTTCAATACAAAAATGATTTAATTAACATTTTTTGAAGTAAAGTCATGTACAGAATACGTTATTTAAAATATCGAACACTGGTTATTACGCAGTCTGTAAAATTAAAAACACTACATAAAAAATAGCCGCAAAATAACCTTAAAATGTCCACTATTGCTATAATTTTCCTAATAAGTCGTGAAAATAAATAAAATTTCTTAAACCCATATAATTAAGCTTTTATTATAAAATTTTATTAGTTTCCTGCTGATAAAATCTGCTTTCTGTAATAGCGACTGCATTATTAACAAAAAGAATTTTTTTAAATAAAGATAATGATTATCATTATCTATAGGAGACACACTTTTGTATACATGAATAATGTATGTTAATATAATTATGTATTGAGCAATATAAAGGTATTGAAATAGTGTCATAGACCGTAATTCAAACTCAATCGAATAAGGCGTTTAGACGCTATCGCACTTTGAAAAAGTTGGACCCATAGACCAAAATGATAAAGAAACTTTCGTTGTGTCCCTGTAAAAATTAATTGCTAGACTCACCGAAATCTATACAGTTCATGCGACAGTGGCGTTCAGATGATATCGCATTTTAAATAATTTGAGCCCAAAAGGCACAATGATAAAGAATTTTTTTTTTTGTGTTCCTCTACATAGTCCAAAATTCATATAGATTGTGTGACGATGATCTATAACATGTATCATAAATTTTCAGCTAAATCCAATATGGCATTTAGACGCTAGCGCACTTTAAAGAATTTGAACCCATAGGGCATAATGATAAAGTATTTTTCGTTGTGTTCCTGTAAAAGAACTGTACGTGCTAGATCCACCAAAGTTTATGCACTTCGTGCAATGATGACCTATAACATGTATATAAATTTTCAGCTCAATTGAATAAGGGGTTTAGACGCTATCGCAGTTTAACTTCTAGACCATAATGATAAAGAATTTTTCTTTGTGCCCCTATAAAAAAAAATAAACACTAGATTTACCAAAATTTATACAGTTCGTGCTACGGTGTTTCATAAAATGTGTATAAATTTTCAGATCATTCGAATAAGACATTTAGACGCTATTGCATTTTAAAGAATTTGGATCCATAGACTACAATGATAAAGAATTTTTCTTTGTGTCTCTGTAAAAAAAAGTAAATGCTAGATTCACCAAAATTTATGCAGTTCGTGCAACGGTGACTCAAAAAATGTGTATAAATTTTCAGCTCAGTCGAATAAGGCATTTAGACGCTATTGCACTTTAAAAAATTTGGATCCAGAGAATATAATGATAAAGAATTTTTCTTTGTGTATCTGTAAAAAAAACTTTAAGTGCTAGATTCACCAAAATTTATACAGTTCGTGCAACGGTGACTCATAAAATGTGTACGTATTTTCAGCTCAGTCGAATAAGGCATTTAGAAGCGTTTTAAAGAATCTGGATCCATAGACTATAATAATAAAGAATTTTTCTTTGTGTCACTGTAAAAAAACTTTAAATGTAAAATTCACCAAAATCAATAGGATCCGTCCTACAGTGACATATAACATACGTATCAGCTTTAAGCTCATCCGAACAAAGTGTTTAGTCGCTGTCGTGTTCCCTCACATATATCACACATACATCATCCGGAAAATAGTAAATATGAATTCGACTTCAAAGCATGCAGAAACACCAAAATCTCAAACGCGGATTTTTGACATGATTACAATACTTTCCTCACTATAATGTTCGAAAAGTAAAAATCAACTTTCTATTAAAGATAATAAATTCAACTGAGTATTATTTTAAATATAAATACTCATATTTTATAGCTGTCAAGTTTTGTGATTTTAAGATACCAGTATATATATATATATATATAATTTCATAAGTTTTGTAGCAAGTTTATATGATTATATCAGGTGAAAATTTCTAAAAAATAATACTGGTATCCAACAATTGGCAGCTATGATATTTGTTACATTTCTAATTTTCTAATTTTGTCGCAAGTATCAGAGAATTCTATAGAAAATTGTCAGCATGTAGGACTGAAGAAAGAGTTGGATGCGAAAATTATTACTATGCAAAATCATAATTTTTGCATTCAGGTGTCCTGAAATCATGTAAAAAAAAATCCAAAACCGTGAGCCGAAAATAATAATGTATTTTCTACTCTATATGGATAAGTTAAAACGTAAAAGTAACAATAAAGTAAATATCAAATTATTTTGGTTTTATGAAATACGTTAATTTAAGCATTTAAAAACATCATCGAAATAATACAGAATTTTATCTAAGAAATACGTCATAAGAGACATTTCTTTTTTAAACAAAATGTTTATTGAGAAATAATACAAGTAAACTATAAAGGTGTTCAAATAATACTGAAAACCTATCTAATGCAATTTAGAAAAAAAAAAAAAAGAAGAAGAACCATTAATGGTTTATAAAACTTTCTATAAAAGAAATAATAATGTCATGAATTTAAATTACCAAACTTATGAATAATTCATTAACTAATTAAAAAAATTTATTTATTTATTAATAACAATTGTGTTTCATATCTATGTACTACCTTATTATTATGAATTTTTAAATTAAAACATATTCTTTAATCTGATCTTTAAATCTTTAAAACCATAATACCATTAGACTGATTTGCCTATCAAAAGGGGAAAATTATGTAATTTAAATTAATATTCAAAACTGTGATAGCAGAGTAGTATCTTAACACTGATAACCTCTGCAGCTGGAGATCCTTCTAATTTACTGTATTACAAATTATCTATTAGGTTAGACGCTATTGCATAAATATTTAAACTGTTTTAATAAATTGTATGATTGTATCAAACGCAAGTAACTGATAACAAATAAGGTAAACCTTCCTTCAGTTGTGTAATCTTTGTTAACAACAAAGGTTTTTTTTTTTTTTTCGCCTAATTTGAATTTATAAACACTTTGTGACTAAAAAACAGATTTAATTTAAAAGAACTACTAATTAAAAGTTTCATAAGCCAGCTGCTCTGTATCATATCAGCATTTTGAGGAAACAACGACATTATCATATAACACCAAAATGTATCTTCAGAAGAAATACTAATTATTTCAAAGGACTTTTGTAGATGTTTACATCTGCTTGAAGAGATCAGATACGCTTAGTTTTAAGTGATTAAATGCGTGATTTCCAAATATAATAGTATATTGTTTTAAACAAATTAATAAACTTTTTTTAAAAAGAAATTGTGATAACATTATGGCCAGTTTCCGCATACATGATGTTTTTTTAAAGGGTTACATAACGTGATAAAAAAGTTAAAATTGATTACTTATTATTCTAAGATTGATAAAACTGCAAATTAATATGTAGGTAAAACTAATTTAGGTTCTTTTTTTCAGCTGTTCCTATATAAATTTCAAATAAAAGTAAACAAAAACTCAGGTTTATCTATTGACATTTTATTATTTTATTAATTTTATTTTTTACTTTAAAACATGTCCATGTGTTAAAAAGTAGAGGAAATTAAAACATTTTTATTCATTCAAGTTATAATTTTGTTCTTTTAAACTTTAAATACGTTTCTTTATACAGTATATATACTTAATCATTTTGTCACAACAGTGCAAAGAAAACAGAAAATACAACATTATAAATATTATAAATTATCTCTTAAAAAAAATAAATAAATAAAAAAAAAAAAAAAAAAAAATTGAACACGTGTCATTTGTTAATTATATTAAAAACACTTTGAACACACGTAAAATTAAATTTTATTTAAAAGATGTTAAAAAAATTTATCCGAAGCTTTTCGCTTTAACAGTAAAGCCTCATCAGGGATTTTTATTATTCGTTTCCAATGAGCATTTTTTAAATATTTTTTTTTTCACAGTCAACAGTTAAGTCTTTTAATAACGTGAATATCAGCAAAGTCAATTTAAAGTCCGGTAAAGGTTAGATCAAGGAGCTAAAAAAATAAGAGAAGCTGGAACTATTGAAATATCACATGAGGCTACTGTAGGAGAAAAACCATCATGAATTAGCAGAAATAAACTATTGACTATTTTATAATATTGTGCCAAATTATTTGCAAAATTGCAGCATCTTTGGAATTTATTGTATTTTTGCATTTAATTATATTAATAGCTTCGGAAATGTAAAGTTCTTGGATAGTAAATGGTGCTGTAATAATTTTGGCTTTATCCCATATATGGTTAGGATTTGCGTTGGCATAAATGAAGTCTACTAGAGTAGAACTATTTCCTTCTTTGATATTTCGTATATGTTCTTGTATTCTTTTATTTAAAGTCCTCTTAGTCTGTCCAATATAATAGAAAAGTTCTTTATTGTTTTCGATGGGAATTTGATAGACTCCTCCAGTGGGTCCATTTAAGTCGCGGTCATGAAGGGTTAATTATTTAATTTATTTATCCCATTCAGTTCTCCTATAACTATTGTCGTGCTAATAGATATCTATAGGATAATAGACATCTTTATAAAAGTTTAATTGATCATTTTTTAAATTTTATGCATGTTTATAGATGTTTTATGAATGCTTTATGGATGTAAGTGACTGTGTAGTTTTACATATCTCCTAATGAGCCTATATTAAGTAATTAGAAAAAGTTTTAACATGATATATGTGTTTTTTAATAATTTGAGGCATAAAGGGTTAAGCTATTAATGATTTTTGGTAAACAAACAACAAATAATTGTAGTTAGAATCATGTGTGAAAGACATAAATTTAATAAATATCAAAATTTATTTGTCTCCGTTTATAAAATAAATATAAAACAGAAAACAGAAAAAATAAATAAATATTTTAGGCTACAAATTTGTCATCTGTCTCTGTGATTTTGGAGATATTTATTGATGTCATGGAGACATTTGTCGCTTTTCAAACGTGTTGGCGTCAATTCTAACAATGCGTTAACAATATTTTACGAACGTGATTTGAAATGATTACCATTATTATTTCCAACTGAAACTAAGAAAATATACTTAAAGAATACCAAAAATTTTTAAAGCCTAAAAATATTTTACCTAAAATTACTTTTCAAGTTAAGTATAGCTTTCATCATTCTTTTAGAAAATAGTATTTTTGATTAGTATTCCAGAAGTAACTAGAGTAAAAAAACTGCCTAAACTCATCATGATCGGAAGTTCATAAATAACAAGGAAATTCTGGCTCAAAATCGAAGTGATCCTCATAACCCAGCACGAATTTGAAGATTTATGTTCTTCAAAACATGGGCTTGGTGCGATGTAATAGCTGGACTTAGTTGTTCTGAACTTGCGGTTGATGGGATTTACGACAACTTGGATTTGATTTAAAGCGGCTATCATATTATACTTTTTGTCATTATGTTATTTTATAGTGCCCACTGTTTTATGATGCATAATACAAGAAATTTTCGAGATGTAAATCATGAAAGAGAATAAAAATGGATATTTAGAGTTTGTAAGGTTAGGAAAGAGGCACATAAATCGTAATTATTAAGGTACAAAAGTAATGGTGGCAAAGAATTGGAATGGTACGTTGATTACATAAATGTATTTTTCAAGTGTATTTACAAAGCAAAAAAATCCTCTAAGGAAAAAAAATTATTAGTATACAACATTTTTATAAGTTTGAGTGTTGAATTTAAACGTATATCTACTGCATTCTACTGCAATAAACCATCCCTAAAAGGGCCACCCATCGTTCTATCGAAAATTAATTCTTTAGAATTTTACATTTTTATAGTGATTTTCTAGTCATTTTAATTCAGGTAATAGATTCTGTAAATCAGATGAATTTAATTATTCAAATTTACATTAGTTGTCTAAATAGCTTCTGGGATCTTTGTAGCAATAATTCTGTTTTAAAGCTTGTTTATAAGCTAGAACAAATTGTTCAGCTTAACATTATTTTTGAGTGTAAAAGAGGACTCTGCTTATTAATTTCCACTAAAGTTTCCCGCACTGTAAAAAAATTCTATAAATTTACCGAAATGTGCATATAGAATCTCTGTAAATTTACAACAATTAAAAGTAAATTTACAACAATAGTAAAAGTAAATAACACTGCTCTGCACATAAAAAAAAAAAAAAAAATCGAGATCTGATACCATTCTTTCGGATTCTTATGTAAAATGACCTCCTGAATCCGAATATGACTCCCATTTTGCCCAGTCACTCACTGTTTTCTAGATACATTACCCCCTCTCCCAATTTCTTTCCCTGTTCGATAATTTTAAGACCATGAATTTGATTTGAAAAACAAAAAATAATTAATTTAACACCTAAAAACAAAAAACAAAAAACAAAAATATAAATATTAAAAAATAACATTAATAACAAATTAAAAAAAAAAAAAAAAAAAAAAAAAAAAAAAGATATATAATGCATAATTTCAGTGGCAAATCCCACCCAAAATTTTTCTCTTGTCTCAAATGTCCATGTTTTAGAATTTTCCAACTCTGTAGCCTCTCAGAAGATATTTAATGGTTAAAATAATCCTCCCCCTCCTAAAAATCAAATTTATAACCATAAAATCACCGGAAAAGGATAAAAAAAATAGGGGGCGATTCCTAAAAAACGGTGGGTGATAGGACAAAATGGGCGTCACTTTCGGATTCAGGAGTTCATTTTTCATAAGAATATGCTGAAATGATATCAGAGGCAATTTTCATGCCGAGCAGTGTCATTGAGATTCTCAATCATTGTTCTGCATTTTTATCTTTCTTTATCATTTAATTTTTCAATATAGGTCAAAAATGAATTTTTCTACTTCAAAAATAAAATAAAATAAAGTAATTAAATTTTCTAAGTCACAAATATATTCTCACCGATAATTAATTAAATTAATATTAGCCATTAAAATGCGCGTACAACAAAGATTTTTTAGCATCTCTGCTTATTTTTTCCTGTACTTTTCCCTAAGACATAAAATAAATAATTTCCAGTAGTTTTCTGTTAAAATTTTAACAGTGTACCAACATTACTCTTTTAGATGTTAATGCATTTTAATTTATTAGCTATAATATAATCGTATGACACAAAATTCTTTTTTTTAAGCTTTGATTTTATTTTTTAATATTCACATTCAGAGATATAAAAGTCTATCACTTATTTAGTTCCTTTACACATAGTTTATTATTACACAAATAAAGATTATCTTCAGGTATATGGTAGACAAGGGTCAGTTCTAATCGAGGGCGAAATAAAATTATCCACTCTTGTAAATGTGACTTCTAAGAGAAGTACATAACTGTGTATCAACATTTAATGGAGGTAAATTAATATTAAATTTTATATACTGTTAATAATTTAAACAGACAACTACTGGTAATTATTTATTTTAAGTCTTATGTAAAATTACAGACAATAATGAACAGAGATATTAAAAAAAAATTATACGTAAATTTTTATGATTAATATTAATTTAATTAATTATTGGCGAGAATATATTTATGACATAGAACACTTTTTCTGAAATAGAAACATCAATTTTTTATTTTTATCGATAAATTAAATAATAAAAATCGATAAAAATACAGAATAAAGATGGAGAATTTCGATTATTTACTTTTAACTCAGAATTACTGTAAATTTACAGACTCTAGATAAAAATTTTCAGTAAATTCACAGAAATGTTTTACAGTGAAAAAAAAAAATTGGGATCAGGAAAAATTGGCCCTCAAAGGAAGTGGTGCACTTTTACAGAGGTTTCCCTGTATTTTGATTGATCAAAAAAACTTAAAAGTAACTTCTCAAACTTCGATTTAACATTTTAAAAGAATTTGTTTATTCTTTTCTTCCTTATTAGTATGTTGTATAATATACCCTAACGACCACTGATTCAAAATAGATGTTACAGCTATTATCTCTTAAACTAACAGACATAAAAACATATTTTGAGCAGCAAAATTGGTTTAAATCTAAACCAGATTTCAAATGTGTCTTTTTTTTTTTTACAGGCTGCTATATAAATATTAAAATATGGATTTTCATTATTATATGGCCTCTCCTTTCCTGTGACTTATATTAAAAAATAAATAAATAAATAAATAAATAATACTGTTTGTTTAAGAAACAGAACGTAAGAAACCCTACGTCTCCATGTGAAATAGTCTCAGTTATTTAATTTAAAAAATGATGGCTTACACCATTTTACCTGCAATTGACCACCAATTTTTTTTGGCGGAAAAGTCATTAAATTATGGTAAAAATCAACGAGATGCTAAAATTTAAATAATAACCCATTTGTTTGAAAACAGCAATTAAATTCAATACAACGAAAAAAAAAAAAAAAAAAAAATCAACAGTTTAAGAAATTTTAGGAGAAAAATAATGTTGCACTGTCTTATGAAAAGGTTAACAGTTAAATCGACTATAGTAGAAGTCATTCATTAAATCCGTAATATTTTAAGACAAATAAAAATATATAACTTTTAAGCATAATAATGCCCGCCCGTGCACAGAGATAGTTTCTACTGCTTGTTTTCCTGCTTGCCTAATATCATATTGGCCAGTAAAGTCGCCGGATCTCTCTCCTACTGAGAACGTTTGGAGCATCATGAAAAGGGTCCTATAACCAGCTCGGGATTCTGCCAATCTAATGCACCAATTGGACAGAATTTTGTATGACATCTCGCAGGAGCATATCTGTCAACTCTATCAATTAATACCAAGCCGAATAACTGCTTACGTAAGGGTCAGAAGTGGACCAATGCGTTATTGACTTGTTGACTTTTGTGAGGCCGTTTCTCTTGATTAAACCATCCAAATTTTCTCAAACTGTAATAATTTTATTTTCTCCGCATGTACATCATATCAACCAATTTTCGTCTCATTTGGATAACTACTTCTTGGTGCGTCGATTTTTTTGTTATAGAGTATATTTTTTTTCCATCCACTTTTTTAGCAGGTACTCAATACCTTGGTTAGCGCATTCTACTGAACTTTGAGATTCCCCGTATCTTGGCTTACCAAGAACTATTTTAGATCATTCAACATTTTGCATAAACTACTTATAATTTGGTTGCTAAATTCCCTCCCATTCGCTAAATGAAGAATATTTGACGTACCAAATGTTGCAGAAATATCCAAAAGATGAAGATATTTCTTCAGTATTTTCAATTTTCGAAGATCGAGAAGGAGGAATGTTGTTAAATGGAGTTGATACACTAAAATAAATTTCATATTACGATCAGATTGCATATGTATCAGGTCAACTTGGCCTCTGGAATTCATGAACTGTGTGCGATTAGCACATTGTAGTTACATTGTTCATCTATTGCCTAATTGTTGGGAGATGCGAGCGCGAGACTGAAATAATCTGCTTACATATGTGGAAACAAAGTCCAGTTTCATCTGGGTGAGGCACATATTGCAATTACTTCTACATCAAGATTGTTCTAATGAAAGATTAAGATGTCTTAAATAAATGAAAAAGTGCTTTAAACGAGATGAATATTGGAAAAAAATAATTAGAGTATTTTTAATATTTTTGAAATCTCTGTATGTAAAGTTTTATATTACGATAACTCTAGATAAACGGCCATAGACGAGAGATGAGCAGTCTAAATATTTCCTAAAATTCATCATAGATGGCAATATAAACTTTGTTCGTAGGAAATAGTTCAGTTCAATGAATTCATTCATTGCGACGTGCAGGTTTGTTTTTTGATTATAAAAAGTACAGTTGGCAGCAAAAGTATCCGAGCACAAGCAAAATTTTCTATATAAAAAAGTACACTTAATACAGTTTCGTTAAATAAATCCTTGTCGAATCCTGTTCTTAAGTCTAAGAGCATGATTCGACAAGGATTTATTTAACAAAACAATATTAAGAGTATATTTTTTACATGGGAATTTTTGCTAGTGATCGGATACTTTTGCTGCCTATTGTAAATGAAATTTTAATGTTTACTTAATTTAGTGGGTGGTTGAGTATTTTTGTTGATTTAGGTATATGAATGTTTTACAATACGTACAGTCGGTAACAAAAGTGTCCGAACACTAGCGAAAATTCCTATATAAAAAAAGTACACTTAATACTGTTTTGTTAAATAAATCCTTGTCGAATCTTGTTCTTAATCAGTCTAAGAATAGGATTCGACAAGGATTTATTTAGCTAAACTGTATTGAGCATACATTTTTTACATAGGAATTTTAGCTAGTGTTCGGACACTTCTGTTACCGACTGTACCTTACATTTTGCTTTACTATACGGACTTTTAACGCACACATATAATCCAACCTTTGTTTTTAAGACTAAAATAACGACGCACAATGATGGAATGACGCTTTAAATTGGGTGGATATATATCCTTCAATTTCAGGACAGATGGCCACCTTTAAAATATCAAAAACTCATCATGTACCATCATGAACAAAACTAGTTTATGATATTGCTCGAGTTGCTGATGTAACCATGACAAAAACAGTTAGAAAATGTAACAATGATATTTATGGCGTGTTTAATGACAAAAAGGTAGACATCTTTGACATCACCAGAAAATATTAAAAAACGTGAAAATCTTTGATCCCTGAAACAAAGTTGATGAAAAAGTTTAAAAACATGAAAAAGTCTAAAATTTCAAGAATAAACAAAAACACGACAATTCCTGCAGAGAAGACGATTAAACATATCTGAAATTATCATATTCGATGGGGATCATTGTGTTCGTTGTGGAGATGAATACAATATCACATACGAAACGAATGTCTTTATAAAATGCATAAGGTTCCTGAAGTGGTTCTATGAAACGCATACAAACTATTAGGACCGTTATCAAGACCATTATCAAACTATCAAGACCATAAATTTTATCAAAAATGTGTTAAAATTTTACGAAAGTGAAGGATTGAAATTATACTGCAAATTCTGTTAATTCAAATTTTATTCATTCATTTTCCGCAATGTAATTGCATCTTTAGAAATTTCTTTATGTTTTTCATGATTAATGGTATAAAATGTGTTCCTTTTTTTTGTTATTTTAACTACTTTTTTTTTTTTTTTCTTGAATTGGATGGCCATCTCTCTTCGACTACAATGAGAGATGGCGATCTGCCATTTTAATCTCAAATTATGTTTACCACAGTTTGTTCTCAATCTTTAATTATTTTTTGCCCAAAACATGATCAGACTATGTAGAAGAACTATAAATATGCATAAATATGTCTTATATTTGCATTCTAAGAATTTTTATTTTAATCTTTGAATACTATGGCCATCTGTCCTAGATTTACCCTATGATATATTGGGGCAGAAGACAATGTTTCTTTAAAACAAAATAGTCCAAATGAAAACGTTTTTTCTTTTTCTTTTTATTTCTTCCTTTCTTTCTTTCTTTCTTTCTTTATTTATTTTTTGCATAAAGTTTAAAAAAATGAATAATAAATAAAATTTAGAGGAAATGTGCTAAAGAAGTTTTAAGAAATTAATACAGTAACTATTGCTATGGAATATAAATTCATATTTAAAGATGAAGAATCAGTATTTATATATGCTTTTTCATACATTATTTAAGTAAAAGAAGCTGTTTTGTTAAATGATATAAAGATTAATCAGGATAACTGAAGGGAAATTACAGTATTTGAGGCAACCTTAGAGATACTCAACTATGAATATCAATTATGTAGCCATATAAAATTAATTTTATATCTCCAAACATAAGTTTTGGAGTTTTAGAAAAATGATTGAAGATGATTTTAGAAAAACATAGAAGCATTGTTATGAATATAGCCGGTTTTTAGCACTAAATTAAAATCTGAAAAAAAAAAAAAAAAACAGATTTATTAGGATGAGAGCATTATTTTCTTTGACATATATTTATTTATTTATTTATTTATTTATTTATTTATTTATTTCAAAGAAAATTTCCTCTCATTTTGATAATAGTCCTCTCATCCTAAAGTTGTTACTATGAGTAAATCACCCGAATAAAGCAGGTAATGAACACATTGAAAAAAGTAAGAAGTCCTCTCAAAATACAGTTTAAAAAAAATGAAAATAATAAAAATTAGGGATGGAGCTTTTGTTTAAAATTAAGTTCTGTTTGGAGCACAATTCAAATTTTTTTACATTTCTTACACTTAAATTACAATCATCACGTGACTTTTTTTCATTAAAAAATAGAAAGAGAAAAGGTACTTGACACCTTAAGTATCTTCGCCTACAATTACTGTCTCTACTCTATTATTTACTTATCAGACTTCTTTTATAACGGTAGTTAGCGAAAACTGTGAGCTGTCAAGAGCTAGTCAAGGTGAAGGTGCATTTGTAGATCTGAATAGATCTAGTCAAGTGAGTGACTGATCAGTTGGGGATTTCTTATCGATTAGTTCCGGCTTTTTTATAATTAGTAACCATCTGCTGGTGAACAAATATTTTGAGAAACAAACCTATTTGTTGTTTGTCCTTCTGAAAAAAAATCTAATGAGCAGTTTGTAATTTTAGGAGAAACATATCATTTATCTGGCTCTTTTATAACCGATGATTATCCTTTGCTTTATTAAAGAAAAAAAAAAGTACGACCAATAGCTGTATATTATGTTTGATAGGCAGCTCTTTTGTATTACTGTTTACTGAATGTTTCAGAGAAGGTTTAAACCATATGCTTATAAAAATAAACAAGAAGTAAAATCTGGCAAATAATTATATGTGTATTGTTGCGAATAAAAAATAAATAAAAATCTTCACCTGAACAGATTTATTTATATTTATTTAAACACTTTATTTATGTTTGGGAAAAATCAGTTTTAGTAAAAATTAATTACTTTAGAGTTAAATTACATAATTATCTTTGCTATTTCAATAAGTTCTGTATAAAGTAGAAAACTGGAAAGAAGTATTAGAAAAAAATAATGTACAAAATAATTATGTTATGCGCTAACGCAATATAACACAAGGTGGATATATATCCAGATATTCAAAATGGAAGGTGTTGAATGTTTTACTAAAAGATTCTAAGAGATCAGGGAATAAAATAAATTGAGGGGAAAAAAAAAAACATCGGTTATCTCAATTTCCATTAAATTTTTCTCTTTAAAGCTGCAAAAATAATGCATAAATAAAATAAGAATAAAAAATCATGTAATACGTATTGATTATTAACACTGAGAAAAAAAATATACCGCCTTCCTCTAGAATGAATAAGTGGCCATTTTCTAAATCTCTTAACTAGAAATACAGATTTTCGAGCTATGCGCATAAGGCACGCCAATAAACTGAATAAACGAAGTGATCGAGAACTTCTAGTTTACACATTTCTAGATTGTGAAACAATATTCTGAATATTCCGAATATTATGAATCTTTTGTATTGCAAGAAATTCTCGCTTGATTTTCTAGAATTAGGTAATAAACGAAGATTATAGTTACTAAAACCCGCCTCTTGTAGTCTCATTTATTTGCAGAGAATTTTAAATAACTTTGCCCTCGATAATATAGGCAAACGTTCTAGAATTCTAATAGGGGCTTTTAGAACTCGCTTTCCAAGGGGACAAGAATTTATAAGAATAACATGGAACTATTTTTTCTAGAGCCACAATTTAGATTCTAGATGTCAGTTACAGAATTTTTTCTCAGTGAACAATTCCCAACTATACGTACTTGTTGTATTGGATAATTTCAATGTTCTTTGCCTAGGTTCATACAACGGACAGAGAAATGGTCTGAATACGGATAAACAAATTGAATTCATAAGCAATCTTAAACACTGTTTGAAAATGTTAAAATGTTTAACATAAAAGAAAATGTAGCACTTAGATTCTAATTGCAAACTTTAATATAACTGGTTATTTTAGTGTAGACCTGTAAATCTAAAGATTAATCACATTATATTCTATACAAAACACTATGTTTGCATATTAACAATAAAAATGTCAATTTCTTTATGATTTTTGCAGTAGAAAGTTATTTAAAAGGGATTTATAAAAATATCTGTTTTAAAATTCAATGCATTGGCAACTTTTGGGTGTCCTTGTACACAAACCAGTTGTACAGGACCTGTTACTACCATTTCAAATAGAAAATATTCCCTAGTGAATTTGAGTAACATGTATCATTTTTTAAAAATTCAAAAAATATTTCCACACACTGGGTGCGAGTAGACGGACAGATATACAGATGGACAATGAGACAGAGAAAATTCCAAATCCAAATTATATTTACACTTAAAAATTGTTAGAAAGTGTTTAAATTGCTTAATGTAAATGAAAATGCAGTTCTAGCAAATTTACAGCAATATCCCTTAATACAACTGAATACATTTGTATGGCCCTGAAAATCTTAATGTTAGTCACACTATATTCTATAAAAAGCATTTTTTTTTTGCATATGAATAACATATTTCAATTATTTCTGCAAAGTAAAGTTATTTGAATTTAGTTTATGGAAATACCTCTCATAGAACACAATGCTTTAGAATATTTTCAGGTGTCTTCGTACAGAAACCAGTAGAGGTATTCCCTTCATTTTTAATAGGGAACACCCAATAGTGAACTTGAATAAAATACACCAGTTTCAAGAAATTGCGTGAATATTTACGGAACTGAGAGCGCGGACAGACAGAGAAGTCGAAGCCATTAATACTTTTCAACTTTGTTGGAAAAAAATAAATAAATAAATAAATAAAACACACTTTAATTTCAAAATGTACTAGAAATAGAGATGAGACGGGCTCAGCCCGAGCCCGATCGGGCTCAAATCTTACGCAAGTCTTCGGGCTCCGGACGGGCTCGGATTCAAGCTAAAAGTTCCGTTTATTTTATTCTTCAAATACTGGAAAATGCAAAAAATATATTTTTTTTATTCATTTTTAGGGCACCTTTAGTAATGCCATAATAGTCATGATAGGTTATAAATCACAAAATAATCTTGCAAACCTTAGTAGCTTTGACTTTCCTTTTTCTAAATAGAACTTTTTTTTCAACGGGATGCATATTATGTCATAGTGTTATACAGTAATCCTTCCTCCTCCGTTATATTGGGCCTCATTGTATCACTCATTCGGATACATTTTTTGTCCCCCGATGGGCGCGTTATAAACAATGAGCTGCACTATAAATATATATTACACAGAGAAATATATACATGTATACAGGGACACAGACATTATAAATTGTTATAATAACATTTAACGTTATTTAAATTTAGGATTGATAATAAGAAAATTAATTTGAAAATGAAAACGGTATTTAATTTTACTATTGTGTATGCATTGCATAGCGTACCACTTTCAATATCGGGCTCGGGCGGGCTCGGGCTCTGATCACACAGAGTTTTTCGGGCTCGGGCGAGCTCAGTTCAAAAATGTTTCGGGCCCGGGCGGGCTCGGATTGCCAAAATAGAGCCCGAACTCACCTCCAACTAGAAACTACTATTAAAAGGATGTGGATAATACCACAACCTCCTAAACTAGATGCTTCCACGTGGCTCGGAAACTTGGCGGTAGACAGCGCCACCTGGTACAGATTGCGCTACTTTTTTATTCAACAGCCACCAAAAATTTTTAAAAGTGGAATTTGATAAACATAAATGGCGACTAGAATCGAAGAAACGTCGATTATATACATCATATATCACTTCTTAAAGTTATTGATGACAGTTGAATAAAAAGTCATGCAATCTGTACCAGGTGGCCCTGTTTACAGGAACTGTTGCCAAGTTTTCGAACCACGCGGAAGGCATCTAATTTAGGAGGCTATAATAATGCATATTTATGCAAAACTTCAGCTCAATCGGATGACAGGAAGTGAGTTCTAATTCAAAAAGAAATTTTGAACTGGAGTTGGAAGCTCAGTTCCTGACCTCCCTCTCCTAAATCCGTCACTGTTTAAGCGTGTATTATCTTTGGAATTATACATGTATGGAATAGTTCAGATGAATTAGCCGATAGGACGTAGGTTAAACATCGAAACAAATTTCAAACTGGATTTATGTGCCTAGATGACTTAGACCCTATTTCCAAGTCCGTCACTTTTTGAGCACGTATTGTCATCAAAGTTATACATAAAGAAGAAATTTCATCTCAGTCGGACGATAGGAAGTGAATTAAAATTCTAAAAAAAATTTTTGATCTAAAATTGGGACCAAGGACAACCAGGGTCTTAAAACTGTCAGCAAAATATTGTTTTCAAAATAGAGAGGAGTTAAAGCGAAGTTGTATTTTCAAAGCAAAATAAAACAGCAGAAAAGGATAGCAAAAGAAAAATTGTTTTGAAAAAAAAAAAAAAAAAAAAGAAAGAAAGAAAGAAAGAAAAAATATATATATATCTAAGATAAAACTACACTGATTAAAAAAAATAAATAAATAAATAAAATAAAAATGCAATAATAAATATTTTTGTTAACTGCAACTCATTAAACTTGTTGTGCTCGACTAAAACGTTAATTATTAATACATTTTATATATATTTTTAGCTAAAATAATTTTGCACATTTTTGTAAATTTATTACCTTAAAGTCCTAGGTGTATAATGCGATTTAATATTTGTTTATGTATCCAAACATTATAGCTACATCATACTCCACTCAGTTGACATCAGAATCGCAGATGACATCAGAATCTCGACGAAAAATTTTAGTGCATTAATATTAGTTTTAAATAGAGAAAAATGTATAAATAGATACTTCAAATTTACGTCACCAATTTTCGTTCATTTCTAGAATATATGTATTCAAATTTAAACTGGCTGTTTGACTACGCTTGTAGACAACATAAAGCATCTTTTATTTGCGTTACAGAATAAAACTCTTTACTTATGTAGTTACCTATGTATTATTATTCTCCGTAAATTCCGATACATTCTGGTATTTTCAGTAAATACTTTTAGTAACGTTCTAGGGACTATTTTTACAAACCTTTACGTTGCATGTACCAATGAATGTTTTGTTTTATGATTCGGATTTTTATTGTCTCCGACAAATAATTAAATAGATAAATTACTTTTATAAACAAGTAGCCAACATATTTTTGAAAATTTCTTTTTTCTCTCCCTTTCTTATTTAGAGGAAATTAAAGTATACCGCTACATTTTATTATTGTTCATTACACTGTTAAAAAAAAAAAAAAAAAAAAAAAAATCTGAAAATAGATAAAAATTTGTAAGCAAATTGTAAGTAAATTTGAGTAAAGCAATGTTCCAAATTGAAAAGTTCTGTTTATAACCCAAAATGGATCAGAAAATCTATCTATTTTGAGTTTACAAATTTGTTATGTATGGTTCACTATCTTATTTTAGATTTTTGTCTATGCATACGTATACATAAGAAATGTTTACATTTTGTTTTGATCATCTACGCATTTTAGATTTTTTTTTTATTAGAGGTGAGTGATGCAATATTTTCTACAACGTCTTTATTTATTATAGACAAAAGTATAAAATAAGATAGTGAACCATACATAACAAATTTGTAAATTCAAAATAGATAGATTTTCTGACCCATTTTGGGTTATAAACAGAAATTTCCAATTTGGAACAGTGCTTTACCCAAATATCTTACTAATTTTTACCTATTGTAGAATTTTTTTTTTTTTTTTTTTTTTTACAGTGTACCTATCATATGTTTAAAATTTTTCTTTCTCTATTTCGAATAGGACGTTTAAGGTAAATCATTTTAAATTTCGTCTTAAAACTTAAATCATATAATTCTATCGACAGTATTATTTTATGTAGAAGTTCATATAAAGTAATATATTTGCAGAATACTGAGTGATAATTATAAATAAAAAATCGCAAATCCTTAACTAATTGTGAAAATAATATTTTAATTTAATTTTCAATTCCGTTGTAGTTAATTAAAGATATTTATTTAATGTCTTATAGACAGAAAACTCAATCAGACAAATATGAAGTTTTGGCCCTGACATAGTTTGGTGCCCGTCCTCCCCCTGTACCGCAGCAACTTAGCTGTAAACTTACAAAAAATATTTGCACAATTACAAATTTATAATAGTTTTCAAATGACAAAAATATTAACTTGAATGTAAATATAAGTTCTATTACTCACGTAAACATGGTTTCTTGGTATCATGTACAGTCGGTAACAAAAGTGTCCGAACGCTAGTAAAAATTCCCATGTAAAAAAAGTACGCTTAATACAGTTTTGTTTAATAAATTCTTGTCGAATCCTGTTCTTAGACTGACTAAGAACAGGATTCGACAAGGATTTATTTAACAAAACAGTATTAAGTGCACTTTTTTAATGTA
This sequence comes from Salticus scenicus, assembly GCA_963930645.1. Taxonomy (NCBI): domain Eukaryota; kingdom Metazoa; phylum Arthropoda; class Arachnida; order Araneae; family Salticidae; genus Salticus; species Salticus scenicus. The sequence goes on along the minus strand of OZ005655.1, from coordinate 186,130,541 downwards.
AGAATATTTGCTAGTGTTCGGACACTTTTGTTACCTACTATATGAAATTTTGATACCGCTGAAATGTTGGTGTCCAGGTTGTCGGAACTACAACAGCGTGCATTAAACAGGTCTTTTAGAATTAATATAAAAATTGCTTTTGTTATAAAATTATTTTGCGTATATAACTTATAAATAAATTTGTGTGAATGCGTCAAACGTTAAATTTAATACGTACAAACTAGTTTAATATTTTTTACGAAATAATAAATGACTCTTGGTTTTAACTCATTTTACTGTTTTATAAATAGATTACAGAATTCGTAGTACTTATCTCCAAAATGACTGAATCTTGATAAACCAAACAAGTTGTAAGACACAAAGCTGCTGTTCTCACTGACACAAGATGAACTACCGGTTATATTTCAGGCCCCCTGAAGATGTCTGGTGTGCTTTCGATAGGTTGCAGAACCATACAGGTGAGATGTAATGGAATTCCTTTTTAACCAGCTATTCACCGTTCTTCTATATTTAAATTTCACAATTCCAACATGAAGATTAATACTTATCATGTGAGGAAGATGAATCGGAATACTCATTGATTGATTATATCAAATATGAATAATAAATTTAGAATTAAAATTAATTGGGGGTATTATTTGAAACGTATAAAATAAAACAGTAGTTCAAAATATATGTTTTGATATTTCAATTTATTTAGATTCTTATTTAAATCAGGAGGAAAAAAAAATAACTTTTTTTTTTTCTGTTTTTAAAATGTAATATTATTTGACTCAGTTAGTCAGATATAGGCATGTTTTTAAGTAAAACAATATTTTACTTTTTATTCACCTTAAATTCTTTTCCATCTTCAAAAGATATTTAAATATATTTAAAAAAAAAAAAACTATTTTATCTAGCGACAATAGCTTAATATTGCCTAATTAAAGAACACTAATAGCGACTAATTCCTTGTCTGATGATCCAAGATATTTAATCATCCTGGTGCATAATCAACGATGAAAACATTTGAAAAACTGATCGCAAGCATTTACATACATTACATGTATAAGATGACAAAGATTTGGATACAAGAAAAATCCAGTTATAACCCTAAAAATATAATAGAGGCTTAATACAGCTAAATTTTTGTCATATTCAAACTTCAATTATAACTGTAACTATGTTCATAACATTCCTTTTCTTTCTTTTTTTTTTTTTTTTTTTTTTCTTTTTGCAGTAACACTTTATTGAAAGTAGAAAGTTTTTATATCCACTTTTTCACTTTTGCTTTTATACCCATTTTTCCATTTTGTTTTTATACCCATTTTTCTTATGCTATGAATCATACATAATATATTTTCTTATATTATGAATTATATCTTATATTATGAATCATATATCATTTTTTTATATACCATTTTTCTTATCTAGATATGAAGATATCGGATTTTTGTCCAGCATTTAACACTCATGCATATTTATCATCAACTAAAATTTTTGGTATAAGTTGCTCATTTTACTCTGGAATATATGGCCTTTAAGTTGATTTAAACTTTTTTTTTCTTTTGTCTAAGCAAGTAACAATACTCTTTCGCATATTATTAAATTATTCTTTTTTTAAGGAAAGTAGTTTCACCAAGAATAAAGGCAATTCTATGGATACAAGTTGAGAAACTTTAATAAAAAAAAATATAAAAATCAACCTTCTACAATTTCTAACTTTTTTAAAAATATTTTTTATACTGTTCTGTGAAGTGTGCTCCAAAACTTTAAGGATAAGAAAAAGAATGAAAATAAGAAAAAATAAAATGTTCATATAAGTAAAAATTCAACAAAAAGATTGAGCTGTTTTTTTTTTTAACATACCTAACAAAACTTTTGATTTCACTGTAAATCCAATCTTTAGTTTCATAAACTGAGTTACAATGAAGTGTCAGGAAGAAAAAGCAAGCCAATTGAGAAACATACATTTAAGTTTCAGAGTTTTAAACAAATTCAAAAAACCGAGAAAAAACACGCATATACATGTATATAGGGGAGAGTGGGGATGAATGGGACATTTTTCATGTTTTTATTGATAACGTTGGCCATATGCAATTCAGAATTTTGTAACATGACTCATAAGTACACTTCAGTAACCAGTTACATATAAAGATACTAACTTTAATAAAAAGTTATCATTTTTAATTGATAATATATATATATATATATATATATATATATATATATATATATATATATATATATATATATTTACATACACGTGCATTGTCCCATTCATCCCCACCTATAGGGATGAATGGGACATGATTGGGGATGAATTGGACAGGACTAGAATTAACAAAGAAAAGAAAACAAAACAGAAAGTAAATAATTTTTTTAAGTTAAATTGGTTTATGTGATTTTATTACTCACTATGAATTTACTGAAATTAACATAAACTGATGTATTGACTCAAATTAACATCAAAAAGCAAAAGTCCTTTGGTTCGTACAGTTCCTAGTGCTCTAGGCTTTGGTAATTTAATCTAATAAGACCTAATCTAAAAATAAATAAATAAATAAGACACTAGAAAGAGATAAAATCATTAAAATAGAGTACAAATTATCCAGATAAATTTTTGTTTCCGACTGATCGGGAAAATCAGCATTCAATTCTGTATTACATTAATAATCATAAGGATTTATTTAATTAGCTTGATTGAAATTGTGATTTTAATCAAATTATTATTAGTTTATTTATTTATTTATTTTTTATTATTGATTTAAGTTGCATTTAATATTCTAACTTATAATTTTTTTAAACATAATTATTATAAACAAAAATCAGAACAACTAATTTCAATTTTTTTTTCTAAGTCCACAAAATTAAGAATCCTGATATATGGCTAATTTATGGCTAATTTATGGCTAAATATGGCTAATATGGCTAATATGGCTAAATATGGCTAATTTATGTTTTAATATAACTCTTGTGTAAAATTTTAAATTAGTACATAGTGAGGAATGTCCCATTTATCCCTATTCAAACTGTCCCATTCATCCCAACCATCACATGATCATATAAAACAGGAAATAGGCTTAATGAACAATTGTCAATTTTCTTCTTGAATATTGATTATGCCTTTTCCCCATACAAGAGTTATATTAACTTTAAGCAAATAGTGAATGTCTTAACTACTACCTAATTGAATCAGCAAAAACTTACTTTGCCATCTGAAAAAGACACTTTAATTTTTTTCTGCCCTTCTAAGGATAGCACAATTCTGAAACTAAACTTGATGAATGATCTCAGTGCTGCCATATATCAGAAAAAATGTCAAGTTTCTGGTACTTGCAAAACATAAAAATCTAGCTATTGTCCCATTCATCCTGCGTCTCATTCAACCCTACTCTCACCCTATATCATTCTCGAATCTTCGCGAAACTTCGCCAGAATAGAATATAATGGTTTATTTAAAACAAAAAAATTAGAAAGGTTATATTTTCGTCAATTTTCACAAAATGAAAGATATTCAGTCCCCTTAATGAAATCAATGTGAATAAACAAACAAAATATTTTAGAAAAGTTTTTTAAAGAAATCTTTTCAGAGTCATAAAGTGCTATAAAAATAATAAGAGCATGAATTTATTGATAAGCTTTAAATATACAATGTAAAATCGTGCCAGAATAATCCAGTTTCACAGAAATATACTGCATAAGGATAATTTAGAAAGAATTGAAGACTCCAAGGAACAAATGGTAAATGTTATATAACTTCATGCTCTTTTTTTCTTGTTTCGTCTTTCTTCTTGATAAAAGAGCTCTTCTGTATAAAACTTTGATTCGAAGAATTTTCTAATATTATTATGGCTATGATTGCTCTCTTTTTTTTTTCTCCATATACATTCATAATTTTACAAAATCTCTCCATTTTCTTACATTTTAACAAAGAATGTAAAATGGCTTTTATACAGATATATAAATCTGTCACGAAGTCTTACCTAACAAATACAGAAAGCATTAATTCATATTTATAATTCTCTCTAAAGTTACTTTCAATCTTTATTTCAATTTACTATCGCAAGTTTTAAATACTTACGATAGCTCTGCATCAAGTAGCATATTGCTTGCTTTTCTTTTAAACTATTTTTTTCTCCATTTTTCCCTGAAAGAAAAGTTTCATTCTGAAGCCTAGATTTAGCTATAACTAATTTTATACTGACTATACATTTCCTTAGTTTCTTTTTTATTTGCACAAAAGCTTTTTTCTGCACTTATCTCAACTATATCTTATACCTTTAATATTACAAAATATAATGACCTTTTAATCAGAAAATAGCATGAAGCCACGAAATCATGTCTAACAATTACACAAAAGAGTTAAATCATATTTAGAATCATCTTTAAAGTTCCTTTTTTTTTTACGTCATTACTATTTTAATTTTCCATCGTATGTTTTAAACACGAATCTATTCGTATCGGAAGTTTTTTCTTTTTTCCATCCAATTAATGCTAACCATCGAAACCACTTCAGTTTCTTTTAACAAGTAAATGAGCGATATTTAGTGTCTAATTGCTAATTAATGCATTTTTGCGTCTCCTTTCTCAAGTATTTCGCTAATTAGGGAGTAAATGGTGCCGTATTTAAGAAAAAGTTACATTTCTCATTCGGTATAGTTTCGTTTTTTTTTTTTTTTTTTTTTTTTTCTTTTCCTTTTACCAGAAGCAAATCAATTTGTCGCTAATAAGTTTGTTTTCGTGTTCTTCTTCTCTATTCTTTTTTTTCCCCTTAACCTATGAAATTGTCTGTGCATAAATTATGGCTCATTATGTAAGGAAATTTTTAAATCGTGAGAGATTGGAAGCGAATTCGAATAATAATTACCAATAAACATTCTGCCGTAAGACACAGTTTAATGTTCCGAAATATGACTGCATGGCCTAATTTAGATATGTTTTATTATAGACATAAAGAGAAAAAAAAATGTACAAAGCTTTTTAAGTGCCGATTATTAAAAAAAAAAAAAAAAAAAAAAATATTTCATGTATTCAGTTTTCAGAATTGTTATCCTTTTATGCACATATACCAGTTCTAATTAATGAATGATATTTAGCCAACGCAACTATGTGTATTAATCTTTTTCTTTTTTTCTTATCGAAAATATTAAATGATTAAATAAAAAGTAAAATAGAAATTAGCTATCAAATTTCTTCCTTGCTCTTGGATATTTTATAACAAACAGTTTTTTGGTGCTGTATGAGCTCTTAGGTCAGGTGACCGCCGTTTGAAATTAGTTATTCATACTATAGAAACTGACCATATCTCTGATTTCGATAATATTAAATTTCTTAAACTGAATTTTAGTAATTATCATAGCATTTCTTCAGAAGGTTAGTTTACAAAAATGTATAATTGCTCATATATATAAAGGTTCAATTTCCCAACATGTTCAATTTCTGCTGAGTATGCAGTCTTCTTGTGACTTAAATATTACTGTCGTTAATAAAACCTGCAGCTTCGTGAGTTATATAAAATTTTGCAATTTCTTCAGAACACGAAACGTCGTTTTCATTTTGTAAATGTTTTATGTTTCTAATAAAGTGTCTGTATTTTAATGTGCTTCATTTTTAATAGTTTATTTTGGATATTTATATTTTTCCCTACATACATAGATTTAATTAAAACAAAAATATACTGTTATTGAGGTAGTATAGTTAAGTAATTGTTATATTTTAATCGAATAATTTTTATAAAAATTTTACGAATGAGTCTTATTGAGACGATTATTATGAAACATACAAACAGCAATCATTTAAAGTGGAATCCTGTTATAAATAATGTATCGTAAGGCTGTTAAAAAAAAGTTTTACGTTTTCAGTTAAGGTAATTTCTGCAACCATAAATTTTGCGCTAAATTTAACCATTTTAATAGTAATCTCTACTACTGAAAAATACCATTTAAATGCCCCCTTATTGTCCAACGAAAATTGGGATCAACTTGAGAAGAGGGCGGATATACAGAAAAAAATGGCAAAAATATAGAAATTGAGATGTATTTTCATGCTAAAATTAAATGCTATAAAAATTATTTTAAAACAAAGCGCATACATTTTTTAAGTTTCAATGATAATAAATAAATAAGCACATCAAACGCTTGACATTCATCTAAACTAAAAACCTGGAAACTCTTTATCATTCCTTCCAATATAATGTTTTAAAATATTTACATTATTTTAGGAAGCTTACGTTTTTTATTTTAAATAATCACAGTGCTCAGTTTAATGTAAAATAAATCGATGTTTATATTTACAAAGGTAAAACTCATAAGAGAAATAAACAACGCAAAAAACAGAGACATATTTGGATAAAGTCTACCACTGAGCCTAAGGAGATGTTCATTCGTTTTTTTTTTTTTTTTTTTTCAGAACAAAGGAAATTAATAGGAAAAGCTGGGTTTAATCGAGAGAGGGCGCTTTTACGGTATTTTACAGTAAAATGATAAAATAAAATTTCTAAAAATATTGATTGTAGCTAAATTAGCCAAAATTTCCGTCTTTTTTTTTTTTTTTTTTTTTTTTTGTTGTTGTTGTTGTTGTTGTTGTTTTGTTTTTTGTAATAAACCTTGAATATTGCTTTTAACAATGTAGCGAATATATTTAAGTTTTTGACGATGAGTTACGTTCAGTAACATATCATTAGAATATTTTAAATGATTTCTTATATGTAATTGTAGCTTTTAGCTTGCATGTGAAATTTGAGGATTTACGCGTAAATAAAATTATATATTATGTATCCTTATATAAAGAACATATCTTTATTGATTTGATTTTGTAATATGTTTAAACCAATTAAACTGTATATATATATATATATTTTTTTTTTTTTTTTTTTTTTTTTTTTTTTTTCAGAGAACAAGAATTAATAGCATCTTGTGTACTACAAAGTATGCCTCGAGATCTGCAGAAGTGAATAGCTGATACAAAATGGAATGCTTAATATGTACAAATACGAGACAAGAAAAAAAAAATAATCAGAATGTATAAATATCTAAGTAAATATAAAATATAAAAGTTTAACGTTTCACTTCAGTTCATAATGGCGATTAATTATTGGAATGTGGTTTACGAAAATATGGATTTTTATCAGTAATATAACCTTTCCATTTTCCTATTTTTTACCGTCCATTTTCTGATAATCAAGTCTTTTTAGAAGAAAAAAAAATTATACTTACGATATCATTTCTAGAACATGTAATTTAACGACGTAATGGTGTTGGCATTTTTTAGATAGTTTCTTCTACAATATTTAAATTCATGATGCATATCCAGTTTAACATATAAGGTTGTGACAACGTGCTTTATAAAGATCATTCCACAGCTATAACGCAGGAATGAATCACTATCAAATGTGACATATAGCGATTCATAGTAGGCGCTTAAAGAATTAAAAAAAGGTTAGTCAAAAAATGTCTACCAGCTGGCGCTTTGTATAAAAACGACAAATTTAACAAATAGACTGTCCCGTACATGATCAAAGAATAGTAAAAAATGTTCAAATATTTTATGCATTCCATACGAGACATTTCTTTTGTTTTTTATCTCGTCTTCCCATGCGAAATGCCACTTAGTAGATATTTTTTAACTATGTTTTTAATTACTTGAGCGCATATAATGAATCACTCAGATAGCAAATTTCTGGCAGTCTGCTGGCCCGTTTCAGTTGCAGGACTCTGCTTATAGCAAAAGTTTCTTCATAACCACCCTATATTATTGAAAACTAATAATAAAAGGAACATGATTGATTTGAACATGAACATGATTTGAATGCATAATTTTCGTATGATCGAGACTACACTGCTAAAAAAATGCAACTTTGCTGCCAGAAATTTTCTCTAATTACAGAGAAATACGTTTTGTCAACGTAATTTTTCCGTAATATACGACTTTTTTCTCAAATTACAGAGAATTTCTGGAAGCAAAATTGCATTTTTTAAACAGTGTATGTAAACTTAGAATTTTATGCTTTAAGTAGGAAGGCGACTATTAAAAATAATTACTGTTTTTAAATTAATAGCAGAGCATTTTGTGTACAATTTGAATTAAAAAAATAATAATAATAATAAATGAAAATGGATTAATCATTTTGTTTAGCACTTACGAGATAAAGTGACTCTAGTTCATGAAAGCATCCAAAGAACTATAGTCGGTAACAAAAGTATCCGAACACTAGCAAAATTTCCTATGTAAAAAAATAGAGTTAATACTGTTTTGTTAAATAAATCCTTGTCGAATCATGCTTCTTATTCAGTCTAAGAACATGATTCGACAAGGATTTATTTAACAGAACAGTATTAAATCTAATTTTTTTTACATAGGAATTTTTGTAAGAGTTCGGATACTTTTGTTACCGACTGTACGTAATTAGACCAGACCCTTGGTCTGAGAATCTGAACACTAGAATTTTAGGGAAGCTAAAATTTCTTACATGAACACAAAGTTCCTATTTATCTATGCAAATTTTTATCTTTCATTCTATAAGAATAGTTTGGAGTATTTTATTTTTAACACGTTTCATCAAAATGTAGCAATATTTATGATTTTAGTTTCTTCTGTTTGTCTGCAACTTAATATTAATAATAATAATGATCCTCATCTGTCATGAACGATTCCGGTTAAACCGCTTCAAAACAGAAACTTTTGGCAGCCATTTTTTTTTTCTGTTTGTTCAACTCACTGAGCTGGTTCAACTTACGAAAACATACATATAATATGTTTTGTATCGCACGTATTCTTATTTAATTCATTTAGAACCTTCAAAAACTATTCAATTGTATTGTTTAAATGTCTAAATTAAATATAACGGATCACTGGTTATTATAAACATGACCCTAAAAATAGAATTATGTAACTTCATGATTATAAGCAACGCAATACCAAATAAAAACAAACCAAAACTGCTGCCATTCAGAAAATACAAATTCCAAATGGACAACTCTTTAATTCCGAATGAACGACTCTTTGACTGTTTCTTAAAAAAAAAAAAAAAAAACGCTTAAAGTATTTCTAAAACATATTAAAGCCTTAAAACTCTTAAAATATTTGTAAAAACATATTAAAGTCTTTAAATATTTTTATCAAGCTTCATTGTTTGTTTACATTGTAAGGTATGATTGGCGTCGAGTTCAGTACGTAAATGTCGCCAGTTGATTTTAGTTTTGAAATTAGTGTAAAGTTATAGTTGGGATAGAATGTTTGGTTGGGCAAGTAAAGGTCACCAGTTGAAATGAGAATTGAAAGTATAGTAGTCTAAGGTGATAATATCGAGTCAAGATAAAATGTTCGGTTGAGAATGAGAAAGTCCCTAGCTGGATCCTGGATATTTTGGCGATGTTGTGGGTGAGATAGCTGGTTGGAAGTATCGAGTAGAGGTGAATTTGGGTTATCATGGAGTGTCTGTAATTATTGAATAGTTAGTTAAAAAATACGCAAGCAAAGTAATGACGTCACTGGCCGTCAGTGGATGCAAGAAAAAGATTTCCTATGGTAATCGCCCATTGGATTTTTTGTAAAAAATTATTAATAATTGAGGAAAATTATTTCCCGATTTTAATCCCCATATTTCGGTGTAGATATGTATTAGTTATCGTGTGCATGCGTTAGATTAAGTTGGTTTTGCTGTAAAATTCATAAAATTTAAATTTTAAATTTCAAAACTCTAGAAAAAAAAATGGCAAACATCCATATTCGATTGAAAACATAAACATTTAATTTCAAAGGATGATATTTACACAATAAATATCCAACTAATATACTAATTAAAAGGAAAATGATAAATATTCTATCATAATTTGAAGTCGAATTTGTTTTCAAATGTCTAAATAAAGTGTCTGATATAAGATACTCATATGTTGTAGCGGAATAGATTTAATATATCTGTCATCCTTGGTGGGAAAAAAAAATATCGCCAAATTATCTGGCGAACATATTTAATTCCTTTCAAAAATCATGGTTATTTTAACAACTTATATTAAGAGAGCGATGAATTATATGAAACAATATTTCGTACAATACAAATTACGAAAATAAACATGTGGCATGTACATTTTCGTATTACGTTTTCAATCGCCAAATACAAAAAACGCCAATGATGACACAGTTTTGAAATTTAAAATTTTGTCAATTTGACAGCAAAATAACTCAATCTAACATATGGATACGATAGCATATCTATACCCAAATACTGGTTTTAAAATCGGGAAATAATTTTCCTCGATTTTTAATAATTTTTTACAAAAAATCCGATGGACGATTAACATAGGGAATCTTTTTCTTGCATCCACGGGCGGTCAGTGACGTCACACTTCGCTTGCGTATTTGAAAACAAGATCTTCGATAGACTTAAAAAAAAGTATTTTGGTAAAATGAAGTAAATCGTTTTTTACTTTCTCTTACCCATAGGGTCGAGAAAGTATTGTTTTAGGGTCAAATTTTCGAACGTGAGTTTTTGTTATACTTACATGTTCTGAGGTCCCCTGAATACGAAAATCATGTTTTTAGCGGATGGTCTCTGTGCGTGTCTGTCTGTGTGGATGTCTGTGTGTCTGTTATCAGCATATCTCAAGAACAAATAGTAGCAGAAATTCCAAACTCGGTATTCTAAATGTGTATCACATAGGGACGCTACAGTAAGCTTTTCGTTAAGATGAAGCGAATTTTTCGTGTACAGGGACATTCAAAAGTATTCAAATACATTACGTCTATGGGGGAAATTACAGGTAAGTAGGATTTAACATCTATAGACTGCACTAAACCAAATGAAACGAATATATATTTTTTGTAATAGAGATAGTGAACTGGGAAAAAAAAATTGTGTATGTAGGAGCCTCGCCCCCCCCCCCCCCCTCGAGGGGAGTAAATTTTCATGATGGGTATCTTTGAAAATAGCTCGCCAATACCTTTAAAACGAATGGTTGAACCATCGATCTGCGATAATTTTAAACAAAGTTATCGATTTTTTTTTACTTTTAACGAAAAAAAACTTAGATTTTTTTTTTTTTTTTTTTTAATATTGAGAATAAAATGGACTTTTTTTGGATATTTGGTGTTATACTACTTCTCTAATATGGAAATCGTATGTATTATCATACAAGATAACTTTTTTAAATAATAATTTTAATAAATTATTTTTTAAAAACAGAATTATTTTTTAATAACCGAATTGAATTCTATATAAATGTAGGTGCATTAATGAAACGGGGACCAGAACTAATTATCATATAAAACTCTTCCGAAGCCTAACTTGAATTGTTAACATAGGTTTACATAACAGTACTCGTTATCTTACCTCTTAATCTCCAACCTGTACTTATAGTATTAAATTTCAGGGTAAGAGAAAGTCGTGTGAGTGACACACCAGATTATTATTATTATGAGGACTTTAAATAGAGCACTTAACGGAACACTGGGATGTGTTGTTTCTGTTGTGTTGTCGGGCCTATATTTTTGTCAACCAGAATTTTTTTTTATTGTCATTCATATTTATTGATCGGGTAGAATTTTTTTAATTTCAGAACGAAAATTATAAAATATCGAAACACATTTGATTTATAAACAAAAATTGAAAATACATTTAAATGATCACGTGGTAATCTTCATGATCTAAACATTGTTTTCAAGATTTATCCTTCACATTCCGTCATTTTTGACGGGGTTATATACTAGTCAATAAATATTTTCAAAATTCCAAAACCTGATATGTGCTATTTCAGATTTTCCGTAGAATGCTTCCCGTTAAAACTATTGCATATAATAGCACAGATTTTTTTACAAAGACTAACAAAAGAATTTGGACACATTACAACCTAAGAGATTACTTCTTATAAACAAATTTGAAGCTTTCAGTGCTGCAGTAAACATACAAAATTAACATATATTTTTCGCAGGCAATAAAGAATTTTTACTTATAAAAAAAATGTGATTATCATGTATTATCCATTTACATCTCAACACACAGAATTATTCGGACTCATTTCGGAAGAAGTTGCATTCAGTTTTGTTATACATTTTCCATAACTTTCCTATTATATTAAAAGTATTTATAACTTAGTATTTATGACTGCTGGGAAATAATGCTGAAAAATGTTTTATGGAATTCTAAAGCTATTTATGGTAATGGAAATGCAAACTGATAAGCAGATGAATTGAAGTCATACTGGAAGTCATAAACTTTGTAGAAAAAATGAAATGTATATGTGTGTATATACTCCAAATCTTATACTATTAAGTGAGCAATATTTGTATATATATATGTATATTTCACTGTTCTCGAAAATGTTAGCTTTGACAGTCACGTGATTTAACACAAAGGTGCCCTCGTAGGGTCATTGTGCATACCGAAGTCAAATTTTCGAATTTTTGATTAGTTTTCTTTTAATTCATAAAAATATGAAAATAAAACTTCCCATTTCTATAATGACGCAAAATGGAGACTCTTAGGAGAGATTTGATTGGTTTATTTGATTTTCATTGATTTCAGTGTATTTTACATTGAACTACAGCAACGCCATGAGGAATTACAAGAGATTTGAATGGTTTATTTGATTTTCATTAATGTGAGTGTATTTTACGTTAAACTAGAGCTACGTTATGAGGAATTGTGAGAGATTTGATTGGTTTATTTGATTTTCATTGGTTTGAGCTTATTTTACGTTGAACTAGAGCTACTTTATGAGGAATTACGAGAAATTTGATTGGTTTATTTGATTTTCATTAATTTGAGCGTACTTTACGTTGAACTAGAGCTACGTTATGAGGAATAATAGAGATTTGATTGGTTTATTTGATTTTCATTGGTTTGAGTGTATTTTACATTGAACTAGAGCTATGTTATGAGGAATTACGAGAGGTTTGATTGATTTATTTGATTTTTATTGATTTGAGTTATTTTACGTTGAACTAGAGCTACGTTATGAGGAATTACGAGAGATTTGATTGGTTTATTTGATTTTCATTGATTTGGGTGTATTTTACGTTGAACTAGAGCTACGTTATGAGGAATTACGAAAGATTTGGTTTATTTGATTTTTATTGATTTGAGTGTATTTTACGTTGAACTAGAGCTACGTTTAGATTTTATTTAAAAATATTTGAATTTTTAATATTTTAATATTATGCGACTTTTACAGAGTACAAATTACGATTGGCGCCGCAGGCGCTCGAGAACATGTTTTTTGGTAAAAATTTTCAGGGGTCTCTGGCCAGCTAGTGTCTCTTAAACAACGAAAAATAAATTATATCAGCAAGTAAAATTATATTTCTAGAATAATTTTATGCATAAAAATAATTAAATTGAAATAGCAAAAAAGATTAACAATTAACAATTATTCATCAGAATAATTGTTTATTTTTTTATTTTTTACTAATTTTAATACATAGCAATAATTAATAAATAATTATTTAAAATTTTAAACGTCTGTATGTATAATGATATTCATATTTTCTCATATAAAAACTACTGTAGATTTGCAATTGTGCAAATATTTTTTGTGAATTTACAGGTAGGCTATGAAATGGGGGATTATAAAACTACATTGTGACCTGGACTTCAAACTGCCAAACCTAAATTACCGAGTCTAAATTAGACTAAACGCTGTTTTTATTTTTTAAAGCTTCTTAATTTTAGAACAATAAATTTTTGTATATTTTTTAATGTTTCCTATTTAAAATAAATTGTATAAGTACAAATTAGATATGTATAATGATATTACATATGCCATTATTTATCAGGTGTGTTGCAGCGAAATGTATTGTAATTTTATAAAAGTTTTATCACGGGAAGTTTATTATTATTATTATTATTATTATTATTATTATTATTATTATAGCTTATCCAAGGACGACTTTTTACAATGAGAAAAAAATGAGTTAATCCATATTTCTAACTGTACACCCCAAATACCGTTATCAGTGCAGCCAAACCATAAAATTTCTCATTTTCTTCTTGAGAGATTCTGTAATGAATAATTTATTATCATATATTTGTTCTTTTTATTAGCGATAGTAATTATAATAATAAATGACTAAATATCCACATATGCGGCTACGGCATACTTGCCAACATCCTAATTAATATTCCGTAGTCTTGTTAGTCCTGCCCTTTTTATCACACCAGTAAATTTTTAGAGAAATATTCTCCAAATGCAATTACGGTTAAATAAGAAGAAAAATACTCTAAAGAGATACTGGTGTGAAAGAGGAGGCGGGGCTAACAATACTACGGAATATTAATTAGTATGTTGACAAGTATGCTACTGTCATCAAGATATTAATTTAATTTGTGGATAAAAGTTTTCGAAAAGGAAATTAAAAATTTTATTACTTGATTAGAGTGATTTGTATTGACATAAATATTCATTAGCTGCTGAATAAGCATTTATTACATAAATTTCTACTAGCTAGCATTTATTAGAAGTTCTTAAATATTTGTGAAGTTAAATTTGATTATGAAATTGCTTGCCTTATAGATTCAAAATAAATATAAACATACTTTAAATTCCTATACAAAGTATGCTGCAATATACAGGGTGTCCGAAATTAAACGACCCTGTTTTAAAATTGTCTAACAGACGAAATTATTGTTGAGAAAGAAAGATATGAAATTTTGTGTAGTAATTAATGAAGGTATGAGAATTTGCTTAACTGAATTAAAAAAAAAAAAGTTCAAATCTTCACAACCAAGGATGTTTTTAATGAATTACGTATTTAGAATACACTTATGATAGTTTACAAATTTTATAACAACAAGACCTATTCAACATGACGGCCATCATTACACTGCTCAGCATGAAAATTGTCTGCAACACCATTTTTGCAAATTCTTATGTAAAATGACCTCCTAATTCCGCATATGATGCCCATTCTGCCCTATCACCCACCGTTTTTTAGTGACAGTCCCCTAATTTTATCACTTTTCGGTGATTTTATGGCTATAAATTTTATTTTTAGGAGATTATTTTAACTGTTAAATATCTTCTGAGGGGCTACAGAGTCGAAAAATTTTAAAACATGAACATTTGCGGCAAGGGGGAAATTTAGGTGGGATTATTCACTCACATTATGTACAGTAGACTCGCGTATAGCGCAGGGGATACGTTCCGCGTAATAGGAAATCGCGTTATAGGAGACATACATTGAGCAGACGATTTCATTCCGGATTGAGACCAAAAGCGTCGGGTGTTGGCATAGTAACGGAGCAATCCTGATCTGCAGTGAAAAAGTAAGTAACCTTGAATAGGTTGAAAGTAGAAAAGATGTCGTCACGTGCTTCCTTTATCTTACGCGTTATACGAGACTCTTTATCGCGTTGTATGAGTAATAGTCTCGTTATACGAAATAAGAGTAATAGTCTCGTTATTTCGTCGCGTTATACGAAATCGCGTTTTGTGGGAGCGCGTTGTACTAGATTCTACTGTATTACATTTCTCATATTTTTTTTAATCTGTTATTAATATTATTTATTAAACATTATACATATATATATATATATATATATATATATTGTGTTGTATATTGCTGAAATAACTATACAATATTCGAAATCTTGCATTCCATGTTGACAGTACTGCTAGTTTCCTGATGAGATCTGTACTGGGTTTCAGCATTTTTAACTCTATTTTTCCTTCATGCATTCCTTTTTATTTCAATAGTATTTTTGGTTAATTTCTTTCAATTCTTATCTTGTGTTGCATGAATTTACTGGACTAATGGATTATGACAACTATCTCATAGTTTAGGCTTAAGTGATATACGTCATTTCTCTTCTGCGTAAGTACTTTAACATGTTTTTACTAATCAGTGAATTTTACTTAAATGGTAATTGTGACAATAACTTTATACGTAATACATCTAATTATTAATTTCATTGTTGGTATTTTCATCTTTCTCTCATTTGCTGAGTATTGTAAAGGAATTAAATTATTTATTATATATATATATATATATATATATATATATATATATATATATATATATGTATATTTGTTTTTAGGTGTCAAATAAATTCTTCTTCATTCTCCAAATCAAATTCACGGTCATAAAATTACCGAACAGTGATAAAAATTGAGGGAGGGGGTGGTGTCCCTAGAAAACGGTGGGTGACTGGGCAAAATGGGAGTCATTTTTGGATCCAGGAGTTTATTTTACATAAGAATCAGCAAAAATAGTATTAGAACTCGATTTTTTTTTTTTTTTTTTTTTTTTTTTTACAGCGCAGTGTTATTAGCTACATCTGAAATCATAAGACAGCATGTTTCGCAGCTCACAGCAGTGTGTTCAGAGAAATATTTACGAATATGCTTTGAAATGCCGTCTTTAAGATCAGGTAAACTTCTTGGATTATCACGATTTGCCAGATATTTCAAACTCCCCCAAAGCCAAAAGTCGCATTGATTGAGGTCCGGGGACCGGGAAGACCCCGGATCAAGAAGTACGTAATTCATTAAAAAATGCTTCCTGGTGGCGAAAATTTAAAGTATTTTTTTATTATTATTATTATTCGCTCAAACAAATTCCCATGCCTTCATTATCTTCTACAAAATATTTTACATATTTATCAACAATAGTTTCGTTTATAGACAACTTTAAAATAAGGTTGTTTAATTTTGGACACCCTTTATATAATTTTATAAAACAAATTTAGTTTTATCAGTTTTGTTACTGAGAAAAAAATTAAAATTTTGTATTACTAAAATATATAAGAAGATATCTATTTTTTAATTAGTCTTGTAGAAAATTTGAAAAAATATGAATTAAAAAAAAAAAAATTTTTTTTTTTTTATTATTATAAAAATTCATTACATATACCATTTATAAGATGTTAAAAGTTTTTATATATTTTTATTTAATGCAATTAGATAAAAAAAATTTTTACTATAAACATTCACAAAATGTGATTATACTTAAAACCTTTTTTATTATAAAGTAGAATTTATTACTTTTCTTTTTATGAATCACATATACATAAAATGTACTTTTGGTTTGACAAATACCTAAATTCATGAATGAAGCAGTTTAGATTTGAGTTCATAAATTTAATTTTTATCACTATACCAGTCCAAAATGACAAAATTATTTCAAAAATATTTTCATAGATGTTCATTCATTGAAAGAAGGCTCAGACTTCATCTTTTCTCATCTGAATGGAAATCAGTTTTTCTCTGATTTTTCACCTCTCTTGATTCCTGTGTGTAGATTCATAGGTCCCTTTTTAGACCCTCTTGTTCACCACCTGCAAATTGAAAAAAGAACATGATTTTCAATTGCTCTAACACGAATTTAGCCAAAGTTGATGATGTCGTCTGGTGAAAAAATATCACTTGATGAAACAGGGGAATTGTTCACGGTATAACTTCGTGGTTATTTCCTTGAAAAATGTTATACAGGCATTATTCAATGATGATATAACTCACCTGCCTAGACTGGACTCTAATTTTCCGAAGGACATGCCCACCCAGAGGCGACAGAATGAGAAAAAGTGGAAAATAATTATATGGGCGTTGAACGGACATAAAAGAAAAGATGGCGGGTAGATATCAAGATGGTTTTTAAAGACTTTAAAGCTTTTAAAGAAAATATGCCATAAAATAAAGTTAGTTGACAGATGTGTGTTTGAACGTATAAATGATTTGATCGTGAAAGGGCCATCAATGTGTAGATGTTTTTTTTTTCTAAAATTACACAGCCGTTATATGTTTAATTATAAGTTGCTGTTTTTTTGTATTTTTTTAAATGAGCGATAAAGTTTTATTTCACACCTTAAAAATTAAAAGACCTTTCAGGTTTACTTAGACACATATAGAAAATAAAGGTGTGGTTTTTGAAAGGCTACCGAAAGAAAAGAATTGTAGTAATTGAGAATTATTTTGCTTAAGGGGACTTGGTGCTATTGCTGCCAGCACTGAAATTGGTTTCATATAAATGTTTATATTTCCATTTAAAATTTATGAACTGAACTATATTAGTTTTGTTCCATAAAATATGCATTCAGGAAACATTCCTTATGATTTTTGATATATTTTTGCAAATTTGAATAAATCTTAAAATAAGGTTTTCTCGGTTTGCATTTTTTCATGATTTCAATATCTTCAAAATGATTAACTTCTACAGATAACACTGCTCGGCATGAAAATTGCTTCTGACACCATTTCAGTATATTCTTATGTAAAATGACCTCTTGAATCCGATGCCCATATGACGCCCATTTTGCCCTTTCACCCACCGTTTTTTAGGAATGGCCCCTATTTTTATAATTTTTCGGAGATTTTATGGCTATAAATTTGATTTTTCGGAGGGGGGGAGGATTATTTTAACCGTTAAATATCTTCTGAGTGGCTACAGAGTTGGAAAATTCTAAAACATGGACATTTGCGACAAGGGAAAAATTTTGGGGAGGATTTGCCACTGAAATTATGCATTACATATCTTGTATTTTATAAATCTGTTATTAATGCTATTTTTTAAACTTTATATATTTTTGCTTTTAGGTGTTAAATAAAATATTTTTCATTCTTCAAATCAAATTCATGGTCATAAATTTATGGAACAGGAAAAGAAATTGAGGGAGGGGGTTGTGTATCTAGAAAACGGTGGGTGACTGGGCAAAATGGATTCAGGAGGCCATTTTACATAAGAATCAGCAAGAATGGATCAGCAAGATCTCGATTTTTTTTTTCTTTTGCAGAGCAGTGTAATTAATAAAGGACTTAAAATTTTTCTTTTATGTTTAATAGAACCTATTTAAAAGAACTAAGGATGGGTTTTGAAATTTAATGATTATTATTTGAAAATAATAATAATAATAATATTATAATAATAATAATAAGTGCATGTCTATGTAAAAATTGAGAAAAAACATGATTTTTGTTAGACTTCTATTTTTAATATTCTTTTTCCTTTTAAAGGTATTGCGAAATCTAATTCTTTTAAGTAGGTGCTGTTGAATATCGAAAAAAGGTATTAGGTAAATTTTTAAATACCTGCAGAAATTTAAGCATTTTGAAGATCATGAATTCATGAAAAAAAGGAAACTGAGAAAACGCAATTTAACGATTTTAAATCTCTAAAAAATGTACCAAAAACCATACGAAATGTTGCCTGGATATATATTTTATTGAACAAACCTAATATAGTTCAATTTATGAATATTAAATGGAAATAAAAGCTTTTATATGAAACATACTTCAGCTGTGTTATCAAAGGTGCCAAAGCCGCTTAAGTTACTTCTGAACACTCAATGTATAATGTTATTAACAAGAATAAATTTGGCTGATAATGTATTTTGTAATGCAAATACGTTCTTAACCCCATATAAATAAATGTATAATTGTGTATTAAATCATTTAATTTAAATTCAAACACTGCTAAAATATAATTGATACAATATCGTTTAGGAAATTATAGTTCTTTTATTTTTGGTAATATTGAGATATTTTCAAAATTATTATTAAAGTGTTATGGTTTAATTATATTTTTTCTATACCATGGGGAAAATTTAGCGATGTCTTTCCGGAATGCATAATTATAGGACCCATGGCCAAAAATAGAAATAGCATTGAAGGTTTGCATTAAAGGTAAAATATTGCTTATTTTACATAATCCATTTCGAAAATAAGAAATATCTTTAAACTACTCAAAACTACACATACATAAATACATAAGCTGGTGTTTCATAAACTGGAGTTTAACCTGAGTTTGAATACACAGAGTTTCAAGCAAATTGATTCATAAATATATTTTTAAACTGAATTTAAAGTTTATATACGGCTTTAATTTTAAAACTATTGGCGGATAAAGTTGGCCAACAATCTCATTCAAGATATTACTAAGATAAATTCGCTGTCCAATTTTCGCTTGTGTTGATTTGATATATCAGAAGTTGCCGTAATGACAAATTTTCCAATATATATATACACAGGGTGATCAATTTAGGTGATCAAGAGAGGCACAATTTTTTAATCCTGTAATAATTTTATTTATGAAAAACAAAATTTAATTAAAATTTTGTACATTATCATTCCTACATTACATTTACATTATTATTATCATTTTTACATTATCATTTCATAGGGTTTTCCAGAGAAGTCCTGCAAACATCGATGAATTAAAACAGATCATAACTGAAGAAATCTCGTCAATAACACCAACAATGCTGCTAAGTGTATCAAAAACCTGGTTCGACGTGTTCATGTTTGTATTGAAAATGGTGGCGAACATTTTCTTCATTTTCTGTGATGAATGATAATGTAAAAAAAAATTGAATTAAATTATGTTTTTCAAAAATAAAATTATTACAGGATTAAAAAAATTGTGCGTCTCCATTTCTGTTTTACCTCACAAATAAAGTTGTAACAGTCCAACAGTGTTGGAAATTGTCTCCCACACTTAAACAAGGTTCGAACAATTATAGTTCAGTGTTAGAATAATTGCAACATCCGTCATATTTAAGGGTAATAAGAAAAACCAACGGTTACTCTTTTAAACTGATCACCCTTTGTATACAGATGGATGACAAAAAAATGTGGCCTCCTTCGATCAACAAGCTTTGTCAAATATCTTTAAAAATGCTTGAACAATTCATCTATAACTTGACCCCATATTTTGCGGGCAGGGACATTCATGGGGTTTACGACAAATGCAACATACAAAATTAATTTTTAGAACCACACTGTACAGGGAAATAGCCTAAATGACCTGAATCATAGATGATTGTTCTCTGAGTCACTTATAATTTTGGGTTCATTTGTGTAAGTCTCTTGCGCATAGTGTCGGAAATATAAAGGTTTGTTTAATAAATTTGAAAATATTTGCATATTTTTAATTATAACTCGCGGGATTTTCAACCACATTTAACGTCAGTTTCAGATATATTGAGGGAAAGTATTAAAAACAATAGTCTCCAATTAGAAAATAAATATAGTATCCCATTCATGAAATATGAGCATTTGTTCTAAATGATTTTTAACTGCGCTCCGAATAAAAGCAATAATTTAATAAACAAATAATTAGGGTAACCTGTAAAAAAAATGCAAATGGCTATCTCGAAACTCAAAATATTATAGGCGATAAAAGTAACTATTTTCATTGATTCTCTAAAGAAGGCTTAAGATTAAAGGATCGTTCATACATTAGTGTTTTTCTCCAATAGTTTTCAAAAGTCTAAGTAACAACTTTTTTTTTTTTTTTTTTTTTTCTTTTTTCTTTTTTTCTTTTTTTTTTTTAACACATCTTTTAAAACAATTGAAGATATGAACATAAAAGATGAATTACATGTTAGTTATCAAATAATTAATCGTCATATTACTTTTATCTAGCAATATATTTTTAACTTATAATTGATTTATTGATTTATTTTTTAAGCACATTTTTGAAAAGAAAAAAAAAAGGAAAATTTAAACGATTTTATAAAATATAACTAAATAAGAAAAGTTGTTACCGGTGCATGATAAATAGCTGAAGATACTGTACTTTTTAGACATCAAATAGTTTATGAAAATTAGCACACGTTTCACTTTCTCTTACCCATATATATGGTAGAGAAAGTTTTGTTTTTGAATCGAATTTTCAAAATTGAATTTTTGTTATATTTACACGTTTTAATGTGTAATTTTCTTCCTGTGCAATGTTTGTCGACGTAGTAAAATGTTGATCATCATTTTACTACATCAATTTGCTTCCATCAATTACATTCAATGGAAAAGAACGATTATTTTTAATTTTGTATAGCCCTGTATATTTTCTGTAAACTATATGCTCACGACACTGTATATTTAAATTTAGTTTTACATGAAAAACATAACACAAAATGAAATACACCACCAGTAACATACACCATCATATAGTCCTGATACATTCAAATATATTGGGTAGCCCTGTAAAGGATTGATGAATGATTTCTATACGACAATCTACAAAATACATGTTTTTAAGCATATAAAAAATATATTCAATTTATTTTGTTTAGGACAGCCTATAGTTGTTAAAATATACTTACCAGAAATTTCTCCCATTGACGTAATGTATTTGAATTATCTTGGAAGGCCCTATACATGAATTTTTTGCTTGATCTCAATGAAAAGTTTAGCTTAGCGTCACTATCTGATATAGATGTAGAATACCGCGTTTGGAATTCTTGACAGTGTTTATTCTTGTTACATGCTGATAAAAGACAGACAGACATATACACAGATATACACAGAGACTCTCAAAGCAGAATATACCAGAATTTGGAACATACGTTGCAGAACAAACAACTTTACTGAAGAACAGTTACAGATATTTAGATATCAATTAGGGAAAATAATGGTGTGTTGTAGCCTTAAGAATGGACATTTATTAAAACGCTCTTTTTACTCGTATCATAGAAATAATTTATTAAAATATTTCTAAAATAGTTAGTTGATTACATGGGGAATTGCCTTGGTTTATTTATTCTTTTTTGCTTATTATTAATATTATTATTATTATTATTACAAGTTTCAGTAAAAATGTATTTAAATGTTATTTTATTATTATACACATTTTATAGCACATCAAATTGTAAGATAATGTATTTTTATGCAAATGTAAATAATACTGTGAGAGTAAATTTGTGAAATGCATACGTGTCCTGCAGAACATTTTAGATCATTTAAAAACTTTTTGCAGAACATTCAAAAGTATTCTGCTGTAGGAACAGAGACCAACCGCTAAAAACATGATTTTCGAATTCAAATAACCACAAAACTTGTAGATACAACAAAAACTCAATTTGTAAAATTTGATTCAAAAGCAATACTTTCTCTACCATATGCGTGGATAAAAAAAAGTAATAAATAAATAAAAATAAAAGGTGAACAACTGTTGCGCGTGTGATTGTGGATGGGTTTGAGGCCCAAAGTCTTTTGAAGTCCTTTAATTCACTGTCCTAAGTCCTTAGTTTGGGTGAAATGCCCTCCGAAGGATTCTTTCTAAAGTTTCGTAGTACATATTCATGCGAGTTAAAAAAAAAAAAAAAAAAAAAAAAACACGGAAGATTACAGAAGGATAGGTAAACAATTGTGAAATGTTTTCAATCCAGTACGACCATTTTGTGTCACACTGAGAATGATATTATTGCTATTAAAAGATTGACGTCACAAACACTTTACAATTAAAAATCCAGACCAAATTCAATCATTTAAAAACAATGAAAAATTAAGCTAATTGGTTTAGTGGAAATTATTCTAAAAATAGTACTTAAAATGTAGAATGGCTCTTTAAACTAAATTTCCAAAATAAGTTCTGACAACAGTTGACAACATAATTTACAACGTCTTCGCAACAGAACTAAGGAAACTTGCAAGAATTCTATTCAAGATACTTTTAAGTTTACTTTAAACATGCCCCATATTTCATGACAACACTTTATTCTTGACTAAAAGGTTGAAAGTATAATTTGTTTTTCTTCGCAAACGTACTCGAAAAGAACAAAGTATTCATTTTAGAGTCGAAACAATGGCCTTGAGGTTAACAAAGCACGTATGTAATTAGGCCTAATGCCTGCTAATATGAGGGTAACCACCACTTTACTCTAATGAAATTAAGACTGTAATTTGAAGAAGGTCGAAACTCGAATACTGCTAATGGACAGTCTAGAGATTTAAATATTTCCTTTGGAAGTTCTAAGTGTTATATCTAAGAAGCTTAAAGTCTAGTCGAAAATAATGTTCATGTACGCTTGGGAATTTCAAACAAAGCGTATTATTGGCAAAAGGATACAAACGTTTAGTAATTTATTAGTTACTATATGACAATTTGCAAATTTAAATACGACGTTAATTAGTAAAAGAATTAAATTTCAATGTTAACTATTATCTTTAATATACAGATGCATATAACAAAACAAATGATAAAAGAAATAATCTGGTGTGTCACTCACACGACTCTCTCTTACCCTGAAATTTAACACTATAAATACAGGTTGCAGATTAAAAGGTAAGATAACGAGTACTGTTATGTAAACTTGTGTTAAACAATTCCTATTAGGCTTCTGAAGACTTTTATATGATACTTAGTTCTGTGTCAGGGGGCTACCGCTCCCCCTCAACCCCCCCCCCCCCCCCCGTTTCATTAATGCACCTACATTTATATAGAATTTAATTCGGTTATTAAAAAATCATTCTGTTTTTAAAAAATCATTTATTAAACTTATTATTTAAAAAAATTATCTCTTATGATAATGCAGACGATTTCCATATTAGAGAAGTAGTGTAACACCAAATATCCAAAAAAAAAGTCCATTTTATTCTCAATATTTAAAAAAAAAAAAAAAAAAAAAAAAAAACGATTTTTTTTTTTTTCCGTTAAAAGTAAAAAAAAATCGATAACTTTGTTTTAAATTATCGCAGATCGATGGTTCAACCATTCGTTTTAAAGGTATTGGCGAGCTCTTTTGAAACATACCCATCATGAAAATTTACTCCCCTCGAGGGGGGAGACGAGGCTCCTACATACACAATTTTTTTTTCCTGTTAATTATCTCTATTACAAAAAATATATATTCGTTTCATTTGGTTTAGTGCAGTCGATAGACGTTAAACTCTACTTACCTGCAATTTTCCCCGTAGACGTAATGTATTAGAGTTCTCATGATTGTCCCTGTACACGAACCATTTGCTTGATCTTAACGAAAAGCTTACTGTAGCATCCCTATATGATACACATTTAGAATACCAAGTTTGAACTTTCTGCCATAATTTGTTTTTGAGATATGCTGATAACAGACATACACACACACAGACACACACACAGAGACACACACACACAGACACACAGACACACAGACATACACACAGACCATTAGCTAAAAACATTATTTTCGTATTCAGGGGACCTCAAAACGTGTGTAACTATAACAAAATCTCGCGTTCGAAAATTTGACCCAAAAACAATACTTTCTCTACCTTATGGATAAGAGAAAGTAAAAAGTTTAAAAATAATATAGAGCCTACTTCAAATCAATCTTTTGCTTTTAAACTTAATTTTTCTATTTATAAAATGGGCCCTTTGAATGACGATAATTATATTACTTTGGTTTAATCAGAAAGTAGGTAACATATCTATCATTAGAACATGTGTTTTATAAAACAATGTCTAAATAGAATTCAGTTATATTTAATATAAAATTTTACGAAATACTGAATTTCTGACTAATGTGCAACTTCAATCTTCACTATGCTCTCAGGTTCTTTTTCATGACTAGCATGAACGTCAGGGAGTGGAATTGGGACACTTTTAATCCTCTGGTAAAAAAAAAAAAAAAAGTATTTGACTACTAAAGTACAAAAGAGTATTGAAACTTTAAAACTTCTTCATGCACCATAAAATCAGTAAAAGCACGAACAGTTTCGAAAGAAAATGACATTTCTTCTCCAGGTGCAAGAAAACCCACGTGGAATAAACATGTGCAAAGCCTTGGTAGGAAAAGCCAGAGTGAAAGCAGGGAAAAATCAACACAACCAGCCAATAGGACAGCATACAACAGCTAATGAGAAGAGGGAACACATACACACACACACAAAAAAAAAAAAAGTAAATAAAGAAATAAAGAAAAAGAAAAAGAAATCAGCAGACAAGAAAAACAAATACAAAATGGGAACGAGATTTTTTTTAAGCTTCATTTAATTGTTTTTTTAAATAACTTCTTTTTTTACGAAAAGAAAGATAATTATTTAGTGGACTAGACAAGTTTTTCCAAATCAGAAGATAGATAGCTAAAAAAAATTTTTTTAATTAATTTCTTAAATAAAGATTTTTTTTTCTTTATTTGTAACTCTTCTGCTTGGTTGTTTCATGCTGCTGTCATATTGACTGGTTGTGTTGCTTTTGTCCGTTGGATTTTTAACTGTTTTCAGTGTTGTTTCAGGCTTCAATGTAGTTTTTTTTTTTTCTTTTTTGTACCCAAAGAAGAAAGGTCACGTACTTTCGAAACCGATAGTGAATGTATTGATTTATTGGTGTGTGGAGTAGTTTTAATGTTTCAATATTTATTGTACACCAGTTCTTTAATTTGTAATCAGATAAAAGAACCTTAATCAAAAGCAATCCTTGTATCAATGGTGAGATTTTTCTCCTTTCTCCTTTATCTTCAGCTTATCCTTTTATCTTCATGGTCGCTTGGAATACGATAATTCAAATCTGTTCATTTTTGCTAGAATGCATGGCGCAAATTTCGGAAGAGCCATTTATACTAATTTTTTTTGTTTATCAGAAACGGAAAACAAATGTGCCACAATGTTTATTTAAATTTTATTAAATATTTTCTACTAGAGTGTTATGAACATCCTAAGTTACGACCATTTGATGTATTAATATGTACAAAATTTTGAATAATTACCAAAAAATGCAAGAAGTCGCAAGGATAGTTTCGGGTCGAAAGAAAACATGACCGTTCGTCAGGCAAACAAAGTAAACACGAGTGCTGCAATGCAAACAACGCAGCAACGTACAAAATTGCATTGCAGTATTCTATCCGAAACAACTGTTGCGAGTTCTTGAATTTTATGGTGTTTATTCACAGTTTTGTACTTGTTATTTTTAAACACCAGTTCTGTAGTGCTTTCTGATATTATCTAAAGCATTCATCGATTTCATTTATAGTTAGTTACATTAATATTATATGTTTGGGGTCTCTACGGTCTTTTTTTTTTTTTTTTTTTTTTTCTCAGTAAGGCACATTAGACTGAGGCCTACAGCTTCTTAAAGGACATTTCGAACCTTTACTGTAAGTTTTGGACATTGTCAGGTATTTTCATTCATAAAAAACTATAAAAAATAATTAAATGCTTGTCATATAATTATACTGGATGTAAACATACAATTTTGGTTTTAATTAAATGACATGTCGCCTGATGTTTAAAAAAGGAATAATTAATAATTTGATTACTTGAAATTTTGTAAAAAGAAATTAGCATTAGTAGGAAAAAACTGAAATTTGATTTTAAGACCAATAGATTTATTCTAAATATTTCACTATAGGCATTATATGGTAATACATAGTTAAGCATATTACAATTAGATTTTTGATAAAATAACTGGCGCTACACTTGAGGTTTAAATAAATGTGATCTTAACTCCTCACAAGCTATTAAGTTCTACGTATATATCACTAGAATTGAAATTAGTGTAAGAGAATTTTCTTTTAATAGTTATTTCAAATATGATTCGATGCACCTTCATATTTTTTCTTTTATCTATAAATATTCCACATGAATGCGAAGTAAATTATAAAAATAACTGGCATGCTATAACCCTCACAAAGCATTATAGCTATAACGGTTCAATACATTAATTGGTCTGAAAAAAGTAGTTACATAGCAGCGCCGCATATTGGCCAATATTGAATTAGCATAGTTTTTTGTGAAAGCAAACTTATATGTGATGTTAGATGCATTTATATACATTAGAAGCTGAAATGCAGCCTTCTTATAAAAACCGAAATATCTCCAGTATGACCGCACGACCTTTCAGCCGATATTTACCAAACTTGACCTTTTTCACAATAGTCTCTTACATATAGTGTTTGCTGCAATTATGTTCATAGAAGCTGAGTTATTACCTCTCCGTAAATAGGGAATATTATAACATATAAGTGCTACCTATTGGCTTAAATGCACTGACATTTCGTCAGAGTACTTTTTCATAATACGGAGCTACAGAATGTATTCTTTTCGTTAATATGGAAAATTACAGCATAGCAATGCCGCCTACCAGTCGATATTCATCCATATTGAATCAGAATAGTTATATATATACATATATAAACATTTAACATATGAAGTTTGATTTATTTACGCACTGTAGAAACTAAGATATTGTCTTTCCGTATATGGAGGAAATTGCACACAACCGCATTGCTTACTGGGTGATACGTGCCAAAATCTAATCCACTCCAATTTATATCAAAATTAGACTACACGTTAGGTTTTATGGAATTCTGCTTTTATTTTTATTTATTTATTTGTTTATTTTTGTTGTTGTTGTTGTTGTTTTCTTCTGATATACAATACTTACAAAATTCTGGCAACGCGCACAAAGGTGCACTGATACTCAGACATTTGACGAAAACAATAAAATAATCAAATCGTATTCATATGGTGGTGGGAGGATAAAGGCAAACTGACTACACGAGGGTGCAAGGTCTGGGTGGTGTACCCTCCATGGGGATCTTTCTAAGGGTTTCTAGCCGGTATTTAAGTGAGTTTCAGAGGAAACCACGAAAATCTTCGAGCGGCTAAGTCGACGAGTGCATCCTGGGATCGAGTCCGGCACTTCCCATCTACCAGCTTTGAACGCAAAACCGCTCGGGCCACTGGTAGGGCCTGGATCATTTTTAGAACATCTGAAATCGTGTAAATCCATCGAAGCATAAAAATCGAAAAATTTCATAAATTCAATACTTTTTCTTACTTCTTAAAAAAATATAAACATTTTTCAGCATCCTTTGGAATATTTAAAAAGCATATTCAATTACAATTAATTCATAAATATAGAATTATATAATTATATAATTATATTTAAAAAAATCCATTAACATATTTCTAAAAAACGTAAAAAAAACATCAGATATTGACAACAATACATAAAATAGTTTTAATTAATCGTTACTCAATTTAATTGTGGAAAACAAAATTCAATTTTTACTGTCAACTAGTTTCTACAATCAAGTTTAATAAATTGTACTACTCGAATTGCATATTATGTGTGTAACGTGAAAGAACAAAAGTATTAAATATCAAAATGAAATACACATCAAATAAATGTAATCTGTTACAGAATTAAAGGCTTGGAAATACTCTAAAATTAAATTGAATTCTCTCATTAAAAGAAATAATCCTATATTTTCATTCCTTTTTTAAAACAGTTGCATATTCTCATAAACTTTCACTATTAAATTTATCGCAGGCTTAGAAATCGTTTCATTTATTTTATGACAAAACACAAAGTCGAAGAATACATAAATATTTCCCCAATTATCAAAGAAATAAAACAGTTTCCAAAATACTCAATGGCTATTTCTTATAATCAAAGTCCCCATATTTTTTAGAAAATTAGCTGAAACTGTTCATGTTGAACATGCATTTTCCAACATTCTATAAGTGTTTCCTTTCATTATCGTGACCGGAAGAAGCTATAAACATCCCTTCATTTAACATTAAAAAATTCCAAGTGATATTGTATTACCATAACCAAGTAGATACACTCAGACTTGAAATTGCGTATTTTCAGGGCTTTTTTTCTTTACTCGCGCCTTTTTTCCGTAGGTCGTTAAATGTTTCCTTTACTTAATAGGCCGACATGCACTTCAGTTCATTATGTTTTATTTCGTTCTTTTCTCT
Organism: Salticus scenicus; assembly: GCA_963930645.1. Taxonomy (NCBI): domain Eukaryota; kingdom Metazoa; phylum Arthropoda; class Arachnida; order Araneae; family Salticidae; genus Salticus; species Salticus scenicus. Next base: position 186,101,169 of record OZ005655.1, on the reverse strand, counting down.
CTCTCTCTCATTTTTTTTTTTCTTCTTTTTTTATGCATTTTTCTCCTTGCTGTTCTTGGATCTTATTTCAGTAGTAGGATTAAAAAAAAAAAAAATAATAATAATCCAGTGGGACACTCACATTACTTTCTACACTACTCACACTACTTTCTACATTACTATGGACATACATTATCAGAGTTTGAGGTAGAAAACAAAGAGTGTTTTCTACCTCATATCCCGTTAATAGTCGCTATAGACAGCGCCACCTGGTACAAATTGCGCGCTTTTTATTCAACTGTCACCAATAATTTTAAGACGTGATATAATCGACGTTTCTTCGATTTTATTAGTCTTTTATGTATATCAAATGCCACTTCTAAAACTTTTTGGTGGCTATTAAAAAAAAAAAAAAAAATGGCAACACTGAAGGATGGGCGGCAAATCGACCAACTAGCGACTACTAACGGATTAAGAACAGTTCCAGTGTACTTTAAAACAATTTAAAATAGTTTTAAAAAACTGTATTTGATATATATTTTTCTGATTGGAGCTGATTGGGAAGAGAAGGAGGCTGCCGCTTTCTTGTACTCTCCTCATGAAAACTCATTCTAGTATTTTGTGTCACCTTGTATATTGTTTACAAATTGTTCATATGCCCTATAGTATATAAAATACATAATTCAACATGAAATTCTTTTTAAACTATCTTCAGTCAAAACTCTACTATAACCCGATTCTTTCATGTTGACCAGTAAACGAATGGTTAGTTCTTTTCATACCATATTCTACGGAAAACATGCTTTTATGCATATAAAAAAGGGTATGTTAATTTAATTTTGTTTCGTGCAATCGAAATATGTTAAAATGTCCCAACTGGAAATTTCGTTTATAGTCGTAGCATGTTTGAATTCTTTTGAATGTCTCTGTACGTGAAGAAATTGTCGACTTTAAGTAAAAAGTTTCAAGTTACATCTCCATATGATACAGATTTAAAATAGTAAGTATGGTTTTCTTACCGATATTTGTTTTTGAGTTATTCTAATAAAAGTCATATAGACTGGCGCGTGTACACACACACACATACACAGGCCATCCACTAATACCCCCATATTCGTATTCAGGAGTGGCCCGATTCAGAAGACATCGAAAGGTGTAAATACAGCAAACACTCAGTTTACAATTTTTCATTCAAAACTAATACATTTTCTTCCTTATGTGGATTAGAGAAAACAAAAATTTAATAATGTCCCATAAGCAGAAATTCTTAATAGTGACGACATAACTTTTCTACAGAAGAAGCAGCAGATCTCCATAACTTCGCTTCCAGTAATTCGAAATACTGTATTATGTATTTCATATTTTCAGTTAAATTTATGTTTCATTTAAATTAAAAAGACATTATTTATAAAAATTAAAAATTAATTTGTTGTTATAAAATTCTAATTCAGTGCTGATTCAAAGAGTTGTGTTTCTAAAATTTCATAAAAGATTGTTAAGAAACAGATTTTAAAATTTATTAGGTTTTTCAGAACCTTAAAAGAAATGTATTATAGACAGATTTTATTTAGTACCAAACAAGTGTATTCGAAATAATTTTTAATTTTTTCTAAAGGCTAGTCCAAAATCATCGAAAGCCATGTGGACAGACATCCCCAGTTATTCTATATGGTCTAAGAAATTAATGACCTCATTTTTTACTGGAAATTGATAGCATTAGGCGCAAAACAATACATATATATATATATATATATATATACATATATATATGTACAAGTTGTCTCAAAATATATCTACTAATATCAAATGTCATTTTCTCGGGTTAAACGTCGTCTAATGGGATGATTTTTTTTTTTTTTTTTTTTGTAGGATCACCACATAAGTACATACACATCTTATTACTAGATAACCGTCGCTGAAGAATACAAAAAGGATAGCTAAATGTCCAGAACTAGTGAAACAAGCGTTTCACATTAAATTTAGTGTAAAAGTTGGACCAGACCAACGTAAAAAGCATAGTGGTGAAATTCAAGAAGCCTAGAACTGCACTGAATTTTTATTTGACCATAAATAATTTTATTCTTCAACGAAAATGATCCTCCCATTAGTGGTGAAAATATATATGCGGCTTGTGGCAATCCTACAAAAATAGCAACAAGAAAAAGCCAATATGTTACGTACACTTTCTAAAAACATTTCTGTCATTACAATTAGTTATACCCAAGAAAATGATATTTGATGTTAGTAGACATACTTTAAGTGAATATATTTTGTTATTAGACAGAAACACACACACATATACAGGTTGATAGGTATTAAACGCAGCCTATTCAGAACACTTTGTAGCTGTAACTGAAATGCATAAATGAGTTGAAACTCTGTAGGTAGGCATATCGAAAGGTGCGCTGAAAGATTCTGAAAAAAAGAAAAAAAAAAAAAAGAAGAAGCAGGTGGAGCTTGCAATGATATATAATACATAACTGTGGTTTATTTTATCATTTTCAAACACATTTGTTTTCAGATTTTGTAGTATTAGTACAGTTTAAAGATTGTTAACTATGGCACTGCAAGTGATTAAAAAAACAATCTTATTTACATAAGCAAATGGATTCAGCGTGAGTTCTGGGTATAAAAGGGAGGGGGGGGGATCGAGGGAATAGCATTCCTCATATTACGATTATTGTTAGTTAATAATAAAGAGTGAGTAATCTTGGAATTGTTTTACGAAAACTTGGCAGATGTGAAAGACAATGTACAAGAGAACACTAGCAATTAATTGCGGTCAGTTGTTGATCTGTCATGTTCATCTGGTGCACACAAATATGTGATGGGACCCCACATTGAAAAATACGTTTTACACCACTAAACAGTCTCTAACAAATATAAAAAATATCTGTAGTAAATAAAGATGTTTGTATTAAAATTTGTATCTTGTTTGTATTTTGATGTAATGCGCCCCTAACGGATTGTTGTTGTTGTTGTTCAGAATTTTTGTGCGCATCATTTGAATTATCAATATACAAATTTTTGACTAAATCTACATTTTCGTTTCAGCTACACAGAGCTCTGAATAGGCCAAGTTTAATTACGATCACTCTGTACAGAGTGTATAATTATAATAAAAAAATTACAGTAAACAATATTTACAGTCGGTAACAAAAGTGTCCGAACACTAGCAAAAATTCCTGTGTAAAAAAAGTACACTTCATACGGTTTTTTTTAAAAGAGATCCTTGTCGAATCATGTTCTTACACTAACTAAGAACAGGATTCGACAAGAATTTGTTTAACGAAACCGTATGAAGTGTACTTTTTTTACATAGGAATTTTTGCTAATGTTTGGACACTTTTGTTACCGACTGTACTTACATAATATTTTGTATCTGAACAACTCTGAGTCTCAGAAAAAAAATCATAAATACTAATTGCACCATCTTCTACATAACAATTGTTTTTGTGCAGCTAAATAACGTATAATAATTTCTTTATATTATGGGCTGTATAAAGATAATTATATATGTTTAGAGAAAACACACGTCTCATAGACCATAATGTAATGTAATTCATTTATGCTCCCCTGTACAAATCCAGTAACTCTATTTATGGTATTTTCAATGGTAAACTTGTTATGATGAACGTGAAAAGCATTTATCAGTTTAAAGTCTTCCTAAAAGTGTTTGGAAAATTAAAGAATAGACGAACAGTGAGGCAGAAAAATAGAGCGTAACTCCATAACGAATCATATACATATTTCAACTTTGTTTTAAAGTGTTAAAAATAACGCATTAAAACATGTTTTACTCTTAAAAGTTGTTTACATTAACTTAACGTGATCCCTATTAAAGAAAAAAAAATGTCTTTATAGTGTACAGAAGTTGCGACCAATGAAAATTGTAGGCTGAAAAATCAGCTATTAATATTCAAAAAAAAAAAAAAAAAAAAAAAGATACTTGATTTATATTTTCTAACTAAATTAATAACATCGAACTTAAAAGTTTCCAAATGTATCAATTTTAACATTTTCCAACATCGATGAAACAGGAGTCTGACTGTTTATGCTTTATTTTTCGTAAATTAATTTAGAAAGCTCGAGCTTGATGTATATTATTGTCATTCAAAATAATACAACATAGATATGCAGATGATGCTAAAAACAGCAAAATTTATTAAACAATCTGGTCTGTCACTCACACGACTTTCTCTGACCCTACATTACAATACTTTAGTATATCACAGATTAATTCATAAAATGAATGAGGTAACATCATAAAGATTAATCTACTTTTAAAATAATGTGAAATAGGTTTAGGAAAAGTTTAATTTGACGTATTATTCTGGGTGAGGGGGGATCTCCCCCCCCCCAGTTCAACAATAGTGCTTACATTTATTAAAAAAAAAAAAAAAAAAAAAAAAAAAAAAGAAAAGAAATCAAGGCCGTTATTAATTTGCCTCCACACTTGTCAATCTTTATCAAATTTTTCAAGTGGCAATCTAATACAAACTGCAAAATACCAAATTAGAATTTCATGAAGTTATTTGCTTTTAAGCCATGTTGATAACAGATATATATAGATACAGATCAACCGCTAAAAATTGGACTTTCGTATTCAGGGATCTCAAAACGTGATATTATACAGAAAATTAGAGTTAAGAAATGTACTTAAAAAAATACTTTGTTTATAGTTGGGATATGAAAAAAATACTTTCCCATCTGAACAATGTTCGTCGACATAGTTAAATGTAGCAAAGCACTTACATCGAGTGCATTCAATAGAAAAAAACGCATAGCTTAATTTTGGGTAACCCTGCATATTGTCGAAAAGCTGTATACACTTCACATTAAGTACTTAAATTTAGTTGTGCATGAAAAACACCTAACACAAAATGAAATAGTCACCCTAGTGTTTCCAAATACTTTGAATAACCCTGTAAATGAATGATGAATAATTTCCATGCCACAATGTACACAAAACATGCTTTTGTGCTTGGAAAAACAATATTTTAATTCCATTTTCTTAAGAGCAGCCTATAAATGTTAAACTACATTTACCAGAAATTTTCCCATAGACATAATGTATTGGAATTTCTTATTTTCGTGATGTCCCTGTACATGAACTATTTGCTTCATCTAACTAAAAGTTTAGTGTAGCATCACTATATGATACAGATTTAGAATATTGAGTTTGGACATTCTGCTACTATTTGTTCTTGAGGTATCATACAGGCAACAGACATACTCTAAAGGGGACAAAAAGCCGCACTTGGATATTTTCCATTTCTCTTTCTTCAATCGCCAATTTCATTGTTTAAAAATAAATTTTCGAACAGATTCTATTACGTTGTGCTCCACGTATAATTTAGGATTGAGCCAAGTATAAAAAACAAGATGCAATTGTTCAAAAAATTGTAATTTTAGAAAGTATTTCAAAAATGGCAAGATTAAAGCAATTAACGAATCCACAAAAAAATATTATTTTTAGAGTGAAAGCCAAAAAATAGTTTTATACGCGGGATGTCAAAATGATTAAATGTCAACTAAATATTGGTGAGCTGGTTTTTTAGCGAGATATAAAAATTTTTGGCTATCGCAAATTAAAAATTCAGTTCTCAAAAAATCAGTTTGTATTACATTTAGAACATAGAAGGGAATCAGAAAAAGTTTTTAGTAACATAATTTCTTTAAATACAGTGCAACAACGATTAAACAAAGTAAGTTTAAGTGACAGAAAATCTGAAAAAAAAATCCATTCTTAACGAAACGAATTAGGAAAGCAAGACTTCAGAGGATTAAAAATTTTTAAAAAATGATCAGTTAATTATTTGGATGAAGTGATTTTCTCTGATGAGTTAAGTTTAACTTATTTCCAACTAACGGAAACAAGCAGGTTTGATGGCGAAAATGTGACTGACTTAATGAAAATGTACTTTTAAAACAGTGATACATTCTACGCCCATTATGATACGAAAGTGCATATTTTTTCAATGAGGCAGACAAATTTTCATGTTTAAGGGATCGATCAAAACAAAATAAAATTAGGCCATTAAATGATTTATGCCTGACCGACTATTTTGCAGGTATTTCAGACCTTTCCCCAATCAGCATTTCAAGATGATAATGCACCTTGTTACATGGCGCCTGTGGTATGTTTATTTGATTCAAGTTGTTAAAATTACCTACCCATTCCCATGAGCATCTATAATTGTCTATTTTGTAAGTTATCATAACTTTTTTTTTTTTACTTAAAGTTAAATTCTACAAAGAATATCGTAGAATTTCTTCTTTACTAGACCTAAAAATAGTCCTAATCTCAATCTGCTCGAAAATGTCTAGTCTATAGTAGATGGTGGGGATTCGAAATTTGTAGCCTACAACTTTGCAAGAACTCGAAAAAATTATTTATAATATTTGGCACAGGGAAATTTCTGAGTTTCATGTTAAAAAACTGTAAAATACTATGCCATTGCGCGTTAAAGCAGTAATTCCATATAAAGGTGGAATTATCCAATGCAGAATACATACTTTTATTGAATAATTGTTTAGATCTAACAAATAAATAGTTTTATTTCATACATCAAGGTATAGCGTGTTTATTTCATATAATAAATCGTAATAGAATACAAAGTATATGTTTATTACATTAAGTTTATAAAGAAAATTTTATGTAGATTTTTATTAAATACTTCGTAGAGTGTAATATAGCGAATTATTAAATCAAAAATGTACAAAGGTACAACTCCCGTATTACAGAAACGTAACAGTTTTTACTTGTTTCAATCATTAGTTTTTAAGTTATTACAAACACAAAAGGTATAAGTCAATTTTACGGCAGTGAGGGTTTTTTTTTTTTTTTTTTTTTTTTTTTTAATCTCTTAGTGTGCAATTATACACAGAGACCAACCGCTAAAAATGTGATTTTCGGATTCAGAGGGGCTTCAAAACGAACTCATCTAACAAAAATTCAATTTTGAAAATTTTACCCCCAAGACAATACTTTCTCTACCATATATTTGGATAAGAAAAAGATAAAAAGAAAAGTTTTTAATGTTGTCATATATATAACTGAGATATAACGGTAGATCAAAATTAAACACCCCTTACACAAAAAAGCATGGGTTAAATCACAGCCATATGTTGTACAATTAACACGTTGTCTTCTGAGTATGTAGTTTTAATTTCTGAATATAAATAGTATATATGTGTGTGTGTGTCTGATTTTACCTATCAAGCTAAAGAAGAGCTCTGTGGTCTATTAATTTGCATTAAAATTTGGTGTTATCTGCCTATATAATTCCTGTTCAAAAATTAAACTAAATTTCAGCCTATTTTGCGGTATTAAAAAAATTACGATAAAAAGGGATGTTAGCGCCACCTGTTGAATAATATGCTCCGAAGGCTGATAGGCTCTAATTTGTGTCAAGATGCAACTAAATATAACTTAAAAAAAAATCTGCGCATTAGTTCTCGAGATAGAATTTCTAGAAAGTTTTTATCACACACAGGCAGACATTTTCTGAAAATGTTCTTGTCACGTTCAGAAACCTCAAAACGTGTAAATATATCGAAAAACGGAAGTCGAAAACAAATCGAATTGTTTTACGAATCTAATTCTTTCGTCTATTGAAGATATAACAAAGTAATAATCTGTTTTTGCGTAAATTAATAACTTGTGTGTATAATTTAAGGCATTCTCTAAATAACCTTTTTCTTTCTTTTTTTTTTTTTTTCTATAGCCTTAAAGAATTCTGTTTTTGAGAAAGAATTGAAATATAAAATAAATTCACGTTCCGATAAAAATAAATTCACGTTTAAGACTGATCGAGGATTGTGTCTAAACCCAGATTCGAAATTCCATGTTAAAAAACTACTCTTGGAATTTTTTCTTCACAAGTGATACATTTTGATCATATAAATTGAATATTAAAAACAATATACTGATTACATTACCTTTTTTTTTTTTTTTTTTTTTTTAAGTGCCTTTATCAAAACTTTAAATTTTATACGAGATCTTAAACGAATATAAATCTTGCTTTACATTTATGTATAAAAAATTACTTTGAATTTATATATACAGTCAGTAACAAAAGTGTCCGAACACTAGCAAAAATTCCTATATAAAAAAAGTGCGCTTAATACAATTTTGTTAAATAAATCCTTGTCTAATCCTGTGTTTAGACTGACTAAGAACAGGATCCGACAAGGATTTATTTAACAAAACAGTATTAAGTGTACTTTTTTTCTATAGGAATTTTTGCTAGTGTTCGGACGCTTTTGTTACCGACTGTATATATATATATGTATATATATATATATATATATATATATATATAAAATCTGTAAATCTGTTATTTTTCAGTTGGAAGAATGCTAGCTCTCAATATATAAAATGCAAGCTCAAGGATGGCCTTGAATTTAACTAAATATTATTTTCTTTAAAATCTCTAATTTGGGACCGAAATTAGTGATTTTTAGACTGTGCATTCTTAATCGGTATTTTAGTCAATTTTTAATTTTTATCAAATTCGGTTAAAAATAAATAAATAAAGCTTTACGTGAATTAGAAGTTGAGAGATGAACAGTTTGTAAGTTTAAAAGTATCAATACAAAATAGTCTGAAAAAAAAATTAAGTAATTAAAAAAGTTCTCTAATCTTTATTTTTCTATATTAATCTATATTTAGAGATTTTTTTTTAATGAGAACTCATAAACGCTATTTACAGCTTTATTATTATTATTATTATTATTTTCTTTGGTTATTATTATTATTATTGTTATTTTATTATTGTTATTGTTATTGTTATTGTTATTGTTATTTCATTTATTTATTTATTTATTTTTGCAAAATCATTTAAAATACTCCATTAAAAAAAAAGTTTAATGGATCAATTTAAAAATAATAATAATAATTTATAATATAGAATGTTTAAAAGCAGATTTTCAAGAAACATAGCTAAAAATCATCGAATTAAAGCAGCTTTATAATAATAATAATAATAAAAGTCCCAGTGTGTTTAAAAAACAAAACAAAAAAAATGGTTTGAAAACACGTAAATTTTCAAAAAAAAAAAAAAAAAAAAAAAACTAGTTCGCATAGGTGGATTCTGCTCAGTTCCCCATCATATTTATGTTCTCATAAATTTCTAGTATGAGACATATTATAATCATGTTAAGAGAAATGAATTTAAACAAAGCTTGAAAGAGTGACAGAATGAAATCCCCGCCTAATAGGCTATCCACCGTTCACTTCAATATATTTATCTTATTCTAAACTATTAATTTATTTTATCAGGGTCAATTCCATTGTTTAGTTTTCATGCTACTATTTCCAATGCTACTAATCCTCAAAATTTCTATTTATATGAAAATTTTCCAATTTCGCTATGTCGATAAAATCTTACACTTCGAATAACTTACGAAATTTTCCTATTAGAATATTTGTAATCATATAATAGCAGGAGACTTGGCGTTGGAATATTAAAACAGGAATAAACTACTACGTCAGAAACGCCAAAGAAAAATTATTGAGGTGCATAAAGCTGTTTCGGTAGCCTAAAGCGTACCGTCTTCAGTGCAAAAAGAATTCTGAATCTGGAGAAGTGCTCGTATATATAGGAGAGAGACCGGATTTAGTTCAACCAATAGGATTACGGAAGAGGTGGGGAGTGTGGCCAATAGGAACTAATGAATGTGTAGCTGTGTAAATAGTAGAAAAATTAAGGAAATGTGGACTGAATGTAAAATTTCCAACAATCAGACAAATAGGGAACAGCGAAATCACAATTTACAAGGTTTTTAAAATTTTTATAAATATGAAAAGCTTCAAAGAAATCGAGTTCATGAATGGATTTAGGTCTGCAAATTATTTTAGCTGAATTAAATTTAAAATTATGATTTTCCTCCCAGCAATGCTTAGAAATAGCCGATTTGTTGGTTTCTTGTTTGCGGACGTAATTCATATGTTCTTTTAGACGAAATTTAAGACTGCGTTTAGTTTGGCCAATATATGATAAACCACACTGACAGAAAATACTATAAATGCCCCAAGAATTATGCATATCAATAGGATCTTTTAACTGAGAAAAGGTGAGTTTATTGGAAGGCGAAAATATTATTTTAAAATCATATTGTTTGAGAATTATAGCTATGGTTTGACTGGTTTTAGAAAAATAGGATAAAACAATACTGATATTAGATGTGACTGATTTAGTAGACGAAATACGAGGGAGTTGTAATTTTTGGATAGCTTTGTCTATAATGGAAGGGTCATAACCTCTGTCAATTGCGATGGCTTTCAGGTATTTAATTTCAGATTTCAATAAAATAGGATTTGAACAAATATTAAGGGCACGGTTTACAAAAGTATAGAAAGCAGCCATTTTTTGGTTAGGTGGGTGACATGAACGCGCATGGAGAGGAAGGAAGACTGCAAAATTTTCACGATAGACAGTGGTTGAAAATCCATTTACAGTGCGAGAGACGAGGGTATCAAGAAATGGAAGGGAGCCATTATTTTCTATTTCGTATGTGAACTGGATATTACTGTCAATTGAATTTAAGGTTTCTAAGACATGGTCAATATTGTGATGAGATATGTCGATAAGCGTGAAGGTGTCGTCAACGTAACGGGTCCAAAAAATTGGAAATTGTTGGAAATTTTACATTCAATCCACATTTCCTTAATTTTTCTACTGTTTACACAGCTACACATTCATTAATTCCTATTGGCCACACTCCCCACCTCTTCCGTAATCCTATTGGTTGAACTAAATCCGGTCTCTCTCCTATATATACGAGCACTTCTCCAGATTCAGAATTCTTTTTGCACTGAAGACGGTACGCTTTAGGCTACCGAAACAGCTGTATGCACCTCAATAATTTTTCTTTGGCGTTTCTGACGTAGTAGTTTATTCCTGTTTTAATATTTGTAATCATGTTCAAACAAGTATCATAAATGTTATTTTGAAGTTGTCTGATACATTTATGATCCTCAAAATAGACGTTTATGCTCCATTTTGCCCTATTCTGCCATGTTAAGTATATCGTAAATTCCAAATAATTTACGAATTTTTTAAATTGGAAAAATCATAATCTATGATATTCATGCCAGTATCCTAAATAATATTTTAAAAGTGGTTTGGCATCTTTACGATGAAAATATCACTCAAGATTAACGTTTATGTGAAATTTTGCCCTATTCTGCCATGTTAAGAATTTCGTAAATTTCCAATGACTTACGAAATTTTTATATTGGAAAATTCATAGTCAATAATATTCATGCAAGTATCCTAAATAATATTTAAAAAGTAGTCTGACATCTTTATGTTTAAAATATCCTTCAAAATTGACGTTTATGGAAAACTTTGCTCTATTCTGCCATGTTAAGAGATTCCTAAATTTCGAATAACTATTTACAGCTTTTACATCGGTTCGAACACTATTTACAGCTTTTATTATTATTATTATTATTATATTTCTTTATTATTTCGTTATTTCTTTCTTTAATTTCTTTTATTATTTCTTTATTTTTTATTTTTTGCAAAATCGTTTAAAATTCGCCATTTTTTTTTTTTTTTTTTTTTTCTTTTTTTTTTAAGTTTAATGAACCAATTAAAAGAAAAAAAAATCATGATTTGTAATTTAGAATGCTTAAAAGCAGATTTTCAAGAAACATAAGAACCATCAAGAACAATAAAAACCATCGAATTAAAACAGCTTTATAACAATAATATAATAAAAGTCCCAGAGAGTTAAAAAAAAAAAAAAATGGTTTGAAAACACATGAATTTTCAAAAAAAAAAAAAAGACGGGAGAATTTAAAAAAAAAAATTATATTGGATCTTGGATATTTATATATACAAATAAAATGAATTCATAGACGGTCTTTCAAACAGTATAACAAAACAAAATGTTTAATTGATAAAGAAAAAAATCCTAAATATATTTGAAACAATTCCTAAACAGTTCCCTCTTTCTATGTCACTGAAAAATAATTATGCAGTATGACCAACAAAACTGCAGTCAAACCATCTGTTCCAAGTAAGATATCAAAATGGAAAATTTTATTTATTTTTATGCTAAACTTTCAAACCGGTTATATGGCAGATGCGTACATGACATTTGCGTACAAGCTGAAATTAGTGACACTTGCGTACAAGTCCAGGTGTTCCAAATATTACAGATCTGTTTTCGAAAAATCAAGTGGCATTTCCGTACAAAATTTGTTTCGCTGTATTTTTCGTTTGTAACACAAAGGGGTTGTATCCATATGTTAAACTTGAAGAGAAATACTCTTATATAAATACGTCAATTTTCTCTTGTGCATGTTGTCTTACGACTGACAAAGTTATGAGCTTAAAGCATATAAAAGTTGCAAGCTATAATAGCTGTAGTTATTTTCTGAAATGACATTCAATTATTTATTCACTGAGTCAAGATCAATAAAGGTCCTTATAAATGCTATTAAGGTCTTTAAAAATATTTTTATTTCTTAAATACTTTTTTATTTTTTAACAATATCAATTTTTTTGCCTGCAATAAAGAAAAAAAAAAAGTTAAAAAAACGATCTCTCTTCTTTATCAATAACGAATTCAATCATATTCCAGTTCCTGAAATTATTTGTCGTTCACCTATATACCTCGCTTTCTCTCCCCCCCCCCCCCAAAAAAAAAAAAAAAAAAAAAAAAAATCCTCTTTCTGTCATTTTTGTTTTTAATTCAAAAAGTAGAAACAGAGTACGTCTTTCATTTAGTTCTGAAGCAGTAGAAAAAAGTAAATCACTGTTCAAACTAAAACAAATTTAAGTCAATTTTTGAACTGTTTAAAAAAATTGACGGTCTTAAAACGAATCCTTTACAAAATATTAACGATCTTTAAATTTATTTCTTTAGGAATTAGTCTATTGAAACCACTTAGTTTATTTTTTCTTCTCTTTATCTACGTATCTATATATAAAGGAAAATTTATCAGCACGATATAATGGTTGGTTGGTTGGAGGATTAAGGCCGATTGACTCCTTATGTGTCCTAGGCCTATAGGGGGAATGCCCTCCGTGGGGGTCTTTCTAAGGGGTCCCAGCCCGTATTTACGCGAGTTTCGGAGGAAACCACGGAAAACTCCGAACGGCTAGGTCGATGAGCGCGACCTGGGATCGAACCCGGCACCTCCCATCTACCAGCTTTGAGCGCAGAACCGCTCGGCCGCTGGTGAGCCCCAGCACGATATAACTTCCGAAATAATGAACTAAATCAAAATAAAGTTTGACAGCAGATTTATGTTTCAAATATATTCGATGAATTCGTTATGTAAGTTGTTCTGCCATTTTCTTTCCAAGTTGCACCCACTTAAAAATTTATCATCATGATAAATTTTGAAATACCGAATTAATTTAAAACAAAGTTGGATTTATCTAACAAGTATCATGAATGAGCTCCCAGAGCAACTTGCTCCGCAATTTCAATTGTCACATATTTTGAAATGCTGCAATTATTCAAATCAATGTTGGACAGTGGATTTATCTGACAAATATCATGCATCAGTTTGCTGAGCAACTTTCTACAAAGCTTGTTTCCAAGTGACGGCTATTTAAAAATTTCTAATCAGGATAACTTTTTAATTATTAAATCAAAGTTGGGCAGTGGACTTACATTACAGATAACTTCGACGAGGTTGGACTAATTTGATCCATCATTTTGCTTCCAAATGGGGCCACTTAAGAAATTTGTCATTACGTTATCTTTCGACTTTCTGAATAAATTCAAACCGAATTTGGGCAGATTTATTCAATATGTTCGTTGACGAACTTAATCTGCCATCTTATTTCCAAGTGTTAGTCACTTGAAAGTTTCAATTTAACATAGAAAAGGTTTTTATGAATCGATTTGCTTAGAACTTCGTATAATGTATATAGCATAGCCCACATCAATGTGTCGACCGAGTTTGCTGTGGTTTTCTTTTTTCATTTATAAGTAATCTTCTACTTGCATTTGTAATATTAGTTGCATTCTGTGATCTATCACTTACTGAATGTGAAATAAACTGAATCGCTTTTCTTCACTTCAAAAGAGAAGTTTTAAAATGTACAGTGTAACTTGAGAAATACTGGAACAAAATTATCATACTGTTAAAGTTTAATCATACTGCGTAGACCTACAAATGAGAAAACAAACCTTCTTGAGCCTATAGGGACATATTTCCTAAAGATTTTTCATCAAGATATTAAATTAAAAACTCAGATAAAATAGACACAATGAAAACGGTTTTCATTTTTTACTTTCTTATACAATGTATAGGAAAGTATTACAAAAACGGATTTACGAAACGAATTTTGTACAGTGTTTCTTTCAGGTACTTTTTCGAGGGACAGTGCTCCAAAAAACCCGGGAGAAATTCGAGTGGTTGTTATTTACAGAATATAAATAATTTGAATTAAAACACTACAATTAAAAACTGATATCTATATTGTGAAAATCTCAAAACTTCTTGTTATATTATTCTATATAATAGCGCCTCTTACCCTTTAAATGCTTAAAAATTTAACCATAGATTCTCACAATAAAATGTTCATATATGGAGATTGGTGCAATTTTAATCAGCGGATACTAAGATGTAGCCATGTGAAAAATCACAATAGTGGCTCCACCTGTTAGCTGATATACATCCAAATTAAGTCAGCATTCATTTTCATAACGGTTATCTCACATATCAAGTTTCATGCAGTTATATGCCATAGAAGTTTAGATTTAACCTTCCTATTCATGGGGTAAATTGCATCGAAATAGTGCCACCTGTTGGGCGATATACACCCAAATGAAATTAGCATAGTGTTTCATAACAGCTGGTTCTCTCACATAGAAAGTTTTGTGCAATATACACAACAGCATCTGAGATATAGCTTGCCTGTTCCCTTTTAAAATTCCAGAATAGCAGGCCACCTATCGACTGATATGCACTCAAATTGAATCCATATTGCATATCATAAAGGTCTCATATCAAGTTTTGTTTCCTTATACGCAAAAGAATCTGAGATATAACCTTGCTAAATTGCAGAAATCGCTAAATAGCAGCACGATCTGTTGAGCAATTGGTACCAAATACTGATAGGTACATTATATGTCAAAGTGCATCTATTGCACATATAAATTTATATGCAATTCTGTGAAGTAGCACCTAATTATATAGCTTTCCCAAAATTAGAGAAATCGCAGTACAGCTGAGCCATCTGTTGAGAAATTCGCACCATGCCATAGTGTTATAGTGAAACTGCATATTTAAGTCAGTGCAACTGTTTGTAAATTACATGTAATCGTGCGCAGTAGTATCTATGATACATTTGAAACAAATTTTTTGTCACACACAGATGATTGACAATTTAAAAAAAATGATTAAATCGTTTTCAAGACATCAAGATAAGAGAGCAGATCTATATGAATCCAGTATTTTTTTCAATGAATATAAAGGAAGGTAGAACTAGTAACTTGTGGCCAACACAAAACGTTGTTCTATTATTATTCTATATAACAGCGCCGTTTTCGATTTAACATAAAAGAACATTTAATTCTAGGTTTTCTCAAGAACTGTGTGTGGCTTATTTACGTGTGTCCAGCGCCTATTGTAAAGAGATTTTGCGAAAGTCCCCCCCCCCTTGGGGGGGGCAATAAATCCGTTTCCAAGTCTAACTTTACTTCACGTTATCCAGCAAGATTAATTTGCATATGTGGGTTGTTTATGCCTTCCCAACACGTTCAATAATGTGATTTTACGAAATTTCATCCTCCCCCCCCCTTTTAAGGACAGGGGGGGGAGGCAAAAATACACTTATAAGAGTAACTGTGCTCCAGATTATCTCAGGATAGCGATTTTTTGATATGTCAATTGGTTATGCGTACTGTAGATACATACTAACATACTACAAAGAGATTTTCGAAATTCCGTCTTATCCCCTCCTTGGGGTGGGGGAGGGAAAGCATGTTTCCAAGCATAAGTTTGCTTCGAATTATTTCAGTAAGATTAATTTTTACATGTGGGTTGTTTATGCATTCCAAACACGCAGTATAAAGGTATGTATCTTACGAAAATCCCCCACCTTCAAAGGCGGGGGGGGGGGGGGGCAAAAATGCTTTTAAGAGTATCTCTACTCCAAATTATCTCAGAACAGCGATTTTCTGATATGCAGATTGGTTATGCACACTCAAGACACAGACTACAATGGATTTTGGCAAAATTCCACCTTATCCCCCTTGTGGGTGGAGGTGCGGCAAAATCATGTTTTCAAGCGTAACTCTGCTCCAAACTATCTTAGGCGATTTTTAATCTGTGGGCTGGTTATGCGTTCCCAACATGCACTATAAGGGGATTTTGAGAATTTTCCCTTTCCCCCCCCCCCTGTTAGGGCGGGGAGGGGAGGCAAGGCCTGATTACCCAAAAGGCTCGGGAAGCACAAGCTTCCCCTCTGAAATTTAAGAGGGGGCCCCAAAATGACTAAAAAACAGGGTCTTGAATTTTCTGTTTCATATTTTCACACTGAGATTGAATTTTTTATGAGAAAGTTCGCCAAAAGCAAGATAAAATACGCACTATTTTGGGAAAAATCTATTATTTAACCTCAAAAATCTGAATGTTCTTAACCCATATTTGTTGAAATTTCATTTTTCCGACTGAGCGAAAATAATGCCTGGAAAGGGAGTCGAACCCCGGATCTTTGACTTACAATGTCAAGGCTCTACCAATTGAGCTATCCAGGCCGACAACCGGTCAGCATTACTCACTCAGACAACCTTTTTGGCAGAAATATCTGGTCTATCATATAGATAGCTGAACAGAAACAAGCCGCAGGTAATGGAAAACACTATTAAACAATGGAAAAGAAATACAATTTTTTTTATTAAAATCCACAATCAACTGATTGGAAGAAAAGCATATTTGTTGAAATTTCATTTTTCCGACTGAGTGAAAATAATGCCTAGACCGGGAGTCGAACCCCGGATCCTTGACTTACAAGGTCAAGGCTTAATGACCTTGTCCGGGGTCATTGTCAAAGATCCGGGGTTCGACTCCCGGTCCAGGAATTATTTTCACTCAGTCGGAAAAATGAAATTTCAACAAATATGCTTTTCTTCCAATCAGTTGAGTGTGGATTTTAAAAGAAATACTAATTCATCATGTCCATGATTTTTCTCATAAAAATACCATTCTTGAATTTTATTATGCAATTTGAATTTTTCAGATATCTAATTTGCTTAAAAGTTCTGAATTTTTTAGTAAATTCCTGCATGATGAAAAAATTTGTTTAATTTTTGTGCAATATTCATTGTTTACCTTTAAAGTAAAAATATTCTAGAGTGTTAAAGAATTTTATCGGATTTTTTTTTTTTTTTCATTAAAAATAACGTGTTCTAACATTGCTCGGGTCTTCAGTGACCCATCATAAACTGACTAGATGCCGAAAAAAGCAATAACCTGATCGGGTTAATTAATAAGTTATATGATTTTAATGCTGTGTGTAGAAACCACCCAGATATATGAATGGGGAAAAACTATAAACACACACTAATTTTTGGTCTATAGTATTTTTATATTGCAATATGTAACAGGAAAACAAGATTTTCCAAAATGAAAGGGGGCCCCAAAATGATACTGAGCTTCCCCTAGCTTCAAAGCTTAATCAGGCCCTGGGGGGAGGGGTGGGGTGGCAAAAACACGTTTTAAAGAGTATGCTCCAAATTATCTCAGGAAAGCGATTTTTTGATCGGTCGATTGGTTATGTTCTCAACACACACGAACTACAAAGGGATTATTTGAAATTCCGTGCTATCACCCCCCTTGAGAACAGGAGGGGGGGGGCATTAAAAACATGTTTACATGCGTAACTCTGTTCAAAACTATCTTAGAATGGCAATCTTTGATGTGTTGACTGCTTATGCGTATTCAAACACACACTATAAGGTGATTTTGTGAAACTTCACCCTACCTCCCCTTAAGGGGTGGGGAAGAAACATGTATTCATGTGTAACTCTGCAGTAATTTGTCTTATGAAAAAGATTTTCGATGTGTGGGTCAGTTATATGTATCTAACTCATAACATAAAGATATTTTTCAAAATCTCCCTCCTTTCCTTTAAGAGCGGGGTGGGGTAAAAAACACGTTTTAAAACGAAACTCTGTTTGAAATATTCTTAGACTATCGATTTTTTAATATGTAGGTTAGGTAGTGTATGCAACATGCACTATCAAAGGGATTTTGTGAAGTGTGGCGAGTGGGAAAACCGCTATCGAATGTATCGAGAACTTTAACTTAGTTTTTGACTGATTTTAATGATTTTATTATTATTATCATTATGAATGATATGGTATTTTTGACTTCATTTCAATATAATGACCAGCGAAGCGGGCAAAGCCTGCTAGTGAAGAAATAAAATTTTAATATTCTTATTTTAAGGCTTTTAAAATTGTTCTTTAAATGTATTTATTTATTTATTTTTTACTTTTCTTATCTATATATTTAGTAGAGAAAGTATTGTTCTTGGGTGAAATTTTAGAAATTGAGTTTTTGTTATACTTTCACGTTTTGAGGTTCTCTGAATCAGAAAATCATGTTATTAGTGTTTGCTCTGTGTGTGGGGGTGAGGGGTGGGGTGGGGTCTGTTATCAGCATATCTCAAGAACAAATAGCAGCAGATATTCCAAACTCGATATTCTAAATGTGTATCATATAGACTCTACACTAAGCTTTTCGTTGAGATGAAGCAAATCGTTCTTAGGGACACTCAAGAGTATTCAAATACATTGCGTCTTTGGGAGAAATTGCAGTTAATTAGAGTTTAACATCTATAGACTGCACTAAACCAAATGAAATGAATGTATATTTTTTATATGCGTAAAAACATGCCTCAAGAATATGGCAGGGAAATCCTTCACTGTTCATTTACAGGGCTACGCAAAAGAACTAGATTACAGTGCAGCATTATATTGTTACAAAATTGTAAATATTTGTGTTTATTTTTGTATAAATTCTTTCAAAGAGGCTTAGTAAGTTGATAAAGTGCTAATTTTGTGCATTTCTAGTCGTTTTAGCGTTGAAATAGCCTTATTTTCCCTTAAAAACGCATTAAAGAGATCCAATAAGGCAGGTAATGGATTTGGCGCCAATCTTGGCGATTTTTTCCCTCCTTAGCGAGAAAATTCTTATTAAGGATATACCAAATATGGAAGCTCTAATCTCACTGGCTAATGAGATACGGAAATTTCTGGAATTTTCTACACTTTTCTACAGGAGTATAAAAGGGACGTTTCTTCGCCAAGGCTAGTTCAGTTCAGTTCTCAGCCAGCTTCCGCTAATGCTTGCATTGCTTTGAGCCTCCTTGAAAGAGACTTGCTTTATGTGTTATTGTTATACAGTTTGTACTGTGGATTTGCCATTGACAGCTGTTGTTTAAGCTGTGTTTACTGGTTGAATTGAAGCTGATACTTGGTTTATAGACCTGTATTTTTCTGGAACTTTCTGTGAATAAATTATTGAATTTTTATAAGTTTCGCCTTTCATTCTCGGACAACTTACGAACCCCCAAGTACGCAACAATATGAAAATTTATAGAAGTGCATTTTATGTTGTACCGTATATTATTACTATAAGATTATATTGAGATACGCTATGCGGTTTGTATATATTCTTCAAAAGATATACAGGGTTGCAAATATTTAAGAGATAACAATCTTTTTTATTGTTAGTGGAAATGCTTTTCTATAATATTTCACCATGCACAGGAAAACTGCTCAGGAACAGAAATGAATTCCTCGTAGACATATGATAAATAATTTACGTTTGCAAGCTAAATATTCATCTTTTTTTGTGTGTGTGTGTGTGTGTGTGTGTGTGTTTACACGTTTTGAGTCTTCCTGATTACCAAAGTCAAGTTTTTTAAAGTTTGATCTTTGTCTGTGTCTCTTAGAGTAACTTAAAAAGGAATAATTTCAAAAGTTCCAAAAGATGTATTTTCAAATTAATATAAATTTGTTGCTGGTCTATGAACAATTCTGTGAAATTAAGTGAACGGTAAATTTTAATAACAGATTTAAATTCTATTGTAAATATAGGTGCAGTAATGAAACGGGGGGGGGGGGGGTTGAGGCCCCCCTCACCCCCCCCCCCCCTTCCCTTCACATAGAACTATCTATCATATAAAATTCTTCCGAAGCCTAATTTGAATTACTTTAACATAGGTTTGCATAACAGTACGCGTTGTTACCTCTTAATTTTCAACCTGTATTTATAGTATTAAATTTCAGGGTAAGAGAAAGTCGTGTGAGTGACACACCAGATTATTTAATTTCAAGATGCGATTTGCTAACGTTAATCATCAGTTAAAAAAAAAAAAAAAAAAAAAAAAGCGCCGGAAGTTTATTTACGCGGATTAAGCAGCGTGAAGTTTCTCTTTGCACTTCCACATTTGGCGAAAATCGCACTGTCTGGCGAAAAATTGTGAATTTGCTCTTTACGCGCAAGCATAATGCGATGGTTAACCAATGCGATACACTATCTATACGACGCTGCCGGTGGTATTGCTTTACTCTCATAACCCAACTTGCGTATAGGCTATATATATCTCGTCTTCTATAGTATACGTTATACATCAAATGTTATATTTAAGATGGATATTATCAAAAACCGTGCCGATTTAATTAGTATGCATATGCATATCGGCTTTTTAGTGGATCTATTCTGCTGTAATTTCTCCTATTTACAGGAAGGCAATATCTTTACTTCTACAGCGTGTTAAAACGTCATACTCAGAGACCGATTTACTCACTTGGAGGCAGTGGCGTAACAAGGGTGGGGCGGAGGGGGCGGTCCGCCCCGGACGGCACGATTTTGGGGGCGGCACTTTGGTAATTTCCATTAAAATATACCTGAAAATTCAACTTCAACGCTATCTCAAACATATAACTTGAATTTGAAAAATATTTTTTATAGAAAATATTTTCTATAAAAATATATAAAATTTTTATAGAAAATATTTTCTATAAAAAATATTTTTATTATCTTATTATTTCACAAAACATTGATTTGAATTTTATTTATTTATTTTTATCAAAGTGTATTGCAGAGTTTGCTAGAGAAAACTTATTAAAAGAGGTATTAAGTGATCGATGTCCGGTAAAGTAAATCCGATACAACTGAAACTCCACAGAGCCGACTTTCAGGATGGAGAGCAGGGAAGTAATTCAGACGTTTACCTGCTCCTTGACTTGTTAATTATCAGTTTAAAAAGAATAAACCTACCAGAAAACAAGAGAATTTTTTTTTTTAAACTTTATAATCACAAATATAAGGTCTGTAAGTGATAATAAAAATTCTTCTCTCACGTAGCCTTATAAAAATAAACTTTTTGATTGGAATAACAAAGCGATCAGATATACGTATGCGATGCATATCGATCGAACGTTTGCAATGTGTTTTCTTCTGGTTTTGGCCGTTTTCTGATTACACAGATCTGTATTTTAATAATACATGGAACAATTTTTATTTAAATTTAGTTTTTAAAGAATTGGTAATTTTTGCAAACATATAATTTTACAATCCTGGTTTAATAGATGCCTTTTCTTGATTGAGAATATTATTTTTTTCCTGTGAGTAATAGACAATATTATGCTAGTTAGTAGTACAAAAAAATAAAATAAAATAAAATAAAAAATAAAAAATAGAGCGCTGAAGAATGTCTCGCGCGGGAGAGGCATTTTTCATGATTATCGAATGATTAAGGAATATTCTTTATGATTTTCGAATAGGCAAACTGAGTTACTTTTCAGGGAGCACCTAAAGCTTAAAATAATTAACATTCGCAATATTTTCACGCATATACCTTCTATATGTGAGTTGACATTGCAGCTGAAATATACTATTAGAAGATGATTCAAAATGTAACTTTGTCTTGAAAATTGAGGCCTAAGCTGAAGTGTTCCTGGCTCCGAAATTGCGATTCTATCATTATATCGGCTTAATATATCAATAATAATGTATCCACAAAAAACTTGACGAAATAATAAAATATATTTGTTTGCTGGTGTACCATTAAGTGGATGGGAGGAGGGGAAGGTTCACGATCCCTGTCACCCTGAAATTACATTATCAATTGAAAGTTAAATTTTGAAAAGTTATTCTTATTATTTGTAAGAAATTCTTCGCAAAATAAAAAATTAGGTTTTTTTTTATTTATTTTTTATTTTTTTATTAGAGGTTGTCGACAATCGAAAAATTTTTGCCGATTCTTCCACCAGTATATTTATATAATAATTTTTACTTAGTTGATCGTGTAAACATACTACTAAATTTTCCGACAGGAAAAATCCTGGTGGAGTAATCAGGGGGAGAATTTCGATTGTCGACACCCAGTTTCAAAACTTTCCTAAATCTAAAATCTTATTATTAATTTAAAACTTTAGCATATTTAATATTTTTTGTTTTAAAATTCGAATATCTAAACATGTTACGATTGCGGAAATAATAGATTTTATACATTTTGCTGTTAAAATCAAATTTAAGACAGCATAACAGAAATAATTTTAGCTCTCTCTCAATAAAATAAATAAATAAATAAATAAGTGTATGGTGCTCCCACAGAAGAAATTTAAACACTATGAAGAATTGATAATTGAAAATTAGATGTAATCGGCCGCACATATTTATTCATTAAATTAAATCATCTTCGTGGACATAAATAAACAATATTAGTGAGATGATATGAACATCACTTCTTAGAACCTCCGTGTGCTGAGGCAACAGTAAAAAGACAAAACAGCAGGTGATGCATTGATTTATTTAACCAAAATTTGTTTTAATATAATAATCAATACAGAGCGATATGTTTGCAAAAAGGAAAGGTATGAGCAACGAAAAATTTG
Source organism: Salticus scenicus (assembly GCA_963930645.1). NCBI lineage: Eukaryota > Metazoa > Arthropoda > Arachnida > Araneae > Salticidae > Salticus > Salticus scenicus. Next base: position 186,078,300 of record OZ005655.1, on the reverse strand, counting down.
TTGATAAGTGGCGGATCCAGAACTTAACTTGTGGGAGGGGGGGGGGCTATTTTTCAAGATGTTATTCCAGATCAATGAAAAGTTTACAATTGTAATATTCAGTTGTGAAGGTCAGTGTTTTTTTTTTTTTCAGTGGGAGTTTTTTTTTTTTTTTTTTTTCAGTGGGTCAGTGGGAGGGGGGCTTCAGTCCCCTAGTCCCTCCCCCTTTGATCCGCCACTGATACCGCTTTATCTTACGAGGTTGAACTAAGAAGATAAAAGAATTCAGTGACAGATAGACTGGTTGAAGAAATCGACCCTAAATTCTAAAGACAGTATGATAACTCAAAAGAATACACTTTTCTAATTTCATACAATTTGTCAGATAAAGACATATATAAATTGTTGATGTAGATGCTTTTGATGAAAATATTAAAAGCAAGCGATTTAAAATTATTTAATTGCTGATGATGCTGAAGATATAAAAGGGTCTTTTTAAAATCTTCAGTTTATCCAGCACTTTAGTTTTACTGTTTCATTGTCAAATATTGTAATGCTTTTAAAAGTCATCATAGCTCATGCAAATAGTGTTGATTGGTTCAACAATCCTTTTAGGAATTAAAGCTCATCAAAATCTTCCTATGGTCTAGATCTGGAATTATCCGAAAAAGGTTAACTAATATATTTATATTACCTATAGAGCAAGATTTTATACCTTATGGTTAAAAATGGTTTTGGTCTGTAGATTCAAGGAGTTTACGAAATGAAGGCACGTAAACTCCAGTCGCAAATAGATAGTTTTACGCACATCTTCGTTATATAAATCTGGGCAAATGAATTGTTCACACATTTTATTTTCTCTTGCACTAATCGCTTTCGGCAACCAACTAGTTCGCCACGCCTGAAAATTCTGACTGTAGCAAATCTCTATTCAGTTTAGACTGCTTCATTTTCAATTCAATGTTTTTCTTTAAACTATTCCGACTGTAATAAACATTACCATTTTGTTAGCGATCCTTCAAAATTTTGATCGCGGCAAATTCCCACTTGCAGTCGCTTGTGGTGCCTTCCATGTGAGCAAACATTTAGAAATTATTCATTCATCCACCATACAAACACTTATTGGCGCACGTAACTCATTACATTAAACACCAGCTTTATATACTGGTAGGAAAAAAAATTATATCAGTAAAATTATTTACTATAGATAAAAACAAAAGTAAAAGCTTCAGATGCTCTAAACAGTTCTGATCATGGCAAAAATCATCAAACTATTTGTGACACCTAAAATTTCAAAATTTGGAAAACTTCCGTTTACAGAAACCTGCAGAACTTTTTACCCGAGTCAGACATATACAATCTGTTTGCTGGCAGAGCAGACACCCGTTTGCTGGTGCGCTCAACTGATCGTGTTGCATTAAACACTAGCCCTAATGTAATGTATCGATAATACACTGAAAATTTTTGCCAATGCTTTGATGAAAATATTTTAAAATGTATTTCCTTAAAATGTCTGTAATACGTGACTGAGTGAGTTGCATTAAAAAATATTTTAAATATAATAGAAGTTTCTGAAAATTGAAACATATGTCGTATATGACGTATATTGAAACATATGTCTACCAAAAAGCATCAAATGTGAAAATTTCAAAGTTTGCATTAAACATTTAACAAAGTTAAAAAATTTCTTTTTATGTTGCATTCCTCACTATTCTCCGATATCCCCGATTGCCAAATTTTATTGTTCTGCGATGTCTGGATGTTTACATAAACTATAGTTGCACAGGCAGATGCACAAATGCAAAGTCTATTCATTTATTAATATAAATACCTACATATATACCTGCATTATCCAGTTTTTGGCATTTTTAAGTATTTTTAGATTTTTTATGGGCGGCAAAATAAACATCCGCCCCGGGCGGCACTTTGGCTAGTTACGCCACTGCTTGGAGGCCCAGGGCACTCATGTTTAGTGGGCCCCCCTCCCCGTACTTTAATATTTACAATCTGATGTTACATTAATTACACAGAGAAAATATTTTTAAGTTAAAATATTTTTTCTGCACAGTATTATACACTAAGGGACCAAAAAAAAAAAAGCTACACTTGGATGTTTTCTTTTTCTTTTTCTGCAATCGCCAATTTTAATTTTAAAAAGCAAATTTTCGAACAGATTTTACTATGTCGTCTTCCACGTACACGTTAGGATTGATCCAAGTGTTAAAAACAAAACTCAGTTTTCAGAAAAATTGTAATTTTAGAAAGTATTTCACTTTTCAGTATTAATTTTTCAGAGCTTAGTATAATTTTTCAAGAAAATTTATATTTTTGCAATAATGAAAAAGTTATAATGAAGGATTAAATGACCGCAGATTTATAAAACAGCACAGTAGTATCGCTATCTATTGAAGAAAAAATGGCAAACATCGATCATCATAGCAAAATTAAGAAAATTTTCATTTTTTTTTTTTTTTTTTTTTTTTTTTTTTTTAATGTATGATGCAATTTCTTGCGGCCCCTTCAATGTGAGGGCCCAGGGCACGTGCCCCGAATGCCCTGCTATAAATCAGGCACTGGTCATACTTGATATACGTAAAGACTAAAACGAAAAGCTAAGCTGCCTTAATTTGAGTGCATATCAACTGATAAGTGGCACAGTTATTCAGCCTTTTTCAGGTTTTACGTAATTTTTCGATCTCACATTACATTAGAATGATAAAGAAGCATATTTTGTGATAGTCACAACATAAAAGGTTTTATTATTATTATTATTATTATTATTATTATTATTATTTTGTCTTTCATTTACGACATAATAGTCTTCTTCTACTCTTACAGCAGTACATATAAACAAACTTATTAACTTTAATACAGATTTAAAAAAAATATATTTTTCGTTAAAAAGTATTAGTAACAATATATATATGATGTAACTATTTATAATAGTTCATAATTTTCATAAATTTTCTACAAAAGATCCGTATTAGATCCGTTAAACAAGAAGGAAAAAAACTAGTTGGCATAGGTGGAATCTGCTCAGTTCTCCATCATATATATGTTCTCATAAATTTCTACTGCAGAACATATTATAATCATGTTAAGAGAAATAAATTTGACCAAACGTTTGACACTGTGACGAATGAAATCTCCGCCTAATAGGCTATCCACCGTTCACTTCGATATATTTATCTTATTCTAATCTATTAATTTATTTCATTAGGGTCAGCTTCGTAGTTTAGTTTTCATGCTACTATTTCCAATACACAATCTACAAAATGCATATTTACTGAAAATAGAATATCGTCCAATTTTGCTATGTTGACAAAATCTTAAATTACGAATAACTTACGAAATCATCCTATTAGAATATTTATAGTCAATCATGTTCAAACAAGTATCTTAAATATTATTTTGAAGTTGTCTGATGTATTTATGATCCTCAAAATGGACGGTTAAGCTCAATTTTCCCCCATTCTGCCATGTTAAGTAAACCGTAAACTCCAAATAACTTAGGAATTTTTTAAATTGGAAAATTCATAGTCAATGATATTCATGCCAGTATCCTAAATGATATTTTAAAAGCGGTCTGACATCTCTACGATCAAAATATCCCTAAAAATTGACATTTATGTAAAATTTTGCCCTATTCAGCCATGTTAAGTAATCCGTAACTTTCCAATAACTTGCGAAATTTTTAAAGTTGCATGTTTATACTTAGTGATGTTCATTCCGGCATCAAAACGGATATTTTAAAACTGGTTTGACATTTTTTGCAGTAAAAAAATTCCATTTTATGCACGTTTAAGTGAAATTTTGCCCTATTCTCCCATGTTACGAAAATCGTAAATTTCTAATAACTTACGAAGTTTTTTAATTCGAATGTTGCAAATGAATAGGGTTCTTGCCAGTGTCTAAAGTAATATTTTAAAACTGATCTGACTTCTCTACGACCATTTGTTCTTGAGATATCGTATACGCAGACTAACAAACTAACAGACGGACACCGTACAAATTTTGTCATTTTCAGATTCCCACACCCGAAAACCCGTAAAAAAGTCAAAAACCGAGGTCGAAAATTTTCACGATTACCTAAGTTCCCCATATCTATAGTATGATGGGAACTAATAAATAACTGAATATTTCTCTTGTCTAAAATTTGTTTAGGACAGAATTTTTATATAATCTTCCTTTCTCTTCATTTTTAGCGTTTTCCGAAAAAGTTGAAAAAGTCCCAGAATGTCAATCTATAGAATGAATTAAATTTATAAAAATCGCTTGGTATATAATATATTAAATATCATGCAAAATTTAAAAATGAAATTTTAAATTTATTAATAATTAAAAATAATGCTATTTAATTCTTTTAATTATATTAATTCATTCTATAGATTTTAGTTTTGGGAATATTTTAACGGAAGCTACATGTTAATGCATAAATTTTTAATGAAATTAGCATACAGATCATGGAATAAAATAAAACATTTGACTGCCTTTTTAATATACGTAATAAATTATACTAATTTTATAATTTTTCAAAAGCTGAAACGAGCTTTAAACCACTGTACAACTTTTGCTTAATTTTAATGCGAATTAAGAAACTGATGATTCATTAAAATAGATCCATTTTTTTATTGTACTAAAACATTTAAAAAAGCTATAAGACCGTATAAGATTATTATTACTTATTTTACCACATTAATATATTTCTACTTTTTATGAAATTCTTTATTATTTTTAAAATCTTATTAATTTGTTACAACATGTTTCATCATTGATAGATTTAAAAACAAAAATTCTGCAAAACAATAATCTTTATTGAAAGTTTTAGCAATTTTTAAAGGCTGGTTTCAATAACTTTGTAACATTTTGTATTACTTATGTTAATGACATTTTATTATTCATGAATAAATTACTAAGTTTTTATTTGAAATTGTCTTTGAAAGTTCGTAGGTGTTTATTTATTGAATCAAAATGAGGCTATAACCTTATCAGGTTAACTCAACATATCATATCAGTATGTACGATATATTCCTTCTGTTTTATTTATTCTAGTTTAGCAACGTACGCTAAGGATTTTAAGAATTTTTTAACATCCCTTGTAATGACATACTCTTGCTTGATTCGTGCTATTGTCTGGTCTAATTTCACATACTTTTTGCACCGTTTCTTTCCTTCGAGGTTGAGGTGCGTTCGATTTATGATAAAGTCGCTGTATTTCGCTTCTTCTTTCAATTTGAGAATCAGAAACTTTATCTTTGGATGCTGTCTACTTATAAGAGTATTAAACTTATTATTCCAACCCTCCAAAGCATTGTTTGTCCTGTGTTTTAAGTGATAACAGTTCCACATACTTATTGTTATGACTGGATTTTCCAGCCATTCATTGACAAAGTAATCATAGAATTCCTGCAGTTTTGAATGCTGAGGAGAACTTTCCTGAATAACTAACCATCCGTCGTCGATATCTTCTTCGGGAAGGTGCGCCAATGCCGCACACATGCGCACATGAATGTTTATCTCTTTATTATTCTTGTAATCCCTCGAAAGACCTATAGATTGCACATGCCTCCACAGAGACTGATTGAAATGGAAATTGCAACCACAAATTTTCGCTTGAGGGAATTTTTTCTCCAGGGCTTTGATCGACGCAATTTCAAAATCCACAGTTATTAAAGAGGGGTTCCATCCAATGTCCTTTAAAATGGTAAAAAATCTCAAATATGTTTCTTCATTCTTCCTCGGCAGTAGCCCAAAAATTATTGGCACAATGTTCACTTCTTTATCCGTAATTCCTAAATCAGCATGTACAGTATATAACTGATAAAATTGCTTACTGCAACTTTTGAAAGTACCCTAAAATTTCGAAGAATATTTTTTCCCTTCTCACTAGCGAAAACCAACATTCGGTCGCCGTTATTGTCATCAGCTAGTAGGAAAGTAGTGCCATCTCCCATTTCTATCACTTCATCAGGAATCTCAATATCACCTGACGTAGCTGGCTCTTTCCCTGATCCCTGTGCCTTACGACGAATTCTGCAAAGTTGAGATCTAATTTGCGGCAAATTAGGGATGTTTGTCACAATATTGTATCCTCTATCAAACAAAGGGTGCAATTCTTCCAAATAAATCTTCGATATGGGAAGATCTTCTTCTCGAACTCGTTTTCTTACGTTCGATACACTTTTAGCAACAATTGTCAATGCTGCATCTGATTTACATGTATGATTAGAAACATTCAAAACTTTACCATCTTTAGATTTCAATGTACCTCGACACATAGAACTTCTTTCTTTTATGCATAACCAGCTAATTATATTTTCTTTACTTATTCTATGCTGACGATATTGATATCCATCAAAAATTATAGAAGGTTTCTTTTTTGTTGTTTCTAAAACTTCTACAGAATCCATTACTAATAAATTATAACTTTAATATATTTTATACTCACAAGTCGTCAATGAAAAAGCAATGTGAATGATTTGATATAAATATTCCAAGTTTTCGCGCTTTAATTTCCCTCGCATTCAAGAAAAGAAAAATATATGGCAACCCTTCCTCTCTTCACTTATCGAAGTTATTTCTTTCTGTTTCATATAAATAAATTAGTTGGGTTGGGTTACCATTAACTGTAAGCTGTAAGTATCATTTTAATCTGTGAACACCTGCGGTGTTGTACTTTATGAAAACGTACGCTTCCTACTAAAACTCTTTACGATAAAAATAGATGAATTAGATTTAGAGTTTAATATCTTTTTAAGGAAAAAAAAAAATATTTTTTACAAATTTTTGATAAAATCACATTATGTGACAAATGGTACTTATATATGAACTTGCACATGTGTAATATATAAATTTCTTGATAAGATTTTTTTTTTCTTCTGATTAAAATAATAGGATTTACTCATTATTCATATAAGACTACTGAAGACGTATAATTCAATGGTTAATCCAATTCAATGGTATCTTTTAGAAATGTACGTATTTAATAGATGTAATTTAATAATAAAAATAATTTGGTGCATCACTCACCCGACTTTCTCTTGCCCTGCATTTCAATACTATGAAGATAGATCACAGATTAAGTCGTAAGATCAATAAGGTATGATAATAAAGTTCAATGTACTTTAAAAATGATCTAAAATAAGTTTAGGAAAAGCTTTATTTGATATATAATTCTGTGTGAGGAAAGTTCTCGTCCACGTCAACCTCTAGTTCAATTAAAATACCTACATGTATTTAATATATATATATATATATATATACCAAGCCCATTTGCCTGAAAATTTGTCAATCTTGGCGGAATTTTTCAAGTGGTAACCTAATACAAACTTCAAAATAACAAATTTGAATTTCCTGCAGTTATTTCTTTTTCAGCTATGCTGATAACAGATATGCATACAGACCAACCGCTTAAAATTGGACTTACTTTTCTATTCATGTAAACCTGAAACATGATATCATACAAAAAGCCAGAATTAAAAACGATACTTAAAAGAAAAAAAAAAAAAAAAAAAATCTACAAAATGGTTACCAAAAAGTAATTTCCATTCTTGAGCAGTGTTTGTCGACTCAGTAAAATATAGCAAAGCACATCCATCAATTACATTCAATAGAAAAGAATGTATAGCTTAATTTGGTTAGACCTGTATATTGTCTACAACTATATGCTCATAACATTGTGTACTTAAATTTAGTTTTATTTAAAAAGCACCTAACACAAAATGAAATGCACTTTCTGCAATTTCGAAGAATAACCTAATATAATCAAATGCATTTTCGGTAGCCCTGTAAATCAATGATGAATGATTTTCATAACACAATATACACAAAATGGCAAAATTTACTTTTATGCAAATAAAAAATATGTCCATTCCATTATGTTTAGGGCAGCTCTAAATGTCAAACTGTATACTTACCAGAAATCCCCCCCCCTCCTCTCCGTAGAACTAATGTATTTGAATTCTCTTAGATATTATTCCATTATTGTACACGAATCATAGTTGATCTCAACGAAAAGTTTAGTATAGCATCACCATAGAAATCAGATTCTGAATATCGAGTTTCGACTTCCTGCTACTATTTGCTCTTGTGATGTGCTGATAACAGACACCGACACACACACACAGTTCAACCGCTAAAAAAGGATTTTCAAATTCAGGGAGCCTCAAAAATTGTAATATAACATAAATCAATTTTGAAAATTTGACCCCAAAACAAAACTTTCTCCAGCATAGTAAGAAAATAAAATAAAAATCATAGAAGAAACATTTCTTAAAAATCCTATTATTGTATTTTATTTGTTTAATTGCTCACATATATCATTGAAATCTCTGACTATAGAAAACCCTCACTTGGTGGTTGACTGCGTTGCACTCGGTTAAACCGTGCACTCATATGTACTTTCACTTGAAATATAACTAACTATTCGTGCACTGTGAAAATGACCTTTCAAAATACTGACCGTGACCGTAACAAACTCGCATATGGTGGCACCTACAATTCCTTAATCTATCCTAATAATTTCACACTTTGATGATAAAATAAAAAATAAATTAAACATGTGCAATTTTATTTTAAGACAAAATAATAATAATAATAATGATATTCAGCAGCAGCAGCTTCAACTTTATGCGTATATCGGATGACAAGTAGCGTTGTTGTCCTCCGCTGAAATAGTTTAATCTTGTGCAATTTTAAGAAAGAAAAAAAAAACGATTCAGCGACTGTATAAAAATTTGTGTGCATAAAACAAAATAATCTTGATCGTATGTGGGTGTTCATCGTTCGGAAGGTGGCGCTACTCTTTTGTATATTCCACGATTTAGGTTTGAGACTATATTTCAATTTCTATTGAACATTACGGACTTAACAAAATGTATCAGTCGCTCAATTTTTCTTACTCTTGTTAAAATTTGCGTGTATATCGGCCGAAAGGTGGCGCTGTTGTGCTGTAATTTTCTTTGTTTCTGAAAAACACATAACTCAAAATCTAATGTGCATAACGACATTTGTTGTTTTCCTCATTGATATTTAAAATTCTGAACATGTCGACCGAAAGGTGCTGTTACGTTGTAAATTTTGTTTAAATGCCTGTGTATATAGGCCGAAAGGTAGCGCTGATATGCTGAAATTTTTTTTTATTTACGAAAAAGGTTATTTCACAATCTAATGTGCATAACTACACATTTTTTTTTTAGTGTATATTAAACGAAATGTTGTTTGCTATCAGCTGAAAGGGGATGCTGTTATGTTAAAAATTTCCTTAAATTTTACTTGATTAAGAAAAATGAGACTTCAAAATCCAATGTGTATAACTACACAAGTTTTTCGTCACTCATGTTTAAGTTTTTCTGCATTTCGGCCAAAAGGTAGCGCTGATATGCTGTAATATTCATTCTTTGCGGAAAAAGCTATATCTCAAAATCTTATGTGCATAACTACATAGGCAAAATAATATATATGTATACTATATAATAATTGTAAAGTTAAAACAACCATCATGAGCGACAAAGGGTACAGATATTAATGAATAACTTCGATTAATTTTAAACTCAAAATGTTTAAATCTTTGCAAATGGACTAATAAATTTCGCATGTTTAATTTATTAATGGAATCAATGAATGAATCTTCCAGAAAAATGCAAACCATGGAAACAATTTCCCTTTCTTTATCTCAATATATTGTAGGGACTGTGATGTAAGTTTTTCCATTAAATTATCCTTTTTTATTATTACAATCAGTTGATATGCACACATAGAAACCATGGATAAAATTTTACTTTCTTTATTCCATTTCAGTTTTTTAGCTATGACGTTATTTTCATTGTTAGTTTCGAGGATTTTTATTAACCTTTAAAAACAGGATTTTTAACAAAAAATAATTAAAAGAAAAAAAATCATAAAAAGATAATTTAATTTTGTACCCGAGAAATATTCTTGACTAAGACTTTTCCACATTAGGTATTTGTAAATGCTTAGAATTTATAAGAGACTATTAATTCTTTTTATTCAACATTCATGGGAAAGCAAATTTTTCCCATCTGAAAAAAAAAAAAAAAAAAAAAAAAAAAACAATGGTTTTAATAAAAAAGAAAAGTTTAGGTTTCGTATAATGGTTGGACATATATTTCTAATTTATTTGTCTATTTAACGCTGCGCAAAGGCTTTTTTAAGATCAGGACTAACTTGTTTATTAATTGACATGCGCTGACGTTTTAATTAATACCTCCACAATTAACGGAAAATTTTATTTTTATTTATTTACTAGCCACCTTCTGCGACCATTTGGTTCGCGATCCTTGAAAAATTCGATTTTACGAAACTCCCGCTCGGTGGCAACAGCGGCGCTTTTTTTCCCGTTTCAGGTCCTACAGCAGCTTATTGACATATAGTAAAAATAGCTTTATTGAAAATTTTAATCACATTAAATTCCCGCTTGCTAGCGCCCGCGGCCCCACTTCCCTTTCAATATCTAAAACGGCCTGTTCGCTCACCGTGTTATGATCTTTCCAAATTCTGACTTTAGCAAAGTCCCGCTCGGTGGTGACTGCGGCGCATTCTCCCCATTTTAGAACTTACAACAGCTTTCTCTGTCATAGCGCAAATAGCTTTGAAATTTTTAACCGTGACTGCGGGCTACATGGTGTTAAAAATCCTTAATACGAAATGTGAGCAGAGTATCGGAATTCGAAAGATTGCATCATAATTAGAGTTGGAGATATTATAATAAAGGTGTTCTGGCTTTTCTCTGAAACTCCCGTACGGAATTTAACGGCTGATATCCAGTTTAAAAGTTAGCAATATTTTAAATGATGTGTTATAAGTAATTAAATCATAATTAGGATTCTAGATATTGAATTATTTAAATATCAATGCGCCCTCTGGAGACAGAGATTTGCAACATATACTCTTCAATTCCAATTCAAATAAATTTTAAAATGATATATTACTTATCAAATTATGTTAATAAGAAGCTGAGATACGTGATATAAACATTTTATAAAAAGATTTGTGTCTGATTTATCCATGGTTTACCCGAAACATGAGTAATTCCGGGCTATATAATGTTAATAATCCTTAGTACAAAATGTAAGCGGAAATTGAAAATCGAAACTCTACAAAATATAAAATGATAAAGGTGTTCTGTGTTTTCCGTTGTTTTCTCCGAAAGACCCGTTCCTTTTCTACATTTTTGCCCCCCCCCCCCACCTTTTCGTCACTCATAATACATTATCTCAATTTAAAATACTACAAAATTTTAAAGAAAACTTAATCTTAACTTTTTTTTTTTTTTTTTTTTTTGACGTGAGTCGTGATAAATATAATTCCCCCCAAAAATGTAACTTATTTGTTTAGTCACATATTTTCATGAAAACTGAACTGTCGCTTTATAATATGCTGTCTAAGCCAAATATTAAATTAAATATAACGTGAAGGAAAATTTGAAAAAGTTTGAAAATTGCAATTTTTCCCTCCACGTTAAAACTCGTGACATCTTAATTGGTTACAATCATTTCTTTTTTTCAACTGCAGACAGTCGTCTGCAGTGAAATGTTGTTACCACCTAAAATTCACACTTAGTTAATTTAAAAAAATCTAATTGTTGTATCGATAAGCCGCTTGCACTCTTAAATTCAGAAAAAATGCCTCTTTCATTTGGTATCAAATTCGTAACGATCGGATTAATATTTCTAATTTATTTTTCCCATTATTCTGCTTTTAACTCCGTTAAAATTTTTCCCAGTTGACTATCTCTATTACAAAAAACATATATTCGTTTCATTTGGTTTAGTGCAGTCCAACGAAAAGCTTACTGTAACATTCCTATATGATATACATTTAGAATACAGAGTTTGGGATTTCTGCTACTATTTGTTCTTGAGGTATGCTGATAACACAGACAGACAGACACACAGACCATTCGCTAAAAACATGATTTTCGTATTCAGGGGACCTCAGAGCATGTAGATATAACAAAAACGCACGTTCGAAAATTTGACCCTAAAACAATACTTTCTCGACCCTATGGGTAAGAGAAAGTAAAAAGAAAAGAAAAAGAAGGAAAGAATAGAAAGAAAGAAAAAGGTTTTAATGTTTGCATCATATGGATACAACCCCTTCATGCAATGATCCTCAAATAAAGCGAAATAAATCTTGTACGCAAGTGCCACTAGATTTTTTGAAAACACACCTGTAATATTTAAACCACCTGGACATGTACGGAAGTGCCACTGTTTTCAGCTTGTACGGAAATGTCATGTACGCATCTGTCACAACACCTTCAAACCAACGCCCATAGTCAATTCTGTCACGAGTGAAACTCTATTATGCAAATTGAAAGAGTCCCAGGTGAATTTCAAGCAGGTGGTTTCATGGAAATGGTTAAATTTTGTTTTCTTGAATTGTTACTTATAATTCAGCAAGTCCACTGAGAACTATTCATAACAAATTAGAAATTTATGTAATAAAACTATGAATTTTTGAAAATTGCATTTTATTATTAAGCCAGGAGTAAAGGGTGAATATTGCGTTAAACATATATATATATATATATATTCTTTCTTTCTTTTTACAAACATATGAAATCTGAATGTTATAAAACCTGTTCATTATTTAAATCAAATTTTCAAATAAAATACAGTTTTTGAAATATTTTTAATCTACAGTCTTACAAAATAAAATTTAAACACACGCGTAAATTTATGCATGCATTAGGTGTAAGGGAAAGTTCTGTTGTTTTTGAACACGAGCACTTTTATGTATTGTCGATTATCGACTGAAACCGGTTTAAACAGTTAGGTTAGAGTATGATTGATGACTTACACACATTTTTTCGTATTTTCTTAGTAGTATTATTTCTTATTAGTATTCAAACTTTTAGAACTGTCACCATGGGTGAAGAGAAAGTGGACTTAAGACATTGTATGTTATACGAGTTCCAAAAGAGGAATAACTCGATGGAGACAATAAAAAACTTGTGTAACGTGTTTGGAGAGGACGCAGTAAGATCTCGAACATCCCAAATATAGTTTTCGAAATTTCGTTTGGTTGATTTTTCTTTGAAAAATGAACCAGATCAGGAAGGACATCAGGTGTCAATGACGAAGTGCTACAGTACGATCAGGACAAATCCCATGTTAACTTCCACAGAAGTGGACTTCCAGCTTGCAATTCATCAGACTACTGCTTTGGATCACATTAAAAAGTTCGCTTTTGTGTTCAAACTCTGTGTTTGGGTGCCACACAACGACAGAAGTTTCCCTTTCACCGAATACATGTACATGTGCGTTTTACCAATATCGTTCTCTTGTCCAATATATATTCAATTTCAATCTTATTACATATTATCTTCATTTTATATAAAAATTTATTTAGTATCGATCTGGTCACTGTGGTTAATATGTTGTCTAAAGCAATGAATAAGTAACAATAGAAATATCTGGTATTGGTGCTGTTATAGATGTTAAGTCCGACTGACTACGTTGAGGACCTAGATTTATGTAACATGCTCTTTGCTGAAATCTCTCTAAACGACCTAACCAATATTCATGCTATTTTCGGAGAACACCTGAGAAAATCGAGAACTGTTAAGCTGGCCAGCGTGACTTGATTTGGAATCCGGCACCTAACCTATCAGGCACTGGGAGGGCCCGAAATATGCAGAAGATACCTACTTTTAAAATGGTTGAATATGATAATGATGATGGCATTAATATGTTGATAATTTTGAGAAACAGAAATTAAAACTCAATAAAAGAATCTTTAGTAGTCTACAATACACGAAATCCTATTGTAGAGTACAATCCCTGGATAAAGGAGACGACCAAAGTTGGCCTAAAAATGAAAATTATCGAGAAATTTTAAGAATGACATCATTAAATAAATATTTCAAGGAGACAAGCTACCTCGATCTTAGCTACAGTCCGCAACAAAATTATTCGAGTGCTAGCAAAAATTCCTACATAAAAAAAGTACATTTAGTGCTGTTTTGTTAAATAAATCCTTGTCGAATCGTGTTCTTAGTCTAAGAACAAGATTCGACAAGGATTTATTTAACAAAACAGTATTAAGTGTATTATATATATATGTTTGTATATGTTTTTTTTATATTTACCTTAACCTCAGTTTTTTGAGGAAATATAAATATTTCTTACTATCTTGAATGATTATTATCTAAACTTATTCTCATTCAGATGTGAAATTTGCATAACATATTGATTTCTTCCTATACGTATAATATATATATATATTAGATACATTACATTACCACATTTTTTCAACTTTTTGAACAATACTTGAGAACAATAATACGTACGTTTCTACGAAAAGAAAGGGAAGGAGTTAGAAGAAGCTCTAAGAAGGATACCAAATTAATGAAGTTTTATCAAGGTAATCTGTGTACCATGACGTACATGTCTGCTTCAATGCAAATTAAACTATCAACATTTTTTTTTTAAACAGAAATACAGAATTTATTTTAACCCTTTTTAGGAAAAGCATTACATCGTTCAGATAGAAATTTAATTTATGACGTTATTCTAATTTTAATCGAAATATGTATCCTTTTTAAATTAAAATAGTGAAACAAGATCCCTTACTATGTATAAGTTTCACGCACATTTTTCTTTCAATAAGGTGCTTTAATACAAGAAATCTCAGACTTGTAGATGATACACGTGAGTACCATGTTTAAACTTAAACGATGCAGAGCAAGTCAGAAATACGTTCTTAAAAAAATAATTAATTAATTAATTAAATCCCCTCACCCCCCCCCCCCCCCCCAAAAAAAAAAAAAAAAAAAAAAAAAAAAAAGTTTTACATATTTTTAGACAAGATAGCGTATGGAAAGAGTTTAAACTGACTACTCTAACTAATTTTATCGTAGCAATTTTTATCGATATTCTTTTAAAAATGGTGAAATCCACTGGGCCTTATTACAGTGATTTACTGTTTCAGCTAATTATGAACACAAAACATAAGATGCTTTATAACAATTAGAGTCTACATCACAGTTATTGTTATTTTAACATTGATGAACACTAAATGCATTGATTTTAAAAATGTTTTAATATATAGGTGAAGGCTCGCTGAACCTCCTTATAATGAGAACCTCACCTCCGTACAGTAATCGGCATATTATCGATTTCTGTGAGCCACTAAACAGTCTATATATTGTTTAGACAAATGTAGTTTTTCTTACTCTGGAGCACCCTCTCTTCCCCCACTCCCAGTAATAGATCAGGCAATGGCGAGTATTTCCGATAACATCTGAATATTTAATGTATTTTGAAAACTGTATCTTTCATGTGCAGAAAAGGAAAAAAAAATCATTCAGAATACTTCTAAATTTTGCACGAGTAAAGAAAAAATATTCTGTGATAATTCTCCTAATAAAAAAAAAAAAAAGAACTGCAAATGCTATCTGAAAGGCCGATTTGAAACTTAGCATATCTAGTACCGACTTTCTATCAACAAACTTATTAATCATGCAGGCAGTCTGTCTACAATCTGCGATCCTCGTGTCTTTTTCTTTTTCTCTCTTTGACCCCCCCCCCTCTCTTTTTTTTATCAATATCTCGTTATGCTTTTCTCTTCCTATGCAAATGCCGAAACGCAGGTGATTTTTTACTCGCCGGTATTTATAGTGCGAGTATGGGCTGTGAAAGCGTAAGGGAGGAAAATTTTTACCTATACAAAGATCTTTTTTAGCAGCTTGGATTCAGTTTTTGACTTTTATTATTTTTTTTCTTTTCCTGTCTTGCACTCGTAGGTTTCATTTTTTTCGTTATTTATTTATTTATTTATTTTACTTTATTTTATTTTACTTTTTATCTTGAAGAACACCTGCAGTTGCAGAGACTGTTAAATTGGACTGGTCATGGTATTATCGAAAATTGCAGGGAAATAAGTGACTTTGTAAATAGTATTACTAATAAACCTATCGATGTGTTATCTTGTTTTTAGATAGTAATTGAATTATTATGCGCCTGAGCCGTTGGTAACATTCACTATAATGTGCTCTTCTGCTTGCAGGAAAATTCATCAAGTTTTCTCGGCGAAGAAAGCTTTTTGATAAAATAAATTAAGACCCACTGTATGTTATAAATGTAATCTAAGAAATATTGTTTTAAAAAATATTATGGGTAAAGTGTTTTATAACTTATGATTGATGCACGACTTTACAGGATGCGCACTTGCTGTTACAAGTAAAATTAAAATTCTGCAAATTTTAATAGTTTTCCCCAATAATGGCTGTCTCTTACCCTACAAATATGGGAAAGTGCTTCATAATTTATAAGTGATGTATGACTTTATTGAATGTGTACGTGCTGTTATAAGGAAAATTGAAATCCTACAGATTTCAGTAGTTTTTCCCCATAGTGATTGTCTCTTGAAGAAATGACGTCATTTTCCAAGACAATAGTACTTCATTTGGGATAGTTTCTGAAAATGATGTCCATCTAACTTGTGCTATAAAAATTATTTTGATATTTACAGTTTTGTTATTCGTCTTTGCCCACCTAGCGGTCGATATTTCCTATTGAACCTATTTTAAATTTCCTATATATGCCAAATTAAAAACAGTACCCAAATGTCGTGATAAATAACCAATAATAATAATAATAATAAAATTATCATTTAGTTTAAAATATGAATTTTATAAAATTGTTCTCCCATGACGTCACTATCGTACCGATTCGACAAAATTTAATTGTAACTGATCCACGTTAGAGAAATATTTATATTGATTTTCACATTCCACGATTTGAAATTATAAATACATTTTTTTATTATGGGAAAGTATGTCATCCTAATTTATTTACGGTAGCTGGTGAGCACGTAGAATTTACTCGCAGATCGAACGCAATATCTTTTGCGAGCTGATAAATACAATCACTCTTTGAAATTTACTTGGTAAATTTTCATTTGTGTGGTTTAAAAGTACATTATATGACTCGTATCCTTCCTAAAAGAAATTTATTATATTTTCACCACTATTTTTAAGAAGAAAATTTTCTTGGATGTTTCATTACAATATTATAATTTTAAAATGACTGTTCTGAAACTCTGACATTACATACGTATATTTAATATTATAAAAATAATTCGAGTGCTTTAAGTGGCCTACTTAAGAAAAATATAGCACAGAAAAAGGAATTTTTAGCAATCCTCAAATTTCAAAAAATCTTCCATTTTTATAAATATTGGTTTGTTATGGTTTTTTTATACATCATATCACACGTACTATGCTACTTATGTGCAACAATTAATTGTTTGAATGTTTCTTTCAATCCCTATGATATTTATTGCTCATATTATACAGAAGTTTAAAGGATAATCAATCTTTTTAGACATAAAAAGGAAATTAATCAATCATCTCAAAAATGAGATATTTTTTTAGAGACCCAAAATCAGTTAATATTCACAAACATATATTTCTTTCTCCTGATACAAAGTATGCACAGTATTCAGCGCATAAAGTTAATTGCAGAACTCAATTTTACACTGGGAAATTTAATGACAGGTTATTTAATAAGTTTATTGATCTTTCGCTTTGAAGAATTATTTATTAAAGTGAAGAAATTATTTGTTTCCAAATTTCAAACTGCTTTATATAAAATAATGATGTTCAGATACGTTATAACAATTATCTTTTATTAAATACTAGGTTGGTTAGTTGGGTTTTACGTAGCACTAGTGCTGAGCAATGGGCAGTTGGTGACGATTTGAGACTTACCCCTAGAGGTGGTCCGGAGACATGCTATCACAATTTTGATCCTCCACGGAAGGGATTGCTCTCCCGCTTCGGTGACCCCCAGAGATATAATTTTGATGGGAATATGGAAGACACTTCGGCCACCACAGATTTTACGTGCACCAGCCACCATTAGTGTAAACGACGGGCTTTGGCCGACTCGAGTACCGAGCCCGGAACCGACTGGGCTACCGCGGCCCAGTACACTCGGAGGCTTTGCATACGTCACTGGTCATTAAATTTTAACGATTTTTTTTAAATAAATAAATAAATAAAATAAAATAAATTGTTTAAGTAACTATAGTTCTATTAGCAACTATTTTCGCCAAATAAAACCATGGCGAAATACTGTGGTATACAGCCATTAATGAAATGCAAAAAACATTTATTTATTTCAGCTTCATTTTATTGATTAGAAACACACCACCAACAAATATATTTGATAAATATAAAACTATTATGACGTCAGTTTTATCAGAAATCTTTAGTGATGCAGTTTTAACTTTTAACTTTTCATTTTTCTTTTCTTTTTATTATTTCACAAGTAAATAAATGTTTAAAAAATATGCTATAAAAATATAAATTAATTAATAGCTATAAGTATTTTATTTTCACTGGCATCAGCTTAAAATTATCTCTCAGGATGCCGAGAAAAATTTTGGGAAAAAACTCAAAAAATCACGTGAAGAAGAAAATGAAAAATTAAATAAAATAAACCAATAGGGATATCGATAATTTAAAGATATATTGCAAAAACTACATAAATTACTTTTTCTAAAAAAAAAAAAAAAAAAAAAAATCAGAACTGTACGTGCTATTGATATTTATGTACGTCGCACACAGGCAGCAGACAAACACTTTCTTTTACTAGTACAGATTCAGTAATATTGCTAAAACATCTTTAGAAGCTTAGAACCTTTTTTAAATATATATATATATATATATAAACTTATATATATTATTCCTGATCTAAAGCTGAAATATGTTAATCAATTTCCTTTATAAATTTAAAATATATTATTTGTGTAAAATAACGCAAATAATATTTTTTGAAAAAATAATATCTTACGACGAGATGTGTAAAATATCACCAGTCGCTAATCCTGTTTTTAAAATTTTTCTTCATTTAAAGTTTTATTGTTGTGCAACAATTGGAATAACTTTATTTTTATGTTTCAAGAATAAACTTAAAAATAAACTGCCACAGCAGTTCTCTTCAACACTAAATGTTATGAGGAAATTCTAAACATTAGAGAATCCTCTCGAATAATAAGACGTTCTTAATGATGGCTGCATTATGTAATATGAAAAGTCGCACGCATATAAACACTTTTTTCAGCAATAAGAAAGTAATCCTAAAGTATTTGCAATGCACTAGGATCATTAACGGGGGCATTAGTGGTTAATTTCAAGCTATGTTTCAGACCATTATTTGTATCTCATTTTTTATGTCTGTGCCTTTTTTGATTTTGTATGTTTTTAGCTAGGCAGGAATACCTCTGTAATAATTCCTTCACGCATCTACAAAATGAAAGACTGCGACACAAAATTCAATTTTGGAGCAATTAATAGAGTTAGTAGATCTCAATAAGCCAGAGGCTTTCTGTAAATGATAAGGTTGTAGGGATGAGTTATAGTCATTTCTATATTTTAAAGATAATGGGGTGCCAGGAGGTCTTTTGTGATGAACGTTAGTTGACATCACATATAAATCTTATCATTAATTATTTCCATGTATCGAGACCATTAATGTGGATGCCGACAACAGTAAAAATAAAGTTACATAAAGAAAAGTAGCTTTAAAAGGATTCCACACCTCTAAAATTTCAAAATTCTATACAAAGGGAAAAAAAAAAGTTTTGAGTATTTAAAACTAAAGTAATCCTCACACCGGTATTGCATATTCTGGCGGATTTTCAGAAACATATTCCGATTAGAACGCCTGGTAAAAAAAAAAAAAAGTACAGAAACTTGCCGTGTTTGATTGTAGTTGATTAGAGACATCAATTTCTGGTTTCCTCTAACGGTAATATCTTTCAATTAAGTGTGATTTTGAATAATTTTATTTGCATTCAAGATGTTAGAAAAGCCTTGACCTTGCCTCAAATTTCTTAAACATGAATCTCAGTCATGTATAACAAATTAGAAATTTGTGCAAAATTGCAGAATTTTACAAAACGGTCAAAACTCTGAAGGAGTGCAAGCTGAAATATTATAAAAATTAAAATTTTTGTTTGGAATTTATATAAAAAATAATAAAAAGAATAATTCCAATCAGTGAAAATTGTATCATACCTCAATTAACCCGTTAGTAGTCGCTAGACAGCGCCACCTATTACAGATTGCGTACGTTTTATTTAACTGTCACCAATAATTTTAAGAAGTGATGTGATCGACGTTTCTTCGATTTTACTCGCGTTTTATGTATGTCAGATGCCACTTCTAAAAATTTTTGATGGCTATTGGATAAAAAAATCTGGAAAAACTGAAGGATGGGCGGCAAATCGACCAACTAGCGACTACTAACGGGTTAAGCTGTGGATGTAAGAAGTTTGAACATTGTATTATAAAGTCCTATTCAAATACACAAAATTATTGGTGGATTAATCCCGAATTACAATCTTTTTTTTTTTTTTTTTTTCATCTTTTTTTTTTTTTTTTTTTTTTCCTTTAGTTACGACTTTATTTTTTTCACTCGTAATTTGTATATTGTACCTGAAACAGTATTCGTCCACTGCATAACTTACGTCAAAATATTCAAAAGTCAGGGTTTTTTTTTTTTTTTTTAGAACCTTTAAATTATATAATTTTGAAATTTTATAATTTTTTTTTTTTTTTTTTTTTTTTTTTTTAGCGTGGGGAAATAAATTTCTTTTATTGGAAATTTTTAACGTACAGATGCTGTATAAATATTTTTATTTCATGATTCCTAAAATTGAATTTCCTAAAACGTTTTATTAGTTTTATAAATTTCTGTATCTTTTATTATCCAACTTCGTAATTTATGATACTCGTATACGTGTAAGATTAATACTGAAAAAATTAAGGCCTATTTAAAGATTTTTAGAGTACAAGATATACACAGGGTGCAAAACAAAGTCGCGAGGAGATTTTTATCTCCGAAACCATTGGTCGTAGTCATATACTTCCAATTACAAAATGCTTAAAAAAAAAAAAAAAAAAAAAAAAAGCAAGAATTACGATAGGGCATGTTTAAATTATATATATATATATATATATATATATATATATATATATATATACGGTCGAACCTCATTAATGTGACCACTGTTTATATGAACTACTCTTAACGTGAACTGTTTCTACAATCCCCGCCAAGTTGAAGATTAGTTTAGTTATATAAAGACTAGTTACTGATAGCATGAACTACTGATAACATGAACAATTTTTTTTTAATCCCTCTTGAGATTCACGCTAACGAGGTTCGAGTGTATATATATATATAAATTACAAAAACTAACTTTTTATATAGTCCCCAAGTCCCTATAGACACGTTTAGTAACAGTTCACACTCATCCTTACAAATTTAACACAAAATATTTTGCTTCTGTGCCCCCAAAATTGACTGACATATTTAGCTTCAAAGTTCGGGATTTTTTCAAATTTTCTTGGACTTTATTAAGGAGTTTTTAACTGATCCCTTAAAATATCCATATATATATATATATATATATATATATATTCATAACTATTTTGAGATACCCATAGCTTACGGCAATATTTATTGATATTTATGCTGTAGATACTTAAAACAATACTGTGAGAAATAGCACGGACTTTTTGAATTCTTACAAACCATAGTTCACAAAATCCTTTGTAAAATTTTCAAAAACATTAAAAATGATCTTTACCTAATACATTATGGTGTGCGTCGTATTAGTAATAACATTTCTCATACCTATAATTCGGGTGTTAGTTTCCTTGAAAATAAGGATAATTACAGCATGCTTAACTAAGCCTCGTAGTATACATTGTGTACTATTGAAGAGAGTTTTTAAGAGAAATTATATACACGTGTGTATAAGTGTTTAAATGCTATAAATTCGTAATTTTTTAAGCTGCAACTATTTAAAAATTTATCGTTTTACGTATAAATGGTCATGTTATATTGTAAACAGGGGTTATATATTTTATTTGAACCCCCTCAAAATTAGGGGCAATGTTTCTTAAACCCGCGGGAATGTGTAATATACAGGCATTTAATATTTTGTAAGAGTTTCAGGAAACATTATTTAAAATAATTAAATTTATTATAAACTGGAATATTCAAACAAAATTTCAAAAAATCAATCAAATTGTACTTTAATAAACTGTCAATAGTTTATTAATATTTTGGAGTCACTTTGTTCTTTTTCAGAACAGTATAAAATAAATTAAACTTATTTTACAATGTGAAATAAAATATTAGACACATATGTTTTTACATGAATTTATTGCTTCTGTAGATATAAGTACATTCAGCATAATTTAAAACTTTTGACAATAGCATCAATCAAGGCAGTGTTCAAATTTATATATTTAAATATTTTTAAATCGATTTTATGAACTTAATTATTAAAGACTTTTTGGCATTTAACTAAATAAGATATAAAAAATTAAAAATATTTTTACAAAAAATAAATTGTTAATTGCCTACTTTTTTATTGGCAACAATATACCATGTAATCTGGTTTACATAAAAATGTGCGATAACATTATCAAGTTAGACTTATTGCAGGTCTTTATAACAAGTTGTTTTCTTCAATTAAAAAAAATCAGTTCATATGTTCTTCATGTTTTCACAACCAAGCATTCGTCATTCGTAGTGTCCTTTAGTGAACTACAAAGAAGCAAATGACCTGTTAAAAGCAAAAAAAAAATATCCATAAGTGTGTTGTGAAAAATTTAACAAACAAAATCTAAAATAAAAACTAAAATTATAATTCAATTTAAACATATTGAAATAAGAATAGTATTTATGATAAAAATATTATCAAAAATATTATCAAATCATTATTTTAAAAATATGTAATATATATATATATATATATATATTTTTTTTTTGTATTAGAAAAAGGCAATAACTACACAGGTTTGTATAGACTTTTTTTTATTATTACTTGCTATAGATTTTTACGTGCTAAAACTGAAAATAATAGTAAAAAATAAATAAATAAAATAAATAAATAATTACAAAAAAAAAAAAAAAATATCCAGCCCTTTTATTTATTTATTTATTTATTTATTTTTTTATTTTTTTTTGGGGGGGGGGTAGGTGGAGCAAAGTCATATTTTTAGTTTAATTTTTCATGAAAACGTGAAATCTGATATCCTACTGTTAATTGTGTTCAATAATCATCTCTTATTTTAAAACAATATTCATAAGAATAAATCTATGCAAAATGGAGAATAGGACGGATGAGGAAACAGTGGGTGGGGTGACAGAGAAATCGCATTCGGAGGGTCATCATCAGAAGAAAAAAAAAAAACGAAAAAAGATAGGTGATGGGCAAAAATGAAGATCATTTTTTAATTCAGCATCATCAGAAGCAAAATATTTACTAAAACAATTTCATGCACGAAATTTTTTTTCCAGACTTGTGTCATTGATATTTTAGCTAGTATCAATTGGTAAATGGATATAATTCTAATAGTTCGATATTTAAACGGAAAATTGTGAATGTATTGTAAAATATCTTATAAAAGATATACAAAATCTACTGTGATTTTCTTAATAGTGATAGCAGAAAGGGAGAATGGGTTGGGAAAATCAAATGTACCAATCTGATTTACTATTTGTGTTGCTGTACCAATTATTTTCTGTTTTGCGTTGAACAAATATTCTGTATAAAGACTTTAAACAAATAGATGCAAAATTTATCGTATCTTTGAATTTTGCATATATTTATTCACGTCTAAGTAAACCCTTTGTTTGTTAATGTGTGGTTTATTCTAACATTGGTAGAACTTTTTAATTCTAAGCTACATCAACAGGATACTTTTAATTAAAATATTTCTTTATTTCTTTATTTTTATTGAATAATAAATCCAAACAATTATCAGCAAGATAATACTTTGGATTTGCCAAAATATTTGTTTGGCATGTCTAATAATTGGCTCTCAACAAAAGGAGAAATCAGTTTCTTCTTCTTTTTATTTTATTTTATTTTTATCTTTTGGTTACCCTGCTCTTCTTAGTTATAGCTAAAAATTCAGCTTAACTGAGTTATAGCAAATTACCAGCTCAGTTATATCTAATAGCTATAGCTCAGTTATAAATAAACTATCATTAATTGCTTCTTTATACCCTTTTCACCAAAAAAGAAAAAATAATCTCAATTTCTTTTACAAAAAAATGAAATAAATTAAAAAATATGTATATATATATGTGTGTGTGCGTGTGCGTGTGTACGTGTGTGTTATAGCCTACTTTGTCATCTTATTTCTCTCTTTTATCAATATAATCAACATAATGCGAAACATTAGATGTAACATCCGATAATAAATGTTCCATAACTTTCAATAATAAACCCGACAGACATTCAGGGAACACCTATGCTTTAACCCTATAGTTAACTTAATTCTGTTTCTGCTAATGACCTGTCATTTTGTATCAAATGGATCAACAGAAAAAGACAGATGTCAGGCTCAGTTATTTTTGTGATAGTATGTATCAACTCCGTCTATTATCTTGAAAATTGACGAATGAATGAAGATGCTTCAAAAAAAGTGAAAAACACACGAAAGTGATAAAAGTTCTTTTTTTTTTTTTTTTCTTTTCCTGAACCGTATACTTGAGACTAATGATATATTACACTAATAAAACCGGTCTATGTCTTCCCAGAACTGTCAAAGCCTCACTTTTATGAACACCGTATGATTTATTCTTTACGTGATGATACTGTACAAAAGAATAAATCAAGAGAGTTATTCCCCCCCCACACACACACACCTCCTTTTATCTCCCTCGTTCAGATTATTTTTTCAGAAATATTTCTTTAAGGGGACATACGACCCTTTGGAGCTTCAAAAAACATCGATTTAATTATAGTCTTTTTTTTATGTAAATTATTGTTAACTAATCTTCATTGGTCATGTCTAATTGTTACCTATAAGCTTATTAAGTATTTTGGAATATAATTTAAATTCTGTGGTGAATTATTTAATAATTACAATTTTAACAATGTTAATAATAATTTTTTTTTTTTTTTTTTTTTTTTTTTTTTTTCACCTTGCGCGCAAGATATCTCTGAAACTTTTTAATATTTTTTCTTGAAAATTTCACAGATTATGTAACATATCAGATCCTTCAAACCAAACCTAAATTTATTCAAATTTAGGTTAAAAATACATTTTTTAAAAAAAGTTTAAAGATCATTTATTTTTTAATAAAATCTGAAGTATCACCTGTATGAAAAATAAGGGGGGATATATATTTGGGTTCAGTTTGAAGTATCTGATATGTTGCATAATCTGTGGAAATTTTCAAGAAAAAATATTAAATAGTTTCAGAGATATCCTGCATGCGAGGTGAAAAAAACACATTTGTTATTAACACATAAATTATTAAATAATTAACCACAGAATTTAAATTATGTTCCAAAATACATAATAAACTTATAGGTAACAATTAGACATGCCCAATGAAGCTTAGATAACAAGAATTTAATTTTTAAAAAACTATAATTAAATCGATGTTTTTTGAAGTTCTAAGGGTCGTATGTCCCCTTAAACCTCTTTTTGAATATTTCTTTAGTAAATATTTAAAAATATATTTAAAAATTATCGCCAAAAAATCATGAAAAAGAAACTTTAAGTTTGTCTTTAATATATTTTCTAATCTTTATATAAATTATTAACGATGTTAATAATTCATGATTCAGGATGATTCGGGATTTATTTATTATTTATTTATATTTAGTATTAAAATTCTTTATCAATAAAAATTAAACGTTTATTCAAAACGTGTTATGATAGCTATATTTGTTTGCATTGTGAAGAACAGTTATTAAATATCTCTCGTAAGCTTGAAAAAAAAAAAAAAAAAAAAAAAAAAAATCCTGTTTATAGTAAATTTTACGATTAACTAAAAGATTAATTTATGAAGTTTATTGTTGTTGGTCGTACAATAAAATAAAATTACGATTTATTTTGTATTGGCAATAACTAGTGTGGTGTAATTTTATATCTCAAATTAAATAAGTCTTTCAACCGAGATATTTATCAAACTCTTAATTCTTCAATGAATATTTCCTAAGTTCAGGGTCTGACTAACACGATTTAGATTCCCATGTAAAATTTCGCTTGTAGGATTTATCGAATTTTTGTCATAAACATTTGTAAGAATTAAAGAAAAAATACATTAAAATATTTTAATTACTATCATATACATAGATATGTACTTAAATAAATATATATTAAACATTTCTTTTACAAATTTTCTCAAACGAATATTTTATGTAATATGAGAAAAATACTCACATTCTCATAAGAAATTCTTTGTAAAACTGAGAAAAATTTAAATAATCTAATACACATTGTTAACACTTCCTAACAATTTTTGAAAGTGTTTGCGATTATGGTTTTTCTGTCTCTGTCTGTCAGCGCTTTTCTTTCGGTAAATATGTTTATAATCTCCTGTAACTTGATATATGTTACTGAGATTCACTATAGTATGTTCACTATTGCAAATGGCATAGACAGGGTATCTAAAAACTGTAAAGGGTCTCTCAAAAAATATTGAATACATAATTATCAATGACAGTTATTATTTCAAAGCTTTATACTGTATAAAACATAATGTTACTTCATACTGTATAAAGTATAATGTTATTAATGTGCATTATCTAAATGCGCATAAACATGTTTTCTAAAAAGTATGGTAGAATTATCAAATATGATTGATATACAGGGAAATATAAAAGTATTGAGATATTTTTTAGTATATAAATGAAAATTTCTCAAATGTTATTTTCAATTGCTTTTTTAATAGTTGAAACAAAAGCCGAAACAGTGTAATTGTTAAAAAATATCTCATAATTTATGCGACGGTATGTGTACTCTTCCTTGATTTTTTTAAAGCTAAAATTATTATTATTTCTCTCTATTTTTGTGTTATATTTAATGTTTTTTCCGGAAAAGGCGCACTCTGGTGGCTATTTTGGAACTTTTTTTTTTTTTTCGAAATTCCGCGAGCGCATCTCGTGTATAGTCTATATACCAAATTTCGTTGCATTCCGTTCACCGTTTGCGCTGTAGGATGCTGTTTATAGGGGAAGTTTAATTATAATCACCCTGTATGTATTATGTTTATACTGTGAAAACTATTTAAACGTGTAGTAATTTTTTACCATACCTATTCAATAATTCTTAAAATAAATACTGTATAAAGTTGAAGTATGTAATTTCGTTTATAAATATTATTTATATATTAATCTTATTTTTTAAAAAAGTAAAATATGTTTCAAAATTTTGTCAAAAAAGCTTTTTATTTTAATTACTTAATGATAGAAAAAGCCGTTTTACATGGTAAAAGGATTAAAAAAAGAAAACATTCATTTAAAAGCAAAATTAAAGGTAGTAAAAGTTATATACTAGAGTAAACATCTAAAATAATCTTGGAAATTAAAGCTAAAATAATTATAACAATTTAAATTAAAATTCGCAAATGTTAGTAAGTCTGTAATCAGTGTATTATATCTTATGAAAGTCTAAAACAAAATCATAAAAATCCAAGCTTGAATAACATTAGTAAAAGATATCAATATTTCACATAAGTTAATGTTGCCTTCATTGTCGCAATTATCGTAAATATTTTTAAAATATTACTGTTCTTATGTTTCCCAATGATAACATCTGAAACATTTATGCAGTTGCCAATCATAAACAAATTGTAAACCTTTCTGTAAAAAAAAAAAAAAAAAAAAAATGTTTCTAGTGTGAGAAAAAGAAATGCAATCTTGGAAGAAAACATATTAATTTATTTGTGTTTAAAACATAGTTTGACATAAAGAAAAATACCTAATAATAATACTAGGAATTAACATATAACTAGAATGTTGATAACAAATTTTTAAAATTCGTTATAATTACAATCGTAATGAAAGTTTAAACAAAACAAAACAAAGAGAGAGAGAGAGAGAGAGAGAGTGTGTGTGTGTGGGGGGGGGGGGGACAGGACTTAACAATGCGAAAATGTGAAATTTCTCTTAAAAATATAGAATGAAAGTGAAATGAAAGATATTAAAAGAAATTTTATTAAAATTCTTCCTTGAATATGCAAAATAATGAATTGAAGTTCTTATTTAGAATATTCGATGCACAATTCCAAATATGATGAAAAAAAGTATTTCTAGGGTGTTATTTATTATGCATATTTATGCACAACTTTCCCTCCCCCCTCACCTTATGGAAATCACTTAAAGAAAAAGAAGTCCATCAAAAGTCTTTTGGAAGAGCAGTTTCATTTTTTATTTATTCTGACCCCCAGTACTGTTT
Source organism: Salticus scenicus (assembly GCA_963930645.1). Taxonomy (NCBI): domain Eukaryota; kingdom Metazoa; phylum Arthropoda; class Arachnida; order Araneae; family Salticidae; genus Salticus; species Salticus scenicus. The sequence goes on along the minus strand of OZ005655.1, from coordinate 186,050,069 downwards.
TTAAAGATATTTCCATATTTATTCTTTTTCTTCCCTAAACTTCTTCGAAATTTTCTAACTGCTTACTGCCGTTCATAATTAGAGTATTTCTTGCATTTTTTTTTCTTTTGTCTCAAATCAGCATGTAATTATTTATTTATTTATTTTATTTATATTTATTTTTGCATTTTACTTGAACAGAAAGATATTCTTAACATAAAAATATTCCATTCACCAAAAATATTAAATAACTTTAACAATTCTCTGTTTATAGTTTTCTTGTAAATATTGTTTACAATTTTATTTGTGTAAAATTATGTGCGTTTTGTATTGTTCCTGCACTTAACCCCATTAATTGAAATTTTAATATTTAATGTTGTTATTATCATCATCATTATGTGATGTTTATAATGATGATAAAACAAAAACAATAATCATAATAGTAATAGCAATAATTGTTGATATGTCAAATGTCTTTTTAAGCATTTTAAAAGGGATTTTCAGTTGCTTACTTTGTTCTACTTTGCTTATTCCAAATATTTTATTTATTTATTTATTTTTTACTATTTAATATTTTCCATATATTACAAAATGTAGAATAATCATTCAGAGAAACCTTGTAAACTTTTGCAAATATGACGTAATTTTTTAAAAGAAACAAACGTATTCTTCTTTTAATACAAGACCAAAAGCAAAATACAATACTAATGAATTTTTACAAAATATATATTTTAAAAACCATTTGTTGTATCTTTCATTCATATATATATCTCCTTTTTGCTGTCTGTCTCTTTAGTGCAATAATTTATATCTTTAAGAGTGCATCTTTAAATTGTCGGAATTTGAGACCTTTAAATACCTAGAGGTAATTTTATTCTAAACAATTGGATACCAATCTTTTAACTAAACTCTATGATACTTACATGCTGCGACATCAGTGAAGATGCAAATACAATTTTTTTCCTGTCTAAAATAAATCCAATACCTTTAAATGGCTTTATTTTTCACGCTTACGTAGATGATACATAAAAAATGTTTTTGAAGTATAGTTTTAATATATTTGTCCTACTTAAATATTTATATTATCACGACATTAAACTAGGATTGTGTGCCTTTGCTGTATTTCACAAAATCTATAAGTTTGAATGTATATAAAAATTAGCATATATTTTAAAACTTTGAAAATCAAAGACTAAACATATATATAAATGGGTGTGTGTAAAGAATTATTAAGATTTTAGGTCAAACTAACAGGTCAGAGTATTATTTTGTGTTTACTTTAAGAAAAAGTTTATTTATATCGCATAACATTTATATACAATATTTTGCACGCAGTAAAATATTATTCTACGTAAAAGTTTTCAGGTTTGACTTAGTTTCTTGCCCCTTATTTATTTATAAAAAGAACGAAATTGCAATGTTATTTTCACTATATAATCTTTACATTGTACTAGAACTATGCTTATTTAGCTTGACATTAAAAATATAATTACGCTTTTAAAGATAAAACCTAGTGACTTCACATTTGACCTTCATATAAAATTATCATGTTATTTTCACTATATAGTCTTTACAATGTGTTTAAAAAAATGGTTATTTCAGCTTGACATTAAAAATACAACTATGCATTTAAAGGTAAACTCATGTCTATGTATTTGGTCTTCATACTAAAAAACAAGCCAAGAATCTATGATCTTTCACTTTCGAATTATTTGCATTAACCCGAATTATTTGCATTAATCCTCAAATGAATGACCCCTGAAAGTTTTATGTGCCTACTATTAATTAATATTTAATAATTTGGATAGTCATTTTATGATTTCTCATTCGTCGCACATATATTTGCTTTTTGCGCAGGTATACTAACTTAAATCAAGTTGAATAATAATACATATTATAATACTTTACTTTCGAGATCTTTGTCAACATATAATAGGAAATTAATCGGTTATCTCAAAGTTTTTCTATCTCGAACTTTTCTCTCTAGAACACTAAACGTCAATAAATGTGGATAAGCTTTAAATTTAAAACTGTCAGAAGTATTGTTTAAGTTAATATATTTTACTGTCAGTTGTCTATATTAATTTAGAAGTAAAATAATCAGCTAATAATATTTTGCAAAATTAATTCGGGTGTTAATGGGTTATGGAAAAAAACTGCTCAGTTTACAAAAAATCCGTATCAGCTATTTGGATAGTTAAAAGAAAGTTCACTATTTCTTAATAAATATGCTAAAATTTTCATGTTTTTAGTGACCAAAAGAAAAAAAAACTCAAATTAAATGTGCAATATTTGTTTTTCTTTTTCTGCAACTGCTAAATGTAAACTATTTGATAATCCTACAATTTATATACCTATTCCTGCATATCAATCGCATATGCTTAATTTTCAATGTTTATAGCGTTGAGAAAATTAAAATAGACATTTATATTAATATTTTGGAATATTCTATATTTATTTTTAGGTTATTGTCTTTCTTAATTTTAATATGACTTCAATCAATTCATGTGTTTGAATAAATCGGAATTATATTTCATCTCATGAAATACACAATATAAAGAAACGTTATAGAAATTTTTGCACATTTATACACAAGTAATTTGTGTAATTTCCAAGTACATTTATCTATTTTTATCTGACAAAAATTTTAAGTGAATCAAAACGTGTTATATATTAATTAAAAAATTTTAGACTCATATTTGTATACTGTTATTATTATAAGCCTTTAAAAGCAGTTAGTATTTTCTTACTTATTTCTCAAAAATAGCGGAAGGCGCTAAAAATAAATATAAGTGCGATATTTAGCCTTCCAATAATTTTTAGAAGCATATAAAATTAAATATTATACAAATTAACCTAATTTTTATAGGGAAAAAAATCATAAAATAGACCTAATTAGCATAAATATCTATAGAATAAGAGCTTATATGGAACACATTTGATATATAATTAGTGTGAAATAAAATTTTTGTTTGATTACTCTGATTTTCTTTCTAAGAATAAATAACTTCATTGCAGGCACTCTATCTGAATTTATTACGTTTTTTCTCGTTTTATGTTTCAAAAAAGAGTGCACACGAGATCTGGTAAATTGCCATGGAAATATATAGCAATGTTAACAAGCAGTTTTTAAACTGAAAAGTATATTAAGGGTTTCTAATGATGAAAACTCTCAGGAGCTATTAGCTTTACAAATTTTTGTAGCCTTATAAACTAAATAGACTTATTTCGCACATATACAGTTAAATACTTTGTCATGTCCTACTGTGAATAATTCCAAATCATCTAAATAATTTCTAAAAACATTTTGAAACACTTTTTTTTTTTTTTTTTTGAAGAAAGAAAATTTGAAAACAAGCTTTATAGGTAAAGCCTTTTAAAGGGTTAAAAGAAAAATTATCAGGTAAGAATTTTCAATGATATTATTCCCTATTCTTCTTTTAAGTAAGGAAAAACATCAAAGAATTTAAAAAACAAAAAAAAAAAAGGCAAAAAAGTGACAAAATGATAATTACACCACTTTTTTAGTGGGAAAAACAAAAGCAAAACAAACAAACAAAAAAAAAAAAAAAAAAAAAAAAACCCTAGGTTCTTAAGACCTGTGATCAACAGATGTTTTGTTTTGTGTTTAAATCAAACAAAGAAAAATGAAGTAAAAAGAATATTTAAAATATATATATTTGGTATTTCATTTATTATCCGAAAAATAAAAATTATCTGAAGAAAAAATACACATTGATTTGCCTCGTTAAAAATAACTTTGAACAGTAATAATCATGTAATATATTACTAAAACGCTCCTTCTGTTTTAAATTTTATAATGTCTTTTATATATCATGTAGAATATGCAGCGTTTATACGCGTTTTATATTCTGAAATCTCAAAGTTTTAACAAAACTGCATAATATTTCGTTATTCTCTACCTTCTGTATTTTTACGTTATAACATTTCATTATTCTGTAATCATATTCATTAATTGAATTCTACTAGCCGTGAAGTTCGATTTACCATGCTAATCTAGGTGATCGCGATTCATCTATGCAAAAAATTGTTTCAGAACTTGAATAGATAATATGTACCTTATAATTATACAACTTTAATATCAAACATTTTGAAAAAATTTCGAGAAATTAAGAATAAATATTAAATTGAATTTTAATTGTTCTAAAATAAATAAAAGTTAATAGCTCTAACTCAGTTGAAGAATTCATAAACAGGGTTAATGGAAATCTACATATTTCCTTGAAAATCTATATTTATTTTAGTTCTAATCTATATATCTATGTAGATAGGTAAAATATAAAAGAACAAACAAAAATTTTAATTTCATAAATAAATAAACTATTTTTATAGTATTTTTAAGTTCAAATAGGTTTAATTAAAGTAACCAACGGTAAGACTTAAGATTTCTTTTTATCTGGAAAATAATCTCCAAAACACAACAGGATAAAGTTTAGTAATATAAAAACAATATTTTTTAAATAAACAGAAACTTGTATAATACTTTTCGTGCATACCATTATTTTATCCCCCATACCCCCACTTTTTTTTTAATGCTTAATCACACACAGACAAATAAAAATAATAATAATAATAATAATAATAATATTCTATGCTGATAGATTATTTCTTTTGATCAAATAACGAATGAATGCTTTCCTGTAATTTCATTTTTTTAATTCATATTTTCTCGGAGGAAAAAAAAAATCTCCTATAACTTTCTTTTAATTTATAATTACTTCAGCAGCAAAATTTTTACTTTCAGATGGTCGAAAATAAATCTTTTAAAAAAATGTATTTTGCATTTGATTTATTAAAAAAAAAAAAAAAATACTTTGCATCTGATTTATTTTTAAAAAAAAAATACTTTTTCAAAAGCATTTTAAATGAAATCTTTTCCTCGCAATTAAAAAAAAATATGTACATTTCATACAATTGTTACTTTCAAAAAGAAGACCAGAAAATTAAAATCAATACTTTTTCCAATCAGACAAAAAAGCTCTTTAAAAAGCTTCGAAAACGAAAAAGAAATGCAAAACCTAACCAAACAATCTTTCTTTTATGGTACATTTTGTTATGAATTTCTTTTCCCAGAAAATTATGGAGAAAATCATTAAAGCCCGAACTAAAACGTGATATTCATAAAAGTATTCTCTGATGCCACAAAATGTGTAGTAATATTCTTTACAAAATTTCCGCGAATCACGTCCAAGCAATAAAAACACCCAGTTTAATAATATATTCGTCAGTTTTTGCATGATAAAAACATTCACATGCCATTGCAGTGAAGGGCAAAAAGTACCTCATGCGTTAAGTTCAGCATAATTTCAATGGATCAATACGCCGGAGGCCAATCAAATGTGTGGACATTTGAATAAAGGGCGGGGTTTGCTTAACGAAGCGCACAAATATTTTTTGGGAGAGCATGCTCGTTTTTCTGAAACCAGTGCGATTAGAAAAAGTTCTATGAAAAAATTATTTTTTATTTTTCTCCTCTCCCTCAATCATGAGCTGTGCATCCTCTAGAAAAGGATGAAGATACGAGTAGACGTAGAATTTAATCCTTTCAGATGGTCGCGTGCTTGAAGCGCTCTCTGGTGGTGATGATGAGGTTTACATAACATATTCAAACCATCTTATTCAAAGGTTTTCCAAAACCGTGGTAATTTGAATGTTAAGCAGTTCACGAACTCTTAAAATGGTTTTCATTTTATCCACTACAGCTGTTTTCAATGAAATTATAAGTGGATTTTTGCAATTCAATATAATTAATACTCTATTCTGAATATTCAAAACGTTTAAAAAAAAATTAGTTTAACATTTGAATAGTAATGGTGAATTAGTGATAATTTAGTGCACTTATTTATTTTATTATGTTTTATTTTTAAATCACAGTTGCGCCTGTTTCTAATTTAATGCAAGCAAAAATTAAACCCGAATAATTTATTTATTTATTTATTTTTTTTTTTTTACCCATTAGTCGAAGTATGTGTAAAAATTTGTTCAGCAATCTTAATTTAAGTTATTCTGTTGAAGCATGTATGTGAAAATTTCAAAGGAATTAAAAATATTTCTATTTGGGAACAAATTTAACACATTAATCATAAAAATTTATTTTTAAACAAATGGCTTTTGATATCAATTATATTTTTAATCATTTGTGTTAATTGTTATATAACAAAATCTTTGATTATTAAAAGTCAAATGAATAAATTTCTCGATTAGTAACTGGTTTTCCGTTTTTAGTAAAAGTAAATTTTCTTAACCAAATTACACAATATATTTCATTAAAAAAGCAATTAAATAAACAGTAAATTGTTTAATATAAAAATGTTTACAAAGTTTTCAATTCACATATATTTAATTCTAGATTTATAAGTTTATATTAGTCAAACGTATGACAAGTGTTTATTCATGTTATATTACCAGAATATTATTTATTTATTTATTTAAATTTACTTAAAATTTCATTTATATTGAAAATAGTATTCGCTGAAACTAAGATTAATATTTACTTTATAAAATAGACCTTCACAAAGTAACTTAAACCTTTTTTTAAGTATCTTTTCTTCATTTAAATTTTGTTAATTCGCTTTGTATTTCACGTACAGATTAATTAAAAGTTATTGAATTGAATTTTTATGAAAAATTTGATTTCAAAAGTGCGTATCATGCTCTTTCCTTAACATTAATTTCAAGTTAAAAAATTTTCTTGAATGTTATTAATTCATATACTTTAGTTAGAAAACGGTAATGCAATAACTTCAATATTCTTTTTTTCTTTTTCAAAATAAATGTTGCATGGTATTCATTTACATACTTTAGTTAAAAAACATTAGTGTAATAACTACAGTATGCTCTTTTTTTTTTTTTTCTTTAACAAAAGAAACAATTTTTAGAGCTAATTTTAAGGGATAAGTGCTCATTTTATTAAAACTTCATGATACACATTTTTTAAAATAAACTCCAGTAAAACTAATTTATTAACAGAAGTGGCATAGTTTATAAATATTAAATTAATGATTTATTTATTTATTTATTAAACAAAAGTTGTTTTTGTGTGTGTGTGTGGGTGGGTGTTTTATAATTTTTATCGTACAATATAATTCAGTTAATGCTATATTTTCGTAATAATTTATATGGAATAAGAACAAGTTAGTAAAAAATTCTAAAAATACAGCTACACATGGTTCAGTGTGTGAAAAAAGAAACATTTTTAATCAAATTATTTTCGGAAAAGGGTTGCAAACTTTTATTTTACTAAGGTAAATATAATTTGTGAATTACATTACACTTTTCATACTGAATTTTCGATTTATTAACTATAACAGCATATTGTTTATTTTAGTTTAAACTATATGCGTTTCTATTATAATTTAATTAAGAATTTGAACAAAATTCTTAATGCACTTCTAATCATGAAGACAAACAAATAAACAAAGACTAAAAGAAGGCTAAAGCTTTGTATATCAAATGCATATACTATCAATAAAAAATTCTAATATTTATACTTAATATATTTGTCTCTGTAATACTGAAAAAAAAAGAAAAAAAAAAAAAGGATTATCACAGGCGACAATTTGAATACCACTATTTGTTTACACTAATTTTCATCTTATTCAATTTCAGAAAATAATCATTAATAAAGTTTTATATAGTAAAATGGTGGCATAAGAAAGACTCGTCTGTAGTAGCCCTGAAAACACAATAAAAATAGAAATAGAAAAAATATTGTTGCCATTGTCTTTCGTAAAAATTAATGTTTCGTTAGAATTGGTTAATTTAAAGATTATTGTAAATGTTCCTCTTTTTAACTTTTAGTTACATTTACAAAGATCCCTTTTATATTTGTGTACAAAAAATTATGAAGCAAAGTAATAGTTTAAAGAAAGACAATCAATTTTTAGTAAAATAAAATTTCCAATTAGCTGAATCAAATCTATGAGGAATATTAATGCATCAAAAACACACACATATATGTGTATATATATATATACACACATATATGTGTGTGTGTGTGTCAAAATGTTCCATAGCTTCTTTAAATTAATAAAATTTCACATTAGACTCAAACGTTAGCAACAATACTGACTTAGGTAGTATCAAAAAATAGATTTAATTTCCTAAATTAATACATTCTGCTTTAATTACAGCTAGTAATTCATAGCTACAGTATCTGAAGTTATACATAATCATTTAGGGGAATTAGTTAAATATTCATAAATATTTATTTATTATTATTATTTTTTTTTGCTCATCTCTTTGTAAATGTAATACTCAATATGTTTTACATTTTTCTAGATTATATGTTTACCGCTTTGCATCTTTTAAAACTCAGCATATTTTTGTAAAAATGCTACGCATTTTATTATAAATCATACATACATTATTTTGGTTTATTTATTTATTTACTTATTTTTCTTAGGAAAGGTCAGTATCGAGGACGTATGCAGTTTATTTAATTAAATTACATCAAAATTGAAACACCAAATTTTTGAAAACTCATCCACGGAGGAAAAATTTATTTTTAGATATGATAAGTATATTCCACTTTGTTGATACATAAAAATAATTAAATGAGGGGTTTTTTTTCTTTAATGGGAGGATAAAGCTTGGTATATGTGTTTTTTATTGTAAAAATTGTTGTTGTAAATAAATTACTAAAATACAAATAAGGATGCATTGTGTTAATTTGATTAAAATATGTAAATAAACATATAAGTTTCCAGTATATTTTACTGTAAAGCTTTTTCCTTTCCTTTTTTTTTTTTTTTTTCCAAGTTGTCTTGGAATGAAAAGAAATCGTAATCTAAAGCCGTTTATGTATAAATTGACATTGGTAGTAAAATATAATACTTTGCTTGTATGAATTAAAGTGATTCAGTAAAAGACTGTTCTTCAGGTTCTCTGAGAAAGAAATAATTATTAAATGCGTCTTACTATCTACACTTTTTATAATTGTGGATACAAATTTTCTAAATAATTTAAAACATGTGTTACTAAAATAATACTTAGAGAAAGTGGGAAAAAATTTCGTAATTTTAAAAACGTGTTTTCGGCAAATATGCTTCATATAAATAGATTCATTTTCCTATATATGCAATTCAAAAATCTTCTGCTTGGCGTGTCATAAATCAGTTGTAATTTTATAATTTTAGTTGAAGTTTTAATCAAGTACTTTTAATAGCACTAATTTTAGAAAAGGAAATAATTTTATTTATTTATTTTACACTTTGACAAGCTAATAATTGTTCTGAAAATGCAACTTCTTTTATTTATTTATTTATTTATTATTTTTTTTTTTTAAGCTTATTTTATTATCACAAATAAAAACATTAACAGAGGGGGCAAATTCAATATTCTAAGTCTGTATCAAAGGAAGATAGCTATTTTAACTAGTCATTCATATCGGACAAATGTCTCGTACACAAATATATACAAAAAAAATATATATATAATATATCACGTCTGTTGGAGAAATTTCTAGTAGATACAGTTTAACAGCTTCAGACTATGTAAAAGAAAAAGAAATAAACAAATAATTTTTATATGCATGAAACCATGTTTCGAATTTAATGTTGTACAAAAACTGTTCACCAATCATTACAGCGCAACACAAAGGAATTCGGATACAATAGGGCTATATATATAAATTTCTCGAATATATTTCAAATATTGTTACACTGAGAAAAAATTCTGTAACTGATATCTAGAATCTAAAGTGTGGCTCTAGGAAAAATAGTTCCATGTCATCCTTATAAATTCTAGTCCCCTTGGAAAGCGAGTTCTAGAAGCCCCTATTAGAATTCTGGAGCGTTTGCCTATATTCTCGAGGGCAAAGTTATTTAAAAATCTCTGCAAATAAATGAAACTACAAGAGGTGGGTTTCTGCAACTATAACCTTGGTTTATTACCAAATTCTAGAAAATCAAGCGAGAATTTCTCACAATATAAACGATTCAGAATATTTAGAGTATTCAGAATATAGTTTCACCATCCAGAAATGTGTACACTAGAAATTCTCGATCATTTCGTTTATTCAGTTTATTGGCGTGCCTTATGTGCATAGCTCTGAAATCTACATTTCTAGTTAAGGGATTTAGAAAATGGCCACTTATTCATTCTAGAGAAAGTCGGTATATATTTTTTTCTCAGTGTATGTCTTTTACATACTGTTCTAAATTTAAATATACCATGTGGTGTGTAATAATTTATACACAATATATTGCGCTACTTAAAATTAGGTGAGTACGTTCTTTTTCATTTAATATAATTGATGAAAGTGCTCTGTATTAAACTTTAGCAAATTTGGGTAAAATGCTTAGGAATGATACTTACTTTTTCCTACTCATACAGCAGACAAAGTATTGTTGGAAGCCTAACTTTCGACTCCATTTTCTTCGTATAACCACGCGTTTTGAAATCTTCTGTATGCGAAATTAAGATCTTTAGCAGTTTATCAGTGTGTTTGCCTCTAATCAGCATAAATTATTTATATAAAACAAATAATTGTAGAATATTCAAATTTGGTACGTTGAAGACTGTATGAGATTTTTACTTGAGAAGTTTGAACATGATGGGTTTGTTTCAAGAAGAGGTGTATTTAAGAAATGTCTTAATAAATTGGAATAAGCTTTAAATTCAATAATAGTCCTTTTTTTTTTTTTTTTTTTTTTTCTTTAATGAATGGAGGAACTATATTCAAGGTCTGAGAGCAACCCCTATTTCATACAGAACTGTACGCCACATAAATCTGTTTCTAAAACTACTTTCAACACCTTTTAAAATGCAATAATATATAGTGCATGTTATATTGCACTTTAATCGTAAGTACTAAAAGGTCGTAAGTACTAAAATCGTAAGTACTTTAAGTACTATAATGCAGGGTAAAAGGAAGAAGTGTGAGTGCCACACCAGATTAATTTTAATTATTTTTCATATAGACTATATAAAACAATTTTTCAATGACAAAATTTCCTCTTCGGTACTTTCTCAACCACTTTATTATTATTATATTATTATTATTATTATTATTATTATTATTATTATTATTAATTTCACTTGGTGTTAAAATAGCATTTAATTCGTCGTTAAAATAGTCCTTTTTGCCTTTTGTTGGTTTTCATATCGGTAAATTGCTAGAAGTCTATTAAGCACATTCTTACATATTTTATTACTGATTAACATAACATATATTTATCGTACCAGCTTTAATAATTTTAAAGGTTAATGCATTGAAGAGTTTAATGAAAAAATATATTTTTAAACATTATAAATACCATTTTTTCAACAAAGCTTATCCATTTTGATTTTTCAATTTTTTAACTCCAAGATTCACCGGAATTGAAAAATGTAACTTGTGTTCCTTTACTAACTCTGATAATTATGTTAAGTTTAAAGATCCTTTTAAAAAGCTGCGGTCATCATAATTAAATACTATACAATTTTAGTCAAATTTTACAAATTTTAAATGCACATATCTTACATTTGCTTCTGAGCAGTGGGATCTGGATATATATGATACAATAAGGTTATTTTTTATGGATAATTATATCCAGCACGATTCAAAAATTCAGTGAATTCTGTTTAATTAGTGATATTAAAAATATTATTTATCGTCCTACGTATTTAACAGAAATGGGTTGATTGAAAAACTCAATGTAAAATTCAGCCCAGTTGATTTTTGTTATAAAATGTTTTTATTTTAAGACCAATAAAATTTCCAATGCTTTCTTTTTTAGAATGTTATTTTTGTTCTTGGTTTGTAATTGATTAAATACATTTAATAACTATGGTATTTCACTATATATCATATTTTTCACGTAATTTGATGAGTGACAGCATTTTCCGGTTTGTTATAAGTATATCAATAACTACTTACTAAATTTACCACCACGCCTAAAAAAATATATAATTACATTTTTATTAACATTCTGCGTAAGACAGTATAAAATTTCAGCTGCATACTCTAGTAATTACATGTTGATGAGTGTTTTTCGTAGGCTGGACAGAACGCCCTTCGGAACACCATTACCAAATTACTATACCCCTCAACATCCTAAAATACACCTAGAGCTGATTGACATATTAACAAAAGAGCCAAGATAAAAATCTTCTGTTCTTAGTTTGAAATTTGTAATGTAATTCTAACAGCTTCATTTAACACGGGCGTGGTCGATTTAAAAAAAAAGATGCCTAGTCAACCTTATGTAGTTACAGAACATGCATTTCATAACACATTACAAAGACATCTTTTTTTAGATCCAATGGCTTTATTTGAAAGTCCTTCATAAGGGGGGATAAGAGGAAAAAGGAATAAAACAAAAAATATATAGACGTGCAACACTACTGGCGTCAATATCATAAATCTTAATCGAATTATTAGTTTGTCTCTTCATCGATTTTTGACTTATTAAGAAAGTGTGAGTTTATAGTTTCGCTTAATTTTATTAGCCAATACCTCATAGCATGCGAAGTTTCAATTTTGGCCCAGTTCATAACTCGTTTTGTTCTCTCAGAAAGATGTACGCAAAGGCGAAATATTCTGGAAATAATTCAATTTGCCGAATAAGGGAAAAAAGGAATCGCTTGATTTAATTAGTATCTCTGGGTGCTGGAAATTTTGTTAATTTTTGCTCCTGGCTAAATTAAGCTGAAATATGCAAAAAAAGTGTTTGGTTTAATTACTTTTTATTCGTTTTAAAGTATTGTAAGGTTGTTTTATAAGTTTCTTTAAACAGTTTATTTCTCATCCTCGATTCTAGTTTTGGTTAATGAAATAGTAAATATGATTTATTTTAATTTAATATCTTAGTTTTAAATTTTTAACAGCTGATTTTATTATTTTTTAAACCTTTTTTTTTGTGTAATAATTTGTTTTAATATGACGTGTTTAAAATTTTTCAGAATAGTACACGACAAAGCAATCTTTTTTTTTTTTTTTTTTTTTTTTTTTTTTTTTTTTTGTGTGTGTGTGTGTGTGTGTGTGTGCGTGCGTGTCTGTGCGTGTATTTTAGAATTGAATTCCGCTTTTTATGTCTGAAATAATGGCTCTCAATCTAAAACTAACCAAAGTATTTTTTCCCTAACGTTAACAATAAAAAATATTTTCAAGAAATACCTATGAAAAATATAAAAATGTAATAACATCACAAGAAGTACAAGAAATAGTCAGATTTTAGATCGGTTACACGGTTTTACTCTCTCTAAAACAATGAATTTGTAAATAAATATCAGTAAGGAGCGAATTGCGGATCCTTCAGAGCTTTTTGATATTATCTAGATTATATGATATTATCACCTTTTTTCTTAGGTTAAAGTAAGTTTCTTGAAAATATTGTATAAATATCTTCACAATTCTCAGAGAACAATAATTTTGCCCCGATTCTATATTTCAATACACTGTATACTGGTATCTAATACATTTTACTCTTTGAGCTGGCAGAAGAAATGAACCAGATTCGAATCCAAGTCACTCATGTCGGTTTAACCATTCTGATTCTTCTAATTTTATTTTATTTTATTTTATTTTTTAACTCGTGTGAATACGTTCTAGGACATTTTTGAAAGATCTCCATAGAGACCATTCCATGGATCTCTAAGAAGCCCCACAGTTGCAGTTTACATACACACTCTGTATACTGACGAAATAAATTTAAAAATACAAACTTCGACATTTTTTTTTTTTTTTTTTTTTTTTTTTTGTGATTAATTATTTTGTTTTAGCATCTTTTAAAATCTGAACTACATTTATATATATAATCAATCTGTATGTTTAAAATGTTATATTAAGTTAGGTAAATTTCTGCATAATTTGTACTAGCAGAAAACAATATTAACTATATTAACTAATTCTAATATTAATTATAAATATAAAATACTTATAATTGCTAAAATATATATATATATATGTATATTTTTTAAAATAGCGCCATGTTTTAGAAATAATTCCAATATTACTAACTATTTAACCAAATTTTGAAATTAAATTTAAAATGCTAAGTTAAGCTAAACTAACTGAACTTCGTTAAACTAACATCGCTAACAGTATCAACAATATTCTATTCCGATCTAAAAAGTGAATAAATGTTCATTAAAATACACTATCTACCAATAAGTATTTGGACACATTTGGTCAAATATCTAGAAAAGTTCTTCAGCAATCATCTTGAAACTTTGGCAGTGTAAAGAACATGTTATACCTCATATATTTCAGCAAACGTTGTGTCATGAAGAGGAAAAGGGGACCAGTAAAAAATTAAGTAAAAATCAAAATATTTTGGATCACTCTGTAAAAAATAATATATTAACTGCGTTTTGGCTGAGGATTTATGAGGATTTTTCTTATTATCTGTAAAACTTTTTATGAGGCTACCACGTATATTCAAAAAGATATAACGATTTTTTTTTTTTTAATCTAGGTTTTTAATTATAACACGTAGGGTATCAGACCTAGTGCAAAGACATTTTTAGAAATTTTGGCATGCTACATTAGACACAACATACTGCAATAAGAATGCAAAAATATTTGATATCTGGCGAAATATGAGTATTTTTACTAAATATTTTTTAACTACGCATGCGATAGCTTTTTAAAAAAAAATTCTTTGCATAATTTAATAACCAAAAGTATTGAACAACTTATATGTAAACCCCAAACAAATATCATGTAAATTCAAAAATTTATGAGAGATAGAATGAACAGAAATTCAGTTCCCTCAAAATAAAAAACTAAATTATAAGGGGTTTTACTCACATTTTTACTTTGATTCAATCAATGCCTAATGGTAATACAGAGTTTGTTGATTGTAAAAAAAAGATATTGATAAAACCCCATATCATCTTTTTTTTTTTTTTTTTTTTTTTTTTTGAGAAGAACTGAAATTTCATTCTATCTCTCATAACCTTTTGAATTTACACGATATTTGTTTGGGGTTTTCATATAAGTTGCTCAATATTTTTGGCTATTAAATTATGCAAATGGTTTTTTTTAACGCTTGCGCGTATGTAGTTAAAATATATTTAGTTAAAATACACATATTTTGTAACATATTTCGTGTTTACATTCTGATTGCAGTATGCTGCGTTTAATGTAGTATGCTAATTTTTTTTTAAATATCCCTAATACTAATACCCTAATACCCTACCCTACCTTTATCTAATACCCTATGCTGTTATAATTAAAGAAGTGGATTCTTTTTTTCTTTTTTCAATTAAAAAAATCGTTATACCTCCATGAATATATGTGATAACCTCTAAAAATTTATACAGATAATGAGAAAAATTTTCCTAATCACATACTGTAGCCAAAACGGTTTTAAAACAATACTTTTTACTGTGTGATAGAAAACATTTTGACAGTTGTTTAAATTATTACCGGTCCCCTTTTCCTCTTCAAGGCACACATTTTGCTGAAATATATGTGGTAAAACATGTTATATACACTAACAAAGTTTCAAGAGGATTATTAAAGAACTTTTCTAAATATTTGACAAAATGTCTAAATTCGAAATTGCCCAACACTACTTCTTGTTAGATAGTGTACTTTAAAAAAATAAATAAAAGAAATGAAAGAAAATATCGGTATTTATACATTTTGCGTCTACAAAATAATGTGCTACCAGCTTCTGATATAAAATTTAAAATTTCTTTAAAATGTCAAAGTAAGTAATACTAACCAAACCCATAAAACTAATATCACAATCAGTATTAACAATAATATCAACAACAGTTAATTTCATTTTGAAAAGTAAATAAAGTTATATTACTTTAAACAATAAAAGTAAGTGAGTTATCTTTTTTTATGTATCTGAAAAAATAATATATTTCCAGCTCCTCAACTCAATTTTGAAAACTCCTTTAAAATATCAGAATAATCAGTACTAAGTAATACTCATGAAACTAAAATCGCAAAGAAAATCAGCAGCAGTCTATATCATTTTAGAAAATAAATAGAAGTACATTAAAATATTTTAAACCATGAAAGTAAACAAGTTATCTGTATTTATATACTTACATCTCAAAGCAATATCTTAGCGGCACTTTAACCCAAATTTGAAATTTCCTTTAAAATGCCAAAATAAGCAATATAAATAAAATTCATATAACTAATATCGCAATAAAAATCAACAACAGTTTATATCACTTTGAAAAGTGAACAGAAGTACATTAAAATATTTTAAACAATCGAAATAAAAACTTTATCGGTATTTATATATTTTACCTTTCAAAAAAAATATCTTACGAATTCTGCAACCCTAATTTGAAATTCCCTTTAAAATGTCAAAATAAACAATATTGATTAAATTCCATAAAACTAATATCGAAATAAATATCAACAACAGTCTATATCATTTTTAAAAGTAAATAGAAGTATATTAAAATATCTTAAACAATAAAAGTGAAGAAATTATTGATATTTAAACATTTTACACCTCAAAAACAATATCTTACCAACTCCTCAACCAGAATTTGAAAATCCCTTTAAAATGTCAGATTAAGCGATACTAACTAAAAACCATAAAACTAATATCGCAAACAGTATCAAAACTCTATTCCGTCCCCCATTTTAATAAAAAAAAATCCCCGTTCCCATTAGGGACGTCCTCTACCAGTCGTTCACCCCTTCAACTTCAAACCTTTGAACCCCTGATGCCAACTGGCAGATCTATTGTAATAGTTCTCTGAACCCCGTTCCGTACTAGGGGAAAACGAATGTATTGATTTTTTTATTGACCTCTACATAGCGTTATCATGAGGATATATTTTTTTAAAGTTTTTAAAAAAAGGGTGAATAACCCTCTCCCTACGGGAAGTTCGTACTTTGAGAAGTAAAGTTTTTAATAAAAAAAAAAGGGATTTTCTTATTTTTTTAACATTTGGATTTCCTGCCAAGATTTTGTAAGAAAAATGTGAAATAGGGTTTGCTTTAGTTAGAAAGAAAAAAAAATGTAATGAATAACTTATTAAGAGAAAAGTAAAGAAAGGAATTAATTTTTTCGTTTCTTTTTTTGATTCCGGTTACCAATTACTTGTGGGAATTCTCTTGCTTAAAAAAAAGAGGAAAAAAAATTACATTTTTTTTCACGCATTTTTTATTTATTTTTCCTTCTAAAATTAAAAATAAGGGTGGGAGGGGGGTGTCCCTCTTTCTTGAAATAACTTCTTGAAATAAATAGCTGCGTTTTAGAAAACTTAACTATTATTAGTTATTATAAACAGCATTAAGTTAGATATAAAAAAAAAATTTAAAAAAGAAAAATAAAGTATTTTACTGTAATTTTTCTATTTAAGTGTAGTTTTGCTTGAGTTAAATCTCGTATTAATTGGTAAATGATAAAAATTGAGAAAAATAAAGTGGATTCTGTATCATCAATAAAATCATTCATGCAAACTTAAATATTATACTTTTAATTACATAATGATATATAAAAAGTAATAATATAAATTCTACCAAAATATATAGTAAATTAATAATTAATTAAGCAACAAAAGAATCTAAGTGACCTCAATTTTTCATCTTATTACAACATCTATATTGCATCATCCCATTTTTATATATTTATTTTCTCTTTTTCCAGTTGTTTTATTTTTTAAAATATGCAAAATAAAAAACTTCAACTGCTGAAAATTAAGTTTACTCTGAAAAAAGAAATAAAAAGTGGAGGAGAAAGAAAGAAGAAAAAGAACCTATGAACTTTCAAAAATATTATAATTTTTTCAAATCTGTGTGTTTCGTATCTTTTTAAATTAATCTTCTATTAAACCGACAATCGCAATTTTATTTCAAGAAAGTTTCTAAAAAAGACCAACAAATTTTGTCAAAATTGAATTCGGAATCCTTATCAGTAGAAACACTTAAGTATTTGGATATAAAGAAATATTACATATCTCTAAATTAATTACATTAAAACCCAAAAGTTAATTATAATTTATAAGAAATGACTACGTAACCAAATATTTCGTTGATTAATTACAAACATACACTTTTTTGAGGTAAGATAATAAAATAATCAGACGGATTGGTATTTTTTTTTTTTTTTTTTTATAAACAATTTCGTGAATTAATTAATAAAAATGCAACAGATAGTTGGTTACGAAAGGGGATCAAAATCATCAACATAAAGAACGCAGAAAACAGATAAAAATTAGAAGAAAGGAAAACATTAAATTCTTTCTTTTGTTTCGAGAAGATATTAAATTTGAAATATAAAGTTTCGTTTCACGATGAGGTTTTTTTTTTCCTAATAATAATACACAGATACATTAATTATATACTTAGCATAAAGAACGAAATATAAACATAAATTTAATATTTTGAAATCTACAAAAAAGTTACAAACATTAAATAAACTTTGTTTGTGTAAGATTTTCTTCACAAATTTACATAATAATATTTATCTGAAGATTTTATTAAAAAGAAATAAGTAGACTATAGATTGTATTAAAATTATCTATTGTCATTTTAAAATCTACTGTCACGTTTTATCTTTTAATTTAATTATTATTATTTTTTTTTTCCAAAACTTGCTAATCTTCTTTTAAAGTATTTTTGAAAATGTTATTTGCATGAAAATGTTTATAAATTTTATTTTACTGTTTAAGTAAAGTTTTCATAATAAGTATTATGACGGATATGGTTTTATTTAATTTCTTTCGATAAATTATTAAAACGCTTCTGAGTTTTATTTTTCAGTTTAAAGATATTTTAAAATAAACTAATCCCTCATTTAGAATTTTCTTTGTTCGATTTGTTGAATACGCAACGCGTATGTCGAAATTGGGATAATAAAAATTATTGTAGATACAGAAAAAATTTTAATAGATCTGTTTAATTTACTTATTTCCAAATGTTTTAAAATAATATCATCGTTTAAAGATAAATATTTTGATAGAGATAACACGTATAATTTTTATTTGTTTCAGTAATGGATTATTATTATTATTATTATTTGTAATTTTATCAAATGACCTTTAAAAATATTTGCGATTGCTTTACTTTGTCAGAAACATAAAAGTATATTATAGATTAAAAAAGAAAGAAAGAAAAAGTCATACACTATGCACAGATTATGAAATTCTTTCTTTTTCCTTTTCTTCATCTTTTCTTTTATTTTGGGGTGTGAATTGAAATGAATCATTTGAAATGAATAAAATTTTTAATTTTTAATTTATATTTCATATTTTTGTTTCTGTGAAAAATATATAATATATAAATATGTATATGTTTACAGAGCTGCCAACCTAATCCGTCAAATTGTTAGTACCACCCATTTTTCTACACCACTTAATTTTTAGAGTTACTCTCTTTAAATATATTTACGATGAATTAAGAAAACAAATACTCTAAAAATTAAGTGGTGTAGAAAAATGGGCGGTACTAACAATTTGACGGATTAGGTTGGCAGCTCTGGGTTTAAATAATTTAATACACATTACACTGTAAAAATTTTGCGTAAGAATACACAACATTATTGAGGGAACTTATTTTCCTCAACCATGTTGAGAAATGTTATCAGCTATAGCTGTGGCTGATAATCTTCTTCAATATGGTTGAGGAAAATAAGTTCACTCAATAGTGTTGAGTATTCTTACACAAAATTTTTTACAGGGTAAATTGAACCTCCGGTACTAACCTAGGAGATATCTTTAAAAACGTCCATGGCAGATTTTATAATAAAAATATTTGCATAAAACAAATGTTATGTAATTAAAAGGTCCTCACTCATAGATTGTAGAAGACAGACTTTTTAAAAAATATTTAAATGCAGTACATATTTTTGTTTTTGCTGGTGTTATGAGCGGATGATACACAAATACCTATACGTTATATTATATAATACATTTACAATTGTACCTCCAGTATTAATTGAAACAAATTACAAAAATTCCGTAATTAGTTTTATTAAATTAAGAAAAAATTATATTTAACAATATAGGGTAGATGCTCCAGTGATTGGCAGTTTATTTTTATGTTTATTCTTGAAACATAAAAATAAAGTTATTCCAATTGTTGCATAACAATAAAACTTTAAATGAAGAAAAAAATTAAAAACAGGATTAGCGACTAGTTGGTATTTTACATATTTCGTCGTAAGATATTAATTTTTCAAAAAAAAAGTATTATTTGCGTTATTTTACAATGTTGGGTAGGTGCTCCAGTGATTGGCATGCTTTAGTAATTGACATTTATCCCGAAATAATTAATAAATAAGAAAAATAATAAAACCATATATTTTACATATAAGAATTTTAACATTTTATATCAAACACTGGAGCATAGGGGGCTAATAACTGGTAAAATGAATAACTAGCAGTGTCAAACACTGAAACATGGGGGGCCAATTACTGATAAAATGAAAAACTAGCAGTGTCAATTACTGGAACATTGAGTGGGTGTCAAACAAAAGTTCATAAAAAAAAATAATTGTTATCAAATTTATATATTTTAACATATATGTGGTTCTGAATGTCTTTCATGCCATATGTATTAACTTAATATTTCTAAAAATATTTTCTGATGACTAGAACATTAAAAACATCAGAGATTGCTCTAAAAGTGTCAATCACTGGTGCGCTTACCTTAATAAAAAGTAAAAATGATTGAATGTGAAAATCATGAAGGTACACATAGATTACGAAATATATATTTTTATATATAAATTCATTACATATTTTATTTATTTATTTAATTTATGTGTGTGTGAAGAACAGTTGTGGTAGTGTGGAAGTTAATGCCCATATCCTGTCTTATGGGCATAGACCATGGGTAAATGACCTCCGAGATGTCTTATAAGAAGTCCTAGCTCGTATTTATGCGACTTTTGGTGAAAACCACAGAAAACTCTGAACGGCCATGCTCTCAGTGCAGCCTGTATTCAAACACAGCACCAAGTGCAAAACTTATCAGTCACTGGTGTAGTAAGGCTGTTCGAAGATCTCTAATAAATGTATGTAAGTTCAAATATTATAATACATAATGAATTGTACCTCCAATATTAACCTCTGGTAGCTCTTAAATCGTTTATAATTATCTATATTAAACATAACAGCATTTCATTTTTATACTTTTGTTTCGTTCCCCCTTTTAATTACTAATAAGGACTGAGCCTTTTAAAAGAATAGTCCCGTGAAGCTCAGGTGTACTCTCTGAATTCCAGAAGCCTCCCTCTCCCCCTCCCCCCCCCCCGAAAATTGCACTGTAGATAAGTGCTTATAAAAGGTTGGTTACGTTGTAAATACATATTTATTTCCAATATTAATATATATATATATATATATCATTTACAGGATTATTAAAAAATAAGTAAAATTAATAGCTCTCTCAATATATAATAATATTTCACATGTATAAGAGTTCCATGTGATACTGGGCTTACCCTACTTCTGTGTCTTAAGCGGGCTCTAAATAAGGTGAAAATCAAAATGTCTCATTATGTGGATTTATATCTATCTATCTATCTATCTGTCTATATATATATATATATATATATATATATATATATATATATATATATATATATATGCGTGTACATATAAAAAATATTTTCAAATATTTCATAGAAGAGAAATGAAATATCACACAAAAAAATGGAAGATGTAATTAAAAATTTTCAAAATCCAAGAATGAAAGCCTACATTAAAACAGCACTTCTTGGGTGGCAATGATTAAATAATATATGCAAATAGTATGTGGATTTCTGTATATATGTAAGCCTAAAGCAAAAAAAAAAAAAAATAAATAAATAATAATAAAAAAAAAAAATACAGATATCACTGTCTATAAATATATACTTATCTTAATAAACTTAAAGATGAAAACAGAAAAAAAAATTGAGGCCATTGTCAGGGAAATCCCTCACTGCAGGGTAGAAATAGTAAGAATTACCTTTATCGTTCAGCATTTTCCTTACTTGCATTGAGGGATCCTTCTGCCGATGTTTTCATGCCTCTGTGTTATGGGGGTTAATTATTATTATTTTTTTCTTTTTGTTTGCTTTTACCTTTAAGTTTATTAAGTATTTTGCCTACATTCATTTTCAAATTTTACATTATTATTCAGTTTACATATCTTCTATTTTGCTGCATATTCCTGCGCACTAAGTATGTGAATTGATTTCCCTTGTTATATTCATTTCAATAATTATTGGATGTAAACGTTCATATTATATTCTTTTTTAAGATTAACGTGGCAATAATCATCTGTTTATTTTTACATACTTTTTTTTTTTGGTTACTTTATATATATATATATATATATATATATATATACATACACACACTTATAATACACTTGTATATACATATATATCAGGGGTCGCAGTCTCCGCCTTTTTTTTTTTTCGGGACACATTCAAGGATAAGAAATTTTTGCCTCTTTTGCCACCACTTTTTTCTAAGGGGAATCTTTATAATATTTTATATACTGTTTAAATTAAACAGTATAGAAATTATTTTTTATAAATTACTTTTTTAATTAATACATAATTTATATTAATTTATGTATTATTAAAAAGCCTTTAATAGTTACTGAAATTTCTTTTTTAAGGTATTCGAGAAATCAATAATTCCATGAATTTTTGAAAGTAATTATTCAACATAATGATTAAATTTAACGAAAAATTTTAATTTTTTTAGAATTGATTATTTTCAAAAATTATTTCAATATTTATGACGTTTATAATAAATAAATAATAGTATATATATACATAAGAGAGAGAGAGAATATTTTTATCATACTATTTAAAATACAATACATATATATATATATATATATATAATATATATATATATATATATATATATATATATATATATATATATATATATATATATATATATATATATATATATATATACAATTTTAAAAGTAATAATTCAACATATGATTAAATTTCACGAAAAATTTAATTTTTTTTACAACCCGATTATTACCTAAGAAAATTATTTCAATATTTAAGATGTTTATAATAAATAAATAATAAATTTGAAAATGAGTAATATTTGAGTATACGGGGCATTTTTAGCAATTTTAATTCATTTCTATGTTTTTTTATTTAAGTTTTACTGACATTTCATTTCTACAATTTTTGGTTATCATATAAGTTTGTTATAAATTATTTTTGTTTAATATTTTTAACATATTGTATGATTAAAAACATATTGATATCTTATATATATCTATATATATCTTTATACACTGAAATACGATAGTTTCAGTACTGAAAGTTACTTCTCAATTCAAGCGTCAAAGTTTTCGAACTAACAAATGAATGACGTGGAGATGATGTTCAATAGGCAATCAATCTTCTGTTCTAACATTCATCTCTAGAACTTCTCTGTCTCGGAGCTTATCTTTTTGAAGAAGCGCACTGGACAAGCAACAGTTAAGATGAGTTGTCATGGAAGGATATTAATGAAGAACTGTAAAAGATCACATACATGTTCCTCAACTTCTGCTATTAGAAAGAACAACGAGTTATCATTTCTCTAACTTTGACGTATTCGTGAAGATTGAAACTATGCGTAAAAGCAAATATCATATTTTATCTGAAATGTGTCACCGGAAAAAGTTTTTTTTTTTTTTTTTTTTTTTTTTCTTTTACGGTATTTAATAAAACTAATCACGCAAGTGATTTCAAAAACAATTTTTTTTTCAGAAACATGATTTTTTTTTCCCATCAAACCAGTTTGATAGTCTAGAATAATAATATATAAGATTTATCGAAAATTCGTTCTTATCAAAAAAAATTATTATGATTTTATTCGCAGATATTTGCTCTAACATCGTTATTTAATGAGACATATAACATCAATTAAAAAATATAAAGATTACCGGAAAATAACATTAAAAAGAAATTACTTTTATGTAAGAATTAGGCCAAAAATCTTCGCCATTCTGATAACTTAAGGAAATGGACAAGTAAGTATTTTCGGTACAAGAGGGATCTGGGAATCATTTTAACGTTCTTTTCTGAAATGTCTTGGATTTTATCTTTTCATGAAGCATTAGAGAAGCAAACACTCATCTGACTTGTTAGGGAAATATATTCATAAAGAATTAGTAAAATATCATATATTCCTTAACTTGAAGGGGTCGTACTCCCCGCCCTTTTTTCAGGACGCCCTTTTTCAGGAAGTCATGTTCTTAGTCAGTCTAAGACAATGACATCCGACAAGGATTTATTTAACAAAAGAGTATTAAATGTACTGTTTTGATATCGGAATTATTGGCTAGTGCTCAAATAGATGAAGAAGATTTTTTTTTTTTAATATTTCCTGTGAGCCTTGGCACATAAATAATTACCGAAAAAAAAATTATATCAGAAAAACTAACGTATTTAAGGGTTAAGGTTTCTCTAAACTATACCGCAATATAAATTGACGAGTACGTTAGTTTGTTTACTCTTTTTTTTTTTTTTTTTTTTTGTGTGTGTGTGTGTGTGTGTGTGTGTGTGTGTGCTTCTGGTTGTATTTTACCGCCCAACTACTTCAGGCAGTTCACAATGCTATAGCCGAACATATTTTTAGCAGTACGATGTTCCGCTGCTCTTGTACTCGCTTTAAATAAAAATTTGTAAAATTAATAATAAAAAGAAAATAATCTGGGGTGCCAACTACACGTCTTTCTCTTATCCTTCATGTCAAGATAGATTATAAAGATAGATTTCTAAGTCGTATGATCAATAAGATAAGATAATAATGTTAAATCTACTTTTAAAACATCTAAAGCAGGTTTAAAAATAGTTTTATTTGTCATATAATTATGTGAGAGGCTACCGCACCCCTCAACCCGTCGTTCATTTATAGCGCCTACACTTATTTAAATACGAAAAAATCAATGCAGTTATCAATTTGCTTTCAAACTTGCAAATCTTGATAATTTTTTTCAAGTGGCAGACTAATACGAACTACAAAATACTAAATTGTAATTTTCTGTCGTTATTTGTTTTTACTTTATACTGATAATAGATATACATACATATCAACCGCTGAAAATAGTACTTTCATACACAGGGCCCTCAAAACTTGATATTATACCAAAAAAAAAAAAAAAAAAGTTAAAAAAGAACATCAAAAAATACTTTGTTTATAACATGCGTATGAAAAATTAATTTTCCTTCTTGAGCAGTGTTCGTCGATATAGTAAAATGTAGCAAAACATTTTTATCAATTACATTCAGTAGAAAAGAACGTTTGCATAATTTTGAGTAGCCCTGTATGTTGTATATAAACTATATGCACATGAGACTGTGTAATTAAATTCAGTTTTATATGAAAAACACCTAACACAAAATAAAATAAACTTCCAGCAATTTCGAAGTACCGCTCCAATATATCCAAATACTTTAGGTAGCCTTGTAAACAGATAATGGATGATTTCCATATCACAATATATATATATGCTATTATGCATTTAACACTAGAATTTCGGCAGCGGTCATTTCAACCAGAAACCAAATTTAGTTGAACGCAACATATTTGATTCGCTATCTATAATTTTAACATTTCTTGACTTTTTCTAAAAAGAAGCAAAATGTAGAAGATATATTTGGGGGAAATGCACTGGTATAATTCAGGTTGGTTGGTTGGTTGGGTTTTACGTCAACGTCACACTAGTGCTGCGCAATAGGCAATTGGCGATGGTTTGGAACTTACCCCTAGAGGTGGTCTGAAGACATGCCATCACAATTTTTATCATACACGGAAGGGGTGGCTCTTTCGCTTCGGTGACCCCCAGAGGTATAATTTTTGGTAAAATTCAGAAATTTATAGTGTATGTACAATGTCAAACTCAATGATGTAATAAATACTTTACAATAAATTTATGTCATAATGAATATTTTTCTGAGGTAAATTAATAAAAGTCTAAAAAAAGTCTTAAATTAATAAAAGTCTAAAAACGTATAGAAAGTTTTTTTTTTTTTTTTTTTTTTTTTTTTTAACTATAAATCTCGTTGAATGTTCCTTTGTGTATATATATTTATTTATTTATCACCTTATGCTTTCTTAGTTTGTTAATATGAAATATCATTTTGTTTGCTTATTAAACGAGCAAACAGTATAATTAAAATCAATATTTTTCCATAATATGAGCAAAAATTTGCTTTTTCCTGACCGCTGTTCGTAGTTGCAGGTATATGGAAAAGCCGTAATGCTAGTGTTAAAAAATATGTTCATTCGATTTTGTTAAGGGCAACCTATAGATATTACACTGTTCATACCCGAATCCTGATACTATTTGTTCGTGAGATATTCTGACAAGGACACACAGATTCACACACGTCAAACGTTAAAAACTTAATTTTCGGATTCAGGGAACCTCAAAACGTGTAAATATAGCAAAAACAAAATTTCAAAAATTTGACCCAAAAAATAATATTTCCTCAACCTATATATGGGTAAGAGAAAGTAAAAAGATCATTTTACTGGAAAATGAGAAAATAACGTTGATACTTTCAATCATGGCCAATTTTAATGGATTTATTATTATTATTATTATTATTATTATTATCATTACTATTCTTATAATATTCCTCTGATACTTTGTATATAATAACTGAGGACAAAAATATCCATATAAATATTGCAAACATTTGCTTTAGATGAAAAAAAAAGGGGGGGGGGAGGGTGTTAGAAATAAATTTGTATATTGAGAGAAACTCTCTATAAAATACACTTGCCAGCAAAAGTTAAGGTACAACCTGTTTTATCGTTTTCTTCTTTTGCCCATTATTTTGAAACATATGAACATATGAACATATGAAAATAAAATTTAGATGACATTATAGTTATCAAATCATTAATATAATTTTTTGCAACTTTAACATAAATAATAATTTACTGATATTAATTCAAATTTTCTCAAAAATGAACTTTAAAAGAAATGACATTTTAATTTTAGAAAAAACTAAATTAGAAATGATGCTAAGGATGCATTATAGATAGGTAAAAACACAGATGCATCCAAATGTTTGATTAAAACCAGATTTTTTTTTTTTTTTTTTTTTCGATTTGAATAACTTTTTTAAAAATATACATACAAACATTATATATGGATAAGATGTTCGTTTTAATATTATTTGTTAACATTTTTATTATTTTGACGAAGCTCAAAATTTACAAATTAATAACTACATTTTTCCACTTCAAATTCTTACTTTTTAGAAAAACTGAAGTTGTATCAATTTAAAAATTATTACTTGTATAAATATTCTATTAATGTGTAAATTATTATGTAAAATTCTATTAATGGTTTAATAACGAGTATGCCATTTAAATTTTATATTCACATGACTGTCTCTTTCAAAATTATGCGCAAAAAAAGAAAACGAGATAACGGATTGTGACTTAACTTTTGTAGGCCAGTTTATTTGGGGGGGGGGGGGGGAGTAGAAATATAGAACTTAAATTTATTAGTAATATGATTTTCATGGGTTTTAATTTAGAGCCAAAAAAATTCTTCAACAGTTCTGCAAACGCTTGTCAAATGCCTCAAAAACTCATATTGGCGAATATCCGAATTTATTCTATAGGGTACGTAAAATGGGTGACCATGAGAAATTACATATTGAAAAAGGTGGGTCAATTCATTAATTTCCGTTCATAAAATGCTTAAGTTCTCTGTGAGATTGTATTAAAATAGCGTAATTTTTATTTATCTAATTTAATAATCCTCTCACACAAAAAATAAAATTAAAAATAATGTTTGTCAAGACTTTCTCTGGTATTTCGTCAAAATGGCATAATTTTTACTCATTTAAGGTACTCTTGTCCTCCAAAAATAAATAATGAAATAATATATATATATATATATATATATAGTACGTAGTTTACGCATTTTAGTTTGATCTCTTTAGAAATCGACCAATAGCAATCGCTTAGTTTATCTATCCATTTATCTGTCTGTCTCTATATATACAGACATATATATATATGTATAATTATAATGTAATATGTGTGTATACACATAAATAGAAAGATATATTATAATGGAAAATTTATCCTCAGGATCTCTTACCTTGGATAAATTTATTGACCAGCTTGCTCCGTCATTTGCTTCCAAGTAGCAGCCACTTAAAAATTTTACATCTATACCGTAAAAAAATATTTAAGACCATATTTGCTTAAATTTTGATGAATACATAGCCCACATAAGAACATTATCAATATTTTTTACGAACTTGACTAGCTATCTTATTTTGAATTGGCGAGAAGATAAAATCAGGCCATCAGTTAAAAATTTGCCATCATGATAACGTTCCAAACACAAAATTAATCTGAACAAAATTAAGACGGTGTACTTATCTTAGAAATACCCTGAATGAGTTCGTTAGCCAATTTGATCAGCCAACTTGCTTTCAAGTTGTGGCAAATTTGAAATTTCAAACGCACATTAAATCATATTTATGACTCTATTTTCTTAAAACGTTGTCATAAGTACATGGCACATATGAAAGTATCAACAAAGTTTACCATCTCAGACCGCCATCTTGTTTCAAAATAGTGACTATTTAATAAGAAATAATCTAGTGCATCACTCATACGACTTTCTCTTACCCCGCATTTCAATACTAAAAAATAGATTTCAGATTAAGCCATAAGATTAATAATGTAAGATAATAAAAAATAATCTACTTTAAACTACTTTACGTTTTATTTGACAAATAATTTCGTATAAGGAGGTTGCCTTCCCCCTCAACCCCAGTTAAATTACAGTGCTTACATTTATTTATTTTAATTCAAGACTGTAATTTATTTGCTTCAAACGTGCCAGTCTTAATCAAATTTTTCAAGTGCAAACCTAGTACGAACTTCAAAATACCAAATTTTAATTTCCTGTTGTTATTTGATATTACGCTATACTGATAACAGACATACATACAAATTAAAAACAAGAAAATGGAGTTTAGTATTCAAGAGACCTCTAAACGTGACCTTACAAAAAAAAAAACAATAAATAAATAAAAATAAACAGTATTGAAAATAGAACTTCAAAAAATATTTTGTTTACAGTATGGAAATTAAAAATTAATTTTTCTTCCTGAGCAATGTTCATCATCATAGTAAAATATAGCAAAGCACATCATTCAATTACATACAATAGATAAGTACATTTACTTTAATTTTGGGTAGCTCTGTATACTGGCTATAAACTATATGCACTTCAGATTGTGTACTTCAATTCAGTTTTATATGAAAAGCACCTATCACAAAATGAAATACACTTCTAGAAATTTCCGAGTATAGCCCCAATATATCCAAATACTTTGGGTTGGTTGGTTGTATTAAACGTCACACTAGTGCTGCGCAATGAGTAATTAGCTCTGGTCTGGAATGCATCTCTGAGGGTGGTCCGGAGACATGCCATTACAGTTTTGATCCTCCACGGAAGGGATACCAAATACTTTGAGTAGTCCTGTAAACGAATTATGAATGGTTTCCAGACCACAATCTTCGCATAACATGCTCTTATGGAAATAAATAATCTGGTGTGTCATTCACACGACTTTCTCTTACCCTGCATTGCAGTAGTATAAATATAGAATCCATATTAAGTCTTCAGATCAATAGCGTAAGATAATAAAGTTCAATGTACTTTTGTAATAGTCTAAAATGGGATTAGGAACAGTTTTATTTTAAATGTAATTCTGTGTGATGGGGACTACCGCCCCCATCACATACAATTTAATATTTATAAGGTTATCACTCCAGTATGTGGTTAAAATGTTATTTATAAATTAAAAATCATTTCAATTTAAACAATGTGTTATTCAAGCCGTTAAATTTTTCAGAGATAATTTGTTTTCAATTAATGATACAAGATTAAATATTCTGTTCGTTCTATTAACGCTTTATTGAAACAAAAAATACCTTTGTTCAATTAAATATGTATTTTCAATCTGTTCGCTTTTTATCTGGTCTTTTTTTAAAAGTTTGACTCCCTTAAATAGAAAAAGTTGACTTACTACTGAGTTATG
Organism: Salticus scenicus; assembly: GCA_963930645.1. NCBI lineage: Eukaryota > Metazoa > Arthropoda > Arachnida > Araneae > Salticidae > Salticus > Salticus scenicus. Next base: position 186,020,112 of record OZ005655.1, on the reverse strand, counting down.
ATGTTTCTACTATTGCTATTTAAGTCTCTTGAACAATAAACTTTTAGTGAAAGAGAGCTTTTAAATAAGGAAATCCATTTTAGGGTTAGTAATTAAAATTTGAATTATATATATATATATATATATATAGGGGGGGCTGTCCAGTAAGTCTGTAGGCATTTTAAAAATTCATAAAAATTGAAGAAATTGGTGGACTTGAGCACGGTTTGCGGAAAAGTTACTCTCGTCAAGGGAGATTTTTTTCTAGCAAAGAAAAAAAAAATAATAGTTAAAATTTTGTCGACAGCTGGCACTGTACATGAGAAAATCACACACTTCTATGAAAAACTATATATATTTGCATGTAAATATTTGCAGGCATATAAATCCTATTTTATGTGTCCGCCATAACCACACATTACAGTTTACAAATGAATTATAATACTTCTAACTTCTTCAGTCGGCGGTTCTAACCAGAGGGAAAACATCTTCAAGAATAACGCTTTATCAATCAAGTCAGCATCGCAATTAATATTTTCAGTATGCGCAAGTAGGAGGCAAAAAGAGAAATAAGATGCCTTAATTGTAAAACCGTGGAACTTATGGAACTCTGATTTGCATATTTCTAGTTACGCATCCTTGCAGCGCCTTCTGTCGACAAAAACTATATATATATATATATTTATTTTTTTTAAGCCACCCCCCCCCCCCCCAAAAAAAAAAAAAAAAAAAGGTCCCCCTTCACGAGAATAAGTTTTTCGCAAACCGCGTTCAATTCTACCGATTCCTTCAAGTGTTACGAATTTTCAAAATGACTACAAACTTATCTGTGACACTGGTATATATCTATATCTATATCTATATCAATCAATCAATCTATCTATCTATCTATATATATATATATCTATATATATTGCTTTCTTTTATATATATAAGAATAAAGTGCTAGATCTTTAAAATTTTTCAACTCAGGATTTTCGATGGATTTACACAGTTTGAAACGTTCTGAATGCGATTTAACTATATTTCGAAAATATTTGCCAGTATGTATATCCTCAAAATTTTGCAGACATTGTGTCTCTGGAATACTGGATGGAATTCCACAGATTTTTGTCTTCGTCTAGACCCTGAATAATTGCTTCCGATGATTTTGTCAGATTAGTTGTCCATACTTCCTTTCTTATAAAGTTGCTTTTAGTTACAATTTTCTAAAATTACTTAAAAAAAAAAAATAATAAATAAACAAATAAAAAGAACTCTGTTAGAAAGATAGAAAAATTCTATAACTTTCTCAAAGAAAATTTATATATTTTTTAAACTACAGAAATTTAACTTAAAATTACAGCTTAATCTATTAAAAAAATATTCTTCCTGTAAGCAGATATAATCTGTAACCATTTATACAGATTTTTATTTGATGTGTACCTTATTCAAAAACATCTGAGAAGTGTTAAGTCTCAGACAAGAATGTGGTATCGTGGCTGAGAGGTAAAATTACCGCCTAATATGCAGCCTAATATAGGCTGACCATATGTCCTCGAATCTCGAGGACAAAACTCTTCGTCCCCAAAAAATTACAAAACATTTGGGGACGCCGGTAATAAAGTTATTAATGTTTTATTATAGTAATTTATTATATGTATAATAAATAAGCTGAAATAAGTTCTTTTAGGTGCTTTATACATAAAAATTACTAAAATTTTACAAGTTAAGGTGATTTAATTGTTTTTTTATTTTTTTTGTCTTCGAAATTCGAGGACGCCGCCATCTTTGTCCCGAAATTCAATGAAAACAATATGGTCACTCTAGCCTAATATTACCTCCATGGAAAATTGATAAAGACATCAGTTCTCCAAAAGTAAGGAATAGTTATTTTTATTTTTTTTTTATGTCTGCATTTAATTCATATAAAGTTGCTTTCAATTACAGTTTTCTAAATTTACTTTTAAATTTTGGAAAAAGAAAAATTATCTTGCAGTCTTTGAACTTATTACAATATTAATCGATTTCACTCACGGAGCATTTATTACGGAACCGATTGCCTACGAGAATTTAGGGATAGTTAATTTTATTTATGAAAATATTTACTTTATATAAAATTATTTGCAATAAATTTGTTTGAAAGTAAACTGATCGATAGAATACAATTCGTTTATGGATGAATTATCAAATTATAAATAAAATAGATAATGCTAATTAAATTAGTCTATATTTATTTATTTATTTTATTTATTTTTATTTTATTTCTTTAATTATTTATTGAACTATAATTTACATTTATAATAAAGGAACCAAAAAAAAAAAAAAAAAAAAAAAAAAAACTTTACACAGGGAATTTTTTTTTTCTTTTAAATGTTGGACTGAAAAAACGAAACTGATTATTGTTAGGTAAATTTTTGTTTAGTAAACAAAATATAAGAAAAAAAATGCTAAAAATTTTACCTTATCAGTATCACAGTGTTACGACTTATTAAAAAATTAAATTTTGGGGACCAAAAAAAAAAAAAAAAACTTTGATAAATGTTTACTACCAAGACTATCTCCACTTCCAAGACACACACACACACACACACACACACACACACACATATATATATATATATATATATATATATATATACGGTCGAACCTCGTTAACGTGAACCTCAAAAGGGATAAAAAAAAAAAAAAATCATGTTATCAGTAGTTTATGCTATCAGTAACTAATCTTCATATAACTAAACTAACCATAATTTTCGCGGGGATTGTGGAAACAGTTCATGTTAAAAGTAGTTCACGTTAACAGTGTTCACAGCCATCCCTTCCATGGAGGACCGAAATTGCGATGGCATGTCTCTGGACCATCCTTAGAGATGAGTTCTAAACCGTCGCCAGTTGTCTAATAACGCAGCACTAGTGCAACGTTAAACCAAACATACCAACATACCTACCTTGAATAGAGAGATATATAGTTAACGATTCAAATGGGGTGCTGTTGTTTGCAAGATTTAATGTTGGTAACCCTCATTACATAAAATTATATGCCAAATAAAACTGTTTCGAAAGGGTTTTAATGTGAATGTAAGTCTGTTAATAAAAATTTTATTTATTTAAATACTTGGTAAGAGAAAGTAATGTGGGTGCCGCACCAGATTTTAATTATACGATAATAACAGCTACAAAAAATTATCCCATCCTATTACAAAAGTTTTAATAGTACCAATCAAGTAATACGATTTTTTATTCGATTTACATTAATAAAGACATTACATGTAGTAAGAGAAGAAATTCAGCCAATGAAATGCAGAGTTTTACCATTTATAAAACAGCATGGCTTAATTACATTACTATACCGTGAAACCACTAATTTATACCATATAATGACATATTACGCGGAGTATGTGTCGCCTAATGAATTAAGCTCCTCTGTTATTAAAATATTATAGCATATATCCATGAAATACAAAAATTATTTGATTACTGCCATTAAGTTTTTTAATGATCTCTATTTCTATAAGGTTTTAGAAATGCAATATTAATCTTCGATTAGATTTCTGCATTACTTTTAAAGCCACGATTCGTTATTTTCAATAATAAAACAGAATAATATTTACTACACCAAAAAATAATAGCTCTGTAGTTGCTAATATTATCTTTAGACATTTAATGATATTTCATACGTAATAACTCTGTTATTTTGAAAGTTCAATTGAAGCACGTACATTTGATGAACGAAATTCTTTGTTTAATATTACTCGTCGACCAAATGCCGTTACTAGTACATTAAAGTCAACGCTCTTCAACGTTTCATCGTATATAATAATCTGGAGGTTATTAATAATTGAGCCTAGAAGTGAATTTGCTCAGAGCAAATTACTGCCTGAATAAAAGTTTGGACGAAAATAATAGGTTACTTAATTACTTGAGGTTTCTACCTCAATGACCATCCTACTTCGTTTTATAATAATATCGTAATATAGATATTTCTCCTCATTTCTTACACATGAGCTTTAGGATCAAGAATATCTCTTGAATGTCTAAATTTGGCAAATCGATTCTTGCATACAGGGAAACAAACAGCTACGAATGTAAAATAAATGAGATATTTTATAATATATATAAAACTTATTAAAGAACTTGAAAATTGTCAAGTACATTTCTTATGAATTAAAAATTATAAATAGAATTTTGTGTTTATTTACTTTTTAAGTTATACTATGTATTATTACTACTACTGCTACTGTTGTTATTTTGCATGCTCATAATTTGATTTAGAAATCTATAATTATAAAATTGTAAGTTTGAAAGTTATAAAAGTATGGATATGATTTAAATGTAAAGATGCAAGATGTTGGAAAATTACCTATTGCACAATAATTAGAGCGGATTTTTCTTTTAGTTTCTCCTCTTACTGTAGGTATGGGGAACTTCGGAAATCGTAAAATTTTTTACCTTTTTACTTTCTTCTATATGTATACATAGAGAAAGTATTTGATTCGTGAAATTTTTCGAACATCAGTTTTCGATGGATTTACACGTTTTGGGATCTCCAGAACACGATTCGACTGTTTTTAGAAAATGTCTGTCTGTCTGTCAGTCTGGAGCTGTCATCGCAATTTCTCTAAATTTCTAACATGGCAGTACAGGACAAAATTTCCTATAAATGTGCATAATGTGAGTTATTTTTAACATGTGATTGTGAAATTAATATGAATTATTGATAATAGTAGTAGTAAACTAGGGGAAAATTTTGTGCATGTGGGAGCATCTCTTCCCCCCTGGGGGAGAAGTACCCCTTCGGGGAGTAAATTTTCAATATGATGTATCTTTCGAAAGATCTCGTCAGTGCCTTTAAAGCATATGGTTGAACTATAAATCTGGGATAATTTAAAGCAAAGTTATCGATTTTTTTTATTTTTTGACGAAAAAAAAAAAAAAAAAAATCGTATTTTTTTTTATAATTGCAAAAAATTGATTTTCTTTCGGCATTTAGTGGTATAATTCTGTCAGATAAAAATCGTCTGCATTTATAATGGAAAATAATTTAATAATTTGTATTGAACAAATTTTGTGCACAATTATATAAAAGAAAGTCATGTGGTGGCCACATCATACTAGTTTTTATTATTATTACTTTTATACACATTTTGTGGCGTGAGGAATTTGTATCACAAAATCGACATGGCGTCCGTTTGTATGGTGTCAGTTATATTGTCAGTGATTTAGTTTGTTAGTTTGTTAGTAGGTTAGTGGGATAGTTTGTGAGTTTGTGTACACGATATCTGAAGAACAAATCGCCGTAAAGAGGTTGGAGCAGTTTTAAAATGTCACTTATGACAACGGCAGAGTTGTCAACATTTTAATTTACTCTGGAGCATTTTTAACCCCAGCTTTATACTATCATACCACTTACTTTTTTAGATATTTTTTTGTTATTTTATCGTAGTTATGTATTAGAGAAAAATGTTCTATAAATAAAGTGGTGTGAAATAAAGGCATGGTTAGAATTGCTCTGAAATATATTAAAATGTTGGCAATTACGCACTGGAAAAAACGTTATTGATTTGTAGCATTCCAATTTAAAAACTTTGTAAGTTACTCGAAATTTACGATTTTATTAACACGGCAGAAAACAGCAAAATTTCGATTAAACGTCCATTTAGAACAAATTTTAACTTCAAAATGCAGAGTTATTTATTTTTAACTGTCACTTATGATACTGGATTGATCATCATTGATTACGAATATTGTAATTTTAAACATTTATAAGTTATGTGAAATTTAAGATTTTTTTAACATTAGCAGAATACAGTAATATTTTACATAAACATTTGTTATGGGGATTATTCTATTGAAAATAGTATGGAACATTATAAAAACTAAAATAAGAAACACTGACCCCAATAAAATTAATTAATAAATTAAGATAACCTAAATCTGTCGAGCTGAAAGGAGGGTAGCCTATTTGGTGCAGTATTTTAGTCTGTCACAGTGATAAGCGAATTTATATTTCTCGACATGGTTACTGTAGGGACTGTGGTAGAAATTTATGAAAGCATATATATTATAGAAAACTAAGCAAAGTACACCTATGCCAGATAGTTTCATTTTTAATACACAGTTTCGAACGACGGTATAAATATCTATATTTAAAAAGTTATTTAAAAAAAAAAAACACATTTGCACTCCGGGAGTGCTAACAGAAGTGAAAACGTGAACAATTACGTGTGTATTTCTTGAATCGTCAGGAAATATTTCATTGTGCAGGAAATACTTTTAAATGAAGTGTTTTTTTATTCATTAATATAAACTACTACTACAAAAGTTATATTACAATTTCATTTAATGTGCTAACGGCAATAGAGACAGTGGTCCAGAGATGAGAGAAGTCGTGTAGAGCCGCACCAGATTGTAAAAACGTGAGAAAAATGGCGGCTTTGGCCTTTCTCACTGTTTTGTGAGGTCTAACTGCAACATTTCCGGCTGCAATCTTTAAGAGACAGTATCCGGAGCTGAGAGAAATCGAGTAGAGCCGCACCAGATTGTAAAAACGTGAGAAAAATGGCGGGTTTGGCCTTTCTCACAGTTTTGTGAGGTCTAACTGCAATAGAGACAGTATCCGGAGATGAGAGAAGTCGTGTAGAGCCGCACCAGATTGTAAAAACGTGAGAAAAATGGCAGCTTTGGGCTTTCTCGCGGTTTTGTGAGGTCTAAATGCAATAGAGACAGTGCCCGGAGATGAGAGAAGTCGTGTAGAGCCGCACCAGATTTTAAAACAATATACAGTATATAATTATTAACACTTCACTTTAGCAAGTTAATTGTATGATACATTATTTGTATCATACAAGAATGGAAAGCGTCAGCTGACGATGACGTGAGTTCAATGATTTTTATGCACCCAAAAGTTTTCACTTCAAATGGAAAGCGTCAGGTGACGATGACGCGAGTTCAAAGATTTTTGTTCACCCAAAAGTGCTCAACGCGCCTAAAGAAGTTTTCACTTCAAAAAAAAAATAAATATATATATATATATATGCAATGATAATAAATTTTAGTAGCATTTAGACTATATTATTATTCTAAATAGTACTATTTTAAAATTTAAGAGTAGATATGCATATAGAAAGAATGAAAAAATAAAAAAGACCACAAAAAGAATAAAAAGTATGAAGTTGTCATATTTCAAAATATCTCATTTTCGAAAAATTTCGTATAATTAAAATGTCAACAAATTACTTACATCGCCGAAAATAGTGATTACACGATTTTCTATAAAGAAAAAATAAATATCATTCACCAAAAATAACTGAATTCTGGAATAAAGAAAAAGCATAACCTTTTTTTTTTTTTTTTCATCTAATTTTACAAATCAGTATTTTTAACTACATTCTTTAGAACTTTGACTGTTAATTATAAAGTGTAAAAATGGAACATCTGGGAATTATTTTTTCCTTTTCTCCAACCGTATTGATGAAGAAATATGTGGAGAGAATCTTTAATGAATGATTTTTTTTTTTTTTTTTAACATGAGCGAAACGTACTTAGGACCGGTACTTTTCGCTATTTTTGTTTAAAAGGAAGAAGAAAAAAAAAAGTCATCTTGATTTTTTTTTTCTCTACATATAGCAAATAAGATTAGAGAAAAGTAAAAGTAATTCTCTGATATTGCAAAAATCGATAGCTGAGTGAGTTCATGAAATAAGTTATTTAAGTAAATTATATCTACTAGTAGGTATGTTGATTTAGCAGAGTGTTCCCAATTTAAGATTCGATTAGTCCTTAAATTTTAATCTTAATTCTAAGCTGAATTTCTGTCTTTAATATTTAACTCTAGTAGGAAGCATAATTGTCAAATCTTGGGTTCTTTTTCAAAGGAATTACCTCCACTATTTTCTAATAATATTTTCCAATACAATTAACTGTCGAAAATTGAACTAAAACTGTTAAGAAAAAATTTCTATTGAAATTTTGTGATAATACATCGTGTAATCATTTTACCAAAATTTTCTTTTAATATTTTTCAAAGTATTATTATTAAATATAGGTATAAATTACTTTATTTTTAGGCGTTCATAAAGCAAATACGATGGGGCACTTATAAAAAATTTAGTGCATAGCTCTGAGCAATGACTAATCATATAATATTTTCAAATCACACATTGTAGCGAAATAATTCATAGGAAAAAACAATCCCAAACAGACGACAAATTTCTCACACATAAACTAATGCTTTTTTTTTTCTTTTAATGTAACAACGATTGTAACACATACATATTTCTAAGTGATAATATGCCTAATTACTCCAGTGCTTTCTATATTGCATCATTTATTATTATTGCATCATTATTACAAATGTGCTTTTATGATTCAAGAATAATGAAAAATCATATTTTCGTATAGATTACTTCCCCTTTTCAAATGTCCATAGTCGTAGCATCGTTTAACGTTCTATATACTTCGCCCACACGATAACATGACGAACACAATAAAAGACAGAAAGACTTTGGAAATTGTTAAAAGCACATAACACAAACGGAAATTTAATTTCAGCAATTTCCATTGAAGCTCTTAACGTATCTGAATGTTTTACTGTAGCCCTGTAAAAGTTAAGGTTAAACATACCATATTCTATAGAAAACATTTTTACTTTCTCTTACCCATAAGATAGAGAAAGTATTGTTTTTGGATCAAATTTTCGAAAGTGAGTTTTTGTTAAATTTACACATTTTGAGGTTCCCTATATCCGAAAATAATGTTTTTAGCTGTTGGTCTGTGTGTATGTATCTGTGTGTCTATTATCAGCATATCTCAAGAACAAATAATAGCAGAAAGTCCAAACTTGGTATTTTAAATGTGTATCATATAGGGATGCTGTACTAAACTTTTCGTTGAGATGAAGCAATTGGTTCGTGTACAGGGACACCCAAGAGAATTCATATACATTACGTGTATGGGGGAAATTGCAGGTAAGTAGAGTTTAACGTCTATAGACTGCACTGAACCAAATGAAATTAATGTATTTTTTTTTATGTGCGTAAAAACATGTCTCATACAGAATATGGTAGGATATCATTCACTGTCCATTTACAGGGCTACACAAAAGAACTAGATTACAGTGCGACAATAGTTGAAAATTTGTGGAAGTGTATTTCAGGCTGTGCCGTGTATTATTACTATAGAGTTATGGTTAGGTGCACCATGTGGTTTGTACATAATCTTCAAAAGATATACAGGGCTGCAAATATTCAAGCGATAACATTTGTTTTTATTGTTAGTGGAAGTGCTTTACTATAATATTTTAGCATGTCCAGGAAAGCTGCTCAGGAACTGAAATGAATTCCTCATAGACATATATGATAAATAATGTATGTTTTTAAGCTAAATATTCATCGTTTGTTTTTTGCATATTTACACGTTTTGAGGCTTCCTGATTACCAAAGTCAAGTTTTTTAACGTTTGATCTTTGTCTGTGTGTCTTAGAGTAACTTAAAAGCGAATAATTTCAGGAGATCCAAAAGTTGTATTTTTAAATCAATATAAGTTTGTTGCTGGAAAAGTTTGATCAAGACTAATATGTTCCAAGGAATGTTGCGTGTGAAAGTTGTCTGAATAATTTTAAGTTAACTGTTAATTTTAATAACAGATTTAAATTTATATAAAAACTAGCAGACCCGGCCACGCGTTGCTGTGGCTATGTTATACGTTGAATTATAATGTAGTAAAATATTCAATATATTAAAATTATTATTTACGAATAAAGACCATCCTTGATAACATCCTTGATCTTAGCAGACTTAGCCCGCTTCGCTGGTCCCTATTTTTAAATGATTCACTATAATTAAAGAATTCTCAAAATTGCATTAATTTTTAACATGTGAAAAAAAAAGAGAAAAAAAAAATCTGATCGGGAAAAATGTTCGACACTCATAATGAATCCATATATTATCGAAAGGAAAATGATATAAAATACAAAAAAATCTTCTCTCATTGGTGGAATAATCTGTTCGGACCCCCACTGCCTGCGGCAGTGTATACCTGCGCAAACCATGCGCACCGTTTCTTCATCCACCGTTCCCGCCCTTCTTAATAACTCTATACTTTCGAAAATATCCGCAATCGATTTATCGGGCCTTAAAACTTAATAATACTAATTTTCAAAGTTCTAACTCTTATTTCTATTATTTTGCCCCTTTGCCCTCCCCCCTCCCACTATTCTAAATAATTTTACAAATTCGAAAATATCTACAGTTTATTTGTAGGTGTCAAAAACCTGTATGCACCAATTTGAACGATCTAACTATATTTTTATTTTTTGCCCCTCTGCCCCCCTTCCCGCCCCTCCTAATAAATTTACAAATTCGAAAATATCCGCAATCGATTTGTTGGTATCAAAAATTCTATGCACCAATTTTGAATGATCTAACTCCATTTTTATAATTTGCTCCTCTTCCCCCCCCCCTTTCCCGCTCCTCTTAATAATTTTACAAATTCGAAAATATTTGCAATCGATTTGTACGTATCAAAAACTTCTATGTACCAATTTTTAGCGATGTAACTCTATTTTTATTTTTTTGCCCCTCCGCCCCCTTACCCGCCCCTCCTAATAACTTTACACTTTCGAAAATATCCTCATTCGATTTGCAGGCCTCTAAAACCTCTCTATACCAATTTTGAACAGTCTATCTGCATTTCTATTTTTTTTTTTTTTTTTTTTTTTTTTTTTTGGTTGTTGTTGTTTGTTTGTTTGTTTGTGAAATCACGTTTTGCCCCCCCCCCCTTTTGGGAGGCGAATTTTGCAATAAAAACTATCCTATCTCTCAAGTTGGACCAAATTGCACACAGTGTCCAAATTTCATTAAAATCGGCTCATTAGTTTAGGAGTTCATCGCGGACAGACATAATAAATTTTATATATAAAGATATATATATATATATATTAAATTATAAAGTTTTGATCAATGAAGCACAAATAAGTAAAAAACAGGATTAATTTCACTGTATTATCTTCATTATAATATGAATTCAATTTACACTTCAGTCTAAGTAACACGTGGCCGGCTATGCTAACACCAAAAATTTAAAAAGTGGAAATAATTGAATTATACGAAATTTATTAATAGGTTAAAAAGTTGAAGATTCTTTGTGTAGATGGCAGCACCAAATATATTTCAGCTTTCATTTCAACCCAGTCGAAAGGTATCGACATCTGTTAGAATCATTTGGAGTTAACAGATAATCGTGACTGTCAAATAATAACAGACAAATAATTAGCAATAAATTAAAATTGCGACTATAATTTGAGATTTAAACTATCCTATCTCTCAAGTTGGATCGAACTGCACATGGTGTGCGAATTTTATTATAATCGGTTAAGTGGTTTAGGAGTCCATTGAGGACAAACATTGTGACACGAGATTTATATATATTAAGATATATTAAATTATAAAGTTTTGATCAATGAAGCACAAATAAGTAAAAAACAGGATTAATTTCACTGTATTATCTTCATTATAATATGAATTCAATTTACACTTCAGTCTAAGTAACACGTGGCCGGCTATGCTAACACCAAAAATTTAAAAAGTGGAAATAATTGAATTATACGAAATTTATTAATAGGTTAAAAAGTTGAAGATTCTTTGTGTAGATGGCAGCACCAAATATATTTCAGCTTTCATTTCAACCCAGTCGAAAGGTATCGACATCTGTTAGAATCATTTGGAGTTAACAGATAATTGTGACTGTCAAATAATAACAGACAAATAATTAGCAATAAATTAAAATTGCGACTATAATTTGAGATTTAAACTATCCTATCTCTCAAGTTGGATCGAACTGCACATGGTGTGCGAATTTTATTATAATCGGTTAAGTGGTTTAGGAGTCCATTGAGGACAAACATTGTGACACGAGATTTATATATATTAAGATAGGTGCAGTAATGAAAGGGGGTTGAGGAGGGCGGTAGCCCCCCTCATACAGAGTTAATTGTTATATAAAACTCTTCCGAAGCCTAATTTGAATTGTTTTAACATAGGTTTACATAACAGTACTCGTTATCTCACCTCTTAATCTCAAACCTGTATTTATAGTATTAAATTTCAGGGTAAGAGAAAGTAGTGGGAGTGACACACTAGATTATTTTAATCATATTACTAATAACTATCAAAGATTTGCATAATAAAAAGTTGTTGATATGATTTATAAATGTGCCTTTCATGAAACGCAGTGCCTTGGAATTTTTTTGAATGTCTCTAATTCTCAATACACAAACCAGTTGTATTTTTTATACCATTTTCAATAGTAAACATGCAAAAATAAACTTTAATAATAAACTATTTTCAAGAAATTCTGAAAACATTTACTGACGCTAGAGGTGGACAGCCGGGCAGATAGACAGACAGACAATCAATCACACGAGCAGGAAGACAAACAGACTATTTAAAATCCTAATCACTTTAAACGTTGTTAAAAAGTCCGTTTAATAAAACTGAAAATTTAATTTCAGTCGTATTCAATTAAAGTTCTTATTGTATCTGAATGTTTTTGTAAAGCTCTGTAAATCTTAGTGCTAATCATACTATATTCTATAAAAGTCTTTTTTTTTATGTGGAAAGCATACGAATAAAAAATGTAATTTTTATCATGATTTGTACAAAATAAAGGTATTAAAACATTTTTTGCAGAAATATCTCTTGTCGAACGCAATGCTCTAAAAGTCTTTGCAGTGTCTCTGTATACAAACCAGTGTCTCAATAGTGCTGATATTTACCCTATTTTCAGTAGGGAACATCCTGTTATGGACTTAAATATCCTATATCAGTTTCAAGGATTTCCATGGATATTTATGGGAGTTTTAACGCCGAAAGACAGACAAACCGAAGTCATCAACACTTTAACAAGTGCCGCCCAGACGGTGTAGTGGTTAGCGTCCCTGACTCCTACACGGTTGGGCCTGGGTTCGAATCCCGGAAAAGGCATGGATGTGTTGTCCCTGTTAGGGGCAGCAATGACCGCCCATTAGCGGCCCCTTCACAAATGGTCATCAATGCGGCGACCCCCCTTCCCCGGCCAATGCTTGTGGCATGTGCGCCGCGCCATTAGAAAAAAAATAATAATAAAAAGTACAAAACTTTGAATAAACACCCTAAAATGCAATAAACTCGCAACAATTGTTTCGGGTTGAAAGAACACACGACCCTTCGTCAGGCGAACAAAGTAGGCACGATTGTGTAATCAAAGTAGCAACGCAAAAACTTTGAATAAACACCATAAAATGCAATAAAGTCGCAAAAATTGTTTAGGGTCGAAAGAACACACGTCTTTCGTCAGGCGAACAAAGGAGACACGAGTGCTGCAATTTGGTGCGTTGCCGCTTTGATTGCAGCATTCATGCCTAATTTGTTCGCCTGACGAAGGGTCGTATGTTCTTTCGACCCGAAACAATTGTTGCCAGTCTCTTGCATTTTATGGTGTTTATTAAAAGCTTTGTACTTATTACTTTAAAACACCAGTTCTGTGGTGCTTTCTTATTACTTGTCAACTTTGTTGGAAAGTTTTAAAAAGTGAAGTTTTTTCAGAATAGTGCGTAAAATGATATCGTAATCATTGAGTTTTATTCCAATTGATGTGAGATTAATTTCCCTGTTAACTAATTTTAAAGATTAGGATATTTAATAAAAACGAAAATAGAGGCATTTCAAGAAATTATGGAACAATGAATTAATTTAAAGGACTGAAAATGCACAAAAAATGATTTCACTTCACTTACAGTAGATTTCAACAGATAGGTAATAATCATTTATTTAAATTATATGATTTTTTTTTTTTTTTTTTTGTTACAAATTTAATCTCAAACTTACTTTAAAAAAGAGAAAATAATATGCATATTACAGTTATTTATCCTTGTATAACACTTTCAACAGTCACTGTAAAAAAATTCTGTAACTTTCTTACAGAAAATTTCTGTTTTCTAAGGCTACAAAAGATTAATATGAAATTAATTTTATCTCAAACTGCGAAAAGACATATTTTTTCTCTACCATTTATCTGTAACTATTGTTACAGATATTATCTGGTGGGTATATATTTATAAGTTTTTATTTATTTATTTTTTATGCTACTGAAAACTCAATCCTTATATTAAGGCATGATAGTGAAGTGCTAACTAAGAGCGTGAAACGTTATTTCACGGCTTTGAGGCAAAGTTTTTGTCTACAAGAATACGGGCTAGTACCCTTAGAAATACACCCCCTCGGAGTGTAACCCTTTAGGGCCAGTTCCCAAGTCTAGACAGTTGGTCTTAATAAAGACATCAACGCCTTTGTCTACTATACGAAGAGCTTTGGCTCGATCCTGTCTTTTCGAAGAGAAATATTTTACTTAATGTGAGTTATTTTTTACATTATGTGTACTACGAAAAAAATATGTTTGTACGAATATTTTCTCTAATGTTCGGTTACGGAATATTTCTGTCTACAAATTTTTTCCGTAACATACGAATATTTTCTGGCAACTCTTGCTGCCATAAATCTGTGTTACAATAGGATTTAGTGTTTCAGTGAAATTCAAACGTGATTAAGATTTACAAAGCCACACAAAAATATTCTGGTTCATTAAGAGCAATAATTAGAAATTTCTGAAATTGCATTTTCGTTTTTATTAAGCGTAATGAAATTTTCTAACAGGGTTTAAGTGTGATTATGGTTTGAATTTGTCTATCTTTCTGTCCGCTTGTCTATCTGTCTGTTTTCAGCATCAGTAAATATTTTCAAAATTTCTTCCAAATAAATAATATATCTTAATCGATTTTAGTATGATGTGTTCCGTACTTAAAATGGTAAAAACAACATAAAATGTACACTCAAAAGAATGCTAATTTATTGCGTTTTACACGAGGTAGTTTTATAAATTATATTTAAGTAACTTTGTACTACACAAATTATAATGAAATTAACATTTATTTTTCATATGCTAAAAATATACGAAATTATGGAATGTTTAGCATTAATATTTACAGTGCTGCATTAAAATAGCACTGCTCTGCATGAAAATTGCCCCCAACAGCATTTTTGAAAATTCTTATGTAAAATGACCTCCTAAATCAGAATATGACGCCCATTTTGCCCTATCACCCACCGTTTTTTAGGGATGTCCCCTGATTTTATCACTTTTCAGTAATTTTAAGGAAGTGGGGAGGAGATTATTTTGACTGTTAAATATTTTCTGAGGGGCTACAGTGATGGAATATTCTAAAACATATGCGGCAAGGAATTTTAGGGGGGGGGGGGGAATTGCCATTGAATTTATGTATTGCATTTCTTATGTTTTTTTAATCTATTATTAATGTTATTTATTAAACATTATATTTTTTTGTTTTTAAGTGTTAGATTAATTCTTTTTCATTCTCCAAAACAAATTTATGGCTACAAAATTACCGAACAGCGGTAAAAATTGGGATAGGGGGTGGTGTCCCGAGAAAACGGTGGGTGACTGAGGAAAATGGGTGTCATATTTGGATTCAGGAGGTCATTTTACATAAAAACCAGCAAAAATGGTATCTGAGCTCGATTTTTTTTTTTTTTTTTTTTTTTTTTCGGCGCAGTGTAATCAGTTAAATTAAGGATACAATTAGATATCGCCAGAATTGCATTTTCATTTATATTAAACAATTTTAATATCTTCTAACGATGTTTTAAAAGAGTGATTATGATTTGAATCAGTCTCTCTTTCTGTCAATCACAGAAGCCAGTTTCCAATATTTTAATTTACCGCATAAAATTCTTTCTTTTAAATAATATATAGATGTATGTATATTAGAGTCTCCCTTAAATGAGGGGATCTTTTTTTTTTCTTTTTTGAAATCCGATACGCATAGTCTCTAATTTTTTTCAATTTCACCATAAACACTTTTTATCAAATTATCAGCTCTCTGTGATAATGTTAACACGTGCCGAATTGGCGGGAAAATCGTAATATAGATATTAGGATTTACACTTATAATTGATGTCGCACAACTACCTGCAGCTTTAGTGCGTTCACTCTGCTCCTTCCGCTACATACGCAATCTCTCCTAGCTTTACCTTATATAACCAGCTGTTGTACCCATTCTTAACACGAGAAATGTCAAGAGAAATTACGTGTTATCAGTTGGATGGAATTTAACTGAGAAATAGAAAAATGCTTTATAATCTGAAAGCATAATGTATCTGATTTATTTTGTGTATCCATGGAAACTAATTGTTAATTTTCTGAACAGCATTTTATAAAAGAACAATGCATTAAATAGTAATAATACATTATTTTAATTAAATACTTTTTTTAATAATATTTTAATAATATTTTAATTAAATTAATAATGAAAATAGAGTATGTTAAAAAAAAAAAAAAAAAAAAAAATCCATGTATCGTAGTTTTTTTTTTTTGTGGGATTTTTTACGTGAACCACAAACATTATACACACCAAAACCTATACAGCTAATTCCAATTAACACAAAAATATTCGCCCCTAAATTTCAGGTTATTCGGGAGATATTTATATTTGCTATTAGCTGCATAGACAGACAGGCATGCATAGGAACACAAAAGCCATTGACTATCAGCAAAACCCTTCTTTGTCAAATATCTGCTTTGTTTGTCTAATATGTGTATAATGGTAACAAAAATATATATCTAGTAGTTTGCGAAGCAATATACAAAACGCAACGAATAGATTTTGTTTAGCCCTGGCAACTAATTCCTAATTTTATATACACCCTTTTCTGCACCAACCATGCATTTAAACATTTTAACAATGTATGTCAATTTCATTATGTTAACCCTTTCATTCCCAATTTTGTCCCTCCATAAAACAATAAATCTTATATTTAGTCATAAATTTATTTCAAAGGTAATATATATAAATATATATATATATATATATATATATATATATATTAATAGGAGTTAATAAAATAGCTAACAAAGCAACTGAGAGGTGTTTACTTATGTTTAATATAAAACTGACGCCATTAAAAATTATAACTTTTCAATAAATAAAAATATCAAAATTTTGGAAGAAATATATATTGTAATAAGTTAAAATACAAATTATAAACATTAAAATAATAAAATAAAAAATATTTCAAACAGTTAATTTACCGAACCCTTTATATCCCAAATTAGCTTATTTTTGGAAAAATATTTTGAAACTTTTTTATTATATTTCTTTGCTGCATGAGAAATATCTCATATTCAATTTAGCTTAAACTATAGCTTAACTATATTGAAAGCTTAAACTATAGGGACTTTGAAGCTCCAATGAAATCCTGTAGTAAATGTAGGTTATATTAAAGAATTTTTTTTTTTTTTTTTTTTTTTTTTTTTTTTTTTTGGGGGGGGGGGGGGACTTTAAAGTCCCTGTGGGATACAAAGGGTTAAATAAAATTGATGTACATTATAGCACATGTAACATTCATAAATATGACAGACATAAAATACATATTATATATATATATATATATATATATATATATTACATAAGTATGTTAAAATGCGCTAAAAAGAAATTCGGTCTGTAGACCACAATGATAAGAGATATTTTACTGTGTTCCTGTAAACAAGCTACAAACATTATATACACCAAAAACTATCTCACAAATATTTGTATCAAATTTTGCGACATTAGGATAGTTTTGATGACCGGACCGCTCTCACAGTTTTCCATGCAGACAAGCATATAGAGAGACACCAAAACTTTTCCAGTCTGAATAGGGTGGCGTCACTGATGTTTTGGCAAAAACATTGCATTAAATTTTGGAAATAGAAAATAATTGCATTGAATAAATCGTTAGGAACTTAAAAAATCGTAAGGAATCGTAAGTTGAGTATAATTATTTTCAATAGGCTATAACTTAAAATATTTTGGTTTTTATTATTAAAATATGTAAATAAATAAATATGTAATCCGTATAACTAAAACAAAATTGCAGGAAATAACAAAATGATTATATGAATGAGAAATCTCTACTGTGATCATCACATCGGATTACAGAGCATTTTTCAGAAAAATTTTTATTCCATTATGTTGAATGTCATTTAAAAATATATAAATAATTCTCATTGCTGAAATAAAAAGTACATTTTATAGACAAGTTATAATCATCTTTCGAACATGATATTAATGTGTCATGATAATTTCAGAATACAATTCTGATAATATTAAACTAATTTCATCTTGTCATGATGTCTTTTACATTTCTTATTACGTAAATCTAAAGCAGTAACATTACCTCGTCAAAAAATTTTGATAATTCTATTTATACTTTCTTATTTAAATATTTCAAAAATCTCTTTTTAAAAAAGATGCAACATAATTACGAATGAGTTCTTTTAAATTTAATTCTAATAAAAAAAAAAAAAATCCTGAGAAAAGCGCCATTTAAAAAGAAATTAAATATTATAATTTTTTTGCATATAAGATAAAATAATTATTTCAAAAAATAATTTATAAACATTGCACGATGTTGCAATAAATACATTTTTTGAAGATATTAATTTAATTTACAAAACTTTTTTCCCCAGAGTATTTTGAAGGATAGGATTTTGTTTTCCTTATCATATATTTAACACATCTCAACTAAATTGAGAGGTAAATATCACAGGAAAGATCTTGAACGTATAGAATGTCAATGTGAATAATTAACCTGCAAACAGCTGTTTCGGTAGCATTGATCGTACCGTCATAAACAGATAAAATAACGAAAAAGAAGTACCTCCATATATAAGAAGATAATCGGATTCTATGTCTGTTTATCAACCAATAAAATTAAGCATATAGAAACAGAGAATCTACATTTTTCACAACTACCACTTCTCAATTTTCTATTGGCTAAATTCACACATTTGTCGTAGATTCCAATTCCTTTCTTATACATAGGAGCAGTTTCTTTTGGTTTCCTTATACACTGATGACGGTACGCTTAATACTACTGAAACAGCTGTCTGCACATTGATTATTCCTTTTGACGTTCTACACATTGAAAATTTTTCTTGTGTTTATTTGTGTAGCGGCAAATCTCCTGTTAATTTTTTTAATTATATGATGTGTGTAAATTCGGTTCATATGTATGTTTTTGATTGCTTTGGAATAGAAATATGTTAGTTATGCTTTCTACAGCATGTGTCCTGTTAGAAATAGTATAAATAACACTACCCATTTAAGTGAATAGATTTTCAAAAGAATTCGGACAGGTTTTGGTTCATAAAAAAGTATATCTTTAAAGCACATTTTTCTATACTCATAACGCATAAAATATAACAAAATTAGTATACGTTATTTGTATGCACAAAAGCATGTTTCCCTATAGAATATGGATCTCGTAATAACCTTGTCGGAGAGCGGAGCTTGTAACTGGAAGATTGCAGGTTCGGAGCTCGAACCGGCCTAAGACTATTGTAAACATTAAGTCGGCTGCCGCACATTAAATCCGTCGTGACCACAGTCTTCCATGTTCCCATCCAAAATAATACCATAATATTTATGTGGACACCGACGTGGGGAGTCATCCCGACCGTGGAGGATAAAATTTGTGATGGCATGTCTTCGGAACACCTATAGGGGTGTGTTCTAGACTGTCGCCGATTGTTCACAATGTAGTACTAGTGTAACGTAAAATCCACTCAAACAACCAACCTATATAATATGAGTATGATTAGCATTTATGAATATCTTACAGGGCCACACAAAGTTAATGAGATTCATTATGAGATTTAAATATAATTTCGTTGAAATTTATTTTCATTTGTGTTAAGAGGGGGTTTTATTTATTTATTTATTTACGATATTTAATTTTCAGTACACCAAATTGTGAGTATGCAATTTTTTGATAACATGAAAAGCTACACAAAAGTAATGTATTTCAAAATTTCCTTTTAAACAAAGCAATAAAGGTATTTTTATAGGAATTAATCCCTAAAATTTAATGCAGAATATGTTTCATTGTGTCAACACAATAACTTGAAGGATTAAGAAAATGTTTAATAACACTGGGCTGAAGGGAAGGGGGGGGGGGGGATCGAACCCTGATACCATTCTTGCTGATTCTTATGTAGAATGATCTCCTGAATCCGAATATAACTCCCACTTTCCCCAGTCACCGGTCGTTTTCTCAGTACATCACCCCCTCCCCAAATTATTATCACTGTTCGGAATTGTATGGCCATGGAATTTGATTTGGAGAATGATAAAATTAACACTCAAAATTATTTAACACTCAGAATTCATAACTCATAACTTTTCAGATAATTTAATACTCAAAAACAAAAAAAAATAATAATAATATTTAATAAATAACGTTAATAATATGTAGATTAAAAAAATATAAGAAATGTAATACATAATTTCAGTGGCAAATCATCCCCTACATTTTCCCCTTGCCGCAAATGTTCATGTTTTAGAATTTTCCAACTCTGTAGCCCCTCATAATATATTTAACAGTTAAAATAACTCTTTCCAACCCTAAAAATCAAATTTATAGCCATAAAATTACCGAAAAGTGATAAAAATAGGGGTCCGTTCCCAAAATACGGAGGGCTATAGGGCAAAATGGGCGTCATATTGGGATTCAGGTGGTCATTTTGCATAAGAATTTGCAAAAATAGTATTGGGGGCAATTTTCGTGCAGAGCAGTGTAACCTAAGCGAACAATACTTTTTTTGTTTGTTTCTACTTTTCAATATATGAAGCCATTAAAAAAAAGTTTTCATATTAAAAACAATTATATATAATTTATTAGATAAATATATATATATATATATATATATATATTGGTAAATACTACGTTTCTCAAGTACAATCTATTTACTTTAATAATTGAGGCGCATAAATTGTAAAAACTAGAATTAAATAGATTTCTATGACCTTCATAAAGATTTATTCTAGATCATTAAAAGAATAAGAATCCAAATTTTGCAGTAGGTTTTGTGGCTTTGACCCAGTGCCTTAAATGAAAGCAAGAAGACATTTTTATATCCTCTCTGGTCAAAATTTTCTTTTAGTTAACAAAAAGATCTATTAAAGTAAGGGGGAGGGGAAAGATTAAAGGTTTGAAAAAGATATTGATAATATAATTCTTGTTAAAATATAGAAAATTGCTCAAACTATGCAAAAAACTAATAGAGGTTCATAATTTATGTTTAATGTTCCTGTTTTATTTTAATTTAGGACGAAAGTATAGAAAAAATAGGGAAAATTTAGAACACAGAGTATTCTTTATCATCAGACAAAAGCAGAATTGAGGTCATTTAGTTTACCCGTTGATAAAAGATTCTAGTTTTTTATTTTATTTTCAAATATCTCTAATACTGAAATTATACTGGAAACGTACAAGCTAGTGTTTGAAAAAACATTCAGTATACATGTATAAACCTTTAATTAAAGTATACCAAATTCATCAATATTTAGCTAAAGAAAAAGAAAAATTACGGTAGGTGATCACATTATTAGAAATTTCTTTAACTTTTGCATTTTTCAATTTTCTAAAGAAATGCTGGACAAAATGGCCCTGGACAGTACACTACTAAAAATTGTGGACCAGTTTGAACAAAACTTTTATGTTTTGTAGCTATGACTATAAAATATATCTTTGGTTTTTGTAACATTTTATCCTTAGTTTTAGCGTCCTCAGTTAATAAAGCAATAATTTTGCATGCATATTTAAGCAAATCCATCTTTCGATTAAAATAAATGTATGATTATCGGCAAAACAGCAATAGACTAAAAAAAAAATATTTCAAATTTGAAAATTTTCAAGTCTAGATGCTAGATATAACAGATATACTTTGTTAAAAAATAAAATAATAAAATAAAAATTCTCAATGGTTTTCTTGGTTAAAATCGGTAAGTAGGTCACTTTCACCTGTTCATTGTGTTCAATCTAAGACGTTTACACACAATAGACATTTTTAACGGTTTTACAAGTGAAAGTTTTTTTTCTTAAGCTTTATACTGTTGCTTCAAGAGGGGAAGAAGATAAAAGTTTCCTTCATAGTTAAGATGGAACAGTCAACAAAAAATACACTTTAAAGCTTCTCCCGTACTCCCTCCGCTCAAACTAAGTGGCGTGATTTAGGGACTGGGTATATACTGCAAATTTTCTGTATTTTTTCTTAAAAATGATATTTTTAAAGTCTTTGTATTAGAAATGACGAAACTCTTTTTTTTTTTTTTTTTTTTTTTTTAACTAATATTTTTTTAACAAGCCTGAGGAAAATTACATTTAATTGCTGTTTATTAATAATTCAAGGAAATAAAATTTTACAGCGTTTCAACCAAAAACTTGCAGCTAAACGAAAATTTTTAATGATTTAATTTAAATTTACATTGAAAATCCGTAAAATCTTGAGCCTTATTTTAATAGAAATAAAAATACTAAACCTTATTTTATGAAATTCAAACAGCTGTTTGAAGTAAATGTTATACTTCATTTACTGTAGTGTTACATATGCTAGAGAAAGAAATTCTACGCTAAACAAGCTGACAAATAATATGCACATTTTCTTTCATGGTCAAACTTATTGATGATCTAATCAAACTGAAATTCAAATAAAATAAGTGATTACACTTTGCTTCTAACCTATAATTATGTTACAAACTACTGCAACTGTTAAAAGAGATATGTATAAAAAACAATCATGTAACAAAATTTTTAATAGCATTTTTTTAACATGTCGCAGTCTGGATAAAAACATCATCTAGTTCAAACAAAACATTTAATTCAAAAGTTATGCCCTAATGTACAAAGCAGAATTTGAGCTTCATGAAGATTAATAAATGATACACATTATTTACAAATCACCGTAAAAGTAATTTTACGGTAACAAAAAGTACAGGAAAGGTACACGTTTATATATATTATATATATATATATCAGCACGAGTATTTTTATTAAGTTTGTTATTGTTATTATTACTTAGTTAAAGCAAAATTTCTAGATTCATTAAAAATTAATCCAAGCAGTGATTTAATAAGAAACATGAAATTTTCTAAAATCGACAGGAAAAACCATAAACAATTTTTAATGTTACTAAAAATAAATAAGATAAAAAATAATGAGGTTCTCATAGATAATGAATACTTTTCAATTGTACGTACTAGTTTTATCATTTAGTATTCAATATGTTTATCTCCATGATAACACCTTAAAAAATATTTTGTTTTCGTGTAGTAAGGAAGAAAACTCGTACAGATTATATTCATAACTTTCTTTTTATTTTAAAGAAAATAATATGGTGTGTCACTCAAACGATTTTCTCTTACCCTGAAATTTAATATTATAAATCATGTTGGAGATTAAGAGGTAAGATAACGAGTACTGTTATGTAAACCTATGTTAAACAATTCAAATTAGGCTTCGGAAGAGTTTTATATGATAATTAGTTCTGTGTGAGGGAAGCAACCGCCCCCCTCAACCCCCTGTGTCACTAATGCACCTTCGTTTATATAGAATTTAATTCGGTAAATAAAAAAATAATTCTGTTTTTTTTTTAAATAATTTATTAAAATTAATTTTTTTTAAATTACCTTTTATGATAATGCAGACGATTTCCATATTAGAGAAGTAGTATAACACTAAATATCCAAAAAAATGTTAAATTTATTCTCAACATTACATTTTTTTTTTTTTTTTTTTTGTAAAAATTTAAAAAAAAATCGATAAATTATCGCAGATCGATGGTTCAACCATTCGTTTTAAAGGTACTGGCGAGCTCTTTTGAAAGATACCCATCATGAAAATTTACTCCCCTCGAGGGGAGACTTCCCCCCCCCCCCCAGGAGGGGAGGCGAGGCTCCTACATACACAAAAAAAAATTTCCCAGTTGACTATCTCTACTACAAAATATATATATTCGTTTCATTTGGTTTAGTGCAGTCTATAGATGCTAAACTCTACTTATCTGCAATTTCCCCCATAGACGTAATGTATTTGAATACTTTTGAGTGTCCCTGTACACGAACCATTTGCTTCATCTCAACGAAAAGTTTACTGTAGCATCCCTATATGATACACATTTAGAATACTGAGTATGGAATTGCTGCTACTATTTGTTCTTGAGATATGCTGATAACAGACACATACACACACAGACACACAGACCATTCGCTAAAAACATAATTTTCGTGTTGAGGGGACCTCAGAACATGTAAATATAACAAAAACTCACGTTCGAAAATTTGACCCTAAAACAATACTCTCTCCACCCTGTGGGTAAGAGAAAGTAAAAATATACAATAAAGTAGTTCTATGTAGTCTTTATGTAGTGATTGCCCTTATGGTATATTAACAAATAACAGCAAGCGTACAAAAGTATATTTTATTTTCAAAATAAAAACTCTTTATAGCTTTATTTCTAAAGAGAAAGCATTAAAAAGGTTGCTTTTGTGTAGTCCTGTATATCGATTAAACTTTGTATGCGCACCACATGATGTACTGAAAAAAAAATCCTCAAGATACTGAAAATTTACATTGAAAATATTACCTTATATCTCATAATGAATCAAAACAATCTTGTGAGGCCCTGTAAACCAATGAGTTTATCAAGCCATATTTTATTTTCCAGAAAAAATGCTTTTTTTGCGTATTTTATACATTAACTTCATTATATTTGTGAAGTATAAATATATTAAATAATGCTCTAAAAATATACCTTCCATAGGCCATAATGCACTAAAAGACTTTTATAAATTCCTGTACTCATATCAGTTACCTTATAGTTACATTATTATATTATTTTCAATAGCAAACATGTATTATGAGGCTTGAAAAATGTAAATAAATTTCAAAGCATTTTATAAATATTAACTGAAATTAGAAAGAGGAAAGACAGACAAACAGACGAATTGAAGGCTTAATCACACGTTAAAGATTGTTGGGAAGTATTAAAATTTTTAACACAAACGAAAATCTAATCGCAAAAATTTCAAGTTATTGTCCTTAATATACCTGAATATTTTACTGTTGCCATTTAAATCGTAATGCTGATTATGTCATATTTTATAGAAATCCTTTTTTGTGCATATGAATAATAAATGTCTATTTCATTATGATTTGTGCAATGCGAAAGGTATTTAAATGTGAGTTTAAAAGGCATTTAAATATGATTAAAGTGTTATAAAATGCTAGAAATTGACATTGTTTTCAGTATCTCTGTACTCAAACTAGTCGTGGTATTTAACTTATTAATAGGAACTTGAATAACATATGTTAGTCTGAAGAAATTCTAAATATATTTATGGACATTAGAGTATGGCCAGACGGACAGAAAGGCAAAACGAAATCAAACTCTTTCCAACTGACTTGGAAAAAGTTAAGAAGTTTTAAACACTTTTCGACTTAGATAAAAAGTGTTTAAAATAGTTTTTACTCATTTTTTAAATATAATTTTAAAGAAAATTTTATTTTCAAAGCTTTAGTGTTCAATGCATAATGCTATTCAAAGTTAAAGTTTACACTCCAGTGTTATAAATGTAAATAAATACTAATGGATATATTTGTACCTTAAATAATCTTTTCACGCAACACTTTTATTTTCTATTCATTCAGTTATTTTTTTCTATATAAATTTCTAACAAGAGAGAACAAACATACAGTTCTCATACATTATAAAACACTTCAAAATTGTATTTACTTCTTGCAACAATTCACCTGTAAAGTACGTTATCTCCGTGTTGCCACTTTAAAATATATTTTGATTTTAATAAGAGAGAATAAAATCTCACAAGACTGACATCCCCACCGTGGAGGATCAAAATTGCGATGGTATCTTTCCGGACCATACTTAGGGATGCGTCCCAGACCGTCGCCAATTACCCACTGCGCAGTACTAATGCGGCGTTAAACCCAACCAACCAACCAACCTCATAAAATTATTATTATAGTTTTACTTTTAAGAGAGCAGAGAATAGTTTTAAGGTTGTATAGTATAATAAAGTTTATCTTATTATTATTTAAATTTATATTTTATATATTTATTTATTTTATATATTTATTTATTTTTATGTGTAATACATTTTATTGTTTAACTGTTAATGCATTTTACTTCTGTAATGACTTCTTAACATACATTTTGTTTGCTTAATTATGGAGAAAGGAATCTCGCAAAATTATACTTTGTCGAAAAAAATCTCGTAATGTATATCAATATTTTTGTGTGGCACTGTAAATCAAGTACCAAAGCTAATCATGCCATATTCCTTAGAATGCATACTTATGCATTTTAAATAGTGTATTTTGTGTTTTGTACCGTTCGCGTTATGTTATATTTTGTCCTAAATAAAAGTATTAAAATTTACTACAAAAAATCTCTCTCGTACTCTGTTATTTAATATTTTTTAATTGATATTGTTGGTTATATTATATTTCATCATTGGGACGAGTGGGTTTCATTGTATTCATTATAGCTTGAGTATTACGATCTAATTCCTTTTTTTTTTAATCTGCTGTTTAGAGCGTTATTTATATATTTTACCATGTTTTTATTAACTTCTGTTCTTGTTTGTTTGTTTGTCCGGTACAAATCTTGCAATCGAATTTCAACTAGCTTCCCTACTAGCTAGACATTTGAAACTTTCACAGTAGCTCAGAACCCCGTGACAACACAATACTTCGAAGTCCGATTTTCGAAATTTTGACTAGTTTTCTTATAATTACTTAAAATGTGAAAATAATAACGTACTAATACCGTTAAAATAGCCATTAAAATATTAGCTATAATTTAATTGTTGCCAAAAAAAAAAAAAAAAAAAATTACGAGTTCATTTTCTTTCGACATAAAAATAAATACATTTAATTCAACGTGCACGTTAAAAAGTTATAAAAAGTTAAATTATGCATGTCACAAAAATTCACGTCATTATCATTTTAAAAATTCTATGCACATTGATAAGAGCTCTATAATTCATTAGAAAAATTAAAACATGGTACATAAAAAGTTTTTTTTTTTATCTTATAATTATTTTTGGATGAACATTGCATTGGTAATATGTTTCTAATGCAGGTTAAATGTTATTACGCATATATGTGTGTGTGTGTATGTTTATATATATATAGGAAACGTGACATAACACGCTTGAATAATATACCCCGCTAAAAATAATCTCAATATTTCTGCAGTTAATTTTAGAGAAAATCTACAGACTATCTTAAGTTATTTGGCCCATTCTTAAGAAAATTTACAAAATTACTTCATACTGTCCTCAAAATTTCTGAAGATATTTTATAGAAAAAGATAAATCTTCAAAATATTTTTAAATATTTGAAGAAAATCTTAAGAAAATACTATTTTCTGAAGTATATCTTGGGATTATTTTTAGTGGGGTATACAGTTTCATGATGAAATATTTATTGAAATAAGAGCACAGACAGACAGACGGTCGGAAAATTTTCTATTGGGTGAAGAGTAGGTAAACGTATCAAACTCCCAGATAAAGATTGAGACGTTTTAACGTCGCAAAACAGTTTGTCAGTAAACAATTGGCAGCGGTTTGTTATTTATTCATTCCTAGAAATGTCCGGAAACACGTCATCGCAATTTTGATTCGCCGTTTCGGTAATCCACGCATTATTTTTTGCAAAAAATGGGAAACTCACGCATAATAACCACAGGACGCCAAGAATTCTAATATTCCATCAAAAATACATTAAAGTAGTACAAAAGAAATTTTATTACTAGATTGTTTTAAGTTTTATTACACTTTAAGTTAAGCTGTTTTTTTTTTTTTTTTTTTTTTTTTTTTTTACGTCGCACTAGTGCTGCGCAATGGGCAATTGGCGGCGGTCTGGGACTCACCACTATAGGTGGTCCGATGACATGCCATCACATTTTTCATCCTCCACGGAAGGGATGGCTCTCTCGCTTCGGTGACCCCCAGAGGTTGGGAACATGGAGGACATTGCGGCGACGACAGATTTTACGCGCACCAGCCACCATTAGTGTACACGACGGTCTTTGGCTGGCTCGAGTACCGAACTCGCCCTCTTTCAATTACGAGCCCGACGCTCTACCGACTGGGCTACTGCGGCCCTATTACACTTTGGAAACGGCTGATAAGAATGTCAATTCCTTTACAGGACAAAACAAAAACTAATTAAATAAATTGCAATATAATTATTTTATAATATTGCTTAGTTCAATTATAAGGAAAAACAAGAGTCATATATTATGAAATTAGGGATAAGTATTTAAATCAATATGAAAAACGCTGAATATTATATATTTTCGCGTTATTGCACTTCTAGCATTAAAATCAATAATAGTTCTCTTTTAGCAATTGTTTTTATTTTCTGAATATTACCAAACTGAAATAAGAATGTTAAAAGATATTACATTAATTGCCATATTAGCTGTATAATATCAGAAATCATATTTACTCTGGTTAAAAAAATAAAATAAAATAAATTTAGTAACACCATACATTTTTTCCCAATTTATTTAGTGAATATAAAAAGTCTTATTATGCCTCATTTTTCCTTTTAAGATTTTTTTTTTGTTGTTGTTGTTGTTACTTCACAATACATTTGATCATTGTATCAAACATTTAGTTTTTGCTTATTTAAACCAGATTTTGTTTTATAAAATTCATGCTATCTTAACGACAATCTTAAAATAATATCTGAATTTTTGCCAATCGCCCCTCATAAAAATCCGTTTTGACCTATGATCCCAACTTTCTCGCTCCTTTTCGCCGCCCCTTCTTAATGTCCCGTTAAAAAGCGGCAACAGGTCCTACACAAGAGATCCCTTTTTCAAACAGCACCTCACAAGGTTAAACATCCCCCCCCCCCTCTACTATGATCATACCCAAAGCTCCCCTTCGATTTCTGCTACACATTTTATGATCAGCTTAGTCGCTTTTCTAACTTTTTGAAAAGGCGATAATTCCAAGACGTTTTTCTCTAATCTTATTTAGATGAAACCTGTCAAAGAAAAAATTGATTTTTTAAATTTTCTGAATTGATTTATTAATTATATATAACTGCTTTCTGTTATTATGTCAGAGAATGTATTGTTTTGGAACAAATCTCCGAAACTGTATTTTTTGGTAAAATTACGCGTTTTGGGGTGAAGAAGGAATCTGTTTTTTAGAGGATTGTTTTAATGTCTATCTGTATGACCTGTGTATTATTTTAAATACGTTTACAAGTTAATTTTTAAGATATATTTTCATGTTTGAATGTGAAATGTTGTGGTAATTCCAATTTTTTTTAAATTCGCAATTATGTTTTAAAATCTAAATTAAGGAGTAACTAAAATGATTTCAATTGATTTTAATGTCTAAAGGAGCCTTCGCTAAAATATTTATAGGATTTAGCCTAAAATTAAAGCGCAGGAAGCATTTTAAAGACTTAAAATTATTAAAAATACCTCTTTTGGAAAAAATCCAATAACCTACTGATGGGCAGGTAGAAATGTAAGACATGTGAGGTCATTCAGTAATTCCGTTGTTAAAAAAAAAAAAAAAAAAAAAAAAAAAATGTATTTATTCCATATTAAATAAAACTGAAAGTGTCAACAAAACACTTTAAAAATAAAATAAGCAAAAATTTGCAAAGAAATTAATTGAAACTAACACATTTGTTAGACTTTTTTTTTTTTTTTTTTCCCGTAAGGCAAGTGTTAACTTCAGATATAAAAATATAGAAAACATTTATGAGGGCTCCTTATCAGTCTTGTTTCTTCCAGCCATTCTAGTTACTTAAAACTTAAATGCAAATGAAAACAATTCATGTAAAAACTATTTTATTATTATTATTATTATTATTATTATTATTATTATAAACTTAAACGGAGGGGAATATTTAGACTTTCACACAGAATTCGAACTTAATTAAACTAAAATAAATTTTAAATTTCCTATAGTGTAACGAAATCACCAGATTTAACTATCGCACTTAGCCTAATAAATGGACTCGCACAAAATCACATTTGTAAATATTAACTCCAAAGTACTCCGAATTACTTAATATTATCTAGATGCTTAAAAATGCCGTCAGATTGCTTCATCCCAGATGCAAAAAATCACTAATTGGAAGTCTCGATTTAAGGAAAGTAAGGTAAAGAGCTATTCACTTTATTTTCTCTGAAATATCCGTCCTAAAAATGCCTATATATACAGTCGGCAAAAGTATCCGAGATCTAGGGGGCTGAAGCCCCCCCCCCCCCCCAAAAAAAAAAAAAAAAAAAAACACTGACATTCACAACTCAATATTGCAGTTATAAATTTTTTATTGGTCTAGAATAACATTTTGAAAAGTTTTAGCCCCCCCCCTCCCCCCCCCAAAAGTTAAGTTCTGGATCCGCCACTACACTAGCCAATAATTCCGATGTAAAAAAAGTACACTTAAAACTGTTTTGTTAAATAAATCTTTGTCGAATCATGTTCTTAGACTGACCATGGCTCCCTGCGATTCAATTGTATAGCAGGCAGCCATGGACTGACTAAGAACATGACTCGACAAAGATTTATTTAACAAAGCAGTATTAAGTGTACCTTTTTTAGACAGGGATTATTGCAAACTTTTGCTGCCGACTGTGACAGAACACGATAAACTTCGCAACCTCCATTAAACTCTTTATATGCCTCCACTGGAACACAAAGACAATTTATATTCGAATAACTGGCAATTTTCTTTTATGCTAACCCAAGACATACTTTTCTGTTTGAAATTTTAAAGTTGACTTCCCTAGCGGCACTCCTACAACGCCCTTGCCCGGGCCCAAACATTTTTGGGCAAAGCATGTCTTGTGATACATCCGTGGAAACGTCTCTTCAAGACAATGATCATGATATAAATAGTTTTGTCCTGCAATGATTTTTAAAGGGGATACATAAGTATAAAGTTCACAATTCAAAAGTCTAAAAACTCATGTATCTTCTTTAATAATCATCGTAGGGCGAAACTATTTATATCAAATTCATTGTTTTGAAGAGACATTTCTAGGGATTTATCACAAGACATGCCTTCCTATTTGAAATTTGAAATTTACCCTCCCTGCCCCCCCCCCCTTCCCCACCCTCCCGGGCCCAAACTTTTTTCACTGAAAGAGGTTCCTCTCGAATTCATTGAACATATGTTTCGTCATTTTTCACAATTCCAACTCATTTTCGAGTTAGGAGAGGAGGGAGGGACTTTTGGAACACCCTGTGTATTTATATATATATACATATATTTGTATATAAATTACTGTCTTAAAATTATAAAATGTAATATACATATGCATTGAAATATGATAATATTAAGCATATTAAAATTTTTCATATTTTGTAATAAAAATTTAAATGCTTCCTGCTAACTAATTTTTACTTTTTACGCTCGATTATACATTATTGTAGTTTAAATACATTCAAATTTATTTGTGTATCAGTTTGTGGATTTATTGATAAGTTAATCTTTTAAGAATACTTTTATGAATAAATGTTGAAATTTAATGTGATTTTTTTTTTTTTTTAATCATTCAAAAATAAAAAATATTTAAAAAAAAATCAGTAAATGAACAGTATTATTATTATTATTTTTTTTTATTAAAAAATAATTTTAAAAATGTTCATTATTATTATTATTATTATTATTATTATTATTATAGTTTTCAAAAAAAGAAATATCCAAATTAAAGAAATTACTATTAATTTAAGCTTTCATTCATTATTATTATTAGAAGAAGTAGTAGAAGAAAAGAAAGAGTAGACATAAGCAAATTTTTTCTCACTAAAAAGTTTAGATAATTGTGTAGGTATAAACTTAATAGAAAACACTTACTTCATATTTTCAGTATATGAAGCACATTTTATACATTTCTCCAGAGTGCCCTTGCTTAACATTCCTGTTATTTATCCAATCTATATAGAATAAAAGAAAAACTTCTGAAACACAAACAGACAGTAATATAATACAGACACAAAGATAGTAATTCAGAAATATTTATTATTAGAAGAAAAAAAAAACTATTTCAGCACGTTTTAAAATTGTAAGTGCTTTAATCTTACACATTTTTCTTACTTACAAATTTATCAAGGATGCATAGGTAAATAGAAAAAATTACCAAAGCTATTAACATATTTTAAATAAATTAAAAATAGTTGGAAAAAGAAGAGAGGGTGATATTTGATAAACACAATGAAGACATACGACGGATGCAATATATTAATTAACAAAATATTTAAAATAGACTTGAAAGAAATAATGAGGAAATTTGCACGTCAGTACTCTTTCTATTTGTTTTATAGAAAGGTAACTTTTATTTCAGTGTTTAGAGAAAGAGGGAAAGAGCAATTTCTGAAATAATTTGTAGTTCTTTTTTAAAGCGTAGGCTTGTTTAGAAGTGTTTTTTATAATACAAATAGATAAATAACTAAAATACACTGAAGTTATAAAATCATTTCGTCCACATTAAAAGTTTTTTTTTTTTAAATATAATTAATGAGGGGATTTTTTTTGTTCAAGTTACGAAAATATATGGTATAGGGAATTTTCAATTCATAGAGAAATTCAAATCAGTTTTCAAGCAGTGAATGGTGGATTTTGTGCAACATTCCTTTTCTCTTAGTCTTACCAGAGGCTTCCTCATTACTGTCATTGGTAAATTTTAACACTAGATTACTATTTTAGATTAAAAATATACATACATTATTTTGAAACTAAATTCTACGAATTTCACTTGAAATTATATGCATTAATGATACAATCATAATCTCTGTACAATAAACTTTTAGCCATGCAAAGTCAAATTTAATCCAAACTGTAAAATTGCCTATTCTTTTATAAATCATTCCTTTGCCTGCACTTAGTTTCAGTATAAAAGTTTTCGCACTTATTATTGGCCTTACCAGTGGCTGACAGTTTCTGGTTTGAAAGTTGGTTGATGGAAGGTGCTAGATTCGTGCACAGATCGTGCACTTTGGCCTGGTCGTTTGGAGTTTTCTATGTTTTTTTCCGAAACTTGCATAAATACTGGCTAGAACTCCATAAAAATACCCTTAAGGAGAGCTACAGATACTTATAAATATTATCGTGCATAAAATTACAGCGTAGAATGTCTCTATACTTATTTGCTAGTACGTTAACTTATGTAGCAACTTATTTTAAATCATATTTAAACTGTTCTGAATAAATAAAGGAGAAAAATGTTATAGTTACAGATTATTTAGTTGAAATTAGAGAAAAAACTGTTCTTGGAGAAAAAATATAAAAAGCTCAAAAGATAAAGTTTTTTATTTATTTTATTTATTTTTTTTTTATTTTATTTTTTTTTAAAGCTTTTTTTATTATACTACTAGTATTTACTCAAATATATTTCATATGATCTTTTGTTTTGATTGCATACGTTTTTTCTAATTTGTTTTTGTGGTTTAAGACTGTGAATTTTGTGATTTTAATTTTGTTTTTTGTGATTTTAACTTTAATATCAGCTAAAACATACCATACTTTATTTTAAAACCTTAACCTAAGTAACCTAAACATGTGTTCCGCTGTTCTGATTTTTATTGAAAATATAAAGTAGAAATATTTTGCTTGTAACTTGTCCTTGCCCTATACAATAATCTACGATAATTTCTTTTATTAGACGAATTTAATACGCATGTTACCGTTTCAAACCACAGTATCTTATTTCAGTCATTTCGGTTTCATCTAATTGCCGAAACGTCAGTAAGAGCCTTCCTGTTAAAACCCAAATAATTTTTGGTTTCTGTGTGTATGGGTGAGGGGGGGGGATAAGGTTTTGTGTTTGTACGGTTGTGTGTATCGCGATAGCGACCGCAAAAAGTAGCCGAGTGACTTGCAAATTGGTACACGTATTCAAGGGCCATACAGAACTACCTGTATAGTTTTTGGTACTTATATTGTTTATGACTCTTGTACAGGGACACATCAAAACACTTCTTATCATTACGGCCTATGGACAGAATTTCATTTAAACAGATTTGAACAGCACTCGACATAATATAACTAACATATACTTTCATTATACTTAACAGTGTATTTTCTCTCGAAAAAAAGTGTCATAGACTTAATAATTACCTACAAGACCAGACAAAAGAATTCCAACAATAATATACAACAATCCGGAAGAAATTAAATTTGGTATAAATTTTTATAGCTTGCATGGTATTAGGTAAATTGCCAAAAAAGCTGTACTTTTTCTGCTATATATGGGTAAGAAAAAGTTATTAATTAAATAAAATTAAAAAGTCTCAGTAATTGCAAAGAAAGATATAGATAAATTTTTTAAGATTCTCTAGATCTTTTCGAAAATTAAAAATTTCCTCAGAACTTATATTTTGCATCTAGATATGCGCCCTTATACAAAACTTGACAAAATTTCGTTTTCCTTTCTTCTCGTCTAAGTTTTAAATGACACAAGGCAATTTAAATGATTCTAATGAAAGAAATACGGAATATGCTATCAAGAAAAATAAACGAAGAAAACTTAGAAATAGATAACGCTTTATTGCTCTGGAGAAAGATATTGAAGAAGATTTGATTATTTTATTTCAAGAAAAAAAAAAAAAAAAAAAAGCATCATTTATTCCATATTTGCAATAAGAACAAAATCAACTCGTTGCAGTAGGTGTCCGAAGAAAAACACATCCTTTAAAAAAAAAAAAAAAAAAAAAAAAAAAAAGCCTATCTTCATAAAGCAGTTTTTCATTAAGTCCCACCATTAAAAGAACTATAAAACCCATTCCAGCCAGCACATTGCATTTTGCACTCCTTTGGCTCATTGTCGACCATTTCGATAGGAGTTTTAAATTTTCACGGAAGAGAGAATTTCTCATCAATTCGCAAAACTCTTTTTTTTAATGAGCTCTTCACGTCTTCAATGACAAGTGCAATTTTTTTTCTTTCTTTTTTCTGGCATTGTTGTGGATGCTAGCATTGAAAACGCGCATGCGTATATCAAATGCAATTGCTTCTCTTCAAGACAAAATAGTTGATCGATAATACTAGCTATGGAAAACTATTATATCGCTCCATTTTTTTTTTCTTTCTTTCGTTTGATTTTAAATGAGGCTGCCGTATTTTTAAAGAAGAGAAAAAATGCATTTTGCTAATGACCTCCAAGCTTCTCTCACTCTCTCTGTTTCGCTTTTAAAAGCGAAATTAAAGAAAAGAAAAAAAAAAAAGTAAAAAAAAAAAAGGGTTTTATACTATACATTGCCCTATACTTTAGCAGACCAAATTTCATTGGAGACATTTTAGTAATTAAAATCGGTGGTTTTTAAAGCAGTTAAAATATTCTGAAACTTCTCTCTCCAGCGAAGGTTTTAGGAAACTTTTATGATGGATAAACATGCAATATTTCTTTTTGAATAATTTATAATTCAAATTAATGGAATACATTTATATCTTACCTTTTATTTTAAATACTGAGTAAATATTATGAAAACATAAATTAAAAAAAAAAAAATAAATAAATAAATTATAAAAACTGTCTACTCTATCTCGTACAATTTTCTATTCAGAATTATTTGTTGCATATGTTTACTTTTATTAAATAATTTTATAATTTTCCATCCATTACCTAAATTATACAAAAAACAACAATGTTCTCATGAATTTCGCAAGTAATTTTTTTTAAAGCAATACAATAAATTACAAAATCCATGAAAATAAATAGGAGTTATTATTATGCTAAAAACTTCAAATTATTTTTACAAATATGTTTTGACAAGATTTTTTATATTTTAAAATAGATAGACAATAAAGAATAAAAAGGTTTTATGGTTAGGAAAGGTCAGGCACTGTGTTACATGGGATGCAGTGTTACATTGAATTTCTTTTTAAAGCGGTGGCAATATTAGTTCCAATTTATACTACTATTTATACTACTATTTTTCTGTCAGTTATCTTTTTTTCGAGAAGTCCAAATGTTACGAAAGAATTTCCATCAATAGTTACATTTCTAAAGGTAAAATTTTCTATTTAAATTAAAATTTTTGTAGCCTTGAGTTGTTTTTACTATGAAATAAAATATATTTTAGTAGTAATGCTAATTCTGTTTAGATTCTATTGAGTTGAATTAAATGTTCTAAGTTCACATTATAGCAATACCTATTATTATTATTGATATCATTATTATTATTACAAACAATGATAGTTGGAGTACAGCATTAGAGAAAGAAACGGAGCATACTGTTATATACATAATTTATATTGTTAATACATTAAAATCAAGCATATGTTTCATGACTTAAATTTTATTACTGTTATAATTCCACATTTTCTTAAGATTTTTAATTACAACCATGATAAATGGCAAAAATAAATTAGCTAATTTTTCCAAAAACTTCAAAACATTTATAAATCAGTGAAATTATATCTCTACGAAGAAAAAGACCTTTCCCTACAGTCTAAAAAAAAAAAAAAAAAAAATTGAACGAAATAGACAACAGGTGAAATAAGGGTATTGTGGCTGATCCGCAAGTTAAAAATGTAATAAGGAAGAAATATTGAAGCGGTAAAAAACACAAAATCTTTAAAAAAGAATAAGTTTTTCTAAAACGAGCCAAAGTGAACATAAATCATAAATTTATAAATAAGAACAGAAGATGAAGATTTGCCATATTATACTTAAAGTAATGATAACACCTATTTCTTATATTTGTAATCAGACAGAACTGAAAATTCTAATCCTTCAACGATTAATATTGATGATTATACTACAATTGGAAAAAGACACCTTAACACAGTATAATAAACTTCTTTGTGAAATTGGTGAATCCGAACAGAATTGATTTCGAAGTTTCATGCTTGGAAGCAATTTTCCTATATTGTATCAGAAGGGACATTCCATCAGAAGGGACAAGCAGAAAAATGCTGGTTTCCCCTATTGAATTATCTTCATAACAAAATCTAAAATAAATTTTACGATTTATTTTATCTCATTTTATGATTCATTCTAAATCTTTAGACAATAAATATTGCTAATGTGTTTCTACCAATATGTATTTGGACACTTTAAAATTTAGACGTTTTGTCAAATATCTAAAAAAATTCTTGACGAAATTATCTTGAAACTTTGATAGCATAAAGAACATGTTATACCGCACATATTTCAGTAAGAGTTTTGTCCTGAAGAAGAAAAAAAAGAAAAGTAAAAAATTAAACAAAAATCAAAATGTTTTGCATCACCCTGTAAAAAGTAATACTCGAAATGTGTTTTGGCTGTAGCATGTCATTATGAGGATTTGTCTACTAATCTATCAAAATTTGTATGAAGCTACCACATATATTCATGGCGATATAACGGTTTCTTTAAAATATTGCAAAGAAAATTGCCACTTTTAAAGTAATATTATTTAAAATTATATTATATTTTGCAATTTTCTCAATGAATATATGTGATAGCCTCATAGAAATTTTGATAGATAAGTAGACTAATCCTTATAATCTCATACTACAGCAAAAGCGCATTTGAAGCATTGCTTTTTACAGAGTAATCCAAAACATTTTGATTTTTGATTAATTTTTTATCTTTCCTCTTTTCCTCTTCAGTACAAAACTTTTGTTTAAATATAAGAGGTATAACATGTTCTTTATACCCCAAAAGTTTCAAAATAATTCCTAAAAAATTTTTCTAGATATTTGACAAAACGTCTAAATTTGAAAGTGTCCAAATACTTACTGGTAGATATTTTGTTTTCTCAAGTATAATGTAAGCTATCCTAATATAAAGCATCTAACGGCCTTCCCGTTTTTCTTGAGTGGGCACATCAGAGCGTTCACTTTCTACCAGAACCGAACTTTTTTTTTTTTTTTTTTTTTTTTTTCCGGTGTGCCCCTGGTGTAATGCTGATCGGGCCTCGCCCTCTCACTTTCTTAACTTCTTGTACTTTACAAAAGACGAGGTTTTAAAGGGTTTTAACACTCCATTATTTTTAGACTTTCTGAAAGTTTTTGGTTTCATGGAGATGATCCAGTCCTGGACCATGTGGTATTAGAAACAACAACATATAAAGCCTGTTAAAAAATTTATTAGTTCTTCTCTATATTTCCACCCCACCTCACCCCCATTTAAAGTAGTCATTTTATACTTAAACTAATGAAATGGAACGTTTTATTTTTTCAGCCGGTAAAAGGAATTAAATATTTGTTTCAATTGAAGTGAGTTTTAATAAAAGCCCATTATCTAGAATTACTGTTTCCGCTGAAACGTAACACTGTGCCCCACAATGTGTAACACAATACCTGAGGAGTGGAGTACAGTGTTACATTGTACACCAGTACGAAAAACATTAAATATTAAAAGTAAATATTACTCTTTTTAAATTTAACAACATGTAATATATACATATGAGGTCAAATATTAATTTAAGGGATTTGATTGCTTCATATAAATGTATACACTAACGTCATGGCTAAAGAAATACGCATAACATTGTGCTTCACTTTCCCTTATAACTGTAATGCTTAAACAACAACAACAAAAAAATCATTCCAATAGCATTCAAGAAAATTTGCAAAAACGTATTATAAATATAATAATTAGAATAATTTTAAGATTAATATTTCAAATGCTACAAATTTTGCATTTTTTTAGCCATTTCTCTCAATATGCATTGTTAAAATTAATAACTATAAGCATATATTAAATACATTAACTTAAAGACAAAATTTTATAGTTTTCCTTTTTTATAAGTAGCGTAATATGGCAACGGGTGTATGCAGAGACTGATTATCGCACAAGCTCAGAAAGAACAAAAATCCTTTATAAACACAGGAGGGCTCCAAAAAAGTCTGAAAAAGCAGGTTATCGACCTTAATTTTTTCCGAAAAATTTTTCCTTTACAAAAAAAAAAAAAAAAAAAAAAAAAAGAAAGAGAAAGAGAGAGAGAGAGAGAGAGAGAGAGAGAGAAAGAGAGAGAGTTCCAAGAACCGAAATTTATAGTAGAATATAAAGAATGGCAGATTATACATCATTAAATTTCAGAGAATTCACTAAGTCAATAAATATTTTTCTTAGAAATATTCAATAATTCTAAATGATTTTGCGCTAGCTGCAATTGCAACTTTATGTTCTTATTCTAATTTTTTGTTTTTGTTTTTTGAGTTTTATTAATTCGTTATAATTTTTACTATTTTTACTGAAAACAAATGTGAAAACCTTTTTCGAAATTAAATACAATTAATAGAACAGGGGTTTTTTAAATCTTTTTTTTTTTTTTTTTTTTTTTTTTTTTTAATAAAAGGCACAAAAAATGTTCATTAAAATTAATTATAGTGCATTCATAACATTTAACTAATATAATAAGGGGTTACATGAGTTTTAAATGCTAAAAGAAAAAGCATATTTTTCCTTTTACTTTCTCTTACCCATAGGGTCGAGAAAGTATTGTTTTAGGGTCAAATTTCCGAACATGAGTTTTTGTTATATTTACATGTTCTGAGGTCCCCTGAATACGAAAATCATGTTTTTAGCGAATGGTCTGTGTGTCTATCTGTGTGTCTGTTATCGGCATATCTCAAGAACAAATAGTAGCAGAAATTCCAAACTCGGTATTCTAAATGTGTATCATATACGGATGCTACAGTAAGCTTTTCGTTGAGATGAAACAAATGGTTCGTGTACAGGGACACTCAAAAGCATTCAAGTACATTACGTCTATGGGGGAAATTGCAGGTAAGTAGAGTTTAACATTTATAGACTGCACTAATCCAAATGAAACGAATATATATTTTTTGTAATAGAGATAGTCAACTGGGAAAAAAAATGTCTATGTAGGAACCTCGCCTCCCCCCGTGGAGGAAAGAGCTCGCCAATACCTTTAAAACGAATGGTTGAAACATCGATCTGCGTTAATTTAAAATAAAGTTATCTTTTTTTTTTTTTTTTTTTTTTATGTAATATTGAGAATAAATTTAACTTTATATATATATATATATTCATTTATTTAGTGTTATACTACTTCGCTAATATGGAAATCGTCTGCATTATCATAAAAGATAATTTGTTTAAATAATAATTTTAAGAAATTATTTTTTAAAAACAGAATTATTTTTTAATAACCGAATTAAAGTCTATATGTAGGTGCATTAATGAAACGGGGGGTTGAGGACAGAACTAATTATCACATAAAACTCTTCCGAAGCCTAATTTGAATTGTTTAACATAGGTTTACATAATAGTACTCGTTATCTTACCTCTTAATCTCCAACCTGTGTTATAGTAATAAATATCAGGGTACGAGAAAGTCGTGTGAGTGACACACCAAATTATTTTCATACTATAAGTAATTTTTTATTCAAAATTTTGAGCGTGTAAAGGAGCAAAATTTAAATAATGTTTTGTAAAAATTTCGTTAAAAATTTTGGAAAATTCAGTCGGTTCTCCGCATGTCTTAAAGACTGTTCAGAAAAGCAGTATATACGATTTCTCGAAAACTAATACACCGACCTTATTGAAATTTTACAAATTTATTTAAAATAGAACTAACCAGTGCTTAAACGAAGAACTTAAAAAATAAAAATAAAAATGGCACAATTGTATGCAAAAGCACAATTTTACCCCACGTATAGCCTTGTAAAAATAGTTTTAAAGCGAAAAAAGGGGGGGGGGGGAAATGTCTTTCATCCAAGCACTAGTCAGTTCTATTTTGAAAAAATGTCTAAAATTTAAATAATGTTCGGTGCATTTTTTGAGAAATCATGTCCACAAATTTTTTGAAGGATCTCTGGGATGTAGAACCCACCATCTGTATTTTTCTAAATTTTTAATGAAAATTTTATAAAATATTGTTTAAATATCGGTCTTTTATATGCTCAAATATTTGGATAACATTTTTATTTATTTTATTATATTGAAAAAAAAAAAAAAAAGAGAAAATGGGCTTTTCTAGCCTTCAAAACTTATGTAACTCCTTAAACTACACTGAGAAAAAATTCTGTAACTGACATCTAGAATCTAAATTGTGGCTCTAGAAAAAATAGTTCTACGACATCCTTATAAATTCCAGTCCCCATTGAAAGCGAGTTCTAGAAACCCCTATTAGAATTCTAGAGCGTTTGCCTATATTATCGAGGGCAAAGTTATTTAAAAATCTCTTCAAATAAATGCGAATGCAAGAGGCGGGTTTCAACAACTATAAATCTTGGTTTGTGACCCAATTCTAGAAAATCAAGCGAGAATTTCTCGCAATACAAAAGATTCAGAATATTTAGAATATTGTTTCCCCACCTAGAAATGTGTAGACTAGAAATTCTCGATCATTTCATCTATTCAGTTTATTGGCGTACCTCATGCGTATAGCTCGGAAATCTATATTTCTAGTTTAGGGATTTAGAAAATTACCACTTATTCATTCTAGTTGCGGTATATATATATTTTTTTCTCGGTGTACATTGTAAATAGAGGAGAAAATTAGCTTCATCTCTCAAAATTGTGGAATATCAAAGAATACAAATATAGATCATAATGTTTTTATATGAAATTATAGATGAGGAGGTGGGAGAATTCAGTCTAAATTCTGCTAAGGTATTTTTACAAAAAAATTTGTAGTATTAAATTCTAGTTTCTTTATGTATAGGTTTTAGTAATTCTTATCACTCAAATAAAAAAGCTACACCTCCTTCCCCTGCCAAATAAATAAATAAATAAAACTTTTGAGATTCGGTATCATCAAAGGTTATTCGTACGCAGCGTGTATAGGCTGTGTATAGAAAAGTTCTATTTATTACATTTTATAGATTTATACTTTATATATAGCTTTATATTATACATATGTGAAATGTTTTATTTCTGACATATACAAATACCATAGAAGTTAGTTGGGGCCATCACAAAAATTTTTTTTCTATATTTTCCTACACAATTTGGCGCAGTACAAATTATTTATTAAAATTATTTTTCATGATGAATTCAGTCGATTTTAATCTCAGTATAACAATAAATGTTGAAAGAAAGTCATGTACCTTATAAACATCTGAGAGAAAATTCTTTTTTTCTTTTTTCCAAAACTGTTTTTTTTTTTTTTTTTTTTTTTTTTTAAGGGAAATAACTTTAAATTAAAATATATCTATTGTTCAATCATTCTCTTTAAAATTATTGACGAATTCTTTTGAAAGATACCCATATTGAAAATTTATACCCTCGTGTTAAAATTTCCTTCCCAGGGAGAAGAGATATCCGCATTTATGAATTTTGTTGTTCTGGTTTACTTCCATTACTAGAAATATATATATATATATATATATATATATATATATATATTTAACTTAATATTGAAGAAAAGTAAAAAATTAATTAATATTATTCACATTTATACTTAATTTTGTCCAATACTACAATATTAAAAACTGTAAAAAAAAAAAAAAAAAAAAAAAAAAAAAAAGGGGGGGGGAGTGATAGCGACACCTGTTGAAGGATTAATTTCCAATCATAAATAGAACCAATTTAAATTTAGGTCCAGCCAAATATCAAATATGGATAAATTTAATTCATTAATTCGTGAGATACAGCATGTACAAAAATTTTGACACACACACAGAAAGATAGAAACTTTTTATAAATTATCAAATGATGTTCAGGAAATCTGGAAACGTGTAAATATGTCAAAAGCCGGAGGTCAAAAGTTTTAAAAAGTTCAATGCTTTCCTTTTCATGCATATAGAAGAAAGTAAAAATCATCTTCAAGACATTCCATTCTTAGCATGTTTAAGAAAGTACTTTTGTATTTTATAGGAAAAAAGTATTTTAGTCTTTACAAAATTCAAAGTACTTTATTTTATAGGAAATAAATGTATTTTTTCAACCATTAATGTCTAATCGTATCTGCACTAGAATAATAATGATTCCGCTTTGATGAGTCAATGAGTACAACTATCTAAATGGGCTGTCAGTCTTCCATTTAGAATAATTTGCTAGTTGTATATATCAGACCTCACAAGAAGGCATTTTTAATTGCTATTTGTCCTCTACCTTTAAGATCATAAGTTTTTCTTGCAGCTGAATTGAACTCAGCCGTTCTCTTATCGTACCTTGATGTAGAAAAGACAGTCTAAAACCAAAAAAGTGAATTGTCGTCTGTATTTGAAATCACTCTGTTGGTCTATTTGTAATCATTAATTGTCCCTTGATGATATGTCTGCAAAAAGTAATGATAACACTGATAAGCATTTGTGCGCATCGTTTGTGAAACGATAGATCTAATATCTCTTTAAATCTCTTTTTTTCTGAGTTGTTAAAATATATATTACAACATCAACTTAGACTTTTTACAAAATATTATACCAGTGAATCTACCAAAACCTCAACGTCCTGTTTGTTTTACTATTTATTAAACAAAGAAAATTTATTTATTATGTGTTATATGTAAAGATATTTTCATAAAATTAACTCGTCTAGTAATAATATGTATTTCTGCAACAAGAGGTAGCCGAACCCTAAAACTTCAGTTGAATTTTTGCTTACTTTACCCAATATAAATGCAAAACTACTGAAAATACATATCCAGTAATTACCATAATACACAACGTATTTGATTTCTTTTGTATAGCCCAGTAAACATTACAATTCAGTAAATTACAATTCCTATGCATTTTCTACAGGACACATGCTTGTATAAATGTTAATAATTTGTGCTATTTTTATTATTTTGAATGTCGTTCAATGAATGTAAAAGGCATTTAAAAGAAATCTTCTCCATTGATCGTAATGAATCGAAATTATCTTTTGCGTCCTTGTATACAAGCGACAAATACTGTATACAAATTTGCACTAATAATTACATGCAACTTATAAATATTTGTATAAAATTTCAATTCGGTAGGATGATTTTTGTAACTGATGTGATTTTGGGATAATAGTGTGGTATGAATATTAATTTTCATTCAATACTGGCAATATCTTAAATTAAGGCAAAAAAAAAAAAAAAAAAAAAAAAAAAAAGATTAATAATATCGACAAGTATTATGAAACAAATAAAAAAAAAATTATGATCTAGCACACAGATTATTTTGGTTATTTTTAAAATCTACAAAATTTTAAATATTAATGTTTCAAATTTTTATAATATAAAAAAAATTGCTTAATAATAATGGTAATAAAAAAATTGTTAGTACCATGAAAGTTAATTATAAATATAGCATTAATTAGATTATTAATAATAGTTTTTTAAAAAAAAAAGACAAAGAAAGCATGATTTAAGTAAAGATACGATTAGAGACTACGATTTTCAGTTCCTGTAAATTGGTACGTTAATTAACCTTCAGTAATTAGCCTGGAAAGTTTCTTTGTAAATCATTTCGAAAAGTTCTAGTTTTCACTTATCTGACAGTTAATACAGTAGCCTCGATACAAGAATTCTAACGAAATCTGACTTAATATTTGAGCCTCCCCAGTGACCGAGAGATTTTGTTCTGAAATATGACAGACGGTAAGTGCGAGTTCGAAACGAGACGTTTTCAAATAGTTTCTACGAAATTTGCGAGAATATGAGGTAAGATAAACCATTCGAAGATTATAATATCCTTTCCTAGATCGTA
Organism: Salticus scenicus; assembly: GCA_963930645.1. Taxonomy (NCBI): domain Eukaryota; kingdom Metazoa; phylum Arthropoda; class Arachnida; order Araneae; family Salticidae; genus Salticus; species Salticus scenicus. The sequence goes on along the minus strand of OZ005655.1, from coordinate 185,975,638 downwards.
TCGGCCTTAAATCCAGTATTATACCATACCAACTTATAATTTTAATCTTAATTCCTAATAAATTTTTCATTGACACTTAAAACTGTAGTATCGCCATTAAAAAATGTTGACGAGAACTGTCAGAATAAGAAATTAATTTTGACATCTCCTATGAGTTATATTTTATAACATACACTTAGTAATGCAATATCATACCGTATGTTTATGATACGATAATAATGTATCAAATAGTGGTGTTAATAATACTATAACTACCACAAACATTAAAAAATAATAATATTAACTTTAAAGCAGATTCTCTAAATGATTAATATTATTGGAAATATATTTTTGTCTATTGCAAATACATTTCTATACATATATATAATCTTTATTAAAAATATACTATAATACATACACGGAAAGTAATGCTAAATATAGAATTTTTTTAATTTGGCATTACATTATTAAATATTTAATAAATAAGCAACTTATATTCAATAGAAAGTGTCCGGTCCTTATAATAAGATAGATTGGTAGATAAATTAACTTTTCACATTAGTCACTTTCTTAAGGCAACGCTATATCAATCACCTTGAAAAATTGAAAATTCTCATTCATATAACAATGTAGCAACTAACACGCGAAGCAATTGCACACACTGCTACTGAAATCTCAAATAAATATTCATTTCCAATTAAAAATAGAAAAATAGGTATATCATCCATTAAAGAATGTTGGCTAACCGTCAGCAAATAATAAACGATAAGGCTTCGCCCTAACGTTTATATTGTGTGTATTATACGGATGTGGTTAAATATGAGCAAGTGACGAATGTTCATATTTCGTGTCTTAGAAAGAAAAGAAAACGCTTGGGTGAACGTTATCTTTCGATTATAGCCTTCATTTTAATTGCTTTGTATATTAAACCAATCATTTATCTAAACGAAGTATGTATATAATCGGTGACACTTTGTAGCAAGTGTAAATACGTCAAGATCATTTTTTTCCGTGCAAGGTGCATTGTATAAATTTCAGGGTGTATCAAGGCAAGATGAACACGCTATGGTCACAGTAAAAAATTTTCATGAAGAACAAATTGTAATTCTAATTTAATATCACGAAACCTAAAAATCATAGACTTCTCTAAACTAGATTCAATCACGCTTTTTTTTTTTTAGACAGTTAAAGATAAATTATTACTCGTGATATATCGTGCGATAAAAATGTATGGCGGATATTAAAATTAATAATTAGCTCTATGAATCAGCAAGTGAAAGGACAATAGTGGTATTAAATCAACAATAGATACAATCGCTATATCCGTTAAAAAAAAAAAAAAAAAAAAAAAAAAAAAAATTAAGCACGTGTTAGCCTTTATATAAAAGCCTTTTTCTGAAAGAGCTTAAATTTAAAAGAGAAATCTTTGTAAAATAATCTTGTTCAAACACATGCATGACTTTCTCTTACCCTGTATTTCAACACTATACAGACATATTACAAATTACGGTGTAAAAGAACAAACCATAAACGTACTTTAAACTTCAAAAGCAGTTGAAAATATCTTTATAAATAGATTTATCTGACATATGCTTCTGGTGAGGAGTGCTGCCGCCCCTCTCAACCACATGCTTGCTACATTTACATACCTACATTCATAAGAAAAATTGAGGCAGTTATCAAATTGCAAAAGTTTATTTGAAATTATAAAGACAGGACAGGACACCAGACCATGGCGGAAGTTGAATGCCTTACTTGTTGACTCCATTGTCCCATCATGGAGGGCATACCATTTATGTATAAATAAAAAAAATGTTCATATTGTTACATTTTTTTATTGATTGTTACAATATTTAAAATTCCATTATTGTTTTCTTGTTTTTGAAGTCATTTTTGTAAGTACGTTCATCCTCTAAAATGAAATGAACTTTTGTTAAATGTAAGAACCTCTTGGTTTTAATTCCCCCATACTACATTTTTATTATATATATATATATATATATATATATATATATATATATATATACTAGCTGACCCGACAAACGTTGTTTTGTCATATAAATTATTTCTAGAGAATATTTTGCTAGAAAAAAATAACTAACTTATTGTAAGTGTGTTAGGATGTGGTATATAAGTGGAAGATGTATGGAGCGCTGTGAACGGTGAAAGAATATAAAAATAACAAAACACCAATCATTTATTTTTTTAATTTATTAAAATTGATTCTTTAAAATTATATACATATCGCTACTTATAACAATATTACTAAAAAACAATATCATTCCCTTAATGCAACAGTGTGTACAATATTTTTTGTTATCCAATCTTTCGCCAATACAAACAAACTGGATGGTTTGCCTACTCGAGAGCCACGTATAATTGTCCGTGTGAAAAACATGATGTGCTCAAATCTAAGCCACAGACAGACATCGTTTGGCCCTGAGACTTATTGATAGTCATTGCAAATGCCAATCTAATTGTAAATTGAGGACGTTTAAATTGAATTGGCACATCTGTGGGTATAATAGGAATTCGCAGTAGTAATATAGTTTCACCTCGGAATTTGTCATTTAAAATGATGGCTTCGATAACATTTTTCATTAATTTTTTTATGACTAATCGCGTGCCGTTGCACAACCGTGGTGGGTTCAAATTACGAAGCAAAATAACCGGAGATCCAACCTTCAGTTGTAAAATATGCGGTGGCATGCCTGGTAAATCCAATGAGTTTAAAAACTTTGTTGGATAATTTACAGCTTCGGTGGCATCGCAAACTGTATAATTAGATTTGTATGACACCAAGTCTCCTGGTAACAAATGTTGTATCTTGAGATTCAATTCGTTGACGTCCACATTTTTTGCTGCTAAAATTGCTCTTTCTGCCAGCCACTCATGATTTGTGTATCGTCTGTGTACATCGGGAAATATCTGGTCAATAAGAGCATCTTGAGAATCAATGATTGTGCAGAAATCGGTCGGTAATTTTATGCATGCAGTTTCATCTGTAGTAACTTTTTCATCGCCGATATCTAACAATTGTTTTGAAAATGTTTCAGCGGATGGATCTTGAAGCTTTTGAACGCACAAATTTACTTTCAGTTGTACTTTTTCAACATTAAGCCACAATGACGATGATTTTAAGCACGCGTTGATCTCATCAGCGTATGTTGAACGCGGAATAACGGGAAGTGCTTGTCTGAAATCACCTGAAAAGAGTAACAGAGTGCCGCCAAATAGTTTGTCGTTGTTTTTTATATCTTTCAATGTCCTGTTCGACGCCTCAATCGAATGTTTGTGTTCCATAGTGCATTCATCACAGATAAGAATTTTACACTATTTCAGCACTGTGGCCATGGACGATTGTTCTTTTATGTTGCACACTGCGTCTGGGTTATTTTGAATATTTAGTGGCAGTTTAAAAAATGAATGAGCTGTTCTGCATCCATCCAATACGCAATGCCAGATGATGCAACAGCCAATGCGATGCCATTATTTGATCGTATTTTGGCGAGAATTAGCGAAATAAGGAATGTTTTGCCAGTTCCACCTGGTGCACCCCCAAAAAAAAAAAAAGAATCCAACCTGTCCTGCCAAAACTGCGAGCATGATGCGGTCGTAAATGGTTCTTTGTTCTTCATTCATTAGTGGGACATTGCGAGCAACAATCGCTGCCATTTCTACAGTATTGTACTGTAGTTCACGATTCAATTCAGTGCTTATTAAATCAGATGCATTTCGATTTGTTGAATGCATACCGAAATGACTGAGTGGTAAGTTGGCAATGATAATGCAAAGATCTTCAATAGCAATCAATGCTTCATTGTACATAGCGTCACTGAATACTATCGTTAGATCGTTGCACCGTGAACGATGTTGATGCAATATATCATTAGTCATTGAATCTTTGTGATTATCCCATAATGTTTCTGCTCGGGCCGAGAAACATGTAGTCAACACTATAGCGAATAGTAGACGAATTTGTTTTGCTGTACAGTTCAGTCCTACTTCAGCAAGCATACACTCCCACTGGTTGTCGTCTTCCAGCAAGCCGAGTGCAAGGCATGCATCTTTATACGTTGGATACTGTTGTCCATTCACTTTACGTAAATCTTGAAATGACAAAGGGCCGATGACATTAGCCAATAACAGTCGAAGATAAAAGCACTCAGTCTGCCTTGGATTGACCGTAAATACTCGTTCCAAGGTGTTTGATTTGAATAAACCGGGATATGCATCAATCGGCGTGCCTTGCTTGCGGGGCATCCATTTTTTTTGTTGGAGCCCATGTGAAATAGCGTGGTACTTCTGAATAGAGTAATGTCCGTGCAAAAGCACCAAAAGCATCCGCACGATTACACAATTCAAAAAATTCGGTGAGTGTAGTTTTTGGTGGATTTATAGCACGATCAATCGCTGTCTCGCTCGTGAAATATACGCGCTGGCCATTTTCAAGATGGACGGCTAAATGAAGAACTGCTGGATCCCGTTCATGAATTGGGAAACCAAAGATACGCCAAACAGCTTCATTGGAGTTCACGTACCGGCCAATTTGGTAAAGAGTTCTTTCATCGTTGTTATTCACCGGAGGAGCATTCACATTGGTATTTTCAACTCGAAATACAGCCATATCACTGCCTTTATTCACATACTTGCAAATGTATTTGATGCTCTTCACTGAACTGCAGAACTGAACATTAATATGAGCATTGAATGTTTTGCTCAGCAGAGGCGAATATGGGACCACCCATCGGTTATCAATGTCAATATCTATGTTGTTGACATAGATGACCGCCATAGATGATAAGATTGTCCGCCATTATCGGGAATTCTTCGACGATATATTGGATATCCGTCAACATTTGTGATCGTGAAATTTTTCGGAAAACTTTTAGTACATTTTCCATCTGCACAAATAATAATGGCCTAAAAATTCATTTTTCATTTTAAAATAAAATAACTCCGTCGGATATTGACGAATTTTTTAAAAGAATATACCATTTTAACTAATTTTAACATTTTAACAATATTAACGCTGAAAAAATATTTTAAACACTTACGGTTAAAAATTCATTTTTCATTTCAACATTAAATAAATTCTGACATCGTGTTTATGATTCTAAAATATTAACTTTGAAAAAAATATTTTAAACACTTCGTAAGATACGGTTACGATTCTAAAAATATTAATTTTGAAAAAATATTTTAAACACATCATAAGATACGGTTAAAAATTCATTTTTAACACGCTTTTATTAGCTTCACCTGTATGTATGTATGTTTGTTTGTAACTTCTCTGGGAGGAAACAAAAAATTTATATTGTAAAATAAATACTTTCACTACGTGAACGATGCGGCGTCGTGGTAAGGCGCCGCGCTACGATTCTAAAGGTCCAGCGTTCGATCCCCATTAGGGGAGATTTTTTAAAAATGGTTTTTGTTAATTCCAAGTTATTTTAATTAAAGATTTAAATGTATGTAAATATTACGGTGTGTCACTCACACGATTTTCTCTTACCCTGAATTTTAATACTAAGATAGATATTTCGTGCTTTTTAGTTCACATTTCTATAAAAGCGTGTTCTTTAATTTTTTAAAACTATAATATTATTCATTTCAACATTAAATAAATTCTGACATCGTGTTTACGACAACTCACGCCATCTAGGTGGAAAAGTTGTTGAAAGAGTTGGTTAAAAATTAATTAAGAAAGAACTAATTAAGTTACAACTTTCATTTGTAAATCTAAACCATTCTCGAATCCATCTGAAGACACACAAAAAATTTCATTAAACTCAGTCCAGCCGTTTAGGAGGAGTTCAGTGACATACACACGCACAAAAGAAATATATATATAAAGATATATATGGGTGATTGCCAATCTAAAGGGTAGAAAACGAAGACTAATTTGAAAATATAAAAATTTTACCAAAAAAATTTGAAAAAATTCCTTAATTCCTTTTTGACAACTATGAATCTAAATTACTTGATGAGCTATCTCGTTAGCTATTTTTTGGTTGGTAATTAATTAATTTCAAAATTAATGTGTCAACGGAGCGGACATCACTGACCACGGAGTGGACACTTATAAATATCCAAACCTGAAAGTTATTTTGCAGCTGTATCTTTTCATCCTTATTGTTTTACTTGTGTTTTAGAAAATAATCAACAAATATTTTTACTTTAATTCTTTTGAAAAATGAAAATAACAGGAAAATAATTGTTGGTTCCGCATATTCTTTCTTTTTTTTTTTTTTTTTTTTAAATGTGATTGATCTAATATGTTGAAGACACTGGTATTTCCTTGCTATTTTTCCTGTTAAAACTTCGAAGATTTTTTAAGTTTCTTCTTTGATTTTGCGCCTTTAAAACTTTCTTTTATTGGCTTTTTTATAACCTCGCCAAAAATAATACATTTCTCAATTTCTTTTGAATTTGCTTCTGTGATAATTTTTTTCACTTTTCTCTTGGGTTTTTCAGAATCAGTAGTATTATTTTTTGACTTCACATCCTTAGATCTTTGCACATGCTTTTTGTGTTTTTCAAGCTTCCTAACCAATTTTTTTTTTCTTCACAAAGCCTTTCACTGTTCTTTTTCCACCTTTTTCTTCCACTTTCTAGTCTGCTAGATGATGATACAGATGGTTTTGTTTTCAGAGATGGATTAATTTGTGGTAGTGTGATGTTTATGGCTGCTGAACGAGGTGTCTCAGGAGGTGTATCATCTCTGAGATGTTCTTCAAAGATTATTCTGTTTCTTCAATCTCTCCCTTTGATTTCTGTTTTGGTTTTTCCATTTTTTCCTAACACTTCATTTCATTTGTTCAAACATTTTAACTACAGTATTCTTCCTTCTGTGATATATTTATCTTTCTTTAGCTTTTCCTTCTTCATGTCTTGCGGGATCATTTCTTATGCTCTTATTATACACAAAGATGTTTCACGCGACTTTTATTTCATCCAATTTTTGCTCCAATTTTCGAAAGCTGTAAACCGAAAGAAGGTTACAATAGTTGAATCAAAAATTGTTCGAAAAACTGGTTTACACGGTGTACAGTACATGTCAAGGCACACCTATTTATCTCTGTTTTAACGGGGACAACATGGGAGAGCGAAGAGGAAAACGGTGAATGAATTCCCGCCGGCGCTGTCATTTCTCGGTACATAGAAATCCTTTAGTAGTTTACTGAAGGATTTCTATCGGTACATAAAGAGCTTTCTTCTCACTGGTTTATCACAGTCTGACTTGCCAGAAAAAATTGATCGTATTCCCAATTCCTACTACACTGGGCATTGACGTGATTTGAGCCAAATTTACAATTATCTCAAAAGTTGTGTGAAAACGTGTTGTGTGTAATAGGAGCATTAGTCTGTCTCTTGCTCTCTGCATACTTTTTCTTTTTTGTTCTTTACGTTTTTCTGTAGTTTGGCTGGGAAGTTTCCTTTTCTTGTTATTTTTCTTATCTTTTTGATTTTCAACTCCACCTAATTTTCTTTTTGACTGAGTTTGAGCGAAGGTTTGTGCACATTTGTTTGTCCTGCATTGGGTTACATGCGAATTTCCATTTTTCTTGAACAGCATAATAAATTTCTGCAAATAAAATAAATATATATTTTAAGTATTGTTTTTATATATATATATAAAAAAAAAAGAAGTTATTCAATTAATAAAAACACAAAACAATTTTAGTTTTGCTGTAAAACAAAAAATATTTTTATTTATTTTTTCTTTTGAAACTAAATTTAATTATATTTTTGCAATTATTTTTCTAAAGTGTTATGTCACCTTTTCTACATTTTACCTTTAAAATTAAAAAGAAAAAAAAAAAGGACATATAGTATACATTATCATTTTGCATTACTCTGTAAACAACACTCATAAAACTGTTCTTAAAATTATATTAATACGAATTCTGTTGTTACATTTAAACCATGAAGAGAAATGCTTAAGAGTTCAGTAAAAAATAGCAAATACTGTTTTAAAGACGTTGAAATGACATTTTTAGAAAATCACGAATAAAAATATAAAAGTTAGGGGGAAAATATATTTCCATTGCACCTTAAGCAATCAGTAGGCTAACAATAAATAAATAAATAAATAAATAAATAAATAAATAAATAAAGGGATAAAATTTATTTATCAAATTTATTTAGATTATTTTTCAAATGTATCTATTTTTAAAATTAATTTTGAAAGTATCCACTCCGTGGAAAGAAGTGTTCACTTCGTGATCAAATGATGTCCACGGAGTGGAAGTCCACGGAGTGGACAGAATGTCTGATTTTGAATTTTAAGGAACAAAGCAACAACGTCAGGAACAATTTAACTTTAGTGTTGAATTAAGTCTTATAATCATTAATTGTAATAATAATTAGATAATAAATAATCCTTATAATTACTTGTATACTTCTGACCACGGAGTGGACTGATGAGATAGCCAAACAGAGGTATCACAGATGAAATCTATTTTAACAGAACGAAATAAAGCATTGAGTTCAGCAAATGTAGGTAAAAACAAAGATGGCTTCCCCCTCTTTCTTCTCAGTTACACACTGGTGACAGACAGTGCCATCTACTGAACTTTATGGGAAATTAAATAGTTGTCCACGGAGTGGACGCATTTTATTAGGGACATTTGTTATAAATTAATTAAAAAAACAAGATTCATTTTATAACTCTAAAATTTAATAAATATATTTTTAAGGATAATTATGTCCTGCTTAAATCAAAATGTAATTAAAAAACATTAATATTAAGCTTGAAAATAATGTTTTATTCTGCAGACTTCCCTTGGGGACAGTCCACGGAGTGGACATTCCAGGTTTTATCGATCGAGTTCTAAGAAAAATAAATAACATTAAAAACTTTTATAATAATATTCAACTAGAGAAAATCGTAAGAAATAGCCTAGTTGTAATTTTTTTTTCTGATTGAAAATATTTTCTATTTTTGAGGGCTAAGGGACATGGTTTCTACCCCTTATGTTGGCAATGACCCATATATATATATATATATATATATATATATAATTTATTTATTTATTTATTTATTTATTTATTTATTTTTAGAACTGGTGTAATAATAAAATTCTGCTACCCGTAGAGATTATTGATTTCAGTTAATGGACTAAAATTGAAATTCATTTTTATTTATTTACTTTTTTTTTTTCAATATAATTTGTACAATTTATTTTCCTGTGTCACAAGCTGCTCTAAAGCACTATCAATTTTATCCAGTTTCTTAAACTTTCCTGTGGATTCTTTTGAAGGTGATAACTAATGGTAACGGGACACACCAGGATATAGTGTAGGGAAGTGAACAGTTGTCCACATACATATTGTGGCGAATTTCTTTTCCCCACTTTGTATAAATATTGCTGAAATGAGGGTTTGCATTTAAAAAAAAAAGGGATGGGGGGAAAGGAAAAAGGGAAAGAAAGAAAGAAGGGAAAAGAGAGAAAGAAAGAAAAAGAAAGAAAAAAAGTTCACCCACACCATTCTTTCAATTACTTGAATATATATATATATATATATATATATATATATATATATCTAATACTGATAATATTTTGAAAGAAATAAGCTTGTCTTTTTATATTTTGGAACATGTGTTTAAAAAAAATGTAAATAATTAATTATACTTAGTAAATAAGCGTATATATAATCTGAATTTGCATTTTGTACTTATTTTACATATTTTAATGCATTTTGAGAAAATGTGATAGACGTTATATTACTCTTTTTTGTATGTATTATTTTCATATGCCCTAATGATTATTTTTTTTTCTTATAGAATCTTCTATAAGTTTATGAAATGTTTGAAATGAAGTCAAATTGTTATTATCAATATATATTTGTGCATAAAAATTCTGCCAGTTTTTATTATCATCATCATTATTATTATTTATTTACTTATTTATTAATTTTTATTTATTATTTTATTTTATTTAAATAAATAAATAAATAAATACCGATTTTTTTTTCCCTATTTTTCTCAAAAGCGCATTTCAAAATTGTTTAGACGAGATTTTCTGGTCTAAAATTAATAACTATTTTGATTCCGGTTTATAGAAATGAAGTACGAAGTCTCATGTGATTATTTAGTATTGCCATGTGTTTTCCACTGATCAAAGCAGAATAACGCCACCTGGTGATATTCTCCTGGGTTGCTGGTTAAAATTTCCCCTCCAGAAGGTATTTTGAAGTTTATAAAAATACTTTTTCGCTGTTTTCCCCTTTTTTTCTCACATCGTATCACATTTTAGTGCTGAAAAGTAAAATTTAAAAATTTAAAACGTTTAAAAAATATTTCATAATACTTTTTTTTCATCACTGTTTTAGATTCTATCATAATGAATTAAAATAAATGTATTTTTATTAGAGTACTTTTGTACAAAAATGACAGATTTTTTCTTTTTCTTTTACTCTTAATCATTTATTTGTACTAGAATCGCCCAGTGTTCGGAACTTGACAATTTTTTTTCAATAAGCGTTTAGGTAATAAATATAGAAATTCAAAATTCCCGTATGAACAATGTTCTTAGATTATATACTAAAAATAAATAAATAGATAAAATCCATAGCGAATTTGTTGCATATACAGGGTCCGCCAAAAGTCCCTCAGCCCCTTTCTATCTCAGAAATACGTCAGAATTTAGAATAATGGCAAAACATATGTTCAATGAATTAGAAGGTGCCCTCTTTTGATGAAAACATTTGGCGACCGTGAGGGCTAGAAGGGGGGCACTATGAAGGGCAGCTTAAAAATTTCAAATAGGAAAGTATGTCTTGTGACACATACCTGTAAACATCTCTTCAAAACAATGAATTTGATATAAACAGTTTTGCTCTGAGATGGTAATTAAAGGAAATACAAGAGTATAAAATCCACATTTCAAAATTCTAAAAAAAGGCCCTACTTCCTCTTATCTCGGACATGCGCCGAATTTTTGGAAAAGGGTGAAATACGTGTTCATTAAATTCGGCAGGGACTTCTGTTGGTGAAAAAAAAATTGTGCCCTTGAAAGGGGGGAGTTAGGAACGCTGCTACAGAGCACAACTTTAAAACTTAAAGTAGAAAGATATATCTTGGGATACATCCTTAAAAACGTCTCTTTAAGAAAATGAGTTTGATATAAATAGTTTTGTCTTGCGATGATTATCTAAGGAGATAGTTGAGTTTTTCAAGTTTTAAAAAGTGGATTTTATACTCATGTATCTCTTTTAACAATCCTCTAAAAACAAATTTATTTATATCAAAATCATTGTTTTGAAAACACGTTTCCAAGGATGTACCACAAGACATGTATTCCCATTTGAAATTTTAAAATTGCCCTCCCTAACAGCTTTCCTAGTCTCCGGGACCAAATTTTTTCCACCAAAAGAATTCCCATTCGGATTCATTGAACATGTGTTTGCCATTTTTTTTAATGCCAACGCCTCTCCGAGATAGGAGGGGGGGGGGGGGTGGAACTTTTGATGGATCCTGTATACAACATAGTATGGGAGATATTGTTTTTCCGTAAATGAAACTAATTGCAATATAGCAACTCTACCTTTCGTCTAATACACACCCACATTGAATCAGTATGGTTTACATATTATCCATCTCATATACCAACTTTGATGCATTTATACATCATAGAAGCTGAGACATTGCTTCATGAGATATCCATTGATTCATGAGATACAATATTTTGCTTACACATCATACACGCACACACACACAAATATTCATTTTCTAAAAATCGGCAAATCATGTTCAGGATATCTTAACATATGAAATTTATAGAAAACCAGAAATTGAAAATTTTCACGAGTCCAAACCATTCTTCTACATCATTTTATATAACAGAGCTCCCTACTGGTTAAAACAAACAAAAATTTAATCAATATATCTTCTTAAAATTACCATTTACGAATGGAATTCTGAGCAAATTTCAGCAATAGATGTTAAAATATAATCACCTCAGAAACCGCAGAAAGTAATACCAGCGCCATTTTTCGTCCTATACACACCAAAATTTCAATAAGAATATTTTTTTATAATATATATCATACACAGAATTTGCTGCATTTACACAGCGTAATAAATTAGATATAGCTTTCGTGTAAACTGAAAATATTGCAGAAGAGCCATGCCATATATCGTCCGATATGCATTCCAATTGAATCAGCATAGTTTTTCTAAAATTCACCTCACGTCATGTTTTGTAAATTTATGCATTGTAGAAGCTTAGATATAGTCTTCCCCATAATGGGCTTAAACTGCAATTTATCAACGCCACCTGTTGACCAATATGCTCTCAGACTGAATCAGCAGAGTTTTACATAATATATATGTATATCTTATACTAAGTTTGGTACACTGTAGGTGCTGAACCTTCCCTGAAATGAGAAAAGATCGCAGTGTGATCTCGCCACTTTTCGAGCGATATAGCTTGAAAGCTAATTAGCACCAATTCTAGACAAGGTCCAACTAAATAACAAGTTCGGTTTAATAAAGTCTATTGGTTCATGGGGTACAGTGCTCCCAAAGTTTTGCTAGCTCAAAAAGGCAGACATTTTCTAAAAAGGATCGAATCGTGTTCAGGAAAAATCAAATCCTTTTTACTTTCCATATATGTGGTAGAGAAAGTACTGTTTTGAAGTAAAATTTTCGACTTTCACTTTTTGTTATATTTACTCGTTTTAAGGTCCCCTGAATCTGAAAAGCATGTTTTAGTGGTTGGTCTCTGTGTGTATCTGTGTGTCTGTTATCACCATATCTCAAGAACAAAAATAGTAACAGGAAGTCCAAAATCGCTATTCAAAGTCTGTATCATATAGGGATACTACACTAAACTTTTCGTTGAAATCAAGCTAATGGTTCGTGTACGGGACATCCAAGAGAATTCAAATACATTACGTCTATGGGGCAAATTGCAGGTAAGAAAAGAATTCAATGACTGAACTGAATTCAATGAACTAAATTCAATGACTGAAAATGATGAATTCAAATATATTGTGTTTATGGGAAAATTTTCTGGTAAGTACAACGTAATATCTGTAGGCTGTCCTAAACAAAATAGAATAAGCATATTTTTATATGCATAAAAGTAAGTTTGGTGTAAATAATAATATAGAAATCATTCATCATTTGTATACAGAGCTACCCAAAGTGTTTGAATATATTGAGGAAAATATATTTGGAATATTCCTCATTATTATTTTGGATATATACTTAGAAATTGCTGGAAGTGTATTTCATTTTGTGTTAGGTGTTCTTCATATAAGACTCAATTTTTGTGCACAGTGTGAGGAGCATATATTTTGTAGACAGGGCTATCAAATATTAAGCTAAATATTCTTTTCTATTAAATGCAATTGATGGAAATGTTTTTTCTAAATTTTACTATGTCGACGAACAATTCTCAGGAATGGAAATTAATTTTTCATAGACTTACTGTAAACAAATTATTTTTTGAAATTCTATTTTCAACTATGGATTTTTGTATGATATCACGTTTTTAGGATTTCTGAATGCGAAAGTTCAGTTTTTAGCAGTTGATCAGGCGGAAGAACATGTATTCTAAAATATAAGCTACTGCCGCTCAAAAGCTACCAAACGACTTTCTCGAAGTGTAGGTAAAGTTCATAAACGAAATTCAGAAATGTAAACAACGGACCCAACATTTGACAATAATTCACCTCAAGGATGTTTAAAAAGGAAAAGGATAGACGGTATTCTGTAATCACGATTCTCTGATTGGAGAAATTCCTGCTCAAGTCTACCATATGTAACTTAAACAGTTAACAGTGCGTGATTGTCGAAAGTACGTGAGGTAGTTTGTATCAAACAGCATATTTTAATTGTTTCCCTCGTGATAAAACTGTTTATGCGGTACTATGTGCTAGTGCCTTTCGTATGACTCTTCGCCTGATAGCGGCTTTACTATATCTGTTATCAGCATAACTTAAAAAGAAATAACTGCAGAAAATTAAAAAGTTTTATATTGAAGCTCGTATTACTTTGTCACTTGAAAAAGTTGATCAAGATTGGCAAGTTTGGAGGGAAATTAATAACAGGATGAATTTACAATAATAATAATAATAACAATTATAATAAATTTAGTCACTACAATTGAACGAGGTATTGGAGGGGCGACAGTCCCCTGAATCATAATGTATTAATCACTATTTATTTTCTTTTTCGTATTATTATTATTATTATTATTATTATTATTAGAATTATTTGACTTCTTTTAAATCTTATTTTCATCAAGCACTAATTTTTAACCTAATTTTTTTAGAATTAAACAAACACAGTTTGTTAAATAATAACAGTTATATTAAAATTTTGATATGATAGTAATAATTTACTTGTGTTGAAGGAAATTTTCAAAGAGAAAAAATAGTATGTTAAATTTCATGGGAAAATGTGTAATTTTAATTTAGAATACAGATTTATGTATACACACTTTTCAAAATTACATTTAAAGAATATTTATGTTACATAACAGATTTTTTTTTCTTTTTTATTACAAATCGTGTTTTGTTTGAGATTACTATAAAAAACGCATCAAGTACAAATTAAACTAGTATGTTGCGGCCACCACAAGACTTTCTTCTATATTTTCCTATACAAATTCACTCAGTAACAGTATTAAAAAAAAAAAAAAAAAAAAAAAAAAAAGGTTAACTTTGTTTTAAATTATCACAGATTTATAGTTCAACCATTCCTTTTAAAGGTATTGACGAGGGCTTTCGAAAGATACCCATCTTGAAGGGTGCAACCGTCCCGAGGGGTGCAACCGATGCCCCCACATGCACATTTTTTTTCCTAGTTAATTACCTACTATTACCAATAATTCCTATTAATTTTACAATCACGAGTTTAATATAACGCTCATTATGTACATTTATACGAAATTTTGTCCTATACTGCCATGTTAAAAGTTTACAAAAAATGCGATCACAGCGCCACCTGATGAGCGATTGATCCCCAAATCTAATCAGCACGAGTTTATATCAGGTTGCAACTATATACTAAGTTTAGTTAAATTTCATTCATTGGTTCGTGAGCTACAGTGTCTACAAAAATAGTGATACACACAGACAGACAGACAGACAGACATTTTCTAAAAACTATCAATTCATGTTCAGGACATCCCAAAACGTGTAAATCAATCAAAAAACGGAGGTCGAAAATTTTCGAGAATCCAATACTTTCTCTATATTACATATAGAAGAAAGTAAAAATGGCTGTATAAAAATAAATGTTTGATTGAGCGAAATTAGAGATATTTGATGCTTAGTTTTACTTTGACTTGACAAGGCAATGAATATAAAAACATTTTTTACCAACTAAAATTCTTTTGCGCACTTTTTAAATATATACTAACCACCTCTGGAGACCAGCTGGTTTGCGACTCCTGAAAATTCCAAATTCCAGCAAACTTTTTTTTTATGGTGTCTTCATCTTAATGCATTGAATTTAACGAGTTTGACCATTCAATAAACATCAGGATGTTTCCTACCTTTGAAAATCTTGATCATGGTAAACTAACCGGTTCTTCTGCTTGACGAAGCTATACACGGTATTCTATGTACAACGGCTCCGTACAAATGTTCGTTTTGCAACAATGCTCTATGGTCTTACGTTAATGATTCTCAAGAATGAATCAACAATTGTTAACAATTTTAATGGATTATGTATGGGAAATAAGAACGCTGTAATTTAAAAATTGCAGCTCTTAGAACTTCAAAACTGATAATTTTTAAAAAGTCATTCCTTATACTTTAATATTAGACTGTATTTTGTTTAATATTAGACTCTTATTTTAAGATAAAAGCAATCGAATGATATCTTATTGTGAAGCTTTGCAACGTAATATCTTTAAATCTAATAACTTGATGTACATAGTGTCCTCACAAAAAAGAAACAGTTTTTAGAGCTCTTTTAAAGAAGTATAACATCTATGCAGTATCTTTTAAAAAAATTCATCAGTTTTTACTAAAAAAAATGGCCGACCTTCATCAAAAGCAATTGAATGATATCGCGTTGTGAAACTTTGCAACGTAATATCTTTAAATCTTATAACTTGATGCATATAGTGTCCTCACAAAAAATGAACAGTTTTTAGAGCTCTTTTAAAAAGTATAACATCGATGCAGTATGTTTAAAAAAAAAAAAACATCAGTTTTTACTAAAAAAAATGGTTGACTTTTATCACCATAGTAGTTAAATCTAGACCAATCAAAAATAGGAATGGTTCGCCCGGATGTGTTCCCCGACAAACTCTTTGCTTTATTTATATAGATGTTAATTCTCTAATTAAAAATCAAAATTACTTTAAAAAAATTCATTATCAAGTACGAAATCTATGTCTGTTTCCATTTATAGTCTTATCAGTATCATCAAGCAATTGAAATAAACTCGCGATGCCATGGAGCATATAGTTTTTCTATAAAAGCAATTTCATTTTATTCTGAAATCATTTAAATATGTGATGCCATTTCACACGAGAGAAATTCTGAATAGATTGCAAGCACAGCTTCTATAGCTTCGTGTCTTATACGTTCTACTGTTATAAATTATAATATCAATTTCACTGACTGTTTAAATGTAAATTTTCAAAAAACTATTCATAAAGTGCACTGAAAAAAAATAGCCTCATATAAAAAAAAATAGAACCAGAGATTTATGAATCCAAGTTTCACTTTCTCATCTCTTAGCTGAATGACGTTTGCTCTAGCTTTCAACTACCAGGTGCCGGGTTCGAATCCCGGTTTCAGACATAGATTTTCGTAGCAGTTTGAAATCTACTAATCCGTAGGTCTTGGTTTAAAGAATCTTAAAGGGGGAAAAAAATAGAATATCGCTCCAGACTCAAACCTAATCTAAGTTTCATTTTGGCTTGATTAGGCTATGAAAATAAAAATATATATATTTTTCAAATGCATCAAGAATTTTAAAACGGAAAAATCTACCATTTGTTATAAATATACTTCGATACACTCATGCAATTTCATAATATATTTCTAGTCAACATGCGCAGCTTCATAGAGAATTAAATTGCATAATAAAATTATCTTCTTTAAAATCGTATGAGATCATTAGACCAATAAATAAATAAATAAATAAATAATAAAAAATAGTACTGGTAAAATTTACCAATCAACTCTTTTACTTCATTGAAAAAATTAATAACTACAAACAAAAATTATTTTGTTTTATTAGCTTCAAAAAACTGTACTTTACTTTCTAAAATATTTTTAATTGGAATTTTTTTTTTCTTTTAAACCTTATCAAAACATTAAAAATTTACATTTGAAAATCAGCATCAAATTCGAACTCAATATTGAAAAACTATTTCCATTTATAATCCTATCGGAAGCTTTAAACAGTTGAAGTGATGCTCGCGATGTCATCTCTGTGTAAGCATCCTACTCCTTCCATTAAAACAATTTCATTTTATTCTGATACCTTTTCAGCCTGTGGCGCCATTTCGCTCGAGAGAAATTCTGAATAGATTGCAAACAAAGCTTCAATAGCCTTGCGTCTTATACAGTTCTACTTATGCAAATCCTAACATCCCTTTCACTGATTATCTAAATGTAGACTGAAAAGGGAATGAGAGACCACAAACTAAGCATCAATAGATAAAGGTAATTTATAAATATAAAATAAAAGATATTCAAATTCTGCCGTTCTATCGAAGATAGGGCGAAACTTATCCTATAGTGGATATGGATCCTTTTATGAAAACGAGAGTTGTTCTTTTATGAATGATAATTCTGCTTACTGTATAAGAGCGTGATGTTAATAAAAAATAGTGTTTGATGATATTGTAATTTGCAATGTAACATTGTGCAAATTGTCATTAATCTGAGAAAAATATTTATTAATTGCGGGACGAAAAAGATCTTTCCCAAAAAAATGTTCATAAATAATTATAAGATAAAAAACTTTTTATAAACCATCTTTTTAAATTTTCTGTTGAATCATAGCTATAGAACTAAATATATTAGCACTTTATCAATGCGTATTGTTACGAAATTGTAAATATATGTATTTATTTTTGTATAAATTCTTTCAAAGAGGCTTATTAAGTTGATAAAATGTCAATTTTCTGCATTTCTAGCTCTTTTTCGCGTTAAAATAGCTTAATTTTCCCTTTAAAACGCATTAAAAAGCTCCAATAGGCAGGTAATGGATTTGACGACAAATTTGGTGACTCTTTGCCTTTGGCGACATTTGGCGAGAAAATCCTTATTATCGATATTCCAAAGATGGACGTTCTAATGTAATTGGTTAAAGAGTTACGGGAAATTTGAATTAAAAAAAAGTTGGTTTTAAAAATAAAATATTACTCCTTTCCGAACAATATATATTTGCATCATGAACTACATTAGTACTTTATCAATGTGTAGAAAATCTTTAAAGTGATAATGACGTCAATTTTTGCCAGATGCATAATTTAACTTTTTACAATTTTTTAACGCTCACGTTTAATAAAATTTATTTATTTTTATGTCGAAAGAAAATGAGCTCGTAATTTTTTTTTTTTTTTTTGGCAACAATTAAATTATAGCTAATATTTTAATGACTATTTTTTATTGCTATTAGGAGCTTATTATTTTCATATTTTAATTAATTAAAAGAAAACTGTTCGAAAATTCCAAAATCTGACTTCGAAGTATTGTGTTGTCACTGGGTTCTGAGCTACTGTGAAAGTTTATAATGTCTAGCTAGTAGAGAAGTTAGTTAAAAATAGATTGCAAGATTTGTACCGGACAAACAAACAAACACACAAACAAACAAGAATAGAAGTTAATAAAAACATGGTAAAATATTTTTTGATGAAATTGTAATCTGAAATGTAACATTCTGTAAATTGCTTTTGACCAGACAAAATTCTGTATTAACAGTAGGATAAAAAGACTTTTAACAATGACACTAAATATACATAAACTAGAGGATCTGCAGATCAGAAGCCTCAAAGTCCTATATGCATCATTTGTTATTCAGCAGACCATTTTCATTTCTTCCATATTATTTAAAATAATTATATATACATTCGAACCTCGTTAACGTGAATTACTTTTAACATGAACTTTTTCTACAATCCCCGTCAAAATGAAGATTAGTTTCTGAGGTACTGATAGCATGAACTACTGATAACATGAAAAAAAATTTATTACCCTCGAAATTCAAATAATATTAAATTGGTGCTAATTAACTTTTGGAATATATCACGCAACAAGTGGTGCTGTTATACTGTTATTGAAGGATATATCTCAACTTCTGTAAGGTATAAATGCATCAAATTTAGTATATGAGTTAGTTATTATGCAAAACTATGCTGCTCTAGATTTGGTGCATGTCGTCGACATGTGCCATTGCTGTGCTATGCTTTATAAAAACATTGTTTACACGGAAGTTTTGAATTTCTATAGTTATTACTCTTGCTTACTTAAAAAAAATTGCCGATTTTCGACTACTAGGCAATATTATTTTTTTTTAAGTTCTCAATTAAAGCAGATGAAAATACCGTACCAAAAAGTAAGTGTAGGGATCGCATCTTTCGTAACTATGTCAACAAAAGGAAAGGAAGGAAAAATATTTAATCTACACCTATATCTGCTGAGGAAAGACATTACAGTTTTTTACCCCTTTAGAAAAATCACAATATATCAATCACTTTTTTTTTTTTTTCACTTTTTTTTAACAACTTATATTTTTTTACAAAAAAAAAAAAAAAAAAAAAAGACTATTTTTAATTGTAAAGTTTTTTTTATCTTCTATTTTTTATCTTTAACGGATAGCAAATAATGTAAAATTTTAAGGAAACTTAGATTTTTTTTACCGTATCAGGAGCAAGAACATGTTGTTTATGTTTGTTAAAGTGCGAGAGAGAGCTCTTCTCACTATCTGCCTGTCTTTTTTTTTTTTAATTACAAATTCTTCATTACTCTTACCACAATCTTTGCATTTTTATCATAGTACTATTACGAAAACAAAAACAAAAACAAAAAAGGCTTTGGTGAATTATTTTTATGAAATTCTACTGCGCATCTTTATTTATTTATTTTATTTATTTATTTATTTATTTATTTGTTTGTTTTGTGACTAAATATTTGATTGATTTACCGATTTGAATCCCAGTTCAGATACGAACGTTCGTACTGGTTTGAAATCCATTTTAATCTCTATGTCTCTGTCTATTTAGCAATAAGGAGCAAAAATTCACTCTAGAGCGCCACAAAAGAGAACCAAAATGTTCTACAACATTCTTAACCAAAACAGGTTTCATTAATTCAATCCAAATATCAGTTAGATAGATTAATAGTAGATACATTATAAAACTTTTTGTTTTAACTTTTATAGATTTTCTTTTCTTTTAATATTATGATTATTATTTTATAGAAATATTTCTAAAATTCGTATATTACTTAATTATATTGCGTTTAGGCTTTAAAAGGGGTTATCTGATTCTAATAAAGTTTTCCTTTCTTTCACTTATTAATAAGGCTTTTTTTTTTTTTTTTTTTTTAAGATTTTTTTTTTTTTTTTTTTTGAGGAGAATATTTTATTACATTTTAGCGGTAACATGTTTTGTTTTTTATTATTCATGTTCTAATTGTTATAAAAATCTTCATATTAACTGAGAATATGCAATTATTATGTCGGAGTAAAACGAAACGTTTTGTGCTTTTGAACTCTTTTCAATTTTGTAACCCTTTTAAAATTTCCTTTATACTCTTTTAATACAAACAAAATAGAAAATTTTCTCATTACAGTCTTGTATCTAAATAGTAATATTTATCACTAGTTGATGGTTGGAATAATGTGAACAGAAACTAGAGGTAATAACTTATCGTAGAAGGAGTCAAGTTCAAGTTTCTTGTAAAATATATATTGCTGGAAAAGAAATGGCATTTTTGCTGCATTCTCAAATAAATAGCCGTGTGTCACACAAACGACTTTCTCTTAACCTAAAATTTAATACTATACATACTGATTGGAGACTAAGGGGTAAGATAACGAGTACTATTATGCAAACCTAAATAAAACAATTCAAATTAGACTTCGGAATAGTTTTATCTGACAAATAATTCTATGTGAGGGGGGCTTCTGCCCCCTATCACCCCAACCCCACATCTCATTATTGCACCTATATTTACATAGATTTCAAATCTGTTATTAAATTCAAAAGTTCATTTAAAATTACTAAGACAACTTTCACACGCAACATTCTTTGAAACTTATAATTCTTGAACAAACTTATTAACTTCAAAATACAACATTTTGATCGCCTGAAATGATTTGTTTTCAATTTACTGTAACAGATATAGGCGAGCCTTAAAACGTGTAAATATACAAAAACAAGAAAAAAAAAATCATGCAGTACGCATTGATTAGTAACAATTTCCAACTGTACGTAAAATTGTTGTATCGAATAACTTCTAATATTCTTTGCCTACGTTATCACACAGTGGACAGAAGGACTAAAAAATATACAGATAGACTAATTGATTTTTAAATTACTCTTAAGCATTTTGGAAAGTGTTAAAAAGGCTTAACGCAAAAGAAAATGCAGCCATTAGATTATAATAACAGCTTTTGATCTCTCTGAATATTTTAATGTAGCCCTGAAAATCAGGAAGTTAATGATGTCATATTCTATACAAAACATTATTTTAGAATATCACCAATACATTTCAATATATTTATGATTTTTACAGTAAAAAGATTTTTAAATATAACTTTCAAAAAATTCTGTCCTAAAACGTAATGCATTGGCAGATTTTTTTTTTTTTTTTTTTTTTTTTTTTTTGTCCCTGTGAACAAACTAGTTACACAGGACCTATTAATGTCATTTTAAATGGAGAACATTCTATACGGAAAATATTTATAAAAATAACACTCATAGTACACAATGCTTTCAAATGCTTTTGGGTGTTCCTCTACACAAACCAGAAGCGAGATTTACTTCATTTTCAATATGGAACATCCAATAGTAAACTTCAATAAAATGTATCAGTTTCGAGAAATTCCATAAATATTTTCGGGAGTTAGAGCGCGGACAGACAGACAGACAGACAGACAGATGGACAGATACACAAACTGAAATCATATTCACACTTAACAATGTTAGAAAGTGTTAAAAACGCTTAATGTCAACGAAAGTACAATTCTACCAACTTTTTATTAATAGCTCTTAATATAAATGGATATTTTTGTGGCACCCAGTAAATCTAATGCTAATCATGCTATATTCTATGCAAAGCATTTTTTTGTGCATATAAATAACATATTTCAATTTCCTAAAACTTCGTGAAAATTTAAGTTATTAAAATTTGATAGTAGTATACCCCCCACTTGGTGAGGCGGAAGTGACGTCACAGGTGGGCGTGTCACCTGTCAATCAAAAGGGGGCGTGGTCGGAAGTGACGTAAGGGTTGAGGGGTTGGTTGGTTTTTTTCCACGTGAAAGATGACGGGGGATATTTTGGATTGGTTGGTTGGTTGCTTAATCGTAAAAGATGACGAGGGTGTTTTTGATTGGTTGGTTGGCTGGTTGCTTGATCATGAAAGAGGATGGGGTGTTTTTTATTGGTTGGTTGGTTGGTTGCGTGATCATGAAAGCTGACGGGAGGGTTACTTTTGTTTTTTGGCGTTGGCATCACTTGATGTTAGTTTCGGAATGGGGACTTGTAAAAATTTTTATGTCGTTCGTGTTTTTGATTGGTTGGTTGGCTGGTTGCTTAATCATGAAAGATGATGGGGGTATTTTGGGTTGGTTGGTTGGTTGCGTGATCATGAAAGAGGACGGTAAGGGTTACTATTGTTTTTTGGCGTTGGCAACACTTGATGTTAGTTTCGGAATGGGGACTTGTAAAAAAATTTTATGTGGTTCACAGGTGACGTCACTTAAACATGCTCAGGCTTGTTCCATCGTGTTTGAACTTGTTCGAACGCAAATTAAATGTTGACGTTTGAGTTTTAATTAAATATTTTTTTAATTAGGGATGTAACGAACAATTAATTAAGACGCGATGAATTCTACTTTGATCTCATCGCTAGAGAATACGTGCACCGCTGCGGCGGCCATGTTGTATCGTGACGTCACGATTCATGTTTCATCTTGAGACTTCAAATCGTTTAACACGTGATTGTGTTGAGTTGTTTATTTCTGAAAACATGGTGAAACTGCTACCGTCTGTAAAGTTGAGTTGTTTTATTTCGAATATTTAGACGGAATGGCAACACGGTACGCTTAGAGAATTAAGTAAACGTTTGTTGGCAACAGCGGGATATTTCAGTTTCTTGTATTTTTCTTGTGGGTGTTGCGTGGTGATTTCTGTGCTCTTGATTTCTTCAAAGTGTTTGTGGACTTAGCCTTTATTTTTGGATTAAAATGAAAAGATCGTGGCCCAAGTTTGACGATTTAATTTCCTCGAAGTGTAATAAAACAACTTTGGATGTAAAAGAAAACACTTCTACACCAAAGTTTCAATCAGGTGTGCGGATTAATGCAAACGGTGATACAGGATACACATTGGATTGTTTGCCTCATAGTACAATTCATTTGGGAAATGTGAACTTTATATCCGTGCAGGAGTTTCTAGGACAAACCCGTGTTCATATTAGGAAACATGTGTTTGATTCCGATGGATTTATACATCCTACGAAGCAAGGATTATCTTTGTCTCCAGATATGTGGCGAATTCTGTGCGATAACATAATCAGTGTGACGGATTCATCAGCTGATAAAACAATCATCGTAGATAATCGTATTTGTGTTGCCAAACAATGCAAAGATGGGGAGAACTTATATGTTTTTCAAGAACTGTTTCAACGAAAAGATATGTCTTTTCAATTTGTGCCCAAAAGTGTTGTACTTACTGCAGCAGAATTTAACAAGTTTATGGATTGCAGATCTGCTGTAACGGATAAGGTAAAGAAAAGTCTTATATTATATACCTTGTTCAGTTTTATTCAAAAAGAAGTGCAACAAATTAATCTAAATGTTCAAGTTGTGGATTACAACATTCGATTTCCGGAACTGTTTGATTCATTGACAAAGTGCTTGACTGCGGCTATAACTCTTAAAATTAATGAAGTGATGAACTGTTTTGGTTGTCGTGAAACAATCGAAATGGATTTTATGCATGATTGTCAGACAAGAACTAACACTGAGAACTTTGCGGACTATTTTGATATCGCCTTTTTCAAGTTAAATTGGCATGATATAGCCAAAGATTTTGTACATAAAAACTTAACTGCAGAGTTGGATATTATTATCAACGAAGAGGAATTTTTCGGTTACGTTGATGTTGATGTTTTGTTAAAAGATGTTGAAAAACTTTATATTGATAATGAAATTGTTTTATAATTTTTTATAAATATTTTAATTGAATAAATCTTTGTTTAATTCTATAATTTTGTGTTATGTTTTTATTTCTAAGTTGTGTTCAATTTATCAATTTTTAAAAATATTGCATGTTTTTTAATCTTAAAAAAAAAAAAAAAAAAAGATATATATATATATATATATATATATATATATATATATATATATATATATATACCATAAATGATATAATTTGTTTATTTTATGTTTAAACGCCGTGAAATAAACATCAAATTAAACTGTTGGTGAAAATGTCAAAAGTACTTAATCAATTATATCAAGATCCTGCTTTACCTGGTAGTTTTGGGGGAGTGAATACTTTAAAACGTGTGTTGAAAGGCAAAGTAAAATC
The DNA here is from genome assembly GCA_963930645.1 of Salticus scenicus. Taxonomy (NCBI): domain Eukaryota; kingdom Metazoa; phylum Arthropoda; class Arachnida; order Araneae; family Salticidae; genus Salticus; species Salticus scenicus. The sequence goes on along the minus strand of OZ005655.1, from coordinate 185,950,910 downwards.
TAAAGATATTAAAACATGGCTAGAAAAGAAAGAGTCTTATACTTTACATAAACCTTTGAGGCATAAGTTTTCAAGAAATAGAGTAATTGTGGGAGGTCTAAATGAACAGTTTCAGACTGATTTAGTAGATATGCAGTCTTTATCAAAATTTAATGATGGTTTCAGATATTTACTGACGTGCATAGATGATTTATCAAAATATGCCTGGGCGATTCCATTAAAAGATAAAAAATCAAATACTATAGTGAAAGCATTTGAAAAAATATTTTCAGAAAGACTTCCGCTTAATCTTCAATCAGATGCTGGAAGAGAGTTTAAAAATGAACAATTTCAAAATTATTTGAAAAGTAAAGGCGTACATTTTTTCACGACTTATAATTCAACAAAGGCTTCAATTGTAGAACGCTTTAATCGCACTTTAAAAACAAAAATGTACAAATACTTTACCGAAATGAATACGAAACGTTACATTGATGTAATAGATAAATTGGTAAAAAGTTATAATAAAACATGGCACCGAAGTATTAAAATGGAACCAGAAAGAGTAACAATAGATAACCAAAGTCAGGTATGGGAAACATTGTATGGAAACGAGGCTACTATTTCGCCTAAGCATACGTTAAAAGTAGGTGATACAGTTCGAATCAGTAGAGAAAAATTGCGTTTTGAGAAAGGATATGAGCAGAATTGGACAAGAGAAATTTTTACAGTTAGTAAAATTATAAACAGAAACCCAGTCGTGTTTAAATTAAAGGATTTAACTGGAGATGAAATAGAAGGTACATTTTATAAAGAAGAGCTTCAAAAAATAACAGATTCGGGATATTACCCAGTGGAAAAGATTTTAAAAACACGAAAAAAGAAAGGAAAAACAGAATATTTTGTAAAGTTTCTAGGCTATCCTGAAAAATTTAATATGTGGGTTGATAACGTCAAAATGATATAAAAAGAGCATGCTTCTACTTGCCTTTTCAGTTTAAAAAAAGATGTCGTTCTATATAACACTGATCAGCGACAGCTCTTTGAGCTTTTTTCCCCATAATAAAATTTCTCAATTTACAACACAACTGCCCAGTCCAATCAACTTAAATGGTGAATGGGAAATGGCTCTAGTAGATTTTATTTATCCTCATACTTGGTACAATGTGCGAAAAGATAATAATTTATTTGGTTTTGATTTAGGTGATGGGGTGTTAGAAGGCAGAAGAGTCCCTCCTGGTTGTTATGAATCAATACCCGATCTAATTAAAGGTATGACTATAGCATCACATAAAAATAAAATTGAGTTTAAATATCATTCAGTAACGAAAAGAGTTACAATTAAAACGGATGAAAATTCAAAAGTTGTTCTTAACGAAGGATTAGCTGAGTTATTGGGGTTTGAGCCTGGCGAATACACGGGCTTTCAGCAAAGTCCTTTTGTGGCCGATCCAAAATCTCCTTTTCCTGTAATATATTTGTACTGTGATCTTGTCGAACCGCAGATTGTGGGCGATGTACAAGCTCCCCTGCTAAAGATTGTAAGTGTTGAAGGTCGGGATGGAGAAATTATAAATGCTCATTATACAAGACCCTTTTACCTACCAGTTATCCGACAACATTTTCAAACGGTACATATTGATATACGACTTCACACTGGAGAATTGGTGCCTTTTGAAAGGGGAAAAATATTTGTCACTTTGCATTTTCGTTTGAGACAAATCATATAAAAGCGCAATTCTTTAGATATCAACTTTCATTTTTATTTTTGATTGCAAGAAAGAAGGATCGAAGAGAAAAAAAAAATGTTAGTTCCCTATGAGTGCTGTACAAAAAAGTTTGAAAATTATTATGCAACACAAATTGGAAAAGGTTTGCCATACTATAGAGGAACAGTTTTGCAAAGAGGGCACGGTATAGGTGGATTTTTTGCTAAATTACTTCGAAGCGCCATGCCTTTGTTGATAAGTGGCGCAAAGACTGTTGGAAAAGAAGCTTTACGCACAGGTACTATGGTTGCAAATGATATATTATCCGGCGAAAATTTTAAATCGTCTTTGAAAACTAGAGCAAAAGAAAGTGGGAAGAAATTAGCCAAAAAAGCAGTTCAAAAAGCAGATGAAATGATTGGTCGTGGAAAGCTTAAAAGAAAGCGAAAGACTTGCAAACACTTCATTTCATCGAAAGTACGGAAGGTGCAAGGACGTGATATTTTTGATTAACTGTATACACATAAAACCATGGCTTTTCTATTACAAGATTCTCCAGAATGTGCAAAGTCAGAATTAGAATTATTTTCTTTACCACCCACTCAAACAGTTATTGAAAGAGGTCAATGGGTTGAGTTTCACCCGCTAGCCAATGCATCCGACGGAGGTCCTGTGGAATTTAATATTTCTGGAAGTGGAGAGGAATATCTTGATCTATCACAAACTCAATTGTATGTTAAAGCAAAAATTTTGAAGAATGATGGCACGCCCATTGACGCCAAAAGTAAAGTTGGCCCCGTTAATCTTTTTTTACATTCCATGTTTTCTCAAGTGGATATTAGCTTAAATGAAAGACTTGTTTCATCAAGTAATAATACTTATCCTTACAGAGCCATGATAGAGAAGCTTCTTAATCACGGTTATGATTCAAAAACCTCTCAACTTAGCTCAGAACTATATTTTAAAGATACTGCTGGTCGTATGAATGTTTATGATATGGCCGATGCGGAGCCCAATGAAGGTTTTAATAAGCGAGCTGAAATGTTTAAATTCAGTGCTGTGGTTGATATGATTGGACGACTGCACCTGGATATGTTTCACCAAGAGAGACTTCTTCTAAATATGGTAGATGTGAAAATAAAACTTATTCGTAGTAAACCAGAGTTTTGTTTATTAGGGGACGAAGAGGAATTTAAAGTTTCTATGGAACATGCTTCTTTGTTTGTTCGAAAGGTACGTGTAAGTCCTGGTGTAGTTCTGGGGCACGCGAAAAGCCTAGAAAAAGCAACAGCTAAATATCCTATTAACAGAGTACTCTGCAAAGCGTATTCCATTCCTGCCGGCAATATGAGTTTTGTTCAAGATAACATTTTTACGGGGCAAATGCCAAACCGCATTGTTATTGCCTGTGTAGATAATGACGCATTCAACGGTAACTATAAAAAGTCTCCTTTTGAATTTAACCACTATAATATAAATTTCATAGGTGCTTATGTCGATGGTCAACCTGTTCCTCATAATCCTCTTCAACCAAACTTTGAGAAAAATTTGTTTATTCGAGCTTACCAAAATTTGTTTTCTAATACAGAAAACAAAGGCTTGTACCTTTCAAGATCAGAATTTTCAAAAGGATATTCTTTATTCCACTTTGATTTATCACCTGATTTATGCGACGGTTCGCATTTAAATCTTATTCGTCACAGTAACTTAAGATTAGAAATAAAATTTGGCCTTGCTTTAGCGCAAACAATTACATTATTAGTGTACGCTGAATTTGAAAATTTAATCGAAATAAACAAATCTCGAAATATTCTATATGATTTTGGAAACTGATGGATTCATCGCAAATTCATAAAATTTTATCTCGTGATCCCTTGTCTGCGAAGTATTTCATAGGTGTTTTTCCGTCGGATAAAATACCTATTATTAAAAAATTGCCTTGTGCATTGGTACTCAACACTGATAAACATAATGAAAAGGGATCCCATTGGCTGGCAGTCTACATTCAAGATAAAAAGACTCTAGAATTTTTTGATTCCTTTGGATTACCCCCTACAACCTATGGAGCAGACATTACAAGTTTCGTTAAGAAGTATCAGCGGATTCACTGGAACGAGAGAACTCTTCAAAGTTTAACTTCAAATGTCTGTGGACAATATTGTATTTATTTTATTGTAAAACGATGTCAAGGTCTTTGTATGAAATCTATTGTAACACTATTATCTAAAAAGAAGAATGATTTTCGGTTATACCAGTTTGTAAAAAGAAGATACGGTGTAAATGTGATTTTTAAAAAATAAAGATTTTTTCAGAAAATATGTGTTTGTACTTATTTTATTTTATTTATTTTGTATTGTTCCCTCAAATAAAAAGTTTAAAATCTTTCAATACCACCACTATTTCCTAAAGCGAACACTTTTTAATGAGTAAAAATAATAACAACATATCAGAAGTTTTTAAGTATTTGATTAGCTCCAATAAATAATTAACGAGAATTAACCATTGCAATACTGATGGAAAATTCAGATAGACTAAAGATAACAATTACTTTTCTTATTTTATCAAACGTTTGCTTTTCTGCTTATTTAATTTGGAATTACGTCAGCTATATTCCTCAAAAAAATATAAATTATCTTCAAAATAAAACGACAGTTGAAATATATAAAATATATCAAAAGATCGATTCTATAGGATTTATTAAATGTCACGAGTTTTTAAATTTTCATACGCATAATTCGGAATGTGGAAAAACAATTTGTGATTGTATTAAAAACTCTATGGATGTTTTTCAGAATCATTGTTTAGAATTTACTCAAAGTATCGTCGATTCTTTTAGTGAATGTTATCTCGTAGCAAATACAATTAAAGGTTGTGTGGATATTTTATGCAATATATAAATAGTGAGTTTTCCACAATTTTGTTTTCATTTACAAAAATGGAGCAGCTCAAGTTAGTACATCCTTCAACTTGTCTTATTAGTGGACCAACTGGATCAGGAAAAACTTATTTTGTTAAAAAGCTAATTGATTATAAATTTTTACACCCTATGCCATCATCTATTATTTATTGTTATGGTAGCTATCAGCCCCTTTTCGATTCAATGAAAAACGTACATTTCGAAGAAGGCTTACCTGCTAATATTGGTACCCTTCAAAATGCTTTAATTATTATAGATGACTTAATGTCTGAACTATCGAATGATGCACGATTAAGCAAACTTTTTACAAAAGGAAGTCATCATCGAAATCTTTCTATCATCTTTATCACGCAAAACTTATTTCAACAAGGTAGGGAAATGAGAAATGTTAATTTAAATGCTCATTATATGGTGCTTTACAAAAACCCTAGAGATAAAAGCCAAGTAATGCATTTAGCTAGGCAAATTTTTCCAGGTAAAACAAAGGCTTTTCAGGAAATTTTTAATGATGCTACTTTTTTACCTTACAGTTACTTATTAATTGATTTACGACCCGAGACTTTAGAACGCATGCGTCTGCGCACAGGAATATTTCCAGGAGATAAACATTACGTGTATGAAGCTCGATAAAAGCATTTGTCTGTAAATTTTCCATCAGTCAACATGTCTTCTGTTGTAGTGGAATTTGAGGGTTTTTAGATAAGCCCACATAAGTTTGTTATCAAAGAACTTGCTTTTTATGACGCAGACTTCCGATATCATGGGCAATGGAATTTCCTTCCTCCGTTTCCATGGGAGCAATTATCAGATAAAAATAGAAAGACATTTGCTTGGCTTACTCGAAATTGTCATAATTTACGTTGGGACAGCGGAGATCTACCTTATTCAGCATTAGAAGTTATACTTTCTTCTTTGTTTTTATCCCATAAAATTATTTATACCAAAGGATTAGAAAAAACAAAATTTTTAGAAAAACTTTCTGGAAGAAAAATTTTGAATCTGAATGATTTTAACTGTCCTAAAGTCAACTTCTTAAAATGCTTGGATGTAAAATGTCCTAACCATAAACCACACTTCAAACATTGTGCATTAGTGAAAGCGTCTTGTTATGCAATGTATATAAATAAAAGATCATCTTTAGCAAATGTCATTTGTATTCAAGATGTCAACTATCGAACATCTGAAATTATTGAACAAGGCAAAAAAAAAATCTGCGTTTCTTAGGAAGTGTCCTAACAGTGTTATAAAAGGAGTCTGTGAATGTGCCTTGAATCTTTTAAAAGGCAATATACCTGTCAGCAAGCGTCAAAAAGGTAGACTGATTCCCTATAAAAGAACTTTACGTAGACTAGGAGATAAGAAACTTCCATTATTCAAGAAAAGACGGCTTTTAGTACAGAAAGGAGACGGTTTTCTATCTGTTCTTATCCCAGCTGCAATATCGGTATTAAGTACCTTAATAAATGGAGCTCGCCCGTAAATTTAGGCTAATTCCATTTGATCAGGATCAACAATTTACTGAAGAACATTTATCAGACTTAGATAAACAGATTACAAATATTTTAAAGAAGAAAATCAGTGACGATGATAAGGCTAAACTGTATGTTCAAGCTTTACAAAAATGTGTCACGTTCCCGAGTGTTAACAATGTGAATCCTTCTCAGGAAGAAGAAAAAAAACATGCCATCGACAACAGTAATACTCAAGTAGAAAGTCAAGACATAGAAAATAAAGTTCTTTATTCTGTTCCAGTAAAACATAAAAGTGCAGCTGAACAAATAATGATATTTCTTAAAACACATAAGATTACTTGGACCCCAAGCAAAGAGCTCATTGTAAATCAGAAAGTTGTGCCTGGATCAGACGTTGTTCAACTGATAAATTTTTTACTGAGAAACAGAACTAAAAGACCTGTTGGTTTTGAACAATTTAAGGAAATACTGAACAAAAATAATTTTCCTCAAGATTTCATAAAAAACAGTTATTTAAGCAATGTAAAAACTATGTATGCAAAGCCTAATGTAAAAAGAAGAAAATTGTCTACCAAACATTGGCTGAAAATATAAATTAATAAAAAACAAAATTGTAACTGTTAATTAAGAAAAGCAAATAAAAATTCATATTTACCATTTGAAATAATTGTATTTGTTTTCTTTATAAAATAAAAGATAAATTGTTTTTTGTCTAAATAATAATAATAATAATAATATATTTTTTAATCTAAGGGGGAAAGATTTTTAACTAATTAACAAAAAATTTTACAAGAAAAAAAGAATCAAATGCTATTATTGTTAGAACATGTATTATTATTCTTATTATTATTATTATAGTAAATAAAAAAAAAAAAAACTATTGCTTTTACTTAATATCCAGAAATAACATAACCTAAAAAAGAAAATCTCATCAGAAGTTTTTTTTTTTTTTTTTTCATATTTATCTAATTTTAAGTAAGCACACAGACTTTTAGCATCAAAGATTTTATTTAATACTCATTTTTACACATTTTTGCATTACTTAAACTATTTAACATCATGCATTTTTTGTAGAAGATTAATCATAAAATTTAAAACTAATAAATAAACTTAAAAAAAAAAAAAAATAATAATAATAATAACATAATATTCAGGTTAGTTATTTTTCTCTCCGGCTATTCGTAGTTACACTTGCCTTTTTTCTATTCATTTTCATAGAGCCAAACCTAGAATTAAAAAAGAAAAAAATATATAAATTACAAAAAGAAATATTCTACTGTTTAAAAAGGGAAAAAAAAGTTATAAAATTAATGATATATTATAATTTTTTCTAAAAAACATGAAAATTTTATTAATTACCTTAGTACACTGTAAACGAAAACGTCTTAAATTCAGTTACAAAAGTGTCTTAAACGGATGGTCATTTTTTAAGTGAAAAAAAAGTGTCTTACTTTTTTAGACAACTTTCCGCATCTGAAATTAAGACACTGTAAATGTCTTAAAACACCGCCATCTTTTTATGTTTAAAAACACCGCCATGTTAGGCTTAAAAGATCTGCCATTTCTAGGCTTTTTAGTAAATAAATAAATAAATAAAGGTGATGTGGTGATTCTGATTTTCTGTTTAAAACATATTTTATAATATTCTAGAGCATGAATAAAATATAATAATAATAAAAAAAAAAAATATCCAGCCCCTGGAGTCGAACCTACTACCTTCGCTACCGTAGACCAACGCTCTTGCCAATCGCGCCACGATTTCACACAAAAATGTGTGGTAATAAAGAATGTAATATTCGCGGAAGGGATTGTAGTGTTATAATATAATCGGAATTTTTTCCCTTAAAACTATCGAGATTAAATCTAAAGCTCAATATGTATTAATTCTATTAAATTTTAATTGTAGAAGTAAAAATTTTGTAAAATATAAATAAATATATGAAAATCTAAGATTGTAATGTTTTAAAAATGATTTCTTTCTATAAACTGTTATAAAAAAAAAAAAAAAAAAAAAAAATGAATATGAAAACTAGAAAAGTTTTGTTTTACGTCTAGGTACAGGTAAAAAAGTTAAAGAAAAGAGTTTTATATCAAAAGAGATTTAAAAAAAAAAAAAAAAAAAAAAAGCAGCTATATACAAGTTGTGCGTAAGATTAGTTAGAAATTCGCTTTCTTAGCGATAGAATATTCTTCGCTGCAAGTTCGTCTTAATCTTTTTCATTTAATTAAATGAGCGAGCTTTAAATAAAAAGTGACCATTTTAATAATAGAATTGAAAAAGTGTCAAACTAGGAGTAAAATAAGAGCGGCTAGCTTTACTCATTTGAAATGATTTTCAGAAAAATCTCATCAACAAAAAAATTTACTGAAAAATTTTATTTATTTATTTTGTTTTAAGAGATTTAAATTCTTGATATTTGATTATAATTTCAATTTTAAAAAATACTTTTTTTTTTCTGCTGCTAAGTTAGCAAATTCTTATAAGAAATTTTCATTTTATTAAACTAAACCTGCATCTTGCTATGAAAAAAACGAGACAATGAAGATGATTTTGATTTCCATTCAAAGATGGCGCCACTACTAATAGTCAACGATGAAATGTGAAGTGAATTTAAGACATTTTTTAATGTCTTATATTAAGACATCAGGCTTTTTTAAGATACTTTATGTTAGTTCTTTTCATCACCAGTTTATTAAGACACAAAAGTGTCTTAAATTAAGATATCTATTATGTCTGAGCATCATTTTAAGATATTTACCTGTCTGAAATCCATTTTAAGACGTTTTTTTGTCTTACTTTAAGACGCCTTTATTTGCAGTGTATCCATATGGTAAGGTTGAAAAATTTTCTTTTATCACTCTTTTGTCGTAGACCATTCGGTAGATTTTTCTCTCTTCTTTATTAAGAACCTTCCGCTTTTTGGCATCCCTCGTAATTTTGGCCTCATTAAAAATCTCCACTTTGTAAGTCGGGTCCATGCTGCAGACTATGTTTTTCAAACTGCCGAAATTCAAGAGCTGTGCATTCGTAAAATTCACAGAAAATCCTCTAATTTTGCAGCAAGTTTTTCCAGATGATGTTTGATACGCGTAATTTTTTGGGCCTCCTGATTAAAAATAAAAAAAATAAATAAAAGAAAGATTGCATTATAAAATTTATAAAATTAATTCGTTTAAAATGAAATAATAATACTAATTTACCAGATACAAATGTCTTTATTGTGTCGCCGTTCAGTTCATCCGTAAAGTCTCCCAAGAAGTTGCCAAGAGGAGGATCATTCTTTCCGTTCGATGCATAAATAATGCTATCTGTGTCGTGATATAACACATCATTTCCCAACTTCTCCATTTCTGAATACAATTTCAATCTAGCCCAAGCAGTGGTAAAGGCTGCTAAAAATATGTTGGTTGACTTATCCTGGGGAATAAAATCCTCTGAATGATTAAAATGTATGGCTGCAATCTCCGGGGTAGGAAAATAAATATCTTTAATCTAAAAGAAAAAAGAAAAAAATAATAATAATAAAAAATGGTGCTTTGAAAAAATACAAATTATAAATATATATGAGTGTATACAAATACAAAATAAATTATGTAATTTCGTACTATAATAATAGTTATCCCAAACTTACGTTTTTTGATGAATCCAGTAATAATTTATTGAATTCGGCCAACGAGTTAACGTACTTCACTTGCGTTTTGTTAATATTCATACCCCATCTAAATATGAAAAAAATTATACATTTTATTACAAAAATCTAATTATTATTAATTAATTAATTATTATTATTATTTATTTATTTTTAAAAGAAATATCTATGTGTTATTAAATATAAACTAAAAGAAAAAGAAAAAAATATCTTTATAAAACTTACCTCCCCCAAAAACTGTTTAAGGCTAACTTAGCAACTTGACGTCGACCAGAGTTTTTTGAAATTGCATTTGGGTCCAATTTGATTCCTTCTCGAAGGTAATACTCCTCAATGTACTTTTCTTTTTCCTTTGTTGTGTTACACCCTGCCGGCCAACCACTACTCTCTTGTTTTATTTTTAAGAAAAGGTCAATATATGACCGGAATAGAGTGTCAGAGGATGATTCGAAGTGATAAACTTCATAAATCTTAAAAATAGTAATAATAATAATAATGTTAAATACTAAAAATAACTCTTTTCTTTTTTTAATTACAAAAAATGATTAAAATTAATAATTAAATTATATATATAAATATATTAATACCTTGATGATTTTATAACCTTTTTTAACAGCCTGCTTTAATTCTTCGGAAACCCATGTGCCTACTATTGATCTTTCATCATCAGTGTGATTACAATTTTCTTGGTTAGTAGTTTCAGCACACACACGACATAAGGGAAACATTAATTTTTCGTTGCATCTAACTGGTAATACTGGAAGAAATAATTCTCGTGGAGGCAAAATTTTACACTTAATCACACCAAAATAGTCGTTAATATCAGCAAAATTTTCAGTAATTATCGGTGGGTGTCCAACGGGATATGTACAATATTTATTCACCTAAAATAAAAATTAAAAATTAAAAAAAAAAAAAAAAAAAAAAAAAAAAAAGCTAATAGTAATAACCTCTAAATAAAAATAACATACCCAGGGATACAAAGACGTGAAGTCCACATATTTAGCGCATCCTTCGTAATATAAATGTATGGCATTAGTTCTTCCCCCAAAAAAGGCGTCCCTGGGATTTAATTTATCCTGAATCTCATGTTCTGAAAGGAATAACCTTAGTTCTGCATCCTCCTTCCTTTCCTTTAAAAAGTCATGTTCCCATTTTTCTTTTACTATATAGCCTTTATCGCGCAGTTTTTTAGTTGTTTCTTCCGTCTTCTCTCTTAAGACAGCCATTGTTACACCTTTAAATGGGTGTGTGAGGTCTCCTTCATAGCATATTTCACATTCGTGATAAAAACAACCCTGCAATAAAAAATTTAAAATTTGTCATTAATAAATATGAAAACTTTCTTTATAACTTTATAAAATAATAATAATTATTATTATTATTTAAGTACTTGGTATTGATAAACAGTATTTGTTTCAGCAAAATAACCATCGACTGATATTCCATCTATTTTTTTCTCTCCCTGATTTAGAGCATGTTGAATATATATCCCTGACTTGTGAGACAAAAAATCCAACCAGCGTATTGAATCTCGACTGTAATTAGTTCTATTTGTGTATCCTTGTGTAGGTACCATGGCTATTGTATCACTTTCAATATGATTTGATCTGTAGGTTGCCATACACGCTGCTGCAATTGTTACGTATCTAAAAAAAAATAATAAATAAATATATAAATATATTTTTTTTTCAATTTACTCTTTTTATTATGTTTTACTCTTCATATTTCGTTATTTTAACTTACTGGAATGGATCAACATTTGCAACTTCTAAAAACTGACGACGAAATTCGTTGCAACTGCGACGCAAAATATCAACATCAGAACTAAAAAAAAAAAAAAAAAAATTATTATAAAAACATTAATGAAAAAAGAAGAAAAAGAAAAGAAAAGAAGAAGAAATTTATACATACTGACAGTATTTAAACATTTGTTCTTGAAAATCAAATGTTGTGTTTTTATTTTCATTATACCATTCCATAAAGGCATGTCTCCCTGTCGTGCTCATTGTATCAGGACCAAAGAATCGTGCATCAGGAAATCGTCCGACATATGTTTGATTCTCTGGTGTATTAAATAAATGGGGAAAGTACCCCTTTTGAATTTCCTGTAAATCAAAACAAGTCGGTAGCCTGGATAAAGCCATTGGCAAAAAATTGAAGGAATCGATGATTCTCAAATTCAGCCCTTTATGAATTATTCCCATGATTTTTGATCCACACGGAATAATTTCTGGCGTGGTACCTTGACGTAGAAGCCAGCTCAATATAAACTGCCCATCAAAACTAAAATAAATAAATAAATAAGTTTTAGAAACATTATGCTACCATGACATCAAACTTTAATTTAAAAAAAGTTACATCAAGCACTTAATAAATAAATAAATAAGTTACCCTTTCATATTATGTGCTATGGCCGTGTATTTTTTATGCTTTGGTGAAAACAACCAAGCGCAAAACTCATCACAGGCGCCATAGCCTTTAAAAACTTTTTCGGTTCCGTCCATATACTGAGCAACTGCAAAATTCACGATGTGTTCTTTAGTTGATTGATCGGTTTCGAAATCAAAGTATATCAGTCGATCAGATGCAGGTTTGGAATCCAAAGGTTTTAAATGGCAAAGATGGTCAACAGGCACATATTCATTGCAACTTAAACATTTCATTGTATTGCAGCGGTGCATTTCTTTTAGGCATGCACTTCTCAAAATAACCTTTCAGCACTGTCTGCATTGGTACATCTAAAAAAAATACAATAAATAAAAATAAATAAAATAATATTTTCCTTATATTGCTTAAGACAAAAAGAGAGAGAAACTATATGCGTTAATAATAAAAAATAAAAATGATAAAAATACATACTTTTTCGCACAGGGACTTTCCTTGGGTAGTGGAAGCCTTGTGATTGGAGAAACAATCAGCTGACTGACAGAGTCGGTCGCAATCTTCACATCTTATTTTTTCTCCAGCAGAGCATGTCATAAGTCTGCATACAGGGCAAGCATTCGAGCAATAATGCTCCTCAATTTTTTCAAAGCCCTTTTCACAGTTTTCACAGTAAAAATGTTTACCGTAGAAAGCTTTCAGGTTTTTTATTACATCATAATGGCTATTGTGCAGCCACAGATTTATTCTCTTCGACCTGTTGCGGCTTTTGTATGAAACCTACAAAAATACAATAAAATAAAATATACAAAAATAACTTATTTATGATTTATCTTTTTATTATAAATCATCCTAAAAAAAAAATATTTATATATATATATATATATACCTTGTTTAAATTTTCCGAAGATATCACTACAATTTGAACGTCTAAAAACTCTTCAAACATGGCAATTTCGGCGTAAGTACATGGGCCAGGTCTAACTCCTGCTTTAAGATGCAATTCTCTTGCTTTATTCATTAGAGCAGGGCGTCTTCGGTCTCTTAAAGTGTTTATTTCCCGTCTGTCATTGTTCAAATGTGCAAGTGCAAACACTATGGCTTTTGAACAACACAAGCCCTCGTTATCAGACGGAATTTCGAGTACTGAGCGCTTTTTCAATCTATCCACATCCACATTTATTATATTTGCTCGACCTGCACCAATATCTCTTCTGATAGTTACGATATCGATCAAAAATCCAGCATCTAGTTTTATGTGTTTTTTTTATTGCAACACTTTGGTTAATGCTGACAAAATTTTTTCGACAGTCATAGAAGACACAGTCATCAATGTCGTTGATATTGGTCTATCCAAATCATCAGACTGAATGCATACTCTAATGAGATCAGTTGGTCTTAATCCCTGCGTACATCGTTTCAATATGCACTCAAACAACAGACGCACATATGCTATTGCAGCAGCCAGTGGATTCTCTCTCACAAAGGCAGGAATTCGGTCGACATCGACACGAGCTTTAAAGATCAGCTCTTCCCCTTTATATTTTTTATTTCTCCTACGGTTTTGCTCTTCGAGTATTAAAGCATCTTCCATCTAAAAAATACATAAAAGAATAGAAAAATAAAAAAATAATCATAAAATGCACAGTATTCTATAAAATACACACAAAGTATATTTAAAATAATAATAATAATAAAAAAATTACGTTTTCTTCTGTGTAATCATTTTCTTCATCCGTAACTGTAGAGGGACCAGGGTTGTTCTGAAATATTAATTATTAAAATTTAAAATTTAATTTATTATTTTTTTCCTTAGATACGATTAAAAAAATAAAAATAAAAAATAAAAATAAAAACAATTAATTTACTTGAAATCCTGAACCAACTTGAGAAGGCAATGGCATAGGGTTTTCCAAAAAAACCTGCGTCGCCTCTCCTAGAAATGGCATGGAATTTTCCAAAAAAACCTGAGATTCTTCACCCAAAATCTATTTTTAAAAAATGAGATATACACACTCACATACATGAATATATAAAAATCAAATGATTCTTTAAAAAGAAAAAAGGAAAAAATAAAAGGAAATAAAAAGAACTTACATCATCATCTTCATCTAGCATAGGATAATCGGAATCCTCAAATATTACCTAAAATTAAATTTTTTAAAATAATAAATAAGAATAAAAAATAAAAAAAATTGTAATTTCAAACTAGAATTTTAAAATATAACTTTTTTAATTATAAATAGATTAAAAATTAAAAAAAAAGAAAAAAGAAAAGAAATGTTGGAAAATGAAAAGTATCAAGCATACATACTAAGTTACAAAAAAATATACGCACGGAAAACAAAAAATTGTAATTTCAAACTAGAATTTTAAAATATAACTTTTTTAATTATAAATAGATTAAAAATTAAAAAATAAGAAAAAAGAAAAGAAATGTTGGAAAATGAAAAGTATCAAGCATACATACTAAGTTACAAAAAAATATACGTACGGAAAACAAAAAAGAAAAAGAAAAAATAAAGAAAAAGAAAAAGAATGAAAGCACAAATGATTAAAAACTAATAAAATAAAAATTGCTTTCTAAACTATTTGAACCTAAAATAAAAATAATTAACTTTATAAAATGTCAATTATCATTCACATTCACGTTAACAATTAAAGTCAAACGCTTATTCTTATATGAATTAATTTATTATTTTAAAAAAATCTAATATTATCTATTTACTATATTTGCAAGTATTTTTACAGAAAAATACCTGAACATGAAATAAACATGGAAAAATAGTAATATTTAGACTAACATTCAATAAATAAAAAGCACACAATATAAAAATTCTGTTACAAAATAACTAACAGAAATTTAATCGAAAAGCCTTTCGTATAATTATAACATTTAAAATAAAATTTGTAAACTAACATAATAATAATAATAATAATAATAATAAATATTTCTTACCAGGTCATTTAATTTTCGTTTTCTTGACATCTTGAGTTGTAAGAAGATTCCGAAGAAATTCACCAAATATCTTCTAAAAAATAAATATCTCACACGCGCACAAATTCACTCGAAGTCAACTGGGCAAAAACAAATGTATAATAAAGTGTACTTTCAAGTCTGCTTTGGTTTTTATAGCAGGTCAATTTTCTCATATGCTGCCATTAAAAATGTTCAAAATATATTCTTAAAAACATCTCATCTTTACTAATGGTTGCAGTTAAAACTGAATTAAATCCTCTTAAAAACCGAGTAATACATCTCAACACAAGCTGTGGACAAGTATTGCAAACAAGCAGGGACAAGTATTGCAACGTTCAAGTGAAATAAGGGGGAGTACACATTTCTCGTACTTGACAGTTTAACAATGTTCCAAGGACAATCCATTGTGTACTTAATCTATTTGAAATTCCTACGATTACATGCGTATTTTCATGGGAAGAAAAAACACGTGTATATTTATTTCATCTGAAATTAAATTATTATTCTAAAAAATTAATAATTTTATTCCAAAAGAAACTAAAATTCACGGTATATAATATATATTAAGATAGTAGAAAAAAGGCTGCAAACATTCATAGTAGAGGAAAAAATAATAATATTTTTATTTCATCGTCGCAAGTTTTCTTTAAAATATAAATTAAAACAAATTTACTAAAAAAAAAAAAAAAATTCAAACTGCATTTCAAATAAGAAATTTAAAAACATTCTTATGGCTCTTACAGCATTTTTGAAAATATAGTTGTACATAATACTCTTTTAGTAAAAGATAAAAAAAATCAAAGGTTTAGTATTTTGAATATAATAATAATATTTAATTGCAATATAATATTTTTTCTTATTAAAATCATTCAACTTAAATATTTCTTTATAATAACGTCCAATTATGTTGCCCGACATATACTCGTTCTACTTTTAGCGGTTAAATCAAAGTAGAATTCATCGCGTCTTAATTAATTGTTCGTTACATCCCTAATTAAAAAAATATTTAATTAAAACTCAAACGTCAGCATTTAATTTGCGTTCGAACAAGTTCAAACACGATGGAACAAGCCTGAGCATGTTTAAGTGACGTCACCTGTGAACCACATAAAATTTTTTTACAAGTCCCCATTCCGAAACTAACATCAAGTGTTGCCAACGCCAAAAAACAATAGTAACCCTTACCGTCCTCTTTCATGATCACGCAACCAACCAACCAACCCAAAATACCCCCATCATCTTTCATGATTAAGCAACCAGCCAACCAACCAATCAAAAACACGAACGACATAAAAATTTTTACAAGTCCCCATTCCGAAACTAACATCAAGTGATGCCAACGCCAAAAAACAAAAGTAACCCTCCCGTCAGCTTTCATGATCACGCAACCAACCAACCAACCAATAAAAAACACCCCATCCTCTTTCATGATCAAGCAACCAGCCAACCAACCAATCAAAAACACCCTCGTCATCTTTTACGATTAAGCAACCAACCAACCAATCCAAAATACCCCCCGTCATCTTTCACGTGGAAAAAAACCAACCAACCCCTCAACCCTTACGTCACTTCCGACCACGCCCCCTTTTGATTGACAGGTGACACGCCCACCTGTGACGTCACTTCCGCCTCACCAAGTGGGGGGTATACTACTTTTGATTTATAGAAATATCTCTCATAGAACGCAATGCTTTGGAATACTTTTAAGTGTCCCTGTACATAAATCGGTGGTAGTATTTCCTTCAATTTATACAGGAAACATCCAATAGTAAACTTGAATAACATATTTCAATTTCATTGAGATATGTCTACAGTTAAGGTATCAAAATATGGTTTATAGAAATACCTCTCATAGAACACAATGCTTTGAAATACTTTCGGGTGTCCCTGTACACAAATCAGTACAGGTATAAACTCCATTTTTAATAGGGAACATCCGATAGTGAACTTGAATAGCATATATCAGTTTCAAGAAATTCCATATATATTTACGGGAGTTAGAGCACGGACTGACAGACAGGCAGACAGACAGACGGACAGGCAAATACACAAACCTGAAATCATATTTACACTTAAAAAATGTTAGGAAGTGTTAAAAACGCTTAATGTCAAGAAAAGTACAATTCTAGAAATTTTTTATTAATAGCTCTTAATATAAGTGGATATTTTTGTGGCACCCTTTAAATCTAATGTTAATCAAGGTATATTCAATGCAAAGCATTTTTTTTTTTTTTTTTTTTTGTGCATATAAATAACATATTTCGATTTCCTAAAACTTCGTGGAAAGTAAAGTTATTAAAATTTGATTTATAGAAATATCTCTCATAGAACGCAATGCTTTGAAATACTTTTGAGTGTCCCTGCACTTAAAAAGATGGTGGTATTTCCTCCATTTTATACAGGAAATATCCAATAGTGAACTTGAATAACATATTTCAATTTCATTGAGATATGTCTACAGTAAAGGTATGAAAATATGGTTTATAGAAATACCTCTCATAGAACACAATGGTTTGAAATACTTTCGGGTGACCCTGTACACAAACCAGTAGAGGTATAAACTCCATTTTCAATAGGGAACATCCGATAGTGAACTTGAATAACATTCATCAGTTTCAAGTAATTCCATAAATATTTACGGGAGTTACAGCGCGGACAGACAGACAGACAAACCGAAGTCATAAACACTTTTCAACCTTGTTGGAAAGTGTTAAAAAAAAAAAAAAAAGCTATGCATGTTTAACATAAAAAATACATTATTTACCATATTGCTATGAGGAATTAATCTCATTTCCTGAGCAACTTTCCTGAACATGGTAAAATATTTTAGCAAAGCACTTCCACTAACAATAAACAAGAAAGAAAAATCATGCCATACGCATTGATTAGTAACACTTTCCAACTGTACGTAATTGTTGTATCGAATAACTTTTAATATTCTTTGCCTACGTTATCGCACAACAGACAGAAGGACTGAAAAACATACAGATAGACTAATTGATTTTAAAATTACTCTTAGGCATTTTGGAAAGTGTCAAAAGAGCTTAACGCAAAAGAAAATGCAACCGTTAGATTATAATTACAGCTTTTAATCTCTCTGAATATTTAGTGCAGCCCTGTAAATCAGAAAGTTAATCATATTATATTCTATACAAAACATTATTTTAGAATATTAACAATACATTTCAATATTTTTATGATTTTTACAGTAGAAAGTTTTTTAAATAAAACTTTTAAAAATTTCTGTCCTGAAACGTAATACATTGCATTTTTTTTTAATGTTGTTGTTGTCCCTGTAAACAAACTAGTTGTACAGGACTTATTAATGACATTTTAAATAGGGAACATTCCATAGGGAACTTTAGTGTATCATTTTTTAAAAATTCTCAAAATATTCACGGATGATAGGAGCCGGAGACAAACAGATAGAAAGGTAGACAATCGGACAGACAGATGCACAAATTGAAATCATATTCCCACTAAAATTATAAGAAAGTCTTAAAACGCGCACGTAAACAAAAGTGCAATTCCAGCAAATTTTTATTAATAGCTCTTAATGTAACTGATTATTTTTGTGTGGCCCTGTAAATCTAATGCTAACAGTACTATATTACATAGAAGGCCCTCTTTTGTGCATACGAATAATATATTTCAATTGCATTAAGCTTTGTGGGAAATAAAATTATTAAAATTTGGTTTATAAAAATGACTCTCTTACAACACAATGCTTTGGAATACTTTCAAGTGTCCCTGTACACAAACCAGTTAGAAATGTACTCTATTTTACATAGGAAACATCCGATAGGGAATTGAATAACATATTAAAATTTCATTATAGTTTCTATACATTAAAGGTATTAAAATATGGTTTATAGAAATTCCTCTCATAGAACACAATGCTTTCGAATACTTTTGGGTATCCCTGTACACAAACCAGAAGAGGTATTCATCCCATTTTTAATAGGGAACATCCTATAGTGAACTTGAATAAAATATATCGGTTTAAAGAAATTCCATAAATATTTACGGGAATTAGAGCGCAGAAAAACAGACAGAGTGACAGACAGGCGGACAGAAGAACAGTCAGACAGATACACAAATTGAAATTATATTCACACTAAAAAAATGATAGAAAGTGTCAAAAACGCTTCTAGCAATTTTTTATTAATAGCCCTTAATATAACTGAATATTTTTGTGTCACCCTGTAAATCTGATGGTAACCATGCTATATTCTATGCAAAGCATTCTTTTGTGCATATAAATAACATATTTCAATTTCCTAAAACTTCGTGGAAAGTAAAGTTATTAAAATTCGCAATGCTTTAGAGTACTTTTCAGTGTCCCTGTACATAAGCTAGTGATGGTATGTAATCTATTTTATATAGGAAACATCCAATAGTGAACTTGAATAACATATTTCAATTTCATGAAGATATTGTACAGAAAAGGTATGAAAATATGGTTTATAGAAATACCTCTCACAGAACACAATTCTTTGAATACTTTCGGGAGTCCCTGTACACAAACCAGTAGAGGTATAAACTCCATTTTCAATAGGGAACATCCGATAGTGAATTTGAATAACATATATCAGTTTCAAAAAATTCCATATTTATTTACAGGAGTTAGAGCGCGGGCAGATAGACAGACGGACAGACCGACAGATACACAAATTGGTATCATATTCACACTTAAAAAATGTTAGAAAGTGTTAAAAACGCTTAATGTAAACGAAAGTAGAATTCTAGCAAATTTTTATTAAAACCTCTTAATATAACAGAAAATATCGCTCATGGGCTGCAATAATGACAGAACACAAAAAATCACATCTTGAGATAAACAGATTTTTTAAGTTTTCGCCTTATTTTAATTAAGTCTTGCGGTGTATATATTGAATTATGAGATGTACTCGCATTGCTGCTGTAAGGAACGTATTTTTTTATATTAAAGACGGTACTTAGTGTAATTTTTTTTCGTGTGAGTGTGCCACTACTGCAGCCCATGATCGATATCATTTTTCTTAATTATTCTGTTTGCTGGAATTTTCACAATCTTCCAATGCACAAGTAAGTACTAGTTCTTATGAAAAATAATGAATAACTTAACTTTTACAGGAATATTGAAAGTTTAATTTAATGACATAGAAATGAATATTTTCAAAAAATTTTATTTTTCTTTAATAATGTTTTGTCTTCCTAATATGAAATAAATAAGTATGTTCAATGTTCTTCATCCAAAGTTATAATTATTATTATTATTATTTTTTAATGACAGAAAAATTATTTTATGACAGAAGTTGAGAAACTTTAGAATTTTTAACATAATATAAAAACTTCGTTATATCTGATCGAAAACGTCCTTCCGCAAAGGCCTGCCTTAATTAAAAGACTAGCACTGGTCAAGTATTTTGTCGCCCTACTGGACGTATGGTTACAGAACATGTCAAATGCTTTAGAGAAAATATTGAGATAATTTTACTTTCTTTAATTGTTTTGCTTGCTGGAATTTCCACAGTCTTGCAACACTGGAGTAAGCATTAATATTTATTATTCCGAATAATCAATAATTTTTTGAAAATTTTTGATAGTTAAAGTTAATGGATGTATACACTGAAAAAAAAGTATGTAACTGGCATCTAGAATCTAAGTTATGGCTCTAGAAAAAATAGTTCCATGTCATCCTTATAAATTCTAGTCCCCTTGGAAAGCGAGTTCTAGAAGCCCCTATTAGAATTCTATAGCATTTGCCTACATTCTCGAGGGCAAAGTTATTTAAAAATCTCTGCAAATAAATGCGATTACAAGAGGCAGGTTTGAGCAATTATAATCTTGGTTTATGACCCAGTTCTAGAAAATCAAGCGAGAATTTCTCGCAATACAAATGATTCAGAATATTTAGAGTATTCAGAATATTGTTTCACCATCTAGAAATGTGTACACTAGAAATTCTCGATCATTTCGTCTATTCAGTTTATTGGCGTGCCTTATGCGCATAGCTCGGAAATCTATATTTCTAGTTAAGGGATTTAGAAAATGGCCACTTATTCATTCTAGAGGAAGGCGGTATATTTTTTTTCTCAGTGTAAGTGCATAATAATTTTTATTTTCTTTTTACACTCATTTAGTTTCCTTATATGAAATATATAATTGTTCCCTACCAAAAGTTATTATTATTTTTTATGACCCACTAGAAAGCCTGTTTTACAGCACAAGTTGAGAAATTATATCATATCATAAAAACATTCCTGTATCTCCAGTATTATACACAGAGAGATAATGTTATCTCATCACAAAACTATATATTTCAATTTTCGATATCACACTCAACTGGAGGATACATACTTCACAAAGCGGAAACGTCTTTCTGCAAAGTACCAGCCTTAATTTAAAGACTAACACCGATGAAATATTTTGTCACCACACATCCTGTATTCTTTGTGTGGAAAGAGCAAGAATTATTCGGGGAGATACTAAAGATTACCACCGTGTCCTTTCATAAAGCTGTCAGATGATCAGCAGATTACCTTAGCGAAGCGCAAGAGAATTCTTGGAGCATATGTTCTTGGCACATTATACAATTCAGAAATAGAATTTTATAGCAGTGTGATGAAAATAAAGAATTATGAATTGTGTGCCAATTATCTGGTTTCCCGTGTGATTACATTTCTGGAACAGTTCTTCAGATGTATAGATAAAAGAATCACCGGTTAATTAATAGAAATTGGGGTTATTAAAAAGTATCATATTTCAATTCAACGGAAGCGATTTCAGCTGCTTGCATTGATGTGTAATTGATTTCTACAATGAATACACTTAATAACATTTATTTTTCTGTGTAGTTAAAAGCGTGTATAATCTTACTTTGTACTGTATATCCGTCTGTCGGTTCGTTCGTGACCTAACTTTTATGAAACTTGTTGTAGTTTTATTTAACTTTAGCATGCTGTTCCGGAAAAGTGCACATTTCTCGAATGAAAATAATTACTGTCCTTTTATCATTATTATTATTATTATATATATAATACGAAAGATTTTCAACATTGTATTATTACAAGAAATTTTGCTTTAACAGATTAACAACTAAATTAATTCGGAACAACTATAGTATTTCCCCTTAGCTAGATTTGGCGATTTTTCGTTGGCGATTATGGCTAAATCACAAATCTAAAAATCATAAATCATATAGCATAAATGATAAAATCGTAAGCTAAATTATAAATCATAAAATCATAAATCCAAAATAAATAGCATGCAGGCTGCCATATTATATCGCAAACAATCCAGAACGACATCGTTATCGTTCAAATTAGCGCCAAAGAAAAATCGCCAAATTCAGCTGAGGGGAAATACTATAGTTGTGCCATTAATTCTGCTAAATATACCTTGATAAATAGCTGAAATGTATGTCGACATGAACTACTGAGAATAAAAAAATAGGATATTCAAATAATTCTTCGTATAAGAGAGGACGAGGCACAGTGGACCTGGGGGCACAGCGGACCACCCCTATTTAAATCTATTAATATTCAACTCTTTTAGTTCATATGGATACTCATGTATGGCAGCATGGTACTAGTTGTATGCAGCCAAAAAAACCACATGGGAAATAGTAAGATAATTATTTTGAGCAGTTTTTATGTTTTCAGCTGCTCAATGTAACTTTTCCACATTGAAGTTTTTAAAATTTTATGAAGATTGAACTAGTGACTATAAATACTATATAGCTGTTAAAGAAAGGCAAGATATTGCTGTTTTTAAATTCCTAAAAATTATTAGCATATTTATAGCCTAAATATTATTTTATTATTATTATTTGTTTCACTCTGGCACGGAGCACAGTGGACCACCTTCTATTGTGCCTAAAAGTACAAATTAGATTTAATACTTATATCTGTTTTAGTTAAATTTATAGATACAAATATAATGTATTAATATCTCAAAGTAATAAATATCGTAATTTTATAATAAAATAAAAAGAATAAATTTCTGAAAAGAATAAATATTTGAATATAATTATTATTAATATCTAAATTTATTAATTATTTAAATTATATAGCATTAATAAAATAAAAAATATATCTAATTTAATAAATAGTAGGAATAATTTAGTATTGTTGTCTTTAGAGATCACATGTGAAAATCAAAAGATGTAGCCTAATATATTTTAGTTAAATTTATCCTACAAATGTAATGTAAATTAATTATATCTCAAAATAATTAAAAGAATATTAAATATTTGAATAGTAGTATAATATTTATTAATATCTGAATAAAAAATATATTTGATTTATATAATATTAATAAAAGGATAAAAAACAATAGATATTTTAACTTAATAAATTTTCTTACTGAGATTTGATTTCTTATTTGTTTATTTTAATTTAATTTTGGTTATTTTACTTCACGAAAATGCCTGAATTATGTTATTTAGACTAGAATTGTATAAGAAACTAATTTCAGGGGGGGGGGAGGAGTAATTTATATTAATTTAATATAAACAAAAGAGGCTGGTCCACTGTACCCGGGTGATGGGGCATAGTGGTCCACTTTGCGAGTGCTCACAATTTATTTTTTTATTCATAATGTATTGGAAATATTGTTATAAAACAAGACATGTTAAGAGGTCCTAGAGATTGTTTCCTATTTTTTTCAAGAACATTTCTTTTACGTTTTTTGTAAATAATAATAATAATAATAATAATAATAATTAAGAGTGTAAAAGTGGCCCCTGTGCCCCGGTCTCCCCTTGTTTGAAAATCATAACTTCTCCTCTTTTAAAGAAATTGGGCTTTCTAGTGAAAAAAAAAAAAAAATTAAGCTAACAGATAAATTCTGTATCTGTGTTAACACTAGCCTCTAAAGAAGAGTTATAATAAATATTATTTCTCCCCTTGATGTTATTTGTTATCTACGTATAAAAGCAAATTCCTGCGAAAGAAATAAAAATTATGAAATTGTTCTTAGTGTTGCCATCGACTATAAAAAAAAAAAAAAAAAAATGGTTCCGAAAAATCACAAAGGTTCTACGCACAATGTCATTGACTACCTTCAAACAAGGATACCGAATATTAATAAATTAGTGTCATAAATTTCAGCATACATCAAATTATCCAAAATATATGAAAGTAAATTACTGAAAGTTTTACACCAGGGCCGACTATAGGGTTAGGTACGCTACACAAGATCTAGAAACACTTGGTTATTATTCCTCCATAGCGTTTAGTCTATAACATTTTTTTCAGAGTAAAAGTGCGTATCAAACCAATGAAATAAATTATTTAGTTTCAATATATTCTTGATTTCTCATTTTTTACCTTATATAATGCCCCTTTAACTTTGATCTTTTATAATAGAATCGTGTTAAAATATTTACATGTAATTTTTTAAACACTTTTTTTTGTATATTTTTAATGTAAATTGCATTTTTATGAATAATTTACATGCAGTTTCACTATAACATTTATATATTTCCAAAAGGGTGTCACTGATGATAACAAGCCTTAGTCCTTTTTTTTTTTTTTTTTTGTGCAAGGGATTTGATAACATAGAATTACTATATTTAAAATGCATAAACGTTTATGATCAAATATATACCATATTATTATTAACGTACTTTAATTAATAGATATTAGCTATGTTAATGAAACAAAAAGTTAATAAAAACAAAACTCATCGAATTTTATTAAACGCATTTTAATGTACGATATAGACTAGTATCATGTACTTTTATGATTTTCATACAAAGTTCCTTGGACATTTTTAGCTATCAAAATATTTTCCATATGAGTGCAAAAAAATCATTAACAATTTTCCCTTGAAATATCTATTTACTAAAATATGTATTGTGGTTTAAATATTTAATTATTACTTTCACCTGTATTAAACAGAAAAATATATTGGTTTCATAAAAATTTTCGACTTTCAGTTTTAAACAGATTAATACATTTTGAGAGGTTCAGAATACGATTTGGTCATTTTTAGAAAATGTTTTTCCGTGTGTGAGAGTAAGACGAAATGTTTTGAGGCAGCTCTAGTTCAAGGACTAATGCACAGAATTTCTTTCAAATTTATGTAATTTAACCTTGACATAAATTAGTGCTTATGAACTTATCTATCCTATGATTCATAAATTAAAATACAATATTTTTAATGAAACAACTTATGAAATATACGATTCAATTACAGTTTATTAATGAAATTAAAATATTTTTAAAGGTGACAAATTTGTAGAAAAATAACGATAAATTTTCAAAATTTCAACAAATCTTTCGTTGACCTAAACTTTCAAGATATTCTTCAAGGGAATATGTACTGTTTTTATAACATATTTATTAGTATATAACAACAAAGAAAAATGAGCGAGAAAAGAAAAATAGAGTACGCTTTCAAAATAATTAATAATCTAAATTCAGCGTTACAAAAGAGATAAAATATTTTTTTTTCCCAACCTTAAAATATACTTCTCTTAGATCAAGTAGTATTTTTTAATTTTTAAGCTGTATGCTATAGCCTATCATTGTATCAACATTTCTTATATATCGCTTTTTTGTCATACGCTTATTTTCATTTCATAATATGTAATGTAATAATTTCTTAATAGTTAATGAAATAACAAAATGCATTTTTACATTATTAGAAATTTTTTATTAGTTTAGATCAAAAGTTGGTACTGAAGTAGATGCATCCATCCGATGGTTTAACTTTTCACCATGATTTAGTAATTTTATGTTGAATCAAATATTGGTATCATGTTTTAAATTAAAATAAAAACAAAATTCAAATTCGACGAGAAGGAGATCGAACTGAAGACCTAATTATATGGAGACAAATCCTCTGGCAGTGTGCCACGTTTTCTGGTCCACTAATTCAGAGTTTCGTTGATTTTGATAAAAGGGGCTAAATATTCTAAGGTCTTTTCTTGGCCCATGGGTGAGTTCTTGGACAAAATTTTCATTTTAACCTATGTTTTTAACCATGCTCTTTAATTTAGGTTTGGTTTGGTTTCAATAGGAATTTTACTGATTCATACTTTCCTTGTGAGCGGAAGTATGGTAACTCCAAGTTTTGGTGCAACTTAAATTCAGTCACAAGAAATAGAAAACTTAAAAGTGAGGTTGAACCATATTATGCTATTGGTTATAATTTTACTCCATATAGCGGTTCAAGTTTGAACTGAAATTTTTAACAGTGTACTTTCTCTTACCCATACATGATAGAGGAAGTATTGTTTCTGTGTCAAATTTTCAAAATTGAATTTTTCCTATATTTACACTTATAATCTCAACTGAATTCAAAAATCAGATTTTTAGCGGTTGGTCTTTGTATACAGGGTGTCTCAGTACCAAGTTTCAGAACTTTTAAAGGGGTAGAAGGCATTTCA
This sequence comes from Salticus scenicus, assembly GCA_963930645.1. NCBI lineage: Eukaryota > Metazoa > Arthropoda > Arachnida > Araneae > Salticidae > Salticus > Salticus scenicus. The sequence continues at coordinate 185,924,438 of OZ005655.1, read as the reverse complement.
GTGATTCAGAATGATGTAGTAATCCAGGATCAGAAATGCTTTTCTGTTGCTGTTTCACAAAAACATCAGAAATAAAAAGTGTCCACGTAAATGTTCGTTTTAAACATTAAATGCACACGAACAAAAATAATGGCTCAAAGATTGTGGGCGAAATTTTGTCCACCTTCTTCAATGCAAGCCTCACATCTACGGCGCATAAGATGTGTGTATGAGAATCCATTATCCCTATAACTCTAGAAAAAATATTAGTAGAAAATAAAAACTCGTTATTCTATATCAGTATTATTCGGGGATGCTACATGAAAATCCTTATTAAGATCAGTTCGAGTACATTTTGACATACAAAATTATACAAATACATTGCTTCTATGATCAAAATTTCTGACAGGCATACTTTAACACGTTTAGACTGCACTAATCGTGCTAAAATTGACATATATTTTATGTATGTACAAAATTATATTTGAGATGGAATATGGACAAATATTCAAAGGGAAAAAAAAAACGTTATTGCAGAATTATTGTAAGGGTAAGATGAAACTATCTAATTCGTGCCATTTTTAGACATTAGTAAATTTATACCTAAACATTGAAAATGCATGTACTCTTTTACATTAAATAAAGTTCAAATATTTACACTTTTTTAAAAATTAATATCATAAAAGAATAATTAAATTATGTCGTTTTATTAAAAGCAATTTAAAAATGATAATTTATACATTTTAATTAAGAAAAGTTATGTTATACCATAAAAAGATTACTCTAACTACATTCCCATAAATGAAGTTGTGATTGCACTTTGATTGTCAGCAAGTCACCAAATGAATGTGTGCTGAAGTAATCAATAACCTAAACAAAACTATATTTCCGAGTTAGATTTGTTTAAAAATTTGATGTCATCATAACAAACTTCCATCCAATTCAGGAGAATTAAAATCAACCAAGTACCTTGCCAGTGGCGACGTACATACAAGTCTTTCATTAAAAATGACATCAGGTGAAACTCTTCCACTCAGAATTACGAGAGTTACATCTATCAACTTTTAATGAATAGAGTCAACAGTCCTGCAGGAACTTTTAAATTTATCATGTTGTGCATTAGGATGCAGCGACTTCACTGCAAGTTAATGTTTTAGAAATATTTATATGTCAGAATTAGAATGCTGGAGATGAGTTGGTGCTGAAAACTCACAAAATTCTGCCTCTGAAGTAATATATTTGAAAAGTACGAGTTCGGGAAACCTGAAAATATAAATTGGGAAAGCTATATTTAGAAATGAGAATTTATTAATTGTTTGGGATTTTTATTTGATTTTATTGATTAATTTTCTTAATCACATGCATCTGAAGCTATAATCATTAAAATGTGTAAACTTACATTCTTTTTATTGTTTTAAGTTTAAATAGAAATTGTGTTTTTTCCTATATTTACACATTTTGAGATTTGTGAATCCGAAATTCTAATTTTTATTGGTTGATCTATGTATGTGTGAATATCCATATATTTATCTATCTCTGTGTATGTTTATCTCTGTGTAAATGCATGTAAGATATAGAACCTCTTTTGAAATTAACTCAAAAATAAGTATTAGAAGCTAGTCCAAATTTGGTATATTTAAATTGATGGATGTTACTTTATGGGGATGTTACTTGAAACTTTTTATTGTATTCAGACAAATAGTTCCTGAACATGGGTATTCAAAGTATTTAAATTCATTACATCGATAGGCGAAAAGTTTTGGTTGGCCCATTTTAACATCTTAAGCTTGCACTAAAAAGTAAAATAAACTATTAAATTGGAAAAGCTATATTTAGAAAAGAGAATTTATTAATTGTTTGGGATTTTTATTTGATTTTATTGATTAATTTTCTTAATCACATGCCTGTGAAGCTATAATCATTAAAATGTGTAAACTTACATTTTATTATTATTATTATTATTATTTTTATTATTATTATTTTAAGTTTAAAAGGAAATTATGTTTTTCCTATATTTAAACATTTTGAGATTCGTGAATCCGAAATTTTAATTTTTATTGTCTTATCTATGTATATGTGAGTATCCATATATTTATCTATCTATCTGTATGTTTATCTCTGTGTAAATGTATGTGAGATATAGAACCTCTTATGAAATTAACTCAAAAAAAAAGTATTAGAAGCTAGTCCAAATTTGGTATATTTAAATTGATGGATGTTACTTGATGGGGATGTTACTTGAAACTTTCTATTGTATTCAGACAAATAGTTCCTAAACATGGGCATTCAAAGTATTTAAATTCATTACGTCGATAGGCGAAAAGTTTTGGTTGGCCCAGTTTAACATCTGAAGCTTGCACTAAAAAGTAAAATAAACTGTTAAATTGAAAAGGCTATGTTTAGAAAAAAGAATTTATTAATTGTTTGGGATTTTTATTTGATTTTATTGATTAATTTTCTTAATCACATGCATGTGAAGCTATAATCATTAAAATGTGTAAACTTACATTTATTATTATTATTATTATTATTATTATTATCATATTAAGTTTAAAAGGAAATTGTGTTTTTCCTATATTTACACATTTTGAGATTTGCGAATCCGAAATTCTAATTTTTATTGGTTGATCTATGTATGTGTGAGTATCTATATATTTATCTATCTCTCTGTATGTTTATCTCTGTATAAATGTGTGTGAGAGATAGAACCTCTTATGACATTAACTCAAAAAAAAAGTATTAGAAGCTAGTCCAAATATGGTATATTTAAATTGATGGATGTTACTTGAAACTTTTTATTGTATTCAGACAAATAGTTCCTAAACATGGACATTCAAAGTATTCAAATTCATTAGGTCGATAGGCGAAAAGTTTTGGTTGGCCCATTTTAACATCTTAAGCCTGCACTAAAAAATAAAATAAGCATATATTTTTTACAACTTCATATAGTATGAAAATCATTCGTTACTTTTTTTTTTTTTTTTCATGTCGTATAAACACTTAAAATAAATGTATCAAAAGATTGATTTATTTATTAGACACATATTCTAAATGCAAAATTCTGATAGAGTTTACTAAAACATACAATGAATATTTCAAATATTTAGATCATTCAAGCATTTAATTTCGGATAAAGATTCCAATCTGTCATTTCTGGACTCATATAAATGCCCTTACTACTAGAAAAATGATCCCATTTGCAAACGCAACAAAATTGTCTCAACGAAAGTTTTAATAATAGTCATTGAAATAAATTTTTGTCAAGTATACTGACTATTTGCATACTCGACAAAATAATTTCTGAATGTTATAGTGACATACAAATGAAAATGTTGCTAGGAAGCAACTATTTTTCTTTTTAACACGCTTTTATTAGCTTCACCTGTATGTATGTTTGTATGCATGTTTGTAACCGCTCTGGGAGCAAACAAAAAATCTATATTGTAAAAAAAGAATTTCCCTACGTGAACGCCGTGGCTGTGAGGTAAAACACCGCGCTACGAACCTAAAGGTCTATCGTTCGAGCCCAGTCAGGGGAGATTTTTTAAAAATAGTTTTTGTTTAATTCTAAATTATTTTAATTAAAGATTTACATGTATGTAAATATTATGGTGTGTCACTCACACGATTTTCTCTTACCCTACATTCTAATACTAAGATAGATATTTTGTGCTTTTTAGTTCACATTCCTATAAAAGCGTGTTCTTTAATTTTTTAAAACTATAATATTATTATAATAATATTTATCATGTTCTATGATGCTTCAAAACGGCAGAATAATACTGTTTTACCTATAATATTAATTAATATTATAGTAATTAATTAATATTATTGTTAATATTAAAATAGTACTATCGTAAGCTATTTAAAATAGTTACAAATATATATAATTTTTTTTCTTTTTCTTTTTCAGAGGAAGATCCATGACCTATCCATGACGTATCCGAAAGAGAATATTTATAGAATCATGATACATCCAGTTTCAACTACGTTAGAAGAAAAATCGTTTTTTCTCTAATTGTTGTTTGTTTATTGTTTTGTTATTGAATTGTAAATTATTCCGTTCTATCTCATTTAAGCTTATTAAACTTTCCATTTAATTTAATTTTTCTAAGTTTATATTATTGTTATACTAGCACGCTACGCCCGCTTTATAAAAATTTTACATAAACATAACTGTTATAAATACATCTTTAAATTTAAAATTTAATACATTTAATTTTTTCTACTGCATTCCCATTTTATTTTCAATAAATATAATAAATTAAAAAAAGAAAAAAAAGATTTCGCCTTTAGATGAATGTATTAAATAAAAAATAAATAGCATAATAGCCGTTGCTAAGATACGCAGACGATTACAATGAAAGAATAAATTTATGAAAAGTTAAACATAGAAGCCAATATTTAAAGTTGAAAATTAAATCAATTGAAAAAAATTAAATTTGAAAATTGAAAAAATCTCGATGAGGTGCACACCTGCAGGGTCTCGGATACCCATCTGCAAAGTTTTGAAGATCTACAATCAGTAGTGTGAGCACCAGAGCGCAGAGAGACAGACACACACACATAGACACTTCTCTTTGTTTGTATAGATAACCTTAAATTTAATGAATAGGACTGCTAGATATTTTTCTTAAAACTCTAATAATAAGAAATATGTACAGAGAGGGAAAAAAATGTTTAGCAATAAAGAAATTTTTCGCTCTGAGATTTATTATTTTCTTTTTTGTTTTTATATTCAAAAGAAGAAAGTATTGGTTTCGTAAAACTTGTAGATTTTTGGATTTTGAAGGATTTACACATTTTGAGAGGTCCAGAATACTACTTAACCATTTTTTGGAAAATGTTTGTTCGTCTCTGTCTATCTGACAAAAATTTCATGGTGGTTCTAGTTTAAAAATTTATGTACAGTATTTCATACAAGTTTATATTTATTTGCAGTTTGGCATAAATCAGTAGCTATCGAATTTTGGGAGATATCGACTAACAGGTGGCGCTCCTATGCTGCGACTTCTTTCATTTCCAGGAAATCTACATCTCATCTTGTGCTGTGTATAATTGCACAAAACTTGATATGTGAGAGAATCATTATGAAACAGTATGCTGATCCAGTTTGAGTGCCTAGCGGTGGATCGGTGAAGCTGATTTACTACAATTATTCTCATACGTAGATAGGCTTTATCTCAGCTTCGTTGGCGTCAAACTTAATATAAGATCTAATCATTGTGGAAAAGAACGTTGACATAATTTAGATGTATAATGGCCAACAGGAGGCTCTGCTTAGCTTCTGTCATATTTCACATGGTTATAATATCTTAGCATGCATTCCCTAAGATTGTGCTAAACTGCATACGTCAAATTTGTATTGAAAGAAACTATGATTAAATTGTCTGCGTGTTACCAGTGAGTGGCGCTGTTATACAGAATTGATAAAAAAAAAAGTTTTGTGATGGCCAAAACATAATATTTTATATATGTACATTCGATACCAAAAGTATCCGAACACTATAGCAAAAATTCCTATATAAAAAAAAGTAGAGTTAATACTGTTTTGTTAAATAAATCCTTGTCGAATCATGTTCTTTGACTGACTAAGAACATGATTCGACAAGGATTTATTTAACAAAACAGTATTGACTCTACTTTTGTTATATAGGAATTTTTGCTAGTGTTCGGATACTTTTGTTACGGACTGTATATATAGATTTATTTGTTCAAAAAGAGAGAGAGAGAGAGAGAAAGAGAGAAATATCAGTATTAGATAAAAATTAATTTTTTAATTACAAGCATAGATAACATGAAGATTGTAATTTTCCAGTATTTACCTGGCAAATTTTGTTCTGGGCCGAATTTTATTCTTACTTGCCTTGCATTCACAATCAGTTCAGCAAATCTGTAAAGGAAAAAGAAGCCAATAGGGAAATATGTTTATGCAAATGTTTGTAATACTAAAGGGACAAAGTTAAAAGGAAAATAAAATTAGAAGCAGATTTTTCTATCTTAGAAGGAACACGTTTAATGAACACTCGATTTTTTCTTCATCATCCATTTGTGCAACTAATGAGAAATTTAACTTTTTGTAACTGGTCTCATTTGCAAGTAAAGTTTAGATGGTAAAAAAGATTGAATACTTGCTGTGTCATTAACATAATACTTTAAACGAGTTTATATATATATATATTATATATATATATATATATTTATTTATATAATCACAGAATAATTGTGATTTAACTAAACATATGAACCAGAATATTTTAACCTAAATTACTGAGTTAATGTAAAATTTTGAGGTTAAATATCTATAAATAACCAGAATAATAATTCTACCTTCAAAGTATGTTTATTGATTAAAGTGAACAGCCTTCATTAAACATTGCATTGGACAAAAAATAGTGGCGCCATTTTATAAGAGAGACTTTGTTGTTGGAAAATGTGCAAAAATAAGAGCTTACTATTAAATTTTGTTCTAACTTTTAAGTTTATAACATAAAATACCAATTTAGGACGTTTATTTTCAAGCTATATTTAAATATATCACATATCAAATTAAATACTTTGAAAGCGTAATATTCCAACTTCAATAAATATTTAAGCTTTTAGCATAAATTTAATTAAAAGTTATTCAATACGATATCCTTGTTAACTCAAACTATATTTTTCTTATAAATAGTTTTAATTTTTTAAAGAAGAAAAGCAAATATAATTTCTTTTTATTATTATTATTTATTTTATAGAATTAAATATTAAATACAACAATAATAATAATAATCCACATTTCCATTAACCTAATGTATTCATGTACTTTGATGAATAACTAATGGTTTATATGGAAAAGAAAAGAAGAAAGAAAGGTAGAAAGAAAAAAAGTTATTATTATTATTATTTATTTTATTATTATTATTTTAACATTGATATTCTAATTAATTTACATTCTCTCACTCATATAGAGTAGAATAGAGTAGAGTAGAATAAGTATAGGTTTTTTTCAGATTTGCGAAATTCAGTTTTTAAAAAATTTACAAGATTTGAGGTCAGAGTTCATAAATCCTAGACCATCTCCGATTTACATATTATATAGCTTTCGTGTGACACATTAAATCTCAAACACAACTCTCACAGCCCAAAATTGTTCTTTTAAAGGTTGGTCTCTGTAACTGTGTGTGCAACTGTGGGAATCTTTTATCTACAGTCGGTAACAAAAGTCTCCGAACACTAGCAAAAATTCCTATGTAAAAAAAGTACACTTAATATAAAATAACTCTTCGTGAAATCCTGTTTTTAAACTGACTAAGAACAGGGTTCGGCAAGGATTTATTTGACAAAACTGTATTAAGTGTACTTTTTTTTATATAGGAATTTTTGCTAGTGTTTGAAGACTTTTGTTACCGACTGTACTTAACTGAAAAAAAAAAAAAATACTATCACGAAGTCTAAACCCGATATGCTAAATATTTATCACAAGGGCACGTTTTTATTTTTATTTATTTATTTATTTATTTATTTATTTATTTTTTTAAATAGGACAAATGTCTTGTGTGCAGAGGCATACAAAATTATTGAAATACACTATTCTCTGAGCAAAATTACTCGTTGATACGTTTTAACCCTTAAATGCATGTCTTTTAATTTTGACTGAAAGAAAAAATCTATTATTTGTAAATTATTATATAGATTTATGCAAATATAGTAAATTAATAATTAGCATGTAGGTTTTAATTTTAATTTTATTTAATTTAATCTTGTTTTATTTTATTTTTTGAAAACTGAAGTGTTTAAAAAATGATACATCAGGCAGTACAAACATAAATAATAATGTTTAATTGGTGAGAAAAAATGTCAGTTATTTACTTACTTATTATTATGAAATAATGAAAAACAACTTGAATTTTTTAAATAAATCTCAAAAAAAAATTTATTTTATTCTGACTTCTAACTTCCACGAACTTCTTCGAATGCATCAAAAGAACTCGACAATCTAAATGTCTCATAAAAAACGAAAGAAGAGAAAATACAGGGATATTTAAATGAATCAAATGCATTATTTTGTATTGGATGTAATCGAGTACACTGCACTGTCCAGCAAAATTGCTTAAGAATGATAATTACTCACTTGATAGCCAAAACATTTTCTGGAATTCAATATTTTGGCTTTTTTTTTCAACTATAATTAAGCGATTTGAAGTTTCCTAAATACAGATATCAAGTTTTTGATTGTTATTCTGTATGTCTCTGTCAGTATAATGTTTAAAAAAAAATAAAAATAAAATCAAAAGAAGTTCAAATTTGGTGTACTTGTAAAATCAAATGGGGAGTTCACTTTTCAGTTTAGAATAACGTCGTTGATTTTTTTTTTTAAGACTGTTATGAGTAAAAATTCTTTGAATAATTTTGCACAATTAATAATTTTAAATGATTTTTTTTTAAATGTTGGTGCGATATTCAATAGGGTTGTATAGAGGGCGATAAGCACCTTTAAACTGAAATATAAGTCAAAGAAAACTCTTTCTTTATCTATAAAGGAAAAAGAAAACATCAGAAAGATAATAATAATAATAATAATAATAAATTCTTCTTTTGTTAAGTAGAAGTAAACAGGGGCACATTTTAAAAAGTTTTTTTCCTTTAGAATAATATTTATTAAAAAAAAACGCAGAATCAATAACATGCTGCTAGATTGCAGTCATTGTAAAAAATATTTCCAAAACTTCTTTTAAAAGCAAACCATCTTTCTATACAATTATAAACCCTCTTTATATACAATTACTTTTTAACAATATAGACACATTTATTTACTCATCAAGCTCTGTCAATGAAAATCAATACTGAAATTCACTAACAGTGTTGTAAAATTTTTCTATCACAACTCCAGATTACTAGAAAATCTTCAGTCATTATGAGCAAGTTATACCTTTCGAAACAATTTTATATCATTTTAAACCCCAGGTGTATTCAACTTGTTTTCAGTAAAATGAAATAATTTTCAGTACCAGAGGAGCACTTACAGAATCTTAGAAAACTAATCACTGCGAAAAAAACAAAAAGCGTTTTATTTTCATGCTAAAACATCTTAAAAACATTCTAAACAGTTAATATGAAGAAGATTGGTCTTTATTTTGAGCTGTAATTTAACTTACATTAACCATTCACAAACTTGCGAATATAAAAAAAAAATAGAAGAAACATAGAATCTTAATATTATTTTATAGCTGCCCATCTATTTAGATTCGGTATGAAGTAAAATTGATTTAACTCTTATAAATTGTTCATAAAAATTTTAACCCTTTAACGTTCATTGGTTTCGCTTAGAAACCAAACATTGCACTTTTTTTTTCCCAGAAATTTTTCAGTATTTTTATAAAGTGTTGATGTATTAAACTCTTATTCATTCTCTTTGCACTACATGGAAGCACTACAGCAAAATCTAAAAAACGTTATTTCAGATGAAGCCAGATATAGAAATCACTTTACTTTCTAAAATTGTATCAATTTTAAAAATAAAGAAAAAATATTTATTTTAAATAACAGCACATGAACTTACTATAATCCTTCTCAGTCATAAATTGCAAGTTTAAATTTTTTATATAAGTAAACAGAAATGTCCGAAAAGTTATGTAAAATGTTTGGTTTCTGAGTGAAACCAAACTCCAGTAAAGGTCGAATTTCGCAAGACTTAAGAGTAGAAAATGAACATTTCTTGGATTTTCTGCAATTTCTTAAAATATCATTTTCTAGAATTATATGAATATCTATATATATATATATAAGTATGTATGTTGGTATATATATATATATAATTTTTTTCTTCTAAAATAATTTATATGTACTAAATATTTTGCAATTATGAATATAAAGTTTTTTTTCTCGTGAAGCAATTAGTAAGTATAGTTAATTTTATGTATAAATTCGTAAATTTGTAAATAAAGTAAAAAACTAAATAATAAAGCCAGAGCTGTAGCAACAATGTTTGGCTAGGCGCCTAGTGCTGTTGCTTTGACAATACTCGCACTACACTTGCTTATTTTCTGAATAAATCATTATTTGATTTTTTTTAATAAGTAAGTCAAAATATAAATGTTTTAGATTTCAAAAGTATCTGATTTATTCTCTGCAACTTTTATATTAGTTTGCTTAAGGAGAAAAAATAGCCCGTTACCGTTCATTGGTTTCACTGTGAAATCATAAATTTCTGGAAAATAAAAAATTTCAAAAGGAAATATGTAGTGACCTTTAAAGGGTTAACAGTTATTTGGATTATTTAAAAAAAAAAAAAAAAAAGGAAAATCATAAAATGTTTGCTCGGTGTCTTAAAGTTGTTATCTAATTAAAAAGCATGAAATTGGAACACATAATAATGTATATATACCCTAGGACTGTTTATTAATAAGTGTCTAAAGTTGTGTTCAGTAGTTTAAATTGTTCCATGTTTATTTAAAAAAATACCTGGATGGGGAAAAGATAACAGAAAATTTATTTTCAAAACAGCGATACATAAAGTACCAAATTTTCATAGCATGTCTTCTTTTAAAAATAGGAAGGCATTTAATGATATATACATTAAATAGTTAGATTTATGACGCAATAATATTTTTATAAAAGATATAATATACTGGTATTCTTCTTATTTCCCTTTTCATAACTAAAGAGGTCCACACATAGGATTTATTTGGCATGAAAATTCTACGGTATGAGTTAAAGTATATAATCAACTAATTAAAATACAAACATTCTGAAGAATCTTTCACTTTTACATAAGCATTAATGCACAGAGACGCTATTAACAAATAATTAAGTTAAAATTGTGTCATACGGTTACATTCTATGTTTTGTTTTCTACTACTTATTTTGCACTTTACATTTGCAGAAAACATTAGTAGCACTGGCACTCACAAATTTGTTTGTAATTTGTGACTTGTAATAACACTTTATTTTTCTTCTTTTAAAAATGTACATCGCAATAAGCCATCTTAGCTGTATGATTCTGTATTTAATTGCTTCAACCTATAATTTATGACAATTAATATAATCCCAACTATAAAATTCTCCTAAGAATATTCCTAAGTGCATTTATTAAATTTTCTGGCATTTTTAAAGCAATAATACATTCAATTCAATTTAATAAAAGAGAGACAGAGAGAGGGAGGGAGAAAGAAAGAGAGAAGGAAAATCTGGTGGGACACTCTCATTACTTTATCGTGCCTTACGAAAATATTGAAATATTATTTCAGTTTAGGCTAAAAAATAAGTATTTTTCTATGTTTGAATACATCCAGCGTATATTATAAATATTTTGAAAAATAGTTTTATTTGACATACATTTCTGCTTGTGTGTATGTGTGTGCGGGGGGAGGAGGGGAAGGGACAATGTTGTAATTACACTCATAAAAAAATTAAGGCTGTTTTTAAATTATATGTATATATATGTATAGATAAATTATTCAATTAACTACCACTACCATCTCATTTAAACGTATTTATTTGATTTTGAGTAGACCTGTATTTTCTGTTAACTAAATATGCATAATTTAAATACTGTACTTAAGTTTAGCAGAAAAAAAAATCATAATACAACCTGAAATGCAATTTATACCATTTCTTACTACAGCCCCAATATATCAGAATTATTTTGCGCATTCTTTCAAACGTAAAATGAACGTTTTTTATGCCATATTCTGAGTGAAAAATTCTTTCGTGTGTGTTAAAGAAAAAAAAAAAAAAAAAAAAAAACTATGCTACTTTCTTTTCTTTTTTTTTTTCATTAGTGCAATTCAAGGAGTTTAAATGTAGCAACGAAACATTTTACCCATATTTGAAAACTCGTAATGTCCGTGAACGTGAACCATTTGTTCAATTTCAATAAAAACTTTCAATTAATATCGTAAAGTGATACAGATTTATAATACCAAGATGGACTTCTTGCTAACATTAATTTTTTATTTATACTAATAATAGACTCCCATGCACAGAGAGATAGACACGTAGTTATACACACACAGAAATAAAAACATACACAACCATCGTAGAGAGAGAGAAAGAGAGCAAAAGTTAAAATTCTGAATGTCGGATTCAAGGACTTGAAAATGCGAGCAAAAACACAATTTCGAAAAATTAATTTTGAATATTACATACTTTATCATACATGGATAAGAGAAAATAAAAATGAAAAGTGATGAATGAAAATGTTGTTTATGCAATCAGCATAACAGGATGCTTTAAATGAAGTTTTGATTGAAAATTAGATAGCCATTTTTAAAAGTATTTTATCTGGAAAATGAAGGCTAATTGATATCAAAGTTTTTTATTATATCTCATATCGTTTAAAAGATCTTTTTTATTGTTAAAGCTATTACACTATACAGAGAAAAGATATCTGCTTCGGCACAATTTTGTTTTAGCCTTGAATATTTGAATGGCTGATTTTTGTACGCTGACCTTGTAAATATATTACTTGTTTGAAGGTTTTAAAGAAAGGATATGCATAAATATGATTAAAATGCTGTTCTGCTGAAAATCTATCATTTTACTGCAGAAAGTTGTTTTCTTAATCCTTCTTTACAAACTAAACACTAAAAAGACTTCGTGTTAAATCCTACTTTCCTTGAAACTCTTGTAAAAATTAAAGTATTATTAAGGATTATAATTCGCAGATGAATTTTATGAATTTCATAGAAAACGCATTAACGGAAATATGATTTCATATAGATTGTATTTGTAGGCAAATTACACTTGAATTAACATCGTCAATTTTTCGATAACTAAACTCGCGAATTATAATTATTGAAATTTATTTTAAAATATTAATTGTATATATCAGAAAAAAAAATCTAAAATTGTTTGCTATGATTAAGTGTAAAATATAATTTGATAGACATAATTTTGTATTAAAATAGTATTAAAAGTCTTTCATTTATTTATTTATTTATTTACTTATTTATTTATATTTATATTTATTTATTTATTTATTTATTATTTTATTTTATTTTATTTATTTATTATCTTTATTATCTTTATTTTATTTTTTTATTTACTTTATTTTTATTTTATTTTATTTTATTTTATTTTATTTTTTATTTATTCATTTATTTTGATGGTGCCCAGTCTTCCTGTTTTTGGATACTTTTTTTTTTTTTTTTTTTTTTTTTTTATAATAGAATTTTTCACTTTATTTAATCATAGAAAATTTTCACAACAGCTTTTAAAAATCAGTAACAAAATACATACTTGTATCAAAAAATTGGAACACTTGGCAACTGTGAAACATGTCTTCGAAATTTGAAATAATTTATCTAAATTTTCCATTAACTTAAAATTATATAATGTAATAATAATAATCTTTGTAGTTCGGTAATAGTGATATTTAAAAAAAAAATTAAAGCCTATTATTTTTAAAGGATGAGATATAAGGTAAATTCCTTTAACATAATCACACTGTCCAGTCTTCATATGTTGAATTTAAAGAAATGCGTATTCAGCTAGAAAATTCAGCTAACAAATATGGTGCATATTTGCATCATGATTTTTCTTTAAGAAAGTAGACTCTCACATCTTATACCTCAAAACCAAAACTTTTTTTTTTTAGTTAGAGGTCTTTTTTATATTTTCTTTAATAAGTTCATACATTCTGTTAGACATCGAATGTACGATTCTGAATTTTTGTGTGACAGACGTTTTCTCAAGTGTTAGTTAGAATTTCCCTGAGCTGGACGATTGTTTCAAACTTACGTCTTCCCTCATACATTTTGTAAACAAGTATAGCCAAAATGTTTCTCACAGAATTCATATCGGGACTGTTAATTGGGCATTTTAAAGTATTTATGTTGTTTCCAGAAAACCATGTTTAACATTGATAGATGTGTATATTGGCGCTCCACCTTTTTGATACTGTAATTTTTATCCCAAAGTCACATGAGGAATATCAAATGTTTACTGCTTAGTGTTTTAATCAGAATCGCCAAATTTAGGGATGTTTTATTCGATAATCAGCCATAATTTTAGAGAGGGATGCTTGATATGCATGACATTGATTTTTGATGAAATTAGGCAATCATTGCAATTTAAAATTAGTGGTAGATATTGAATAAAAAATTCCCTAAAATTAGTAACACTGGTTTTAATGTAATATTTATGATTTTGCTTTCCTCTCAATAACACTAAATTCGTTCTTTCCTTCTAGCCGATAAATAACTATACCATTACATCACCGCCTCCAAGTTTTTGTGTAGAATGCATTTCTCCAAATAGTACCAATAATATTAATATCCATATGAGCAGTCCAAATTATTTTAGAAATTTTATTCATCAACCCTGAAAAGTAATTTCTGATTGATTAGAATGAAAGGCTGATTTTTTACCAACTATGTGAAAAATACCAGAGCCGGGAATCGAACCGGGAATTCCGCTTAACGCGCGGATGCTCTAACCACTGAGCTACCCTGGCTGATAACTTGCTCGGAATTTCCCACATAATATAAGTTGGCAAGGTCACCGAGTTTGCATTAGAGCAGCTATATCAAGTGACAAATTTGAACATGGCACAACTCCAATAAGCCACGAAATTTTAATTTAGAAATTTTATTCATCAACCCAGAAATTCATTTCTGATTGATTGGAGTGAGAGGCTGATTTTTACTAATTATGTGAAAAATACCAGAGCCGGGAATCGAATCCAGGCCTTCCGATAAGGCCCGGGTTCGATAACAAATTGTTGTTATCTTATAGGAAAAAAACTAAAAAAGAGAATCAAAACGTGCAAAATAATAATTTAATATTTGGTATGTCCTTCGCTGGCTTTCAGGAGAGACTTCATTCGTTTTTTGGCATCCCTTCAATGAATATTTTGCAAAAATATTTCAGTTCGTTCTCATGGTGCCACACTTATGTTAGCCTTTTTATATAGAAATGAAGAAGAGTGATATTTTGAAATATTTGTAGATTGTGAAATTCTTTGTTATTTGCAAACATATTAAACACAAATACAAAAAAAAAAAATCCCTTGAAGAAAATATAGTATTAATTATTTTAGCTATGATATGCAAAATTATGAGAAATTCAATATACCCTATTTATAATAAATTGTAGTAGCTTTGTTAGACGCAAACAAATCTGTCTTCTTCAGCTCTACTAACCGGAATATCTTGGCACATTTAATTGCTGACATAAGTATAATATTATCCATATAGATCAATATTCTACCAAATGTGACAAATAACTGACAAACATCATCTATTAGAGTTGTTACGACATTTGCATAAAAAGAGGAAACATCAAAAAATAAATCTCCAACAACTTAAATAAATAAATACAGAATTTTAATATAAAAGAAACAACTTTATTACTGTGGTTGTTTAGACAAGAAAATTAATAGTTGTCACTAACCCAAATAAAAAGGAAACCATCAAAGCAACACGCATTTTAATGATTTAGCAAATTAAACAAATTAGCAAAATTTTAACGACACTCAAAAGTTAAACTTATTCAAACATTCATTCCGGGAGAAACTTGCA
Source organism: Salticus scenicus (assembly GCA_963930645.1). Lineage (NCBI taxonomy): Eukaryota > Metazoa > Arthropoda > Arachnida > Araneae > Salticidae > Salticus > Salticus scenicus. Next base: position 185,908,956 of record OZ005655.1, on the reverse strand, counting down.
AGTTTAAGATCAATAACAATTTTATGAAAGAATCGTGTACGGTTTGTAAAACAACTTATCACTTTTCTCTGTTTATACAAAGCAAATTTAAAAGCTACATCCAAACCTGTGAATAGATTCAATTAAATTAGTCGTCGCAGACAGATGTTGAGTTATTTTACGCTCTTCTGAAATGAAAATTTTCAAAACACACACCACCTTACTTCTTTTTCCTTTCTCATGACAGCCTCAAAATTTTAGTAGCCCCAATAACGATTCTGGCAACGATATGAAAACTTCGAATGAATTCCCGGGATACCCCCAGTGAACACGTGCTTAAGGCGAACGTACTATAGAACCTTTAATTTCTACCAAGGAGGGAGTAGGGGGGCATCATTGGAATAACAGCGCCTGCATTAATCACTGTCAACGAACTTAATTAAAGAAGCCGGTGAACGGGTTTTCCTTCTGGAATTTAGACGTGTGGAAAAGCGAACTTTACAGCCGATTTTGAAAGAATATGCTAACACGGGGGAGCGTTGTGTAGTATAATTATGAGAAAAGCTATTTGAAAAATAAGATTTGGTTGTAGAAGATGTTGTAAGAGATATCGTTGAGGTTGAGACTGCTTATAAAATTCATTATTTCATTGAGAAAACCCAAATTGAATTCATGTGTTGATTTTTTTTAAATACGAGATGTATTATAGTTTTATTAAATTAGTCTCTCGCATGAGAAAATGGATTCTATTTTTCCTTTCGTTTGATGATTCGTAGTGTGGTGTAGTAACATATTAAATTATTGTTCCTCAGGGATGGTACACTGCTGCCAAAAACACAGATGCTTAAAGAAGATATAAATGTCATTGTATATATATATTTTTTTAAATAAAGAAATGGAAAGTAAACTTATTTCTTTGAAAAATGATGTATGGTAAAATAATTTTCTTCGCTTGGTAAGGTGTTATTGTTATTTTTAACTTAAGCTATAAATTAAAAGCTCAACCTATTGTACTGGATATTTAATTTGCATAAAAAGAAAAAGATATATTGTGATACTTTTAAATCAAAGTGACAAAATATTGAAAAAAAGAAATTAGTAATTTAATACAAAAGAGATGTATACCAAGGATTTTCACTTCCAGTTTATTTCTTTTCTTTCTTTCTTTCTGTTTACATATGATATTTATTTATATATTTATAGATGATGTTAGATCAAATATCTGCAGTAGGGACCTAGTCATTTGAATCTTCGACGGACCTAAAAGAAAAATTAAATTACGTTTAGTAAGCAGCAATAAGAGTAGTTTATAGGAGAGTAAATAAAAATAAATAGCTGCATAACATATCCTATATAATTTTACAACATTCATAATTATCTAATTATATATACAGTGGAACATCGCTAACGGGAATCTCAACGGGGATAAAATATTTGTTCATGTTATCAAGAGGTTATGCTATCAGTAACTCAGAAAGAAACTATTATTCCTTTTGAAGGGGATTGTGGAAACAGTTCATCTTAAAAATAATTCACATTAAGAGTGTTCGCGTCAACCAAGTTCGACTGTATTATGATTATAATACTACATAAAGAAAAACACTTTCAATTTTTGTGTTAAAATAAACTTCAAACATCAACCTTAAAAATGTTTACACTGTTATGTATGTATATAATATTACTACTCCTCATTCTTTTTGAAAGAGAAATTCTTCTGGTTAGTTAATGCAGCCTTTTAATCAGATTCACTCTTTCTCTCTCACCATATAATCCTATGGATTTTTTATAGTTTCTTTATCTAAGGATATCTCACTCGAAAATAAAAATAAAATTTCCTAAATTCAGTTTTTATTATTTATTTCAGTCTTTGAGCATGTCGTCTTTTATACTAGTAAGCATATTTTTATCAACAAAAGTATCTGTCTTTATTTATAAAATATATACATATAAATATAAATACACACGTATATATGAGTGTGAGAGTGTGCACGCGCGCACATTGTTGAATTCGGTATCAAATTTTAGATAAATTCTGCATCAAATTTAACCAAAAAACTAATAAAATTAATAAAATAAAAATATAAAAAGATGAAGTATGGGTGAGCAGATATTTTATTAAGGAGGTTGGATGGTATTGTATGTTGCTTGTGTGGTCAAAAGGATGTTGATATTAAAAATATAGAAGGTCATTTGCATTTACTACCATTATTCATTTAAATTTATCTTTTATTATTATTTAATTCATCATTAATTGTATCTGTTAATTATGCTTCTTTGTTATAATTTAGTATACACAATTATAATTTATTGTTGTTTAATAATATTAATTATACTCAATTTAACTTTTTTCCTAGTTATTACATGTACTTATTAAAGTCTCATTTTGACATAAATTATCAATTTATCCTTTAAAAAGAAAAAATATATCATTCTTCATATTAAATTACCCTTTTAGCTATTGTTTATAATATGCTACATTCCACAATATGATAAAAAAAAAAAAAATATTTATTAAAAAAATCATTAATTTAGTAAACTAACATAAAATTATATTCATATTACTTACACATTTTTGATAATTTAATTAATAAAAATCCTAATCAAATTTAGTTTTACTAACCTATAAAGTATGAAAATAATCTATAACAAATAATCTTTTCACTAAACCAAAATATAAGCATATAAAATTATCTTAGTTCTGTAAAATATCTATAATTATAATTACACTCAAAAGATGGCAATTATGTTCTAAAATTACAATTATTATTGTAATAAATTCATGTGTTCTTCAATACTACTGAAATTTAAAATTTTCGAGAAAAATTTAGTTATTTTATTTTATAAAAATGCTTTAGATACATTAAATCTTATAAAGTATTGTAATTAGGCTTCTCTGTTTTTTATGATAATCTAAATTATTTGTGCTACCTCCATAGTTATTTGTAGTGTTTTTATATTATGTCTGTAACTGCAGAAAATAACTCATCTCCTAATGTGTAATGTATACTAACCTAAGTGTAACCTTCCTTTTTTTTTTCTAATTATTCATTAGCTCTGTCTTTTTTATCAATATTATTTTACTTGTTAATTTGTTTATCATGGAAGATATTGGAGAGCCCTCTAGAAAATTTGTTTTAATAGCTACTAGAGTATGAAATCTTACTTTTTTTTTTTTTTTTTTTTTTTTTTTCTGGCTGAGGAGATAGGACCCTGATGATTAATCTATTGTTATTGTATGCCACTCGGATATTCCGAGCCCCAGTATTGAAACTATCCGGATTTAAGGCAGGAGGGGTGAGCCTTCCGTTTTTCAGAGGAGCGCCACTAGGGAAGAAGAACGACGTTAGCTCCAGAAGCTGTTGAAAGATGGCAGCACCAGCAAACGACAGGAACTCGAATTTTGATCTGGATCAAGGCCGAGTTAAACCTATGTTCCGGTACCCCCAGAGGTATAATTTTTTATGGAACTTGGAGGACTTCGCGGACACGACGGAATTTAACGTGCACCACTGGCCATTAGCATACACGACGGTCTTCGACTGGCTCGAGGACCGAACCCGCAATCTTTCGATCACGAACTCGCTGCTCTTACCGACCCGGCTACCGCGCCCCAGATGATATGCTCAGTATAAGCGTTATTACAACGTTTAAATCTTCAATAGGTTTTTAGGTATCGTTTTTTGTTTGAATTTAATCTGAATGGAACTTTTGAATTTTCTATGCAATTTTACTCTCTATTAATACACATATAATCAGAACATTCTTGTTTAAGCGCGTTATTGTAGGATATCATATTTTAAGTTATCATATACGGACATTTTCTAGGGATCTTATTTCAGTAAGTTTAATGGTTGTTTTCATATCTTTATAAAAACATTTAGTAGTTAATTTCTTTCATATCTTTATTCCAGAGGATGCCGGTTATTTATTTTAGTTATTTATTTATTCATTTTAGTTCTTGAGGATTTCGGGTGCATTTCATTATTTGTTTTCTTAAATTCTACTACTTTATTACCACACACAAATATATATATATATAAATTGCTTCTAGCATATTAGCTGATCTATACTTATATTATTATGAGCGTGACATTGAGTGTACTAACTTTAAATTACTACGATACATAGATGATATAATTATATTATATTTGGATAAAAATCGCACCAAAATAGACTTACCTGTCAAATATCCTGAAAATCTGTCTCTAAGTAGTACTGATTTGGATTCTAGTGTCATTAATTTCTTAGATTTAAAAATTATTCTTAATAGTAATGGACAATTAGAATTTGACTTATACGATAAAAAGAAAGATTTCCCCTTTAAGGTAAATTTTTTCACTAACTTTAAAACATGCTTACATAAATCTGTATTTGTCAATATTCTTCTTAATTTTAATCTAAGGATCAAATATTTAGTGTCTGACAAACATCAAAAATTACAATTTCGATTCTTTAAAAATTTAGCATTAATTAATGGCTATCCCAAACACTTAATAAAAAAATTCTTTTAATTATTTATTTAATTATTATTATTTTTTTTTTTTTTCTCCGCATACATTTTATTCAAATTTAAATTTACGTCTAAATATTAGGTATTATTTTTTGGATTTCAATCAAATACATTGATTATTTGAATCCTAAATTTATTTGATTGTATTTTTCCATTATTTTCATCTAATTACTCCAGATGGCAGCACTATTCATGATTCAATATTAGGAATCATCATCTGATTATTTCAGGATTTGAATCCTTACCCTACATGAATTCCACTGTGAATCCTAAAAATTACTCTATGGTCCATGCTATTTTGAACTAATTAACTGTGATTCTAACTGCTAACTGATTGTTACATTTTTACATGTGCGACGTTTATTGCTTCAATTTCATTTTGAAAGGTTAAAGTAATCTTATTCTTCTACAATTTTATGGGTTTTTTATTTTAATCTTACATTTAAATGGTTATGGTTTTTCATATTTAGGTAAAGGTTTTATTATGATTATTGTTTTATTATGATCTTCTTCTTTCTTCTTTTTTCTGTTTTGACTATGTATATTTCTTTTTTGGGTTGTGTTCATATCAAATATTTTATTCAGTAAGTTGAATTTTTGTATCTTTGTATTTTTATTTTAATCTTAATTTTATATGGTTATGGTTTGTCATATTAGGTTATAGTTTATTTTTATCTTCCTCTTTAATGGATTGTCTATGGATGTTTCGGGCCTGCGAACAAAGAAATTCTTAGCTTTTGCTTTCTTTGTTACAGAAAAACATCCATATTTTAGCATATTTGCATTCTACCAGGCCCTTGACAACGTTAGAATGCAAATATTGCTTTTTTTCTAATTCCAATTTCCAATATTTATTTCGATTTTTCTTTAATTATTCTTTGATTTGATATGGGTAGTCTCAGCTTATGATCCGAGGAATTGTTTTGATACTGATGTTGAGTCATCTTTAAATTTCATAAAAACATTTTTGCACTGATTATATTAATGTATTTCAATATATATATATATATATATGTTCAATTAGAAAACTCTTGTTTACGTTCTTAAAAAGTTCCTACTTGTTACGTGTATGTATGGTGCGTGTTCTCATCGGTACATATATATACATATATATATATATATATATATATTATAAAATGCAGAATACAAGAGAAATAGAACAATGCCATATTTATATATGTATTGGTAATGGAAAGTCTGTCGTCAAGAACATGAATCATTTAATAACACTGCTCTGCATGAAAATTGCTCTCAACACCATTTTTACAAATTCTTATGTAAAATGACCTCCTGAATCCGAATATGAAGCAAATTTTGCCCTATCAGCGACAGTTTTTTTATGAACGGCCCCCTATTTTATTACTTTTCGGTCGTTTTAGGACTATAAATTTGATTTTTAGGGGGGAGAGATTATTTTAACTGTTAAATATCTTCTGAGGAGCTACAGAGTTGAAAAATTCTAGAACATGAACATTTGCGACAAGGGAAACATTTAAGGGCGGATTTGTCACTGAAATATTATGTATTACATTTCTATTTTTTTAATCTATTATTAATATTCTTTATTAAACATTATATTATTTTGTTTTTAAGTGTTAAATTAATTCTTTTTCATTCTTCAAATCAAATTCATGGCCATAAAATTACCGAATAGTGATAAAAATTGGAGGAGGGGGTGGTGTCCCGAGAAAACGGTGGGTGACTGGGCAAAAGAGCAGCCATATTCGGATTCAGGAGGTCACTTTATATAAGAATCAGAAAAAAATAATATACAAGATCGAATTTTTTTTTTTTTTTTTTTTTTTTACATTAAGTATGTAAGTACTATAGTACATACTTACTTAATGCATTATATTACCACTCAAGATGTTATACGTATTTTTACTTAATCTAAGCAATAATAATTAACATCTAAAATATTTAATCCAGTTGTATATCTCTCAGGTTGCTGATAAATGTTCAATTTTAATATACGTTTATTATTTTCAGTATAAATACCACTATGAAATTATAAACTAACACTATCATAAGAATACGTAAAACTGTTATGTAAAATTGGATTCGTATAGAGTTAAATTTGCAAGGATCTAAGTTGTTTATTAAAAATTCATTTATACGTCTTTTCATTTATATGTTATTTTAGACAAGTCCCTCTTGGAATATACATATAAAGGGCGTTTCATATATTATTAATGCTTATTCTGTATTATTTGTGTTTTAAAAATTTTCAGTAATTACGTATTATAAAAAGTTCAAGATTCGAAATACATACTTTCTCCACCCTCATTAAAGTCAGCATGGTCGAAAGCTCTTTAGATAATGCGTAACTCTCATTATCTGATTATGAGGAAATTTTACATAACAGGAATATTAAGAGACAATATGCTAAATATTTGGCCACTTCGGTGATATTTTTAATTAATCCATTTCCTTTTGTGAATTCAGCGCTTTATGAATTAATCAAATGCCTTTTCAAAGACAACAATATACATACATACATATATATATATATATATATATATATCATTCTCATAATTATAATGACAAAACGTATTTTCTAATATTGAGAAAGCCAAAAAAAATTGAGCTTTAGCTTATGTAAATAGCAATTTCCATGACAGCACATTTGTGCAATGATATTTAAGTCAAAAACTTTTTTTTTTCCTATTGAAAATCCAAAATTTGCACAAAGATTATGTATAGACTATTTCTGCATTAGAGGTGAACACAACGTGGGAAAAAAAATGCATGCAATAAGCTTAGTTCAAACAAATGTTTCTTGAGATTTTTAAAACTGGAAATGGAAATATGGCTTTTTTTTTTTTTTTTTTTTTTTCTTCTTCTTCTTCTTCTTCTTCTTTTTCTTTTAACTCTCCAGCAAAATTAAAAAGTTCATATTTTATACAGAATACGTTATGTTTTACAATAGTGATTGGTTTACAGGACAAGCAAAATTATTCACACACATTTAGGATATAATTGAAAGTTATTGGAAGTTTTTTTTTCAGTTTTATTATGTCCTTCTAACACTTATTAACAAGTAAAAAAATGTATATGACTTTAGTTTATGTGTCTGTCTGTTAATCTACAGTCGGCATCAAAATTATTGAAGCGCTAGCTATAAATCCTATCTAATACTGTTTTTTTTTTTTTTTTTTTTTTTAAGTAAATATTTGTAGAGTCATGATCTTAGTCTTATTTTGTTTATAGAAAAAAAATTGATGATAAAAATTAGCAATCAAACTAATATATATATATATATATACAGGGTGATGAGTTTAAAAGAGTACCCGTGGGTTTTTCTTATAACCCTTAAATCTGAAGGGATGTGGCAACTATTCTAACATTGAAGTATGATTGCTTGAACCTTAAGTTTGTGAGGCAATTTCTAACACTGTTGGATTGTTACAATTTTATTTGCAAGGTAAAACAGAAATGGACACGCATAATTTTTTTAATCCTATAATAATTTTATTTTCGAAAAACCTATATATATTACATTATTATTCCTCACGGAAAATGTTGAAAATGTTCGCCGCCATTTTGAATGCAAACATGAACACGTCGAACCAGGTTTTTGACACACTTCGCAGCATTGTTGGTGTTAATGACGAGATTTCTTCAGTTATGATCTGTTTTAAGTCATCGATGTTTGCAGGACTTCTCTGAAAAAAGCCTATGAAATGATAATGTAAAAATGATAATGTAACTGTAATCTAGGAATGATAATGTAAAAATTTTTAGTTAAATTTTGTCTTTCAAAAATAAAATTATTACCGGATTTAAAAAAAAAAAAAAAAAAAAAAAAAAAAAATGTGTGTCTCCATTTCTGTTTTACCTCACAATTAAAGTTGTAACAGTCCAACGGTGTTAAAAATTATCTCCCACACTTAAACAAGGTTCAAACAATTATACTTCAGTGTTAGAATAGTTGCCACATCCTTCATATTTAAGGGTAATAAGAAAAACCAACGGGTACTCTTTTAAACTGATCACCCTGTATATACGGAAAATGTGGATGTGTGCTTCAATAATTTTGCTGTCGATTGTATCTGTTTGTCCGTTTGCACGAGCTCTACCTACAGTAAATATTTTTAGAATGCTTTGAAACTGATTTAATTTTAAAACTGAAATGGAAATATGGATTGCATTTGCCTTTTCTTCTTCTTTCTTTTTTCAACTTTCCAGCAAAGTTTAAACTTCCATATTTTTCATAGAATATGCTATGTTTTAAAATAATGATTAATTTAAAGGGCATGCAAAAATACTGACATACATTTAGGATTTAATTGTAAATTAATGGAAGTATATTTTCAGTTGTGTTACGACCTTTTAACATTACGTTAAAAAATGTATATGGCTTTAATTTATGTCGTCTGTTCATCTATCTGTATATCCGTCTGGTGAGTTCTAACTACAATAAATATTTTTAAAGGCTCTGAAACTGATTTATGTTATTCATATTCGCCAAAGCACTTTTCCTATTGTAAATGATATAAAGAGCATGATTAATTTGTGTACATGGACACTTTAAAATATTCTAATATTCTATAAGAGATATTTCTATAAAGCACATTTCAGTACCATTCTTATGATGAAAAACGTAAAGAAATTATTATTCATATGCACCAAAGCAAGTTTTCCCTAATATTAATGTATTTTAATTTTTTTTTCCGTAAAATATCTATAAATGGTACGAACATATAATATCTAGTAACAGCGACGCTTTATCAAAATTATAAATTGCATATTAATTTTATTATCTTTTAAACAGTTGAATGCGTGTTAGATAATTAACCCCAATATGATACATTATATATAAATTATCTTCTGCTTCCCTGTAAAGGAACGATAAGTAATACGCACATGATTTCCCTTTATAACCATACATTAGCAAAACAATGCTGCATATATCAAATGCTTTTATATTTAAAATAATAATAATAATAATAATTAAAAAGAGCTTCGATAGATTTGAGTCCATAAACCGCAACGTATATGAATTTTTATTTTGTAACCCCGTGAAAAATCAAAAAGTCCTGTACTCATTAAAATCTATATAGTCCTTGCAACCATGAGTTACAACATACCTATCGATTTTTATCTTAATCAAATGTAAATTAGACACCAGCACCTTGTAAGGAATTTCATTTCACACCGAAAGAAACACAGATGCACACAGAGACCAACTGCAAAAACATGGTCTTTAGATTCATAGGATCTCAAAACGTATAAATGTAAGAAAAACTCAATTTAGAAAATTTCACCTAAAAAACAATACTTTTTCTACCATATATATGGATAAGATAATGTAAAATTGTTTTTCCTTATAAAGATACAAGTTAAACAACAAAATATTTTATTAACATAAACAAATATACAAGGAAACTTTGTTGAAATTTAAAACGGGTGAAGCGAGTTAAACATATATATATATATAATATATATATATATATATATATATATATATATATATATATATATATATATATATATATATATATATATATATATGTATGTATATATGTGTATGTGTGGGTGGGTGTGCGTATGTATGAAGTAAGAAAAATTCTTTTATGATTGAGAATAAAAGATTTTTTATTTATATTTTCCTAACTATGTTAGGCAGATAAAATATTCATTTTCTTCGAATTTTCGAAATAGTGATTTTGATATACTTATAGGTTTTTTTACTTATAAGCCTCCCCCCCCCCCCCCGAATCCGGGAATCATTTTTTTTAGTGGTGATGTCTATGTGTTTTCCTCTATCACCATAATTCAAGAACGAATATTGCAGGAAATCTAAACTCAGTATTCTATGTATCATATGTGGATACTACATGAAATTTTTTTAATGAAAATCAAGCGAATAATGTATTTACAGGGTCTAATAATACATTATGTCTATAGGCGAAATTATTTCTAGTAAGTACATTTTAATATGTTTGAACTATACCAAACAAAATTAAATGAATAAATATGTTCATGTATATAAAAATACATTTCGTGTAGCATAGAATATGGTGTGGAAATGTTTCACCATTCCTTTATAAGACCACGTAAATGTATAACGGTATATTATGGTTATACTAGGAAATTGAGGGGAGGTGCATTTAAAGAATATATATACAGAGCTAACCAAAGTTAAGAGAAAACTTTATTTTTTTTTCTTATTGAAAATAATTGAAGTGCTTCATTAAATTTTACCAAGTCCAAAAACTTCGATTAGAAAGGATAATGATTTTCTCATATTCAAAATGGTAGACTAAATACTGACTAAAATCAATTTGCAAGACTGATATTTTGCTATAATTATGAGTTTTAAGGTTCTTTGAATACGAAAATCAAGTTTTTAGCGATTGATTGTATGTTTTTTTTTAAGCATAATTTAAAGGCAAATATTTGCAGAAAATTCAAATTCGATATTTTGAATAATTCGATATAAGTAAGTGTGTCGTGAAACATTTATCCTATATTGATATGTTTCAAGGAACGTGGGTGACTGTTGTCTGAATAATTCGGAAGAAACATGTAGATTTAATAACAATCTTAATTTTTTTATGAATTTAGTTGCTATAAATTCATGGTTTTAGTACACTCCGCGACAAAAAGATAGGTACAAAGGATTTTTTCTTTGATTTTTCATAAAATAACATCATCTAAATAATGCTTATCATTTATTATTATCATAAAATAACACTATTCCCGAACTAATTTTTGTTTTAAGACTAATTTAGAAAAATTTTATGACTAAAATTTTTCGAATTTAAGACTACACACCGCGACAAAAAGATAGGAACAAAGGGCTTTTTTTTAATTTTTTAATATGATTATTTTGAATATGAATATTTTGAATATGATTCAAATATTTAATATGTTTTTGATACGATATTTTGTTATGATAATAAATGATCAGCACAATTTAGATAATGTTATTTTATGAAAAAAAAAAACCCTTTGCTCCTATCTTTTTATCGCGCAGTGTAGTCTTAAATTAGAAAATTTTAGTCTTAAAACTTTTCTGAATTAGTCTTAAAACAAAAATTAGTCCGGGAATAGCATTATTTTATGATAATAATAAATGATAAGCACAATTTATATAATGTTATTTTATGAAAAATCAAAAAAGAAACCCTTTGTACTTATCTTTTTGTCGCGGGGTGTAATTTATGCTACTATGAATTAATTATTTAGGATATTATGATGGTATTTTTTATGGTAGTGTAAGTTAATGGTTTTGTAAATCTAAGTATATTAAAATGGGTGGTTGAAAGCGATGCTATATCATTCCTACAAAAATGTATGTTAAATAAAACAGTTTCTAAAACAATTTTAAATTATTTTAATGCATAATCATATACAGCACTTCTTATCTCATCTCTGTAATCTACCTTTATAATATTCAGATGCAGGGTTAGAGAAAAATGTTTGACTGCCACACCAAATTATTAAAATCTGATTCTATAAATAATGAGTTTGTGTAATATTTCATTACTTTTGTATATTGATTTCTGTATAATAATACTTACGTGTAAAATGTTTCTTCTAAATAAAAATAGAAATTCATTTATTTCATATTTATTCGTGATTGAATTTCTATTCAAGTTACTATCTTTAAGAAGTAATTTTATATTTGGTGCTTGGTGTGCAAATATAGTAAGGGGATTTCTGTCACGTGCATTTGCAATACATATTAAACAAGAAAAAACATTAATGGAAAGAAAATATGCTATACATACCTACGATTTGAAGTTAAGTCATGTCATCACATAAATAACAAGGCGTGAAACTACAAGCTAGGTTATTATCAAAACAAGGGTAATAATTAAATATATGTTTTTAATGATTCATAATAACAGAGAAAGGATAGATGTAATAAAACAGTCATTTAATTGCAGATGTACTGAAAGCGAGAGGTGTTAGATTCATTATGTGATAACTGCGCGCCTTTTACGTGGGATTTTTTAAGGATAATTTTCTACTGTGATGTCTAGAATATCAATTTTCATGATTACATTTGTTCATATATCATTATTTAGTTGCAAGCTTTAGATTTTAGAAAAACACTCACAATATGTTATGATGTTATATATGACATATATATATATATAACATTATTATATATATGTTATGTATATACACTCATATTATGTTTATTTGTGAATCAATATATTTAATTTATTTAGATAGTGACAAAAAAATTACTGTTAATAATAATGTTGGTAGTGATGATAAATTGAATAGGATCAATGAGAATATAATGATAAAAAACAAATTTATAAATTGAATAAAAGAAACCTCTAATATATTCCTATGATTGATTTTTTTTATTATATAAGCTATAAAGGGTTTTAAATATAGAGTAATTAAATAATTAAACAAGTAATTAATTAGCACAAATATTATGATAAGTGATAAATTAACAGATTGAAAACAACTAAGATTATATAATGTTACTTAGGAATTAGAGTAAATGATTTATTCAATCTAAAATTGCTCAAAGTATCAGATTAATATTAATAGATAAATATAATTAAATAAAATAGTGAGTTCTCAGAATTTTATGCTTGCAAATAATAAATGAATAAAGCAGCATTGGGTGGCTATACAAGCTGGTTTTAAAATACATTTATGTATTAATTAAGCATTAATTACACAATTAATGCTTACATTAATGCGTACATTAATTAAGCAATTTCCCTTTTAAATTTCTGGAAATTACGTGTCTATTACACAGAGTCAAACTAAAACCAATCGCCCCAAAACTTTAGTTTCTTTTTTCGGTTAGATATAAATGTCGTAGATCCGTAACTTTTGTCTTCTAAATCTCTCAAGTTCAATTCAGTGCTGCCAGATTGCGCGACTTTTTTATTTAATAGTCACCAATAATTTTGAGAAGTGATGTTTGATATACATAATGGACGATTAATCGTCGATTATGTACATTAAATATCACTTCTCAAAATTATTGGTGACTGTTGAATAAAAAAGTCGCGCAATCTGGCAATACTGGTTCAATTCCTCTGACTAAATGCAAGTGATCCACAGTATGAATATATTACACTTGGTAGTTCAAAAAGTTATGCCAAAGTGGCCTGTGTGGATGTGTCAGGTCATGGGCATGGATATAGTAATAAGACATAGATTGATCATTGCATTGGGAAAAGTGATACCATTTTACTCGGGAAAAAGACTGCCATTTTACTCTCTTATGGATATATTTTCCCGAGTGAATATACACGGTAATACACACAGGTAATTCAGCAAATAAAATTTATGGACTAAAAGAGAATGAACAGCTACAGATACCCCCTTTTTCTTTCTTTCTTTTAACTTTCCTTTCCTTTTCTTTTTCTTTCTTTTTTTTTTTTTTTCTTTTTTTTTACTATACTCTAGTATACTCATGTCTGCACAAAACTGTCTTTCTTTCGGCATTTATTATTATTATACTTCTTTGAAATAAAAATCGTCTGAATTCCACATGAAAAATAATTTTAGTAAATTATAATTTAATAAATTATTTGTATGGCGTAAATTTGTATAGGATTATATATGGAAGAAAGTCTTGTGGTGGTCACAACATACTCGTTATATGTATTAAAACTTCCGCGACTACTAACTGTATTTAAAAGAATTTTGAGCATTCCATATTATTTACTAATATAAATTTTAAAATATATTAAAATTTTAAAAAAGTATTCCATTAAATATGAAGACAGTAATTATTTCATAATAATAACAAAGCAACTGATTATAAAAATTATATTTTACATAAATTACTTGAACATAGCTTATTTATGAAAACTTATCCCATTCCTTTTCGTATATTTATTAGAACACTTAAAAGTCGCGCAATATTACGGCATTTTCAAAATTCATTACAATTCAATTCTATTATTATTTTCAAGTTTTAACTCTCTAATGGCTGATGCCAAAAAACTTTTTCGGCATCAAAAATCTTTGCTCGTTAACATGGCAATGATAGATCTAGATAAATTACTATATCTATGGTCATGGGGAGTAAGAATTACATAGGAACGAGATTGTAACCCGCTAGAGGGCGATAAGCTCAGAGCAACTTTTACTCACTTAAAAAGTACTCCTTATGAGTTGTAATATTTTTCCTTTGTATTTTGTACTTCGATTACTTTTTTTGTAAAATAAACGTCTTTTTACACCGTTTCTAATACTTTTTGCGTGATGGTGATGATGCAATTGCGCCGCCATGATCGCGTTTCCAGACCCCAGTTTCTATGCATTTCTTACTCTTCATAACCTGGCACACCCACATGTGCTGTTTGGGCATAACCATATGAAACATCTTGTATATTTCCTTAAATATATGCTGCATTTTTTTTTTTCCCCCAAGAGAAACTTTTTAACCTATTGTATTGTTGGATGGTCTATTTATCGTTGTTTTGTAATTTTTGTTTAATATGAAATTAAGTTTAATTATTCGATTCTTAGATTTAATTCCTGTATGACAAGTGGATTAAAATAGTTAAAATTTCTTATGCAGTTACAGATGTACATATATATAAGTTAAATTAGATTTTAATTACTTCATGATTGTTTAATATATGAAGGGTTTCCATAATTATACGACCCTATTTAAAGTTGTCTACAGAAAAAACTATTGTTCAGAAAGTTAAAACATGTTTAACATGACTGCCATCATTTTCAGCTACCATCTGGAATTGTAAAATAGAATGTTCCACAGTTGACAGCAGTGTTTTCTGAGAAACGATAAGAACATGTCGGGAAATGCTACTTTCAGATCAAGTAACGGTTTTGGATCATCACGACTTACCATTGTGTTACAAAATCTAAATAAAGAACCAGTCGTAAAAAAGTAATTCATTGAAAAAGCCCTCTAGCGGCGAAATTTTGAACCTTATTTCTATTTCAATCAAATTCATATTCCTTCATTTTATCCTACACAAAAGGTCATGACTTTAACAACAAATGTTTCGTCTGTACACAACTTTAAAAGAGTATCGTTTAGTTATGGATACCCTATATGTATGTGTATATATATATATATACACACAGAGAGAGAGAGAATACGAAAACTTACGGTAAAAAAATGAATGAAAAAGATAAAAATTTAAAGACAATGTATATAGTAAGATTGTAGAAATTAATGTTTCTATATTAGTTTCTTCAAGTATGAAAAGCAATTTTACTATAAGGAATAAGAAACAATAATACAGCAAAAAATGAAAAAAAAAGCACAAGATAATATTAAATGTGCAAAATTGCAGCAATAAAATTTAGTATTTTAAATTTTTGTTAAATATTTATATATATATATGTATATGAATAAAAATAGTACGGTAAATGTTTGAAAAAAAAAAGAGAGAGGGTGTGTGTGTTTATGCTAATGTTTGTAACATGAAAAAATCTTTATGTCTTTTATGGATTTACTCCGGTACCTTAGTAAATGGAATTAAAAACTCGGTAATTTGCTAACTTATTTTGCTTTCTCATTAGAAAAAATCTGCTTAACAAATGTAATACACAAAAGTATAATTTTTTTTTTTTTTTTTTAGAAAATCTTTCATCACTATCCCGTACTTATCTATCTTTATCTCCGAAGAATGAGTATGCTTAATTCTTCGATTTGAAACAGTTGCTGCATGCTTAAGTGTTTGCACACAAAGTTTTCATTCATCATAAAATCACCACACATGTGTTTCTATTCTTAAAGAAGACCTTTTTGATAGATACATGACAAATATTCTTTACAATGAGAAATTAGTTTTTTGCCTCTACATCTTTTAATATATAAAAATAAATGTAATACAGAATTGAAATAGCCATGTTAAATCCAATGCCGTTTTATATTGGTTTTAAAAACCTTTTCCTTTTACATAGAGAAAAAAAGGAGAAAAAGAGAGTTAATGGGTAGAAAAACATAGAGAAGAAAAGAGTCGGAATGAGCAATAGAAACAAATACGCTCCTGCTCAAAAGTTTAGCGAGACTTGCAGACGATCTTTTTTTTTTTTTTTTTTTCCATTTAAAAACTTATTTCTCGATGAAATGTTTTTAAACATCGGGTGTGTACAGACATGGGTCTTCCTCGTGTTTTTCAGTGAAGATTAGTTTAAGACAACACTTAAGAGGTCAATGACAAATTGAGCAAAATCAATAATGTTTGTGTTCATCCTGTATCGTTAAATGAACGAAATAATCAATAACTTTGGGATATGCTAATATAGACACAGCACAATTTGTGGATGAATTTGTGTGATGATAGCATGTTAAATAACGGAGATATAATCATTTATTTAAAAAAAAATTCATCATGTTATTTTATTTGTAATATACAGAGTTTTAAACCATAATTATTCCCACTTTCAGATAAACTGAAAAAACACTTTTGAAACCACATACGGAAACCACATTCGGAGTGCAAATATCTTAAATATTTCAGGAAATTTGAGCCTTTTTATGTAAAGCGTTTTCACTGCGCACACGCAAAAGATAGAAAAAAAATTATTACATAGGTTGAAAGCTAGATATATTGAGCAAATTTTTGCAAAAGTTCATTTGAATAGAATAAAAATTAAGCAAATTGTCGTCAAAAGAACGAGGTAGATTTTAGATATTTTTTAGGATTTGAAATGGGGGTTTTTCACATGCCACGTAATTAATTTGAAGATCCAATTATTTCAACCATACTCCAAAAGTACTTTTTTGTGAAAAACACATCACAAGCTTGTAACTCTAACATATTTATTTATTTATTTATTTATTTATTATGATTTGTCAGATCATAAAGGATTTTTCACAATTTAAAACTCTGTATATTATAAATAAGAAACATGCTGATATATATATATATATATATATATATATGTGTGTGTGTGTGTGTGTGTGTGTGTGTGTGTGTGTGTAAGTTTTAAAATAGATGCTTATATTTCCGTTATTTAACATGCTATTTTCAAACAAATCCATCCACAAATTGTACTGAATATATATTAACATATCCTAAAGTTACAGATCATTTCGTTCACTTAACGATACAGGGTGATTGGAAAAATTATTGATTTTTCTCAATTTTTCACCGGTCCTCTAAATGTTGTCTTAAACAAATCTTCACTGAAAAACATGAGGAAAACCTAATTCTTTAAATAACCAATGTTTTAAAATATTTCATTGAAAGATAAGTTTTTAAACTGAGAAAAACTGATCGTTTACAAACCTTTCTAAACTTTTAAGCAGGAGTGTATTTACAACAAAGGCCAAATATTTTCCAAAGTTTTCCTATTGAATTTTTTTACCTTTTACATGCTTTTATTCTTGCTTTTATTTTTAATTTGTTTAAATTTTTCACCACAGGATGCTTTATTTATTTATTAATTTAAAAAGAAAAAAAACTTTCATACATTATTAAAACTTTTATTTTTGTGTATGACTTTTTGACTTCACGTGTGTTTTATTAAATAATAATAATATTAATAATATTCATAATAATAATAATAATACAAGGGATTATAAAATATAATATAAATCTATCTAAAATCTAGAGCGCAATTCAAAAGCGTAAAATTTGTTTGCTATGCATTAACAATAAAGAAAAATCACATGCATTATGACACATACTTTTCAACTGTACACGCCTGTTATACTGTTTCATCTTGAATTTTTTTTTTTTTTTTTTTTTTTTTTTTTTAACTTTCTTAATGAACCATGCAGTAGTATTTAGCTGATTTAATAATTTGATCGACAGACGTAATGTTTTGTCCTAAAATATTTTTAAAATAAGTTTTTTTTTTTTTTTTTTTTTTAATTTAATAATTTGATAGATGTTATATTTTCGGCTATATAGATATAGATGTAAATATGCTTTAAAGAAACACTTTTCATGGACCAAAATACATTCGGATTTTTTTGTAAGTACCTCTTTTATAAACTAATTATGTTATTTATAACATTTGCAAGTAAAACGCCTTATAGATATGCTGAATAACATAGATGAATTTCAGATTCAATTTATAAATATATTTATGAAAATGAGATTTCGAACTGACTGAGGATTTTATATTTATTATTTAAGTGACATTTAAAACTTTCTAAAATAAATTTCTGTCAATATTATTTCAATACTATTAGTTGTGATATCAAAAATGAGTAGAATAAAAAGAAATTTCTGCTCTACAATAAAAAATTCTAAATATCATAATTTATACTAATCTTAACAACTTTATCATCTGATTATCATTGTTTATTGGCAAAGATTTCGTTCATCATCAAATCATCAAAAAGATAACATTCTAGTCAGAATTTATGTATACCTTTCAAACTTATAATTCTGTTATTAAAAAAATAATATTAATGATAATAAAAGAAATAATTAGTTTAGAATATCAGTTCTACACTTGTCACAGAATTTTCCTCTTCATTTATTTATCATTTTATTTTTATTTGTTTTATTTTGTTTTATTTTATTTTTATGTTTCCGTAAATTCTAAGACTCCTTTAATGGACTATTTATCGTTGAGAAAGTTCACGGTAGGCTATCACAAATCATGACGGCATTTTTATCCCTTTTAAAAAGATATTGGAATCTGGGATGAAAAGAAAAAATAAATAAAAAGTGATAATGAAAGAGTGGAAAAGAGAGAAAAAAAGTAAAAAGAAAAAAAAAAAAAAAAAAAGAGAAAAAGAGAAAGAGCAGTAGAAACAAGTATTTATGACAAAGACCAGACATTTTCGAAAATGTTTCATTGAATTCTTCTACTCTTATTTTATGTCAAGTTTCAATTTTATTGGCTATATCGACGTATATTAGGATATGATTTAAATAAATACTTCTCACAGATCGTAATGTATTTAATTTTTTTTATAAGTCCCTCTACGCAAACCATTAGTGCTATTTATATCCTTATCATGTAACACATTCTGGAGCGTAACTGAATAACATACATACATCCCAATATTCTAAAAATATTTACGAAAACGGGAGGTCTAGCAGTTAGAAGAACCGAATTTACATGCACTTTTAAATTTTGTTGAAAAATCTTTAAAAATAAAGTTAAATTATGAAAATAAAGAACTCTACTGGCTAATGAAATATTCAGGTATAAAATAAAAATAAGACGACCAAATTTTTCAAACCCAATTTGAGGACAATTCATCACAAGGCGACCTTCACTTCTTTCCTTTTGAATGAAGCAATTTCTTGTTTTATATTTAGGGAGTTTAAAAAAAAAAAAAAAAAAAAAAAACCTTTCAATTTGAGGACAAATTTGTAAATTCGAGGACATTTGATGTCCTCAAATGATTTTCAAATTGTTGAGGACATGGGTCGAAATTCGAGGACGTTTGGTCACCTTAAATAAAAATACTAGATAATAATTAAAAAAAAAAAAATGCAGACGTAAAATCTTGCGAATTTTATATAAATTTCCTCTTTCTTTTTTTTTCCTTCTTTTTTTTTCATATATATATATATATATATATATATATATATTTATTATTTCCTTTTTCAAACATCGAAAAGTTTCCTGAAATGGAAAATTACTCACATTATTACTTCAATATTATTATTTTTGTTATCGCTAATTTTCGAGAATGACGATTTTACTATATTTTATAATACAAGAAAATTTTTAAATATTATAATTTATGCTAACCTTAATTACATTTTTGATCCGATTATCATCATTTACTAATCAAATATTTCTTTATCATCACATTATCAAACAAATATTGATATTCTTAACAAAATCCATGCATCTTTTTAATTTATGTTGCAGTTATTTATATTTAAAAAAATACTTTCCTAAACAAAAATTAAATTAACACCAGAGCCCTATTTTTGACTTAAATTTCCCTCTTTACGTATACAATTCTAAGACTCTGTTAATAGGCTGTTTCTTATTTGGAAAATTTATGGTGATTTGCCACAAATGGTTCAAACGCTTTTATCCTGTCAAAGGAAAAGGGACTTTAAGTCTAAGAAAAAAGAACGAAAGAAAAGAAAAGAACGAAAGAAAGAAATATAGAGAAGGAAAGAGAGATAGAATCAACAGTAGAAAAAAGTATATTTACCACAAAGTTCAAACTCAGTTTTAAACTGAATCCTTTTTCTTTTATTCTATGTTACATTTCAAAGTTGTTGGAAAATGTTAAAAAATTAAGTTAAAAGAAAAATACAGATCTCTGATACCTAATGAAATATTTTGATATAAAATGAAAACTTTTGCTAATAATCAAGAAATTAAAAAAGTTTGCAAATGTTGTATTAATTTCCTCATTCTGTTTTTTTTTTTTTTTTTTCTATATTTCTTTTTAATTAATTATTTTATTTTTGAGGCATTGAAAAGTTTCTTCCAAATAAAAAAAATTTCACAAGATTCCTCCAATACTATTACTTACGATATTGACAATGCAGGAAAATAAAACTTTAACGATATTTTTATAATGCATTAAAATTTCTAAATATTCTAATTTATACTAATCTTAATTACTTTTTTTGTCCGATCTTCATTAAATTTCGCAATCAAAAAACTTTTAAACTATTTTTTAGAAGTCGAAAAGGAACTTCCGGTCTTTCAATTTCTTGATGAATGCCTTTGCAAGTAAATTCAATTATTTCTTTTTCTTTATTTTTTCTCCTGAAAATTAACATTTTTTTGCCTTATTTTTTGGTTTTTCTCCTTTGATGTCTCAGAGGTATTGATGAAGTTAATTATTTCCGCCACTTAAGACGATTTCTAAGTGAGAAAATTTTTTAACACTTTCCAAGTACGGATGAAAAGAGATAATTATTTTCTTTCATCTATTTGTCTAACTGTCCATTTAAAAGATAACTAGCGAAAAATTTAATTGTAGATTTAAAATATCCGTACCTGTTACAGATTATTTTAGATAAAAAGATGAGTAAAAGTTCTTAGTAGGAAATTACATTGATAAAATATTGGTTTAGTAAAAGTCAATTATGGTGGTTAATTAATATTCTTATTATCTCTTTCAAGGAAATTAAATGACCAAGCAAGTATTTACGTTCAGTCCATATTAAAAATACTCTCATTACTTTTATAATTTGGTAAGAAAGTTATAATTGATACTTGTTAGAAATTATTAAGTAACTTAACATTCGCATTTCCTCAAAAGTTTTCTTCCTTGTTAGCAAAAAGGCATTTTTATCTACTCTAATATGTGGAATATAATTGCTCATATTCAAATTTTAATTATTATCATAATTTAATCTTTAACTGCTAAAAAATGAAAATTAATCTTTTCCAATATGTGCAATATACTAATAAGCAAATGGTCAAATTATAAAATCATAGTTTTTTTTTTTTTTTTTTTTTTTTTTTTTTTTTAATAAAAAATATTAATGCTATTATTAAATTTAAGTTCCTAATTAACCCGTTAACACCCAAATTAATTTTGTAAAATATTATTAGCTGATTATTTCACTTCTAAATTAATATAGACAACTGACAGTAAAATATATTAACTTAAACAATTCTTCTGATAGTTTTAAATTTATAGCCTATCCTCATTTATTGACGTTTAGTGTTCTATCGAGAAAACTTCGAGATAGAAAAACTTTTAGATAACTTTGATTTTCACGATATTAATTTGAAGATAAATAAACATATATGCTTTTGAAATGAATTTTTTAGGATTAAAAATTACATTATTTCTTCATTATATCAGGAGTGGCAATAATTCAAACAAATTTTTTATAGAACAGAAAATTTCTGATTAGTTTTAAATATTTACAATCGTAATATTTTATATTGCTCCGTATACCAATGTCTTAATTCAAAATAGAAACAACTAAAAAAAAAAAAATGGTTTTCTGAGAGATATATATTTTAAATATGGTGATATATTCCTGTACCATTATAAAATAGCAAAATTTAGAATGTGCACTTACAGTTGGCAGCAAAGGTATCCGAGCACAAGCAATAATCCATGTCTAAAAAAAGTACACGTAATACTGCTTTGTTAAATAAATCCTTGTTAAATAAATCATGTTTTAGTCAGTCTAAGAACATAATTCGACAAAGCTTTATTTAACAAAACAGTTTTAAGTGTACTTTTTTGATATCGGAATTATTGGCTAGTGCTCGGATACTTTTGCTGCCGACTGTATATCAGGCATGATAACGTATGAATTAATTGCACTAAATAAATTTACCATTTCAATAGTCTATGTCGAAATACAAATTTTGGACGATTGAAATTATTTTAAATTCTTTTCTTATGATACATATATGGTGGGAGTTTCAAATTGTCGTTGTGAAAATTGGGTTGTTCCAAATACTCTGTTAAAATCTAAATATCAAAATTTCACCAAGAACATAGTGACAATTTAAGCTAATTTAGCGACAGCCAATATTTTTTAGAAAGATGGTGCTATCTATCTTTTACCGTTTTAGGTGTATCATTTTAATAGTAAGCAGTACTAAAATGGTAAAACTTAGAATCGAATTACTAAAAATATTAAAATGTTACTAAACTGTCACTATATTCTTCGTGAAATATTGATATTTATTCTTAACAGCGCAACATAAAAACTTTAAAATGTCAATTTCTTAAAGGTTAAAATTATGAAATTATTGTCCTTTTAAAACTTTTCAACAAACATAAAGTATTTATGACAAGGGATTGTCCTCCTGACCGTCTGTCTAACAGTCCGTCTGTCTGCCTGACGGTCTGTCCGTATCTAAGTTTGTAGAATGCTTTGAAACTGATATGTTATTTGCGTTCACTGCGTAGCATATTCCCTATTGATAACGGTACAAATCGCACTTATGTTGTATATACAGAGACACCCAAAAGTCATCCAAAACATTAGTCTATGAAAAGATTTTTCTTTAAAGCCTGTTTTTATATTTTTACGCAGCAAAAAATATAACAAAATTAGTATTACATAAACCTCTTTCCTATATCACTAGGTATGATCAGTGTTAATTATTGTCGTACTGAGTACTCTATTGAAGACTATATAAGTAACACAACTGACACACATACAGGGACACCCAAAAGTATTTCAATTCATTGAGTTTATGAGAGGCATTTCTATAAAGCAAAATATTATACCTTTGACATACAGGAAACATGAAAAAATTAAAATTTTTATTCCTACATACATTTTTTTTTTCAAGAATATGGTATGATTAGTATTAAAATGTAGAGGGCCAGACAAAAACATTTAGCCGTATTATGGGCTATAATTGGAAAACTTCTGGAGTTCCACTTTCAGTTGTGTTCAACGATTTTAATACTTTCCAATAATTTTTAAGAGATGTTATGACTTCAGTTAATCTCTGTGTCTGTTTGTCTATCCGTGTTCTAATTTTCATTAATCTTTGTAAAATGCCTGAAATCAATATATGTTGTTCACGTTCACTATATGGCGTGTTTTCCATCAAAAAGTATGTAAATAGAAAAGGGTTTAAATCGAGATTTAAATCGTTAATATCGAAAAGTAAATTTAAATACCATTATATAGTGCGTATGCAGACAATATACAGAGAAACAATTTTTTAACGCTTTCTTCTTTAAAATACAGGAAAAGATATAAAAATCTTTTTTGAGGGTTATCTTCTTTACAAATTATGAAACAAAATGTATTTTCAGGTGTCATCGCGAAGAAAAAGTATATTGAACTTTTAGCATATAACGTGTAAGTTCAGTTGAAAAGATTTAATAATCTAAGCAAAGCCCATGATTTTTTTTCTCTCTTCTGTAAATGAGCTGACGATATTTACTACAAAATAAAGCACATTTTTTAACAAATTTAAATTAATATCTAATTGAAGGGGACTGGGCGCCTTTGACTTGACACTACTGAAGGTTTTATATAAAATTTTATCGCTTAATTTAATATTTATAAAATTTGTTCAGTAAAATATATATTCAAGCAACAACTTTATGGTTTTTGATTGATATTTACAGATTTTATATCTTTAGATTGCATTTTCTCAGTTTGCATTTTTTCATGAATTTATGACCTTCAAAATGCTAAAACTTCACTGAGAAAAAAAGTATACCGCCTTCATCTAGAATGAATAAATGGTCATTTTCTAAATCCTTTAACTAGAAATATAGATTTCAGAGATATGAACATAAGGCACGCCAATAAACTGAATAGACGAAATTATCGAGAATTTCTAGGGTACACATTTCTAGATGGTGAAACAATATTTTGAATATTCTGAATATTCTGAATCTTTTGTATTGCGAAAAATTCTCGCTTGATTTTCTAGAATTGAGTGATAAACCAAGATTATAGTTGCTGAAACCCGCCTCTTGTATTTACATTTATTTGCAGATATTTTTAAATAACTTTGCCCTCGAGAATATAGGCAAATGCTCCTAGAATTATAATAGGAGTTTCTAGAACTCTCTTTCAAAGAGGACTAGAATTTATAAAAGTGACATAGAACTATTTTTTTCTAGAGCCACAATTTAGATTCTAGATGTCAGTTACAGAATTTTTTTCTCAGTGTTCAACAGATGTTTAAGAAAAGCCTTTTTTGTTCATTATTATTATTATTTTTTTTTTTTTATTGGTTCTGTAATGGATCCTACTTAAAAGAATTAAAGATAGATTTTAAAAATTATTCATCATCCTTTCAGTAAAAAAATTAATAAAGGAAAAGATTTTTGACATATTTTTATTTTTAATATTTTCTTTTAAAGATATTGCAAAATCGATTCCTGATTCTTTTAAGTAGATTCTATTAAACATCACCCAAAAATGCTAAATATTTTCTTAAATATATGTAGAAATTTTAGCATTTTGAAGATCATGAATTCATGAAAAAATGCAAACTGAGAAAATGTAATTTAGAAATCTCAAATCTGCAAAAAATATATCAAAAACCATAAGAATTGGTGTCTGAATATATATTAGTTCACTATCATACTATTGGCATAGGAAACTTAGGTAATCGTGAAAATTTTTGTCCTCGATTTTTTCATTTTTTTACACGTTTTCAAGTGTGAGGAATCCAAAAAAAATCAAAATGGGTATAGTGTCTGTTAGTTTGTTAGTCCGTTAGTCTGTTAGTCGTTAGTCCGTTAGTTTGTTAGTCGGTGTACACGATATATCACGAATAAATGATCACAGAGAGGTCGGACCAGTTTCAAAATATTATTTATGACACTGGCAAGAACCCTATTCATTTGCAACATTCTAGTTAAAAAAATTCAGAAGTTTTTCGAATTTTACTATCTTCTTAACATGGGAGAATAGGGCAAAATTTCACTCAAACATGCATGAAAAGAAATATTTTTATCGTAAAGGTGTAAGAACAGATTTTAAAAATCAGTTTTGATGCCAGGATGAACATCATTAACTATAAACATGCTGCTTTAAAAATTTCGCAAACTATTCGAAATTTACGAATTTCTTAACGTGGCAAAATATGGTACAATTTCGCCTAAGCGTCGGTTTTGAGGGATATTTTCAACGTAAAGACGTCAGACTATTTTTAAAATATTATATAAGATACTGGCATAAATATCCTTGACTATGAATTTTCTAATTTAAAAATTTCTTAAGTCATTGGAAATTTACGATTTGCTTAATATGGCAGAATAGGTCAAAATTTCACATAAACGTCCATTGTGAGGGATATTTTCATCGTAAAGATGACAGAACACTATTTTAAAATATCATTTAGGTTACTGGCAACTCCTGACTATTATTTTTCTTTTAATTTGAAAATTTCGTAAGTTATTTGGAATTTACAATTTACTGTATATGGTAGAATATTGCAAAATTGAGCATAAACGTCCATTTTGAGGATCATAAATATATCAGTCAACTTCAAAATAACATTTATGATACTTATTTGAACATGATTGACTACAAATATTCTAATAGGAATATTTCGTAAGTTATTCGTAATTTAAGATTTTATCAACATAGCAAAATTGGGCGATATTCTATATAGATATGCATTTTGGGGATTGCTGCATTGCAAATAGTAGCATGAAAACTAAACTACGAAAGTGTCCCCAATAAAATAAGTTAATAGATTAGAATAAGATAAATATATCAAACTGAACGGTGGGTAGCCCATTAGGCGGGGATTTTATTCTATCACTGTGTAAAGTGTTTGATCAAATACATTAACAATCAAATACTCTTAACATTAATATAATATGCCCTACACTAGAAATTTATGAGAAAATATATATGAGGAACTGAGCAGAGTCCATTTCTGCTAACTAGTTTTATTTAGCAAACTTAACATAGTTGAATTTGTAAATATTTAATTAAAGCATTTATGTTAAATCTTCACTAATGCCAAGTCCCCTTAAGAATCTTTGTAACACATTTAAAAAAGACATACAAGTGTTTCATCAGACACAGAAATTTATACATTTACACGCATGAAATGTACGAACAGCATTAATTCCTGATAATGTAAAAAAAAAAAATCAAGAAAATAACTACATTGAAATTAGCACTCTTTTCCCGTATCACCTATTTATGCGATAAAATTATCACATAACAAAGTATTATCTATTTTATCCATAAATACCACAAATAGCACTTGTAATTCGTTATTAATAAACTAATGCTAATGCATTCTTTCTTTTTATATTTTTTACGTGTTTAGTAATTAAATTATCTTGAAGATTATCTTTGTAATATTATCAATTTTTTTTTTTTTTTTTTTTTTTACAAAGAAGATAAATTCTCAGCCATTCTCATTTCTCCCTTGTAAAAGTATTTAATTAAACTTATTAATTAATCTCATTAGTCACCCTCTTTTCAGTAAACATAAAGATGAAGAGAAGGTATTTTCATGTTGCAATATTACGCAAAAATGTACACCGTTGTGTTGCTATTTTCATGATGTCATTAGTTACATTGTTTAGAAGGACAGAGCATTTGTTACACTTCAGCTAAAAATTAAAAATGAATCAACGGGAATATTTTTAGATCCTTGTTACATATCGGAATATATGATAAATTAGTATGATAATTTATTATTCGCTTGATATACATTTTTTAACAACTCAATTGTTATCATTACGATAATGATCACCAGTACTTTTTACACCAAATTACGTTGTTTCCTTCTTCTTGTTTTACTTTTGTCTATATGCATAAAAAAAAGTAGTATTGGATTCATGAAAACTTTCGATTTCCGGTTTACGTATGATTGACACATTTTGAGATGTTTTAAATACGATTTTAGCATTTTTAGAAAATGTATTGTTTAAAAATCATTTATATAAATATTTCTCTAACATGAACCAGTTACGATTAAATTTTGTCGAAACGATGCGATAGTAAAATATGTGAGGATAAAAAATGATTTTGGATAATATTTAAGCACAAGGACTCAATTCATTAGTTATTTGATTTTTTTTTTTTTTTTTTTTTATAAAAATGTATTATTAAAAGTTGTACCTTTACAATTTTTGCAAGCATCATTTTAAACATAGTAATATTTTAAATATATAAACAAATATGAACTACTTCCATAAATTGAGTAAAAAACGCAAGAATAAGCAAGAATGAAAAATATAATCAAAATAGACAAAGTACTAAGGTTTTTTTTTTTTTTTTTTTTTACATAAAATTATGCCAAATTAAATTAATTAATGAAAATGCAACGTCAACATGGCGACAAAAATTTAAAAATCGCCATGGGGATCTTATAATAAAGCTGTACTGCCTGGCGAAGTATGAAAACTGAGTAATCAAACATAAATTTTATTTTGAAATTTTTCTTTGGATGATTTTGATTTAACATCATTAGCGTTTTGTCGCACAATATTAGTTTGGTTTTAATAACAAATTAGCTTCTGATAAATTAAAATTAAAATTGGGTGGAAAAATTGTTTTAAGATTTGTGAATTTATAATTTTAAAAGTAAATAAGAAAAGAAATAAAGTGCAAAAAATTAACATGGGTTTGCTTGTTTCTAAATAATTTTTTAGCAATGTATTGTCTGCGAATGTCTGTTACTGAAATTTTATGAGATTTATAACTGAGAAGAAGATTTAAAACTTCACAGTAA
Organism: Salticus scenicus; assembly: GCA_963930645.1. Lineage (NCBI taxonomy): Eukaryota > Metazoa > Arthropoda > Arachnida > Araneae > Salticidae > Salticus > Salticus scenicus. The sequence continues at coordinate 185,880,449 of OZ005655.1, read as the reverse complement.
TATGGATCTTTTCATAAAATCGTGAGGAATAGATTTTAATGAGTATCGCCCGGCAGATGTCACTGCTATGGGGATTTTATGGGGAATTTTTCCCTTTTATGGGAGCGCTATATTTATAGTCCTATAACGTATAAATATTTCAACTTGATGTGTAAGATGGCTATTATAAAGAAAAATGCTGATTCAATCTGCATACATCTCTACAGGCAGGTTGCGCTACTATGCTGGAATTTTCACCATTTATCAGAAAGCTATATCTCAACCTTTTATGTTGTATAAATCCACCAAACTTTATACGTGAGATGACTAATGGGAAATACTATTCTGAATTTTGATTGTGGACATATCGACCGACATGTGACACTTCCTTCAATTTTCTGCCATTTATTGGAAAGCTATATCTCAGCTTTTATGTTATATAAATGCAACAAATTGGATACATCAGATGGCTAGAGTAAAATGTTATTCTTATTTTGTTTGTGCGCATATCGATCGACATGTAACGCTTCGATTTTTATCTCATGTTTTATCTTCTATAAAGTATAAATACGTCAAACTTGATATGTGAAGTGTCTATTATAAACCGATAAGTGAAGCGGTTTTGCAGTCTTTATCAGGATACTTAGATTTTTCATGAAATTAATACAAAATAAAAATATTAGAGAAAGTTTTCTAATAGCCAAAGCTGTTTAAATTCATATGTATTTTCATTTTATTATTATTAACTTTTCCATTTTTTCATAGGTTTTTTTTTTTTTTTTTTTATCACAGTATCAAGCATTTATTTATCTTTAACGATGTCTGTGAATAATGGATATTATGAAATTCCGTATGATTCACTATGTGGTCTGTATATGATCTTTGAAAGATATACAGGGCTACAAATATTTAAGTGATAACATTCTTTTTTGTTGTTAGTGGATGTGCTTTACTAATAATATTTTACCATTTCCAGAATAGCTGTTCGGGAATTGAAATGAATTCCTCATAGAGATATGGTAAATAATATAAGTTTTTAAGCTAAATATTCAGCACTTGTTTTTTGTATATTTACAAATTTTGAGGCTTCTGTATTACCGTAGTTAAGTTTTTTAACCTTCTTTACATTGTCTGTGTCTCTTAGAGTGACTAAAAAACAAATAATTTTAGGAGATCCAAATGTTGTATTTTGAAGTAAATATAAGTTTTTTGCTGGAAAATTTTGATCAAGATTGATAAGTTTCAAGGAATGTTGCGCATGAAAATTGTCTGAATAATTTTAAGTGAACTTTTAATTTTAATAACATATTTAATTTCTATATAAATGTTTGCATTAATGGAACGGGGTGTTGAGGGGATCAGTAGCCCCCTCACACAGAACTAATTATCATATAAAACTCTTCCGAAGCCTAATTTGAATTGCTTAACATAGGTTTATATAACAGTACTCGTTATCTTACTCCTTAATCTCCAACCTGTATTTATAGTATTAAATTTGAGGGTAAGAGAAAGGCGTGTGAGTGACACACCAGATTATTTCTGTTTATTAATAAATCATAGCACAAATTACAATGCATTTTTTCTTTTAAATGGAAGATAAAGTATTTTTGGGGTCAAATTTTCGAAATTGAGTTTTTATTGTACTTATACGTTTTAAGTCCCCTGAATCCGAAAAACACGTTTTGAATGGCTGGTCTGTGCCTGTGACTTAAAACGTAGAGTGTCTGTGTGTTTGTGAGTCTGTGAGTCTGTTACCAGCGTATAGCAGCAGGAAATTCAAACTCGATATTCTAAATGTGTATCCCATAGGGATACTACACTAAGCATTTGTTGAGATTAAGTAAATGTTTCGTGTACAGGGACATCCAAGGGAATTCAAATACATTACGTCTATGGGGGAAATTGCAGGTAAGTAGAGTTTAATATCTATTGCACTAAACCCAATGAAATGTATATAAATTTTTATATGCGTAAAAGCAGGTTTCGAGTAGAATGTGATATAAAAATCATATACCATTCTTTTACACCAAAGATCTAGAATATAGAAAGTCAATACTTAAAAATGATGAAAGTGCATTTCAGGTTGTGATGTCTGTTTTTAATATAGGGGTATATTTATGTGCACCATGTGGTGTATACATAATTTTTAGAAAATATACATGTCTACCAATAATTAAGTGAAAACATTCTTTTCTATTGAACATAATTAGGGGAAGTTCTTTGATATAATATTTTACCATGTTTATGAAAAAAGCTCAGGAATTGAAACTATTTCCTCATACCCATATGGTAAATAAAGTTTTTTTTTTTTTTTTTTTTTTTTTTAAATCTAAGTATTTATTGGTAATTTTTAACAGGTGTTAAAGTTTCCTGAATACCGAAGTGAAATTTTTAATGTTTGATCTTTGTCTCAGTGTCTTACGAGAGTAACTTAACAACAAATAATTTCAGGCAATTCAAATGTTGTATTTTGAAGTCAATTTAAATTTGTTACTTGAAAAGTTTGTTCAAGATTGGTGCAAGGAATGGCGTGTCTTTCAAGAAAGGTTGCGTGTAAAAGTTATCTGTATAATTTTAAATGAACTTTTAAATTTAATAACAGATTTGAATTCTATATAAATGTAGGTACATAAATGAAACGAGGGATTGAAGGGGAAGGTACCCGCCCCCTCCTTACACAGATGTATTTGTCAAATAAAGCTATTCTAAAGCCTAAATCGAATTGTTTATAACGTATGTTTATATAACAGTATTCGTTATTTTACCCATTAATGTCCAATCTGTATTTATAGTATTAAATTTCAGGGTATGAGATATTCGTGTGAGTGCCACACCAGATTTTCCTCATTGTGATGCTAAAACTATTGTAACCAGCTGAATTTGACAATTACTCGGTATAATAAATTAATAAATAAAAGTCGGCTTTCGCTCGATACATAAATCTGAATTTCAGATTATCCTAAATGAGAACTCGTCTAAGTTAACTGCTTATATAAAACTAAAAACATGAAATTTTCAGTAAGGTATAAATCGGTATACAGAAAAAAATGAAAATAAAATTTCGCTCTTTATATATATATATATATATATATATATATATATATATATATATATATATATATATGCTTGTTCCCCTGTTATTTTTAACTTCAAGAGAACCTGGCAACTTTAACTTAGTATCACTGCAGTAGGTTGCGTATAAAATATTATATTTGCATTTAATTTGTAAATTAAACTATATTGGTTTTTTCAATAAAACATATTTTTAAGCATAATTCTTACAGTTTTTGACATACTTTTTACGGATTTGAAATCACATTTTAAGAAAAGACTTAATATATATATATATATATATATATATATTGAATACAATCTACTTAAAAGAATTAGGGATAGATTTTTCAATACTCTTAGAATAAAAAGTATCAAAAATAAAAAATGCATAACAAAAATCTTTTTTTTTTTTCGTTTACATAGACATGTACTTTTTAATTTTTTTTTTTTTTTCTCAAAAACTAATTTTTAAATTTATACATAATTAGCATTTTGAAGATTATGATTTTTAGGGAAAATTTCAAACTAGGTAAACACAATTTAAATTTTTCAAATCTGTTAAAACTTTACTAAAAACCATTAGAATTGTTTAAATATAGATTTTATTAAACAAACCTAATATAGTTCAATTTATAAATATTAAATGTAAATATAAGCTTTTATATGAAACGTACTACAGTAATAATGTCAAAGGTGCCATATCCACTTAATAATTAAAATTTCTTCAGTTTGCTTTCAAATATGAAATAAAAATTTGCAATTTTAACTTCAAATCGAAATCAATGAATGATTTATAGTTTTACGATTAATTTGCATTCATAAAAGTTTATATAAAAAAATACATATTTGTATATGGACAGTTATAATTTTTAATTCTTAAAATCTCTTAACGATTATTTTTATATATATTGTTCAGTTGTAATTTTATTAATTTAATTAATCACCATTATATTAACAAGAGGAATACCTCTGTCTCAAAATTTTGAGCATAAACACAAAATATAATACCTAGAATTATAAATTTTGTTTATAAGTCTTTTTGCATCTAAATTATCTAAAACACTGAAGACTCAACTTTGAAATAAATGTAGAATTTACAGCAAAAAATTCAAATGTTTCAGAATCATTTTTTTCCTTTTAAATTTATCTCATTTTATTTATCAATAAAATTAAATGTGGTGTATTATAAAAAATCTTTAAATATTATTCTTGATTTCCATGTTTTAAGAATTATATATATATATAGTCCATTTGATAATAATAGAAAAGAATGAGAACGAAGAATAGTCAGTCAAATAAATCACTACAGAAACATACACAAGCCAAACATATACATAATATTTATTTATTTATTTATACCGACAGTATAAAGATTTAAATTATAAGTTAGAAATAATTTTTGACTCATTTTCAATATCTTCAAAAATTAAATTTTTTTTTCTTTATATTTTATATTCATAGTATCAGCTTACGACAATTAAAATTAAATAAAATTTGATCAAAGAAGGCAAAATATGTTTTTTGATCAACTGTTTAATCCATGCTATAAATTAGAAGAATTTCTTTTAAACTGCAGCACCATTAAAAAAATAAATAAATAAATAAAATAACATTAAAAAAAACTGTAACATAAAAAAACCTTATATTTCCCTCTTAATATATGATTATTTTACGTTATAATCTTTATTCCATGTATGTAAAACGCGTGCATTATTTTGTTTTAGTAATAAAATTTGTCATTACGATTTTCTTTAAGTTTTAGATATATAGTTTAAATGTATAAATGAATATATAGATCGTGTATGTTGTTAATTGATTAAATAAGATACATAGATTAAGAAGAGCACATAGGCTAACTGACTCTTATCAAAAATAATATTAAATAATCTGTAAAAACATGCCACAAAATTGTATAAAATCCTCAAGGGAAAAGAATACAGAAATAATAATTTTTATCTATTTCCTAGCAGAACAAACCTTACAAAAACTAAACATTCCTAAATTTTAAATGCAATAAAATATATTCAATAAACTTACCAATAATCAGATAATTACGTACAAACAGTGAATACGCATATTCTGCCCGATTTAGCAAAGTAGAATAACAATTTGGAACCATCTCTATAAAAGAACCACAGTGCATCAACCTACTCATAGAATAACTTTTCTTTTTGCCTACGTCATCTTCATACTCCCTTAACATATTATCTACATTTATTGAAAAGAAAAAAAAGTCGATATGATATAATCTCTGTGAAAAATGAACAAAAGTATGAAAAAAAAAATTACGAACTTACTATAAGAATGTTGCTAAGCTACTTTAGAAGCTTATACGATTTTTTTTATTATTTTTTTATTCTCAATTTGAACTGTGTAAGGACAATTTAAACGACTCTAAATCCTCTAATAAATAAACAGTATCTTTCTCTAGTTGGTGATGAGAAAAGCAATTATATAAAACACAAATTCTTTGTACGTGGGGATTCTTTTCCTTTCATACCATATCTTAAATCTACCGCATTAAGTCTTCGTTGGAAACACATACATTTTTTTTTTTTTTTTTTTTTTTATTCACCAACCGGTTAGAATTCAGAAAAAATATTGTTTAATAGTCCTAACGTAATAAAACTGTTTCTTTTTATCTGCGAATGGTATTTTTCTTCTTGTTGATTTATGTGTTCAGTTCATGTATCTACAAATGAGGATAAGACAAGAATATCTTTCATTCCTCACAGATTATTACGTTTTCGTATAATTAGTATTAGGGAAGACACAGCCGTATAACTTTATGTAACAGTTCTTTCCCCAATGTCATATTTATAACAAGTGCACCTGTAAAAACTTTACAAAAAATACAAATAAATGTAAGCTTTTTTTTATTTTTTCAGAAATTTTTTATAGTTTTTCCAAGGCATTTGAAATGGAAAAACAAAGTGCATTTAAATATACAAATGGCTGAAAAAAGGAAAAAGAAAGAAAACTTGTTTTATATTTGTGTAATAACCAGAATATAGAACGTATTATAATGTGTAAATGTTACATTAAATAATAAATAAAACAAAAACAAAAAATAACTAAGTTTGAAATTGAAAGATGACAAGTAAACAACAATAGCGAGGTACCTTATTTATATTTTTCTCACTCGCTTTTTATTTATTTATTTATTTATTTATTTTCCGGGTTTTTTTTTTTTTTTTTTTTTTTTTTTTTTTTTTTTTTTTTCGTTGTTGTTGTTGTTGTTGTTTTCTAGAAGACGAACTTTTTTACAAAGTTTTATGTGCTATAAATTTTTCTTCTGTTTTTATTTTATTCTATTTTATTCTTTGCCCGTATTTTATTGTAGTCACCGAAATAAATACAGTAAATTTAAAATATATATATTGATTATTATTTCTATGAGAAATAATAGTTTAAAACCGTTACTGCAATATACAAATACGCTTAAATCTTATTTTTTGCTACATAACAAATTCCCCTTTCTTTTACTCTTATTTATTATTTCCTAAAAGAGTTTTTATTTATTTATTCATACTATATTTATTCCAGAAGCAGATTTAATGGACGCTTTTTATTAAAATTAAAAATAAACAGCTTTTATATATGATTTATTTGCTGTAAAGCTTATACGTTTATTCCACTTTATTTAATTTTTTAATGTAAAAATACTTAAGCTACGTCAAACTTTGAAATAAAGCCGTAAGAGAAAACTTGTATATATGTATATACATTTATTTATTTATTCAAAAATGTAAACAGATTAATTTCTCAAATAATAATAATAATAACAATAATAATAACCCAACTTATAATAAATTTAAATACTTTGTAAAAATAAAAATAAGAAGGAAAAATTATGTAGTTCGCAAATATTATTAACACTTCCCAACTACATGTTCTAATTTTATCGTTTAACCTACAATGTACTTTGCATACATGATCACACAATAGACAAACATGTCAGAAAGTGTTAAAAGTGCTTAACACAAACAGAAATACAATTTCCAATTGCAGCCCTTAATGTATCTAAATATATTAGTGCAGCCCTGTAAATGTTAACGCTAAACACACCATATTCTACAGGGTTTTTTTTAACCACATGAATAATAAATGTCAATATAAATGCACTAAAATGTGTTTTAGATGTGATTTATAAAAATACGTCAGAAAAACAGACAGACGGGCAGAGAGACAGACAAACAAACTAATTCAAATCATAATCACCGTTTAACTGGAAATCACTCTTAAACGTCTTAGAGAGCGTTAAAAACGCTTAGTAAAAACGAAAATATTATTGTAATAATTTCCAATATGTAATGTAACTTAATGTATCTGAATATTTTTGTATGGCCCTGTAATTGGTAATGCTAGTCATACTATATTCAATAGAAAATGCACAAAATTTGTGCAAACAGAAAATTTGTGCGTATTAATAATAAATGTCAATTCCATTACGATTTGTGCGAAATAAAAGCGTTAAAATATGGGTTTTGGAAATATTTCTCATAGACCGCAAGGCATTGGAATATTTTCGGGTGTCCCTATACACAAACTAAGGGTGATATTTACTCCATTTTTAATAGGGAATTCCCCATAGTGAATTTGTATAACCTATATCAATTTCAAGAAACTGCATGAATATTTACGGGAGTTACAGCGCGAACAGACAGACAAACCAAAGTCAAAAACTTTATTAGAAAGTGTTAAAAAGAGAGACATTTAGATGTATTTAAGAAGGTAATATAAAGTAGAGTTGTTGTTTTTACATAAATTCGTGATGTTGTAGCAGAAGTCTATTTAATCCTACAAATTTTAATAGAGATTAGTTATTTAATTTAAAAAGTACTTTATTTTACTGAGTCCTGTTTTAAATATTTTAATCATGTTTTATGTTCAGTTAAATGTTTATGCATTTATGTAGAATAAACACTGAGAAAAAATATATACTGCCTTCATCTAGAACGAATAAGTGGTCATTTTCTAAATCCCTAAACTAGAAAATATAGATCTCCGAGCTATGCGCATAAGGCACGTCAATAAACTGAATAGACGAAATGATCGAGAATTTCTAGTCTAAACATTTCTAGATGGCGAAACAATATCGCCTTTTAAATAATTTGAGCCCATAGGCCATAATGATATAGAATTTTTCTTTGTGCCCCTGCAAAAATTATATAAAATTCACCAAAGGCAATACACTTCTTTCGACAATAGTTTATAACTTGTGTATAAACGATTAGCTCAATAGAATAAGGCATTTAGACACTGAAAAATTTGGCCCCATAGTCTATAATAATAAAGAATTTTTCTGTTTGTCCCTGTAAAAAAAAATCTGTTAATGCTAGATTCACCAAAATCAATAGGGTTCATGCTATGGTGACGTATAACATACGTACCAACTTTCAACTCATTCGAACAAAGCGTTGAGATGCTATCGTGTTGACTCTCACACATACATACATACATCACCGTAAAAATAGCAAAAATGAAATCAGAGGACCTCAAAACGTATTGAAACACTACACTTTCAAAGTCAGATTTCTGATGTAATTACAATACTTTATATATGTATGTTCAGAAATAAAATAAAGAAAAGAAAAGAAAAGGAAAAAAGAAAGAAAATTATTACATATTAGTGTTTAGTTTAATTTTCCAAATTAAAAATACAAATTTTTGTATATCTGTTACAAAATATTTTCACTTTTTAAATTATATTATGTTATAAGGAGATTTTTATATCATCCTATAAGGGGACGTTGTGATAATGTTTAATTTACATTAAAAAAATTTTAAATATCTTAATTATGTAAAAACTGATATAAAGTTCTTGTTTGTGATTAAGATATCAAGAAATACTAATTGACAACAATTAAGGGGCAAATTTAACCTACCCGTCGACCTTTAGAAACTTAAGTATAGGCAATTTTTGTTATTATACATTTCATATAATTATTCTTAAACCTTTAAAAATCTATGACTTTATTATATAATGTCTAATATTCAACGACTACAAAATTTCTATAGATGGAACATGCGAAAAATAAATAGTTCTTAAATCTATCTTAGAAAATTTTTGTATTAATATTGATAAGTTTATTAAAAAAATTAAAAAATTACAGAATTATTAATATTATTAATATTATAATTGAAAAAAAAAAAAAAAAAAAAAAAACTATAAAATTGTATGTCATTTTCACCAAAATGTTTTACTAAATGCTTTAATTTTTTTGTCATGCTTCTTGATTTCTTTTCTTTAATTTTTTTTCCCCACTAAATATATGAAAAATAATATGGCAAATTATTTTGATAAATGATTATGACAGAAATTTATTTAACTATTTGAAATGGTAAAACAACTTCACAAAGAAAGTTTCATTCATTTTATTTATAACTATAATAGATTTTTTAAATCGTTAAACCTTCATGGTGGGCGCACCACCTCAGGCCTTAGACCCTCATGTAAACAATCGTTCTTAATCTAAAACACCAACATCTTAGAATCATTAAAATTATTTAATTTTTAAAAGCTCACAATCTTTTAATTCATTTCTCATCGAATAAAATGGACATTCATAGTAATAATATAAATTATTAAAAAAAAGGGGGGGGGATTTAATATTTGAATCATTAAAAGTACTTTACCGCGAATATTTATATTAGGTAAGTGCACCAGAAAAGAACATTTTAAAATTTAAATTCTAAAAGTAAGATTTCTAAGTCACACATAGGTCAAACTCGTATTCCAATTTAGTGTTACAATTCTCTAATATCAATGTTTTAATTGTTAATAATTATTCGGCTATATATACGTTTTACGAAAATAATATTGGTTTTTTAAACAATGCAAACTTTTGTCATTTTTTCTTCTTCTTCGTCTTCTTCTTTCGTTATTTATGTTTCTTTTAATAAAGAAAATCAAATTTTATTGATTTTGCAAATTTTGTTTGTTGGGATGTCTTATACACTATGTTTTCATGTGACTAAAATAAACATGTAAAATTTAATTATTGTGTTAAATTTTTAATTTTGTAATACATGTAATATTTTTGTAGGTGCCTATTAATGTTACCAAAATATGAATTCATCATTGACAGTAGTGAACATCCTTTATCCACCAGTGAGTCATTTTAGTTTAACGGAGAGAACCAGTGGTCGACACAAGACTGCAATCTTCCAAACTCTTAATGCGGAATTTATTGAATTCAGATTATAAAATCTCATTCTATTCATATAAAGATTTTTTTTTAAGATGATTTTCATAATTCTCGCAAATATCTTAACAGTAATTGGCTAACCTGAGCATTTAAAACAATGTCACACTAACAATGGTTGATTTTTTTTTTTTTTTTTTTTTTTTTATGCACTGCAATTAGAATGCGTCATTGAAGTCGTCATATTTTTCAGAGACATTTCGTTTTCAGTTTATAATACAAATTTAAACATGTTTCTTATGCTATTAAAGAATTAATGCGACAGAAAATATCTATCATAGCAGGAACATATATTTCTAATCGGTTCGCTTTTTTTTGCAAAAATTTAAAGCTATCCACAGCTGGTGCATCTGAACCACTCCTACAAAAAGTTTTTTTTTTATTTTTTTTTTTTAAATAAAAAGGCTTCAATTCTCATCTTTTACAATACAGTTATCTACAGAAAGACTTAACTGAAGTATCGAACACTGATTATATTGAAACCGTTAAGCTGATTATAGGCTCTAAATCAAAGAAAATTTCACAAAAAAAAACCGTTCAGCATTCTTAAAGTATCCACTAATTATATATTTACTTCAAAACAGAATTTCTATGCATAGAACACCAGTCTTATAAAAATAAATTTTTGAAGTAATAAATAATTTTTTTTTTTTTTTTTTTTTTTTCGGAATTATTATTTTAAAATTGTAAGCAAAGTTACATAATAGGGTTTTTAAATATGTTTTCCAAACACTTAGTATATAATACAGCTAAAAAAAATAAGTAAACTAAAATAGCTCGTACAAAGTAATTCAATTCTTGAGCTATATACGCTTGAAAAGAAGGCATATTTCTATTCCTTAAGGTTTTTTTTCCCATTTGAAAATATGTTTGAATAAAAGAAAAATGAAAGAATTTAATATATATAATTGAAAAATTCTCATGCTTCATCACATCAATTTCGATTAAAAGAAAATTAGCAAGAAAATTTTGCCATATTCAAACATCTTAAAATTTTTACGTATTAAGATAAAATGGAGAAAGAAAAAAAAAAAAAAAAAGAGTTCATTAGTTTATTCATCAAATAAGCTTTCTTAAATATTGGAACATATTTCAATTAATAAACTAAATAAAACAAAAGATTTATTCTAAAAAAAGAAGTGAAAAGAAAAGAACAAAAGATAAATGAAACAGCTATCTTCAAAATCTAATATCTTGTATAATTCTTCTTTTATTTGCGTCTCACTTTCTTCGCACTTGAGATTATTAGAATATTATACTCGCGTATTTCTTTTCTTTTAATGTGAAAAGCAATTCCTTGAATTGAAAACAGTGTACATATTTTAATGATGATTTTATTCTGTGTGTGAAACAGAAAAATTTAACGTATTTCATTTCCTGAGTTATTTATTTGTGTATTAAGACTGAGTTAAATGTAAATATGGGATATGTTTTAAAGAGCTAATTTGAAGTGGATAAAGAATATTTTCTTCGGATTCTTTTTTGTAATTATAATTTTTTAACAATAAGCAAAGAGTTTTAGTTTTTAATTATTTTTGAAAAATTTTCCTTTTCGTTAGGAATTTCATGAACTGCTTTTATTTTCTATCCAATGCAATCGTGCTAAGAGAAATGCCTTAAGTTCTGTTTAATTCCTTAACCCTCAAAATATTTTTGAATTTCCTTTAGGGTTTTAAATGAAATGAATGTGAGTATAAAATTTTCAATTAAATGTTATACATTATTTTTAAGTGTTTTAATTGAATTTCTTTAAAACGTATGCGTGAATTAGACTGGATTCAGAGAACGTGTCATAGGTAGTAGAAAATAATATATGAATTTTTACAGAATATTTTTTTTTTTTTTAATCTTTTTCGTTATTTCTATTTAATACAACATGTTGTAAGAACGAAAAGGAACTCTTAGAATTTGTTCTAGAATACAACTTCCACATTTTTAATTACAAATAAATTGAATTGCATTATTATATCAGAATTAGAAAGAATTTTTTAACTAAAACCTTTATTTTTTTTCTTCTCCTTTTATTAAAAGAAATATTAAAATGTACATAAAATGTTAAACTGTGCATAACAACCAGATTGGGACTTTTTTTTATTCAACATCCACCACTAAATGTTAATTGCAACGGAACCTAATCACTTCGAAGATTAATCATCTATTATGTATATCACACATCACTTCTCAAAATTATTGGTGAGAGTTGAATAAAAAAATCCCCAATCTGGCAACACTGTGTACAAGGTAAAATCTTCAAGACCAATCAGAATGAACTTTAGTCCGTTCAAGATATTCTGAAAAATTCGTTTCATTTAATTTTCAGAAACTTCGCAGAAATTAACCTATATTTATGTATTGAAATATTCTATAGGGAAAAAATAATTCAGTTTGTTATTACCATCGATAGGCTTCTTCCAAGTATGTTTCATAACATAACAGCAACATTAAAACTATAACTCTAAGTCAACGTTAAATTTGTAATGTTTTTAATGAGTATTATATTCAACATAATACAGTAAATAGCTTCATAATATAAAAAGCATAAATTTATTAGCATTCGTAAATTAAAGTGCAAGGAATTTATATTTTATTTGCAAACAATTTAACATTTCAAAAAAAAAAAAAAAAAAAAAAAAAAAAACTACATTAAACACACTAGTAGCTAATTTATACATATTTATTTATCAATTACACTGCTCGGCATGAAAATTGCCTCTAACACTATTTCAGCATATTCTTATGTAAAATGACCCCATGAATCCGAATATTACGTCCATTTTGCCCTATCCCCCACAGTTTTTTAGGAATGGTCCCCTATTTTTATCTTTTTTCGGTTATTTTATGGCTATAAGTTTGATTCTTAGGAGGGGGGAGGATTATTTTAACCGTTAAATATCTTCTGAGGGCTACAGAGTTGGAAAATTCTAAAACATGGACATTTGCGACAAGGGAATATTTTTGGGGAGGATTTGCCACTGAAATTATGCATTACATATCTTATATTTTTTTAATCTGTCATTAATGTTATTTTTTAAACTTTATATATTTTTTGTTTTTAGGTGTTAAATTAATTATTTTTCATTTTTCAAACCAAATTCATATTCATAAAATTATCGAACAGGGAAAGAAATTGAGGGAGGGGGTGGTGTATCTAGAAAACGGTGGGTGACTGGTCAAAATGGGAGTCATATTCGGATTCAGGAGGTCATTTTACATAAGAATCAGTAAGAATGGTATCAGATCTCGAATTTTTATTTTTATTTTATTTATTTTTTTTTTTTTTTAGAGCAGTGTTATTATTATTGTTTTTTAATTGTACCTATAATTTGGATTATCATGCATGGTATACAAAAAAATAAGTAATAAAATTTTTTTTAATAAATCTACGGCTCCAAGCTAGTTCTTAAGATTTAGACCTTAAGCATGTTTTAAGTATATAGAATCGGACTCAAGGCTAGGGGAGAGAAAGGTGGCCAGTGTTCCTAAGGTAGCGCGATCCCCTAAAAGAAGGGGCCGCGGTAGCCCAGTCGGTAGAGCACCGGCCTCGTAATTGGAAGATTGCGGGTTCGGTACTCGAGCCGGTCAAAGACCGTCGTGTACACTAATGGTGGCTGGTGCACGTAAAATCTGTCGTGGCCGCAATGTCCTCCATGCTCTTATCAAAAATTATACCTCTGGGGGTCACCGAAGCGGGAGAGCCATCCCTTCCGTGGAGGATCAAAATTGTGATGGCATGTCTCCGGACCACCTCTAGGGGTGTGTCCCAGACCGTCGCCAATTGCCCATCAGCGCAGCACTAGTGCGACGTAAAACCCAACCATCCATCCATCCCCTAAAAGAAGTTTAATTTAATTTTTAAACACAAAATGGTGCTACTGCATTGAAAATCATGTATTTGTAGAGTATGTGGCAAAATTTGAAGAGATTGTTTTGATCGACCGTCATAGTATGCAGTAATTTCACTTTAAAGGAGTAGTTGTTCTAATTTCCAGATAAGAATATATTTTAAGTTGCATGTGTTTAAGTTCCTAGAATTTTGAGCTGTGATACGTTATCTCAAAATTTATTTATTTCTCTTTAACCACATTAATTTCATTTCTAATAAATTTATCAGATTAAAAGTTTAATGCCGTGCAAATGGTCATCCTATGCATGGTTTCAAGGTGGCACAGATGGTAAGCAGCCTTGGAAGGTGTGGGCCAACTTAGCAAATAAATAGGCAAATTAATGTAAAAAAGGTAACTTTCAAAATTTCTTTGTATACATCTGAAAAAAATTATTATCATTTATTCTCCAACAATTTCCACACTATTGAGAATACCAGAGATTTCCCGAAAGAAGTCAATGAATTCCAGAATAAAAAATCCTGAACTACTTTGGACAAAAGGTGGTTGAAAGTATTTTTATGTCAAAAGATAAGATGAATAAGAAAAAAAAAGCCCGAAAAATAACAAAAGAACGATTTAAGTACATTTTAAAAGTGCTTTCAATATATGGGCATTTTTGAAACACTGTGCGCCAAAGGTGGCCCACAAGCTACAATTTTAAAATTGTACTATAAAAAATATCTAAATTACATTTTACAAAGAAAAATATACTTGATATGTGTAAGAGTATAGCATTTTACGAAAAAAGTCCGGCCTCATACACGCAACCAGAAAATTATGAAAAAGATTCTCAAAGCTTAACTATGGCTACCTTTGGCTCACCTACCTTACTTGCCAACATTTCTACTTTTAAAATCAGATTTCACACCAATATTTTTCGATAAAATATTTCTTATTGATTTTTCACGATTAAATAAAGTGAAATCTATTATAGAAAATTTTTGGTACAAAGTTTCTCGCCTAAATCGGAGACTTAACAATTATGTGTACGATAATTATCAAGCGTTTGGCAACGCTGTTCTAGGGAGTCACAACCCGTATTTATGCTTGTTTCGGAGAAAATACGGAAAATTCCATATGATTGAATTGATTCACATTAAAATTAAATCAGTCTGTACACTCGCCGGATCACTTTTTTCTGTTGTTAGATATAAAAATTATCAGGCCAGGAATCGAACTCAAGCACTTCGCATTACGATCCAATGATCTAATAATTATCAACTTATCTGTAAGACAACAAAATAGTTCATAGAACTTATGAACATTCCAACTTTTAATTGAGCTAATTTTTCCGGTCAGGGTTCGCTCAGAGTAGGACATATTACTTAGACGAATATTGAATAGATGTCACTTAGGATGTCTATTTGGTAAGGTAGAGAAATAGTTCTTTATGCCAAGGACTCGTGGTAAATTTTTGACCTGGCCACTTTCCACTCAAGTTAGAATTAATTCGTCAGTATCACAAAAATGTGTACCGCAAGTTATTTTGCTACTAAAGTAACTGTGAAAGATGCTTTACAAAATAAGGTATTCCTTATTCCCGTATTTCGGACACCAAAACATGTGTCGGCAAACTATACATCCAGATAGATGGATGGATGGTTGGGTTTAACGTTGCACTAGTACTGCACTCTGAGTAATTGGCGACGGTCTGGGATGCACCTCTAAGGATGGTTAGGAGACATGCCATCTCAATTTTGATCCTCCACGGAGGGAAGGGGACTATACATCCTGCCTAAGTCTTTGTTTCTTTCCAAAGGTGATCGCATCTAACTATGGATAAAGTACGAGATGATTATAATTAAAGTTACGATTTGAAAACGCTATAATTTTAAAACTACCCATCAGAGAGATTTGATATTTTATCAGAGCAATTGTGAGGCAATAAAAATTTTTTCTGGCCAAAAAAAAAAGTTCCAGAATGTGCCGTTAATTATTCGTAAAGTATTTGTTTCATGAAGCTCCTCTTTTTCTCTTTTCACTATGACTGTCTCCGCTGTAAACATGTATTGTTGTCTTTTTGGTAAAAAAAAAAAAAATTGTAGTAAACCCTTGAAGTCTATTGTTTCCTGCTATTCCATTGTGTTGCTAACAACATTCCCGTGTTTGATGAGTCCATTTAGGCGTTTCCCCTGACATTACCCTGACAACGTCATCTATAGGAATATGTTGGAACTACATTTTTCCTCCCCCAAACAAAATTTCATTGCCTCACGACTGCTCTGGTAAAATATCAAATCACTCTGATCGGTAGTTTCAAAATGATATCGTTTTGAAATAGTAACTTTAATTATAATTACCCTGCATCTCGTTCAATATGCTTCAGTATTTAGATTTTTTTCTCAAAAATCTTTACTATAATACAGTATAAAGGGATTTCAGTTTCATGTTTCAATCTCTAGAAAAATTCCTATATTTTTTATCTATAATGTTATCGATTACTATATCTGATAACTCATATTTCCTTTAAATAAGTAAATTACTTTAATGACACCACTTCAAAATAATTCTTTACATAATTGAGTTGTACAGTGTTTAGGTGACTCTATTGCCCAACATGATCAGATATATATCTGATGCCGGATTAAAAAGGTACCGAAATTGGTCTTCTTAATATATAGATCTGAATTTTGACGATGCCTTCCCGCTTTGCATAAGCATTAATTTGCTTTTTGGGGAAAGAATGAGTAACACAGTGATATTATTTCTTTTCAAATGGAAAAGGGTAGAAAATGATAAAAGTCATCTAAAAAGATGGTGATATGAAGCAACCTTCTTAAAACTAAATTTTTTAATTGGAACAATTTTCTAAACGTTTTATAGGGAAATTTAGGAACATCAACTTGTAACTAACATCCTCTATCTTAACACTATTTTATCCTCTTTTTGGAGAATCAAAATTGTCATGGCATGTCTCCGGGCCATCCTTAGGGATGCTTCCCAGACCGTCGCCAATTACCCATAGCGCAGTACTAGTGCGACGTAAAACCCAACCAACCACACTTAACACTATTTTGCAATATGACCATCAATGTTAACGAAACGAAAGTTGAAGATCATCAAACATAATTAAAGATTACATAAATTAGGAAATGTTTCACACAACTACAAAGCAGCAGTGAAAGATTTCTGAATATGTAATCACTTCTATGAAAACTGTACAACACATAGTTAAAAAAAATCTTAATCGAGAAACTTTTGACTGAGGCCCTTTGGCCCAACCATAAAACAATATGTACTGCCACTTAGCTCCATTTTTTAATAAAGTTGCTAAATAAGGAAGCACAATACAAAAAATGTTAAAAGCAATAAATGGCAATTAAAAGATGTAACCTAATCCCATTTTTAAAACTGTGATGATATTTAATTTTAATATTGCTAGTTTTAATATTCAATTGTTTTTATAATCAATCATAAGACATTGATAGGCTAAATGAGAATTATATTTGTATCCGATTTGTAATTAAGTGTATTCTGAAAACAATTCATATGAAAAAAAAATGTTTTGCAAATTGATGATGAATTTTTAATTTTGTTTTGGTTCTCATTAGATTATGAATTTCTCTCTTGCAAAATTTTAATAAAATTACATACATTAAATGACCCGTCTAAGATCATATTTCATTTTTCCTGCGTCTTTTTTTCAAATTGTAATTTCTCTTCTTTCTCAAATATTCAAAATTAGAAAACCTAACGAGCTGCTCCCTTTTTAGTTAAAAATTCTAGAAACATTAATTAGAATTTCAAATTTCATTTATGTTTAAAATAAAATTACATGCATTTACATCACGTCCACGTTAAATTTTTTTTCCCCTACTGATGTCAACCTAAAATTATTCAAGATGAATGAAAAATACTACTTTGAGTTCTTCTCTAGAAATGAAAGGAATAATTAATCTGTCATTCGTCCTCTGCTTGAAAATGTAATTAAAGCTACGATAGCCTCTATCTCTAAAAACTGCCAAAATATTTAATTAGTTATCTTTTCTGAGAAGAAAAAAAAAATCTCTTAGTCTGATGAAAAACCCTTGCTCTCCTTTAATCTCCACCAGAAAATATTTTAACGTGCCTGGTCTACGAATCTTTTTATATTTTTAAGGCGAACGCAATGCTTATAACCCTTATAATACCGCCAAAGCCTTAACCCAAAGCTTTCTCCACAACTTAAAAATACTCCTCGGTAATGGAATGCAGCTTCGTTCGATAATCTGTTATTGGCAGATTTCCTTTTATCCACCCCTCGACTAGTTCTGGTATTTCTGAAAAAAAATATTTTTATTGAACTCTCTCAGATAAAAAAAAAATAAAAGTTGGGGGAGACGGGAGAAATCATTAAAGACCAAGCGCATGGATTTTCATCCAATCTGCACAGGGATGCAGCGGAGCGTGAAAGTAGTTGCTATAGCAACGTATCTGGTACGAAAGGATTGGGGTGTTTTTACTGGCCGTAAAAAATTCCGCCCACATTCCGCCCACCTGTGATTGACAAAACCTCTGCTTGTGAAAAACGTATAAATTTATGCGGTAGGAACAATGGAAACGTTGACAATAGATTCAGAACAGAGCATATTGTTGTATGGCTATCCAATGGCGAAAGGATTCTTGATATTGGGACCCCGCCCTAACTTTTCTCATTTCGATATTTGTGAGAGAAATGACCTGAATGTATAAGAACTAAAAGAGTTTGATTGGATGATTACATAGTAACAAAGGGGTTAAGGAAACTAAATTTCAGAGAACGGCGTTGTCACGCTCTCTCTTTAATTTTTTTTTTTTTACTTTCTTTTTTTAATGGAGACCAAGGTATTCTTTCTTACAAAGCATGGGTTTAGTATTCAATCTGACATGCAATTCGCAGAAAAAAGACATCAATAAATGTCAAAAAATTCTACGAAGGTCACTTTTTTGAAGCATTGGGGAAATATATGAATTGCACATTTTTTACACAAGTGCATGTCTGTGCTGTAAAATATCCACTTCGAGTAACTTTACAGCATGGTGTGAAATTTTTTTGAAGTACATTAAAAGGGAAAAATAAAAATAAACTGACTGTGTAACAGTATATGTGATAAAGATGTAAATATCCATTTTTAGTGAAATACTTTTTCATGTTTTCTCTACTAGTATGTTACCTTTATTTTCTACCTATAACACAAAATTATATCAAACGTTTCCTGGAAGAAGAAATCTCATTTCTTTACACGTTTTTTATTGATACACATATATCATATTTCCCTTACCTTGCAGCGATGAAACTGGTTATTGCTTAAATAATTCACAGAAAGAAAAGAAAAAAAAAGTTGCTGGGTGCATGAAACAAATTGCCTTCACATAACCGAAACCAGTTCTCACCCATCTAATCTACACTCTTTTTTGACTACTTTTTCTTTTTCTTTTTCTTTTTTTTTTTTTTTTTTTTTAATCACGACTCCTCTCTTAGATGAGTCTTCGAGAATTCCAAAGTTTGCCGAAACTCAAATAATCGTAAAGAGTGAGATTATACATTGAACTAATAAAGCAGTTAAAGACTCAGAAGAAATCGTACTTTCAAACTTTCTTTTTCCTCAATAAACAAAGTTTTTTATTGCATTTCTAGATTTATCTCCTTTGAGAAACTTCCTTCTTTCTACTGTCTTTGTTTCATTATATTTGAGGGAAAATGTCTTGTACCAACGCTGAAAATAATCCTGTACAATAATCTTTTATCCTCTTTGAAAAAGATTCTTTTTTTTCCACTTCTTTTCAAAGTGATATTCATTCCTGCTATAACATATCTGACTCCTTTTACCCTTTACTCCCTTCTCCTAGCATCTGCTTATCAGATCTTTTTCTCTCTTTTGAAAGAGAGATCAAGGGATGTTAAGTTAACTTCTCTGCCTGTTTATAGAATCACCTGACTTTGAGCAGACTTTGTAGAGTGTTGTTTTGTTGGGGGGAGGGAGAGGGATCTTTTCACCTCCTTTTCTCTGTTAAAGAGAGACTATCCAACAGTAATTCCATAAAATGACTACACAGACATAAGTAAAGCCTTAATCGTTGCACAATAAAAGAAAACGTAACTGCTTTTGAGTATTAAGTTATGTACCTAATTTTTAAATGAGAAATTTAAGAGGAAAATACAATTTTGGTTTACATGAAAATTGTCTAAACTTATGGTTTAAAAAATATATATACTTTTTATTTTTTCCTATAATTATAACAAGCTTCCAATTTGTGCTTTTTGTATCTGTTAGAGGACTCTACATTCTGTCCATAAAGCTAGTTCGATAATGCTTTCCAAAGTTCAATTATACTTAATAGAATTTTACATAATTTCCTATAAATACATATATTTGGATTTATAAGAAATGAAGACGTCAAATTATTTATTTGTTAAAATATTATTTAAAATTAAAGAAAAATTATATGGAAATTATTTTTTTTTAACCAAAAATTTACATTTTTATAAATATTATCAGGTAATATTTAAACCATTTAAGCAACGAATTCTCAAAAAACATATTCATAAAGTTAAAATATTTCTTTGGCATTACTTAACCCTCCGCGTACGGGGAGATTATTTTGTATTTACTGTGTTTACATACACAGGTTGCAAATGGACTTATTTTTTAATACCACTTTTATATATATATATATAAACATGTTTCATTAGTTTTCAGGATTTATAAATATCAAACATTGCATTTTACAATTAGTGGTGGAAATGTAATTTAGTGGAATAATAATTTTCAATAATTTATCTGTTAAAACTAGTATTTTAGAAATGTGATGTAAATGAAATGTAATGTAAAGAGTTCTTTTGGGCACCGTACCACCCCGTAAATCACGGGCACCGTACGCAGAGGGTTAACTGCTAAATTTGATCAAAAGTTATATGTATGCAACAGATATCACAAACATTGGGCCACTCTCATTCCACAAATATTTGTTTGATTATCTAAAAAATCATTGCCTGTGGCATCACATACGTATTTTAACATGGTGTTTATAAACAGTGGAGTTTTATAAATGCAGGGATAATTCCTAATTAATGATTAACAATAACATTGCGATACATATGTAACAGATGTCACAATTATTATATCTCTCTCATCACATCTATCTTTTTCTCATCATTTATGGAATTATTGTATCACGTGCACATTTCTTCATCGATGATTATAAAGAATATAAATGAATATGATTTTATAAAGGCAATGATAATAAACAAAAGTAATTGTCTGTATATGTACACATACCACAATTATTAAATACAAACTATTATTATTTCTAATGTTGGAAAAAACGAATTTATTTTATTGACTAATTTTTAGATAGTTTTTGCCATTTCTTTTTTAGATTTCTTTTGTTGCTTTGTTTCAACAAGACATTTTTTTTTTTTTTATATATACATAAAAAGGAAGTACTGGATTCCTGATAGTTTTTTATCTCTGTTTTGAGATAGATTTACATGTTTTGACCATTTTTAAAAAATGCCTGTGTGTGTGTATATGTGCATATCACAAATTTTGCGTAGGCTGTATGTGATGAATTAAAGAATGAAATTTAACCAAACTTGGTATTTACTTGGATTTTGACCAAAATTGGTGTTGATTGCATTTGGGGATCAATCGCTTGACAAGTGGCGCTGTCATCTCTTTTTTTTTCATAATCTTTAATATGGGAGAACAGGACAAAATGTCGTACAAATGTATATACAATGAGAATTATTTTAAACTTTTCCATCCGAAATAAAAAAAATATATATATTTGTAATAGTAATATTCAACCAGAAATTTTTTTTTTTACACATGTAGGGGCGTGGCTACCCCCCCCCCCCTTCCTTCCCTACCTTGGGGGCGAAATTTTTCAGTATGAATATTTTTATAAACAACTTGTTAATACCTTTCAAACGAATGATTGAACCATACTTCTGCAATAGCTTAAAACAAAGCTATCATCTTTTTTTTTTTTTTTTTTTTGCATTTTTAACCCCATCATTTTTCCATTTTTAACCCTCATTTTTAATCCCCCTAAACCAAAAAAAAAAAAAAAATTACAAATTTTGGCACAAAATTGCCTTTTTTTTTTTTTTTTATTTAGCGTTATACTTCTCTGAGGTGAAAATCGTTCGCATTCATCATTGAAAATAATTTTACGAGTAATATGTGCTGCATGAATTTGCATAAAAAAAATATAGCAAAAAGATTGTGTAGACCATAACATACCAGTCTTTTGTGTATTTGGCATCACATAGATATTTTATGAACGATAATTATAATAGAATGAAATTTTAATAAAAAAGTAGTAATGAACAACTTCTAGTGCTTAAAAAAGTTTTGTATTACTGGTCTATATGGCCTCAGATCTTAAGCTGTTTCTTACCTTTGATCTATTAAGCCAATTGAGTCCGCGAAGCCTCTAGTGTGTTAGTATTTTTTATGCTGAGAGTAATAAGCTTTGATGTCAAATAAAAAAAAGTCCGTAGGGTGACAAATCAAATTAATGCCCTTTTTATTTTTATTTGCTTTATCATTTGTCATCTGAAGGTGCCTAACCAAGGAGAAATTTTCTAAGGTTATAACACAAGGCACTACATATACTTAACATCAAAATGAGACTTAGTTAGGTCACATATGTTTAAAAAAGAAAAATGTAAACCATTATCACGAATCATAAAACACCTAAAACCTGATTAATAAATTTCTGTTGCTATTTATTTATTTATTTATTTTTAATGAATCAGGAAATTTCTTCATAGCCACTTTAAATAAGGCACTTTCAAAAATTTTAAATATACATTATTCTAAATATTGCAAATAAAATTATTTATTCACAAAGTATATTTAACCCGTTAACGCCCGAATTTATTCTGCAAAATATTATTAGCTGATTATTTCACTTCTAAATTAATATAGACAACTGACAGTAAAATAGATTATCTTAAGCAATTTTTCTGATAGTTTTAAATTTAAAGCCTATCCTCATTCGTTGACGTTTAGTGTTCTAGCGAGAAAACTTCGAGATAGAAAAACTTTGAGATAACAGATTAATTTCCTATTATATGTTTACAAAGATCTCGAAAGTAAAGTATTATAATATATATTATTATTCAACTTGATTTAATTTGGTATACCTGCGCAAAAAGCAAATATATGTGCGACGGATGAAAAATCATAAAATGACTATCCAAATTATGAAATAATAATTAATAGTAGGCACATAAAACTTTCAGGGATCATTTAGAGTGACGCTACAAACTGTCACTAGAAAGCCAAGAAACTACAAAAAGTATACGTGCCATTTTATTAGCTGTCTTCAAATGAGGATACTGGGCGCTAACGGGTTAAAAGACCATTTTGTACTAATTTATTCTGTACATTTTCTAAAAAAACATTTTATGCTTGTATGTGTATCAACAGTCTTCCACATGGTACACACTTAAACAATAATAGAGTTACCATTTTTAAGTAAAAAAAAAAAAAAAAAAAAAAAAAAAAAAAATGGAAAGTAAGAAATTGTTGACGTAATAACTGTTTATTAGCATTTTTATTGAATAAGAAGAATTGTTTTGAAGCACAGTTTTTTTTTTAGAAAATTCACAAATAAAACGATAGTTTTACAAAATACCCTTTAAAAAAGTTATGGAGTTGGTAAAGAAATACGTGAAATATTATTTAAATCAGTTAAACCTGTAAAAAAGACTATATTCTTAAATTATGTTTATTATTATTATTATTATTATTATTATTTTAATTGGGTATATACTTTTAAAAACTATTTTTCTAATGTAAATAAAGTTTTTATACGTTTTCGTTATATGTTTAACATTTTATTGTCTCAGTCAATTTCTTTAAGCTGTAGTTTTTATTTTTGTCCTAGAACGCAATAAACATTTCTGCTAAAATTTCACTTCAAAATTTCAATATGCAATATTTTCAACACCACAATATATTAGTAAAAATATTTTTTTATGAGTAAATAATTGTAACCCTTGAAAAACAAAGGGTTATACTGATTTTTTTTTTTTTTTTTTTTTCAGGGTAAGAGAAAGTTATGTGAGTGGCACACCAGATTCTTTCTTTCTTTCTTCCTTTTCTTTCTTTTTATTATTATTATTATTATTATTGCAACACTTGGGAATTTTTTTAATTTTTGAATGTGAAAGTGAATTAAAAAAATACATTAGATTATGAATAATTCTGATAACTAATTTCTCCGTAGAATGGCATGCTGTTTGGTTACAGCAATAATAGATGGTGCGTCCTCCTTCAAACTGAATGTAACGTAACAGTAATAATAATAATTATAAGATAAAACAAAAAACTTTTTATATACCATGATTTAAATTTTCTGATGAATCATAAAGCTCTTACCAATGTGCATAAAATTTTTTAAATGATAATGACGTCGATTTTTGTGAGATGCATAATTTAACATTTTATAATTTTTTAACGTTCACGTTTAATTAAATGTATTTATTTTTATGTCGAAATAAAATGAACTCTTTTTTTTTTTTTTTTTTCAACAACAATTAAATTATAGCCAATATTTTAATGGCTATTTTAACGCTATTAGGATGTTATTGTTTTCATATTTTAATTAATTATAAGAAAACTAATCAAAAATTCGAAAATCGGACTTCGAAGTATTGTGTTGTTACCGGGTTCTGAGCTACTGTGAAAGTTTCAAATGTCTAGCTAGTAGGGAAGTTAGTTAAAATTCGATTGCAAGATTTTTACCGGACAAACAAACAAACAAAAAAACAAGAACAGAAGTTAATAAAAACATGGTAAAAATTGAACATAAAAAAAGAATATAAGAACAGTTTTACTCAATGGAGAAAATTAATGCAATTCTTGTAAAATGCATTCCAATGTTAAAGATTCTATAAAATCTCAGAACTATGTGAATACTTTTAATTCCATTTCCAATTTTATAGCCTAAATTCAACTCTTGAACCTTGTGTTGACTAACTCAATATTTTTTAATTACTAAATGGAATGTAACCGCATGGTCTAATATAATGTGATTCTTAAATTTTATTATTATAGGCACACGTTTGACATAATATGCATCTTATAAGACCCAAGCAATACTTTAATTAAAGCCTGGTTAAAAAAATACTGTATGGAATACATTTTATTTATATATCAATTCACAGATCGTAATTATATAATTCAATTTACAATGCAGTTAAAATCAGCTAAATTTAAAAATAAAGTAAACTACAACAGAATTATAATTTTACAAAAGTAAGTGCATGGTATTGTTATCGGCCTTAAATGTCACATCACTACTACACTGTAAAAGAAATCCTGTTAGAGAAAATTTCTGGTAGCGAATTTACCAGAAGGTACCTTTACGCTGGGAAAACATACGATGACAGAATTTTTCCGTAATAGAAATATTAAAAAAAAAAAAAAAAAAAAAAAAAAATGGTATTAAATAAAATTAGCATGTTTGACCAGCCAGTATCGAACCAAGGCCCACCGGGTAACAGGCAACGACGTTATCTCTCAGCCACAGAAGCACATTTGCTGCTACTTAGCAGTTCCTAATCCAACTTTGATACCAAATTCTCTGTATACAAAACAGAATAAATTATGTAACTATCAGACAAACTGTGTGCCAATGGTTACAGATTTTATCTGGTTACAGAAAAGCTATATTTTGGTCGATTGAGATGTAATTTCATAGTAATTTTTTGTAGTTTTAGAAAACAGAGATTTTCTTTTAAAAAGTTTAAAAAAATTTCTGTTTTTATTTTTACTATTATTATTATTATTATTATTGTTATTGTTATTTATTTAAAATCAGGAACTAACAATAATAACAAGGAACTCTGTCTTTAGATATTTATTTCCGGGAAATAAAATAATGTAGGTAAAAAAACTAAAGCATATTATTTTAAACTTGGATATTTACAGTATTAAATATCTGTCAGAAGAGAAAAAAATAATATAACAAACGCCCTTATGGCAGTAAGTATTTAATTAATAAGTAAATAAATTTTAGAAGCATAATTCGTTCTAGCACCAGAATACTGATCTTGAATGATGTTGGGTATGAACTTTGTGAGCAAACACCAGCATTGATGAAAACGTGCAACAATAGGTTTAGGTTGAAATAACTAATCTATATATTTTATCAGGCAGAAAAAAATTAGGCACAACGGCAGTTGTAATCATTCTTACATTTTTTCAGCCTGATGAAGGCCATACTTATTTATTTCAACCAGCTACAATTGTCGCGTGTTTTTAAAATTTATGGTGTTTACTTAGATTTTATTCACTGTAGATTTTATTCACTTAGACTTTATTCACTGTTTTATTCACTGTTAATAATTACACAGGTCTACACCTAAAATTTTAATTTGATAGTTTTGGCTACGTTTATTGGTGCGCTGAAACAGATACCGTAGCCAGTTTTTCTCTATCACGTATACAGAGTTTTGTTAATACAGGGTGTCTACTGACACAGTTGCTTCCATAACTCTTCCACCAATATAATTATATAGTAACTTTTATAGTATGTTTCTATGATTAACTAAATTTATCATGGAAACATGCTAGAAACTACCGAAAATGAAGAAATTGTGTCAATAGACACCACACTGACAAAAAAATATACAAGGTACAGAATTACTGGCTTCATTTTCGATTTCAGAACACCAGAAAACATATGTATCAGCTTAAATTATGAAATCAAATTCTGCCAACATTATTTTAGACCAGTAGACTTGTGTTTTTATGAAGAATCTAATAACACTTAATAAATTAAGTTTGGCGTGCGGTGTCCTGCCGAAAAATTCAAGTACTTTTAGTTTAATAATCACTAGTCTTTGATGAAAGATTTGTTTTCTTTGGCCGTATGACCATTTTATGACCACGATTTAAATATCTCTATGAGAAATTTGTTCATAGTTAACGTGCTAATTCTTATTTAAATAATGATTGTATAATGCTAATTTTTAATGACGTTGTTTATTAATGAGATATAAGAAAATAGTTTATGATTAATACAAAACCAAAATTAAATAATTTCGAAATTTTTAACGTAACAAAACAATGTTTAGTTGCTACAAGTTCATAAATATTAAGTGTAAAAGTGGACGCTTTGCAGCTAACAGGTTAAAAGCCTTAAAAGCTCTAAAAGTCAATCTGTTAAAACAAGTTTATCACAGTCTTTGAGTAGCCATTTATCGTGCTACAAAGTTTGGCAGCTTATATCCATCTATGTCGTGTAAAATGATAGATTGCTATGGTTTCTGAAAGCATCGTGGGGTTAATCTCTTTGATCCAAAATGCCTAAATGCTCTACATTACACGAAAATCTGAACATCAAATCTTTTGTTTTATCATTCCCATGATCTACCGTATACAAAGCATGAATAATGTGTGACACTTCAAATCAACTTTAGTAACATTGCCGAAAGTATATCGAGATTTTCCTGATAGGATCTTTTTTGCAGATAACACCAAGAAAATTCAAACGATCTTTATTGTGAAAGTTTCTTTTAAATAACATTTAAAAAAAAGAAAAAAAAAACTGTTTTTGCTTAAAACGAATAGATATTGTGTGATTTTATTTTCGTGTATTTTTGGTTTTTAAAGATACGATATATCTTGAAATTAAAAAATAAAATAAAATAAAATAAAATAAATAAAGACATTTTCAATAATAATAATAATAATAATAATAAAACGATCTGATACTTTGTGCTTTTATTTTTGTGTACTTTTGGTTGGTTTGTTGGGTTTAACATCGCACTAGTGTTGTGCTATGCGGGCAATGAACGATGGTCTAAGACTTAGCCTATGGATGGTGTGGAGATGGTACGGAATTTTGATCCTCCACGCAGGGGATGGCTCCCCGCTTCGGTGTCCCCCAGAAGTATTATCTGGGGATGGGAGCATGAAAAAAATTGCGGTCACGACGGATTTTACGTGCACCAGCCCCCGTTAGTGCACACGACAGTTTTTACCGGCTAGATTATCGAACCCGCAATCTTCTAATTACGAGCTCGGCGCTCTAGCAACCAGACTACTGCGGTCCCTCCTGCACTTTTTGTTTTTAAAGGTACAATATATTGGGTTATTCGAAAAACAATTTCATTTTTATCTTTAAAAACTAAAGATAATTTTCTTACATTGTATAAATATTTTATTGAATTATATATTCTCCACTTTGATCGGTTTATTAGCAATCTCACGAGTTGTTATTTGGCAGTTTTCATAAATCAATACTTTATTTTGTATTCATTAGCATAAACTGGTTTTCCAGAACGTAATACAACTTCAACGTCAAAACTGCCGGAACAAAATTTGGTGAACCAATTTTGACACTGGCGTTCTTTAAATAAATTTTCTACATTAGAAGTCGTATCCTGACCTAATCATATTCCGCAAAAGTATTATTGATAATACGAAGAGGCTTTTGCATTTCCTCCTAAATTCTTCAAGAAAAAAATAATCTTCAAAAAATATTTTAATTAATGTAACTATTATGATATATTTAAATTCTATGCTAAATATGTATAGTATTTCTTCTTGATATTCACTAAATTGTTTCACTAGATATTATTAAATTTTAATAATGATCACGATGAACTAAATTTGCAAATTTTAAACCCATCAGTTTTAACAAACACTCATCGATGTCATTTGTTTCTTCTTTAATATTATTCTCAGTAATATTTTACCGTGTTTTTATTAACTTCTATTCTTGTTTGTTTGTTTGTTTGTTTGTTTGTTCGTCCGGTACAAATCTTGCAATCGAATTTTAACAAACTCCCCTACTAGCTAGACATTTGAAACTTTCACAGTAGCTCAGAACCAGGTGACAACACAATACTTCGAAGTCCGATTTTCGAATTTTTGATTAGTTTTCTTATAATTAATTAAAATATGAAAATAATAACATCCTAATAGCGTTAAAATAGCCATTAAAATATTAGCTATAATTTAATTGTTGCCAAAAAATTTTACGACTTCATTTTCTTTCGACATAAAAATAAATGCATTCAATTAAACGTAAACGTTAAAAAATTATAAAAAGTTAAATTATGCATCTCACAAAAATTGACATCATTATCACTTTAAAAATTTTATGCACATTAGTAAGAATTCTATGGTTCATCAGAAAATTTAAAACATGGTATATAAAAAGTTTTTCTTTTAATCTTATAATTAGTTTAAATTTAATAATCATTCAGAATTTTCCGAACTTGTAATATATTTTTAATACTCGTTCATAAGTAAAGCTACTATAGCAAGTCACGATTCTTTCAAAATATAATAAAGTTTACATTTATATGGTGATCCATAATCATAGTATTTGATTCATTTTTGAGCCATGTCCTTCTGTTACAACTGACATTTAAAATAATCTTAAACTTTTACAGCCAGCTAGTAAAATAATAAATCATGAAATCTCATAGTAAATCATTCGAAAAAAAAAAAATGGCATTTATATCTGTCATATAGAATAATACGGTCAACCTTTAGAACGAAATTGAATTTAAACTGACTGTCACGCTAATGTGCCATATTCGTTTTGATCCATCGGTAAAACTATGGACCATACAAAGGAAGTAACATGAATTTCAAATAATCTTTCCCACACGCGAGGCCAATATCATTTTTTAATTGCGTCCGAATAGTTACATTTGGACGTTTCTTGTCCATCATACACCATTATTCAGGATCGCCAAGCATAGTGAAGTTTCCGTTTTCATACTTGTTACAAAGTAAAAAGAAATTCATAAATGTTTAGGAGGAAACTTATTTGACAGTTGCGGGCACAGTTTAAAAAAGAAAAAAAATATTCTCAGACTCAGTCCGTTTTATGTTGCTTTTTGCTTTCTCACAGTAAATTTGATAAAATGTATTCAGTTAGCGTGCATGCAAGTGTCACTTTTTTCTCGAATGCTTTTCCATTTGTGTCTTTACCAACATTGTTACAGGATATAGAAAAATGTAAAAGAGCTTTGAATAGAGAAATGTAAAAAATTATATATGACAGTCGATGGCCATATTTGTCATACTCAGCTAACAGAAAAGAAAAGGAAAATGGATTAACAGGATGAAACATCAATGATTATAAGGTACTATTGCGTGATTCGGACATGGGAACATTGAGTGTGCAATGGCGTGTTACGAACTTTTGAGTTTGACAAAAATTTCAAAGAAAATGTTAATATATTCAGTTTTATCTTCAATTTAATTAATTAATTTTTCTTCACTATGTGATAATATTGTCCATTTTAATACTTTATTATGAGAAGTGCAAAAATTTGCTAATTTAAAATATGAACGCTTATAAAAACTTCATTTAACCCTTTCACGGGAAATTTAATTTCGCACATTTAATTCAGAAGCCCCCAGAATTGACAAACAAAATTAGAAGAAAAAATAAATATGATTTTTTTTCAATAAGTTATAAAATTCTGTTAAAAACTTTGAGGTGAATTGTTGCAATTTGGTATTGAAATTACGTGTAAATAGGATATCCCACTGCCCTTAAAACTATTAACAATAATAAAAACAGAAAATCTTTAATTTCAGAAACTTTAATTGAAACTTTATGTAATTTACCCCAAAATTTCTTCCCATTTTGAACAATTTTGGTTTACTTAAAATAAAATGGAATTGTCCACTAAAATATAGTCAAAGGTTGGTGACTTTCGCCAACCAAACGATTATAAAGAGTAGAATTAATGTTAGATAAATCACTTTTGTACATTTCATAAGTTTTAAGTTAGTGAACTGTTTTATTCATGTTTGTATTGATGAATAGTTGTGTAATGGAAATTCATTAGGAATATGTATGCTATTATAAACTGGAAATACTGTTCCTAAAGTATGTGCCAGCTTTCGAATTCCAAATAATGTAAAATTACACACAGTAAGATTGAGAAAATAATAATTAATAATTTTCTAAAAACATTATTTAATATAAATTGTTTCAATACACGTTTAGATCCAAAATTATAGCGATAATTCATCAGATCAAATTTCAGCAACAATCTTAATAAAGATGTTTATATTTTGTTGATGAATTCCTCTTATTTAGATGTTAGAAGTCCTAATTTTTTTCCTTTAGACACGTGCAACTTTATTATACAATACATTCGTATATACAAATCCATACGTATTTCAAATAACTATATTCGATCTGCAGTCGGTAACAAAAGTATCCGAACACTAGCAAAAATTCCTATATATATAAAAAAAAAAAAATAGAGTTAATACTGTTTTGTTAAATAAATCGTCGTCGAATCATGTTCTTAGATTGACTAAGAACAGGATTCGACAAGGCTTTATTTAACAAAACAGTATTAACTCTATTTTTTTTTTATATACATAGGAATTTTTGCTAGTGTTCGGATACTTTTGTTACCGACTGTAAATACTTTTTCAAACGAAATAACATTTTATAATTCCACTAAAAATAAATGCAAAAATTATCTTTATGATTTTAGATTAATATATAAATAAATTTCAGAAGTTAAAGTAAAAATAGTAAATACGTTTACATTTACTTGTTCAATCTTAATATCTTAATTTACTTTTAAAGTCTTCTCTGCATAGCATATTAAAACTTACATGTAATGCTCAATTACGAACATTAAAAGTTATTTATTATATTTTGAAACAAATATTTCTCTTATTTATCTACTACTTTGATTTAAAAAAATAGCAATAATTTAAAAAATTTCTGTGATTGATATTAATTTAAAACATGATAATAATACTTTTTATTCTGAATAAGAGATAATTACTTACAAAATATGAAACTCTTATTTTTTAAGGAGGCTTATCACTTTTGACTTGCCCCCACTAAGGTATCATATAAAAGCTTATATTCCCATTTAATAATTATAAATTGAACTATACTAGGTTTCTTCAATAAAATATATATTCAGGCAATAATTCTTATTGTTTTTGATAAATTTATTTTACAGATTTGAAACCTTTAAATAGCATTTCCTCAGTTTGCATTTTTTCCGTGATCTTCAAATGATAAAACTCCTACAGATATATTTAAGAAAAGACAATATATATTTGTACGTTCAGTAAAACCTACCTAAAAAAAATTAGGGTTAGATTTTGAAATTTACTAATTAGTTTATAGGTAAATAATTAAAAAGTTCATGCCTAAGTTAAAATTTGCAAAATAAACATAATTTTCGTTATATCTTTATTTTTAATAAATTTTCTTTTAAACGTATTCCAAAATTCACCTAAAATTCTTTTAAATGAGTTCTAGTAAACATTAAAAAATATAAATAAGTAAACAAATAAATAAATAAACCTTTTCTTAAATATCTGTACAAGCATTTTGAAGATTGTGAATCCATGTAAAAATGCAAACTGATAAAACGCAATTTAAGGATTTCAAATTGGTAAAAAATCTAACAAAAACCATAAGCATTGTTGCCTGAATATATATTTTATTGAAGAAATCTAATATAGTTCAATTTA
Source organism: Salticus scenicus (assembly GCA_963930645.1). Taxonomy (NCBI): domain Eukaryota; kingdom Metazoa; phylum Arthropoda; class Arachnida; order Araneae; family Salticidae; genus Salticus; species Salticus scenicus. The sequence continues at coordinate 185,847,857 of OZ005655.1, read as the reverse complement.
TAAATATTAAACTGAAATATAAGCTTTTATATGAAACTTTCATTATGTCCAGTCATTGTTGTCAAATTCATTGTTGTCACCTTAAAGATAGTGAAATGATAAAATTGAAGTATGAACACATTTAACGAAATATTCAAATATAATCATTCATGCACAATGTATGAGTCTTTTTTTTTTTTTTTTTCTTTTTTTTTTTTTACACCACATGGTCTCAAAAAAGCAGGTTGCTTTCAAAAGTATTTCTTGTTAAAATTAAAATTGATCTAAATTTTCGTTACGAGATTTTAAAATAGTTGATTCATTAGGCATTCTTCAAATTCTAGTATACTGTGGGAGACAAGCATCCACGAAAAACGACCAATTTTTTTCTTTATGTTCAAGAAGAAATAGGAAAAATCTTTCAAAACTCATAAGCGTGGACAAATAATCCGTCCATAATGGAAGTAAAATCCATTATTTCCATAACCTTCATTCGTTATATGGGTTCCCAATCTGTAATAATGATATGTCTAAGTAAAAAAATCTCAGAAATTAAAAAAAAAAAAAAAAACTACTAAAATAATCGTAATTAGATGAAATATCTTATTTTAACACAGAAATAGTTTGTTCGAGGGAAAAAAAAGGACTTAATAATGCAATAGTTAACAAATTTTTCATGTGTGATTCTTGAATTATGTAATATGATCTAACATTTCTTAATTTTTCTTCAGTATAGTTCATATTTTTTTTATGGAATTACAAAACATCTATTTATTTTACGCTACTAAATTTTTCTTTGTTGTTTACAAAATACCTTTCTATATTGATATCAGCATATAAATAATTGTAGAATTTGGGTTATTTTGTAAATTACAGAGAAATAAAAATTATTTTATTAAAATTGAAAAATTGAACTTTTCTTATTTGTTATATGCAAAAATAAAATTACATATTTGTTATATTACAATCTGTATTAAAAAAAAAATAGTTTGGAATACCACATAAATAATAAAATTTGACACTTTTTTAAACAGTATCATGGAATAAACTCCTACTTGAATTTCCCAAATGAAATATTCTGAGTAGTTCTATAATCACTCGCATAAAAAATATTCCGTTAATTTTCTTTCTAGTCTTTCTCTTAGATTTTTCTGTCATTTCTTTTAAGTTTTATATTTTTACATTTGCACTTACACATATGAATATAAGTAAGATAAATTTTCATGTGCTAATCAGCCTGTAACGTGAAAGTATTAATCATACTGTTTGTGTCAGTAGGAATGTTTAAACCAATAGACAAATATTATCTATGCATATAAAAAAGTTACTCTCTATAATTATTTTTTATTTCATTCTAAATATTTACTATAAGTAACATCTGCCAGTTTCTGTATGAAGCTTATTAATTTTATCCTTCCCCCATGATTATATTAATAACAGAACAGTATTAATAAAATCTTTAAGTCTCGAAATTATTATAATATTTATGATGAGCGTGTGCCAGTTATCATTAAATAGTATATTTAAGCATATTTATACTCACCAGCCTGATATAATTTGAAAATTTTAAAGAAACAATTTTTCAAGAATAATGACATTTTCGGATACTTTTTCTCGTATTTTATTGCTATACTTAATATCTTTATGTTAATTCTAGAGTGAAAGAGCTGAATGTAACAGTAATTTGATATGTTCCAGTAATAAATTTCTTTCAATATGAAAGGAAATTTCGTTTTTAAACCCTTATAAAGTGTCTGTCAAAGTTCTACTTCTTTAACGTGTTTCTATTAATTTCTTTTAATTTACGTTAAAAGCGAAAATAATTCTTGAATGTTAAACTTCAAAATATCAGAGAAAGTATAAAACTCTTAGTCAGTTTATAAGTTATTTCACGTGTAATTGAAAATTCTAAAAAGCATTCATTTTGATGAAATTTAAGTCTGCGGGGAGTTTGGTAAGAACTTTTTTTATTTATTTCAATAAAAGAAATTTCTTAGAAATATCTACATGGATATAAAGATAGTGACAGATTTCCTAAATATTTCAACTCGCTTCCATATGAATAACGACTCGCAAGGCGTTCGAAAATGGTTAAGCACGATTTTGATTACAGTTAAACTTTAACAGAAAAATTCGCCACTCTTGCTTTCACAATTTTATCGTATCAAAATATTTGTTTATCTGAATACTATGTTTAATAACGAATATTTTATTATTTATGTATTTTTCTAATTTGTCATAAATAAAAAAAGAAAAAAAAATTATATCAGACTTTGGTGAAAAACAGACACTTTGGTTTTGTACATTGTTTAAAAACAGAGTTCAACATCTCACACTCACAAAAGAAAAAAAAAATGTCAATTTAGGCTAATTTATCTGCTACCAATGTTTTTCAAACAGAAAGTTGTTATGAATTTTAGTGATTTTAGTATTTATTGCTACATTACTATAATTGTAAAACCTAACACCAAATTTCTAAATGCAATAGTGAAAGTTAAAGTGTCCTGAATTGGCACCAGTTTTTGAATAATTGTTAAAACTTTTATTTATAATAGTGTACATTTGTATCCACGAAAAGCAAAGAAATATTGTTTTCAGATTTATTTTTTAATTTTACATATTTAAATGCGTAACTTTAAATCCTTATATTTATTAGTGATTATGTAATTTTTAACATGAATTTTAAAGAGTTTCTTTTTAAGAATATATATATGCTTAATACAGTTTTGAAATTCATTACTCCGTTAACAATTATTTCCAACAAATGCATAACAAAGCTAATAGTTTGAGGGAAACATACAATAAAAACTGAATTTAATATGATTCGATAAAAAAAAATATATTAATAAATAAAAGTAATACAAATTTAATTCACTTCAATTACGAAAAGCTATAAACTTCGTTGATTATTTATAAATTTCTAAACAAATGATAAGAAATACAGCTGTACATTCGGCATGGAAATTCTGGAATTGTAAGCAGGGGGGCTAGGGCTGAACCCCCCCCCCCCCAAAAAAAAAAAAAAAAAAAAAAAAACACTGACATTCACAATTGAATATTGCAATTGTAAATTTTTTATTGGTCTAGAATAACACTTTGAAAAATCTTACCCCGCCCCCCAGAAAGTCAAGTTCTGGATCAGCCACTGATTGTAAGATGAGGTTTTAATGATTTGCTGTCTAGGAGTAATTTCTTAAAAAATTTTAAAGCTGCTTAAAAGAAAAAGAAAAAAAGTGTAAAAAAGTGTTTCATTTAAAACACACAGACAGATTTTAAATCTTGTTATGAAATAAGATAATTCACAAATTTTGTAAACTTTCAGTAATATGTACATAGTTTTGTGCGGGAAATAACAGTTTAATACAATCAAATAGTATGGTAAATGACACGGAAATAGTATGCTATAAGAAATTCTCTAACAGAACTAAGGCTTATGTAGATAAATAAGATAAAAGTTTCATTCGATGATAAATACTTGGTACAAAATATCAACGCATAGGAAAAGCAAAGAAACAGAATAAATTCAGTAGAAGATTGTTCCAACGTTCCAAGATATAAAAAGTGGTGGTGACTGCACTTGCTTCCCAGGCTTGGGTGGAATACCCTCAAAGAGGGGTCTCTTTCAGAGGTTCTAACTCGTATTTACCAAGATATAAAAATACACAATTCTTCTATGTAAAGACACAATTCTTCTATGAAAAATAAAAGATAGCGATTCGTAAGTAGTTATGCTCAGTACGAGTTATTCAAATACACGTACTTTTGCGCCCTGTCCTTTTAAATTATTTCTATTGCTTAAATTGCACTGAGAGCAGATTACATTTATAAATATTAAAAATATCTATAAATAATAATTGTTCTTGATAATATTATTATTTTATAAATAATAATTTCTCTTTCCCGTCACATTTCTCGCACTTTCTAACACACACAAAACAAATTTGTGTGTCCCTCTCCCCTTTTTTTTAAAAAAAAAGAATATCGCTGAATTCTCCTGTATGGTAAAAAAAATACCGTAGCGTAGGTAAATAAAGTCTTACACATACACTTGAAATTTAAAACATATACATATACAATTAGTTGCACTTTGTATAATTTTATTTAAAAAAAATTATTACAAAAATTATGTTTTCAAGAAAATGAAGTTTCTTGAACAAAGGGATTCATTCATTGCCTGAATTGTTTCCCTAACATACACTTATCAAACCAATGATTCTTTTTAAGCAATCTAAAGAAACGGTAAAAGAATTCTATAATTAAAAAATGTTTTATTATTTTTAAGCAAGAATACGAATGAGTTACAAATAAACAAGCAAATATAGTGCACGATTATTACATTGAAACAAATATTTTCAAAAACGCTTTGTATAACATGTTTTGATGCAGAATATATATTCCTGGATATGATGGTTAATGATATTCAAAAACTAAATATATATACTAATGATAGTCCCAAAGCAAAAAATGTTTAAACATAACTTTCACAAAAATAAATAAATAAATCCTCACTTTAGCTGAAATCTGAGTTTTAGAGCATGCAAAATCATTTATTTTTCTAAGTATAACTATATTACTCTGCATTAGTTAGTATCACTTTTTATAATCAGTAATTATTCGTAATATCAGTTAATATAGTATCACCTATATAAATCCTTAATTTATTTACATGAAAACATAAGGAAATTTTAATTTTTACAAAAAATGAAACAATCTGTAGTTGTAATATTATACTTTCATACTTTCTTTTGCAAGTGTAAAAAAATGTCCTTTACCATAATTTTTCATTGCCAATAATTTGCTATAATGTTATTTTACTGGAGCCACAAAAATTGAAAAAAAAAAAAAAAAAACATGCATTACCCCATACACTTTCTGAAAAATAACATAAACTGAATTAACTAGCAACCGCAACTCAATGACTTCAACTTTTAATTAGAAATAATAATAATAATAACATTTAATTAAAATGCATTACAGTTGCACCACAAGAAATTTGCGGCCACCTTGACTCAGATATTTTAAATAAAAATACAATTTAAATGTAAGATTGTTAGGCAAAAAAGTTATTTAAAAAAAAAAAAAAAAAAAAATCGAATCAGAGTCGGCACCTTGAATCTATGGTACCATTGAATACAATTTCATTGTCATATTACTGATGGAAAGAATGTAAAAAAAGACATAATCGTTTGCATTTTTAAGATATTTAACATTAAGAAAAAAACTGAAAAGAAAAATCCATCCATATACAGATGGATGACAAAATAATGTGAACATTTTAGCTTTTTTACGTTTTGTCAAATATATTGAAAAGTTCTTTATGAATCATCTTGAAACTTTGGCAGGGTAAAGAACATGTTATACCTCATATTTTTCAGTAAAATTTGTGTCATGAAAAAGAAAAAGGGACCAGTAAAAAATTAAAAAAAAAAAAAAAAAATCAAAATGTTTTGGATTACCCTGTAAAAGGTGATGCTTTAATTCGCTGTAGCATGAGGACTTTTTTCATTATCTCTATAAAATTTTATGAGGCTACCACATATATTCATGGAGATATAACGGTTTCTTTAAAAAACTGCAAAAAGAATTGCCGCTTTTTTAATTATAACACGTACAGTATTAGACCCAGTGCAAAGCCATTTTCAGAAAATATGGCATACTACATTAGACACAGCATACAGCAATCAGAATGAAAAAATTTTAAATATCTTACGAAATGCGAACGCATTTACTAAATAATTTTTATCTACGCATTCGCAAGCTTTATCAAAATTTCATTTGCATAATTTAATAGCCAAAGGTATTGAGCAACTTTTATGAAAACCCCAAATAAATATCATGTAAATTCAAACCGTTACGAGAGAGAGAATGAACAGAATTTCAGTTCTTTCAAAATAAAAGCTAAACTATAAGGGGTTTTACACCCATTTTTATTTTGATTCAATCAATGCCCAATGATATCACATTGTTTTCGCTGATTGTAAATAAATATTGATAAACCCCCCTAACATATTTCGTTTCTTTATGAAGAACTTAAATTCTGTTTATTTACAGGGTGATTCAAAACATTTTGATTTTTGTTTAATTTTTTACTGGTTCCCTTTTCCTTTTCATGCCACAACTTTTACTGAAAAATATGAAGTATAACATGTTCTTTACACTACCAAAGTTTCAAGATGATTCTTAAAGAACTTTTCAAGATATTTGACAAAAGGTAAAAAAGCGAAAGTGTTCACATTGTCACCCACCTGTAATTATTTAACCCGTTAGTAGTCGCTAGTTGGTCGATTTGCCGCCCGTACTTCAGTTTTTCCAGATTTTTTTATTCAATAGCCACCAAAAATTTTTAGAAGTGGCATTTGATATACATAAAATGCGAATAAAATCGATTTAACGTCGATCACATTACTTCTTAAAATTATTGGTGACAGTTAAATAAAAAGTTCGCAATCTGTAATAGGTGGCGCTGTCGATAGCGACTACTAACGGGTTAAACAGTAAAGTCTATAAATTTCCTATTTTTTCGTGCAACAATATTTATAAAAGAATATCAGAAAATTTTGGATTACTGATATTACGGAACATTTTTTTACATTCATTTGTGATTTATGTAGGCCTTTAGTTGATTTTTAATGGGTTTTATTTTGTACGAGAGCCATCCTAGAGTGGGCAGTTGGCAACGGTCTCGGATTCACACCGAGGGATAGGCCGAAGGAATGCCATCATAATTTAGATCCTAGGCGAAAGGGACTTTATGCTTTGAAATTATTCTAAAATTTCATTAAAAAAACAGTTAAATTTTAAGTATGTATCTTTTAGAAATAAATTTATAATTCAGTTAATCTAAAATTAATAGAGATTTTAAAATTGATATGATTAACACAAACAGGATTAGCATAACATTACATGGAAAACCCAAATTTAATATGAAAACATCTGCCTGGTGCAAAATCCTTAAATGAAAATTGATATCTAAAACTTAATGACATGCAGTTTTCAAATATGAAGAGTATTAATCAACGACTAGAATATCTGATAGGTTACTTTGTGAAGGAAAAACAAGATTGCTGTGATAAATTTTCTTCTGCCTAACTTTATATAAGAGGACAAAATATAAGAAATATTACTGGTCAGCCATGATAAATGATGCATTGTCACCATTTGGCAATCCATCATATCTGACACATTAAACTCTTATGTTTTGGTATTTATAGCACTTTACCTGTTATTATATTCAATAATAATTACAGTGTATCAGCTTCAATAACGGCTGGTAACTTTATTTCTGTTTAGATATTGTGTTGAAAAATTCATGGTTGGTAATTTACTTCATAAAAAGATGGAAGACCGGAAAATTTCATTCCTTTCGTTTTTTTTTTTTTTTTTTTTTTTTTTTTTTTTACTATAATTACTTCATAAGTAAATATAATAAAAAAAATAATTCTGTTAATATTTACACGTGAATAATGTCGTTAATCTCTTCCTCTTCTTTATTTTCTGTTTTTTTTTTTTTTTTTTTTTTTTTTCGCTTCAGAACAAATTTTCCCAGGTGTTCGACGCAGAATTCAAAAACAACTAGCTAGTACAAGAAAATTTTATTAAAAAAAATACATAAAATTATTTTAATTTTAAATTCCTCAAATTTATTTAAATATAATGATGTAAATCAGAATATCTAAAAATTATTATTTAGAAGAAGACTAAACGGCTTCATTGCGACATTAAAATATACATTAGATTGACACATATAAAATATTGATAAAATTTTCAAAAACCTTTCAAATAACGATTTCCTGTGTTAATCCAGTGGGACTGAAACACACACTTTTTTTTTTTTTTTGAATTTTGTCAGGTAATTAATTAAAATGTGTATATATATCTTGAGATAATTCGTTATATAGTTCAATTTTTTGAACTGTGTATTATGCATTATATATTAATAATTTAAAGTTCATTCACTAACTCGTGTGTGTGTGTGAAATTTATAATTTTAAATTACCACTTAAAATATTTTTAAACTTTCTTCGATATCCAGTATCTAACAAAAACTTGAATTCTCTTTTTTCACCTTCTGTACCAGAGATATTCTTTACAGACTAATTTCTCATTCAATTATGCTTTTAACATTTGACTCTTATTAGAATTTACCAGCAATTCAGTATTACATGATAATTCTGTGATTAAAACGTTAAAAATTTTCAATTTAAAGTAAATATTAAAATTTTGTTACAATAAAAAATTGTAAAAATCAACAAGAAATTTGTATAAGTATCAAATTTGCAGATTCCTGATTTATATGATACTAGATTATAAAATATTTCTTTTAAAATAATATGTTTCATTCACAAATAAATAACATTATCTTTTTTTTTCTTTTTACAGTGGTTTTTCACTTTTAAAACAATATTATATTTTGTTCGGAAATTTCCAACATGTTACTTATATTTGAGATTAAATTAGACATATAATGAAAATGATACTATTCGATAAAATTACCATGGTACCATGTTTAACTTAATAATGATTTGTAATTTTCTTTTTAATTAATTATTTGTTTTTATTTATTTATTTATTTGTGTGTGTGTGTGTGTGTGTGTGTTTACTATAATATATATATATATATATATATATATAAAGGTGTTAACATTGACATTTTTTGCAACATTACAAATAAACTACCTGTATATTCAATCAGATATTAATACTCAATGATTTAATTTTTTTTTTCTTTAAAAATATTCCAAATATAAAATTAAGTTATTCAAACAATTAATTAAAAGTTATTCAAGAGCATTATATTTTTGAATAAAATTTTGATGCAATGTTCACTTTTATTATGGCTCTTAACTTACAATCCAATATTTTTTATTGTTCTTTAACAGTTAGAAATTTGTTACTTGCATTTGAAATCCAATTCCAAAATATTTTTTTCTGAACTACAAATAATTTGGTATGTAAAGAATATAATTTTACTTCTTCTAACACTATAATTTATATTCTAACTCTATAATTAACTTAATTATGATAATTTTCGCATTTTTAATACGATAACGTAAGACAGACATTGATAAAGACTTCATTTACGATGCCTTTTAAGTTATTTCTGTTAATTTACTAGCCTTGATATGCGTGTAAAATTGCTATAGATTTAACTCGGTAATTGGATTTAAAATTCACATCAATTGCACTTCCTGTTAGGTAAATAACGAATCGAGCCGTCTGGAAATTATCAATTATCTCCGACATAAATCAAAAGGATCCGAAATATCGAAATAAAAGCCACGGCGATATCTATTATTTGGCCTTACTAGTGTGCTGAAAGAAAGGTTTGTGTAAAAAGCTAAAATTTACATTTTAAAATAATAGGCTCCTTAATATTCAAAATATGTTTAGGTGTACAATTGGACTGTCTGGTTTCCTTCCTTTTATGCGCGTGAGCTGAGACATTAACCTTAGTTAATGAGATAAAGTCACAAGTTTAGAACCATTTATGTAAATGCAAGAACACTTAAAAAAAAATACTTATGTGTATATAAAGAAAAAAGAACATTGTCCGAACACTGTATTTTTAATGACGAGTATAATTTATTTATGAGGTTGTATTTATAAACATAATTCGTATGCGTATCAAGTAGAATAATCATAATGCAAATAATTAAGTTTCTTTTTAACTATTTCACTACGAGGTCATAATAGTAAATCATTCGTTTTGGGTGGCGGGATGTTTTCTTAGTTAAGCAGTATAATCTATTCAAATACTAGATAAAGCTTTATATGTAAATTTTTGAATTTAAAATTTTAATCTGTAGTCAAAACACTGATTATATTACGAATTTTTTTTTTATATAGTGTTCGAAAAAGAAAAAGACATCAAAAAATAAATTAATTATATTGTGCAATTTTGGAAAATAATTTATATTACTTGACAAATAATTATACTAGATAAAGACAATTTCTAAAGCATTAAAAAATGAAACTTCCTCTAACCTTACAATCAAAGTAGTAATTTAAAAGAAAAAAAAAAAAAAAAAGGTTATTCGAATTTTATGATAATAAATAATTTTGCAATTGTTATTCTATTAATATATTTTAATTATCTGATGGCATATTTATAAATATTACCATGGAATTACGTAACACATTTTATAAAATTATATTTTTAAATCAAATTATTCCTGTATAGAAAATTTATGTTTTTTCCGTACTGTGTTTCATGTTCTTAATTATAACTAAAAAGGAAGTATAAATTCATAATTTAGTCGTTTTTATTTAATCAAAAGACGCTTTAAAAAAACATTAAATAATATATTACAAAGCAATGTAAAATATTTTTATTCAGACACGTTTGTGATGAAAATAAATTTTATTCGATTAAGTTAAAATTTTAAAACCTTATCTGTTCTATCTGTCTTTTTATAATATCAAAAAATTTAATTATAAAATTATTTTTCGACTATATTTGGTTATCTTTGAAAAATTGTTACAGAAAATAAACTTAACGTCATTTCTATAATTATGTATATTTTTTCTCATTCTATTAATTATTATATAGAATGTGCTTTAGTTTAAAATACTTTTACCTAAATAGAACGTACTGGTTAAGTTTTATTTTAGATATGACAATTTTTTTTTAAATAAATAAGCAAATAAATATAAATAAATATGTAAATGGAAAAGGTTCCTGTATTTGTCTAAAGAAAAAAATTGTAATTAAGCCTTTCTTTTCTACCTTTGATATTCTTTCAAAGAATATTTAGTATTTTTAAATACAAATAAAATTTTATATATATATATATATATATATATATATATATAGAAATACATTAATATAATCAGTGCAAAAAAATTTTTTATGAAATTTAAAGATGACTCAACTTCAGTATTAAAACAATTCCTTGGATCACAAGCTAAGACTACCCATATCAAATCAAAGAAGAATTAAAGAAAAATCGAAATAAATATTGTAAATTGGAATAAGAAAAAAAGCATTATTGGCATTCTAACGTTTTCAAGGGCCTGGTAGAATGCAAATAAGCTAAAATATGGATGTTTTTCTGTAACAAAGAAAGCAAAAGCTAAGAATTTCTTTGTTCGCAGGCCCGAAACACCCATAGAAAAACCATGAAACGAGAAGATAAAAACAAAACTATAACCTAATATGACAAACCAAAACCATAAAATTAAGATTAAAATAAAAATACAAAAATTCAACTTACTGAATAAAATATATATATATATATATATATATATATATATATATGGAAATATACTTTAATTATGTCTCGGTATTTTTAAATTCAATCTAATTGGACATTTACAAATAAAATACTGTCTAGTATAAAATCGCTTTTAGAATTTTAATTCATATGAAATATTACGCATTGAAATCTAAACTCCATATTTAACAGGCTTTTACTGCTTCTTCACACAGGTGATTACTCAAAATATTTTCATTTTTTACATCGAACAAAAATGTAAAACGTCACAAAAAATTTTAAAAATTACGGATAATTGACTATTATAATTAACCAGACTCTAACTTTTGTATTGTTAAAAACAGCTTTATAAGTAAACGTTTGTGTTTGGGAAAAAAGTCTCAAGTTACTCATTCATTCAGTCATCATTCAACTCGTCATTCATTAAAAAGTTATGGTTTAAAAAAAAAATAAAAAAAAAAAAAAAAAAAAAAATCCAAAATTTAAATCGAATTATTATAATCGAATTAGGAATCTTTTAAATGACTGTACATAGAAAAATAACGAATATATTTTATTTTCAGATAATGCTTATATTAATTAAAGAAATACAGAATGATCTAAAAAACAGACCAGTGAAGTTTTATATATATAATTTTTTTTCCTTTATCTTTTTCCAATTTTACCTTTAAATCTGTCGCAGAATCTCATGTTACAAAAATAATAAGTGTATTATAATTATCAATATCACCTATTCTCTGTAATTTTTCATTTATTTTTACTTTATAAGATTTTTTTTTTTTTAAACTTTTAAACAATATATAAAAATTTATGTTAAACATGGGTCATTCGTATCACTTATTAAAGCATTTTTTTTTAAGACTTCATTTGTATTTCTTAATTAATTTACAAAAAATTAATTATCATAGTTGGCATGTAAATTTATTTTCTTTTACATTTTTTTAAATATCTTTTAAAATATAATATAATTGGCTGAACAATGAAAGCATATGCTGACCAGTAAAAGCTTAAAATTATTGGTCCTGCGAACCAGTAACTTAACTTAAACCAATATATATATATACATATATTCACCATTGGATTACCGAACTATGTATTCTCTGACAGAAAAAGATTAGCAGCACAGACTTCAGCATTTTTCTGTTATATTGCAGTATGTACCGCAATCTATAGAGAATGTATTCTGTCGTAAATGAATGCATAGGTCACTGTTAATTCATCCAGATTCCAGGATTCACAGTTCTATCATGCAAATATCAGAAATTTAGTAAAATAGCCTGTAATCTGCTGTTATAGACTATGTTTCATTTACTTTTTGAGCATATACGAAAGTTGGAGTCAGAATAATACTGAAAAATTCATAAGTTACGATGAATAACAACTGATTTTTGTCTCTTTGTGAGGCAACCACATTCCTTAAGATTTAATTCACCCGCCTTTGTAGCTGATGCCTATAAAGAATTGAATAGCTTTAATATATATTTAGCATTAATATTAATATGTAGAACATTTACTATTCTTTTAATTATATTTTATGCTTTTTATTCTTTATTTTTTAGCGATCTGTGCATTAGATATTTAAAAAAAAAAAAAAAAAAAGACAAATATTCTTTTGTATATTTACTGTTTCTATATAAGTTTATTTTGCTTCGTTTTATTTGATGTAAGAACTTTAACGATATCACTTTTAACAAGAAATATTAAGCAACTTTTTAAAATTCGTGTCGTTTTCTTTAATGATTATTCTTTATTTTTATTTTTATTAATCATAATTATATCAAGCCCACTTGTTATAAGCAAAGATCAAAACAAGCAGATGATCAGGAAAATGTCACCAAGCGAACAGCAAACTTATAAAATATTGCCTCTATGTGAGGTAAGAAATATTTCATCGGCCTTTGTAGCTGTCTAACTTCTTTATTAACCTAAGAATATTAATTAACTGTGATATTTCTTTTTCAACACTTTACTTGCATCATTATATGGAAAATCATCATAAATTCTGATACATACGGCATTGCATTATTCAACATCTGCCGATGTTTTTCCATGCAATTTTATTATATTTTTTTCTTTAGCTCATGCACAGTGGGTTGTTTTTTCCAAGCAGTGACTTTAATCCTTTCAAATTGCGTAGAGGGTTTTATGTTGACAATTAATCTCAACAAGTTTCCTTCGACCACTTTTCTTTTTTCTGAGTTTTACAATCTATTTTGCTTTAAGATTTAATGTTATATTTTGACATTCGATAATTAATCATAACGTACAGTTTATAAATTACCTTTGAAACCTAAAAGATAATATATGTAAGACTCTGTAATATTAATTAAAACTTATAAATGTGTAAAATTTTTATATTCTCATCATGCTAAACATTTAGTTTCGTCCATAACAAAGAGTGCATTATAAAACATTTCAATTGTTTCTAACGTATGTTTCTCCCATTTATTACCAAATCATGAATATTGGTGTATAGAACAGAAAATGATCGAGATTTTACAAAAAAAAATTTTTCCCATAGTGTAAACTCTAACATTTAAAATCGAAGCACACTGTGACCTATTTCAGAGTTACTTAAGTCATATATTTCGAGATTTTAAACTTAACAATTAGTTTCCATTAAGCATTACTTTTTGGTCTCGAAATCACCTTTAAGCAAACAAACAAACAAAAACTCACCGCAAAGAAATGTATACGATAGACGCAGCAGAGTTGTGAATGATTTTGAACATTTTATAATTGAATCTTTCAGATATCAAAATTATTGAAGACTATCAGAACTAGCAATAAATTAATAATCTTATGCAACAGTGTAAAAAGTGCGTCAGGTCTGTGTAAAAATTTGCGAAAGGATACTTACAGAAACATTCACTTATTTGTTTATTACTCTAATTTCTGGTGTATAATCCGCAGGTCGGATAAATCAGTTTGTCACCAGAAATTTCGCTTGACAGACGAAGCCATATTTCTACAAATTCAAATTCCAATTTGGAATTATTAAATTTTTTAGCAATTCGCATTTCATCATAAATCGAAATCCCATTTTGATTTGTTTCCGTAATTAACACTTTAACGTTCATTACCCTAACAGCACATCTTCTCCCCAGGATATCTTCAAGATGTCATCAGGATTAAAAGACATCCCAATAACATCCGGAAGATGTACAGTGGATAATTGTGCTGTTAGGGTAGTTTCGCCTTGAAACCAAACATTTATTTAACTTTTATTTTTATTTATTTATTTATTTTATGCAACATTTTTTTACTATTTCTTTCCTTATTTTATCAATTTTTAAACCTTTGTTTCTTCTCTGCTCGGTAGATACCAGCCCTATTCCAAAATTTAACAAATGAAGTTTCAGTAAAGTCATACGTAGAAGCCACTTTAAATTTCTTGGTAGGTGTCTTGCTGCTTTTATGTTGCACTTGTGTCTATTTTCTTTCCCCCATCATGAAGGGCCATGCCATTATTTTAACCTGAAACAACTGTTGCGAATTTTTACAACTTATAAAATTACTTTTGTGTACTTATAAATTTATTTATATATTAAATTATTATTATTTGAATCCAATTAGGTTAACATATAGGAGTTTCAAACCAAAAATGTCTCGAAGATTAAAAATGCTATTTTTTCTTTTTACGTTTTCATGATCAGCTATAAGTCCAGCAGCTATTTTTGAAATTAGTTTAGCAATTTTCAAAAGAAAATATAAAATGGGCATTAATGAAAAAAAAAAAAAAGTATAGCTTTCAAAACCAATAAATTAATCCACATGTAGAGTAGTTGGGATAATGTACCGCGCTGATCAAGATGTTTTGTCACGTGGTTCTTTTATGCCCATACTGAGAAAAAAATCTCTAATTGACATCTAGAAACTAAATTTGGCTGTAGTTTAAAAAGTTCCATTTCATCCTTATAAATTCTAGTTCTTTTTGCTAGCGAGTTCTAAAAATCCCTATTAGAATTCTAGATCGTTTTCTTATAATGTCGTGGGATCAAACTTATTTAAAAATCTCTGCAAATAAATGTAAACTTACGAGACGAGTTTTAGAAACTATAATCTTGGTTTATGACTCAATTCTAGGAAATCAAACGAGAGTTTCTTGCAGTGCAAAGGATTCTTAATATTCATAATATTATTTCGCCATCTAGAAAAGTATAGGCTACAAAGTCTCGATCATTTCGTCTACCCAGGTTATTTGTTTACCTTATATGCATAGCTCTTAAATTCATATTTCTAGTTTAGGGTTTCAAAAAATGACTACTTATTCATTTTAGATGACGCGGTATATATATATTTTTCCTCTCATTTTAGCCTTCAAGACAAACAAATCAATCCATATGTAAGGTAAGTTGTGATATGTACCGCGTTTATCAACATGCCTTGTAACGTAGTTCTCTTAGACAGGCGTTGTAGTGTCACAACGGTTGTTTTATATTGTTTTAAGTTAAATCTGGACAGGAATTTTCGTAAAATATTAATTAAGGTAATAGATATATATATATATATATATATATATATATATATATTTTTTTTTTTTTCAACTTTGTCTGAGCCAATCGTGTGTTTTAAAATAAATATAGACTCATAAAAATAAGTATTTTACATTGAAATCCCTAAGCTATCTTACCCCTAAATAGTCGACCATATTACCTCAAGATTCGTGTAAAATGCAAAATAAAAATATTAAGAAAAACCTTTAGTTCAAAGTTTTGAGAATACTTTTCAAGTGAAATATTCAAAAGTATTGATTTTCACAAGAGATTGATAAATATCAAATATAGAAAATATTACAGAAATTTGAAACTAATACAACAGCGCCTTTTCCCTGTCTTTAATCTATCCATATTAAACAGGTATATAATTGGTAAAAATTACAAGTATTTTCAAGGTAGTTAAAGCGCATTATATTTCTGCGTGAATGTATATTGATACAACCCGTAATATACCATCGAACCTTAATTATATAGAGTAAAAAACTTTATGTCTATTACAACATTTAATACTATATCTACACCAATTATGTTCCTTCCTTTACATTACTGATATTATGTTTCCTCACCCTAATATTAGCTATGATCAGTTTATTTATTTATTTTTTACTTTTTTAATTAATTTTGATTAGCATAAAAAAAATCCACACAATTCTATGGAAACTCGATTACATAAAAAAGGGACGCGGCATATAAAAATAGTTCCGGTATGCTGTTAATGAAATTAGATATTAATGAAGGTTAATTATCGATTACAATTCAGTAGCTCTATCCTTCTTGCTAATCCAGTTTCAGTTAATTCTACTGGTTATTCGAATACACAAGAAGACTAATTGGCAAAAGTAATGCAATCAAATTCTTTTATGGAAATCAAATTGCCAAGGTGTAAATTAATTATTTATTTCTTAAACAATTTTATTAATTAAATGATATAATTATGAACACTTTTCAAAAATAAAATAAAGAAGAATCATGCGGTATAACGAAATATGAACTTTAAAAAAGTTTTATTAAATTTTGCCATAAGTTCAAATTATGAACAATCGTAATAAAAGGCTTAATAATTAAAAACTGAATGATTTTTTATACAATCTCAACTAAAAATTATATTGACCCTATTCAAATAAAATATGTAAAGATAGGTAAACTTAAACAACATGGGAAGACATAAATAGTTTTTACAGATTTCATTCTAATGTCGAAATTGTAATAAATTTTTAGACTTTTTTTTTTTTTTTTTTTTTAACTGCGAAATAGTTTTTATTCCCATTTAGTCGATTTTCCTTTATTTCAAAATTTTAAAGGAGTTTTAATTTAGGAATATATTTACTATTTAACAGAAAAGTAACTTTTTTTTTTTTTAATAATAAAATTATTAGAAACAGAATTAAAAATTTTATTTGAAATAAGTAACCAAAGAAATGTTTATGAAAATGATTTGCATTAGTTACTTTTTTTTTATTAAAACACTAGGATTAAAGATAAATAAAATTTTTCTACACAGAACAGTAAATTTTTGCTATTATGAAAATTATAACTTTTTTTTTTTTTTTTTTTTTTTTTTTTTTTTTAATTAAGGCATTTGAACATCTGAAATGGGATAGTTTTGTAAACATTGATGAGTTTTGAAATTTTAGAATTTTTAAATATAGTTTTTAAAGTTTAAGACAGCTGTGAGGTTGATTATTGTTTAGTATTAATACACCTATTTCAAGACTTTTACAACATTTGACCAATCTCGTTGTTATGTAAAATACAAAATATTAAGTAAAATATATTAAACCTTTCAGCCATCAAAGGCGTTTTACACACAGTACATTTTATTAAAACGTTTTAAATAAAATTCAATTTTTGGAAGCAGTATAAATTTTTTATAAGATTAAAACGTTTATACTTTCACTACATGGTACTAGACTGGTTTTAATTTCACTACATGGTACTAGACGTTCTACGATACCGATTAAATTAAAGGAAGTATTTTATAACGTCATACCTACCAACATTCTAACTAATATTCTGTAAAATCTTTAGTCCCACTTTTTTTTTTAGATTATTTTATTATATTATTTTTCTTTATTAGAAATTTTATTTGAAATAAGTAACCAAATAAATGTTTACGAAAATGTTTTGCATTCGTTACTTTTTCATTAAAACGCTAGAATTAAAGATAAATAAAATTTTTCTACACAGAACAGTAAATTTTTGCTATTATAAAAATTATAACTTTTTTTTTTTTATTAATGAAGACATTTGAACATCTGAAATGGGATAGTTTTGTAAGCTTTGATAAGTTTTAAAATTATCTAAGTTTTAAACTTTTAGAATTATTTAATTATAATTTTTAAAATTTAAGACAGCTGTGAGGTCAGTTATAGTTTAGAATTAATACACCTATTTCAAGACTTTTACAACATTTGAACAATCTCGTTGTTATGTAAAATACAAAATATTAAGTAAAATGTATTAAGCCTTTTAGCCATCAAAGGCGTTTTATACACAGCACATTTTATTAAAACGTTTTAAATAAAATTCAAGTTTTAGAAGCAATATAAAAGATATAAGATTAAAACGTTTATACTTCGTTTTAGTTTCACTACGTGGTACTAGACGTTCCACGAAACTGATTAAGTTAAAGGAAGTATTTAATAACGTCATACCTACCAACGTACTAACTAATATTTCGTAAAATCTTTAGTCCCACATTTTTTTTTTTTTAATAGATTATTTTTCTTCTTATTTAATTGTAATTACAATTGGAGAAATTTATGACTACTGTTTTTTGTAATTATCACCTGTGTTAAAATTTACTTATACATTACCTGAAGAATCGATCACCAATTTTAGAAAAAACACAAAGATGATTAAAAAATATATTTTAAGCCCTTATCTTTTTTCGAACTTTATGCAACGATGTTATCTTGATGTACCTTATTAAATCATCATTTCTGACTATAATTATGAGATAAGAACATTTTTTATAGCTTATACCTTTAAAATCTTCTCCTAAGTTACTAAAAATATGTATTTGAAATATTTTTTTACTTCAAATTAATTTATCTTTTATTCCAATTTATCCTTTTATAATGTGGTAAATAAACGACTGGTATAAAATTTAAAAGCAAAATTTTATTTTCTAAGTTCGGCCAACCCTAAAAAGCTATGAATGTAATAAAGCAAAGTGTAATATTATAATATTTATAAATTTTAATTTAATACCAATTTTTATTTCTAAAGAAACACATTGACTCAGTTTGAATATACACAGATAATCTAGCTAATTACAAGTAATTATTTTATTTTATATACTGAAAACATGAGAGACTGATATTTCTAATATGGAACACTAAAAACAGAAGCACTACAGCGAATATCAAATAGTAAATTGCGTCTAATTTTGGGTTGTTATACATAAAATCTTGTTCTAGATATGATTGATAACACAACATACATTATGTGTCACCGACAAGAAAGAAACACACAAGTGTTCCTTCTTCAAGGAGAGTGTTTCGCCCCAACCCTTTCGATAAAGGTCGAACGAATTCCATCAATTTACCTGCATCCATTATTTAAATGTTCTCAGGAAAATAAACCCACACCGATCCGTAAACGCTCCCAGGTGCAATGCTATATCTTCTGATTTCGCTCACCTTTTTTTTGAGGAGTTGAGGCTCTAACAGGACCGTTTTAACGTAGTTACAGCTATGGGAGAAAACCCTTTCACCCTCTTCTGTTCTTGAAGCACCTGATAAGAACGTCCCAGGTGCTAAAGGGGTACAAGAAAAGGAGATATGGAGGTCATTTTCTTTCTGAAGAAGTTTTCTAGGAAAGTGAATATTTGCATAATTGAAAAGAACATATTTTAATTCCATCCCATTGTTATTTAAACTTATATGAAAGGAAAATATTTTTTTTTTTTTTTTTTTTTTTTCGATATTTTCCATATCGGAAACACAGTGAAATGCTTCATATTGTTTCTGAATTTAGGTTGAAAATTCACTTTACTGAATGATATTTATATATTTTTTAAATTATTAGATATTTTTCCACTGAAATTTTTGTACAAATTTATGAAAAAAAATTTAATATTGAACGAAAAATAGTCATGTGTAAATCTTGTTGATATTCAAAATAATATAAAATAAGTAAAATACTACGTATTTTATTTATATAAAAATATTAATTGAATCTCATAAATTGCATTCTTTAAAATTAAGATATAAAAGTTTATTTGCAGTTGGATATTTAAAGAATAACATGTTATATATGTATAGAACAATCTGTTAGTATTTTAAATTTATACATTAATAAGGATTAATTTAAAAAATCTATCAATACTCAAACTTTATTTAATGGTATATATTTTAAAATAAGTATTACTTTTTTTTAGTTGATTCTTTTCTCCGGTACAGTTCCTATCTATCAGCACATCTATAAAGAAAACATTACGTTATTAAAATTTATAATTATATTCTAATTTATTTAATACAAATATTCAAAAAAAATTTATTTACTTTTATTTATCATATGAGAAATAAATATCTAAAGAAGTAAAATGTCTATAATTTTTTTTATAAATTATCATTATTTTTTTTAAATACATATTTTTTTACGTATAAAATTGTCTTTGTGCTATGACTTTGTGCATATTGGGAGCATCAAAAATTTTTTACAACTTTGAAAATGCATTATAATGTATCAAATTGACTTTAAAAATATTCATATATTTCCTTCACGAATTGCAGGAAAAAAGAGCTACAGCTCTTATGATAAATAATAATAATAAAAAAAATAAGATATAAATAAAAAATTTTGTTACAAAAGTCTATCTATAAGATATGGTTAATTTATATATATTGTCAATAAGATATGGCCTTCATTTCGGTGCGCATTTTTCATTTCTTTTGATTATCTTGTTACCATTATCAGCTTGAAACTAGATAATTTAGTTATTTTTGATGAACAATGAATCGACTACTGAAATTTAGAAGTCTCGAGATGAGAAAATAACCTATTTTATTCAAATCTTGTAAGACTTTTTGAAAAAAGCTGTTATTTGGTCCAAATCAACTGAAAGATCCTTTTGTAAAAAGGAGCGGATTGATAGCATAATCGTATAATGAAGAATAGCTACACTGAGAAAAAAATATATACCGCTTTCATCAAAAACGAATAGGAGGTGCTTTTCTAAATCCCTAAAATAGAAATATAGATTTCCGAGCTATGAGTATAAGACACGCCAATACACTGAGAAAAAATTCTATAACTGACATCTAGAATCTAAATTGTGCCTCTAGAAAAATTGTGCTCTAGTCATCCTTATAAATTTCTCATAAAAAATTTTCTAGTCCCCTTCGAAAGCGAATTCTAGAGACCTCTATTAGAATTCTTGAGCATTTGCCTATAATTTCGAGGACAAACCTATTTGAAAATATCTCCAAATAAATGAGAATACAAGAGGCGGATTTCAGCAGCTATAATCTTGGTTTATGACCCAATTCTAGAAAATTAAGCGAGAATTTCTCGTAATACAAAAGATTCAGAATATTCAGAATATTGTTTCGCCATCTAGAAATGTGTAGACTAGAAATTCTTGACCATTTCATCTATTCAGTTTATTGGCGTGCCTTATATGCATAGCTCGGAAATCTATATTTCTAGTTTAAGGATTTAGAAAATGACTATTTATTCATTCTAGATGAAGGCGGTATATTTTTTTTCTCAGTGTATGTCCCAAGAAATTTGGAAATTATTGAGTTCGGCAGAAGAATCCTCCGATTTAAATTGTGGTTACTGCAAAAATTATGTACGGTAAATACCGTTAAAACCGAATTATTTGTTTTGTATTCTTTGTCAAGATTGAATGAAAAACCATTATGTTTGCTCAACGCGTTATTACAAATGAAACTGCATTGTATTTGTATCGAGATTAGTGAACAAAACTGGAGTATCTTTAATGAATGTTAAATCAGCTACACTTTCCACATATAATAATACATTTCAATTTCACTACATAGTTTATTGGTATCCCCTTTTTTCTCTGAACAAAATTTCCTTTTACTCTTTGAATATACACATTATTTAATCACAGGCAAAAACTACGTCGCTGAATGTTAACGCTTTATAAGATGTTGGCAGACATGTTGAGCAATTTTGGCAGACAGATTGATAAGGCCAATCAAGTGCCCCACCACTCATGTTCACGAGAATTAAGTTCACTAAATATTTCTGAAACATCTGAAAATCACTTGTTTATTCCCCTTTCCCTCTCACATAGGGGATCTTAAACATGCCTTTCAATAGGCTGCATATGAATTTCACCCTAATATGTTGCATTCAACTCTCACAGGATTTTGTACCTGTCATAGTTCTGTTACATTATTTGGTCATTTGTGTTGTGTGAACCAAACATTGCGGTCATATTGAACACATATTTACAAAAACTATGTTAAATAGAATTCAGCTTTGTGTCGGTGTTGTTATTGGGGTTAGGACAAATTTAATACACGTGGGTCCCAGGACGGGACGGAATACCCTCGATGAGGTTCGTTTTGAGAGGTTCCAGCTTTTATTGAATCGAGTTTCAAAGAAAACCAAAGAAAAATTTCCTTTTAATTATATTGTATTTCAATTTTTTTTTTTTTTTTTTTTTTTGCGTATATTTGCTTTATATTCTAAATTAATGCTATTTATAGATTGCAATTTAATATTTATTATTATTTTATAATTATTTTACATTTTATTATAACTTTATTAAAATTTTATTATTTTATAAACATCTGATGCCTCTTTTAAATAACTGGTGCCCCACGGAAGGCACTCCCCATCAGACTAGGATCCTAGTGCAGTCAATTAGTTTTAATCCTAACACCGACACTCCAACTAATTCCTGCAAACGTAGTTCTTTTTTTTTTCCATTATATATTCTTTTTTATTATTAAATTGTTAAAATTATTGCAAATTCCCACGCCTCCTTGCTTTATATTTTAGATAGTCGCCATACTATTCTTAGGAATAAAGTTGATATATATATATATTTCCCTCACATATATCCAAAGAAAATAAAAGTTAATAATCCATTAACGATTTAAATTTATATTTTTATTTGATTCAGTTCTCATTCTTATTTTTTTTTAGGACAAATGAATAGAAACAGACTTTAATATAATAGAAATGTAGAGTGCATGTGTAATTGAACAGCATTCGAACTTTAACTCCTTTAAAAAAAAAAAGTGTGAATAATAGTTTTCAATAAAATACGGAATGTTAATAAAAAAAAAATTATTTCCAACAATAAAAATTTTAGGGCCAGTTCTTTAAACATTCATATAGAAAGCAAATTCTTTTATTGCATTGAAGGTATTAAACAGAAGTTAGAGAGATTAATTTCAGTGATTTTTTTCACATTATTTTTTGAAATATTTTATCACTTTACTTAAGTAAAATAAAAATGTAAAATAAGGTACATAGCATAAATAGAAAATGTATCAATTTTATCCTTTCATTTTACGATTCAAATTTTATTTTTTACATTTCAAAAGGAAATAGTAATTTATAAAGTACTTTTTTCGAACTATGTAACCGTATATCTTTAAGACCTTATATGCTTTAATTTTATTTATTTATTTATTATTTTTAAGAGTCGTTATAAATCAAATATCTCGATATAATTGAAAATAATGGATGAAAAATTAAATTATCATTAGCTTGCATTTTTATTTTCTCTTATTTCAAAGACTTTTTTTTTTCTTTTCAAAATGCCTTGAAGAGAGGAACAATATACAAAATTGGCTTGCGAATTCATAGGTATGTGAAGAATAGGTAAAGTCGGCAGCAAAATAATTGAAGCACTAGCAATAATTCCTACGTAAAAGATGGGCACCTATTACTGTTTTATTAAGTAAATGTTTGTCGAATCATGATCTTAGTCTTATACTGTTAATAAAAAAGTAAGTTGAAGATAAAAATTAGCGATCAAATTTAAAAAATAAATAAATAAAATAAAATAAAATAAATAAATAAAAAATTTTGCTGTATTTCCAATATGACTGAGTGTTTCGCCAAAATTCTTTCTTGAATTTACTTGATTCTGTAGCTATTCAATCGTCACCATAGAACTAAGATTTTTGTGTCGGGCATTCTGATTTTTGTCAGTTTGTGTGAATGCTAGTTAATTCTGTTTTAATTTATATAGTCACAAAAATAGTGGGAAACTTTTGGAATCTGTGAGAATATTTTGGATCACTTTGATTTATGAAACTTAAAATATGAATAAATGCTTCCAATTTGCAAAGACAAACATAATTACAAGTAACGTATGCATGGGTGTTGATGCATTATATTTAAAAAATAAAATATGAGACATTGAGGACTTATATTCCGTGTATTGGTTCTTAAGTTATATTTTTTTTAATAAAATTTCGGTAACACGGTCTTGTTCATTTGTTTTATTGAGCATAACTATTCCAGGACATCTCAAAACTATAACAAGTGAAAGTCGAAAATTTTCTCAAATCCAATAATTTTTTTGTTAAATATCTAAAACTAACATATATAGAAATATGAAAGGTAATAAAGCAGTTAAGATAACTTAATTCTTATTTTTTTTATTATTTTTATTGAATGATTTATATGTGTAATTTGCTTCAATCATTACATAAAACTTTTCAAGTGTATAAATGCACTATGCAAAAATTATTAATATAAATGTTAAGATACAATAGGTATTTTTTTTCTGCTAATTTAAAAATATAGAATTCAATTTTTAAGCAAAAGTCATTTATTCACTTTTATTGCTCCAAAAACGAAAAATCTGGAGTGACTCCACTCGACTTTCCGAACGTTAAGTAATTAACGGTTATATAAATAAATTAAATTAAGACAAGTCGTTGAATAAACAAAAGAGAAAAAACGTTTCAGGTGCTTGAGTATTTTTCCCCATTGTTTAATTTTACGCTATTGCACATCAAGTAATTTGAGCCCATAGATCATAAGCATATAGAATTTTTCGTTGTGACCTTGTAAAAGTCTGTAAGGGTTAGATTCACCAAAATCTATACAATTCGTGCGATAGTGATCTATAACATATGTATAAATTTTCAGTTTAATCGAATAAGGCGTTTAGACGCTATCGCGCTTTAAAAATGTAGGCCCATGTGCCATAATGATAAAGAATATTTCTTTGTGTCCCTAAAAACTGTAAGTGCTAGATTCATCAAAATCTATATAGTTTGACCTATAATATGTGTATAAATTTTCAGCTCAATCGAATAGGGCGTTTAGATGCTATCGCACTTTAAATAATTGGAGCTTATAGGACATAATGATAACGAATATTTCGCTGTGTCCATGTAAAAGACTATAAGCGCTAGATTCACAAAAATTATGAACGTCGTGCAGCAGTGGCCTATAGCATCTGTATAACTTTTCATCTCAATTTAATAAGGCATTCAATCGCTATCGCAGTTCAAAAAATTTGGGCCCATATAGACAATAATGATAAAGAATTTTTCTTTGTGTCCCTGTAAAAAAACTATAAATGGTAGATTCACCAAAATCGATAGGGTTCGTGCTATGGTAGCCTTTAACATACGTACCAACTTCCGGCGCGTTCGAACAAAGTGTTTAGACGCTTTCGTATTCACTCACATACATACACACATATATCATCGTATGAATTCAGGAGACCTCAAAACGTGTAGAAACACCAAAATCCTAATCTCGGATTTTTGACATGATTACAACACTTTCCTCAATATAGCTTTCGAAAAGTAAAAAGAATTGCAAATTGAGGCGATCATATTTGTAAGGATTTACAAATGCTATGATAACTCTCGGATTTTTACAATTTAAGATACATTTTTCTACTTTTCATCGAAAAATGGTAAACGCTGTTTGCTTATTAGTCATACGAATATTAACATTAATATTTTATAAAATTTACACATTTACATCAGACATTACTTACACTCATATATTATTTGAGGACTTGCTCAAATATTCATATTGTTGAGCTGAAATTTTTTTGTTCTTACATTTTCTTTTGAAACTTTAACACACCTATTCAGTTTTTTGGTTTTAAATTTTGAAATCCTGCTGCAAATATTCGAATAACTTCTCATCTACCGACAGCTTAAATTCATTTTTGTAGAAAACTGTTATAACGAGCAGATTAACTGGTGTTTTCACATGTTCATTCTAATCATCTTCGATTATATTAAGACACATAAATCTTTTGATACAAACAGTCATTATTTAGTATGGATGATTTTTTTTTTTTTTTTTCGCATAAGGAAAATTATTACTCATGAAATAATCCTATAAAGCAATCGGTTATATCAATGATAAATAGATTACATTAAATGATCAAATTATTGAGTGACATGTTGATAAACGGCCCAATCTTCGACTTAATTATTTTGACTTCGGTTCCATTAACTGATGAAATGAGTTTAGAAAGGATTGAAAGAAAAGTTTAACAGCAAATCGTTTTTAATTGGGCTTCAATCACATATTAATCACATATTGGGGGACTTTAATCACATATGATTGAAAAAAAAAATCATTATGTTAATTTAAATCACCCTACCTATCATTAGTCGGCTCAGTTAAAAGGTACTGAATGAGTATATAATAATATTTGTGGCGTTACTTTACTCGTAGTAAAGTAACTAAAAATATAAAACATTTGATTAAATTTTATTTAGATGAATACCGCAAATGAACAAAAATGTTTTTTTGCAACATGGATGAATAAAAAATAATTTCATTATAATAAACCTTTTCATGAGTTACAGCTCTATAACCTGTCTGCAAGTCTTTCTTTGTTTATTGTTTTCACATATCGAGTACTTTTCTTAGCGTTACAGACAGTTTCGTATTTTTTCATGCATTGTTGGCTGGAATGTTTAGAATGACAAATAAAATACACCATTTTAATGTACCAATGAATCTAAAAATAAAACGGCTCAGTCGGAAGAGTAAGTTGATTTCGTTGTCATTTTGCAAGCAGAGAGCCCATCAAATTAATTAAAATGTTATTAAGATTTCTTATGTGATATATATACATATCGAGTTTCATGCAAATCGGCTCATATGTATATATATATATATATATATTTCTTGGTTTCAAGTCGATTCATCGTAACGGTAAAATTATTTAAATTGCATCTAATCTTGGAATAAGATTAAGGTAAACATGAAATTAAATTAAATTAATTTAAAAAAATCAATATGTAAAATTAATTATTTTAATAATAAATAAATAAAATTAATTGTATCAATAATTAACAAAATGTTTTCAAAGGTAATTTTAATTTGATGCAATTTTATTCTTACTGGTCTATGTGGTTTCAGTGGTCTAAAGTCTTCTGTTTCTCGGCTTTTACTACATTATTAAAAATTATATATATATATATATATATATATATATATACTATATGTATATACATATAATAGTCACTGTTTTGTAACAAAATACTGAATCAAGTTAAGACCTGGATATGGGCTATGTGCATACCGAATTTTAAGAAAATAAGTTCATAAATAAGCTTTTTATGAGAGTTGAGATTTCTTAGGGACCGCTATTTTGAAACAAGATGGAAGATTTTAAAACGTCCTTTCTAAAAAAAACAGCCTAAAAGAGCTTAACAAAGCCAATAACAACGCTTTAAAGATTTGGTGAAATCATTTCATTTATTACACTCGAGGGGGAAATTATATACTACAAAGAAAAATTATTTTATAGAAACTTGTTTTATAAGGTGCATCTCAAGTTTCATTTGAAAATTGATATAAAACCGACTTATATTTGATAACAATGGTAGTATTAAAAACTATTGAAATTTATATCCTTTTATTGTATATGGCATACGATACTTTAAAGTATATTTGGCTCCTGCCATTGACTATTTACCAGATGGCAAGTAGCCTTTCTTTCACTGCCACATGATAAAACGCATAAAAAACACTTATTTGAACAAAAAATGAAAAGAAACATTTTGTGTATTTTAATTTCCTTTCTTTCTTCCTATCTTTTATTTTCCAACTACACAAGTTGGTTTAAAATGATGAGAAGAAATTTAACTTATTATACCTTATTCACAAGTAATTTCATCAGATGCAATGCTACAGTTTAAGTTTGAACATCAATAATCATTATAATGTGATTCACATAAGCTCATTCTCATCATTCGGTTATTCTGTATCGAAAAATGAGTGAGTATAGTTGGTTAGCGCTGTGGCCTGCAGTTACTAGATGCCGGATTAGAATTCCTGTTCAGATATGGATTCTCGTAGTAATTCAGAACCCAACTTAAAACGTAGGTACCAGTCTAAAAAGGCTTAATCTGGAAAATTCTATTGCAGATCTACATTCAAATCAAAATTCAAACCGCTTTATTCACTACTGACAGCTATTTTGCAACTGTGTCTGTTATCTGTTACAGAAATCGGCAGCAAAGTTATTGAAGCACACATCCACATTTTTCATATATATACTTTTTTTTAATTTGATAGCTAATTTTTATCATCAACGTATTTCTTTATAAACAGCGTAAGACTAAGATCATGACTCAACAAATATTTATTTATCAAAACAGTATTAGGTGCACATCTTTTAAATACGAATTATTGCTAGTGATTCAATGATTTTGCTGGTGACTGTACATGAGCGAATTAACTTTACCAGTAATCATTATTACTTAAATTTGATCTATAACATATAATATACTAAAAAAACGTTAAAATATTTGTAATGTATTTTTACTAAGTATATAAAGAAATACATCTATTTAATTTTATGCAGTTTTAAAATTGTACAGAATTACACTGTTAAAAATTTCGGCTCCACGTTAAACCAAAATTTGGTACTGCAGTATAAATACTCTAAACAGAACATCTCCTACCCAGGGCATCTTCAAGACATCCTAAATATGAAAGAACCTCCCATTGACGTCCGCAGAATGTACTGAGAATAGTATGCTCTTAGGGCTGGTACTACAGTAGTTACAACCATGCGATCATGAAACCTTCTACCATGATTTGGGGCTTCTTGTTGAAAAAAAAAAAAAAAAAAAAAAAAAGTTGAAATCCTCAAAACTTCCCTAACAGCACATCTTCTTCCCAGGATATCCTCAGGATATCCTAGAGATGAGAGGTCATCCCATGGACATCCGCAAGATGTACTGGGGATAAGTGTGCTGTTAGGGGGTATTACAGTAGTTGCAAGTTGCAACGATATGATGATGACACCTTCTACCATGACTAGGTGCTTCTTGTTAAAAAAAAAATACTAAATCGTTTAAGAAAGGTTTCATGTTTGCAGTTACTATGTACCATGTTTTGGTTTAATCTAGCACAAAATTTTTACATAGTACATAAAATCTAACACATAGATTGATTGAATCTTATCTTACACAGACTTTAATCAAATTTAATCTTATACAACTTCTAAACAAAATAAAAATTATCTTAAATAAAAATGAGAATTATTATGTTTTGCGTAAAATAAATATGAAGTATCAAAGAAAACTCAAATTCAAAGAAGGAAAATTTTGTACTGTGGTGGTGTTGATGTTAGTGTTAAGACCAACTGTCTATACGAGAGTCCTTGCCTTGGGTGAAATGCCCTTCGGGGTGTCTTTCTAAGTGGTCCGTAATCAGTTATTACTCGAGTTTTGGAGAAAACCACGGAAATCTCCAAACAGCTAGGCAGATGAGCGTGACCTGGATAATTTATACAGTAGATAATGCCCACAAATGCATTCATAGACACACATAATGCATATACTTATCGCAATTGTTTACATTTGGTCATTCTCCCAACTTTCTTAAAAGGATTATTCGATTTTTAATGTTATATTTTCATAAATATTTATAGTCACGTCCTTTAAATTACATTCTAAAACTTATTTGATAATTTCTTAATTGTTTTATGTTATATAATAATTATTTTGATAGATAAAAATAAAAATAGCACAAAAACTTCTATGGAGAAAATTATATGACTAACATAATTCCAATACAACGTTAATTCATGTAAGCAATAACAAGATATGGTAAAAAAATTTATAACATGTAAGAAATGTTACATGCAATAGGTTTTACAGAATCTCTGTTTTTAAGTTTTAGCAATTAAATCATATTAATATTTTCCGACAGTAAAAATCAGGAATAGAAAGAGCACGAACATTCCATAAAAAATTCATTTAAACCTGAAAAACATTTTAGTTTATAGCAATAAATTTGTTAGTATGTACATCCTTTATTTGTTTGTTTGTTTTTATTATGGTATAAAGTAATTTTTTAAAAAAAATTGAAAACTAGCATTATTACGTAAGCATTTTCAACTTAAACTTTTATTCAATCATATTTGTAAATGTCACTACTCCTTAATTTTTCCAACCAGACAAATTATTAAGATCCTATTTAATTAATAAGTTGTACAGTCACGTATTCTCCAAATCATATTTAAATGTGATCACTAAATAATTAATCTACAATAAATTTGCCACGTATCTTTTGCTTACTTTCTTTTCTGTAACATTTAAATTAAGTAAAGAGTTTAATTATTTTCCGAACTGCGAATAAGTTTCGAAACATCTCATTGATACTAAATCTTATAATAATTGAATGTATTTTATTCAAATCATTTTCTAGACCTCCTTCACAACCCTTTCGACTTTAAGTTCTTAACTTGTTAACCAAAATCTCAAACGTTCGATTTATGTATCATAATCTTTTAATATCACGTCTTCCTTTTCTATGATTTCAATACAGATTAGAATCAAGTGTTCTTCACTGCTTAAGCAATTTCTAGATACGTAATCTGAAGATAGAACCATAAAATAACAAAATTATGTTTTAAAGTCTCATTTGAAATCTCAAAGCTACACTTAAATTTGAAGTACATGTTTGAAGTAGTTATGCTTCATCAATTAAATGCAGGAAATTGATGTTTAGCTAGAATTTTTTTTTTTTTTTTTTTTTTTAAATCTTAAAAACATTTAAAACAGTACTTATTATTACTTATTCTTACTTCTTCAGAAGAAAATATTTGACTTGTATAAATTTTTACCTTTTGGTTTTCGAGGTACTTTCACGTTTCGAAATGTTCTGGACACGATTTGATCATTTTTTAAAAATATCCATCTGTCTATCTGAATGTGAGAAAACTTTTGTGGAAGCTCTAATTCAAGAATTTATACAAGAATGTCACAGAAATTTATGTTTAGTTTAACCTTGTCTAAATTGATGCCTATCAACTTTTACTGTAAATCACCCGATAGGTGGTGTTGATGTACTGCGATTGGTCCCATATACGGTATGGTTCTCGTGTGTGTAATTGCACCAAATTTTATATGTGAGAGGTGTACTATACTACACTAAGCTGATTCAATTTGAATGCATACTGGCCGACAGGTGGAGCTGCTAAGCTACAATTTTCCCAATGTACGGAAACACTATATCTCAGCTACTGTAGCGTATAAGTCCACTACAGTTTATATATGAAGTGGTTGTTATGAAAAGGAATGCTCATTAAATTTGTATTATATTAACCAACAGGTGGCGCTGCTACAACTGACCTTCTACGATTTTCCTAGCATGTTTCGGTTCAAATTGCATCAGAATGCATATATAAAATCTTTATTGTGAGTAGATAGGGTTAAATATTTGTGAATGCTAACCAGTAGGTTATGGTGTTATATAGAGTGATATCGAAGAATCTTTAGAAGATATACATCTAGAAGAAAGTACTAGCCATTTCACAGAATATGCAAACTAATTGAAATTTACTGCGTCCAAAATTAATCTCAATTTGTTTTCTCGTTTCCTTCTTCTGAGAATAATTTTAAAGAAATGAGCGTACGCACATAAAATTTAGATAGAATGTTCGTTATCAAATCATTAATAGAATTTTATATAAATTTTATATAAATTTAACAAAATAGTTTTAATCGGATATTGTTTTAAAAATAGGCTTTGGAAGAAAAAGTAAAATGTAAAGAATTTAGAAAAAACGTAAATGTGAAATAGTATTAAAGATGCATTACAGAAAGTTGAAGATACACGTGTCTCCAAATGTAAAATTAAAACCAGGTTTTTCTTCCTGCATGCATTTTCTTTTACTTCCATAAGAAAATTTCTGAAAAAAAAGTTATTATCATACACACACATACACACAAAAAAAAAAAAAAAAAAAAAAAAATACTGACTACAAAAGTAAAAAAAAAGCTGTTTTAATTAACATTTGTGTGCATGTGTATCTTCACCAGTCTGCGATGGATCCTTAGCTCTATTTCTCATTTAGTTTTCTTTTCTAAAATTGTGTAAATTTTTCACTTCTTCAAAAGCTTACTTAAAAATTTTGAAATAATATCAGTTTAAAAATCTTTTCTTAAGTTAAAAATATATATAATGTTCAATTAGTGATTTGATAAAGAATACATCATCTAAATTTTATGTTCATAAGTTCATTTATTTAAAAATTATGCGTAAAAGAAAGAAACGTGAAAATAAGTTGTGATTTTAATTTTGCACACCAGTATATATTGAGACCTAATTCGGAATATAGATACATTATATTATAATTAATGTAATATTTTCTGTTTTTTTTTTTTTTTTTTTTTTTTTTTTAGTAACTGCTTCCAAGCTTAAATATTAAAAATAAATAAATAAATAAATAAATAAAAATTAATATTTATATTAACAGTTGCAAAATAAAGTTATCTAAAGAAAATATAATCTCATTATATGAATAATAATTTAAAAGAAAACATAAATAGCCAGAATGATACAGAGAATTAGGATTTGAAAAAGTCTCCAACTTTAATATAAAAAAGAAATGTCTGCTTATGTATATAAATGTGTGAGTGCGTAAGTGTGTAGAAAGGAGTGTAACAGGCATCTACGCTTATGCAGGTATCAGAAAGTTGTACTTTTCTTTTTTTACTGTTTTAGTTTAAATTATTTTTTAAGTTTTTTCTGCGACATTTTATATAGTAATATGCCCATTCTAAAACGCACTCATATGTACTGCATTTATTGCAGCTGATAAATTTTTCAGAGTTTTCTTTTTCTTTTATGTATATATATCCTATAAAGAGTAATTTCAAGTATTTTTATTAAACTAAACCATGAATTCTTTGGAAATTTTCTCCGGAAAATAAAGGAGACAAACTCTTCACTAATATTTTTCTCGTAACATATTCTCTCAAAACCCTTAGGCAACTACTTTTCTACTTGTGTGGTATCATTGATATTCAATTGATACGTCAATACTTTATTAACATCTTCATCTTTACTGATTTGGTTATAGATAAGATCGAGTGTCATTCATCTAATGGCTGATACCTGTAAATACATACTTAAGGATAAATTCGATTTTTCCTGTTTTAGTTTAAATTATTTTAAGGTTTTTGCTCTGACATTTTAAATAGTAATATGCACATTCTAAAAGTACCCATATTTACTGCATTTATTGCATCTGATAAATTTTTAGGAGTTTTTTTTTTTTTTTTTTTTTTTTTTTTTATGTCCTATAAAGAGTGTTTACAAGTATTTTTATTAAACTAAACCATGTAGGAAATTTTCTCCAGAAAATAAAGGAGACAAACCCTTTACTAATATTTTTCTCGTAACGTATTCTCACAAAACCCTTAGGCAACTAATTTTCTACTTGTGTGGTATCATTGATATTCAATTGATACGTCAATACTTTATTAACATCTTCATCTTTACTGATTTGGTTATAGATAAGATCGAGTGTCATTCATCTAATGGCTGATACCTGTAAATACATACTTAAGAATAAATTCGATTGAAGTACTAAATTATTTCGCTACCATGACTTGCTTTTAATTTTAATCTTTTAAAATGCAAATAATTTTTAAACAAAATATTATACATAAAAGGTATATACATTAATAATAATTTCTCTACAACTTCCTTAATTATGTAAATTTTTATGCAACGTAATAGAATTTGAATTTACTTTCTTATTTTTAGAACGATATGTGCATTGAAAATTATAAATAAATCTGTTTCAAAAATAATTCCCACAAGAATACTTGTAATATACTAATATAATAATTTAAAAGTTATTTTCACTAAAAGATTTAGTGTTTATTCAATTTTATGTATAACATTTTTTTTTTTTAATGCATTTGGAAGAGAATTTTATTACCAGTTACTTATTTTTTAATTTCCTCATTATCCGCATTCTTTAGGAATTATTAAAATATATATATCTCAATAATAATCGTGTTTTAATAAGCACAAAACTTTGAATAAACACTATAAAATGTAGGAACTCATTCAACTTCTTTCATTTATGGTGTTTATTCAAAGTTTTGTACTTATTACTTTTAAACGCCAATTCTGCAGTGCTTTCTTATATTCATGTTTTAGTCTTTCATACCCTAATATTTTTTAGTTTGTACACCCATTCACTGTACCTGAATGAAAGTATCTCTTATGTTTCTAAAGTTATTCTTTGATTTATGTAATTTTTTTGTAGAAATTAATACACAAAATCTAAAACATATAAAGCATCTAAAATATAAAATTAGGTGTTATACATTCTTTAAAAGTTATAAAATTCAAATGATTCAAAATGAAAATAAAATTTGTAATTTCCCTTTTAGTTACCCTTCAACATTTTAATTTTTGAAAAACAAAATTAAATATACATACAATCTTTATTAAAAATGTAATTTAAAAAAAAAATCGAGTAACATAAAGTCATCCGTTTAACAAAATAAAAAATCTAAAATTTACAATTGGGCATTTCACATTTCTTAAAAGTTACAGAATTCAAATGATTGAAAGTTAAAATAAAATTTGGAATTGTCTTTTTACTATCATTACCCGATAATAGGATTATATATACCGCCGAGACAATTAGTAGTTTTTTCAGGAGTAGTACTCCATGGCTTATTAAAACAGGAATAAACTACTACGTCAGAAACGCCAAAGAAAAATTATTGAGGTGCATACAGCTGTTTCGGTAGCCTAAAGCGTACCGAGTGTCTTCAGTCCTAAGCGTCTTCAGTGCAAAAAGAATTCTGAATCTGGAGAAGTACTCGTATATATAGGAGAGGGACCGGATTTAGTTCAACCAGTAGGATTACGGAAGAGGTGGGGAGTGTGGCCAATAGGAATTAAGGAATGTGTAGCTGTGTAAACAGTAGAAAAATTAAGGAAATGTGGACTGAATGTAAAATTTCCCACAATTTCAGATTAATCTGAAATTAAATACCTGAAAGCCATGGCAATTGACAGAGGTTATGACCCTTCCATTATAGACAAAGCTATCCAAAAATTACAACTCCCTCGTATTTCGTCTACTAAATCAGTCACATCTAATATCAGTATTGTTTTACCCTATTTTTCTAAAACCAGTCAAACCATAGCTAAAATTCTCAAACAATATGATTTTAAAATAATATTTCCGCCTTCCAATAAACTCACCTTTTCTCAGTTAAAAGATCCTATTGATATGCATAATTCTTGGGGCATTTATAGTATTTCCTGTCAGTGTGGTTTATCATATATTGGCCAAACTAAAAGCAGTCTTAAATTTCGTCTAAAATAACATATGAATTACGTCCGCAAACAAGAAACCAATAAATCTGGGAGGAAAATCATAATTTTAAATTTAATTCAGCTAAAATAATTTGCAGACCTAGATCCATTCATGAACTCGATTTCTTTGAAGCTTTTCATATTTATAAAAATTTTAAAAACCTTGTAAATTGTGATTTTGCTGTTCCCTATTTGTCTGATTGTTGGAAATTTTACATTCAGTCCACATTTCCTTAATTTTTCTACTGTTTACACAGTTACACATTCCTTAATTCCTATTGGCCACACTCCCCACCTCTTCCGTAATCCTATTGGGTGAACTAAATCCGGTCCCCCTCCTATATGTACGAGTACATCTCCAGATTCAGAATTCTTTTTGCACTGAAGACGGTACGCTTTAGGCTACCGAAACAGCTGTATGCACCTCAATAATTTTTCTTTGGCGTTTCTGACGTAGTAGTTTATTCCTGTTTTAATATTCCAACGCCAAGTCTCCTGCTATTACTCCATGGCTTATTACAGAATCCCTCATTAGCAAATGTATAGATTACAGTTCAATGAAAATCGTTCGAGTATAGATGGTCTACTTTTGTTCTCTTTGGCGAAAATTAGTGACGAGAAACTATACATTTTACCAAAATAATTCACTCTATTAAAATTGAGAAAGTTTTTACTAATTCTGGTTATCCTGAAACAATATTTGCCGCCAAATTTTATCGCTAATCTCGCCAAGCTTCCAAGTTTGTAGCCAACGCAGATTTTGGTGTTGGTATCGACTTGGATGATTTGACACCGAATTTGGTGACTTGGCGACTGAATTTGGCAAGAATTTGTAGTTTAGATTTGCCAAAGTTTGAAAGCTCTAATTTCAATAAGTACAGAGTTCTGGAATTGTCCGTAAAGATTCATCGGTTTATATAGCAGAAAACTTACAATTACTTTTTAATTTCTGTAAAACCACAAAAATATATTATTTTTAATTTAAATGTGTATTTTTTCATGTGGTAATACTTTCAGGAATTTGTTTCTAAAATAATATTTACCTACACACTGAATGTTTAATTAAATTAAAGACTAATTCGTCCTTGTACGACAGTGGCGTAGACGCTTTAAATTTATTAATTAATAATGCTGCAATTTAAGATTAACTTCTGATAAAATACAAACAAGCACATAATTTTTATTCACAACTCGCTATTGTTTTATAGTCTTAATAAAATTATCACATACATTGAAAAAGAAGTTTTTGAAAGTTTTTCTTTTACCCTTGAGAGAATCAAAAGAAACGGCTTACAAAGTAATCGAAAAGACAATTTAAGATTTGCTGTTTGAAGAACAAATAAAAAAGTAAAATAGAGTAAACCATACAAAATCCAACAAAATACGACTTTAAAATTGTTCCATTTAAAGGAATGTCGATTTTTTTATCTGTGCAAAACCAATAAGGGAAAAATAAATAATTCTGTAAAACTATCAGTTTAAATGCCAAAGAAAATAAATGTAGGTAATTTCTCTTTATCTTTATAAAGATTTGTTTTAGCCTCGCGAAATAATTTACACATTGATGCAAAAATTTTACACAAAAGTGTTTAAATTTTCAACTAAATTCATATTCATAGTGTGAGAAGAATTTAGAAATATCCAACCAAGCTAATTTCAATATTTGCTTCAGGTTCTTTATATTTGTATCACATGCTTAAAACTCTTTAGGGGTCCTTAAACTTCAGTTTTCCTAGTTATGAGACAAAATCCTGCAATCTGATTGATACATTAGTCTTTTAATCATGGCCTTATCAGTGCATATTTTATTACAGACTACAACCAAGCATTATTCAAAGCCTTGCCTTAAACTGAATAGAGAGAGATTTATTGAAGTGTAGAAATTTTTCCCCACAAGTTGACTTATTTTGGATATTTGTCAAAATATTTAAGTTCTCGCGGAAAGGGAAGAACAAAAATGAAATATTTGTATGCTTCTAGATAAGATTTTATAACTCTAAGTTAGAGAAGTCATCATCAGACTAAATAATTAATGTAATTAAATACATGCAAAGCATAGTTTAAAAATGCTAACATGCAATTTGTATAGTTTAAATAAAAATAAATAAATTAAGTCAAGTTTATTTTAACATTTTTTTATATGTATATATATATATATATATATATATAATTTTTAAAATTAAAATTAAAAAAAAAAATTTGTAAGGCAGTGCTTTTTTTTTTATTTCACTTCGGTATTGATTTCATTTGTTTAACTATACATAATTATATTTTTTATCAGTGCAAAAGTTAATTAACTATGACTTAGATACAATAATTAACTAATATAATATGATTAAATTGATCAATATTACCTAATAGCCTCTTTAATTAAAAAGAATTAATTATATAAAATTTATTAGTTATTATCATTTGTTTTAATAATTAATTCGAACAATTTAAGCAATTTCATAATTACTTAAAGTTTACACACAAAAGAGTAAGTTTTCACAATTTCGGAAAATTTTCCAACAAAATTGCTCAATTGTAGTTTTTTTCCCCAAAACCTCTAGAGAGTGTTGATATTTCATTATATACCAGCGATAAACCTTACATAGGGTGTTTGGCTACAGGTGCAACAAACTTACAGGAGATGTTGGGGGCACAAGACGATTCGAAATCACATAGCAATGCTGGGTCGGAAACTCAGTCCTACCAAGATAAGGGGGGGGGGATTTTTTTTATCCTTTTTATAAATGTTTAAAGACACACCCAAATAGTTTCAATTGTTATTGAATTCAAGACACTTGTGTTTAAATAAGCATATGAATGATAGACATTTTCATCGACTTGATGTTTTTTAATACTTCAGATAGTATGATGCTGATTGATGCTTTCTATTTCCCTAAAATATCAAGAAAACAAAAAACAGGGGGCGCGTCAAATCCCCTAGATTTTACATACACGAGAGTTAGAGGGTTAAGTGTTGGTTAGAGGGTTGTTAAGGGTTAAGAAAAACTGCCACCAGTGTTGGGATGAAAACTATGAATATATGGCGATCTTGAAATGACATATTTAAAGTCCAAAAGCTTAAGATAAGTTATAATTTTCCTAATAATTATACTCCCTAACACACACACACCCCTATCTCGTTAAGATTACATTTCCGACCCTGCATTGCTATGTAATTCCAAATCGTCTTTGCGCCCCCTACATCAGGGTTGCCAGATTTGGTCTTTTTTTTTATTCAATAGTCACCAATAATTTTTATTTGTAACGTTTGGCTAATCACATCGAAGATTGTTAGTCTATTATGTATATCAAATGTCACTTCTAAAAATTATTCGTGACTATTGAATAAAAAAAAAGGTCACATCTGGCAATGCTGCCGTACATCTCCAGTATATATGTCGCACCGGTAACGAATCACTCTATATACTGCCAAGTATACTGTCATAATTAAGCTACAAATCATCGTATAAAAATATTAGTACTAATCGACAATTTAATGTTATTCAAAAATTACGCTTTAACATCCGTCTGTCAGCATATTAGCTAATTTTTTTTTTTTTTTTTTTTTTTTTTTAAGTTATTTTATTGTAAAAAATTAAATATCTATTTATTAATACGCAAACATAAAATTTGTCGTATGTTTTTAATTTATTTTCATTAAAAAGAGAGGTTTAAAAGTGGTACCCTTTGAAAAGTATGATTGACGTGCGTTGTAGAAAACAAATATTATTCTCTTATGATGTCAAGAAGATACATAAAAATAACTTTATTATTATGCATTTCTTCATTTTATACACGTAATCGTTTCTACTTAAATTTTCTATACAAGAATGCTGTTAAATCTGCTCGTGATTACTTTTTTTTTTTTTTTTTTTTTTTTTTTTAATTGCAATTGCTCGTGATTTAGTTTATTTTTTGTACTTATTGTTCTTTATTTATATTTTTAAACCCCAAACATAACGCCACACAGGAGAATCACTTTTTGCTTTATTCTAACGTTCTTTTATTATTCGTCTCTTAGCAACAGAAGTGAGTATATTTTATTTATATTTTATTTTCTTATGTATTAGTCTGTTTGACAATATACGTTAGTATAATTATATCTTTTTCTTTAAACTGTTCACATACTGTTTCGATACAGACAGTTTTCTTTGCTATTGAAATGCTCAGAAGAAAAATTAGATAGAGAAGTTCATGGTTGATATGTATTGTCATATAATCAAAAACGTTATTAATGATTATTTTAAATAGAATAATTACCGAAAACATTGTAATCATAGAAATTTTGAATTTCTATATTTATTATATAAATGCTTTTTTTAAATAATCGATTGAATTTTGTACACTGGGCGATATTAGTATATTTAAATTTTAAACTTTAATTGATTCTGATGAAAATATTTCCATTTAAAATTATTTAAAAATTTTCTAATGTAATATTATTTTTTATATATAAGCTTCTATTTATATTTACGGGAATATTTATCTTATGCATAAATATATTATTAAAAAATTCAATGGGGATTATTTTAGTCTTAATTTCCATAGTTTTTAGTCATAAAATAGGAACTCTTAAATCTGTATTCAAAAATGTTATTAACATTTTTATTGCATTAGAATCATAAATACTTTCAACAAGTGTATAATAAAAAAAAAAAAAAAAAAAAAATTATCGATAATTTCTGAGTTCTCCTTAAAAAATCATGAAAATGTCTTATAGAATGACACAAGAAAATGATATTTTTAAATGAAATAAAAGTATTTTAAAAATCAATTGGTATTTTATTCTGCACACGAAAAAGAACTGTATAAAAATTTTGCTGCAATTTCAGTAAATACATTGTTTTATATTCCATGGAAATATTGATTGTTATGAATAAACAGAGAGGTTAAAAGACTAATGTAAGAGAATGTTTTAAATTAGCTTTTCTTTAGAAATAACTTTAAAAATAAATTTAAATTCACTTTAGATAAAGCGCGCAAAATTGTATTCTTAATAATAAAAAAAAAAAAAAAAAAGGAAATTATTATTTTGTCACTCATAGATTTACTGCAATTAAGAGTAAGTAAGTAAATAAAATTAATTTTTTGTTTATTTTAATTATAGTTTTACAGGATGGATATAGTACTCTAAGAAACTTTAAAAACACCAAATAAAATAAAAATAAATCCTCACAATTTAATCTTAATTGACGTATTGGTTTGTTTATTGTTATTTTTGAAGGAGGGAGTATGAGGTATATGTCCAGCGCACCATAAATTTGATGTACATTAAGTATACCAAGATTAAAAACAACATGAATAAATTAGAATTTCAGAGACAAAACTAAACATTTTGTGTTCTGAAATATCAACAGATCTTCTGATTTGGTGATAACGCCATGTTCAAAGTTAAATAAAGGACTCACACATATGTAACTGATTTAATTTTTACTAAGCTTTCTCACACAGAATGTTTACGTGATAGTACCTATATACTAGCTAATATTATATTCAGAAAAATCTCAGAAATGAAATCATTTATGGGGAAAATGTCAGTTTTTTATTTATTTTTTTTTTTTTAATAGAATGTATGTAAATCTTTTATATTTGCTTTAAAAATTTAATTTTAGAAAATAATTTTCTCCGCTGTTAAGTTAAAAATTCTTGGAATTAAATTAAATTGCTATATTAAAATTGCATCTTAATATAATTATTTCTATTTCGTTCAATAGATGGCACCATCACTGTCCTGCCGAATAGCTAAACAACATGAAATGCGAAGCCATGAAACATGAAATGTGAAGCCTGACTGACTTTAAATTCTTCCAAATATACTTTTAAATATGAGATTTTGAATATATGTTTCCGCACCAAAGGTTTCTTTTTTTTTTTTTAATTCCTTTTAAAAAAAAAATGTGCATTTTAAGTGTATTAGATTACATTTTATAGCTGAAATCTGTAGCAGCCAAATTTATGATTTGATCAATTTGATCTATGTCGACCAATCAAATAAAACCTTACGTCACTATCGTACAGTTTCGATAAAATTTAATCGTATGTGGTCCACGTTAGAGAAATACTGTATAAATAGATTTTCGTTCTTCTTACGTTCTATTTTTTTTTTTTTTTAACTTTCCTCTAAATTTATTTAAGGAAAGCACTATATTAATAAAAATTATCCTTTTTCGATTTTTGAAAGTTTTACACTTTTCAAGATATCTTGAACGCCTTTCGACCATTTTTCGAATAACGTCTGTTTATATGTAATAAAACTTGTGTTGCAGCTCTACAGACGGCAGCAAAATTATTGAAGCACACATCACATTTTTCTTTTCTTTTTTCTTTTCTTTTTTTTTTTTTTTTAGTTATCGCTAATTTTTATCATCAATTTACTTTTTTATAAACAGCATAAAGACTAAGATTATGACTCGACAAATATTTACTTAACAAAACAGTATTAGGTGCACATCTTTCGAATACGAATTGTTTCTAGCGCTTAAATAGTTTTGTTGCCTACTTTAGATAAAGAACAAAAGCATAGAATTTTATGAAATTCTATATTTAGCTGCACCTTGACATGAATTGGTGTTTATCAACTTTGGATGCACGTGGGACAAAAGTTGGCACTGACATCTTATTTTAATTTTTCCTAATTTATAAAATGGTACGAGATAATTTTTCGCATAAATATCCACGATTAAAATTATTAATTGAATCACTTTATATTGGAAAAAATAATTTTCCAGAGAGTTTAAACTGTACAATCAGTGGGCACTTCTCTACACAATGGTAGATATCTTTTCTATTCCAGTAATGGACACCTTTTATTTATTTATTTATTTATTTATTTATTAAGAAACGGCAAAATAAAATCCAAGCTTATTGTAAAGGTATACCAATTTAATAAAAAGTATTATTATTATTATTA
Source organism: Salticus scenicus (assembly GCA_963930645.1). Taxonomy (NCBI): domain Eukaryota; kingdom Metazoa; phylum Arthropoda; class Arachnida; order Araneae; family Salticidae; genus Salticus; species Salticus scenicus. The sequence goes on along the minus strand of OZ005655.1, from coordinate 185,805,687 downwards.
TTAAAATACTAAACGGGTGAAAAAATTCATAAACTTGTATTATCATAAATTGAAAATGATGTATCTCTGAAAAATTTAATGGCTTCAGTAACACATTGTTTTGTTTAAAATGGTTATTAATTTATAAATAACTTCTTAACCAGCCCCTATGTGATAATCTTAAAAATTTCGAAATAAGCTAAAATTTCTTACGGCATCTTCTGATTATGTGTGTTACTTCCAAAAAATACAAATCTCTTCAAAAAATTTTGGGAAAAAAATCTCTTATGAATATATTGATTATAATTCCTTTCATTCCATTATATTACGAATATATTTCGTTTTACATTCCGAATTTCGAAGATTACTGAGATATGTCCATTGCTATACCTTGCCTTAAAAAACAAATGATCGTAGTGGACAGAGCTATCTGCTTCTAGTCATGTAAATATTTTGTGATGCCATTGAACATCTATATAAATAACATAAGTTAATACAAAATTAAAAATTTAGCACACTGAAGTTATTATGCATACTTAGTTTAATCATATGAAAGTGAAGGATAGAAGAAATCATTTAAAAATGAGGAAACGAAAGAAACTAAGAAGGCAAAAGAAAAAAAAAATACTTTCTTATTTAAAACTACAACTGAAAAACGACAAATTGAGGTAAAGTTAAAAAAAAAAGTAATAATTAAATTTTTCTTATTTTAAAAACGACAACTGGAAATATTTATAGTTGAAGGTATTAATAATAAACCAATTTAACAGCAACCATAACTTTTCTAGAACTTTTGAAAGAATTATAAACTTTCATTTTAGAGTTTAAATTTAAAAGTTCCCGCGATAGGTACAGTGTTTACTAAGAGTACATTTACCCTAGTAAGATCAAAGATAGCAGATATCATTTATTATTACTAATTGTGTGTTCTGAAAAAGAATTTTACAAATTTTTGTGACAAATGCTATGCATAAATTATACAAAATTTACATAAATTTGAACTTTTCCACAGATCTGTTATTTTAAATTCATAAATAATTTTAGACAGAACAATTACTGTACTTCTAAAGCTTTGTTCATTTGCCATAAATACGGTTATTGGAACAATTTACTTGTTTGAAGAATGTTTTGATGATACCTTGATTACATTATGATCATATTATCAAATACGACAAGATGAATTTAATAGAAACTAAAGAGAATTGATGCGAAAATTTTTGACTCATCTATTTTATTCATTTGGTAATATATACTTAAATATCACTTGTGATATAATGTTCCAACGTTACTTGTTTCTGCATTTTTATCGAACAAATTATTGATAACTTCTTTAATCATGAAATGTACGTTTCTGAAATCCTTTTAAAGTACTAAAAATCACATCATTTTATAAAACTAAAGTTTCAGAATATGAGTGATATTTCCTGATAAATCGAAAAATGTTAATCACAGTAGCTGATACTGTATAAGTGCACGTGAATTGAATTGATTTTTAAATCATCTGGTAAATAAATGTAGCATCTTAAGCATTAAATTTTACAACAATCTGTTGTTTCTTTAAAATAATAATAGCTTAAAAGCTTTAGAATTATTTTTCATAAAGCATCTTTCAAAACGCTGTAAGCTAAACCTCTTAAAAATCTTTTCTTTTACTAGCGATGCTCAAAAGATACACGATTTTAAAGGAAAATATTTCCACGTTAAAATTCTTGGTACCTTGCAAACATTTTACAAAATTAATTGCAGTTATTCCTTCAGGAATACTCATGGATTTCTAATAGAGAGTAGCGTTTAAGTGCAACAAATCACAAAAAGATGCGAGAATGTTTTCATACATAGTAATTGAAATAGAAGAGAAAGCAAAAGATAGATTTGTTAGCGCTGCCTTACAAAACAAGTTTCAAAAGCAAGGCAATTCCCTTCACATCAAGTATCTTAAGAAGTCTTCTTCACATGGTAGATATCATCAATAAACACCATCTTTGTTGTTCCTTAGAGTAATAAGAATCAAGCTTCACATGTCATCAATATCAATTTTAGAGGAGCTATCGATTAAGACCTGAGAATTCTTCAAAACAAACCGGAATTGTTTTCACAGAAAAGTATTATTAAGTCATATTTAAATCCCTTTTGATCTTCTTGCTGAAATTTCTTTTAAAGAAAGTAAATAGAATTGTAATTTGTTCTCGTTTAAGGCTTTCAACAAATTTTAGAATTTGTAAAAGCTTTTTATCTAATTTTCAGTTGAATTTTTAACTAATGGAAACAACCCAGCGTAAAAGGACATTTTCTCCATGACTTCCGTTAAAGGCAAATTAATGCTAACCATTCAACGATGTACTGTGCTTTTTGAAATCTGCTTACATTTAAAATAATCACTTTTGGAAAATTGTCGAAATATAAATACAATTTCACGCTACCTTGACTTTTCCACTATGCCGCATGACGTTTCACATCATTGAATCATATAAAATCTTGGAAAAATTAAAGCAATTCAAGAATTTCAAATGTTACGGTAACAAAATAAAATCTGCAAGTAGATCACAAAATGCAAATATTTATTCAATTTTTTAAAATAATACTTCCTTTATCAAAATAAAAGTTTTAGTACGTCTATTTACTTACGTTAAATATTTGTATTAAATTTCAACGTTCAATCATAAACATATTTTTAAAAAAATAATAATAATAATAAGTAAATTATCAATCAATATACAAAGTAATCTCCCAAATATGTATAGGATATATTGTTAAACTACAATAACGTAAAATTAAAGGGCTATATATTAAAAATAACATGGAGCACTTAAAAAAAAATTTTTTTTAACAGTTTTAGAGTATTTTTAATATGCTAATATTATTATATTCCAAAGAATGTGTTTGAAAAATTTCATAGCTGTAAAACACTAATTTACATAAACGATTTATAACGTACACCATCCCTTTAAAAAATATACAATAATTATTCAGTTAATTGTATTATAAAAATAATTTTCTTACACACATCCATACTTCAGATCTTTATTACACACTTATCAATTATTATTATTTTTTTTTTTTTTTGGACGGAGGTCTATTAGTCTGAATCTACGGATAAAATGTTGTCGCCAGTTTTACGATTTTTGGACGTTTATCGAAATCGAAAATTTATCGAAAATGTAATTGAATAATTTGAAAGCGGTGTTATAATTTGAAAAAAAAAAACTAATAGTCCTCCATACTAAACTAAATTCTGCTTTTGCGAGAATTTCATCAAAATCTTTATTTTATTTTATTTTATTTATTTATTTATTTATTTATTTTATTTTTATTTATTTATTTATTTATTTATTTATTTATTTATTTATTTATTATTATTATTATTATTTATTTATTTATTTATTTATTTATTTATTTATTTATTTAAGAAAATGAAAAGAAAAGAAAATTAATGACAATCAGTATCGAAAAAGTTAAAGAAGCCTTTTTTAAACAAAAATACATAATTTATTTTAATCTTTATTTGTTGCCAAAAAAGTTTACGAGTTGATTTTAAATTTTTTTTAAATTAAAAGAAATTCACTCGTCGTAAATATTAAAATTCATATAAAATTTTGTGAAAAATTAAACTTTCAGGGTAAAATTGACGTCATTATAGCTCTAAAGTTTTATTATTATTATTATTATTATTATTATTATTATTATTAAGAAGAAGTCAAACAAAGAATATTGAATTTGCTTAATTTTGGCAATCATTCTGAGAGGGACAGTGAAGTATACCTTTTAAAAGATTGGTTCTCTGTTAAGACATTTGAAATAATTCAGCACTCTTTAACGCACCAGAGAAGGGAAAAGTTGAAGAAACTTGCTAATGTAACAATGTAATAACATTTTTTCTTCTATTTTTTTTTTTCAATCACTTTTTATGTAGGTTTTCCTGAGTCATGCGAATTGACACTCGTTTGGTTTCAATACTCTTCACCACAAACTAGCTTAGAAACATGACATAAGCACATGTTTAATCATCTAAGAGATACTTGCCTTTAATATGTGAGTGTATGTTGCGTTTAGTCTCACAAATCTCATTGGTAAGGATTTAAAATATCTTAAACGGAAATTAAACGTGCATGATATACATCCAACACCGGTTTTTTTTTTTTCTACCATTTTTTCTTTTAGAAAATAATATTATATACTATCTAACAGCAAGTATTTGGACACTTTCGAATTTAGACGTTTTGTTAAATATCCAGAAAAGTTCTTAAGGAATCATCTTGAAACTTTCGTAGTGTAAAGATCATGTTATACCTTATATATTTCAGCAAACGTTGTGTCTTGAAGAGGTAAAGGGGACTAGTAAAAAATTAAACAAAAATCAGAATGTTTTGGATTACCCTGTAAAAATTAATACTTTAAATTAATACTTTTGGCTGAAGCATGTGATTATGAGGATTTTTCTGATTATCTATATAAATTTTTACCAGACTAACGTATATATTCATGGAGATAAAACTTTTTTCTATTTTTTTTCTAATTTTACCCCCTCCCCCCCCCCCAAAAAAAATCACTTTTTTAACTATGAACAAGTAGGACATTAGTACCAGTGCAAAGTCATTTTTAGGAAATTTGGCGTACTATATTAGACACATCGTACTGCAATCAGAATGCAAAAATGTTAAATATCTTACGAAAAAAAAAGTATTTTTACTAAATAATTTTTAACTACACATATGATAGCTTTTAAGAAAATTTAATTGCATAATTAAATAGTCAAAAGTATTGAGCAACTTATATGAAAACCTCAAACAAATATCGTATAATCAAAAAGTTATGAGAGATAAAATGAACAGAATTTCAATTCTTCTCAAAAGAAAAAAAGAAAGGAAAGGAAAAAAGAAAAGAAAAGCGAGAAAGAAAGAAAGATAATAGAGGGTTTTATCAATATTTATTTACAATCAGCGAACACTCTATTACCATTGGGCATTGATTGAATAAAAATAAAAATATGAGTAAAACTCCTTATAGTTTGTTTTTTATTTTGAAAGAACTGAAATTCTATCCATTCTGTCTTTCCTAACTTTTTTAATTTACATGTTATTTGTTTGGGGTTTTCATATAAGTTTCTTAATACTGTTGGCTACTAAATTATGCAAATGATTTTTTTTCCCTAAGCTAGCGCATGCGTAGTTAAAAATTATTTAGTAAAAATGCTCATATTTTGAAAGGTATTGAATATTTTTGCATTCTCATTGCAGCATGTAGTGTCTAATGTAGTATGCCAAATTTTCTAAAAATGTTTTTGCCCTGGGTCTAATTGGTGATATAATTGAAAAAGTGGACATCTTTCTTTTCATTTTTTTTTAACCGTTATATCTCCACCAATATATATGGTAGCTTCATAAAAAATGTATACAGATAATGAGAAAAAAATTTATAATCACATGCTGGAGACAAAACGCATTTAAAGCATTACTTTTAACAGGTTGATTCAAAAAATTTTGTTTTCTGTTTCATTTTTTAGTGGTCTCATTTTCCTCTTCGGGACACAATTTTTGCTGAAATATATGAGGTATAACATGTTCTTTACACTCCCAAAGTTTCAAGACGATTCCTGAAGAACTTTCCTAGATGTTTGACAAAACATCTAAATTCGAAAGTGTCTAAATACTTTGATAGTGTATATCTAGTTATAATGCTTTTCATTGTTACCAGCAAAAGCAAAGATCTCTTCATTTGCATCACTGGTCTAATACTTTCTGAATAACTGCAGATTGAATCCATGAAGAATAAAAAATAAACGTGCTTACCGCATAGACAATAATTTAAAGAAATAAAACAGATTAAAAAAATAAAACATAATTATTATTTCTACAAATGGTAAATGTAATGACTTGAAGTAAAAATAATAAATTATAATTAATTTATCATAATATAAAACCAATAGAAGTGCAAAACTACAGCCCATTTATTTTTTAATAGAATAAAATAAAAACCTTATAATGTACAATTCTGTTTTTATGTTCTCTCTAGAAAGTGTCTAATTTAATTCAGATAAGGGTTTTATTATCAGTTTTAAAGCAAAAAATATTGCGAGCAACATTACCAAAATATTTTAGTACATTGAACTTTCGTCTCTCTCCCCCTTCTTCTTTTCTTTCAAAAAATACTATTTCAAAAAAAAAAAAAAAAAAAAAAAAAATCACCTCTTTTCCTTTTTACTACAAATTGATGAATCACCAATTTTAAGATATTTGATCTTTAAAATAATATAAATTTAGTATAATAAATTGTATAAATATACATAAAATGCATCACGCACGAATTACAAACAGATGTATAATTATTATTTTTTTTTAAATTATTATTAAATTTCTGTTTAAGAGTAATCGTAATTAAAACTGTATTATTATAGTTGCTAACTATAAAGGTAAAGATTGAAATTATCTTATTAACATTACAATTGCAACCAGTCTTAGAAATCTCAATGATAAGGATTCAAAACACCTTAAACGTAAATTAAAACGTGCATTCAATGCCAGTATTTTTTTTTTCTTCCATTCTTTCCCTTTAAAAATAACATTATAAATCTGGCTTTAGTGCTTTTCATTGTTGCTCTTAAAATCAAGAATGTTTTCATCTGACTGACCAAATACTTTTTAAATAATGAAAGATTCCCATTTTACTACATTTCAAAAAATCTATAGCGGTTTTTAAACATTTAAGGTTTCAAGTGATAAAAGTTTAACATTTACGAAATAAACATTAGTAGTAACACTTTGTAAAATACATAAATGTACGTAAATTAATGTACACATATGCATAACAATAAAATGTTTCGTTTTTGTAAATTAAATATCTGATTAAGAATGGAGGTAATAAAAACTAGATTGTTACTGTAGATTATTATGAAGACAAAGATTAAAATTATCATGTTATCATTAAAATTTCACGCAGTCTCAAAAATCTCATTTATAAGGATTTAAACTCCTAAAACAAAAAAATAAATGTCCCTGATGTACATACAGTGAATTTTTTTAACCCTCTTCTTGTTTTTTTTATGATATTATAGATCTGTTTCTAGTTTTTTTTTTTTTTTTTTTTTTCGTTGTTACTGGTAAAAATAATCTTCCAAGCAATATAAATTTAGTATGTACAAAATAAACAGTTATGTATATAATAGGCAGAAAAGCCGAAATGCAAGCGAATCAATACACCCACATGCATGCATAGCTTTAAAAAATATTTATTTTTAAAAAATTAAATTTCAGTTTAAGAATAGTCGTAATTAAAACTGTATTATTGCAATAGCTAACTATGAAGACAAAGATTTTAAATTATCTTATTATCATTACAATTACACTCAGCCTCAGAAATCTCAATGATAAGCATTTAAAACATCTTAAACGGAAATTAAAAGTGCATTCAATGCCAGTTTTCCTCTTCCATACTTTCCTTTTAAAAAAGATGTAGGTTTAGACAGAGCTTTTCGTTGTTGCTGGCAAAAGCAAGAATGTCTTCATCTGCCTGGCTGACCTAATACTTTTTGAATAACGGCAGATTTTATCCGTGAAGGATAAAAGCAAGCGTGCTTATCGTATAGACAAGTCATTAAAGAAATCGAAGAGATTTCAAAATCTGTACGTGTTTTGTAATTTGTTAAGAATATCAAAATCTATTACCAAAACTTTTATAAAAATTTTCGATGTGGAAAAAAAAAAAAAAAAAAAAAAAAAATTCACATTAATATTTCATCAGTTTAAAAATATAGTTTCGTAATATACCGCTTAAGATTTGAACTAAAGAACCATTTAAAATTATTTATCTAAAGTCTCGTGTAAAATTACTAATAAAAGTAAATAAAAAGATTAAAAAATAAAGTTAAAAAATAACATTTTAATGGTAAATATTATTTTAGTTAATTACTAGTGCGAATATAAGAGTAATTTATAATAATTTTTCTGAATAGCAACTTTCATTTTTTATTTTTATAGAGAAATAAAAAACCATTTATAAAAATAAAAATGTAGAAAAAAGATTGAGAATCGCGAAAATTTATTTTCAAATGAAAATTATTGTAAATTGGGGGAAATTTCAATAAATTTGCAAGTATTTTGTAGAGAGTATGATATTATGGCACAAAGTAAATAGACATACTTAAAATTGGTATTTCGTCAGTTAAGATTCATGTTATGAAATATTTTTACAATATGCGCTATTAAAATTAAAAAAAAACGTTCCATGATTGTTAATATTTGAAACTAGATTTTTCCCCAAAGAGAAAGTCTGAGCTATTTTGCCGAAAGCTAAAGTTCACAAATAATTTTTGACAAGTGAAGAAAATGAAATGTTACGTTTAAGTAGTTAAAGATACAAATTTAAAGATACAAATTTAAACAACAAAACTTAGAAAAATATAAACATCATTTTAAAAAAATATCATAGGTACAATTTAAATATTTTTATCTCTTAAGAAAGCGGGGTTTTTCCCTTCAACATTGTAATTTAAATACAATAAATTATTGGCTAACTTCTAGAACAAAATATCATCATGTATTTGCTAAACTCGACAGTTCTTACATCCGTACTTTTACATTCCATTCGATGTCATTTCATGATAACGCCTAGAAAAAAATATTTATTTGTTTAGTCAGCTGTCAGTGGTCATTCGTTTCTGGTTGAAGATCTGTCTATTTATCTCAATTCTCATGATTCATTTTTAATGAACTTTTGCCAAAATGATTTTGCTCAAATTTTAAACGGGAGACAATTGTCGATAACAAAACAATACGGAAATATTTTCAAAGTTATAACATTTTCAGAAATATATCCAAGGACTAAAATATTTCTGCCTCTTCAAATCTTGCTGTTAACTTAATCCCCTAAATTTTTAGTACATTTTGATCTGTATCTGTTCTAAAAACTCCAATGCATAAATCTTATTTTTTATTTTATTTATTTTTATTTATTTATTTATTTATTTTATTTTTATTTTTATTTTTATTCTATTTTTTTTTGGGGGGGGGGGAGGGGGGAATTATTGATGTTATACTTCGTTGAGGGTAATACTTTATTTTCAATAATTGTAGTACAGGGGGGAGGAGGGGGAGAGAGAATCAGTTTTTCTTATTCTTACCATATAATGGTAGAAAAAAGTATTGTTTTTGATTAATTATGTTTTAATTGATTTTTTCTATGTTTACACGTTTTAGGGTCCCCTGAATGCAAAAAAACAATTTTTTTGCGGTTTGTCTATGTGTCTATTTTCAGAATAACTCCAGAGCAAACATTTGCCGGCAGTCCTAACCTGATACATTAAATCTGTATGCGTATCCTATAGGGATGCTAGCTGAAACTTTTTATCAAAATTGGCGTATTGTAGTTAGGAAATCTTTTTATCATATTGTGTATAGGGACATCCAAGAAATATCAAATACATTACGTTTATGGGCGAAATTTCTTGTAGGTATAGTTTCACACCTTTAGAGCGTATTAAACATCATGAAATGATCAAATATATTTTTATTCCGAAAAGCACGATTCGATTAGGATATGGCATTAAATTTCGTTTCCATTCATTTTTCGTTTTTACACCACCAAAAGAAAAAAGAAATTACCGTACAAAATTTTCAGATATATTATGGCTATGCATGGTAAATGCTGGCAGTGCATGTCAAATTGTATAAAGTGTTTTTCATAACGTGCTAAATTAATTCACTATGTTGTGTATATATAATGTTTAGACGACTACCCAAAGGGATACAGGACTACCCAAAAATATTCGGATACATTATGTAGTAGCGAATGTAATTGATGCAAATATTTTATTAATTTTTATCAAGTTCAGGAAAATAACTTAGTAATGATAATGACATTCTCATACCCTTATGGCAGATAAAGTATTAATTTGAGTTTCAATTTTCAACATTGATTATATATATATATATAATTATACGTTTTAAAGTCCTGAACAAGAAAAAATCTATTTTTCATTATTATTATTATTTTAGCAGTTAATTGGTATATACGCCTGTTATCAATATAACGTAAAAACAAATAATTTTAGAATAAAACTTTTTTTTTTTAATCTGTCTTGATAATATTGAACAGACGTTTATATTAGCATGTTTTATGGAGATTGACAAATAAATCGGTTTTCAGGTTTTTATATATTAATTGCTTTTTCTTGGCATATTGGCAAATCCAATAAATATCGCCAAATATAAACAACGCGCCTTGAACCTCTGTTTTGAGATTATGTCAAACTATTTTATTAGGACCAGAGTCCTATTTTTTCAGAGATAAAAAATGAAAAAATCATTGTCCCCATTTAATATAGACCATTTTGAATTTGGCATAAAAAGTAATTATTTTATTAGGTATGCTTTAGACTTACCCCTTGGATACTTTCAAATTTTTGGCCATTTTGGTGACGAGTTAAAATATCCGTAGCTGTTACGTAAGTGAAGACCTTGACGAGAAATGTCCGAACTGCTTCGATACTAAATTTCAAATTTAATCTTGGGAATCCTATAGTAAAGTTGCTCCATTTAAATAAAAACTCAAGTGAATGTATATAATCATTTTTCTTTTATCTTTTTTTTTTTTTTTTTTTTTTTTTTTTAGTAAATTTATATTACTAAGATATTACGTTGCTTTTTTCAGCTCCAAACAGAAAATAAACCAACTGAATTAAATTTAAAACTACATTATTATTATTATTATTATTATTCAATATATATATATATATATGTATATATATATACATATTTATATTTATGTGACTGTAAGAATGTGTGAAAAATAGTTTACTTCAGGGTTTTTATTATGCATTCCAATACATACACGGCTACCAATATTTAAGTGAAGACTTTCATTTTTATTGAATGTTACTGGTGGAAATGTTTTATTATTTTTTATCATGTACTAGGAAGAATGCTCGGGAATGAAAATTAATCCCTCAAACTAATACGGTAAATAGAGTATTTTTTAATTTAAATTTTCAGTACTTAATTTTTATATAATTACAAGTCTTCAAGTTCCTTGAATCCTAAAGTCAAGTTTTTATCGATTTATATTTGTGTATGTCTGATATCAACGTAACTTAAACAAATAATTCGACTCAGAGTTATTTGCCAAATAAATCTGCTCCTGAGCCTACATTGAATTCTTTTTAATTTTGGTTCATATCTAGTACTCATCTGAAGAAAAAAAAAAAAATGTCTTATCTAAAGTAAAAAAAATGATAAAGTAGAATACATATTTTATAGATTTATCTGTTTTCTTTTTTAAAAATATACATAGCATTGTTTCACAAAGTAGAACATTTCGGTCATTTTTTCTCCCGATAACAAAAAAGGGGTGAAAAATCTTATTTTATGACATTTATTTTTTCAGTGTATCTTTAAATTTTTGTCTGGAGCATTTCTCGAAATTCTTTCAAAGTATAGTTAAAATATAATAGAAATAATTTTAAACTGCCTTAAAATATATCCTAAAACATTTTTCATTTTACGTCTATAGTTCGTTTTACAAAATAATTTCAGGAATTTTTATTTATTTACTTTATTTATTTATATTATATACGCATTTTGTTTAAGTCAATCATAATTATCAAGTGCGATTTGTTGTCATCCATACGTTATTTCACTGAGATTTAATTTACTTTTTCTGCTTTTTTTTTTTTTTTTTTTTTTTATAAGTTATTTTTTATAAAGAGGGTGAGGGATGAAAAAAATATATTCCAAATATTTTAGTAGTATGAACTTTTTTCTCTGCCTATGCAGAGAAATGTGAATAAAGAAAAATAATCCAAAATAATCAAATTCAAAACGCATTATAACTATCCAAAGCTGTAACAGTTAAATTTCTTTTATCGTAAACTTTACCTGAAGTAGTTAAATATTTAAACGATAAAAGAATTTCAAGGTCAGAAGATTAATTAGTATATATTTAAGAGGTATTAACTTAATTTGGACACATTAATTAACGTAATGTACTCTGTGGAAAGCTTCAGCGCTAACTTCCGGAAAGAGAAAGGTAAATTAGTTAATTACCGCTGTTAATCAGCTTATTCACCCAGGAAAACAGATGTAAACAAAAGATATTTAAACATTTAAGGAGGATATTCTCTCTACTATCATGAGATATTTTGTGAGACATTGTAACTTTTTTTCCTGGATAAAATGTGTCAGAACTATTTGAAATACTAATTAAATTGTATCAAAAAGTAAATATACTGAACGTTTTGTAAAGACGTTCCAATAAATAAAGAAACAAAATTGAAAGAATATTTTAATATAATTTTTGTAAAAATAATAAAAGTCAGTTTTGTAGTTTTGTTTTTGTGTTTGTTTTTTTTACAATGAGATACAAGAATGAAAATCTTCAAAATGAGAATAATGTCGTAAAATATTATAAATAATAAGTTTAAAAAAATGTGTGATAAGTATTTGAAATAATTAATTTATATCAAAAAGTCAATGCAGTGGATTTTTTGTAAAGATGTTAAGATAAATAAAGAAAATTAAATTAAAAGAATATTTTTAAAATGTTTTTGTAAAAAATAATAAATATAAATTTTTTAGTCGTTTCACAAGGAGATAATTTCCCACCCACGTAAACAATAATGAAAATCCTCAAAATGAGAAAAGAGTCGTAAAGAAATATAAGTTTTAAAAATGTGTCATAATTATTCAAAATAATTAAGTTGTATCTGTTTGAAATAATTAAGTTGTATCAAAAAGTAAATGTAGTAGAATTTTTGTAAATATGTTATGGTGAATAAGGGAAACAAAATTAAAATAATATTTTCTAAACATTTTTCTAAAAAAAAAAAATAATAAATACGAAGTTTTTTCTACACACATAAACAATAATGACGATCATCAAAAATAGGAAAGTGAGAACAAAATTAAAAGATTATTTTTTAAACGTTATTGTAAAAAATAATAAATATCCTTTTTTTTTTTTTTTTTGCAAGAAGATATTTATTTTCTCACACATGTACACAATAATGAAAATCGTAAAATGAGAAAAGTGTCGTAAAGGTTTAGAAATATGTCAGATTTATTTGAAACTAGTATGTTGTGGCCACCACATGACTTTCTTCTATCTTTGCTATACAAATTCACTCAGTAACAATAATTAAAAAAAAAAAAAAAGTGGGACTTTGACAAAATTTTGGGTAAAATGTGAAAATTATTCTAAGTTTGTCAAAACACGGAAACCGTGGGACTTTGACAAAATTGGGAGAAAAATGCAAAAATTTGTTTAAGTTTGTCAGAACACGGAAACAGTAGGACTTTGACAAAATTAGGGGAAAAAAGCAAAAATTAGTTTAAGTTTGTCAGAACACGGAAATCGTGAGAGTTTGATAGAATTAAGGGAGAGGGGAAAAAAAGTGGGACTTCAACAAATTTTCACATTTTACCCAAAATTTTGTCAAAGTCCCACTTTTTTTTTTTTTTTTTTTTTTTTCCTCTCCCCTTAATTCTATCAAACTCCCACGGTTTCCGTGTTCTGACAAACTTAAACAAATTTTTGCATTTTCCCCCCAATTTTGTCAAAGACCCACTGTTTCCGTGTTTTGACAAAATTTTGTCAAAGTTTGTCAAAACACGGAAACCGTGGGACTTTGACAAAATTAGGGGAAAAATGCAAAAATTAGTTTAAGTTTGTCAAAACACGGAAACCGTGGGAGTTTGATAAAATTAAGGGGAGAAAAAAGAGATTTTTTTTCTAAGTTTTTTTTTTTTCGTAAAAAGTAAAAAAAATCGATAACTTTGTTTCAAATTATCACAGATTTATAGTTCAACCATTCGTTTTAAAGGTACTGACGAGACCTTTCGAAAGATACCCATCTTGAAAATTTTTCCCTATATCACCCTGTTAAAAATTTAGAAAAAGCGGGATGGCAACGCAACCTGTAAGACGATTTTACCAAAAGTTGATAGGCACTAATTTATGTCAAGGTGCAACTACATACCAATTTGTATGAAATTCTGTGGAGTGGTTCCAGAGATACAGTTGCCACAAAATTTTGTCACACACACACACACAAACAGACAGACAGACAGACAGACAGACATTTTCTAAAAATGGTAAAATCGTGTTCTACATCTCTCAAAACGTGTAAATCCATCAAAAACCCGAAATCGAAAATTTTTACGAATCCAATACTTTCTTCTATTGAAGATAGAAGAAAGTAATAATTAAGTTGTTTCAAATAGTAGATAAAATTGCTTTTTTTTTTTTCTTTCTTTCTTTTTTTTTTTATGATAAATAAAGAGAACAAAATTAAAAGAATATTTTTAAAGTTTTTGTAAATAATAATAATAATAATAAAAACAAATATCAGTTTTGTAGTTGCTTTACAAGAAGAAATTTCCCACACGCGTCAACAATAATGAAAATCATTAAAATGAGAAAAGAGTCATAATGGTTTAGAAATATAAGTTTAGAAATGTGTCAGAATTGTTAAAAATAATTGAGTTGTATCAAATAGTAAATAAAGTGGAATTTTTGTAAAAAAAAAAAAAAAAAAAAAAAAAAAAAAAATTATGAGAAAGAAAGGGTACAAACTTAAAAGGATATTTTTGAAAAGTCTTTGTAAAAAATAATAAATATCAGTTTTGTAGTTGTTTTACAAGAAGGTATTTTACCCCATTCCAAAATAATAATTAAAATCATCAAATTGAGAAAAATGACGTAATTTCTCATGTATATAAGGTTAAAACATTTTTTTTTTTTTTAATCACATATTCTTATTTTAAAAACGCTGTTTAAATACCAATTATATTTTTAAAGGACAGGAAACATTGCTAAAATATTTCATTGGAATACCTAAATGCTTGAATGATTTTAAATACTTCTTTTTAAATGAAAAGTTTTAAGTTTTCCTGAAAAAAAGAAAAAAAACTTTAATTGTTGAAAAGTTGTGTATTACACATTTTAAAAAACTAATTTTACTTTTATCTCATTTTAGTTATTCTTGAAAAAAAAAAATGTTGTGAATTTTTATTATATTACGTTTTTCTTATGTGCTACCGCCATTATTTTAATTTAAAACAAAATTACTGAGTTGATTAAAGTTTTAAAAAGTTACTTTTATATCTGAAGGTTGATTGATAACATTCAAAATCTTATGCCATTTAATGAAACACTTACCACATTTTTATTTATTTATTTATTTTTTTTTTTTTTTAATGTAAATTATAAAATAATACAGTATTTAAAAAAATAACATGAATGATGTTAGCTTGTAGATAAATGTTAAATTGTTAATTACTGTGTACAGAATTACGAAAAGTAACTATATACTCTTTCTCTTTCTCTCTTTCTTTTTTTAATTTGCACTATTTTTTTATTTTTTATTTTTTATTAGCATAAACTTTAAAAATAAATAAATAAATAAAATACAAAAATTGAAGCAATGTTTTTACTTTATTACGTATAAACTAATGAAAGAGAGAGAGAGAGAAAAAAAAAATACAAGTGATAGAAATATATTTTGTAAAAAAATCCTGTAGCCAAAAATAAAAACTGGTGGACTTAATATATTAAAATGTGATATACTGTTTCATTTTGTTATCAAAATATATTCATATTTCATTACATCTCTCTCTTTTCATTTAAAATTTTATTTCATAACATTGAATATAGTTTATAATGACATTTATGTAGTATTAAAACTTCATAAATTTGTATTATCATTATGTATGTATATACATATATATACCATATGGTATATTTTTCTGTTAATGTATTTTCAGTTCGTGCGAGGATTTTTTTTTTTTTTTTTCATGTAAAATTCCACTAATGCTTATTTATAAACATATATATATAAACAATAGAAGAAGTATGTATGAGCGTCGAAGGTTAGATGAGTGTGAATTTTGTACAACTTGTAGTGCAAAGGGAAGAAACTGGGCAAGTGACAATATATTTTTATTTATTTATTTATTCATTAAAAAACTTTGAATACAATAAATAATTTAATAAGTTTGAAACTGTTTGATTTAATATATTTTCTTTTTTAAAATTGCCAAAAGTTTAAATCTTTATTGTTACGATGAAGTTAACCATAAAATTGCATTTTTCTAAATTTAATATATAAACTTTTAACATTAATGCAATTATTAACAATGAAAATAATTTAATTAACCTAAAAGTTTGTAATAGAAAATTTGAAGAATTAATGTTAAAATTGGGTTTTTAGTGTTTCTTTATTGTTTTGTTAATTATTAAATTAACTCACATATTTAAGTTAACAAAGTTTTGTGTAAATTAGATCCAGATCATTTTGAAAGTTTATGTAGATCAATGTTTATTATATCAATGTTAATTTATCTGTTGTAGTTTCTAGCAATAACATATAAAGTATATTTAAATATATTATTAATATTTGCATTATTTATTATATTTAACTTTTAATGAAATTGTCTGTAAACCTATTGCAGGTTTTTTATTAGATGCATGTTTCGGTTAGTGCGTTTTTTATTTCTGCAATAATATGGTAAAGCCAAATACCGAATTAATCGAAGAAGACCTGTATTATTAAAACTGTGCCAGTTTTAAAACTAGAAACATTTTTTCTTCTTTTTGACACTTTCCTTCAACATTAAAAATTATTTATGATTTCGCATTGTCTGTCTGTCCGTCTTTCCGCGCTCTAACTCTCATAAATATTTCTGGATTTTTTTTAAATGATATATGTTATTCAAGTTTTATATGAGATGCTCCCTATTGAAAGTGGAGTAAGTACCATCACTGTTATGTGTGCACCTTAAAGAATTCCAAAACACGGCGTTCTATGAGAAGTATTTTTATAATCATATTCTAATACTTTTACTTTGCATACATCATCATGAAACCGACATTTGTTATTTATATGAACAAAAAAAATGTTTTCTATAGAATATAGAATGATTACCATTAAGATTTACAGGGGCACACAAAAATATTCAGATACATTAACGGTTATAATTTAAAATTTTTGCAATTGCATTTTCGTATTTATTAATCCTTTTTAACATTTTCCAACAATATTTAAGAGTGACTGTGAATTTAATTAGTCAATATCTATCTCTGTCTTTTTGTCATATTGTCTGTCCATTCTAAAATCACGTAAGTAAAGTATATTGAAGGTTAAATGATGCAACATGTTCGTAAAGTGGGAAAGTGTTGAAAATATATTTGGACTGCATAATTTTTCGTTCATTCTTTTCTTTTCTTTTTTTTTTTTTTTTTTTTTTTTTTTTTTTTTTTTTTAATTTATGTTTTATGCTAATAAAGATTTTATCATAATTATATAAAAAATAACATCTCTACTCTGAGAAAAAAAAATATATACCACTTTCATAAAGAACGAATAAGTGGTCATTTTCTAAATCCTTAAACTAAAAATATGGATTGCCGAGCTATGCGTATAAGGCATGTCAATAAGCTGAATAGACGAAATGATCGAGAATTTCTAGTCAGTGAAACAATATTCTGAGTATTCTTAATATTCTGAATCCTTTGTATTGCCAGAAATTCTCGCTTGATTTTCTAGAATTAGGTCCTAAACCAAGATTATAGTTGCTAAAACTCACCTCTTGGGTTCGCATTTATTTGCAGAGATTTTTAAATAAGTTTGACATCGACAATATAGGAAAACGCTATAGAATTCTAATAGGGGTTTCTAGAACTCGCTTTCCAAGGGGACTAGGATTTATAAGGATGACATGGAACTATTTTTACTAGAGCCAGAATCTAGATTCTAGATGTCAGTTATAGAATTTTTTCTCAGTGTAAAGCAAAAACAAATGAAAAAAGGAAATTTATTATTATTATTATTATTATATCATACAATTTATAAGCATTAATTTTTTTCAGTATTTTTTAAAGCTACATATTAAAATGCAATTAGATTTTATTTTTCTAAAACAGTAACTTATTTCCATATTTATATGTTTATGCAGCTGGATTATTCATTTAGCTCTTTTTATACAATCATAAAACCTGATATAACCATTTATTTATTTATTTTCGATTATGATCTTAAAGTTCAGAAAAATATTTGTTTCTCATTGCTTAAGTATTTTGGTTATTGAATCCAACTAAATATTTTAATATAATTTTATAACATGCATCAACGGTATTTCAAATTTATTTGTCTTCAATAATACCAATAAAAACTTTATAAAAAACAACTTCTAGATCTATTAATAAAAGTTTATGCAAATTTTACAGAATTTATTTAATTATCATAGTGGAAAAATAATTTAAATTTATTTATGATTAATCAACATCCAGAAAACTTGTAACAAAAATTACATTTTCGGTTTAATAATGTTTTTTAATCATACATTTTCAGACAGGAACAACTATCTGGGTACAGGAGGGTATACAAGTACTGTATGAACCTTTTAACTGCAAGTAGAAGAAAACTGAGCCAAGTATGTAGGATTTACAAAACTTTTTCCAAAAAAAAAAAAGGGGGGGGGGTCCAAAGAAAGCTTTTTCCTTTGAGGAAGTAGCAATATAAAAACAGAATTCAAAGGCACAATACCAATTTTCTCCGCATATGCTGCCTTCTTTTGTATCATCATGAAGAAATTTTATTCACCATCAC
Organism: Salticus scenicus; assembly: GCA_963930645.1. NCBI lineage: Eukaryota > Metazoa > Arthropoda > Arachnida > Araneae > Salticidae > Salticus > Salticus scenicus. The sequence goes on along the minus strand of OZ005655.1, from coordinate 185,787,116 downwards.
CTGATCAAAAACCTTTATTTTCAAATATTTTCGTTTTATGCATTTTTCACTACTTTGTAATTGTTCTGTTAATTTTCATTTAGTTTATTTATTTTATCTAATATCTTACAATATTTTGCCAAAAAAATGTTTTAATTCTCCTTTATTTTATTAAGTTAATTAACAATGAAAACGTTAAAAAAAGATTTATATAAAAGATTTATTTTTTACTTATTTCTTCTATATACATAAGGTGAAAGTTCTGAATTCTTGGAAATATTTTAATTCCAGTGTTAGAGGGATTTACACGTTTTGATTTGCCCTGAACACGATTTTTTTTTTTTTTTTTTAACTTTTAGAAAATGTCTGTCAGTCTGTAAGTCTGCAATCAATCTCCTTTTCTCTCTATCATTCTGTATGTATGTGTGTGTGTTGCCAAAATATTTTGCACTCTGTATTTCACAAAATCTTAAAAGGCGTTCCCCAAAATATCATATTTAGTTTAACTTCGATATAAAGCTGTGCTAATTAGATTTTCACATAGGTCTTCCATTAGGTGGCGCTGCCATAATTTCCCAAATTAAGGGAAATCAGTATCTCAGCTGCTGTTTTGTACAAGTGAATAAAATTTGATATGAGAGATAACCGTTATAAAAAGTACGGCAAACAGATGATACGGCTTTCACCATTTTTCGCAATTTTCTGGATGGCTATGTGTCAGCAGGTATTGTATAAAATTTTATTAAACTACATCTGTAAAATCTTTACTGTGAGGAGCTATGTTGATTAAATTTTTGTGAATGCTAACTAGTAGGTTGCGCTGTTACATGAAATGATATATAATAAAGTTTTGTCACAAAATAATAATTATAAAATTATGTTAAAAGCATCTTAAATAAGACATTTTTAAAGATTTTGAATGATAATTCTAATAAGGGATTTCAATGATAAACTTTTTTTTTTACTTTTGATAATTTTAAAGTTTTAACATCATTTATTTCTAAACTGATTGAAATATTAATTCATTGTACTGCTGTAAATTTATTTTTGGATATACTTGTTAATTTATATCAACTACTTAAAATAATATAGAGGAAAGTTTTGTGATGGCCACTAAATACTACGAATAAGAAGCTGTTAAAAGCATATTGAAAAAAATTTAAAAGATTTTCAGTCATAATTCCGCTAAATTATTTCAATGAAAAACACTTTGCTCATAATCTTCGATTTTTGTTTTCTTTTTCATAGAGAGGTGTTAAGAATTAGTTTTATAATTTACTCATTACGTTAAACAATTTTTATTTCTGAACTGATAAAAATATTAATTCATATGATACTTTTATAAACTTATTTTTAGAAATACCTAATAATTTCTATGAACTATTTGAAATAATTATTTTTCTGTTTTATTCATAAAGTGTATAGTACACATACTGTCGTGTTATCGCAAAGCACAGATTCAGAATTCTTAATTTTTACACGTCTTAAATAATGTAGATAATACGCACTTGTAAATTTTCGTAAAAGTTGACGTCTATAGAGATGACTGCTTCCAAGAACAATTTTGACAGAGATCAAACATACCAAACTTGTGTGTATTATTAGCGACTCTCCCAATTTTCCTTTTAGAAAACTACAATTAATATATTTAATTATGAACTACCTGCTGGTAGTGGATATGCTATTTATATTTAGATCAAATTCTTAGAGAGCTAAGCTTCATCAAAAACTGTGACTTCAATTCATTATTCATCTTCCGAGCGAACATTTAATTCCAGGCTAAAATACCGCATTAGCAGAAAAGTTTTATTATTTCATTTTTCGCCAGTGGCAACAACAACCATTTTTCATATTCCGTCTCAGTAACAGACTAGCTTTAATTACTGGTTGATTCAATAGAAAATAATTACACGTTATCAATAGAGGAGTTGGAGTCTAGGAGATTAATTTTTTTTTTTTTTTTTTTTTTTTTTTTTTAGTTCTGGATAGAAAATATTATATGCTCCTGTTACGTGAAAGGGCGATTTGTGTTTTATTTATGCATTGGAATTTGCGGCGCTAAAAGCAGCTTCTAGCTATGCTGCACCAACATCCCAAGCGATATTGTTCAGCTGAAAATGGCCTTATTTCAAATAATTACATAGTTCAATGCATGTAAAAATGGTTGTTAATTAAAATAGAAAATTTTTTCTTTTATAATTAATTGTTTTTGTTTATTAATAAAAATCAAACACTTTTTACATAAAAGATAACTTTATCAGAAATCCTTTGGTGACATTTGCATTTTGATAACCATCCTATGCTTAATATATTCCTTATACACTGGTAACAATTAAATAATGCAAAATTTCCATTAAAAATCATTTAGAAAAAAACATTACACTTTATTTAAACTAAAATTATTATTTATATTTATTTATTTTTTTTTTTTTTTTAAGTTTTTAAAAATAAAAAGTAAATAAATCAAAAAAATCAAAAACTTTTCTATAACTTTTTTTTTTAGTGTGTGTGTGTGTGTGTTATTCTTATTTTTAAAGTTATTTCAGAGTTTTTTCTTTAAAAAAATTACGCATTAATAGAAGAAAGAATTGCGTAGGTTTTTTTAGAAATATTTCCTTAATTAAAGTGTCTAAAAATGTTGATCTTTTTAATTAACGTTTCAGTAAAGTTTCGATGAATATAAATACAAAATTTGAATTTGAAACGTTGCTCTTAACTTAAAATCTTAAAATGAATTTTTCACATTTTTTTCACCTTTTAAGGTAACTGGATATAATATAAATTTAATTAACACAGGTTTTTTGTCTTAACTATATATAATGCCGAACTTTGTTTTACTGAACTTTTATTATACCAATATATTACTGGTTGTAAGTAATTAAAGTGTAAAGTATCTTAAAGTATCATATTATTTTTCTTACGCTTTCTAACTACTCTCAGAAATAAAGAATGAAATATAGTAATGAAATAGCTAAAGGACTAGCTTGCTTTAGCTTTTGCACACATCTTTAAAAAGTAATAAATGAATGGTATTTTGCACAATGAAATATTTCTGCACAATTTTAATCACTGCATTTTATTCATTGCACAGTATTTTACACTGAAATACTTTGCACATTTAATATTTCTTTTCGTATTTACAAAGGCAGAAAATATATAAATGTTATTCATTTTTAGTAAATTTAAATTAAAATTAATATAATTTCAAACATTCTTTGATGTTGTTAAGTTTTGAAAGATTATTAGAAAGTTTATAAAAAGTAATCAGGGTAAGTGCATTACCAACAACGTATATCACATAACATTATGTTAGTTGTTTAAGCATATTTACTTAAATTATATCAATCCAAACAAATATCCTTTGTGAATTGCTTGAAATTTAAGTTATTTAAATAATAAATAATACGATATTTTTAATCCCCTTAAAAAATATTTTTAACAAATAAACAACCAAATATTTGCAGTTTCATTTAAATAAAATCATTTATCTTTCAACGGTAAACAGCGTACATTTCTATTTGTATTTTCTGTTCAAAACTTTAAATCCAAATTTATCCACATCATTTTAGAATCGCTTTCTCGATAAATTTATAATACTTTCTAAATATTTCATCCTCTCATTTCTAAAGATAAAATTGTTTGTATTCAGATCGCTTTAGGCATAATCTTGAAATATTTTCAAACATTTATCAGAGTCTTGAAAGAGCGGCGTAATATTTCGATTTATACAATTATGGCCTAAATTAATAACATCGCACATCTGGAAATATGCAATGTACATATAAAGTGTTTAAATTTGTTAAGGAATTTTTAAACTGTGATATTATCTTTAACACTTTTATTCTTCGAGTAAGCTGTAGGAAAATTATAAGCGTAGGCACGGAACGAAGTGAATTTTTCGAAAGGTTTTGTTTAGAGTTCTTATAATAAAGAGAATTTCAGTTTCGTGAAAATTTAATTCAACAATGTAAATAAATATTTACTTTTTTTAGTGTTTAGTATGAATATAAATTTTTGGTGTTTAGCAATAGAATGAACGTCTTTAATTTAAAAATGTGTTTGGTGCAAAAGTGCAATAAACATGCTTTCATTTCTTGTATTTTCATTTAAAATCAGTTATACTTATTAAATTAAATGTACTTCAGCGAAAAAAAATCACTTTGTTGAGGTAACAAAATTTATTTTGTTGACTTAGATTTTAGATTTACTTTGTCATTAAAAAAATTATCATTAAGATAATAAAGAATATATAGATATATAGATATATATGTATTACTTAAGAAATTCTAACATTATAATGACGATGTAATACCAATCTGTACATTAGTCAGTTTCTTAGACAATTTGAATTATAAGATTTTTTGAGGCATCGGGAGCACCGAAATCGCAAAATTAGTGCGATGTCTATGTGTAGATTAGTCTTAGTTAGTAAGTTGAGTTATCAGTTAGTTTGTTACTCTGTCTATACGTTATCACAAAAAGAGACGGCCGTAATTAAAGTTAGACCAAAATATCATTAATGATATTGACAACAACGTTATTGATTTTTTACATTTCATTTTAAAAACTACGTAAGTTATCGTTTTTCTTGATATAACAGAAAAAGAGAAAAATTTACTGATTAAAAATAAACGTGCATTAGGATAAATATTTCATTGTAAGGAAGTTGAATGAGTACTGTCTACGAATAAGTATCTGGACACTTTCAAATTTAGACGTTTTGTCAAATATGTAGAAAACTTCTAAAGGAATTATTTTGAAACTTTAGGAGTAGAAAGAATATGCTATGCCACACATATTTCAGCAAAAGTTTTGTCCTGAAGTGGAAAAGTGGACCAGTATAAAATTAAGAAAATGTCAAAATGTTTTGGATCACCCTACAAAAACCAATGCTTGAAATAAGTTTTAACTGTGGCATGTGATTATGAGGTTTTTTGTAATTATCTGTATAATTTTTTATGAGACTAACGTATATATTCATGCAGATACAACGGTTTCTTTAAAAAAATTGCCAAAAAATCCACTTTTTTAATTATAACACGTAGAGTATTAGACCCAGTGCAAAGCAATTTTTGAAAAACCTGGCATTCTAAATTAAACATAGCATATTGCAATCAGAATGCAAAAATGTTAAGTAACTTACGAATTATGAGCATTTTTACTAAATAATTTTTAACTACGCATTGGCAATCTTTAAAAAAAATTCATTTGCATAATATAATAGCCAAAAGTACTGAGCTACTTATATGAAAGCCCCAAACAAATATCGTGCAAATTCAAAAGGTTATGAGACATAGAATGAACAGAAATGACATTTATCTCAAAATAAAAGCTAAACTATAAGGGTTTTTAATCACATTTTTATTTTTATTCAATCAGTGCCCAATGGTAATATAGTGTTCACTGATTGTAAATAAATATTGATAAAACCCCCTGTCATCTTACTTTTTTTTTTTTTTTTTTTAGAGGAACTGAAATTCTCTTCATTCTATAATTCATAACTTTTTGAATTTACACGTTTGCTTGGGTTTTCATATAAGTAACTGAATAGTTTTGGCTATTATATTATGCAAATGATTTTTTTTAAGCTTGCGCATGCGTAGTTAAAAAATATTTAGTAAAAATGCTCATATTTCGTAAGATATTTAAAATTTTTGCATTCTGATTGCAGTATACTATGTCTGATGTAGTACGCCAAATTTTCTAAAAATGGCTTTGACCCGAATCTAATACCCTACGTATTATAATTTTAAAAGTGTATTTTTTCCCCGGCAATTTTTTAAAGAAACCGTTGTATCCCCATGAATATATGTGGTAGCGTCATAAAAATTTTACAGATAATGAAGAAACGTCATAATCACATGCTACAATTAAAACGCATTTCAAGCATCACTTTTTACAGGGTCATTCAAAAAATTTTGATTTTTATTTAATTTTTTACTGGTTCCCATTTCTTCTTCAGGACAACCCTTTTGCTGAATTGTATGAGGTATAATATCTTCCTTATACTTCTAAAGTTTCAAGAAAATTCCTCGAGAAATTTTTTAGATATTTGACAAAACGTTTAAATTCGAAAGTGTCCAAATACTTATTGGTAGATGTTGTATAACGTGTATTTAAGTAGGGGAAAGGATAGCTTAGTGGCTGGGGCATTTCTGTACCTGGGTGAACTTGACCACCAGTCGGGTTCATTGCTCTTACTGTGAATAGAATATGATTTATAACAGAGAGAGAAATTTCTATAAACAAATATGAGATGAAGAACTGAGTAGAATCCATATGTGTTAATAATAATTTTACACCTTTATGTAGGCATTTTGTTTAAGAAATTGCAGTTAATAAATTTCATCAAAAAAAATTATAATCAATAAAATCATATTAATTAATAGTATCAGCACTTTTGTTCCAATATACTAAATAAAAATGAATAGCTTATGGCTGATATAATTACAAACCTATCCTAATACTTATCCTAATATTTCTCTGAATGATATTTTGCCTAAAATCCTAATATCTTTCTGAAAATAATATTTAAAAAGCATATTAAATAATAATTATTACAAAAAAAGCAGTTATTTTTCTTTTAATATTATTATAAATTAGATTCCTTTAAGCAGGAAATATTTCAGAGAATAATAATTAGAACATATAATTTTTTTTGTTTGAGTAAAAAAGTTCAAAAAATAATATACTCTTATTATAATTATTATTTAAAAATTTTTTAGCATCAACTGAATGTTTACGATTCACTGAAAATTTTGAATATTTTAATTACTTCATAGATGATTCCTATACTGGTAATTTTATTTTATTTGATAATCCAGAGTTACTATGACAAAACATTATGTCTTCATTTATTAAAACCCTATGCAATGTTTGATAATTAGACTTCTTTCAAAAGTATTCGTATTTTAAATTTAAATGCAGAAGAAAATTACATTAAAAGAAAAAAGTTTTCCAGTTTTCCCTCATTTATTGTCTTTATTAACCCTGCTTATCCAAGCCTAAGAGCTGACCCTTATCATAATAGGATCTGTTTTAAAATTACGAATTAGAAACAACACGGACTGTATTGTCAGTGAATTCGTCGTGCTTTACATCTTCCAATTTATCGATTATTTCCATTAAGAGACCGACACAATCAGAAAGCATATTTCATTCTTTTGTTCCTCCCGTTTCAAATAAATCCAAAAACCAAATTAACTCTCCAGATCATCTTTCCTTACAATAAAAAACAATTATTATTATTATTATAAAATAAAAACGGAGAGCGAAAACGTGCGCGCGCGACCAAGAAGAGGAAGGTTACATGGATTTCCATTCCCGAATTCAAAAGTAAATGTAATTAAGATCAAAGCAATTTTGAAATGCGAGTACACAAAAAGATTCATTCTCAGAAAATTTTTCGGGGATGAAGCAGCATCAAATGAATTTCTTAAGATTGGAGAATAAGGAATGGGAGAGAGTTGGAGGAGCAAAGAACATGCGACACTGGTAGTACACCCCTCCCCCCCCCCTCTCCCTCTTCTCCATCCTCTTTTCAAATTCTCCTATAAAACAATACTAGTCTAAAAAGTATGGGCATCAGAAAATTCAAAGTGTGTTCATTAAAAAAAATCTTTCGATTAAATCAGCAAAAATAATAAAAATAGAAGGAAAAACCATTATGTAGCCATGGCGTCGGTAAATCCAAGGAGCAATTTTAATGCATCAACCAACAAAATCTCAGTCGCTCATTACATAGCAAAGTAAAAGGGACCGAGTGCAAATAGAAATGAGAAAGTATTGAGATAGAATATAAATTTTGTTACAGCTTTTTTATATTATTAATGGGAACAATGACACATTATCATCAGAATAGATAAAGTTTGCCTCAGGCATATTCCGTGGCCCAAAAATTTTACAATTCCATTAAACTCTTATTTCACAATGTATTGAGAGATGAAAAGTTTAAGTAAACGCTTCAAACTTTAATTTTAAGAATTTATATATATTTCCCAAAATTTTTTTACTTAAAATAAGTAATGTAAAAGAGATCAAAACTTAGAATAAATGCTTCTTTAAATATGAAAGTATAATTAAAATAATGGTACCATTTTCAATGAAAAAAAAAATGCTTTGTGTTACATTATACTTGGCAGATATGAGCTTATTTTATTTTGAAAATATTCATTTTGGCATTTTCTCTGTTTATATTTTTTCATTAAAAAGACAAATTTATTTTTAAAGAAAATTATAATATTTTGTTAATTATGTTTCAAATTTCGGCAAAAATCTGAACTGTAAATGATTTTATTTATTTATTTATTTATTTAATATGGATCTAACATCTTTATGCTCAAGCTCTAAGCATCAACACTCTTATCAATTAGCTCATTATGAGGTTTTTACTTTAAAGAATCTTTCCCAAGAATATTAATATTTTTATTAAAATCGCACAATCAACTGATTGGAAGAAAATCATATTTATTGTAATTTTTTTTTTCGACTCAGTGAAAATAATGCCTGGACCGGAGTCGAACCCCGGTTCTTTGACTTACAAGGTCAAGGCTCTACCAATTGAGCTATCCAGGCCGACAACCGGTCAGCAATACTCACTCAGACAACATTTTAGGCAGAAACATCTGGTCTATCATGTAGATAGTTTGTCAGAAATAAGTCGCGGGTAATGGAAAACACCATTAAACAATGGGAGAAAGAAATACAATTTTTATTAAAATCACACAATCAACTGATTGGAAGAAGAGCCTTGACGTTGTAAGTCAAAGATCCGGGGTTCGACTCCCGGTCCAGGCATTATTTTCACTCAGTAGAAAAAAAAAATAATCTTTTCTTTATCGGTTTTTTCACTTTATTCCTTTTTGTTTATATTTTCTACAAAGTTCCTTTAAATATATTAATTTGAAATATGCATATAACTATATAATGAAGATTCCCAAACATCCATTGATTGATACAATAATATAATTTGAGACTAAATAAAGATTAATTTAAATTATTCCTAAATAATATGCAGTGATTTGCTAAATACTCTTTTAAATTAAAAATAAAGAAACAAATGAAACAAAGCTAGATATAAATAAGGTTTGATTCAGTGAGCTAAATAAAAGAAACTAACAAACTAACAAACAGACAGGGGACTGAATAAGAAAATGATGTGCTAAATTTACATTATGTTCGAGGTGAAAAATACATTTAAACAAATTTAATTCAAAGCAGCAATCAGAAAGTTTGAAAATAAATGTTCAGTATTTATTTAAAGCTTTTGCCACAATGAAAAATTTTTAAACATAAAAAAGTACACATAAAATAGATATTATATATTTGGTAAATAGAAATTTAAAAAAAAAGAAAGAATAGAAAAGAAAAGAAAAAACAATAATAATAATAATAATAAATCTTTTTTTTTTCTTCGTTTTTAAGTTAATAAATTTGAAATATTTCAAAAAATTAAAGATACTTTTTGAAATGTTTTATTTTGTTGAAAGAAATTTAGCCTTTTCAATTTTCTTAAAAATAAAAAGGTTTTAATGAACAAAAATTTTTTAATGAACACACTTTTGAAAAAATTCAATTTTCAATAATTATTAAAAAAAAAAAAAAAAAAAAAAAAATCATTCAAGCATGATCTATGTTTATTTACCAAAAGTTTGCTTTTTCTTGTTTTTTTCTTCCCCAGAAAAAACTATTATGAATTAACCTAACCACCACAAGAACTTTTTTTTTTTTTTTTTTTTTTGGGGGGGGGGGAGGGGGGGGGTCGTAAACCTGGTGTCACCGACTGAATTTCCTAAAATTCTTTTTGTAAGTATTGTAAAATATTTTGCACCATTATTTGCTCAAATTTTTACATAAAATAAAAAAAACTTATTTATTATTTGAAAAATAGAGAAAATATGTATACATGTAAGTGTTACACTTGAAATCTATGTACCCCTTGTACAAGACAATTAAATCTAACTTCATTAAACTTCTTTTGCAAAAAATATAACCTAATTGTAAGTTCTCCTGCTTTAAGATATCACAATGTGTCAACTCATTAAAATTCCAAAAAAATTTACTGATATAATTTTATTTTTATTTATTTTATTGTTATTTTTATTGTTGTTATTATCATTTTGGCAATTTACCATTTATTCTTATATTTAGTTTATTAAGTATTTCTATAACCTATATTATTTTATAACATAATTTATGTCCCCAGTTACATTTAGCATATACTATAAAAATTCTTAACTGCATTCAACTGTAACTGTATATTCTTAACTGTATTCAAATTAATGTGCCAACCAAGTCTCTTAGAAATAATCCTTTATTTGTCACTCTATTTGTAAAATATAATTATATTGGTAATTTTTCATTATATAAATTTTACAAAATTTCTAATGAGCTTTCTGTGGATTTATATATTTTTAACATGTCTTTTACTGTTTTTAAGGCTAAGTGTTTTGACCTTTTAAATTCATAACATGTATTTCTTTTCTTTTTTTCTTTTTTTGTCTATATTTGACGCATTGTATTATAGTTTTATTCATGCAACACTGTAATTGGATGTTTCTGTAGTGTGCGTTTCTTTAAATAAATAAATAGAATTAGAAATATGAGCAGTTTTAACAAATAAATTTTAACTGCGCATGCGCAAGCTTTTAAAATATTTCATTTGCTTAATTTTATATCCAAAAGTATTGAGCTGCTTATATGAAAGTCCTTATGTGCTTATATGAGCTGCTTTAGAAAGCTACTTACAGCTGGAAATTATTCTAATAATGAGGATACAAAGTTTACAAAAAAGAAAAAAAAAAATCAGTTAAAATATTATGCTAAATATTTAAATCTTTTTTCCGTTTTATAAATAGCCCCTTCATATTAAAATTAAACAATCTAGACTTTATTATATTCAGATCATTTTTACCAATTACAATTCCATTATTTTCTTAAATCCTTTGTAGATACAAAATGCTATTGGAATGTGCTTTATAAAAACTTTAAAAAAAAATTTCATTATTACTGAAGTTATATAAGTAATCAAAACAATAAATATATATTTTTTTAGATCCATAAAAAATAATCATTATAAAATAATGTAAAGATATTGATCAAAGAGTAAGAAACTACAAAAACATCAAAAAAATTAATTTTTTGCATTAATTTCGTGTTGTAGCCTTGGGCAATATGGCTTCTAAGATAAGTTATTATTAATAAAGATGCAAATGATTCAGTGAAATTTCTTTAAATTTAATGACATCCCTCATAATCAAAAATATTTTTATTGATCCTTTGGAGTAAAAATAACACATTTTCCTTCCGTGTAAAAAACAATACCTGCAAGTTAATTTCAGATTCTTGACTAGTTACAATTTTTGTACATTATATATATATATATATATATATATATATACAGTGAAACTTGGATAATTCGAACTTGTTTAATTCGAAATTCTGGATAATTCGAGTTTTTTACTCTGTCCCTTGAATTTTGTATTAAAATAATGTTAAAAAATCATGGGTAATTCGAATTTTATTTTGGATAATTCGAATTTTTCATGCGATTAACTTTAAAATATTATAGTAAAATTTTTTCCCAAGATTTTCTCAGCTAAAATTGCATTATTTATTTTAATAGTCTTTCAAAATAAGGATAAGGAAATACAAGAAAAGCCCTTACCTAGTGCATCAGAAAATATGGTGTATATACATGAACTTCGAGGGATTTTTGAATTGAAAGTCATGTCTGATGTAGAAGATTCTATTTTTGTATCAACTGATAGGTTGAAGTCATATGCTATGACACAAAGATTGTACTTGAAGAATTATATGTAGTATATGTAATTCGAATTTTTGGATATTTCGAATTTTTCTCAGGTCCCTTCAACTTCGAACTATCCAAGTTCTACTGTATATATATATATATATATATATATATCAGTGATCTTGTATCTGTTGCTTGGCTTCTACTATGCTTAATAGATCATCTTTATTATATATATTAATGTCTTCTTACATTTTCATTTATTTAATTTATTTTTTTATAATTTATTTTATTAATGCAAATATGAGTGCTTTTTAAGGAATGCGGGTAAGCAAAAGCAAAATATTGTTAAAAACTGTTTTAAAATATGATTTATTATTTATTTAAATGTATAATTATACAATATATTTTTTAAAAAATATATTATTTAAATCTTCTATCATTAATTAATTTTGCATCATTTATTAATTTAAAAAATAAAACTTTTTCTTAAAAAAATAAATAAAACATTATAAAACATTATAAAACATTTATATTAAAATAATATAAGTAAAATTCATTACTAAAAGCATAACCTAATAAAAAGTTGAGGGAAGTGTATTTATGGATGCATTCATTACGTATATGAAAATCAACATTTACTTTTTCTATTATAAAAATTATTAATAGACAGCTGTATTGAATCTTAGACTGACTTCATTGCTGCACAAATGAATTTACTGCAATTTTCGGTGTATAATCCGCAGATAAGGTGTGTCATTTCTCCACCAGAAATATTATTTAACAGAAAAATCTGCAGTTTTCGAAAAAACAACTCGTACAAATATAATTTTACTTATCAATTAAAATTTTTGGTGCAAAATTGACTTATTTGACCTGCGGATTATACGCTGAAAATTACTGTTACTGTTGTCTTAAAGAGATACTGGTTAAGAAATTCTTAAGAAAATTGTTCTACAAAATATTAAGAACTACTTTAACTTAGAAAAAAGTTACAATTTCTATCTATTATTTAATACTATGTTTGTCATTAATACTTTTAAAGTAAGTCAGTTCTTAAATGATTACAAAGTTAAATTCGTGAAGTTTTCAATTTTATCAAGATAGCATAAGATACACGTTATATATTGATAATTTAAATCTCCTTATACTTGTTCTTGAGTGGTAGTTAAGTATCTACTAATAATTACAAGATAAAAAGAACTTTTTATATACCACTTTTATAAATTTTCTGTTGAATCATATAAACTTGACAATTCTATACATTAATAAATACTTTTTAATGAATTATTTCATCACCTTGAAAGAAAATGATCAAATGCATAATAAAGAAAGCAATTATAATAAAATTTCAAACATTTATTAATTGAATAAAAGTATTTAAAAAATGCATTGTCATCGTGTTCTGAGCTATTCTAAAAATTTCAAACGTCTAGCTAGTCGGGAAGTTAGTTAAAAATCGATTGCAAGATTTGTACTGGAAAACAAACAAACAAGAAAGCGAGTTAATAAAAAACATGGTAAGTTAAAAAATAATAATAATAAATAATAATAATTAAGTTGAATTTTGAAATAAAATGATTTATAATAATTAGATAACTATGAAAAAGTAAGGATAATTTTCTGTATCTTTCATTTAATTAACATTTTAAATTATATATATATTAACATTTTAAACTGCAATAAAATATAATCAATATTACAAATACTATTTTATGTTACTCTTTTTAAGTAACATTAAATTACAATCCATTTATTTAGTTCTTTAATTTCATTACTGAACTATAAAACAAAAATTCCTTTCAGTCTTCCCTTTTTATTATTATGATTATTAAGGTAATTTGTATATGTATAAACTAATGTTATGTTTTGTTACTTTTATGAAATATAAGAAAGAATTCATTTGCGGTATATGTAATATTATTTTTATGCAGTTTTAGAGAGCACATTAATAACTTTAATGTATTATAGAAAGTTTGAAAAATATGATAATGTCTAAAATATTTAAATTCTTAAGGGACATGGATGGAAAAATTTTTGTTTCAAAATTCATTTTTGATAAAATTTCAAGAGATATTGAAACCCATTGCATAAATTTACAGGTGTATTAGAAAAGTAAAATATAAACCAAATACAAACATGGATAAATAAACAAACCAATCTTTTGCATTCCTTAACTATAAAAGAGTTTATTAAAAATATATATATTGAAAAGAAAGTGATGTATTTAGTATACAGGAGATGTTTTTCTGAAGAAAAATAATTTGTCCTGATTCCCTCCTCACATCAAACATAAATCGTGACGTCATTACAATAGTTACTATAGCAACCCGCTCCCGAAGAATCCCAAATCATTCGATATTCCTTTTTAATAAGGGGCGCAAGACTTTCTTGAATCTCTCGGGATAATGCATTTTCCTAAGCAACCCTTTTTGCTTCAGGGTATAAAATAAAGCATCTACTCCCATGTTTCGTACTTTTTTTTTTCCTTTTCTTTTATCAACTACTAATACCGATGAGCCGCTCCTTAAGGAATTGAACTCTGGTGAAATTACTTTGTCCAGAAATTTTGCGCATGCGTGAAGAGCATAGCGAAGGATATTTATTACTGTAAAGCTCAGATAATTTAAGCATTTTCGAACCATGTTGCCAACCTTCAAGATAAAATAAATAATGAAAAAAAATTAATGGAAATTTTTGAAACTGGAGTAAATGGTTATACATTTTAGAGAGTGATTGTTGTGTTACGGTAAAGCCAAAAGAAATATTTAAAGTGCCCATTTACATGAATACATGTTTTTTTGTAATGAAAGCATTTAAAAAATATGAAGAAATAATTGGCATCGCAAATTTCAGAAATAGCATTAGTACTTACTTTTTAAGTACGAATGATGCTTATTATCTCTCATTATAAATATCTCTGCTTAATGTACATGCTAAAATGGTAATTATGCTTTTACAGGGGGCCATCTTGAAATTGTACTATTGTATAAATTGCACAAATACAGGAAAGTAATAAAAAATCTAAATAAATCAAACAATGCGTCGCTAAATCAAAAATTTACATCAAAGCATGAGAAACCGTTTATCTGCAATTGGTAGAAAATGAAATAACAATAATATGAATAAATGAACATAATATTGTAACTTATTGTGTAGGGGGTATAATATAATTTCCCATGCTGTCATCTGTCCATGTTAATATATATCTACCGGATAACAGTATTTAAAGTTTTACGAACAATAAATAAAAATACGTAAGACAACTTAAGACTGTGTCTACTCTTAGAAATTTTTTAAAATATTTTAAATAATAATAATATAAATTTTCCTTCAAAAATATTCAAAATCATGAAATGTTTTAAATCAAAATGTCAGCAACTATTTTATTATTATTGTTATTATTATTAAACATAAAACCAATATATCCTTCCTTTATATATATATATATATATATATAATTTAAAAAAGGATTTTTAAATATTTTATTTAAAATACTTCTGTGCTAGTTTTTTTTTTTTTTTTTTTTTTTTTTTTTTTATTATTATTATTATTATTAATATTAAAAATTTAGGCTAAATTATAATCTATAAAATTGTATCCCTTTAAAAAAAATTTAAGAAATAAAACAGGCCTTAAATATTTTACAAATTATTTTTAATATTACAAGAAATATTTAAATTAATAATACAAGTGGATACACATTTCACAGATTTTGGAAATTTTAAAAAATATGATTCAGTAAACTCGATTTTCCTTGCTTTTCCTGCAATTCATAAGCGTTAAAGCACGCTTTAATGTATTGACTTAATATTTTGCTTAAAATATTACTACTGGGTGAAACTTTTAAAAATGCATTCGTATGCTATATATCCAACCTCCTAAGAATTTTCTCAGTCACTGAAAAAATTTCGCAACAGAATAAATATCAATTAAAAGAAAAAACTTCAGGCATAGGCATTCGTTATTTATATCAAGATACGTTTAATTCACAATAAACCATGAATATTTTAAATTTTCTTCAGTCTAAATAGAAACAATAATATAAAATATAATTTAAACATTTCAATCATATAAGAAATTATGGAAAACATTTATAATGGTATTTAGTCAAAGAATCTTAAATTTGATAGGCTACAGGTACATTTTCGCTTGAATATCAAAATAACTAAAAATATATCAATTTTGAAGAATTTAATAGCCACTATCCAATTTATTTTGAATTACTTTTTTGACATAAAAAGCAATAAACAATTTAAACTGCAGTCTGAAAAAATGATTCTTAACTAATGCACTGAAGAATATGGTTACTATATAAAAACATTTTACGAAATCTTACACTTTAAACAGCTTTTTACAAATTACCTAGAGACATCTGTGTTTAAATTCAGTTACGGTTAATGTTGTAGATTGAAGTAAATAGTTCCAATCAACTAAATCGTATTGAAAGAAAGTCTGACACATTCGTTTTATTAAAAGAAAAGATTTTTTTAAATAAGATATATCAAACCGTAGTTCTACTGCTTACTTAAAATATTTCTAAATCATTACTCCTGAAAAATCTTTTTGTGATAAATTTAATTCTATAAATCAAATATGAATCCAAAAATTGCATTAAAAGACATATAATAAACAAAAGATAAAAAACCTTTGATTACTATTTTTCTTTGAAGTCTTAAATGGACAAGGGATGGTGAAAAATGTAAAAATCGATTTAATTAAAAATATCCAGATAGTCATTAAGAAAGGTATAAAGATATGCAATATTTTTAAGATTATATAATTCTACAGTTTCTCAAACATTATTTATAAACTCTTTTAAGATTTTAAACTTTAAATTTATTTTTCCTAAGTTCTAAATTTCAGAAATAACGAGGTAAATTTTTATACCTTTTTTAGACAAAATGTTTGCCGAACACAATTGCTACCTCTTTTTTTTTTTTTTTTTTTTTTTTTTGAAATAACTCCTTTTGTACTTTAATACAAATTAAATATTCATAAAGAAATGTAATAAAATACAAAATATTTAAAAAATATTTAAAAGTAAAAAATACATTATTTTTATAAGTTAGAGGGGGGGGGGATTTCCTTTTAGAAACTTTTTTTAACCAATATAAATTGAAAATAATTAAATTAAGAAACTATTTTCACTTTTAATTTTCAATTAATTATCTATCCGTTTGCTTAAAAAAAAAAAAAAAAAAAAAAAAAAAAATGCCATTACGACATTTTCTTTAACATGCTAGATATTTTATTACTTTACCACATTAGGGAAAAAAAAAAAGTTTTTTTTTTTTTTTTAAATAAGAACTCAAGATCAAGGTTCCCTTTTTATCCAAAGACAAACCACTTTAAGGCAAACTCTTACGCAAAACCTTCAACCTTACTCTTTTCTTAAGAAATGGGACAAAAAATGCCCTCTGGAGGCGATTCTTCATCAAAGTGAGGACGCGATGTAAATCGAGTGGAGACACTGAGAAAAGGGTTCAAGGGTGACAGAAAGGGTTCGATACGTTTGTTTGAAAGGTTCGATTACCTCTGAGGTTCCAAAGGGGTGCTGCATCCTCACATATTGCTAAAAAGTTCGTTTACCTGGTAATGTACCGTGAGAGAGAGGATGTAGAAGAGGGATACGAACGGATGTGCTGTGGAATCTTTTATGTTCAAACGTTGCTCGATGGAATTGGATTCTTTTTTCAAATAAATTACAAAATTCTAATGTCAGAAACTATTTGTTTTAAAAAAAAAAGCAACGAAAGCTTGTTACGGGAAATAAAGACCTTTTTAAATCTCTAATAATAATACTTTTATGGAGAAAACAATGTCTTAAAATAATTTTTAAAAGTTATCTTATTTAAAAATAGTAAAATGGATATAATTTTTTTTAAAAAACAGTTTGCTTTAAAAAAATAAAATAAATGAAAAAACTAACTCTTTCTAATAAAAAATGTATATTCGTATGGATTATTTTTAAATTTCGTGCTGATGATATAAAAGAAGTTCTTCGTAAAAATTTAAACTCTAAAGAAAAAAGCTTATTTCAGAGATATTTTAACATCTTTTATGTTTTTTTTTTTTTTTTTTTTTTTTTTTTTCATTAGTTAAATATATATATATATATTAACAAAAGTGCAGTTTTAAATTTTATACTTCATGAAATATTAATATATGATTTGGAAAAGTTATATAGAGACAGAGTACTTGTAAAGCCCCAAAGGCATATGAAGTGATATCAGGATTATAGTGGTATCTATTACTATATATTCGTTTACTAGACACCCAAAAAAACTTATCTTTTAGGTTAAAAATATTTTAAACAAACCGAGAAAAAAAATTGAGATAAATAAATTAAAAAAATAAATAAATAAACCCTTTCCAATGTGAGATAGAAAGAGTTAACCGACTGTTAATAAAGCATTTTCTCCTTATGCTTACTACTAGCCAAAAAATATTTGCTGAAAAGAAACCACACTTTTTAAACCTTAATAACATTTGTTAATTTATGGTGTTTCTGTTTAGATCCATAAAAATATAAATACGACTGATTTCTGAAACTTACAAATTAATTACAAACCTTTGAAATAAAAGTCTCTATGATGCAATATATTTTCAAATGTCTATAAATGCCTGATGAATTTATCAAATGATTAATTTTAAATGTATTATTGCTAACCGGCTAATAACACTATTCAATAATAAAATTATAAATTAAGTAAAAGTATAAAATTTGTAAGAATTCAATGCTATTGAAAACAAAAATGATCATCAAAAGGGAAATTAGCTCTAGTTCTTTTTTTATAAGTATTGGTTGTAGCGAATTTTACTACAATAAATGTTGCAGAATGGTAAAAAGAATTCACACATTTTCTTTTAGCTTTTACTAAACTAAAGAAAATTTTCAATAGGTAAAATAGATTATTATTGTTGTTTGTTTCTATTTTATTATTGAATATTTACATCTAATCTCTGGTTATCATTTGTTTGTAGCTTGATGATACTTGTTTCTGGTTTTACAATGCCTTGAGTTTATACAAACTTTCCTTCCTATAAACAATTATTAATGTTAACACTATTTTGTCAGACACAATCTATCACACTGGTGATTGAAGGGACATAAAATCGTTATTTTACTTGTCGAATTGAAAATCAAGATAAGTCATAGGTACCTTATATTGTGTGAAACACTTGTGACTATAACTTACATAATTAGAATAATGGAAAACCTCATTCAGTGCTGTTTACAGTGACTATGATTTGTAAATTTACAAATCATTTAGTAGGCTGCTTATTCTGATTATGATACCACAAATCCAGCAAGTTAATCTCTAAAAGGAACATAACCCATCAAAATCTAAACACTTCCTCAGCCAGTCTCAATAAATGAAATCGCAATAAATGTAGTTATTTAATCACTTTTTATGCATTTCTGCTGATGTAATAATAGTTTGTCACCATCAAAATTCACAATAAAAGTAAAGTTTCTTTTTCCCCCCACTTTGTAAACATGATTTGTGAATTTAATTAATTTTAATTATCCTCATCCCTTATTACGCATATTAAAACTAATTTTCTAGTCATGTGGCAATATTCTGTCTGTTATTTCATGGTCATAGAAATATTAAATAAATAAATTAAAAAAAAAAAAAAAAAAAAAAAAAAAAAAAAAAAAAAACCTCAGTTGAATGGTTGTACAGAATTTGTAATCAAAATTTGTTGAACAGGGAAATAAGCCAGCAAATGCTATATATCTTTTTCAGAATTTAGCGATAACGGTGTGTTTCTAATAATTTTAAGTTAGTATGTTATTAAACAAAAGTTTAGTATTTTACATTCAAAGTCAATAAATAAAAATGTTAGCAAAGAAAGTACAGTGAATAATTAAGATAAATAACCTATCCACATATTAAAAAAATAGTAAGATTTTATTAAAAACTATCCCCTTTATCCAACGGTAATTGACAAATAATTTGTCTATAATTGACCAATTAAATCAATATAAACTCGTGAACAAATCGGGTACCTCGATGAAACCCAAGTTAGAGAACTTTTCTTCTCCCCCCGCCCCCCTCACCATCAAAACAAAAATAAATAAATAAATAAATAAACACTTTGTGTTTCTAACTGAGTAATAACGTAACTTGTGATCTTATAAAAGAGTCTAAAAGTCTCCTATTTCACAAAAATAAAATAAAATAAAATAAACTTTCGGACAAATTTATTTATTTACAAGACAAATCATCCGAAAGTACTACAATTTTCTTTTACTTTTAAATATGTATTATCAAAGGTATGTCTACAAATATAAAAAATTCAATTTCCAAAAAAATTACACAAATAGCTAACAAAGAGCCAAAATAAAATTTATGTTGCAGAAATTATTAAAAAATTAATCATAAAAAAAAAAAAAATCGCAAAATTCAAGACAATTTATTAAATTCCTCAGCAATATTCATTATATTAATTATTTTCAGACTTCATAAATATTTTTACTTCACTATTAATAATTTTAAAC
This sequence comes from Salticus scenicus, assembly GCA_963930645.1. Lineage (NCBI taxonomy): Eukaryota > Metazoa > Arthropoda > Arachnida > Araneae > Salticidae > Salticus > Salticus scenicus. The sequence goes on along the minus strand of OZ005655.1, from coordinate 185,766,876 downwards.
AGGTTGTAAAAAACACTGGGAGAATTTCTCACCATCACTTTCCTCTGAATTCTTTATCAAATACAGTTTATGTTTGTTTTCTGAACACATTTCATTCAATTTAATGTATTAAAAATTTTTCAAAAAGTATATCTAAATGCTTTGAATTTTTATTTCAAGAAAAATAAACTGTATTTCAGTGCATTAATTGAATGCAAAAATTACTGTTTTCCATGAAAAATAAAAATCACTTTAAATATAACATGAAAGGATTTACAAAAGAGCAAATAATATATTAAACTCATTTTATAAATGCAATTAAAACACTTTATGCCACTTATTAAAAAGTTTTCAAATTGATTAAATTCTACATTAATACATTCGCCATGTTTTTGTAAATGTAAAATCCTTTAAAATATGAATAAATTACATCTATATTACATTATTTCATAATTAAAGACTATTCTATCTTAAAATATTTATTAAAAGTAAACTTTTTAAACATAATAAATAAATAAATAAATAAATAAATAAATAAAATATGTCTCTTAAACTAAAGTAATACATTATCTTAAAATTATTTGAATTTAATAGAAAATTTTTTATTAAAATTAACTTTTTCAACGAATAAAATAGCGTCTTAAATTAAAATTATACATATCCTTAAAATCGTTGAATTTAATAGAAAAATTGTTTAAAAATTACAAGTTATAAACATATTACATGCGTTTTAAAAGCAAAAATCTATAAAATTTGTTCTCAAAGAAATAAATTTAACATAACCAATAACTTAAATTCCTAGCATTGAAAAAACATATTGAAATGTATATGTATGTGTTTATAATCTTTAAACATATTCATAACTAAAGCGATCCCAATTCAGCTTTAAAAAAAAGCATGGATTTTTATTTGTCTGTTTGTTTTTATTTGCTACGAAGTAATTTTAATTGGCAAATATTTTAATATTTCTACTTTTATTTATTCTTTCTATAAAAAAGCAGGTCTACGAGAAATTGCACAAATTATTTTCCTCCCTAATTATTTTTGGAAGCATAAATCGATAGTTTGCGTTTCTTAATGTTTAAAGTACTTCACGGTTTACTATCATTTTTTTCTGCTGATTAGATGTAGTTTTCTGTTTTCCCCAAACTATATATTAAAGATTTTCTGAACATCCAATTACGCATATTTAAAAAATGCTTTAATGATATAGTAGGATGCATTTATTTGTTTATTTATTTAGCTTTTTTTTTTTTTTTTTTTTTTTTAACATGAAGTAAAATTCTAAGAAAATTTCTACAAAATAATTAGTTCAGCAAATATTCCCTATACTTTTTTTTTCTTATTTTATGTTTTAAATATCTTTAGCAATCGTATTTTCTACCTTGTAGTTTTAATCTATCAGTTTATTCTATAATAATAAAGTAAACAATTTGTTTGTCTTTTATTTCTTTATAACGAAAAAAACCTGTATTAAAAGCTTGCTTATTTTTCATTTTTTAATTGATTTAGATTTTTTTAAAGGTTGCCTTAGAACTAGTCTTTAGAATTTACCCCCAAGGTTTTTACAGCACATATATTTTAAACGTTGCATAATTTCAGTCTCTAAATCATCATATAGAATAAAATGGAAATCCCAAGAAAATGTAAAATATTTTAATGTACAGTCGGTAACAAATGTCTCCGAACACTAGCAAAATTTCCTATGTAATGAAAAGTACACTTAATACAGTTTTGTTAAATAAATACTTGTCGAATCCTGTTTTTGGTCAGTCTAACAACAGAATTCGACAAGGATTTATTTAACAAAACAGTATTAAGTGTACTTTTTTTATATAGGAATTTTCGCTATTGTTCGGAGACTTTTGTTACCGACTGTATCTTAAAAATGTAAAATATTTTAATTATTTATTATTATTATTTAACAATATGCATGCGTATTTATATACATGTATAGATAGAAATGTAGATAGATAGGAAAGATGAAGAAAGAGAGTCTGAATCAAACTGCAAACTATTATTCACCTCTTTTTTTTTTTTTTTTTTTTTTTTTTTTTCTTTTGGCTTAATGTTATTATTTTTTTTCTTGCAAATCTTCATAAGTTTTATATATTTTTAGAACTACTACTACTACTACTACCAGTAGTAGTAATAGCAGTAGTAGTAGTAGTATTTAAGAAAATAAATATCACTGGGATTGAACTCATTAGAATATTTTTAAAAATTGCTAAAATTTGATAAATTTATTAATGAATATATTTTTTAAGTTAAAGTTGAAAATGGGTTTAATCGTTGCCATCAAAACATGTCTCGTAAACGTATAAATAAGCCTTACGTATAAACAAGGTGATTCCTAGACTAATTTTTAAGTGAAATAGCATTTAACTCACTAGGCTTATACTGTATTAATTAAATATGTAATAATTTATAAGATAAGAGAAAAATAATATATTATAATAGTAAAACTGATGCACTAAAAAAACAAGGTATTTGTTAAAAGTGAAGTACATCACAATAAGTATTGAGATAAATTGCTCTTCCTAAAATAATATTATTTTGAAGTTTTATAGACTGCCATAAAAATGCCATTAATGTATTACAAAATTGCACTAGAGATAGTAGCCTTACATATGCTTTATCGATTCAAAATAATTTAAGCATTATAAATGAATACATTTGCATCAAAAAGCAATGATCGTATTTATTTTTGCTTAAATTTGTATACTTTATTGCAATAATATTAAAAATATTTTCATTTTCAAAAGAAAAAGAACACAAAATGTAAATGAATTTTCAGACTCAACATGTGCTTTAATTTTTCAAATAGAATTATTTTACAAAAAGTGCATTAAAAACTGCTTTTATAAAACCTTCTTTAAATGGAAACATAACATTCATTGAAATAAAAACAGTTTTTGATTCATTAACATTAATGTTAAGGTAATTCATTCACTACTTTTTTTTTTTTTGCTATTTGTATAAGCGGAGCTATATTAAAAAATTAGATTATAGAAAACTTTCTTGTGTTATCCATTAAGCAAGGAGATTTTTTTTTTTTTTTTTGTATGTATATTTATTTGTACAAATATATTTATAAACATTTTCTAATTTATTTATTTGTCATTTGAAAAATATAACAAAAGAATAAAATACAATTTATAAAGCAAATTACCTCATTCTTATAAGTAATATCAAAATTGATAATAGATTAAAATTTTATAGATTTTAACTACTTAAAGCATTACTGACATATTTGCAAAACAACATTATCTTTGTTTTTTAATACTATTAGGAAATAAAAATATTTTGATCATATTTTTTCTTAAATTCTAGTTTAGTCGATAAAAAATTAAAACTGTTTTTTTTTTCTTCAAGTTTTATATACCATATTTCAAATTCATGATAAAATTAATTGACGTAAAATTTTTACAAAAAAGAAAAAAAATTCTTTTTTTTTTTTTTTTTTTCTTTTTTTTTTTTTTTTAATCTTATTCTTATGGAATGTATTATATTTGTCATAGATCTAAATTAAATTTTGCATAGATAGACTTAGTTTTTATTTTATTCTTTGTATTTTGTATTTATATATATGTATGCGTGCGTGTAAACAAGTAGACATTTTTTTTTTATTCTGACAAACATTAACACATATTTTTTAAGTTTAATATGGATTAAACATTTTAATAACAGTACATACAACTTTTATGCACAATATTTACTGTAGAACAATTCTAATAGTTTTATAACTAAAATGTGACCGAACTATGTATGTTCCGAGACCAAAAAGCGACGATGAAGACTTTAACACTTTTCAAACAATATGAAAGGTAAGATATGTGACTTAACTATGACGTCATAAAGTCCTATTCTGAGACTAGATTCGTGAAAAGGGAAAGAATACTATATATATATGTATATATTGAAGCAGTGTATGATACGCCTGTTTAATTCTTATGCACATATGAACTTGATGCATTTTTTGTAATTAATATAGTATAGCCTCTTAACTTTAAAATATTTTATATGAGTCTCCCACGGAATGTTATTATAACAATTGTCTCTAAGGACAGTCACCAAATGACGGTCACGTAAAACCAAGTATATATATATATATATATATATATATATATATAAATAATTAATAATTGAACTAAAAATAAACTAATGTAAATAAGTTATTGAATGTGGAATGTGGAATAGATTGTTAATATTTGTGCCATCGTCTCATACCATTGCCTACATAAAATTACTTATGCTTCCTTTTGAAATTTGAAATCTTGTTGCTTTGTTTGCCGTGTGTATGTCTCTTTGGTGAATTGCTTGACAAACTATTCTTCGTTCTCATTCTTTGCTTCTACTATCATAAGGATATTATATATATATATATATAAAGAAATATTTAATTAAAATAGAATATATGATATGTATATATTTTAAATTTGCCAAATTAAGGCTTAATAACAAATTAATTTTAATTTATACACTAAGTGCATAGCTGCAATTGCGCTTATACTATGTGTATTATTCTTAATTTAAAATATAGCAATATAGAAAGAAAGAAACAAAAGAAAATAATTACAAATGGGGCATTTGTGAAGTCACTGTGAATAACATATGTCTATGCACTGATCTATGAAACAACTCAATAAAATTTTTCATTCAAATATTTCTGAAAAGGATGGGTAAAAGATGTAGAAAAGTACAAGAAAGGTTGGTATGAATATTAGTACATTTTTATAACAGAATAGGTTTAGTTAATACTGTGTTATAAAACAAGAAAACATATGCGAAATAAATACTTCAGTTAGAAAAAAACTGAATCACAGAAATTTCCTAAAATTTAATTGCAGAATAATCCTGTAAAACTAAAAAAAAAAAAAAAAAAAAAAAAAATCGATAACAGTAAATAATGTTATTAGTATTGAATAATATTTATTATTTAACAGTAATTAGCAGTATATATATATTTAGTGTTCTAGTACATCAAGCATAACAGGTGTAGAAGAAAATGCAATAAAGTAATTTACTATTATTTTACTTTTAAAAAAATATTGATAAATATTATATGTACAATAATGATATAACTCTTTCTTACCCACAAGCAGGGAAGACATCCACTCCATGGAGGATCAGAATTGTGATGGCATGTCTCCAGACCATCTTTATGGGTGAGTCCCAGACCGTCGCCAATTACCCAATCCCGTGCACTAGTGCGACGCTAAACCCAACCTACTACCTACTACCACTTTCTAATCCGTATGTGGTAAAGTTAGGCTGACCAGATCAAAGTACCTTTATAATAGAGAAGCGTTAAAAATTTCTATAATTATCCAATTATGGATGTATTTTTTCATTCCTAATAAATAAGGACTAAAAATAAAGTATTAGTGATTAATAATTTATTTTCTACAATTTTTTAAAACTTAGAAAAATGCCTTCAATAAAAAAGGAAGCCCCCATTTGTCCCCAGAAAATGGGGACGTTTGGTCAGTATAGGTAAAGTGCCAAAAATTCGAAACTAAATTTTTGTTATAGTTATATATTTTGAGATCCATTTAAAAAATCACATTATTGGTGATTGCTCTCTATGTGGGAGTATTTGTATACCTGTTCTTGGATGTTCTTGTACGGGTATTATTAGAAAGTTGTACATTCGGTATCTTAAATCTGCGCCATATGGTGCTATTAATTGAATTTTCTTACTGAGATCGGGCAAATGATCAGTGCATAGGGTCATAGAAATTAGTTCAAATACATTTAGGCAAAATTTCTTGTTTGAAAATTTTAGCATATTTAAATTAACATACATTTTTTTTGTATGCAGAAAAGCATTTTTCCTGTAATCTATCGTAAAAAAAAGTTATTCATTATTTATTTACAGCGTGGAGTATATGATGAAAATAAGGAAAATTATTAGAAAATTAGTATTAGAAAATAAGGCTGTTAATATTTTTTTTAATTATTATTATTATTAAAATGCGGAGTAAAAAATGTCGTCTGAAAGCCAACCCAGTTTATTTTTTAATGAAATGTTGTCTGTTTCAATTTTATGTATGATTCATAGCCTTAAAAAATAATAATAATAAATTTTGGTATTTTATTTTATTTATTTATGTATTTATTTTAATGTTATTTGTGTTCTTACCATTAAAACCAACAGTTTAATATCAGCAATTAAAGTAATGTTTGGTTCTAAATAGTGTACGTTAAATATTTACGTTTTCTTAATTAGTATGATTATTTACTGTAAAACATAATCCTTTTAAGTATTTCTATTTTTAATTAAAGATTTCAATTACTTTTTTTTTTTTTTATCTTAGCTATATTAGTGGTATTTTGTTTTATTTTATTTATTTATTTATTTATTTCGAATTTAAACTACGTAAGAACAAATTCTGAGTTACATCTTTTTTTCTATTGCTGCTTAAGCTCTAAAAAAAATTAATTAAAAATCTCTCACAGGTTAAATATTATATCACAAAAAAACTCATTTAAAAAAAAAATTCTCAAATTTTAAAATAAACTAATAAAGTTTTTTTTTGTTTGTTTGTTTGTTTGTTTTAATTATCATTATTCATTTTTATTTATTTATTTATTTTAGTAGAGAAAAAAATCCGAAAAAATTCATCATTTCCAGTGAGGCCGTTTATATGTACCTTGAATTTATTATAATAACTACTCGTAGTCAGTCATGCATTTCAAACTTTTTTGACGACAAAGAGATAATGCTTCTTTACTAGATAACTTAATTATAATAAATAAAAGTATTACCGCCATATTAAAACATTGTGTTATTTTAACAATGAATAAAATTCTGATAAAAACCTGTATCAATAATGATGACAACATCCTGTTGTGTATTTACAAATTTTAACAAACTCAATGTTAATATTCATTAATCTTCCATAAAGTCAAGTTATGACGGGAAACGTTATATTTGATATTTTTGATATAAAGATTGCGGTAAAATATAATGCAACTATATGATCTTCGGTTTAAATTAAATTAACCATGAATTCCTTTAGATGCTTACCGCTATCTTTATACCCATGCGATTCATTTCTTTAATTTCAAAAGGATATAGGAATCGGATATGAAAAATTGTCCTTATCTGATTTCTTTGTTTAAAACGTACACATGTGCAATTTGGTAAAGGTTCAGATCTCACCATATGCAATTGAAAGGGATGGTTTTAAAAAATGAAAAATAATAATAATAATGACAACAAAAAATGTTTAAATAAGATTAGTTATTTAAATAGCCCATTTCTGAATATCTATAATAAAGATCTAAATAATATGAAGGTCAGGTTAAAAATTATGCTTTGGGTTAAAAATACTAATGCTTTGAGTTAAAAATTAGTAGATCGGTTATGTACCTTTTATGATAATTGTAAAATATTAAAAAGACTGATTTGGTCCGAGAAAGCTATATGAATAAATGAAACAAAGAGTTTATTCATTTATTTATTTTTTCAATTATGGAAATTATAAATGTTATACAAAATACATATTGCAAATATTTCATTTTAAAAGCAAAGGAAATTATGCAAAGTTGTTTGTTATTTCAACGACGATAACAGGATAACTGAAATTTAAACAAATAAAAGTTTTAAGAGATAGATCAGAGGTAAACTTCTAGATAGCTAATATAACACAAGTTAAGTTTAATTTAAAATTTCACCGACGATTTCTTTATGTGGTCTCAACGTGGTAAAAGTCTCAAATATGGTCTGAATCAAGATTTGTTGTCTGAAAATTGACTTATTGTGTGAAGGATGATTATTTAAGTAATGACAGTCAAAAGTAATTCATCGAAAATATTTATTAATTCTTTTTTAAATTGAGGAATCTATACAAGTTTGTGTATAATAAAAACAAAACAAAAAAGTTAGCAAAACAGTTTTTTAAAAAAAGTTGTAAATTTAGTTACACTGTCAACAATATATAAATATTGTAAGCTAAGTTAGCTGAGTATTATAGTACTGAATACTTAATGAGAATAGCATGAAAACGCGATTAATAAATAAATTATAGACAAATAAATACATATAAAAAGATGAAAATAAAAAAATATACTAATCAATGATTTTTTAATTATTAGTAAAGTATTTGTACATTCATACAAAATGTACCTGACACTCTACATATCGCTTATATCAAAGTACCTGTTACACAGAAAATACATGTCTAATGCAAAACCTACACATTCTGCATTTTAATATTTAGTTACACTGTCAAAAATATATAAATATTGTAAGCTAAGTTAGCTGAGTATTATAGTACTGAATACTTAATGAGAATAACATTAAAACGCGATTAATAAATACATTATGGACAAATAAATAAATACATATAAAAAGAGGAAAATAAAAATAATAAACTGATCAATGATTTTTTGACTATAAGTAAACTATTTGTACATTCATACAAAATTTATATGCCACTCGACATATAGCTTATATCAAAGTACCTGTTACACAGAAAATGCATGTTTAATGCAAAAACTACGCATTCTACATTTTAATACTTTATTATAAGTACAGAAGTATCCCATAGTTTTTACTGTCTAATCGTCATGGAACATTTTCAGAAGTTTAGAAAAAGTAGAATACTATATTTAAATGAAAACGGGCTATATTTTGAATCTAACATAATTTCAGTGTCATATTATTATTTGATTACCATCGTACTCTTACATTTTTATCCTCAATTTGATACCGAACTTCAGCTTTATATTCTAATACTCCTTAAAGTAAAATCAAAAGAAAACTAGTATGTTGTGGCCACCACAAGACTTTCTTCTATATTTTCCTATACATATTCAATCAGTAACAATATTAAAAAAAAAAAAAAAAAAAAAAAATACGATTTTTTTTTTTCTAAGTTTTTTTTTTGTTAAAAGTAAAAAAAATCGATAACTTTGTTTTAAATTATCACAGATTTATGGTTCAACCATTCGTTTTAAAGGTATTGACGAGATCTTTCGAATGATACCCATCTTCAAAATTTAACCCCCCTGGGGGGGGGGGGGGTACTTCCCCCCCAGGGGGGGAACCGATGCCCCCCCATGCACAATTTTTTTTTCCTAGTTAACTACTACTATTATCAATAATTCATATTAATTTTACAATCACAAGTTCACAAGTTTAAAATAACTCTCATTATGCCCATTTATACAGAATTTTGTCCTATAAAATGCGATCACAGCGCCACCTGTTGAGCTATTGATCCCCAAATCTAATGGGCACCAGTTCATGTCAGGGTGCAACTAAATACCAAGTTTGGTTAAATTTCATTCATTGGTTCGTGAGATACAGCGTCCACAAAAAAATGATACAGACACACAGACAGACAGACAGACAGACACACAGACAGACATTTTTTAAAAACTATCAATTCGTGTTCAGGACATCCCAAAACGTGTAGATCCGTCAAAAAACGGAGGTCGAAAATTTTCGCGAATCCAATACTTTCTCTATATTACATATAGAAGAAAGTAATAAAATTTAAAAGACATTTCACAAAGAAATTTTTAGAAAACAACATCTTACCTTATACGAAAATCGCAACACAGTTCACGTTTAACATTACAATATTTTTTTTTTTTTTCGTGCACTAATCCCTGATTCCAAAACATCAGAAATCACCTTTGACTATCCAAATTACGACAAAATATTTCTGGAACTTGCACTTAATGTGAAAATCGCAAAAAGCGCCATTCAATTCTCTATTCACAAGCAGACATCCTCTATAAAAATGTATTATATACTTAAAGTATAATCTATTTTACATCTAAAATCATTAGGTTAAGCCACATGCACCCAAAAACAACTCGACTCAACAGTTTTTCTCTGTAGGTGATTAATCGAAATCGAAAAAGTGAATCTGATGCCACACCCTTGTAATTCATTTGCTTCCAGTGTTCACTTATAGGATTCGCTGTACGTTCTTGGAATCTTGATATCTATTCAAATCAGGTAACATGTTTATAGGTGAGATTGATTTTCAACAAGAAGCTACAACAGATGTTGCAAAAATTCCATATGTATGAGATTGAAAGATATGTTTGCAAACTAACTTTCTGAGTGATCACACTGGTTTTTATAACCGAGTGTAATTTGTTAGTGACAAATTATAAACAAGCTCACATGAATTTTGATCTTCATTTTCAACAAGTAATTATAACAGATGTTCATAAATTTTATTATGTGAAAGATTTAAAGACGTAATTGCTGACTTACTATTTGAGAGATCTGTTCTTTAAAGCAGAATGCCGTTCGTTCACAGCAGTTTACAAACAAAAATTTTAACTTTGTTTCTATATGACGTATGTGTTACTGTATAATTTAAAAGCTTTGTGTGTATAAAATTTAAAGAGATATTTTTTCTTCTAAACATTGTATTCAATCCCTTTACTGATAATTTTTTGAATGATTATACTGCTTTATAGAACCGAGTGTAATTTGTTAGTGATAATTTAGAAAAAGAACCCACATGAATTTTTACCTTAATTTTAAATGAATAGGTACAATAGATTATCATAAATTTCATACGTAAAAGGTTTAAAGACGTATTTTCAGACTAATAGTTTAATTGATCTATTTTCCAAAACGTAAAATATAGTTCGTTGATAACATTTTAAAAGCAAAAATCCTTAAGAAGACATGGAGATTTTAAATTCGTTTTGCTATCACTTACAATAAACTTTGAAAGCTCTATGTGTACAAAATTTAAAAAGAATGTTTTTATCTATATTTACTTTTTCAATGGCTTTGCTGATTCTTTTTTGAATTATCATACAGCTTCTAAAACAAAAATGTAATTTATTTGTCAAATTAGAAAATGGCCCCACGTTAATTTTGAAATTTATATTCAACAAATAGTTAAAACACATTCTCTTCTTGAACTCCATATTTAAAAGATTTAAAAACGTATTTTCAGACTACACTTTTCGTTAGTTGTTTTTTAAACAGAGTGCAGTTTGTTGATAACAATTTAGAAATTAAAATCATCAGGAATAAAGGAAGATTTTAAATTCATTTTTACATGATGTGACTATACATGTGTACTTCAATGTGTGTGAAAATCAAGGAAAAATTTCTTAACTAAACGTTTTTTAATTGAATTTACTGATTATTTTTTGAATGATCATGATACTTCATAGACCGTGTCTACGCAATTAAAAAAGTTCAAACAAAATGACGGACAAATCTTGACAGCAAAGTTTCCAGAAAAGTTCATAAAAAAGCTTTTGGATCAATCATGGATGATGTATGTTTGTCACAACATAAAATTAGGGGGGGGGATACAACTTTAAATCAAATTCTTTGAATAAATTAGTAAAACAATAGTTTTTTTTATATCAATCGCTATTTGTATGAATGTAAAAATAAACTCTTTCATCCAATAAAAGTACAATTATATTTTCAATTTCAAATATGAAGTTATTCTTATATGACGTCACTTTTGAAGGGATTTGACTATAAAAATACAGTTTGATGGCAAATTTGAGCAAATTATGTAGATTAACGGCATTTCTCCTTAAAAAAAAATGCCAGTATTCCAAAATTATACTTTAATGACATCAATTTATGGGTTATGACCATTTAGCTAGTAAAACGCTCATCCTCATAAAATTATACGGTCAAATCCCCTAATTTTACAGTTTTATAGTGTAATTCTTTAGTGTTAAATTAAAAATGAACCTACATAGATTTTGAACTTCAACAAAATATTTACAACATATTCTCAAAAACATCATATGTAAAATATTTAAAGATATATTTGATGATTGACCTTTTGGGGGATTAGTTTCCCAAATCAGAGTGCAGCTCTTTGATGCCAATTTAGAAAATAAATTCTTTGAGAAGACATGGAGATTTTATTTTTATTTCAACTTGATATTACTATACACTTTGAGGTTTTGCTTGGGGGTGTTGCTCTACGGTACTTTTTTTTTTTTTTTTTCAAATAAAGTTTCATTAGTGATCAACTTATGGTCTAAAGTGCACTCTGAACTATACGAACATCAGTTCCTGAACCAGTATTCTAACCCGGCGACTAGCAATTGAAAGGCCAGAGCGCTAACTATTCGGTTACATTTTAAAGACTACATCTATAAAGAATTTAAAGAAAAATTTCTCAGTCAACTTTTTTCTTTTTCGAATACATTGCAAATTACTTTGTAATTAATATCATTTGATTTGCCCGTAGTTGATTCAATTTCCTGGATAAGATAGTAGAATTGATGATTTTTAATATGCATCATTATCAGAAAAGCAAAATCTTACAAAAAAAAAAGTATTCTAAATTACTTTGCATGCAGTAATTAAACTTTTCATGAATTCGTTGAAAATGTATAAGTTTTTCATTAATAATTAATCATTAATTGGTATTTTCTTTAATGCATTTTTTGGAGTTATATAAACATGAGTTTATGAAACAAAAATCCTTTCATATTTAGACTTATAGGAACATTAATTATATCTATATCATTTATTTATAAATACCATTTACAATTTTCTAAGTGTCAATAAGGTTGTTATTTCTTATCTTAACCAAAAATGTTTACTTCCTTGAATGTTAATGTAATCGTATTATATACATATATATATATATATATATATATATATATATATATATATATATATATATATATATATATACATACTCCCATTCAGTGTAATGTTGTAGTAGAAACTATTGTCAAATTCTACAGATTCACAAGTAAAATTGAAGTAAACTTCCATGTCGTTCTATATTGTCATTATATTATAATAAGGTAAACAAATAAATATAACCTGAAACGTTTATATATATATTCGTTTTGATTAGGTAGGTCATTGATGACTCTCCTCCATTAATCTAAAGCCATTAAAGATAATTAATGCGCCTAAATTTATCTTTTATATTACACAGCTAAAATTTTAAAGTTGTTGTCAACCAATAGAGACGCATTATATTCATTTCAATAGAATTTTAACCTATAGAACAAAATAACTACGAATATCTCTTAATATTTATTTTGTAAACAAAGCCCAAATGTGGGACCAGAACCAGTGTATATTCGAGCCACTCCTCGCATTCTCTCTGCTCCCTCTGTGCATTAGTATACTGACAGAAAAAAAATTTCGGTGCATTAAAATATGTAATAGGAACATATAAGTCAGTATTGGTATTCATTGGATACTTTTCAACACTTTAGGAAATCTTATATTTTAAAAAAAAAAAAAACTTTTTTTCTTTCTTTTTTTTTTTTTTTTTTTTTTTTTTTTTTTTTTTGCTAAAGTGCATAACTTTAAAAGCACTGTTGTATCAAAAAAGTAAAATTATACTTTTAAAAAATTAAAGAACACGCTTTTATTGAAATGTGAACTAAAAGCACAAAATATTTACCTTTACAATATTAAAATGCAGGTTAAGCGAAAATCGTGGGAGTGACACACCATAATATTTACATACTTTTAAATCTTTAATTAAAATAATTTAGAATTAAACAAAAACCATTTTTAAAAAATCTCCCCTGACTGGGCTCGTACATTAGACCTTTAGGTTCGTAGCCCGGAGGTTTACCTCACAGCCACAGCGTTCACGTAGGAAAAGTCTTTTTTTTACAATATAGATTTTTTGTTTACTCCCAGAGCGGTTACAAACATACATACAAACATGCATACAGGTGAAGCTGATAAAAGCGTGTTAAAAAAAAAAAAAAAAAAAAAAAAGATGATGATGAAATTGCAAAGTTTTATGTATATTTAATAGTATATTACAGCATTTATTCACTTTTTAGTAAGCGAATATTCTAGTTTTATGTTTGTTCATTTTTCTGTGTAAGACATAATTAGTAATCTTTAATAAAGTGAGATAATAAGTGGTAGTGTCTCATTTATATTAATAAGAGTGTAGTAACTCCGTAATTATTTTTTTTTTTTTCTAAAAATTAAATATTGGACCCTAAATGGTTAAAATATCCTGGACGAGTGTAAAGAGCCCTTATTTATACGATTAAAAACTAAACTTATATTGGATTCTATACTGAGGTTTAACAGTATTATTTTTAGGTTTATTTAATAACTTTTATCATTTTACTCCAATAACATTTCTATCGTCCAGACATTTAAATCTTTGCTTGAAAAATATCATATTGAACTCTAAGTTAACCAGTTATAAGCTTTATCCGGATTACGATAATGTAATTTCCTTTTTTTTTTTTTTTTAAGTTTTACATTTCTAAAAAATATTTGTTTTAAGAGCATCCATCAATTTATTCTAGCTTCTATCTGCTAGGAGTATTTACTTTTATTTATTTATTTTCAGAGCAGAGAATGCTATTGTTCAAGCTGTGAAAAGAACTATAAAAAATATAGCTTTGGAATTATTATTGTTATTTATTTTTGATTCCAAGAATTTTAATAGAGATAACAATTTCCTATTGTTTTAAATTTATCAATGCCATATTTACTGTGCACTATATTGCAAGTGCTCATTGTTCTTTATATTACAAGTTTACCATTTTATTGTCATTGTTTTGCATTAGCTTTTAGAAAGTTGACCACTAACCGAAAATTGGTTCTTTCGATTCCCTTTTCTAAATCGAATGTTTGCACTGATTTCAAATACGTTTTAAGCTGTACGTAAATTTTTGTTTAACCTTAGTAAGCTTTAAATCATTATACCTTGATTAAATTAACCATATTTTTCCTTCAAAAATCAATTCCTCTGAATTTCATTATGTATCATCATAAGCTGATTACCATTTTTCAATTGTAATTCCATGCAACATTTCTTTCAATTCTCAAATACTTTAAACTGTTTTATTCAAAAATATCATTTTAAAGTATTTCCTCTCTCAACAGAACTCAGAAATCTGGAAAAGTTTTCAGTGATAAAATCAAAGAGTGCGGAAATTCATTGCAACGAAAAGTACTGAATATTATATTATTCAGCTGAATCAGAAACCGGAATAGTGATTTTGATTTCTAAATAAACTGAAACGAAATAATCTAGATTTCATGGGAATGAGTTATGAAATTTATGCTATGTCATCTATACAAATTTTGTGCTTTGAAAGTTATAACAAATCTTTGCTTCCGACAGTTAAAAGGATGAGTTTTCGAACATGATTGAATGATATTTAAAAGTATTAGAAAGTTTCTAAAGCTAAATTATGCTTATACTTTTGTTAGAAATTCCTTTGATGCATAAAAATGTATTTGTGAAGAATTGACAATGTATGTGTATAATAATTTTATGGTATAAAAATGTAATGGCGCCGATTTCTCGCGCAAAATAGAAAAATTATGTAGTTTAGTATTTAAATAAGGAAAAATGTTTGAATGCATTATAATATTGCTGAATACAATTTAGGATATAAGAGGAAATTCAGGAGAAAAAACTCAAAAATTTTAGTCTTTTAGTTGGAATTTTGTTACATTTTTCTAAATAGCTTTTCAAACTAAGAATTAAAATAAATAATATTAAAATATAAATTTAATGTGTAATCGCGTATACATTTCTTAAAATTGTAGTTAAAACGTTATTATCATTCTATGATGAGTTAAATAACTTTTAATTTTGGAATATATCCTGCACACAAACATGTATATAAACATAATATATATTGATTTTGATATTTTCGTTTATATTTATTATTTTACGTAAATTAACTGTATCTTTTAAAATATTTATTATTCTGTATAAAACTAGAGTGGTTTATAATGACTAACAATTTTATTTAAAAAGTTTTTAATGTATTGATCTAACAAATTTTATTACATTCCTTTGTTTGTGTATATTAAGTTGCATTATCAAATGAGAATTTATAAATTTTGCATTTAGAATATATATATATATATATCTTTTAATTTCTCTCATTAAATATCTTGTTTATTTACATTCCATAGTTTAATTGCTGTTTCATGCATTACTGTTATATTTGTATTTATTTGTATTTATTTATTTATTTTTCATAGATATCTGTTTATGTTCTCTCTCTCTCTCTCTCTCTCTCTCTCTCTCTCTCTCTCTCTCTCTCTCTCTCTCTCTCTCTCTCTCTCTCTCTCTCTCTCTCTCTTCCTCTAAGTTAAAATCTGTTCCATATTTTTGTGTGTAGGTGTTGTTTTGTATCTATTAATTGCTGAAATTTGGGATTGGATTTTATTACGATATCTATCATTTACATATATATATATATTCATTACTGTAAAAATAAGTCATTAAATCTATAAATAAAAAATTTTCAGCGTACTTTGTTAATTTTTTACAAGGATTTTTAATCTATTTTTATAACATTTTAATATTTAAAAATTTATCTACTAGGTACCATTTCTGAGATGCTTTTAGAAAAATGATAAAAACCCAGTCTCTTACTTTTCATAATAATTAATTTTTCGTAAATTTTAGTACTGAAAATTATAATATCATTCTTCACATACTTCTTCTAAATAAGGTCATTAACAACATTTATTTATTGAATTTTACTGAAAATTATATCATTCTTCACATACTTCTTCTAAATAAGGTCATTAACTAAATTTATTTATTGAATTTTACTGAAAATTATAATATCATTCTTCACATACTTCTTCTAAAGAAGGTCATTAACAAAATTTATTTATTGAATTTTACTGAAAATTATAATATCATTCTTCACATACTTCTTCTAAAGAAGGTCATTAACAAAATTTCTTTATTGAATTTAAAAAAAAAAAAAAAAATCCCAATTGCAGTGCTACCACATATGACTTAATATATTCTTTTCGTACTATTATTCTCGTAAAATAAAATTTATAATATATTTATGCAGGTAAATTGCAGATTTACTTGTATGAATATATTGTAAATTGTTTTGTTTTGAATGAGTTGTATTTAAATATATGCCACTATTCTCGTAAAATAAAATTTATAATATATTTATGTAGGTAAAATGCAGATTTATTTGTACTAGTATCGCCCAGTGGTCGAAACTCGACCTTTTTTTGCAAAGCGAGGCAAAGCAAAGTTATTGACTTGTCCTAAACGGAATGCAGTTGTAACGCAGCTGCGGCAATTGTTTGCCGATATTCACTCTAACTGAATCAGCAGAGTTTTACTTAATATAACTATTTCTCTCTGTAGATGTTAGCCTTTCCTGAAATGAGAGAAAATCGCAACGTGAAAACGCCCCTTGTTGTGTGATACAGCCCAGAAGCTAATAGGTACCATGTCAAACCAAGGCCCAACAGAGTATCAAATTCTGTTAAATTAATTCGATTGGTTCATAAAGTACAGTGTTTGAATAAAAAAAAAGATATTTTTCAAAATTGGTCGAATTGAGTTCGGGAAATTTCAAAACGTGTAACTTTATCGAAAACCGAAAATCTAAAACTTTTCTGAATCTTATATTTTCTACTTATGTATGCAGAGGAAAGAATAATAAATCCATTTAAAAAAAAATAAAAATAAGTAGTCAATTTCACTTAATTAAAATGCAAGAAAATCTCAAAACGTGTAAATTTATCGAAAACCGGAAATCAAAAGTTTTTATGTATCTTCTACTTGCTTCTTCTACCCACAAATCTAGCAATAAAGACACTTTTTTTTTAAACTAAGTAGCCAATTTCAGTTAATTAAAACGTAAAGAAAGCTCAAAACATGTAAATTCAGCAAAAAACGGAAATCGGAATTTTTTCCGTATCGTCTACTTACACATGCAGCAGTTAGTAACAAATCCATTTTCCTTTTATTTAGTATATTAGTTGAATAATTATTGTTTAAATATCACCCTTTGAAATGAAATGTTTATGTTTACATTCGAAACTGGAAGTCTGCCATTTTTTTCTGGAGTTTTGTGATTTTAAATTAAAATTTTATCAATTTTACAGAAAAAATAACTCGATTAACACAGAAAATCTTTTTCATGGCTCCATGGACACACAGTGACGTCATCACTTCGCTTGCTTATGGTGATGCTACATTATACAAATTACTGTGTCTATGGTTTTATTTGAGCTTTATGAAATTGCCAGATTTAACAACTTTCTACTTTTAGGTATTTTTTAATGTAAAACAATACGTGTATAAAAGGGAAAAATGGGGGAAAATGCATAAAAAATAAACGTATTTTTAAATACCTTCTTGACATCGTAAGAAAATAATATTTGTATTCGCACCTTCCGGCTAACTATAAGTTTCGAATGATACCATTTTCAACCCTCTACTCCCATAATTAATATGTTAAAAAGGGACAACAAATTTTATGCTTGCCTATTAATATATAGATAAATATATTGTAAATTGTTTTGCTGATTAAAATGGTACAAAAAGAATAAAATGAAATAAAACAAAATAAAGTAAGTTGCCTGTGGCAACCCTGAAATGACATTAATTTTAAAATTCAAAGCACATATTTTACATGTAAAAGTAAGAATACTTAGAAAAATAACCTTGATAGTTAATTTAACGAATGAAACAGGACTTAAACGTGACGTCCTCGGTGAGATTTTTTTAACAGCTCTGTACTATATTACACGCATATTTAGAATTTATAATTCAGAACTCTAATTGTATTTCTAATTATTTAATAAAGCTTTTTATATTTTGAAGATTGTTTTTCATGTACCCCCAATATTTCTTTTATTTAGATGGCACCCTTATTTACAAAAAGCTTGTCTACCCCTGTAATTATGAAATTTTTTGATCATATACACTGCCAGCCTCATAGTAGATACAAAAATTCTATCTACTCCTATTTTAGGTCCGAAACATAATTTCGTACAAACAGAAGTCATGAAAACTTAGTTCTCATGCGATGGTTTTTAAAATAATATTATTACTATTTGTATGCCAATTAAAATAGGGTGAAAATTACATTGGCATTTACATTTAAATGAAATAAACATTTTATTTTTATAAAAAATATTTTTTTTCTACAATTTCATTACAATGACATAATTGACTGGGACATTTAAGATAGCTGGTTGCACCTTTTTTCGATAGTAAAATTCATGGAAAGAAAGGGAAAAAAAATAATTAAATACAAGTATGTGAGCAAAACATTAGTTTACAAACGTTTTTATTTAAGGCACAAAACTCAGTTTAAATAAACTATATACATATATATATATATATATATATATATATATATATATATATATATATATATATATATATATATATATATATATATAATAAACAGGGTATTAAGTTTTATTCTTATAAAATTACATTAAAATTTATTTCATGATTTTTGCGTGGTACAGTACCATTGGGCAAACAGACTTGGACTTTAATATAAATGTATTATTTAAATCTATCAAAATGTCGTCATTTATTTATCCAAAGACACAAATTTTCTACATTTTTGTTCATGTTTTTGAAACAATTGAAACACTTCTGATTTTCTTGGATGCTATTATTAATATAGAAACAGATAAATAATACGCTGTTATTTATAGCACTTTTTCTTACATTCAGTATAAGATGAAAGAGTTTTTAAAGTTCAGTTCTCATTTGAAGTTATTTGTTTTACTTTTAATACTACTTTATCGATATTTATTTTTAAATGTAACTAATAAACTTTTAATCATATATTATACTCTATATATTTATAACAAGTGCTGCAACATGTCATAATTGTTTGTAGTTATTTACAATGAAATTACATAGTAATTGATAATACTAATTTATTTAAGATAATCATTGAAGCACAAAATAAATTAAATTAGATGTTTGAAAATTTTACTTCCGTATTAAAAAATAAAAGTAATAGTAAAACTATAGGCAGGATAGATTACAAAAAGATTAAATTCAGTTATACTGTCTAAGGAATAGGATTGGGATGAACATAAAATAATGATAATAAATAGTCTAATTTTTCTCGCTTTCTGCTCGGATAATGCCTCACCAGAAAATTAAAATTTAATCGAAATTTAAAATGAAAAATATTAAACATTGAAATTTTATTGTTATGAAAACAGTATACAGTCTAGTACTCTAAAAAGCACTTATTTATCTCTATTGTAACATTCAAGGGTTGAGTTTCCATTTAAAATTTACTAAAAATACCTATAGCTATTCAATCTAAAAATGTTTACACCTTTCTTATTACGATTGACACGTACACGAGTGAATGTCCTATGAAGTATACATAAAAAATAAATT
Source organism: Salticus scenicus (assembly GCA_963930645.1). Lineage (NCBI taxonomy): Eukaryota > Metazoa > Arthropoda > Arachnida > Araneae > Salticidae > Salticus > Salticus scenicus. The sequence goes on along the minus strand of OZ005655.1, from coordinate 185,746,756 downwards.
TCGAACAACTCTTAGCTTTGAGTATAATACTGATGCATTTGAAAAAATATGTATGCAATAAGTAATTTCAAATTATTAGTTATTTCGATATCTTTCTTTTTAAAAATTTAAAAATCTCAACTAGTTCAGAAATATTGAACAACAATATCAACTTATGATAAAACAAATTATGCACGAAATATTAATATTATGAAATATAAAAGAAACAAAGAAAAACTATGATCTATTTTAAGATACAACAAGGACGTTGGTGTTGATATTACTCGTAATCTTAATCTTTTTTTTTAGTTTTGAGGATATATTTTTAAATGCCTCGTGGGATATATGAGTTACGAGTTTCATTAATCTTTAGTTAATCTTACTTTTTCTCAGCCCGCAGAGAGAAAAGTGTTAAGAAATTAAAATACACACTGATATACAGATTTTTATTTATTTATTTATTTATTTATTTATTATTGTAATATCGCGGGATCTCTGAGTATAAGTTACGAAAAAATATTTCTTGAGGGTATTAAAACAAACAACCGTTTAAAAATCGCTTATTTTTTTATTTTTTTATTCTTTCACTAAGGGATAGTAAAAACAACCATAAAATATATATTTAATTAATAATTTTTTATTCAAATGTATAACGTTAACAAAGAATAAATGAACGCGTATAAAAGTCACATATACAAATATTGTAAAATACGAATAGTATTCTAATAGAGGAAACAATGCTATAATAAAGAAAACATTGCCAATAACTCTCCTTTCTATGTAAAACATAAAAAAGGAATTTAATTCCTCTAAACATTTCCTTATTTGAATAGAAAATATAATTTAAGCTGCAATCTACTTATTTTCAACTCATAATGTAATAAGCTTCTAAACATTTATATTCAAATTGCTAATTATTTGATTATTTCCATTTAAAAATGGGTTTTTAAAAAGATATGAATACAATCCCATATACGTGTGATTTTATAAGTAAAAAAAAAATCATAATTTTAACACTATTAAAATTTTGAAACTAAGAAAATTACCCAATCTCTCAAGATGTGGTCACGTGATTGAAATAGTTGGACCATTCTTCACTTTATGGACGTGGGCACTTTGAAGCTTATTGGGCACTTGCCCTATCCAGGAAAAATTGTCATAAGTAGTTAAAAAAAAAAAAAAAAAAAGATTTAAAATGGTGTTATTCGAGTTTATATGGTTATTTAAATTAACAAATAGATTTTATAACCAGAGCATAAAAAAATAAATAAATAAAAATTTTGTGAACTACCGAAATTTTTAAAATTGAGAAAATACTAAATCAATCAGAATGATTTGTCACTTGCTTAAAAGAGTTAGACCAATCTCCGTATAGATATCGGCACATTAGGACAATGTAGGGTACTTGGTTTCATCCTGAATATTTGTGAACGGTAAAAATTTCAAAGATTTAAAACTGTTTCATTAGAGTATCTATGATTATTTAGACAGACAATAAAATTCATATCACAATACAAATTAGAGCAAAAGCAATCCCATCAGATTGGTTTTAATTTTGTCTGGAATTAGAATTTGGGTCGACCTGACTTTATGGTATTAGAGGTATCATTTTAGACTATCTTAAAATAAGCGGTGGATTAATTTGTGGTTGTATTTTTCTTTCATTTCGAGTTTTAGGTTTCTAGGATTCCACTTAGGTTGTCGGTTAAAGAAAATTATTTGTGGGTTTCTTATTTAGTTCGATTAATAAATTATATTGTCAAGTTTCAAAATGACTTAAAATGGAGTCGTTCTGTTCGGATTAGATTTCTTCCATTTCGTGCAGGGGTCACGCAGAAATTTTCTGGTAACTCTAGTATTTTCTGGTCTGGAACAATTGCAACCTCCTCCTCTCATTCTGTGCCACTAAATATCATAAAACTTTTAGCTTTTCAAAAAAAATAATCTATTAATTTGACTCTTATTATCTAAATACAGCTCCTGATATTTTATATACAGTCTGGGTAACTTCTCCAGGTCTGTACTTTTAAATACTTTACAGTTTCAAAGACCTAGAATAAACTTTAGCTCTATATAATCTAAAATGTTTGAAATAAGCAAATGTCCGAGGTACGTAAGTAAACCACTGCCTGGAATCTTGAAATTAAACTCAAAATGAAATTATTCAGTTTTTGGTTTAATCGCCAAGTTTCAGATCAAGTTTTCCAGTTTCAAAATAGTATCCTATGACTGTCTATATATATCTATTAATCTCAAATTATTAAATTCAACGAAATGTTATATTTAGGATTAATAAGGGACATTGTAATGAAAAGTATAACTTCAAATCTTCCTGCTTTGATAGAGCATAATTTGCTTATAATTTTATTTGCAGTATGACAGGTTTGATTTTATGAACATTTAGTAAAAAATTCAATTATAAAGAATACACTGAGAAAAAAAATATATACCGCCTTCATCTAGAATGAATAAGTGGTCATTTTCTAAATCCATAATCTAGAAATATAGATTTCCGAGCTATGCGCATGAGGTACACACATAAACTGAATAGACGAAATGATCGATAATTTCTAGTCTACACATTTCTAGATGGTGAAACAATGTTCTGAATATTCTGAATATTTTGAATCTTTTGTATTGCGAGAAATTCTCGCTTGATTTTCTAGAACTGGGTAATAAAGCAAGATTATAGTTGCTGAAACCAGCCTCTTGTATTCTCATATATTTGCAGAGATTTTTAAATAACTTTGCTCTCGATAATATAGGCAAACGCTCTAGAATTATAATAGGGGTTTCTAGAACTCGCTTTCAATAGGGACTAGAATTTATAAAGATGACATGGAACTATTTTTTCTACAGCCACAATTTATATTCTAGATGTCAGTTACAGAAATTTTTCTCAGTGTACAGACATTAACTCAGATATATTTTTCTTAATGGAACTTTTGTTTGAATGAATGATAATAAACGTTTAGTTGTTCAGTAACCGATTATTACTAATACTTTAGTTCGCATATTTCTTGCGTAGTAGATTTATATATTTTTAGAAAAGAAGATTCTTAAAATCTTCATTTTCCCACCTCCTTTGTCTTTCCGTTTAAGTAATTATAATTAAAATATACAGCATATCTGTATATTAAGAAATTCTGAGAGAAAGGAATATGGTAAAGGGAACGGAAGTACCCTGAGTCTATGATTAAAAATAGCCCGTTCATCACGTTTATCCATACCAAGAAATTATATAATATAATATAATATAATATAATATAATATAATATAATATAATATATAAAATATTATGAATTAAACTTGTAAATAATTTTAGAAAAATCAATAAAACGTCTATCATTATGGTTTAAAAGTTGAACCGTTTTTTGATGATAATAATTTTATCAATATATGTAATTTCAGTAAATAAAGTTTCTTTGCTTTCAAGATTTTTTTTTTTTTTTTTTTTAATATGAGGCATTACAAATAGTCTTGCTTAATCATTTCAATCAACTTATCAACCAAGCGATTATATTTGGTGGCGTTGCTATATAAAAATAATATTAAAACTCTAACAATCATTATTTCCTCATTATTGAACTAAAGTGTATTCAATATAGCTGCTATTTATTACCAGAATCTGACTACTTTTACATGATTGCAGAACTAGGATAGTTAAAAAAAAAAAAAAAGAAGAAGAAGAAGAAGGGGAAAAAAAAAAAGAATATATATATATATATATATATATATATATATATAAGAGTATGTTAAGAATGGATTAAAAAAATTTAAAAATATATATATATATATATTCTTTTCTTCTTCTTCTTTTATTTTTTAATCCAGATTTTTACCTATTTTGCTTTGCATATGAATTCCAGAAACATCCAACTTAACTATTGTTGTAAAAATCTCTTATGTTAGTGCAATAATAAATACAGCACATTTCTCTGTTGTAAAATATAATTTAATTTTTAAACAATTATTAAATTATATTTAAAATATTTTCTTCTAATCCATTGTTATGGTTTTATAAGACTGTCCACATTATAAATTTCTATGGGGAAGGAGTGGGGCGCGAAAATTGGATTATACCCTGGGCACAAAAGTACATAAGTTAGGCCTGGCCATCATTAATGTCAAGTCATGTGACTAATTGAATTTCTTAAATATAGCCAAATAATTCTCACTTTAAGTTTACTGTCTATTTAAAAAATTTCAGGTGAAACCACTGTTTCTGCTTTTTTGAAATTTAAGTTTTTGAATAATTAAATTTAAACTTTATTGCCAGACGAATAAAAGTCCTGATTATGGAAGAAATAAATTTATGTTTCATTTTTTACATGTAACAATCAGAAATTGCAGTTTTAAAAAACGTACCATAACTACCAGAGATTATGTAAATTTAAATTACTTTAACATATATTCTCTTATACAATTATAGCCACAATAGAATGTAAGCAAATATATCCAGGTATAGAATGTAACTGAGTTCGTTTTAATTATCTATGTATAGCATGCAATCAAATTTCAAAGGAGAATTTCGTAATAATAATAAAAATGTATGGAACATACTTTTATGTATTATTACAATTACGAAAAATCCAAAGAAGAAAGAATTGTATTAAACTAATATAATAGAAGATAACCAGAAAAAGGTTTTTTGTTTTTTTTTTTGTATAACTGTAATGTGAAATTCGGTCAATCTTCCGTAATCAAATTCATTGCCAAGTTTAAGCAACAAAAATCAACAATATTAGAAATTATGTTTTAAAGTTACGTAAATACCAAAAATAAGCTACTCATTGAGATTTCAGACACTCTGTTGAAACCTCTAAATTGTATCATCAATTGTATCTCTTGCACTTTATTCTAAACCACACAGTTAAAATATGAGATGGTACACAATGCACGATTGTGAAAGATTACTTGCAAATGAACTTTCTGTTAATCTTATCCATTCATGTGGCACACTTGGCACACATATCCACACTTGGTGTATTAGAGCAAGTGTGTGTTGTGCAATAAGGTTTTTTTAATGAAATCCTCTATGTATCAGCTATGTATACATTAAGCAACATTTCATTTTAGATATTTTTCGGTTCGATTCCCGACTCTGGTATGGCATATAAAAATATAATCAACCTTTACACTCCAACCTACTTAAAATGAACATTTTATTTGTTTACTGAAGTAAAAAGCACAAAATGAAATACACAATAAAGCACAAAATCTGTAAGTGTCTAAGTGCCCCAGCCTAGATTGTAATTATTACAAATAAATAAATAAATAAAAAATAAGTAATGATATCAATGACTATTTTAAGAGTAATAATGTAAAATAAATATCAAAAATTTTCGCAGAGGAAAACAATGTACTAGTAAAAAATAAATAAATAAATAAATTTCACCACATAGCTTGGAGTAAAATAATAATTTAAAATAGAAGATAGATTTGTTAATTTATTAGCCACGGAGTTTCTAATCAGTATATTTGACAGTCAAACAGTTATTACCATGTTTTTTTAACTTCTATTCTTGTTTGTTTGGTATAAATCTTGCAATCGATTTTTAACTAACTTCCCTACTATCTAGACATTTGAAACTTTCAGAATAGCTCAGAACCCGATAACAACACAATACTTCGAAGCCCGATTTTCAACTTTTTTATTAATTATCTTTTAATTAATTAAAATATGAAAATAATATCCTCCTAATAACTTTAAAAATAGCCATTAAAATATTATATATAATTTAACTGTTGCCAAAAAAAATTATTAAACTTTGTATATTTAGAAAAAAAAAAAAAATGTAATGGATCTGTTAAACGAGTTTTTTTTTTTTTTTTTTTTTTTTTCCCAATCATTAAAGATAATATAGTGGGACACGCACTCACACTATTTTCTATTAATTTACTAGTTATAGAAACAGTTTTATTTACATATATTTGTCTGTGAAGGAAGCGATATACCCATTATAAAGAAAAAAAAATTTAAGTATAAAAAAGTTCAATAAAAATTTTGCCGAAAGCTTTTGAATGTCCCTGTAAGCGGACTACTTCCTCTATTTAAAAAAAAAAAAAGTTTTAAGTATTATCTCCATATGATACTGATTTAAAATATCGAATATGGACTCCCTTCTAATATTTTCCTGTGAATTATATTGATAAAAGGCTCTCCCACATGCACATATCTGTCTCACATACAGATAGATAGTTGTTAACTTTTAGGTTATTTTTTAAAGAATCGCCACTACTATTTTCCAATACAATAACAAACCGAAGATAATTACTTGCAAATTTTAACAAACATTTCTATTATAAACTAGTGGTAGTACATATCCTGAAAAAAATAAATAGCTAGGCAACCATACAGATAGAAAAACAGACCAACCTTCAAAAACATAATTTTTAGATTTAAAAAAATAATTTAAAACATACAAATATAGCAAAAATCCAATTTCAAAATTTTGATTCAAAAACAAAAGTTATTTAATACAAATAGGTGAGAGAAAGCAAAATTTATATTTATATAATTATTAAAAAGCAGAAATTTCAAAAGGAACATAAAATTATAAAAACTTTAAAAAACAGATTAATACTTTTTTTTTTTTTCAAGTTATCAAATTCCAAATTTTACACTAAGTATCTCATTAACACTTTAAAAAATATATTAATATATTAAAATGATATAGATATTTAATTTAATAAAGCAAATCTGAAAACATATCCTAAAAATATCATATGATTGTCTGCGGTTTTCAGTAAGCTATACTTAAAACGTCTTACCTTAATAAGTGGTTTTCCTGCATTGAGACAAAATGTGAAATATTTACACTTTAAAAAAAAAAAAAAAAGAAAAATCTGTCTATATTTTAGATTTTTTATTATTCTTTGTTTTAAAACGATTGATGGAAAAGGTACTACAGACATCTGTTGTTTATTTTAAATTTATTGGCCATTTCACTTGGCAAGGTGATTCCATAATTTTAAAAAGGTTATTTTACACTCCTTGTTAAAAAACCTCGTCTCCTTTTTGCATCTTTAATAAGATGCAGGTGATTTGGTTTTGTTTTATGTTGCATCCATACCAAAAAGTTTTATTCAAACGAAAACAAAAAAATGCCATTCAAGTGCATAAGCCTTTTAACCCATTTGTTTTGGTCCCGCAGACATCTGATTCTTTGCTTCTTTTATAAGGAAACTCTTTTGGTTTTTGGTTGTCAGTTAAAGATATAGTGAATGATTAGTTTGTTTTTTAAATTTTTCCATTATTGTAAAACATCATTCACAAAGCAGCTGCTTTGCTTATTTCCAGGTCAGCCTGAATTGCGCATCGGTTGTCAAACATTTATATGCTTGTCAGCAAAAATGAAATGCATGTCTTATTCCTTTTTAATTAAAAGCTCTTAAGATTTGTTGTGGTAATGGTAATACTTAAAAATATAATATATAACTATAAAATATTACTATTTTTTTTTTCAATGATCATTTAGACATAGATATTTATATGATTTTATTATGTATTTCTTAATTTAAAGTAAAAAAATCTGGAGTGACTCCACTCGACTTTCCGAACATTGAGTAATTAACAGTTTTGTAGATAAAGTAAAGAAAGAGGAGTTGTTAAACAAACAAAAGAGAGGAAACCATAATAGTGTGTTTGAGTATTTTTCTCCATGTATTACACGATGTTTTATTTAACGCTACTGAACTTTGAACCCATAGGTAATAATGATAAAGTATTTTTCGTTGAGTCCCTGTAAAAACCTATAAATGCTAGATTCACCAAAATGCTTATAGTTAGTGCAACAGTAATTTATAATATTCATATAAATTTTCAGCTCAATTGAATAAGGCGTTTAGATGCTATCGCACTTTTAAAAATTTGGTCCCATAGGCCATAATGATAAAGAATTTTTCTTTGTGTCCCTGTAAAAAACTGTAAGTGCTAAATTTACCAAAATCTATACAGTTGCTGCAACTGGGACCTATAACATGTGTACAAATTTTTTGCTCAGATTAATAAAGCGTTTAGACGCTATCACACTTTTAAAAATTTGGCCCCATATGCCATAATGATAAAGAATTTTTCTTTGTGCCCCTGTAAAAAAACTGTAAGTGCTAACTTCACCAAAATCTATACAGCTCGTGCAACTATGACCTATAACATGTGTACAATTTTTTTGCTTAGATTAATAAAGCGTTTAGACGCTATCGCATTTTTAAAAATTTGGCCCCATAGGCCATAATGATAAAGAATTTTTCCTGGTGTCTCTGTAAAAAAACTTTAAGTGCCAGATTCACCAAAATCAATAGGGTTCGCACTATGGTGACTTACAATATATGTACCCACTTTCAGCTTATTCGAATAAAGCGTTTAGACGCTAGCGTGTTCACTCACACACATACACACACACATACATACATCATCGTAAAAATAGTGAAAACGGACTCAAGGCACCTCGAAACGTATAGAAACATCAAAATCTCAAATTCAAACTTTTGATATGATTACAATACTTTCCTCACTATAGTGTTCGGAAAGTAAAAAGGGGGAAAGAAAATGAAATGGAAAAAAAAAATCTGTAAAATGTCCTACTTAAAAAAGAAAAGGAAAGAAAAAAAAAAAAAGGAAAAAGGAAAAATCTTATAAATATATATAAATATATCTTTTTAATAGCATTTTATTGATACTGTTTAGGATACAGTATTTATAGTTTAGGTAACATTGAAGTTTGTGAGAAGACAATCTCTCTTTTTTTTTTTTTTTTTTTTCCCTACAACTAAATTACGCTGCAAATTGCATGTTATGATTATTTGGTGTGTACGTCTGTACTCATTAAATATATTCCTTCTCTTTAAAAGAAAGGAATTTAGACAAAAAATATAACAATCATTTAATGTTATATTCATGATGATTGATAATGTATTACGTTAAAAGTGGCTTTACAATGGGTTACTATTTTTTTCCCCTTTTTAATCACATTGTTTGGTCAGATTTGCTATACCTATAAGTTAAAAACATATTTATGGTTGAATTATTCATTTATTCATTTTATACTTTAAATTTATACTAAAAGTATAAAATGAGCATTTCTTTTTCATCTAAGTATTTAAGTTTTTATTTTTGTTTCATGACACTTTCTGTAGCAGTGTAATAGTAATAGTGCTATGAATTACAGGTACACTGTAAAAAATAGGTTCTTAAAAATAAGTATATATTGTCTCAAAATAGCCCCAAAACAATATATACTTAAATTTGAAAACCCATGTACTCATTTTTTAGTATACTGGCATGCTCAAAAATGGGGTTGACCAATAAGAATCCCAATATTCCCATGTTTGACATGTCAATGTACTCAAAAATGAGTATATGGGTTTTCAAAATTAAATATATATTATTTCGGGGCTATTTTGAGACAATATATACTTATTTTTAAGAACGTATTTTTTTACAGTGTAGCTTTCATTTTGCGTTACGTACCTTTATCAAAACTGTAAAATAAAAAAGACGCTTTCTTATATCTATTTTCCAGATTCAGCCTAAATATCTTAAAAGAAATAAGATGTTGAGTCAACAAGAAATGACAAAATAATTATATGGAGAAGTTAAATATGACGCATAAATTAAGAACTAGCCATAAGCTGTGTCGCAAAAAAGATTGATGAAGATGATTATGTATTATTATTATTGAGAATGTGTCTAATGCGTGTACATCATTCGTTAAGAATTGCAAGATTAATGAGATTTTTATATTCAAGGTTCGTACAGTCTTTCATTTTCTCTACTACGAATTTAATGCAACAATTTTTGTCAAAAATAAGAATTATAAATTTAACAAGACTTTAATTGTTGTAAAATACTGGTGGTTGAGTCTTTGAAAAAAAGCTGGTATGCAATTACTCTAGTATTATGTTTTTATTGGTTTATTAAATCAAAGCTTGAAAATGAATGATAATCGTTATTAAGGTGACAGTTGACTTTTAAAAAAATATGATTATAAATCTATTATTGAAAAAAGTTACAGTTTCATAAAATTCTTTTGTAGATCAAAAATGCCATAATAAGATTAACATTCACATCATAATTTTTTAAGACATTAGGAAAAATTATTAATTAATCGTTAAATTTCAAAATGCTCCTTTAGCATAAATTTTTGACCTAAACTTTAAAAAAAACTACGGATAGATTTAGATTACTTGAACAAAAGTATTTTTATGTACGATAAAAATTATGCGGTTATATATATATAAATATATATATATATATATATATATATTTTTTTTTTTTTTTTTTTACTTCCATTACTGTACCGTAGGTAATGGAAGCATTGTATTTGGTCCAAAAATTCGATATCGAATTTGCACCTGTTTTACACGTTTTAAGACCTCCTGAGTCCGAAAAAGTAGTTTTTGGCAATTGGTCAGTGTGTGTGTATGTAAGTATGTATGTGCATGTATGTACTTTCGGGCTATCATGTCTCCGAAACTAATAAAGATAGAACGACGGAACTTCAGAATTGAGACAGGTTTGGTGTACAGATGAAGTTTCCAAATTTTGGTGAAAATTGGAAAACCGGAAGTGGGTAATCGGAAACAAGAATTGGGACCGTAAGTCCGTATCTTAAAAACGGTTCTAACGATTTTTTTTTTTCAAATTTGCTATATAAACGCTCTATTAGATGTCCTTTCGAATGATATAGTTGGTTAGTTCAGAAAAAAATGATAGGCGTTCTTTATAAATAGCTTCAAATGCATTTTCATGTCTTGCAAGTGCGTTCCTTTAAAAACGGCTGTACGGTTTTTTTTTCAAACTCGTCATATTAACTCCCTTTTAAATATCCTTTTGTATGTATTTTTTGTTTTCCGGTCAATAATTGACTATACCAAGTTTTGGTAAAAGTTAGTATCTCAAAAAAGGCTCTAACGATTTTCTTGAAAATTGTTACATATATCAATTTTAGATATCCTTTCTCATGTATTACATGGTTATTACAGGAAAATTAACAGTTATCCTGCTTAGGTAGGTTAATTTTAGATCTCGGAAATTGGTGTTTCAAAAAACAACCAACTGTTTTTTCTGTTATTTTCTAACTTGCTATGTAAACTTTGTTTTATATGTCTATGTATTTATATGTATTAAGTTTCTCATACCGTAAAAATTTTAGGTTTCTACTTCGTTAGGTCAATTGTATGTCTTCTGATCATATTATCTCGATTAAAAAAAAAAAAAAAAAATGCATATAACACGTGTAATAGTGGGTAATGGAAGTCGTGTGGTTGTTTCACACCAGATTTTTTTTTTTTTTTTTTTTTTTTTTTTAAGTTTTAATAAACACACTGAAAAAATTTCTATGACTGACATCTAGAAACTAAAGTGTGGTTCTGGTAAAAATATTTTCATGTCATCCTTCTAAATTCTAGTTTCTTTGGTAACGAGTTTTAAAAACCGCTATGAGAATTCTAGAGCGTTTTCCTGTATCATTGTGGTCAGTCTCATTCAAAAATCTCTGAAAATAAAAGCAAACACAAGAGGCGATTTTTCGTAATTATAATTTTGTTTTATGTATGACCCAGTTCTAAAAAATCAAGTGTGAATATCTCGCTATACAAAGGATTCATAACATTCATAATATTGTTTCACCAACTAGAAAAGTATAGACTCGAAATTCATTTTGTCTATCCATGTTGTTTGTTTACCTTATACGCATAGCTCGGAAATCTATATTTCTAGATTAGAGATTCAGAAAATTACTAATTCATTCAAAATGAAGTCGGAATATTTTTTTCTTAGTTAAAAAAAACGAAAATATTACTAAGTTTTGTGCTAATATATACTCTATAACAAAAAAAGTGACGCACTAAGAAAGAGTAATGCAAACTGGACACAAATTAACATACATACAGGTTTTGATGGAATCAAGCACCAATTCATCATTATCGTCGATCCTACATGCAACTGGTACTTGAGGGACTTCAAATACCCTTAATAGGCGGCTCAGTGGGGTTGAGCTCAGTCCCCGGAACTCTCTTCCACTGAGGACGTTTGGAGCATCATAAAAAGGGTCCTACAATCAGCTCGGAATTTTACCAATCTAACGCAACAATTGGAAAGTATTTGGCACGATACGTCACAGGAGCATATCTGCCAACTCTGTCAATTAATACCAAGCCAAATAACTGCATACATGAGGGCCAGAAGTGGACCAACGCGTTATTGACTTGTTTACTTTGTGAGGCCCTTTCTCTTGATTAAATCATTCAAATTTTTTGAAACTATAATCGTTTTTCTCTACATGTACATCGCATCTACCAATTTTTGTCCCATTCGGAACACCCATTCCACCCCATCTATCAATTTTTTGTCCTTCTTAGTGGGTCTTTTTTTTTTTTTTTTTTTTTTTTTGCTATAGAGAGTATTTATAAAAAAAAAAAAAAAAAAAAAAAAAAAATTAAAAGATAATTGGAGTTTTATGAAGATTCAACAAAAATGGAATGCACAAAACATTTCAAACTTGATGCAACTACATAAAATTAAATTTTGAGAAAATTGTGTGTAATGTTTTCATTTTATAACAGATTCTACAGTCGGTAACAAAAGTGTCCGAACACTAGCAAAAATTCCTATGTAAAAAAAGTGCACTTCGTACGGTTTTGTTAAATAAATCCTTATCGAATCATGTTCTGACACTGGCTAAGAACAGGATTCGCCAAGGATTTATTTAACAAAACCGTATGAAGTGTACTTTTTTTACATAGGAATTTTTGCTAGTGTTCGGACACTTTTGTTACCGACTGTATATTTGTTTACAAATATAAACGCTTATTACTCAGCAAAAAATAACAGGAATTGAAAAAAAAATTGCCACACATTACTATTGTAATACAGTTTTATATTTTACCAAAATGAAAAAAATTGAATTTTTAGCTCAATTTTGTCATTTTAAAAGTCCATTGTCGCCTTAAGTACAACACATTATTCGTTATAAAACATGCAATACATGTATGTGAAAAATACATCGTATTAAATTTCTGTTTGAAAACATATAGATAAAAAATATCAATGATCTACACATTCAGTTAAAATTTCTCTTAGTTATAATTTAAGCTTACTTAAAATGAATGAAAAGAAATTTAACAAGATATAGACACAGCAAAATCGGGTGGAAAAAAATCTAAGAATAAAATTAAAAATACTATAAAAGTTGTTCAAAATATAATTTTTGAATAATTACGTATGTCAGGCGTTAGAAGAAAAATACTTAAGTTAATCATTTAGCCATATTTAAAATTTTGACTTTTTCATAAAAAAAAATTAATAATAATAACTTTATGAAAAACAAAGTTTGTTATAATGAAGCACAACTTAAATTCAATACAAGAAGTGTCATATATTATGGTCGACTAAAAACCTGAACTTTTTTTTCATACCTAATTCCAAGCAATCGAAATGATGATCTAACTTTAATAGAATACAAGATAAATTTCTGGTTTCGAATTTCAACCAGACGTAAAAAGAAGAATAGTGATTTATCCAGCTAGATAAACGATATGGTTTGGTTGCTTGTAATACTATTATTTTATATAAATATTTTCATGCACGTATTGAAACAGTTTTTAAAGAGACAATGTAAAAAATGGAACTGCTTTTATGTCTTTAAAAATCCTTAGAGCCCTACAGTCGGTAACAAAAGTGTCCGAACACTAGCAAAAATTCCTATGTAAAAAAAGTGCACTTCGTACGGTTTTGTTAAATAAATCCTTATCGAATCATGTTCTGACACTGACTAAGAACAGGATTCGCCAAGGATTTATTTAACAAAACCGTATGAAGTGTACTTTTTTTTACATAGGAATTTTTGCTAGTGTTCGGACACTTTTGTTACCGACTGTACTATATATTTTGCAGACTCGGAGCACTGCTATTTGGAGGCCTCCCTCTCGCCTCTGCTCTACAGAGCTTACCAAATTGAGCCTAGTCTGTAAAAAACAACTTTCTAAGTTTTTTATCTATTTCAAGCAATTTATGTTGTGTATAGTGCATTCTATTTTCTTCTGTTTTCTCAACTTATAACAAAATCATTAGTTTCATGCTCAAGACAACCAAAAAGCTAAAGAAGAATATAAATATTATCTCAGTTTAGTAGACTCGGGAAAAAAATTAACAATCGTTTAAGTTCTTTAATAGAATATACAGTCGGTAACAAAAGTATCCGAACACTAGCAAAAATTCCTATATAAAAAAAGTACACTTAATACTGTTTTGTTAAATAAATCCTTGTCGAATCATGTTCTTAGACTGACTAAGAATATGATTCGACAAGGATTTATTTAAAAAAACAGTATTAAGTGTACTTTTTTTATATAGGAATTTTTGCTAGTGTTCGGATACTTTTCTTACCGACTGTATATCAGAGTTTCAATCAGTTTTTGTTTATATTAAACATATCAAGGTGAAAACTTGAGCCATTATTTTTCAGCTTGTTTGGGTGAAGCCCCTAAATTTTGAGCCCTGAGCCAGTGCCCCATGTGTTTATGCCTATGGCCTTCATTTATAGCTAATAAGTACAAATAAAAAATTTTTGTAAACTCTACCAGGAAAATGCATCACAATAAATATAGACCTGATGACGAAATTTTTTAATAAAAAGTTATGTATTCCCCGCATTTTTTAGACATCCCCTAAAAAAAAAAAAATCACAATATTTTATTACCTATTTAATGAACAAAATAATCTTATTAATAAATTCATTAACAATGAAATTTCATAATTACTAGAACAATAAATTACCGAAAAGCAAAATAGTTTTAGAAAAAGAAGAAATCCCAGTATTAACATATCTTTCAATTTACTTTGCTTTTCTAACTTGTTTTACAGGGAAATTCTCGTAAGCAAAAAGAAGGCAGGTGTAAAATGTGACAGGCGTCAAACCTACTATCCATTAGCTAATATCATTTCAACATCAATATATAAAGACGCACTTTGTTTGTTTTTTGAATAAATCATTTTTACCATGTCAAATGAACTTCGAAAGCGTTTATAAAGGTTATTTTTATAGCTTAACCTACAATTAGGTAATTGCAAAATGCGTTAAAAGATTACAAAAGGCCAATGAATGTGTGAGGCTTATAAGAAACATGACACATTAGATTTTTGATTACGTTTTATAGCCTTATAATAACAAACTAACCTTCTTTTTATCGCCATCTGGTACAGGTTTCAGCCGCATAGCATACCTTTTGAAAAAGATCTTACAGTTTTCTTTCCGACCAGGTATAATCAGGGCTATTTTAATGTGAAACACGTTGATTCGGAATATTTCTTTTCCTCTTTCAAATTTAAGATATAGTATTCATATAGGTCTAACCGGCTTTTCTCAGTAAAATAATTCTCTTTCGATAACGATATATTTGCAGCTAGTTATCCATGGTAATGAAAATTAAGTTAGTAGCCTCTTAAATTTTCTCTTAATGATTTCAATGCATTGATACTATGATATTTAATGGTGCACAAATATATTTAAGCATGGGAAAAAAAAAAGAACTACAGTTGAATATATTCATTTATTCATTAAATAAAAAAAAAAGATAATGAAAAGAAGAAAACAAAATGAAAGTTAAAAGAAAGATTAGTATTTATTTATAGCCCAACGTACATTTCTTTATTTTATTTTATCAAGAGTTGTAATGTTTTAATCACCCCCCCCCCCCCCCAAAAAAAAAAAAAAAAAAAAAAAAAAAAAAATTAGCTTTCGCAGATAACCCGCTTTTTTATGCGGGAAAAAATTCACAGATAGTAAACTACTTTAACTATTTTAATGAAAATTACGAATGGAAGTTTTTCAAAAATTATTTTATTTTATTTTATTAATTTATTTATTCATTTTTAGACAGAACTGACAAATGCTCAAAATTCACCTGCTTTATAATAATTTTAGATTTATATTCTGCATATACGCCACGTGGAAACACAGTCTGACCTTCATAATGTTTAATTAATTTTTAAAAAGTGGTCAATAATTTGGACATTTCTTTATATTCTGAAATTACTTTTAAATTTTTTCACCTCTTTGTTGCTACAGCATTGTATAACTAAAACTAATGAAGATTATTTCATCTTTAATTTATCACTTAAATTATAAATTGCGAAAAAATCTAACAAACTTTACCTAACACCTTTTTCTTCTCCCTCTATATGATGGTAACTATTTTTATAATATGTTTCCACAAACTTACCTTTAAGAAGAGAAATGTCTGAGTTAATTACAGTCTTAACTAAACGAGTTTAATGAACTTGTGTGTACGATTTTAATTGCCCAGAAAAGAAAAAGATAATACAAACTCATAAAACCTCATTAAAAAATTGTTAACCACTCCTCTTTATTAAGAGTAATTACGCTTTAAATATGTGCCCCCCTTTCCCCCATTTGATGAACCCTTCCATGCAAAATGCGTTGTTTTAATTATTGAGAATGAAACGATCGTACAGCCATCTATTGGCGATGATGTAATTAAATTGAAATAAAGAGCGCTGTCTATTTTGCGCCTTCCTAGTATTTTCTAACAATCACAATAACAATAAATGTCATAAAAATGTGCTTTTAATAACTGCGCTGTTAATAATGTTGATTACATTACATAAATAATGATACCTATGAGCAATTTCACGAAGGTATGTGATTTTTAACAGTGTAGTAAATATTATAAGAAGTATGTTGTAAAAAATAAGTTTATTTTAATTATTATTTATATATTATTTATTTATTTTAAATTCTACGATTTTTTTACAGACCGGTATCATTTTATAGACATGTTTTAAAAGCGTTTGTAGATTTTTTTTTTTTTTTTTTAATGATTAAATAAGGTGAAAAATATTATTAAAAAATACCGGTATCTAAAAATCAGAACAGTTGGCAGCTATGATATAATCATTTTAAAAAAATAAAATAAAATACAATTATACGATTATTCCTTTAAAATATTAGCTTAATTTTCTAGTAATTGTCATTAAAATTTTCCAAAAATTATTACAATTAAAATTTAATTTTTTAATTTCCAGATTTATTTCTCCGTTTTACTAGAAACATCTACAGGTTTTTTCCAATAAAAATATTAATCTGCAAGAGACGCTCATCTTAACTATACAGACGGCGGAAACTAGGGGTTTGGAAAAGGGGTGAAAGTATTGAAAGGGTTCAAACACCCCGGACGAAAGAGAGGCCTTCGATTAGGGTGCTATATAGGGGTCGGAGACCTACACCAGGTGGGAAGGGACCCAAATTTAACCCCTTCAGATTCATGGTCAATGACTGCTGGGTTCAACAGGAGGTTCAGAAAAGCTTTTTTAAAGGAAAAGAAGCAGATGCAGAAAAGGGATGACGTTAGTTAAATTCAATCCTGTTGAACATCCTTTAAAGAAATAGTCTTATATGAAATAAATGAAATATGCCCCCCCTGATATTAAAATAAATTATAAAATAGATTAATATAATTTCATTTTATTTTTTATAGGCTCTTTTTATCATGTCACGTCTGTATTGAAAATCAAAACAATGTAAAATGTAAATTAGTAAAAATAAAAATGTTGGTCGATTTACACTACATGTAGCAGAATGAAGAAATATATAATATTGAATTACTCCAATACTTCAATATTTTTATTGCCAAATTTGAAAAGTACCTTCCTACTTAAGTACAATTTTTTATGGATCTCTATTTGCATACATGCATCTTACATATACATACCAATTTAGAATATGCACACTAG
Organism: Salticus scenicus; assembly: GCA_963930645.1. NCBI lineage: Eukaryota > Metazoa > Arthropoda > Arachnida > Araneae > Salticidae > Salticus > Salticus scenicus. The sequence continues at coordinate 185,729,022 of OZ005655.1, read as the reverse complement.
AATGTATATAACGCAAAACATCTTGCTTACTATTAATTATAACATTAGTTATTAATATACAGTATATATCTTTAATTACATACAACAACTCATACATTTTCTTCACACATTTTAAAGCATACAATGCTACGTGCGCTTTATAAAACCCATCTTACATATTTTCATATGCCTTACATACATTCCATCATACAATCTATACTACAGACGTGCATCATCTTATACAAAATTGACGAACTTACGCGTCTTATACCAATTTACAGAACATAGCATCTATTACCAATACCAATTACACGATCAAACCTAATAATGCATTTAAAAAAATAGTAATAACCCCTCTTAAAATTTAGAAAAATCATCTGTTGAATATCTCATATTAGGAATTAAAGCCTATCAATCAATTTGTGATGACAACACTTTTAAAACAAAAGAAAATAACAGCTACTGTATCACTAATACAACAATTATAGAAAAAATATTTTAACCATTCGAAAGATACGTAGTATTTATTGATAAATGTTGTTAGTTTAATAAAATATGTCACAAATTAATAAAAAATAAAAATCATTTACAACCGATATAAATTTATTATAATATTTTATTACTAACAGACTTTTTTCACTTAAATAAGCTTATTAACGCATGTACTCATTTCACATTTTTAACAAAAATAATAATAATAATAATAATAATAATAATAATCTTCTAATAAGAATTTCGAGATTTAATCGTATTTATTTTAAGAAGAGAGAGAAGCATATATAACACACTATATATAGAGAGACTATTTAATTTCATTGATAATTTTTACGCTTATTTAATATTTCAAAAAATACATGATTTAATTTTGTATTATTTTTAAAGTACTTTTAACATAGTATAAAAACGTATTTAATGATATGGTGGTAAAATAAACAACTTCTTTTGCACAAAGAAATTGCGTGAATAAGAAATGCCATTTTCAGATAAAAATGTTTTAGAATAAGATTGCGTGTCTGTTGCCACTTAATATACTGTATTTTAATGCAGTGATTTTCATATGACTTCAATACAAAAATATAAATTAGTAAGGTAAATTATAATGAAATATATTGGGCATGCGTTTAGCCAAATTTTCTCCGGAATGTTTTGAAAACCATTAACTGTAAATAAATACAGTAAAACCTTCCTAAGATTGACCGTGGTATAGAAATTGGCCCTTAACAGAGGAGGCTTTTAATAGAGGTTTCTCAGAAAATATTAAATCAGGCAGTAGATTCTATGAATTAAATGGTTTTAATTATTAAACCTTACACATAATAGTTGTCTCTATAGGTTTATAATAATCCTTTTGTTATTATTATTATTAAATAGTTTTAATTATTACATTTTATACCTAATAATTGTGTCTATAGGTTTATAATAATCATTAATATTAGTTTTTTTTTTTTTTTTTTTTTTTCCCCTCGAAAAAATTTTAGTAATAATCTTTGTATTGAGCATTTTTTAGCTTAGCACTATTTCCAAGAGAAAAAGAAGTCACTATTAATCTACAAATTTACGCTGAAGTTTCTTCGCGTCTAATTTTAGCTTCTAATCTTAGCTAGATTTAATACTTCTGTTTTTCATTTAAAGTCAACATTACTGATTTAGAATCCACTGTATTCAAATGTACTTGCTAAATAATGGTATAAGGCATTGAGTTCTCTTTTTTCTAACCCTGAACTTCACCTCTAAGAATGAACAATTAAAATTTTGAAGTTTTATCATTTTTTTTTTTCCTACGTATGCATTTTTATTACACAAATGGGATTAACCTGTTATAGGGTAGAGAGAGGTCAGTTCAAACTAGGGAAAAACTAAAATGTGACCCCCTATATTATCTTACACAATTGTACATGGACCTTTAATTGAGGTAAATTAGTATGATTAGTCCTGTTAGTATTAGTCCTATGGGAAAAATTTGGGAACGGTAAAATTTACCCTACAGGGGAGGTGGCCTCTGAATAAAGGTGGATTTTTAGAGAGATCACAATAATATTTCCCTTTATGGAATAATTAAAAAATATTGTTCGGATATTCAACGACTCGATCTTTTTAAAATTGTTCTCTCATTAAACAATTCTGGTTTCAGAATACTTCAATATTTACAGCCTTTTACAGAAAATATTAGAAGGATGTTTCTAAAATATTCCAATATTCAAAGAAGACTCACATATATGATCTTACATTTTACTTAAAAATACAAATCCATCATGTAATATTTTATAGTAAGTGTCAATACTAAGTTCTATTTTTAAAAAGGGGAAAGTTATTTTTTAAAGAAATATCATTTATAAAGCTCGATTTTGAAAATTTGGGTCACAAGGTAACACTTGCGCTGGGAAGATATCTTCCCCCGCCCCCCTCCTATCCAATAATATTTACTATATTCTTGAACAAAATCTGTTAAGTTTATTATGTTTTAGAAAATAAAAAATCTATTGTTTTAGGTAAAATACGTCCATAATATCACCCCCCCCCCCCCAAATATATATATATATATTGACAATAAATCCTTTAGAAAGTGAAATAAACTTTTTTTTTTTTTTTAAGTTAACTTTAGATCTGCTAAAATTTTGTGCTCGAAGTACGTTTCTTGTAACCTTGGAGAAAAAAATCAGATCTTGGTTCTTGATTAAACAGCAATAATGAAAATAATTTATAAAATATTTCTACGTTGTTATAAAAGCATTGTTATCCCGTTAGTAGTCGCTAGTTGGTCGATTTGCCACCCATCCTTCACTGTTGCCAGATTTTTTTATTCAATAGCCACCAAAAAGTTTTAGAAGTAACATTTGATATACATAAAACGCGAATAAAATCGAAGGAACGTCGATCACATCACTTCTTAAAATTATTGGTGAGAGTTAAATAAAAAGTGCGCAATCTGTAATAGCTGTCTATAGAGACTACTAACGGGTTATAAAAGCTTAAGAGTCTTGCATACGTATACCATTCTTCTGTTTGAAATATAAAAAAGTTAGTTTGTGTGCTTCTTAAAAATAAGATTATAGGTATATATATTTACATTCCACCTATTAGGAACCGAAAACTGGTCATACTCTGCAAAAAATGGGCCACAATTTTTAACACATAAAATGCTGTTAAAATTAGTCACCAGTACATTCTATTCAAACAAGAAAATTTTACAGCAGAAACACCTGCAAAGGACTCTCCTTACCGAAATTTTAACTGCAACTTTTTCTATTTACAGCAGAAAGATCTGGCGCTCATTTTTAAAAATATTTTGCTGCAAAATGTTTTGCCCATTTTTACAGTGTACAACCAACCTTTTTCTCTTAGGCTAGTTGTAATATGATAAAGATAATACATGTGTTAATTTCTGTTTTAAATTACTCAGAAGAAAATTTTAGAATTTATTTTAAAATAAATAAATAAAATAGAATTTAAATAATTAAAAAAAAAAGCAGACTTAACAAATAAATAATGCATTTAATTATGTACTCTGGAAAAAAAAAATAGCATTTTTCTTAAATTATGTATGCATTTAACATCTCAAAATAAAATTTTAATTAATCTCTGAAGATTGTATGAGCAGAATGAAATTAAAGTGATTGATTTTGTAATGCATTGATATGAAATCTGTTTGAATGTTCATATTTGTTTTTTATTATTCACTTAAAATTATAGTATATAAACATAACAGAGGTAATTTATTTGTGAAATATACAAAATAAACCCATTTTATTCATCACTGTAATCAAGAAAGCCCCGTTTATAAAACAGAAATTTATTGTATATACATTGTACCGTATTACGTAATAAAATTTTATTTATTTATTATTTATTTATTTATTTATTTATTTATTTTAGTTAACATATTTTTAAATAGTGTCATTGTTTTATTCCATCTGGTATATCAATTTTCACACCGTAAATTTATCAAAAATTATAACTCCTAAATTTTTTTTTTTTAAATATTTGCGATCAGAAATGTGTCTAATAGCCATTTTTAAAATTAGTTTAAAAATAAAAATAAAAATAAAAATAAAAATACAGTGAACGTTAAGTGGTCTAGGAAGCCTTACCCCAAAAAGAAAAAAATAACTATTTCAAAAAATATATATATTGAAATGTGAACGGTTCTAAACTATTCAGCTCCAAACAGTACCATGTTATATCAGTTGCATATCAAAAACCGATCTGATTCAAATATGCAATACTGTGTAGTTGAGACATCCTGTAGCTGATTATTAAAATGAGAGGGCGTATGCTGTGTGTACGTTCTAGCTGTTAAGGAGTTGATTTTAGACTGATATTAGTAAAAATGGTAATTAAGATTCCTCATAGAAATTCAAATAAGTATATCCGCTTTGGTTTCTGTCTTTTTTTTTTTTTTTTTTTTTTTTTTGTTTATACTTTAAAACACAATTTTATGCATTGAAAAATCTAAAAATGTGCATGAAATCTCACCAGTCAAACATAAAAATATTTCGCTTAAATCACCTTGTGAATGGATCCCCAAAATAGTGCATAAATATATTCAAAACCAATTTGAACAATAATAATTTAAAATGGACGGGAAAAAAATTCTATAAAAATGTTGAAAATTATTTTTAAAATTTTTCTAAAAAAAATTTTGAATTTTTCATATTTTTGAATTTTAATAGTTGCCAAAACATCAGTGGAGACTCAAAAAATTTTTGGGATCCGTCTGTGTGTCTGTTTGTTTATCTGCCTCGTGATAGAGGAAACTTGAAATACCAACTTGAAATTTGGTACACATATTTATGAGCCACACGGAATCAGCTGTATAGTTTTGGGTGTCTATTCCATTTGTCGTTCGTGTACAGGGACACTCCAAAATTTATCTTATCATTACAGTCTATGGACAGAATTTGTATGTACCGCAATAGCGGCCACAAAAATCAGACGATTGACTTGCAAATTCCTACACACATTCAAGCTCTGTATGGAAATAGCTGTATAATTTCTTATATCAATATTGTTTATGGATTGTGTACAGGGACATGCCAAAGTTTTTCTTATCATTACGGCCTATGGGGTGAATTTCGTTTAAATGCATTTTAACATCGTTACTCTGCATTCAACAAAATGAAATTAGCGTACATTACTGAGATGCTTAAACTCATGTTTTCTGTAGAATATATGCGCACTTAAGCTGCCTAATTAATGTACCAGGACCTTACAAAAGTGTTCCGACAATATCAAGTACTCGTCCAAATTATGTCAAATTTCGAGCAATTATTCATGAAAAACTAGAATAGAAAAACTAGAATAGTTTTTACTGGTGTATACAATGTTTATGGTTCGTTTACAGAGACACACAAAAGATTTTGTGACATTAAAGCCTATAGATAAATTTTTATTTAAGCGCATTTTAACACGTTTATGCTGCATTCAACATAATGGATTTAAGATACATTATAAAGATGTTTAGATGTTTAAAAGCGTGTTTACTTTTTTTTTTAAGGGGGAAAAAAAAAATATGTATAGACGAAATAATTATTTTCGGGACCACATAAAAGAGTTCCTATGACAGTCTGTAATCATCCAAATGATGTCAAATTAGATTTAAATATTCATGTTATAATTAATTAGGTGTATTCTTTTTTTTTTTTTTTTCAGGATACATAGAAAAATTTCATACTATTATGGTCTACAGTTGGTATTTCTTAAAAGTATATTTTAACATGGTTACACTCCATTAAATATAATGAAATTTTATTAGAATTTAAAAAGCATGTTTTTCTGTGGAAAATTGTGAGCATAGAATTGGTAATTAGTTTAGAGGGATACACAAAATAATTACCATATGGTATGCAATCATTTTGCATGAAATTTGGTACAAGTATTTATGAATTAGAGGGAATTAATATAACACTATCAGTTATTAGGAATGCATATATACACAGATAGTTATAGAAAGAGATACAATGGGAAGTTCAGGGGGTAGCAGCTTCTCTGAGAAACGTATCTGTTTATGTAGCAAGTCAATGGAGTCAATGCATATCTTATACTATTAAGTGAGCAATATTTGTATATATATTTCACTGTTCTCGAAAACGGTAGCTCGGACAGTCACGAGATGTAACACAAAGGTGCCCCCCGAAGGATCATTGTGCACATCGAAGTCAGAATTTCGAATTTCTGTTTAGTTTTCTTTTAATTAAAAAAATATGAAAATAATAAGCTAATAATAGCAAAAAATTAGCCATTTAAATTTAATCCATAATTTAATTGTTGCCAAAAAAAAAAAGAGTTTATTTTTTTTTTTTTTCAACAGGAAAATAAATACATTTATCTAAACATGAACAATACTACACACTACTGATTGCAGAGCTTCCAAATTTGGCATGTAGGTACCTGGGACCCTGCAGGTGTGCTCCTCATCGAGATTTTTTCGAATTTCAAATTTGAATTTTTTAAATTAATGTTTGTTCGATTTTAAACATTGGCTTTTATGTTTCATTTTTCATGAATTTATTCTTCGATTGTAATCGTCTGCGTATCTTAGCAACGGCTATATTATGCAATTTATTTTTTATTTAATACATTTATTTGAGGGCGAATTTTTTTTCTCTTTTTAATTTATTATATTTATTGAAAATAAAATGGTAATGCAGTAGAAAAAATTAAATATATTATATTTAAAATTTAAAAACGTATTTATAACAGTTATGTTTATGTATAATTTTTGTAGTATAACAACAATTATTTTTCATTTGTTAATTTAATTTCTTTAAAAGTTTTTTTTTTTTTTCTAATTTATAGTATTTTTCAGGAAATAATGGTAGTATATAGTAGAAAGGATTAAACTGATTGGAATTTATTTGTTTTTTATGTATTTAATTCATTCTAAAAGAAAATCTACTTTTTATTTTATTTCATTATATTGGTCGGAATCAAATTGTAATACAGTGTAAATAGCATGAGCAATAAAATACTTGGTTCAAAAACTAAAATATTTAATAGACGCTGAGATACAGTTATCTTTAAAATCGTAGTTCTTAAATAATGGCAGACCCACCTATCGTCAATAAATACCCATATTGAAATGCATAGGAGAGAGATTTCTGCAGGCAGTGGGGACCTGCTCCCGATACAGTGCGGGCAGAGAAAGAGCTGCCGTAGTCAGCGAGTACCCGATGCGAGGTCTAGAGCGATTCCAATGTAATTATTTTAGTTTTTATTTATAATGTGATGTGAAAAATAAATAATGATCCAATTCTTTTGGAGATTCATTTAAATATAGTGGCCAGCGAAGCGGGCGTAGCCTGCTAGTATTCTATAATAAGGAATAAATAAAAATGATCTTTATGTGTGATGCAAATAGGATGTTAAGGCTCTTGATCTGCAGATCCACTAGTTTAAAAAAAAATTAATGTATTTAAACACTGTAATATTTAATTGCACATATATTCAATTTTTTCCAACTATAAGACGAGGTCACATAAGAAGTATATAATGTCCACTGTATCCTTAATTCAAGTTGCTGGTGTGTTTTACTGTAAGTTCTCTGTGAAGACAGAAAACAGTTTAAATGTAGTTTTTAATAACAGTAACAATAACTATGGTATTATGAAACATTTCATTATATATATTTACATTTATGTACATTATATATATTATGTACATTTATATTTAATATTCAGTATATAACCCTTGTGCGTTTTCGCCTACAATGTCCTGGACAATTCTTCCACTAAATATAGTTTACATTATATAAGGCAAACACTTGATATACATAACATTAATGTTCGCATAACAAGTGAATTATGAATGTAAGTGATTCATTGGGGGAAAAATCTATTACTAAAAAGTAATAATTTATAATACAGCTATAAACACAGAGTTCTGATTTTTTTTTTTTTTTTTTAGGTAATGCAGGAGATAAAAATTACATTCAAGCTGTTTCCAAATTCTTACCAAAAATTTCCAATCATTTTAACAGGTGATTATTATCTCTACATTTATTATTATCTATCAAAAGTACTTTTATAGCTCACAATTGCTAAGACTGACATAAAATACTTTAAATTTATTTATGAAATTTAAATATTTATTTGGTCGTTTATAAATAATAAAGAGAACTCTTGAATTCTTGAAAAGTAATTCTACCTATAAAGTTTAGTAAGCAAACTAACATAATGAAATTTTAGTAAGTAAAAGCTATATACTAATTAATAAAACAAAAAACTATTACATTATGCAAATTTATTAATATATTATATATGCCTTTTCTTTTTTTTTTTTTTTTTTAATACACTATATAAGACATTTTTAAATTTAATTTGTATCTTCATCATGGGAACAAATTAAACTGTATATCTTATTTTTCGATGCACATCAAATACAAATTCTTCATTAGACTTTTGTAATATTAAATGACTTCTGAAATGTAATTAAATTTATATTTCATTAACACGCATCAAACAGAAAACATTGTGATCAGACATATACGAGAAATATTTTTAATTTTTTAAATATATTAACACTGTATAACTGCAAAGTAGCACTTTAAAATTAGAAATGCCATTTCCCAAACATTTTAATATACAATATTTATAAATTGACCAAATAAGTTAAGAGGATGAGGTATGATAATTTTCTTTCCAAATCAATGCAATTAAAATATCGAGATAGTTATTAAAAAACGTTGAAAACAAATATCATTAAACTGCCTTCTGCAGTGAATATAAATATTTTAAAATTAATAATATTGATAGAGATGTAATTATTTTATAATTAATATATCATTCCATATTGTAATAAACTAATATTGCGATAAACTTCTAAGTTTAATCTGTATGTAAAATTTTAAATATCAGTCAAATATTTATTTATTGGAGGAATACAATAAATTTCCGAACATAATGTGTACATAATGTACAGATGTATTAGGAGATTTTTAAAAATAACGTATTATACTTTGTATAACTTTGTCTACCAAAATTATTTTTTAAACTATAAACATACCTTAAAACATGTAATTTGTGTATACGATATAAAACAATATATTATTTTAAATTCTTTTTTTTTTAACTATTTTAATTTATTTAACCTATATAAATTCTGGGTGTATTTATATATTCATAAGTTTAAGATATCAGGTATCAAACAAAACTAATTCATTACAGAAAACAAAATATTAAAATGAAAATAGTTGCCTATAAAAACAAACTAACTTCATAAATGAAAGTAAATTAAGTACTAAAATTATTTCCTTTATAAATAATATTAGCATTACTTTATATTATTAAACGTAAAATACTATACATTACTCTTTTTTACTTTTACAAAATAAAAATAAATTTCTCTTTTTCAAACAGGCTGAAAAAATACAGTCGAACCTCGCTAACATGAATCTGAAGAGGAATAAAAAAAATGTTCATGTTATCAGTAGCTCATGCTGTTACTAATTAAGCTTCATATAACTAAACTAATCTTCATTTTGATGGGAATTTTGGAAACAGTTCATGTTAAAAGTAATTCACGTTAACGAGATTCGAGTGTATAAATAAATAAACAAATAATTAAAATGAAAACACAATAATTATAAATAATGTAGCTTATTTTTATTTTATCTGATGTTAATTAGATGAGCTTAAATTTTGCTAAATATATTCATTCTTTGTCCGGTAATCGCTATGCATTTTTTTAAATCCTCTATGTAAAGATATATACGTAAAAAAAAAAAAAGTCTAGTTATATAAGAATTATTAAGAATCTTCCTCTTCTTTCTGAGAAAAAAAGTGAGTTAAGATAAAAACTATCATATTATTATCATCCCTGTAATTTCTTAAAAAACATTTGTAATACAGTTTTTCTGATTGAGATGAAATGAGAAAAAAAAAATTAGGCTCTCCATGTTTAACAGGACATACACGCTCCTCATCAATCAAAACATCATTAATTGTTGACAGCTACATAACCCCATATTTGTCTTCAACTAGAGATTTTTTTGAGGAAATTTTCGTTCCTTATAAGAATTCAACCAATAATTTACATCCAAATGCGATACTTTCTCTCACCAGAATATTTTATGATGCTAACTTATTGCGGTTGCTAAACTATATTATTATTTAAGAAAATAACATGTTAATAATACCTATAATAAGAAAAAAAATAATAGTAATCTAGCAGACATGTTTCTTATTATAACTGATTGATTGGAGTGATTGTTTTCAACTTTTGTTAATATTCTCATTTCTTATCGAAACATCTGCCGAAGAAAGTTTTTAGAATATATTGTTGAAATATTTCTGAAAATTTCTGAGAAATTTAAGAAATTTCAAAATGTTCAAGATTAAGAAAAAAGCAACAAATAAACAAATACATAAATAAAAATAATTATAAATGTGAATAAAGTTTGCAAATATCTATTAAAAAAAAAAAAAAAAAAAAAAAAAAAAAAAAACTTAATGCATAGAAAATTATCGCTAATCCCATAGACGTGTTTCTTATTACAATTGGTTGGTTGGAGTGATTGTTCTTAGCTTATGTTCTATATTTCCTTATTGAAACATCTTCCGAAGAAAGATTAAAAGAAACATTGTTAAAAAAATTCTGAAATTTCAAATAAATTGCTAATTGTTCTATATTTAATTTTTTTTTTTTTTTTTTTTTTTTTTTTTTTTAATAAATACATAAAAATAGTTATAAATATCAGTTAAGTTTGCAAATATCTATTGCAAATATCTTCACGTATAGAAAAAATAACACTAATATAGAAGGCATGTTTTTTATTACAGCTGATTGATTCAAAAGGTTGCTTTCAAGTTACATTAAAACTTTTATTTTTTATCAAAATATTTGCTGAAGAAATTTTTAAGAAAGTATTGTTGAAATAATTCTGAAATTTTTAATCAGTTTAAGAAATTTCAAATAAACTGCGAAATGTTCAAGATTAAAAAAATATATATTTAAACAAACAAACAAATAAAAATAATTATAACTCTCAATTAACTTTGCAAATATCTATTTAAATATATATATATATATATATATATCTTAATGCTTTGAAAAAATAATACTAAGCGCTGATAGACATGTTTCTTATTACAACTGATTGATTGATTTTATTTATTTTTTATTTATTTATTTTTTTTTTCACGTTACATTAATATCTCAATTTCTTATAGAAAAATGTGTCGAAGAAAGTTTAATGTTGAAGTAATTTTAAGACTTCCAGAAATTTTTTAAGAAATTTCAAATGAATTTTGAATTGCTCAAGAATGTAAGAACTAAAAAAATCTAATAATTATTATAAATATTATTTATGCCAGAAAGTGTCTATTTAAAAATATGTCATTACATTAAAAAAAAAAAAAAAAAAAAAAAAGCTAATCTAGTAGGCATGTTTCTTATTACAATTGATTGGTTTGTTTTTATGTTTAAAATTTCTATATCTTATCGAAATATCTGTTAAAGAAAGTTTAAAAGGTATAATGTTGCAATAATTCAGAAATTTTATTAAACATTTTAAGATATATCACATACATTGTGAATCGTTGAAAACCTTAAATAATAATTTTTAAAAAAAATTATTATTATTATTATAAACATCAGTTACGTTTCCTAATATTTAATTTTATTACAAAAAAAAAAAAAAAAAAAAAAAAAAAAAAAGACTTAAAACCCATTTTATAAGCTTCTATAAGTTAAAAAATGTACTTATAAATGTTATGAACAAGACTCAGTTGATTTCTCATATAACTTCCATAATAAGAAACTTTTTTCAGTTTTCAAAAAGAATTATAAAGACTATGTACAAAACCTCCACGTTTAAGTCAATTTTTATAGCTAAATGTTAAAAGTAATATCAAAAGACTCGCTCTGTTGACAATGTTTCATTCCACCATCATAATAATTTTTCAAATTAGAAGAAAATATTTTGGTAAATTTTTCGATTGTTCGTAATCTGAATTATTTGCGTTTCGGCTTTTGGAAAAATTCATCAAGGAATCATACATATGTATCTCAATTTATAATAGTCCTAAAATTTTTATATTCAGTTTTGAAAAGCATTCACCTTAATTTTTTAATATATAATTAATTCTCTGGTAGGACACTCATACTAATCTTTCTCACAATATTAAGAAAAGAAATTTTTATTAAGAGTATTTATATGTGTATTTATGATGTTCAGATAAAATCCTTCATGTTGATAATTTTATTACGCATGGTTACTAAATTATACACGGTATAATTCTGTACTGATAAGTATAAAGGGTTCAAGTCCAAAAATGTCGATTTTGAGTTAAGTACATAGTCAGACTCAGAAAAAAATTCTCTATCGATTGGTATAAAGGATTTAAATCCATGTTATTTAGTCTTTGAGAAAATCCATTGGTAAAAAAAGATTCAACTCAGAAATTTAGCATTAATCATTGGTATAAAATATTTAATTCCATTTTTTCCCTTTATTAAATGAATGTTGACAATTACTGAATAGTATAAAGGGTATAAATGAACATAATCCCTTTTACCTAATCGATTCTTCTGATTAGTTTTTAGTTCGTTTAACTTTATTTTTCGTCTCCTGAAAAATCAAGAATAAGGACTTAAATCCTTTATACTTATCAGTACAGAATTTAGTAAGACACTTACTCAAATTATATCCAAATGAAAAAAAAATAAATGTATTCGATTAATTTTAGATATCTTGTGCATCATTTATGCACGCCACATTACTCAAATTTTACATATTAAAAAATTAATAATATTAATTTGAAATGCAATCCCAAAACATTTCCGGTCATACTCTCTAATACGTATGCATTTTTTGTGTGGTACTATAAACAAATAATGAGTGATTTTCATACCATATTTTGTAGAAAATGATTATATGCATATAAAAAATATATGAATTTCATTATTCTCTTAACGAATGAATTCACTTTTTAAGGATTGAAAAATAAATTACACTCACAAGTGGAATTATATTTCTTGAATTACTGCCTCTATTAAAAAAGTAATGAAACAACAGTTTCAAAATTTAAAAATTATTCTAATAACTTTCACACATCTGTGTATACTCTAAATTTTCAAAAGTTAAATACACACAGTAATTAAGTTATATACGCACAGTATAAATAACACACAGTTTCAATTGTTCTATTCAAACGTTCAATATCAAATAATAATACACTTTAAAAAAAAAAAGTAAAATCATGGTATTTGATCGCATAATTTTACGGTAAATAACCGTTTTGTTAACAAAACGATCAAAGCATGTACACTGATGTCATGAAAATATAATTTTATAATACTGGCATTTTTTACGGGCAAAAGCCATTAATCTGCGTGATTTGCTCAAATCTGCTATCATATTGAATATTTACAGCCAAATCCTTTCGAATGTAAAGTTTTAGCATTTCAATAACTTCATATAAGAATTACTTCGTAGTTGAAATTAAAAATACAATTGTAGTTTTATTGGTTAAGAGAATTTATTTATACATTCATACAAATAGCGATTCATATAAAAGAGCTTTTGTTTTCCTAATTTAGTTCAAAGAATTTAATTTAAAGTTTTATGTCTGTCCCAAAGTAAAATTACGTGGGAATACATCATTTATGGTCCAAATGTTTTTTTACTGGCTTTGCCTGAAATCGCTGCTGCCGGTCGTTGCCCGTAATCTGGCATGATTTATTTATTTATTTATTTATTTATTTATTTAACTTTGCAGTACAGTTAGTTTTTCTTTTGCTTTAATCGAAATCAATTCCCATTATAAAAACTGTTAAAAATAAAGTTTAGCGTTTTACTGAAATAATGGAGTCAACTTAAGATAATTTATTTACAAAAAATATTTTAAAATATTTGGTGTTACGTTTCCCCATATAAGTAGTTCTAACAACTAAAATGGCGGTACTAAAATGGTGAAACATAGAACAGAGTTTCTAAAAAATATTGGTTTCAATTAAATTATTTTCACCATTTTTTTTTTTGTAAAATATTGAATTTTATTTTCAGGTGTGAAGATAACATATGACTATCCTATAATTTACACCCAATCTTAGTTAGGCTTGTTAAAGTTCAATCTTAACTTAGCCTGTTAAAAATAATAATAATAATAATAATAATAATAATAATAATGATGGTGATTATGTATCCAGAAACATAGGTTTATACAACTAAATTTTTCTTAGCCATATTCTTTTTATTATTCTTTATTTTATTTATTTATTTTTTTATCTGCAAAGCGAATGTTCGTCTCAGATTCTTAAATTATTTGCTATTAAAGTGATTTTTAATCACTAATCTGTCTTAAATGTTAACAGAATTATTCACAAAATGATTACCAAATTATAGAATCAAAAATTTACATTTTGAAGCGTAATGAATATTTAAAGTGGTTTGAATTTTCCTAGAGAACTTAACCGTAGACGAAGAACAGACAACAAAAACAAAAATTATTAAATATTTTTATTGTTGGTGACATTTATGTAGAATTTTGAAAATTTTTATTTGTCTACAAATTTTATATACGCTCCTAAGGAATAAAAATTAATCTTTTCAAATGCATTTCTGGTAATTAATTTCTATTTTTTTTTTTCCTTGTAAATTTAAATATATATATACAGAGCTGCCAACCTAATCCTGCAAATTGTTAGTACTGCCCCTTTCTCTACACCACTTAAATTTTGGAGTAATTCTCTTCAAATTTATCTACGATGATTTAAGAAGAAAAATACTTTAAAAATTAAGTGGTGTAGAAAAAGGGGCGGTACTAACAATTTGCCGGATTATGTTGGCAGCTCTGTATATACAGGGGTCGTACTCTCCGCCCATTTTTCAGGACACTTTAAGATATTAAAAATTTCTCCCTTTTTTGCCACCACTAATTTCTTGCTGTAATACGTCTAGTTAGTTTTTAGTAATGTGCCATGATTATACAGGTCAGAGATTATTTTATAAAAATAGTGGTAGCAATAAATTCTAAAATATCTCAGTCATGAGATATTTTAGATCCCCTGTATATATATATTTATTTTAAAAAATAAGTCAAAATGTTATTTTAAGATTCAACTTAGTCATGAATATCCAAATTTTTGTTTACATAACTTCACATAATTTGCCCCATTGAAAATATTCACATCAGAGCCCAATTATAACGAGGGCGATGTCTTTCTTAAAAGAGACCCTGTCGGGTATTTTTCTGTTCTTAAAATAAAACAAGTATATTCATCCATTCGTTTACAGGTTTGCCTAACATCTCTAACTAGATTCTTCCAAATGGAATTCCGGTAAATTTAATTTTTTAGTTTTGTTATTATTATCATTATTATTAGTAGTAGTATTTATTTCACTATTTGCATCTGAATTTAAAGAAAAAAAAAGTATTTAAAAAAAATCGTAATTCCATAAAATGGTATTTTAAAGTAAAAATTAGTCAGGAATACCCTAATTTTTGTATACATAACTTTACATAATTTACCCGATTTAAACAATTTTCCTCATAGCCCAATTATTACAAGGGCGATGTCTTTCTTAAAATAGTCCCTGTCGGGCATTTTTCTGTTCTTAAAATAAAACTAGTATGTCATAATTAATTCATCCATTCATTTACAGGTTTGTCTAACACCTCTAAATAAATCCCTAGGCAAAAGCATTCATCAATAATTGTACTAATTGAGCGATATACCACTTACTCTTTAATCGATGGACATGAGTAATGTTTGCCAGCTTCCATCCGATGGTAATTAGCGTTAATTAACGTAAGATTTAAAGAATTATTGATCAGGTGATATTCCGGTGTGACTTGCGCTGTGTGTTCAGTACGGCCGTATTTGTTAGCTGCGACAAAAACATGATAAATCACTTCAGACAGTTGTTTGACCCTTTCGGGTATTAGGAGAATAGTTATCTTTTAATTCTTCAATGTGGCTTCCTTTATCAGATTTTAAATCTACTATTACGCTGACAATTCATAAAATGATTTTTATTATTAGTTTTATTAGTTTTCATTTCTATCAAATTAATAAATTTAAATACAAGATTTAATATAAAGAAATTGGTTCTATTTACATTTACGATAATACACAAAAAGAAAAAAAAACTTGGTTTAATTGTTTTATCTTGAAATGCATATTTTTACTTAGTAAACTGAACTATGCTTTACAACTGCATTTTTACTTGTTAAAATAAGGATTAATGTTGAAATTAAAAGTATAATTTTTTTATTATTATTATTAATCTGAAAGAGTAAAATTCGTGAAAATGAAACTATATAAATATTGTTTCATATTCATGATAAATTTCGTTTCATCTCTCATAATGAAATCAAAGATGAATACATCAATTGAAAATATGGGTTGTCTGAATTTGGTTAGAAAATAGAAACCTTTAAAAGAAACAATGGGGAATAATTATAAATTTGGCTGTAGTTTCAAAATATTTTTTGTGGTAATTAATATACTACATCAAACTTATCAACTGGAAATAGCTTAAATATTCAAACCGTATCCTTACCACAAATTCCATATTGTATTCACAAAGATTTCAATGCTGTAAGGCATTTTTATCAGTGTATGTTTTTCGGTTAAAAAACATCTTTAACAGCCAATTTGTTTTGGTATTCTAACTATAAGAATCTTTATTGTAAATCTGAAACTATTTTGCTCTCTCTAAAAATAGTTTTTCTAAGAACCGAAATTAAATAAATAAATAAATAATCTTGCTTTTTAATCCTTCTTTGACTTAATATCTCTGTTGCTTTTTTTTTTTTTTTTTTTTTTTTTAAGAGAAAATGACGATAAATGAAAATCTAATACCAGTTCATCAATTTTTCAATACTAATTACTGCCATGCACGTGCTTTTATTGCCTTATAATAATTTGTCTTTTACATCAACACAATCGCACTTTTTTTGGAACTATAGTTAAAATCAGCTTCTAAGCAATTATACTCTTGAGAGTTTACAAAGATAAGATTTCTGACCCTTCTTAATTATGAAAATGTTTCTTGAAATGGACTATTAATAGCAGGTAATCTATTACAACCTCATTTTCCTAACGAGATTTGTACCAAGTCTTTCATACAAAATCTAATAAAGTAAAATGTTACATCGAATAATTTGCATCAACATTTGTAATAGAACTTGGAAATTGGAAAATTTATGGAGACAAGATTCATTTGAAATTCCGTATCACAGATCAGGGTTTGTTAAACTCTTGATAAAAATCATGATAGCAGACACTATTCCTGCAATTAACTTTACTGCATCATTCCTACGGAATCATTGAACCGGTTTTGCATTCATCATCAACTAATTACCTACAAGTAGTCAATAATATCGCCAACGGACATAAAAATTTTCCTCTCCTAGTCTGCCTCCAGAAATCCCTTTCTAATTATTAAGTTCAAATTGAGCCTGGCAAATATCCTTTCGGGCTATTTCCAGGAGTCGTACGAGACGGAATCAGTATTTTCAATTCCAGTAAATAATTTCGGAAATTTTAGGGGCATATATTCAGTTGTCTTTATTGGCAACATCTTTGCTAAATGGGAGGTTTTCTCGATCGATGATCGGGAGCAGCATTTCCCCCTGGTAAATCGAATGATAATTAGATCTAATTAGTGCAAAATGAAACACATTATCGATTTGTGATATATCAGTGGGAGGTGCCTGATGTGTTCGAGGAGCTAGTATTAAAATATGGTAAGTGCCACGTGCTATTTTTATTGTGCAATCATTTTAAAAGTAGAAGTATCAGTATTTCTTACCTGTTTACAACCATAAATTAATTGTTCGATATCCAAACATTTACTGCTCATTCTTGGATGCTTAGCTGTGTTTGGAGTTTTTGGTGGAAAATATGAAGCTCTATATATTTGTATCATATTTATATAAGTGGAAAAAATACATTTTTATGAAGAAGCATTGTATGTTGTTAAGTAACAATTATACATTGCAATGTTTTCTGTTACTTTGACAACATTTATTTATACAGTGTACAGACAAAAGTATTTAGATACAATAGAATTTTAACTTTTTTTTTTTTTTTTTTTTTTACATCAGAAATAATACTTGATGGATTCTTTTAGAATTACGGAAATTAAAAAAAAAAAAAAAAAAATCAGTATTTTCGGTTTTTGTTTCGAACAGATAAAGGGTGCCAGTAACAAACTGATACAAAAAAATAATGTTTGAAATCACCCTGTAAAAATAATGTGATTATCTGTATCTATTTGTACCTATTTGTATCCAAATAGCACGTATATTCATGGAAATATAAATGTTTCTTTAAAACATTAAATAATAATAATAATAATAATAATACCCGTTTTATTATCATCATTATTATTATTATTATAACACGCACGATATTCAACCCAATGGAATACTATTTTTAGAAATTTTGACATACTGCATTGGAAACAACGTACTGCAATCAGAGCATAAAAACATTTATTAAATGATAAAATAGGAATATTTTTAATAAATATTTTTACTGCGCATGCGCAAGTGTTAACAAAATTTATTTTGTGTAGTTTATTAGCCATATGTGTTCAGTTACTTTTGTAAAATACGGAACCAAATATCGGAAAAATTCTAAATATAATTGTCGACAGAATCAACTGGATGCCAGTTCCTCTCAAAAAAGCAGCAAAAGTATAAGGTAGTTTGCCAAATTTTTACTTTAATGCAGTTAGTGGGGAGGTAGTGTACGTTGGTTAAAAATAAGTATAAATAAATTCATTATCTTTTATTATTATTATTATTATTTTATCTCAATACATTTAAATAATAAATTATGCGAAAAGAAAATTGTAAATTCTTGAGCATTCACATTAAATATAATTTAGTAATAACATTCATAGTTAATAAAATAACTATCATTTTTATAGTGATTGCAACCGTGTGTTGTGTTTTATGTATTATGTCATGTTTACTAAAATTTATATTGGGACCAATACTTTGCATATAATAATAATAATAATAATAATAATAATAATTAAAATTAAAAAAATTAAGCCTTTATATTTCTATGAATATATGTGCTATTCTCATACAAATGAATACAGATTAATAAAAGAAGCATCATAGTCATATGCTTCAGCTACAAGGCATTTCAAACATAATATTTTACTGGGGGATATGAAATATTAATTTTCCCTTTTAATTTGTTACTAATCTTCTTTCTGCCTTCGGGACAAAACCTTTACTAAAATGTATGTAATATAACGTGCTCTTTTTACCCATAAAATTTCGAGAAATCCCATCAAGTATTTTTTCGACAAAACGTGAAAATTTGAAAGTGTCTAATTAGTTTTGTATATGCTGAGTAATGTAATATCGGCATATAAAAATTATTGGATTGAAAAATTAACAATTGAACAAAATAAGAAATTTCAAAGGAAATGAAAACAAAAGGAAAAATACAATTAATAAATAAAGTTGTTAGTAAATTTAATTAATAAAAAATATTTCAGAAACTAAAAGGAATGTATTTCAATGAGGTAAATGTGTTTTAACTTAAACGTATTCAAAATTTTCAAATAGAATATTCTGAATACATTATGATAGAATATAAAAAGAAATTATATTAGAACAAATTAATGTAAGAAAATTAGATACTAAACCTGGCATTATTAATTTGCCACATATAAAATATAAATCCTTCCCCGTAGCATAACACATTTTTAATTTAAATATAACCTCCATATAAAATGTAATTACCCCAGTAAGAAATTAATAAATTAAATATAACCCTTAAAATTATTTTAATTATATTTCATAACACTCATAACAATAGAAAACTTAAAATTTGTAAAAGTAAAATATATTTGTAAAAGTATTCTTAAAATTAGAAAAAGTAACAAATAAGAATATAACAACCAATAGGGGAGAATGGGGACTAATGTGATAAGTAAACTATCTCATAAAGTAAATGAGTTTAATGAGTTAATGAGTTAATGAGTTTTGTTCGGAATTCTGTTAATGAATAGCAACACCAGCAATAAAGAAGCACATACATTAAGACATTTTTCTTTTTTACATTAGCTTATTGAAAGCAAGATGCAAAACATTTCTTTGGATCACGGTAAATTTTATGTCATTTAATAAACACTTGTTAAAATTAACACTTAAGCCTATTTTTGTCAGTGTTGCATGTTATTATAAAGCTTTTATTCGATGTTTTTCATCTGCTATTTTTTTTTTTTTTTCTTTTTTTTTTTAAGTCAGTTGTAAATATTTAATTTACATTAAGCCTAAATGCAATTCGGAATAGTATGGCAGTTAATGGGGCATTTCAAATGGGAGTAATTGGACATGTCCCATTAGAATGAAGAGCCAATTTGAAGTGCCCACTTTGAAATATAATATTAAAATTGGCTTCGTAACCTAAGAATATAATTCCGGTGTTTTTAGCTATTGAAGTTTATTCAGTAAAAGGGCAATACATTTGGTGATAAATATTTTCTGACTTTATTTGTAACATATAATCCATATCCTAAGTTTGAAGTAAAAGTATTTTCTACATCATCGCTAACATCCTTCTTAAGCAACTTGGTTCAGAAGTGACAAAGGCTTCTACATTATTGTTAAAATCAATTACACTTGAGACAATTTGACCATATCCAAAATTCCCAGCAAGCAAAATATCCACATTTGGTAGGAAGCAAAGGCAATGCAAAATTCTCACAAATAGGCCTATGAAAATTGAAAACAGTTATTTAAAAAAAAAAAAAAAAACTTTGTAAAAAGGATTAAGAAACCAATCCGAAAATCACATCAAAATAAAAGTTGTGTAAGACATAAGATGATGATAGTAGTATATGTCTGCATGACAACCCTATTTGAAAATAAGATGATGTTGCATCTTATAAAATAGGACAGTGTATTACGTTGTATTTCGTATAATGGCAGAAATAAATGTGCATTAAATTCTTTTTTTTTTTTCTAATACGTCCCAGTAATTACCATTGCTGGTCTTGTTAAACCTGGACCCGGAGTCTAATGGACCAAAACTTTATATCACAAATTAGATTTTTTTTTTCTCTTTTAATAATTAAGCTACCATTAACAATTTGTACCCATTAAAAGAAAAGTATTTTAAAAAATTGTTTATTTGTTTTTTGTGTGTTTAAAAAAATTCTTGAAATTTTAAAAATTGCAATTTTTACAGTAGAAATACAAAAAAAGTCTCCTCTATTTAAGTCTCCTCTCTAGAAAAACATTATAATACTTTTAGCTAAATATTGATATTGAAGAAATATTTCTGTGAATTGAATGTAATATAATACAACTCTAATATTTCCCCAAAACTGTTTTTCGACTATAAATATCAGTGCAGAATCAAAAACAGTTCTGGTAAATACTGGTATTCTAAAGACTTACTTCAAAGTTTTAATTTCAACAAAGGTTTTTAGGTAGCAGTTTAAAAATGAACTAAAAACAAAAATATAATTTTTATGTAAGAACATTTAGTGAATTCCCATTCAAGTAAATTATCATAAATCATATTTTAAAGTTCATTATTAAAGCCGTGCTTTATTAAATCCACTTTCTGAAAAGAAGCGACAGAAAAATCGAAATAGAGAAATACATACAAAATAAATAACTAAAATAGCATCGAATGATTTCAATTAATAAAATATTCGTTATTTGTATACTAGAAATTATTGAAATTATTTTGATCCAAACTTTGACAAATATATAAATATACTTTTGTATTGCCGCATCAACTTTGGCAACCAAATCATAGTAACATATTTGCTTGAGATACACTGAGAAAAAAATATGCAGCCTTCCTCTAGAATGAATGAGTGGTCATTTTCTAAATCTCTTAACTAGAAATATAGATTTCCGAGCTATGCGCGTAAAGCACGCCAATAAACTGAATAGACGAAATAATCGAGAATTTCTAGTCTGCACACTTCTAGATGGTGAAACAATGTTCTGAATATTCTGAATCTTTTGTATTGTGAGAAATTCTCGCTTGATTTTCTAGAATTTGGTAACTAAGATTATAGTTGCTAAAACCCACTCCTGTAGTCTCATTTATTTGTAGAGATTTTTAAATAACTTTGCCCTCGAGAATATAGGCAAACGCTCTAGAATTCTAATAGAGGTTTCTAGAACTCGCTTTCCAAGGGGACTAGAGTTTATAAGGATGACAGGGAACTATTTTTTCTAGAGCCACAACTTAGATTCTAGATGTCAGTTACAGAATTTTTTCTCGGTGTAAAGAATATTATTTACAATTCAAAAAATTGTTTGTTTTATGTAGACGTAATTTTACGCATATACTTTCAGTATTAATTTTTTTTTTTTTTTCCCTGAAAATGAATCTGTATTCTCCATGTCCATAGTGTGCTTGTGTGTTTTCTGTTCTGGGAAAAATACACCATAATCGATTTACAGAAGTACATATAAGTCTTTTTTTTTTTTTTTTTTTTTTTGGGGGGGGGGGGGTTGTTTTGTTATTCTGTTAAACATTCTCAATTATTTAGAACAGAATTTAATATAATTATAATTCATTACTCATTCAATAAATTAATATATAAGCTATAATGCATAGCATCCAACTGTTTTGAATCCTAAAGCAGGTTATTTATTTTTTACTTTTTGTTTCCAGAATGATGTTCCAATAATATCCTTTCATTTTACGAGAACGAAACTATTCATGTTTGAAAGAAAAAACAAACGTATATATCTAAGGAACTAAATGCTGATGAAAATAGCAAAGTTATTTTCTTAAATAAAAATATAAAAACAATCATATAATAACGACCATGACGCAAACAACTGTCCATAAAATGGCGGTATAGAGATACTAGAATAGAATATTCTTTAAATTTTATTTCTTTGATCAAGATAGATGAAATAGTCCACAAAAAAAAAAAAAAAAAAAAAAAAAAAACAGAGGGCTGTCAATATGTTTGAGAAACTTCATTAAGTATTTGGAGATAAAGCAAATTCTTTAGCTTGTCCTTTTGCAGATTCTAATTTGTATTACTCTAATCTCAATATGAAATGCATTAATATAGGACGTACTTTAGGCGTATTAAAATTCGTGCCACACTTAAAAGCAATACTGAAGACAATTCAAAACCCACTACGTAAATAACGTCAATTTTCATTTAGAAAGTGGCATTGTTTCGTAATAAAACATCTTATGAAATTAGTCTATATCGTTTATTATCTCATAATATACCACTAATATCATGTATAACTTATTAAGAGAATTATTTTCCTTTTTTGATCATTTTGCTAACAGAAATCTTTGAAGAAAAGTCTAGGTGGTTTTCACTGTAAAAAAAAAAAAAAAAAAAAAAAAAAAAAAAAAATATGCCATGTTACGCAACAACATTGAAGCAGCTTGCTTGTCACAATCATGTAGAGAAATGTTACTAGCTGTGACTATGTAATGTACTACGGTTACAAGTTACGGTTACGGCAAGTAAGCTGTCTCAATATTGTTGTAAAACATGGCACAAAATGTTTTACAGTGTTTAAACTGTTTTGAATTGACTTGCTTACTTGCCACAACCATGCAGAGAAATGTAACTATATAATGTGCTACGGTTACACAGTTATAGCTAGTAACATTTTTCTACATGGTTATGGTAAGTAAGCTGCCTCAATATTGCTGTGTAACATGGCATACAATTTTTTACAGTGTTTAAATTGTTTTAAATTGAGTTAACAATATACAAATTAAGAAATGTACCTTAGTAATTTACTTTGAGTGCATGGTGGTTGGAGGTTGAATATTTTATCTCCAAATTACCCTATGTGGAGAAATTGGTAAAACTTTTTTTTTTATTTTTTTTTATTTTCAATTTATTTTTATTTAAAATTATTTCAAAATGTCATAAACAATTTGCTTAAAGCATTTCCTTTGCTCACTTAGCTTAATTTGGACATTTATCAAGTCTATTCTATGCACAGTGGGCTTACTGAAGCGGACTACAGTAAAGTAAAGGCATTATTGCATAACAAACGTGGGCAGCTGCGTTATTTGTTTTAGAGTTTATATAGGTTTAAAATATGGCCTACTATTGTATTTTTAAGTTATTCTTTTCTTATATTTCCTAATTTTAAAGTAATAAATTTATTTAGTTTGTCCAGGTCAAATACATCATTTTTTGTCAAATTTTATACGTTTCCAATAAAATTCTATAAAAGTTTTTAAAAAATAGGTTTGTTTTTCTTAATCCAAACCTACTAGATAGTAACTTATAGCAGGATCAATTATTTACTCTATGTCTTTTATAAGGAGACCGGCAGAAAACAAAAATGAGCTGAATTGACAATTTTTATTTTTAACCGCTTTTTTTTTTTTTTTTTGAAGCCATATTTATTTATTTACTTTTAAATGAAAGTTTGTGTTCTGTAAAGGTTTTAATTGTTGCTTGAGCACTACACTGTTAAAAAAAATGCAACTTTGGGGCCAGAAATTCTCTGAAATGACAGAAAAATACGTTTTGTCAACGTAATTTTTCCGTAATTTACGACTATTTTCTCAAATTACAGATAATTTATGGCAGCAAAGTTGCATTTTTTTTAACAGTGTACTTTACTCCACATTTTTAACATCAATCTAAATAGGATTTGTAATCATACCTTCAAATTACCCCACGTGGAATAAATTGGAGCTAATTTTTATTTTATTTTATTTTTTAATTAATGTAAAAAAAAAAAAAATTATAAAACCATCTCCAAACTCCCCTGCTGTAGCCATTTTTATAATGGGAAAGATGTTGAGAGTATGAGCATCATTTAAAAAAAAAAAAAAAAAAAACTAAATTTTCCACCGATTTACTCCATTCTACTCTATTGATATTTATGAAAAGTATAAAATTTTCAATAAAAGTTAAAAAATTTAGTTGTGACTAATGTAGATGTTTATGTTATTTAATTCTTAAAATAATCTTTATTATTCATTTCTTAAAATTTAAAATTAAAGTTGCATAAACTGAGAAAAAGTAAAGCTTGTTTCTTTGTTTTTAATAAATAAAATATTCGTACATGCTACAAAATTTAAATTAAAAAAAAAAAAAAAAAGTTTTATTTATTTATTTTTTAAACATACAGTGCTACGAAATAACTACTTCATATATTTTAACGTACGAGTTCAGTCATAAATTGCTGAATTTCTTTATTTTACAAAACATTTTCTAAAGAAATGCTCTAAAACAAATCTATTTTTAAATAATAATTCTTATAATCAATATCAGCATATCAAAATATGTTTATTACTCACATGCAACTATTTTACATTCAGCAGACACGCTAATATATATAAAAAAGAAAAATTGTCAATATTATTCATTGATGAATTCATATTTGTATATTTATATTCAGGAATACGTAAATATACTTCATCAGAACACCAAAGCCACATGTTTATTTATATATAATATTGTAAAATAAATACACACAAGGCTGTGCAAAATGTCAATATTGTTTACTCTATTTAAACTTAAATTTATTCACATGTGTTGCATAGTACTGTATTCAAGTTAGTGATCCCTTAGAGAAATTAATGATATATCTGTATACTCACTGTTACCCTTCTGTGTCTAAACAAACTGATAAAGTATGAGGGCTCAAACGCTTCTGGCAATTTCTAGTATCCGAATCTATTTAACATATAGATTATTTCGAGCTGCTAATTATAATACTAACAGAAAATTCATATATGACAGAAGGAGTTCTCAATTTTCATTTGGAATACGAAAATACATAAGGTAATTGATATTTGTGAAAGAAAAAAAATCTACTTAATCAATTTTCAATTATTATTCAAACAAGTAATTCAATTTCTGTAAAATTAAATTCATATGCATATACCTTAAATGCAAAGTTAGTCGTTATATCTTGAAACAATTGTTAGTACGGGTAAAATAATCAATAAAAAAATAAATTGTTCAACTTTGCATTAATCTCATTTTAATAAATACAGTTTTAACATGGATATTTTTCAAAATTAAATGTTTGTCAATAAAGTTTATTTTTATTAAGTGCTCAAGTTGCTGATCATTGTTAAGTTATAATGTCACTAAATAAAATTTTTTTCAATAAAATGAATTTTAATGGGTTTTAGCAAAACATTTTCTGTTTTAAATTATTAAAGTTCAAAATTTCCTGTATGAATAGAAAAGTTCATAGAGCTGAAATTCGGAGATATTTTAAAGATTTATGTCTACATAGTTCTAGGCTTAAATAGCGCATTTATTTTTATTTTTATTTTCCAAAATTAAATGTTTGTCAATCTAGTTTATTTTTATTAAGTGCTTAATTTGCTGATCACTATTAAGTGACAATGTCACTAAATAAAATTTCTTTGAATAAAATGAATTTTAATGGGCTTTAGCCAAATATTTTCTGCTTTAAATTATTAAAGTTCAGAATTTCCTGTATGAATAGAAAAGTTCATAGAGCTGAAATTCGGAGATATTTTAAAGATTTGTGTCTACATAGTTCTAGGCTTAAATAGCGCATTTATTTTTATTTTCCAAAATTAAATGTTTGTCAATCTAGTTTATTTTTATTAAGTGCTTACGTTGCTGATCACTATTAAGTGACAATGTCACTAAATAAAATTTCTTTCAATAAAATGAATTTTAATGGGCTTTAGCAAATTATTTTCTGCTTTAAATTATTAAAGTTCAAAATTCCTGTTTGCTGTATGAATGGAAAAGTTCATCGAACTGAAATTCTGAAATAATTAAAATACTTGTGTCTAAATAGTTCTAGTCTTAAATAGCACCTTTATTTTTATTTATTTATTTATTTATTTTTATATATTTTTATTTAAAAAAAATTCATATAAAGGATTAATGCATGTATTAAACATTTAAAAACTTTTCTTTGCTTTAAATACAATAATTACAAATACAAAGTTTATACATAGAAAGTTTAGTTGATTTTAATAGTTTTCAAGGTGAATAAGGCCGATTTCTATCACATTCTATTCATATGGAAATACATGTGAAAAAATTAGAGTAAATTTATAATACGTTATTAATAAAGGATTACGTAAAATAGAACATAACTCTCAAAAATATACAAGTTCTTCTTAACAAAGACTGATATTTTTATCTTATCACATTTGAAAATTCTAAGATTTCATAACAATAAAGACTAAAAAAGTATTGCAGAAGCATAAAACATGACTAATATATTTAAGTAAATTAAGCATTTATAGAATCACACTGATCACACTGTATGAAAAAAAAGTTTTCCATGATGAACTATTTTACAACTTCAAGAGTAATACCATATAATCAGCAATTTTTTTAAGTATATCTAAAGATCTTTGAATGTCTAAATGATCTTAAAATAAGATTCTGTTGTCATTTGAAATTCAGTTTCAAACAATAATAATGCTTCTAAAATTTATAAATAAATTAAAAAGTAATAATTGCTGATTTGTAAACATATTATGACATATTGACTACACAACTGTTGCCAAATTTTTGCAAGTGTCATTCCAATGGTATCTGAAGCTTGCTTTTGAAATAATTTTCCAGCAACACACAAGTCCACACCAACAATGATCTATATACCAAAAATTAAATAATTATTTCCGTACGGGATTTTTTTAACACATTTAAACGCTTAGTAATATTGCATATGGTTGATATCAAGGATTAACATTAATTCTAAACAATAGAAAAGATTGGATATTTCCTAAGCTTTCATAAAGTGTTATGGATACTATGTTGGCTATAGTAACCGATGCTTATGTATTGCGAATAATTAAAAATAACAAAGTAATAACAAATCAAGTAATAACAAGTAATAACAAATCAATATCAAATTTCTTCTGAGACGTTTGAATAAATAAATAAGCAATTGTTGCGGATTTATATTTATGCATAACAGATTGACTACACAACTATTTCTAAAGAATTGCGGGTTGTATTATAAGGGTAATTGTAATTTCTTCTTAATTTCCCAGCTTTGTACAAGGATAAATCAACAAAGATTTAGATTTCAAGTGTTCAATAATTATTTTACCAGAAAATCATATGACTGCTAATTTATATTTATACATGACATATTGACTGCGCAACTATTTTTCATTGCATGTTGTATTACAAAAGTAATTGTATCTTTTAAAAAATTATTCACCTAATCAACAAATATTTAAATGTCAAATACTCATTGATTATTTACTAAGAAAAGTATTATCTAATTCTTTTTTAGCACTCAATATTGTTCAAAATGGTATATGTCAAAGATTAACTTTAATGCTACACAGTACAAAATGACTATTTTTATCAGAAAAAATACTTAATTTTCTTTACATCTAAACGCTCAAAATTTTTATTTGTAAAATAGAAGAAATATTAACTTTAATGATAAACAACATAAAATACCATGTCATTCCAAAGGTTTCATAATGCATTTATGGCGCACACTGCCTGGTAGAAAGATTGGTGTTTAACCGTTTGGAATAGTATAAATATCAAGTTATAGCAAATTGCTTCTGAAAATGTTAAGTAGATAAATAAATAAATAGTGATACATATTTGCATGATATTTTTTGCATATAATACAGTCTAAACGTTTACATATTGTATATCAAAGGTAACTGGATCTTTTTAAAAACTACCCAGCTTCAAATAAGGCCTATTTATCAAACATGCTGATGTCAAATGTTCAATTTTTATTTCATAATAAAAAGATATGACTTCTGATATTTCTGCATACCATACTGGCTACATTTTTTCCCCCTAAAAGCTTTCAGTTTGTATTCCTAAGGTGAGTAAATCATTCGAAATAATTCTTCTAACTTTACACAAGGCGACATTAACAAACGTCTCCATGTCAAATTTTCAAAGATTATTTCACCAGAAAAAAAGGGGGTTTTTTAATCGCATCTGATATATTCTTGATCGTAACGTTAATTCTAACAATAGAATATGTTTGATAATTATTTCATCAAAAAAATATTTATTCTCATTGCATCTAATCACTCAAGATTATTGAATGTAATTTATGACAAATAACAACTTTAATACTATATCGATACCAAAGCAATAGCAAATATCGTATAATTCAAAAGGTTCATGGGACAGACTACCTGCTTAGAGCTCTTGGTGCTTATCCCTTCCGTATAATATAGATTTGAATTATGTGTCAAATGATAACAAATTGCTACTGAGATATTTCAGTAAATAAATTAATATATAGTGACTGCTAATAATATTTATATATGACATATTGTTTACACAATACCTTCCAAATGCTTGCAGATTGTATTCCAAAGGTAACTGGATTTGAAAAGAAAAAAAAGAAAATCCAGTTTCGCACTAGGCCTAATTCACAAAGATTTAGGTGTCATATGTTCGATAATTATTTCACTAAAAATGTATATGATTACTGATTCATATTTATGCATTAAATATTGACTGCACAAATAATTTTTTTAATGGCAATGTGTTAAGCATTGGCGTTAAAGTAAAAAATAAATAAATAAATAAACTAGTCAATTTTTTTTTCAACAGAAAAATTATTTCAATTTTCATCAAATCTAATCGTTCAGAATTATTGTCTCTCGTATATGATAAATATTAACTTTAATGTTAAATAATACAAATCATTGTATATTTCCAAATGTTCAATAAAGTGTGTACACACTAACTGGAATTTATGGGATATACTGTCTGGAAGAGCGACGGGTGTTCATCTGTTCCGAATAATATGAAAAAAATTCTTTAAAATTAATGAAAATGGTATTTATTTGAAACAAAGTTACATTTACATAAATATGTCTACAACATACATTATTTTTATCAGATTTTGCACCGCATTCGCAAAATAAGTAAACCAACATTTGTAACTAGAAATCTATTTATATTTTCTTCAATATATTACATTACTCAGTTAAACTTGTCAATGTTCTGACGTTTATTGCAAAATATTATGGATAGTAAAACGTTAAATAAACTTTATATATTAATTATAATTTCATGAAAAAGTAAACTTAATAAAAACACAGAGAAATTAATGAAAAACTATTAGCAGTATTTAAAAAAAAAAAGCATTATTTTATTGTTGTTCTTCACCTTTTTTCTTTAGAAATGAAATTAAGTTAAATATAAAGATTTTTTTTTAATTAAATTCTGTATTATTTTAAATATGGTTGTTTATAGAAAATATATATGTGTATATTTAATTGTCCATAAACACCAAATCAGGAAATGTGATACACCATTCAGATATCTCGAATAAAAAATAAATAAATAAATAAATCTCCAAAAAATCACGTTGATGATAAAAATAATTAAAAGAAAAAAAAACGCTTGTGCAAATTGTATTTTAATGAGTGGCATGATTACTAAAGCTAAACGATAAGACATTTATTTTAATAGTAATAATGATAAATAAAAATTTTCAGTTCGTCATTCAAAACTAATATTTTGAAATTTTTCTGTTTCTAAATTATAAATTTTTGGCATGAAATCTATATTATAATCTTCAATATATTTAATAAATAAGGAATAATTATTTCATTGTATTAGAGAATAAACATATTTAAACTCTATTTCTTTAATTTCAAAAATTTATTTTCTTTAAATGTTGCTCCGTTTGTTACTATCTTTAAATACTTAAACTCATTATGTTAAATGTTATTGTTGTGTTAGTTTATGCTTAGACAATAGTCACTGCAAGTTACGGATTTTTTTCTACAACCTAAAAAACTGAAAATCTTTGATGATGATGTCTTTAATATTTAATAATAGTTTATAAAATCCCCATCAAACAAAATTAGCATTAGTCGTTACTATCCTTAGATAGTTTGACCATAATATTATATGTGTATTTTTTCTACAAAAAATTGGATATAATGTACAAGTTTAATATGAAAAACAACTTTGGAAAACTAAAACGAGAATTGATACTTAAGTTAGGAGCAGAATATTATAAATATAAATTCCATTTCCGAGTTGATAAATTTTAAATCCATCTGTATTTTTCCAAGAGTAAAAAGGTATTGGAATTTTATTGCACACTGTTAAAAATTTCAACAGAAAACTCTGTGTAATCCATTATCTTAAGTCTTACGTAAAATTACAGAGAAAAATAAACGAAGATGTTAAAAAACTTATTTTATACATTCATTTTAATAACTAATATTAATTTAATTAATTATTGGTGAGAATATATTTCGGACTTAGAATGCTTTTTCTAAAGAAGAAACAGTCATTTTTAATTTTAATTAAAAAATTAAATAATAAAATTAGGTAAAAATACAGAAAAAAGATTGATAATCTTCATTATTCACTTTTAACTAAGAATTGCTGTAAATTTACAGAGACTCTGGATAAATATTTACATTAAATTTACAGAAATTTTTAACAGTGCAATGTGAATTCAATGTACTTGTTATCATCTTTTTAGAAATCTGTAGATTTGGACGTATTTAAAGTAATCAGATCGTTTTAATGTGTAATCAGAGAAAAATAAACGTAGTAGTAGTACCAATATTTATATGAAAGGCATTATACAGTTGTCCTTCATTGTAAAATAAATAATTAATTGCACTTTATAAATTGTTTTTACATGAACATATTTTGAGTGAAAAATAACAGTTATTTTTAAAGGATTAAGTTAAATTGTGATACATTTACAGATAATATTCAAGCTACAACAGATATTTCATCAGATCTTATTCAGAGATGTTTCGATATTGCTATCAGTTTTTTTCTTACATATAACTAGAACGAAACAATATAATTTCTAATTAAAATTTTCATTTAGAGTTTTTTGTTTGTGTAATGATCAATATTTATATAGATATATATAGCTATATATAGATTTGTTTGTGTTTGTTTCTTTTCAAATAAATTAAGCATTTTTTTTTTTTTTTTAATTCTTTTTTATAACACCTCTTTTCGAACACAATTTAGTTAAAGTAAAATTTTTCTTCTTTTTAAAGATATAGTTTTTACTAATTTTCTGTCTTTTAAGGATTTCATATTTAAAACCTAAAATGCAATGATTTATCATTCAGAGTTAGTTTTGTTATTAATACAAAATCTTTATTTTCCAATTGGATTTACTTTTTATTTATTTATTTATCCACATCCACAAGTACAGCACATAGTCAGTATCTATCTTTTAAATGTGTATAATATTATGTAAAAAGGAAACATTTTGCACGTTTTAAAACAAACTTCACACTCTCACTTTAATTTTAAATTATCGTTGTACAAATACTTTTTTGAATTGACAAAACCAGTGTATTTTTGAAATTTAATGTTAATAAATTGTAGAATATATTTTGTTAAAGTCCAAGTGTTAATGAACAAAAAAAAATGTTTATACCTGATTTATATTTTAGTGTTAAGTCAATTTAAACAGAATCGTTAGAAAAAGTTATTACATGATTATACATTCAAAAGCTAATAAAATTTGCCTATTCAAAGGCTCAAATATAACAAAAAACAGTTTTAACTAAATAACAAACTGGAAATGGATTAAACAGATCAGTCTTGTCATATTTTATAGTTTCTCCTCTTACAGAGAAGAAGTATTTGTAAAATTACTATTTCTGAATGTATAAAAATAACGGTATTTATTACTCCCCATTCAAATTTGTTATCTGTTTCAATTCTTTCAAAAATATGTTTTTACAAATGATTTTTGAGTTATATCTAGATACTATTTTGAATGATACTTAGAAGCACAGCTAAATTATCAGTATTGAGAAACCATAAGAATAATCTATATATTCTTCAACATAAATCTACATAGAGAAATAATTTAGAAAATAGGTGTGTTCTGGAGAGAAAAATTTTTGGCGGACTATTTTTATTGATATGTTTTCTCAAAGGGGCATTAGAAAATAAAATACGAATTAAGACATAAATAATGTCACAGTTTTAACACATTGTGGTCTTTTAAGCTGTCTAAATAAAATGTACCTTAACACCTTATAAAACTATTATTTTAATAAAATAAGCTTATTATACGTCTGGCTTATTTATACGTCTAGTTTATTATCTTGCTTATTAAGTTTTAACACATTGCGGTCTTTTAAGCTGTCTGAATATTATGTACCTTAACACCTTAGAAAACTATTATTTAAATAAAATTCTCGTCAAAATTTTGAAAATTTTTTCATATTACCGATAAGACAAATGAAAACTACAACTATCTCATATAAGACGTTTTCAGCAATTTTATCATTACTAAACGTTACATAAGTTCTTTATTTACTAATTTTTTTTCTTTATTTAAAAAGAAAACTCTTCTAATTAGAAAGGGAATCACTTAAAGTTTTGAAAACGGTGTTTCCTTTGTCTACTGAATATTTTTTTTTTCCAACTTTATATCATAGCTTTCTGTATAGCCGAAGAAAATGTCCAGAAAATTAAATGTCCGATAATTTTATTACCAAACTTTGATATTTTGAACTCATTTCTTGCTGGATACATGTGCAATATTATAACAAAAAAAACGTATTTAAAAAAAGTATATACGCCTTAAGCAAATGCTTATATCTTGGGTGCGCAAAAATGCCCGTTGACTGAAAATGCCTTATTTTTCTATACGTGTGTCTATGAACCCATTAAAAAAATAAGTTAGATTTTTTAAGTTTATGTCTTTAGAATCAAAATGCATTAATTCCCAAACTAATAAGGTTTTTTAATTTTTTTTTTTTTTTTTTTTTTTCACCATAATTTATTTGGTAAAAGTGATGTCATTACAGGAGTCATTACATTTTTTTTTTTTTTTTTTTTTTTTTCCTTTTTCAATTATAAATTTTAAATCCAATTAATTTCAGAATCTTTTTAAAGGCATAAATTCTATAGACTTCAATTAAAAAAAATTAATGAAACCAGCTTCAAATTAATATTTGATATTGAGTTATTTATATACCTGCTGCATTTCTCTATATCTTCAATCAAAAGTCTTTGACTAAATCATTTTCTTCTTTCAGATGTTTACATAACAAATTACAAAGACTACAACAATTCAAGATAAAAAAAAAAAAAAAACATATTACAAAATAATTCACCGGTAAACCAACAATCCTTTTTATTTTCTCCTTCACCTCTCTTTGTGATGCTTTATTCGAACTAAAGCGGCGTCATCGTCTTCGAGTCCTGAATTATTTGACGTCTTTGTGCTAAACTAACATTCGCTAAAACCAGCTTTAAATATAATGTGATAGCATTCCCATACCAACAGACATGAGTAATGTTTGCCCATGTAAATCAAGCGGTAATTAGTGATAATTAGTGCAAGACAGAATGAATTATCGATCGTGAATGTTGTAGTAGGAGGTGCTTGACAAGTCTGCTGTTAGTGAAGCCTGGAGTACTCAAGAATGCGCTAATGGCTGGAAGTTGTCTCTTATGTTTGGTTATACAGATTGTTGAAATTTCGATATGGCATTAACTGCATAAACAGTTAATTTTCTTTTATCTTCTCTCTGCCAAGGATTCGGATAAAATCTCTCCAGGTTTACACTTAATAAATAATTTTAAACCATAAAAATTAGTTTAGAAAACCACATTATGTGTACGACACGTTTATGCCTACTGATATATAAATATATATTTACAATAATAGTTATAATTAGCAATAATTTAACCTTAGAACTCTTGTTTTTCTAAGACAAATAGCTTTTTTGAAATCCGATTATAAAAATCGTTTAACCCAGAGTTCCCAACTTTTATAATTTATTCACGAGAATTTAGCCCCGCCTTCTTTTCGCACGAGAAATTTTGTAGATTATTTTTCTTTAATATGTGACAACGAGTAAATAAGAAGAAAATCATTTTTCAAAATTTTTGGTAGGAAAAAGAGGCGGGGCTAAAAATGCTTGTGAATAAATTATAAAAGTTGGAAACTCTGGTTTAACCCTTTGCCAGCCCTAACGCTCTAAAGCGCTCTAAACAGTGTTGCCAAATTTGCGACTCTTTTATTCATTTCTCACCAATAATTTTGACGAGTGATACTTGATACACATAATTGACGAATAATCTTCGAAGAGATTAGACAGCCGTTACAGTTAAAATTTAGTGGTGAATAATGAATAAATCATAAAAAAGCCCTAAATTTCGCAACACTGACCAGAGGAGTGAAACTGAATAGGACCGGCAAAGAGCTAAAATGTAATCATTGAAAATTCAAAATTTTCATTTGCTTATATTTGGTATAAAAATTTCCATTACCGATTCATTTCTTGAAATATTTATTTTATTATAATTTTTTTTTTTTCTCGAGCACATCAAAGTATTGAATTATTTTGTTTTAATACTTATGCAAGTTCATATTTATTTCAACAAACATTACAAGATAATTTTAAAGAAGCTGGTGATTCTTTTATATTAAAGAGTGTTCTTACTAAAACTTGACGACATATTTTCTTTTGATAACTCTTTAAGCGTTAAATTCGTCTTTTTCTGTAATGTATAGTTTGAAATAAAAGGTTAGCATAACTAAATTTTGAAATATATATATATATATATATATATATATGTGTGTATATATATTAAAGAAAATATAAATATTTATAAATATCTTTAGTATACGGTATCAAATTTTCGTATTAATACTGCGCATAGTTATTGGTTTTATGAATCATTAAACTCAGATACTGAAAAATGGCTAACGTTGAAAGGGTTAACTGTACTACAACGTTTTCTATAATTTGCTATTCACTTTCATAAAAATCTCAAATATATGTATGAGGCTGATTTGTTGTGTTAAAACTATAAAACAAATCAGTAAGGTTTACGAATTAACATTAGAAAAAAAAAAAGAAAAAAAAAAACGCAGTTACATATTAATTTAAAGAAAAATACGGTGAGCATAATTTAAAATATATATAATTTTTGAAAAAGAGGTATGAGAAATTTACGAAAACTACAAAAAAATTTTTTTACATTTTTCAGTTAAAACTCCTTTTAAAGCTCCTTTAAACTTGCGTTCGTTGGCGATTAAAAAAAAAAAAAAAAAAAAAAAATTACATTTACTGAACCGAATTTATTTTGAGATTCAAAAGCCTGTTTTAAGATGTAAACACTAGACGTATAATATTTTTAAAAATACTTTTAAAAATATTACAAAATGAAATAAATGTAATATATATTTTAAATAAAAGTATTATACTTGTGTGTCCTTTTTTAAAAATCAGAATGAATTTTTTTTGTAGTAAATATATTAT
The DNA here is from genome assembly GCA_963930645.1 of Salticus scenicus. NCBI lineage: Eukaryota > Metazoa > Arthropoda > Arachnida > Araneae > Salticidae > Salticus > Salticus scenicus. Next base: position 185,692,866 of record OZ005655.1, on the reverse strand, counting down.
TTCTCATTTAAAACAGAAAATAGAGTTAAGCACTTAAAAGTGCCGTTAATTGAGTTAAACCTTCAAGAATGCAATTAGTTTTAATTTAATTTAAATTTTCAGAGCTTGAATGATGAACAATAAAAGTAATCTAGAAAAGAAAGATTTTTCAGGCGTTTTTATACCTGAAATTTTACGTAAATCAATAAATAAATACTAAATACGATCATCAAAAAACACTTTAATATAATAATAAATCCAATTAAAATACTTCTATAATAACTAAATCTGTTTTAAATGTTCTGTTGTAGTCTTTTTTTATGTCTAAAGTTATAGTACACGTTTTTCTCATACTTTAAAATTTCTGCGAGGATTGGATATTAAACATAATTATCAAGACAGCACTCGAAAATTAACGATGGTATACTTTTTGTCAAGTTTACGATAACTTAAATAAACAAAATATAAATTAACACACTAATAATTAAACATTCATTATATCACATATCATCAGTTTTAGATTGACATGGAATAATGTTTAGAAAATATAAAAATTATTGTACGATAATAAAGATTAAAGAAAATATAAAATTTTATATTATCAAATTTGATTTCCAGCAATTAATTGTATTGCTTAATTTATTAATTTAAATCACTAAACGATATTTTCTTGAATTTCCATAATTTATAGTATTTTAATTTTAATATTTGTACCATTATCCTCAAAGTTTTTAAACTGAAAATTGCTATTATATATATATATATATATATATATATATATATATATATATATATATATATCGATTAAGAAAAAATTAGTGTTGGAAGTTTAATATGTTTATTTATTTCTTGGTTTTTTCCACTTCATAAGTTTATTTCTGGCTTGAATTTTTCCACATATTATTTGAAATTATTTTCAAGTCTTTTAGGTGACCTCGGGCATTGCATGCTGTAAATTTTTAGCATTTTGCATACAACATAATAGAAAGATCCCCTAATTTTCATACAGTACTCATTCTATACCCTTGAAAAAGTAATCAATTTGTATGTTTCAATATCAAGTTGCTTATTTTTTTCTTTTCGTCAATTTTATTCATTCTTTATTGTTCTTCATGTGATACTTGGTTTTATACAACGCAATATTTGAAAAGGTTTTCAATATATATATTATTTGAATAAATTATTTTATATGCTAGAAAAATAACGCAAACAATAAAATTATTCCAACTTTAACATATTTTTATATTGGTTTTATTTACAATTTCAGATGCTTTAAATATTTCTACTAAGCCTTAAATAACTTTAATCCAATAACTTAAGCTTTGATTTAAATTTTCAAACGTTGAAAATAATTGAAACAAAACTCTTCTAGAATGTTTTAAATAAGCTTTGAATAAAACGGATATACTCTAAATATTTTCAAAGCGCATTATTTGATAAAATTATTCATATATTATACATTCATTTTAATATTTTAAGTTTACGTATAAAATTTCACTTCCGCTTAATATTATAAATAGGTTTTTTACCTCGTAATAATTATTTAAAAACTAAATGTAGTGATCAATTAATTCATGCGAAAGGGATTCAAGTTATATACTTAAGTAATAATATAAAATATGATTTGCTATTAATTTATTTAAATGAATGGAAAATAAAATTAACAGATAAATAGCACAACAGTTTTTTTTTTCTTTAGCTATACATATGTTTCTTTCTTTAACTATAATATATTTCTTCTATCAATTCCTCAAAATTTGGTTTAGTGTGATTTTATTATTAAGTATATTTAATAAAAAGATAGCGGTGGGTATTGAATTTAAAAATGTCCCTACAAATTGGTGATATTGGAATTGAGTTACATTTTAAAACTTTTTTGAATGGGTCTTTTAATTTATATATTTAAAAGGCTCAATGCAGCAGTATTGTCAACTCGTATGGACTTTTTTATTTAATAATCATCATTACTATTGAAGAATGATGTATGATACGTATGATAGTCGATTAGACAGATATACAATTACACAAACACTGCAATAAAAAGTTAGTGGTGGTTATTGAATAAAAAAAAGTTCCTACAAGTTGGCAATATTGAAATTCAGTAATATTTTAAAACCTTTTAGGTGAATCTTACATATGTAAAATTCTCAATGCAATAGCATTGCCAACTCGTAATGACTTTTTTATTTAGTAATAACCATTACTAATAAAGAATGATGCTTGATATATATGATAGTCAGATATACAATTACACAAACATTGCAATAAAATGTTCGTGCTGGATATTGAATAAAAGAATCCCTACAAGTCGCCAATATTGGAATTCAGTAAGATTTTAAAACTTTTATAATGAGTCTTAATTTATAGGGTAAGTGCACCCGTGATTGGCACTTTTAGAGCAATCTCTGATGTTTTTAATGTTCTAGTCATCAGAAAATATTTCTAGAAATCTTAAGTTAGTGCATATGGCATAAAAGACATTCAGAACCACATATATGATAAAATATATATATTTGATAACAATTATTATTATTATTATTTTATGAATTTTTATTTGACACCAACTCAATGTTCCAGTAATTGACACTGCCAGTTTTTCATTTTATCAGTAATTGGCCCCTATGTTCCAGTGTTTGACACTACTAGTTATTCATTTTACCAGTTATTAAACCCTATGCTCCAATGTTTGACATAAAATGTTAAAATTCTTATACGTAAAATATATGATTTTATTATTTTTCTTATTTATTAATTATTTCGGGATAGATGCCAATTACTGCAGCACGCCAATCACTAGAGCATCTACCCTATATGTAAAATTCTCAATGAAAGCAATGTTGCCAACTCGTAGCGACATTTTTATTAAATAATCACCATTACTATGGAAGAATGATATGTATGATAAACGATTACACAGATATACAATTAAACAAACACTGCAATAAAAAGTTAGTGGTGGTTATTGAATAAAAGAATCACTACAGATTGCCAATATTGGAATTCAGAAATATTTTAAAACCTTTTAGACGATGCTTTTAATTTATATGTGTAACATTCTCAATGCAGCAATGTTGTCAACTCGTAGGGCCATTTTTATTTAATAATCATCTTTGCTATTTAAGAATGATAAATGATATGTATGACAGTCGATTATATAGACATACAATTACACAAACATTGCATAAAATAAAAAAGTATTGAATAAAAAAATCCCTATAAGTTGACAATACTTATAGGGATTCACTTATATTTTAAAACCATTTGGATGAGTTATAAAATTTCAGTAACACTGTATTTAAAACAAATCTTCAAATTAGGGGATTTTTTTTAAACAAAAACCCAGGAAATTCCTGTAAAATTAATTTTATTCTTTTGTTTAAAAAAAAAGGGGGGGGGTGTCCTATGAATTTATTAAAAGGCCCATGGAAAAAATGGATGTAACTTAAATTTACCTGTCTTGAATTTAAAACACGAAAAATGCAAAAATGCACATGCGCAAGTAAAATTTTTGTAATGTTATTGGATACTATTTCTTCCAATAAAATGTAAAAACTAATAATTAAATAAATTAAAAAACTTATAATTTATTTTAAATAATTCATAAATTATTTATTTAATTAATTAATTTATTTATTTATTTCAAGAATCATCTAGACTTTTTTACAAGCTTTCGTATCTTTAATTTTATATATTTATATACCTTTCTTGTGTTTTCTTTACCTTCTTTCGATATTAATACACAGGTTTCATTTTCTTGTATTTGGTTTGTATTTAAAATCTAGTGTTAAGAACTACATCATTTTTTTTTTTTTTTTTTGAAAATGATAAATAATCTAAAATTTTGCAGCTTATTTCACAGTACAACTCTACATGGAGTTTAGATTAAGCATGATGTCTACTTCCACTAACGAATTTTCTATTTAGTTTTTTTTTTTTTTTTTTTTTTTTTTTTTTTTGTAAATCATGAAATAAGCATAGTTAAAAATTTTATCATTTTAAAATAACTATTATTTCTACTATACCCTACCTTAAATGATACATAAACAATGTTCACTAAAAATGTTTCCAAATTTCTGATTTCATTTATTAATATTGTAAGGAAATTGATTACAGCTACAGCGTGCTTTATTCGCATATAACGAGTAACTTTCATACTTACTTTAACTTCACCATATAAAGCTTTAATTTTATATTGATTAGTTAACAGTTATAGTTCAAATTTAATTAAATTGGTGCTATAGATTAAAAAAAAAAATCTTTACAGAAATAGGTATTATATTTTTACAAATGTGGAAAGGATGCATGTATAAAAATGGTAATATTTCCTCATTAGAAATATTTAGCATGTAATATCTTGAACTATTTAACAGTATAAAAACAAGAGAAATAACAACGTCTAGAACGTCAAATAGAAATAATAGGAAATCAAAATTGGCGTTCTAGACGTTGTTGTTTGCCTTGTTTTTATAATTCAACGCCATGTCTACTATTAATATTAAACAACATGCTAAAGAAAACTGAAAAAGATTTAGAAGATGTCGATGAAATTAAATATGATCCCAAAACATACATTGTCACTTTTATTTAAAATACAAGAATTAATAAATTGCATTCGAAATTGAACAGAAATTTTAAAATATAAAATTTAAATGCTTTAAATTTTGGAAAAAGGTAAAAAGAAAAAGGGGAAATTAAAAAAAAAAAAAAAAAAAAAAAAATGAAAGAAAGAAAATGTTAAATTTAAGTGCATCTAAATTGCTATTAATATAGGTGCACAAACATAAATAAATAAAGATAAAAATATTTTTAGCAACTGATCTCATTTTCAGTTCAAAATATTACATTATCCAAAGTTATATATAATTTTTTATTTTATAATCCATGTACTTTTTCATGTTTTTATGAGAAAAGAATTTAAAAAAAAAAAAAAAAAAAGACTTTTATTGTTACTATTATTTGACTGTATATTCTAAATAATTAAAGATGAATCAAAATATGACGATAACAAATGAACATGTTTCTAAAGTACATTTATATTATTTCTCATTTATTTTTGAAAGCATAAAAATACCAAATATCCAATTTACCAAAAATATTAATATCGACAATGTAATTAAACCCTTAGCTTAGTTGGTATAAAAAATAAATATTTTAAGGCATTTATGTCATTTTTATTATTGTTTGTAATTCTTTTTTCCGCAATAACAAAAAAAATAAATGTCAGTGTTCCTTATATGATACGTTTTCTAAATTTCCTTTCTTTCAAAAAATAATGATAAATAAGTAAATAAGTAAAGGAAATTAAATATTAAAATATTTTCCCTCACCTTAAAATGGCATTTATTTAATAATAATAATAATAATAATTTATGCAATACACAGTAATTTTGTATAACCAAAGAATCTAATTTTTTAGTCTAATTGTTACTTATAAGAAATAAACTGCATCTAAATTTAAAAGTCTTATTCATTTAATTTTTATGTCAATATTTTAAAAGTCTTCTTTTCCCTACATACAGTTTTATGTTTGTATCTTTAAACAGCACTTTTAACAAATAAAACATAAATTTTGTAGAGCATCTACATTTCTCTAAGCTTTAATGATCATTTTCTTATTTAAAAAAAAAGAAGAAGAAGAGGAAGAAGCCTTGATCTCAATCCCTTATATACATACGTATATGCACCTCTAGTTTTATAATAATTCTATACAACATGCTTATTTATTTTATTATTTGTTTTGATTACTTAGTATGCTATTTTTAAGTGTGCATAAAAATAAACAAGGAAATTTTAACTATGCAATGCTCCATATATCAACTTTTTTTTTTTTTTTTTTTTTAATAATAAATCCAATACACATATTTCTGCAAAATACATGCAGTTTTATACATTTTATTAAATCAGTACATTTGAAAGCGTCATACTGTAAATTAAGACAAATTATGATAAATTTTAATTTTCCTAAAATTTTATATATTTTTATTAAATAAGATGCAACTTAATTTGTGACATGAGTTTAAATAAATTTTTAATAGATAGTTTAAAGTGTTTATATATATATGTTTTTTTTTTTTTTTTTTTTTTTTTTAAGTGCAACTAAAAATACACAAAATATGAATCATTCAATTCAAATAAGTTATAAAATTGGGGAAATTCTTTTTAAAAACATTTAAAATTTAAACATTTGTATTTATATCTTAATTTATATATCAATTTCAAATATATATATATATATATTTTTAAGTAATATTTAATTTTAAATAATATTTAAAACTTAATGATATAATGATATTAATATTTTAAAGATAAATGGGTATAAATAGAAATGGGCTAAATAGCATTCTCTTGTTGAAATTGTGTAGTGATAACCTTTGGTTTTTATTCTCGAGTTATATGAATTTGTACAAACATTTTTATTGAAAAGGTTATTCATATTCAATTTTTACATTTTTAAAGCATTTTTTACAAAAATAATTAAATTCTCTCATAAATGATTTAGTTTGTTTGGATAATAAATCATTTTGTTAAAAGTTAACTTATGCTATTTAAAAGAGTTTGTATGTAATGCAACCTGTAATCAAAGTTTTATTAAAAAATTGTAATTAGTATCCAAATGAAAGTTTTGAATTAAATATAATTAATAAAATAAGTGTGAATTAATGCTTAGCTGAAATTAAAACTACCTATATTTATTTATTATACTTTTTTTTTTTTCAGTCTTTACCAATATTTTACTGAGAAATAAGACAAATTAGTTTTTTGTCTACTTTGAAATTGCAAGTCAAACATTATATTTATATTCAATTGCATTCAATTGCATATGTTCATTTCTAAAAAATTTTATTTTTCCGAAGATATACTAAGTTAAGCAAGTTTTTTTTTTTTTTCCCAGCATCATAAATAGTAGTTTTACACCTCATTATATCTCAGTAAATGATAAAAAATGTAATTTAAGAATTTTTACAAAAGGTAGTATAAATATTTTATATACAAAAAGTAATATATTTAAAACGGTAAATTAATATTTTTATTTTAAAAAGGGATTGTGTTAGGGGGACCGGAAAATAATATCGTTTTGAGTTAAAATACTGACATCGGAAATTTATCCTGGATAAAATTTCTTAGGTAACTTATAAGATGGTTATTTGTAAAGTACCGTATAAACACTGTTAAACAAAAATTTCCGGTTTCATTTTATTAATTCAAAACGACATTATTTTCCGGTTCCCCTAATATTAGAATAAACATTTTAGAGTATATAAAATATTTATAAATACTGTATTCATAAATAATTAAAAGAAACAGAAATATTTTAAGCAATTATATTTTTTAGTTTGACGATGTGTTAAATATTTGACTCAATTCAAAAGAGTGGATATTTGTGTGTGTCTGTGACTTAGACTTTTCAAATATAATTATAGTATTTAAATTTTAAAAAATATATTCGAACTATTCTTATTATAATTTTTTTATAGTAGAAATATATTTTACTAGATTTACTATCACATTTGGTATAGTTTATTTATAACTGTATTTTTCAATAATCCTATTCGTGTTTTGTTCATTTTTCCGTTTGTAGTAAACTTTATACAAAAAACACAATTATCTTTTTTAATTTCAACATGCAGTTTTTTATTTTAAAAGAAAACTAAAACTTTTGAAATCTACAGAAAAATTTTTTTTAAATAAATTCATTATTTCATATTATCTTTTTTCTTCTGTACATACTAAAACGCAGATATTAATTTCAAATAATTGTTTTGTTTATTTTAACACAATATCAAAACTGAGTTTCAATTTAAATTACCTCCATAAAATCATTTCACACATTTTAGAGAATTATATTACAAGAATTTAAATATATCATAATTTAAATTTTAAAAATATATTAAAATTTTCTAATAAATGTAACATCTGTTTAGATATTGACATATTTTCACATAATATTAGTATATAATTTTATCCAAAAGAAATTTTTACTCAATTTTTCAAAATATAAAACATCAAGTCATACCTTTAATAGCACCTGGTTTCCAATTAGTTCAGTTTTGAACCTTCTCGTAAAACTAGGGTTAATCATCTAGATTTTTATAAGTGGCGATATAAAATAGGTAATTCACAAATATTCCATTTGAAATCTTGAAAAATCACCATTTTAAATTTTAAAAAATTCATAAAATTTACTTAAAATAATTTACATAAGAAAAATTAAATTATCCATTCACATAAATACTATATGAAAAATTCGTTTTATCCATACAAAAACTAAAGTATTTTCCTTGCTTGATGCACAACTGACCTCCATAACTATTCTTAAACCCACTAACACAGTTTCAAGATCCGTGTTTGGAGCATCGAAATTTTGTGGAAAAGTGAAAAACGGGCGCGGGAATCCATTTTTCCTCAGTCCCCAAAATTTTGCCTCTTACCCCGGGTTGGCGAACCCTTTAACCCCGACCAGGTGAGGGGTAGAGGCAAAGGGCATGAGTTCTCTCACCCCTTTGAAAACGGAAAAGGGATCTGTTTTTTCTGCGTTATGAATCGGAAAATGCAAACTAAGTAACTTACTGCCAATGAACTTCAGGTCATAAGGAACGGAAGTTGTCTGGATCTTAAAAAAGCTGGAAGCAACTGTCTTAAGAGGATGGACAAGGATTAGAAAAGGAAAAGACTGCAGAGGAGTTTTGTCTGCCAAACTTTGGCAAAATGTTATTAAGCAACCTTTTTCACTTTCTTCTATATATATAAAAAGAAAGTATTGGATTCGTGAAAATTTTCAACCTCCATTTTTTTATTACTATTATTTATGAGTTTACACGTTTTGAGGGGTCCTGAACATGAATTGGCCGCTATAGCTCAATGTTGTTAATTTAATATAAATTTACAGTTGGATGGACCTTGATTAAGTTAGTGATGAATAACTTTTTGTGCATATCGCTCATTAGGTGGAATTGGTATCTATTTTTCTTCAAAAATTTTAATATGGTAGCATAAGACAAAATTTCTTATATACATACACAGTAAGGATTATTTTTAACCAGTCATTGGGAAATTTAAAAATACACGTTTCTAATAGTTATAGTCAAACAGGATTTTTTTTTTTTTTTTTTTTTTTTTTTTTTGTATTCGTAGATGCATCGCGTCTCCCTCCTTGGGACGAAGTACCTTCGGGCAGTAAAAATATTCACTATGAGTATTTTTCAAAAGAACTCATCTATACCTTAAAAACGAATGGTTGAACCACAGGTCTGTAATATCTTGAAATAAAGTTTCGGATCATTTTTTATTTTTAACAAAAAATAAAAAGTTCAATTTTTTTTTTTTTTTTTTAACAGGAACACAAAGAAAAGTTCTTTATCATGATGGCCTATGAGCTCAAATTATTTAAACTGTCACAGCGTCTAAACGTATCATTCGATTCAGTTGAAAATTTATATACATGTTATAGGTTACTGTTGCCCGAACGGAGTAGATTTTGGCAAATCTAGCGTTTATAGAATTTTACAGGGACTCAACGAAAAATTATTTATCGTTATGACCTATAGACTCAAATTATTTGAAGTGCAATAACGTCAAATTAAACAGTACTGTATATGTATATGCATAAAACAGTAACAGTATATGTATAAAAATACTGAAACCCCCAATTATAATTTTCTCATTTATTAAACTTCATTTAAACAAAATTTAATCGTTTAATGTTCGGAAAGTCGAGTGGAGTCACTCTACACTGAGAAAAAATTCTGTAACTGACATCTAGAATCTAAATTGTGGCTCTAGAAAAAATAGTTCCATGTCATCCTTATAAATTCTAGTCCCCTTAGAAAGCGAGTTCTAGAAGCCCTATTAGAATTCTAGAGCGTTTGCCTACATTATCGAGGTCAAAGTTTTAAAAATATCTGCAAATAAATGAGACTACAAGATGCGGGTTTCAGCAGCTATAATCTTAGTTTATTACCCATTTCTAAAAAATCAAGCGAGAATTTCTCGCAATACAAAGATTCAGAATATTCGAAATATTCAGAATATTATTTCGCCATCTAAACATGTGTAAACTAGAAATTGTCGATCATTTCCTCTATTCAGTTTATTGGCGTGCCTTATGCGCATAGCTCCGAAATCTATACTTCTGGTTAAGGGATTTAGAAAATGGCCACTTATTCATTCTAGAGGAAGGCGGTATATTTTTTTCTCAGTGATTTTTTTTTTTTTTTTTTTATAATTTTAATGTTTTAAATGAACAGTAGCCCATTCAGACAACAAAGGAACTATTTGAACTAACAAATTTCTGTAATGTTTTCTTAAAAATATGCTTTTAGTTGCACTAGTCATACTTTTTTTTTCAACAAGTATACATTTTTCAGGTAGTTTTAATATGACTCTATACGTAAACGGTTTCGTTGTAATAAACATACAAGAGAGGAAAATTCTCATCAACCTTGCTTTGAATGTCCAATTATTAATTGTTAATAATTGTTAATTACAATTATTAATTGTTACATAATATTATTATTTGTATCCTAAGAAACGACAACGCTTCAATAAAAAAAAGCCTTTTTTTTTTTTTTTTTTTTTTTTTTTTTTTACGCCTGAAAGTAAATAAAGAAGACTAAACAATGTCATAACATGCAAATTTTACTTATTTTAATCTAAAGCTACGCATTAATATTCAGCATCACCTTAACTAATATACAGGATGAAATAGAAAATGGTGCAGAAATAACCTTGCAGAAGGTATCATATCTTATAGTACTAACTTAAAAAAAAAAAAAAAAAAGGAACAAATTTAATGCTTAAAATCTGCATCGTTTTATAAGTATGTATATTTTTTTCTTTTTTTTTTTTTTCTTTTTTTTTCCCCCTTTTGTACACTATTTTACTTTTATTATTACTTTAAATGAGAATTTTAAGTTTTTTATCTGTTTGCAATTTTCAATAGCAAAAACGAATTATAGTGTTTTTAATAAAATTTTAAACTGTAATGATTTTTCTATATTTATTGTACTGAGAAGTACTTCGATGTGCGTAATAGAAAATCCTTCGCAACATGAATTAGATTGACAAAAAAAAAAAAAAAAAAAAAAAAAACAGGAAAGTTTTAAATGAAAAATTTTATCCATACTGCATAACTGCCAAGTTTTTTAATTTATTCCGGAATGCTGTTAGTCCTTCCCCTTTTTCACACCCTAATCTTTTTAGAGTAGTTTTCTTCATATTTAATCGTAATTATATATTGAAGAAAATTTTTCTATAAAGATTACGGTGTACAAAAAGGGCGGAGCTAACAGCATTCCGAAATAAATTTAAAAAAACTTGGCAGCTATGATACTGTATTTACGTCCAATATATTATACTGTATTACGTCCAATCTATCCAATATGTTACTATGTTACGTCCCATACTGTATTTTATACATCTTATTAGATATTTTTAGTGAAATACATTACTTTTATTTGACGTTTTGGTTCACATAAAGCATTAAATCGGGAAATATGTCACCTTCTGATGATTGTAGTTGCTGTAGTAACAAAATTTGATTCAATGTAAAGCAAAAATTTTAATTGTGTATTATCAATGCATATTATTGCAACTTTTCCTTCAATCTTACTTGTTTAATTTTGTTGTTCATTTCCAATATTATTTTCAAGGCTATTTAAAATAATAATAATAATAATATGTATAATAATAATAATAATAATAATAATAATATGTATGTTTTTCTTCAAGACATGGACATTTTTAAAGAACGACAGAGAAAGCGATTTGAAAATATATAGCTTTTTCTTAAGCTAAGCTTCTTTTAATGTACAATCTCAAAATTTATTTTGAAACATCATAATCAAATACATACTCTCGAATAAGATTATCTATCAAATAAAAACATTTCACATATATCATATATCAAGAAGGCCTTTAAAGATAAAACAGCGATATTTTAGCAATACTATAATTTCCTATTTTTAATGAGCTAATTTCAAATTTTATTTCGTTACGATGAAATATATTATATTTTGGTGAATATAACAAGAGGAATTACAGAAAAACTGCCTCAAAATTAATGAGAATACTTCGAAGTTTGATGCAAACTTAAAACATCTAAAATTCTCCGAGCATCGGTAATTCAGATTTGATAGTTTTATGTTTTCAATTCTACCTTTCTAATTAGGTAACATAGAAAAATCTAAATTGCAAATTATAACAACATTACATCAAATATGGTCTAACAGAGCATTAGAAAATATATATATAATAAAATGTTTTGAAGCATTAAGTATTTTTAAACTGTAATAAAATTATTTACAGTGGCATGAATTGTGCTTAAATAAACTAAAGGAATTTCTTGTATGCTAACATTACTTTCTGTTTCTCTATAAATTTTAAATATGTTCTGCATTTCCCTCACAAAATAATTTACTAGCCTATAGTCACGTGGTTATCGAATATTGCAAATACCTTATTTTCCTGAAATATTTCTATTCCACGGAATAAATATTTCTATACCAAACTGTTCTATATCATCGATCATTTTTCTTTCTAAAGTGATAGTGGATATCGGTTTTCGGAGGTCGTTCCATATCTCTGTGAAACTTTTCACCTTGCTCTTCATTTATCGCTAAACGTTTCTCTAGAAATGAGTCGATATCTTTCAAGTAGAAACAATGAAACAATCTTTCTTTTCAGATAAACCTGTTCATTATGAGATTTTGCTACATATCCTTTTTATATAAGTAGAGATTTTGACATCTATCTAGTTCAAAATGAGTTGAAGAATAAGCATATTTTACAAAATTCAGCAAAATAAGTTAAGTTTAACAAAAATTATATGTTTTGCATAATTTTGCTATATAATTATTGTATTATATTTTATTATATTATATGTATACCTATTTATAATTTATTTTATCAACATTTCTTATTTTGATAATGCTTCTATTCCTTTATGTAATATTTTGTTGATATCTTGCTATTTAAAGCTTTTCTTACGTGTTTTTTGATTGTTATAATAGTGAAATATTATTATTATTATTATTATTATTATTATCATATAATATCATATTATTTTTAACATATTGATATTACAATTCGTCGTAACTCTTCCAATTAAACAAGTAATATGGATCAGGTAAAACTTTGTTTAAACTTTAGGCTTTCAAATTAGTGGTTAAGTGTCTTTTTTTTTTTTTTTTTTTTTTTTTTTTTTTACAAACACGCAGAGACGTTTCTAGATTTAGGCAATCTATCAAAGATTAGAGGCGCCTTACAATAATCCTAGTAATTTTCTTTTGCTGTTTGTTTGTTTTTTTAACTATTTTTCAAAGGTAAAGGGATATGAATTAAAAAAAAAAAAAGTCTTAAAGTACCCCATGACCTGGAGTTAGTGGAGATCTACGACTGTAAAGCCGTTACTAGAACTAAAAATCGAAAAAAATATTTTATATGATTCGATAATAGTCGTTATCTGAAGTTTTCAAATATTTCTTTATTATAATAGGTGACTTTCCATAAAAAAGAACTCCATGTTATATTTAAAGCAATATCAACATTCAAAATATTTTAATTAATATATTTCTTTATGCAACGTATTTAAAGTATTCTAATTCTTGCACTGTTTCTTTGCTTTGAATATAGGTACTGAAATACCGTGGCATGCAATTAAATTTATCATACCATAAAATCTCTCACAATACCAAAACGAAATGCAAAACTGGTGTACAAACGTCGCTTTTGCCTCCAAGGCAGTAGCACGTGTTTTTTGCACCTGATGAAGGAACGCTACGTTCTTTCGAAACCGGTTGTGCTGGCTTAAAATTTATGGTGTGTGAAGAAGTCGTGTTGTCTATTTATCTCTCACAAAAGATCATTGCAGAGATGAAAAATGGAAAATAAAGCAATATTGCAGTATTGCCAATTCTTTACAATATAACAACAATAAAAATTATTTAGCAATACATATATAAAATGCAGGTAGATAAATAGACAAAAAAACTGATTTAAAAATAGAGAAAACAGACGAACGTCTCTGAAGTAACAAGCTACGGTTTCTGTCAGTTCTTAATTAAAATAAAAAGGCCTATATAGTTATATCAAAATCCTATATCCAATCCTTAGAAATAATAAGTTTTTTAGACAGGACATCTGTTGAAACCTTTCGCAATAATATAATTGAATTTCGTAGCTGTCCAGACTTGTGAATTACAGTCGGCAGAAAATGTATTCGAACGCTAGCAATAATTCCTATGTAAAAGAAGTACACTTAATACTGCTTTGTTAAATAAATCTTTATCGAATCATGTTCTTAGTCAGTCTGAGACCATGATTCGACAAGGATTTATTTAACAAAACAATATTAAATGTACCTTTTTATATAAGAATTATTGCTAGTGCTCGAATAATTTCGTTGCCGACTGTAAGTTATATTATAGGAGCTAATAGGCAAAAATGCAGTTTTACAGACGATTTGATACATACTATTAATTTTTTTTTTTTTTTTTAAGTAATACAAAATGTTTGTTCTGAAAATAATATTTGTTTAAAAAATTCTATTCTTTAAACATATTATTTTTATGAACATAGAATACCTCATTTTTAATCGTGTTTGAAAACACGAAAGACGTCTGTTAAATGTCATGCAGCCGTTAACGCAATTCTAATGGAAACTTTATCGTTCGAGAACCCAGACTAAAAACACCATTTCTCGACGCCATTTATGATAAAACACGCATAAGTCATTATTTCTCTTTTAAAAGCGGCAGAATAATTATTCGTTTTTCTTATCATCAAGAAAATATTTCGCTCAATTTAAGTTTGGACTTCACTCGTGAAAAGACTCATTTTTGGCAGAAACATATTTAATGAACTAAAGCGATGTGAATATTAATGATGTAAAAAAAAAAGCGGATCGCCAGGCGAAAACAATGACATTTTGAACCTAAAAGGAATGGGATAGGGACCGTGGTTATTTCGCATATTCTTTAATTTTCTTCAACGGAGCATTAAATTAATAATCGTTGTCGTTAAATTTCTCGCTTAAAACATTTCCGCGTTAATCTAGAAAACGGAATGTTCTTGTTGTGTTTCCCTTCAAAATAGGATATCAGAAAAATAAGAGAAAAAAGAGGAATCTTGTAAACGGATTTTGTTTTCTCGATTAAAAATGAAATTTAACACGATAAGTTTTGTAAAGTAGGTAACATGAAGCTGATGGAGATTATTGAATTAAAAGAAAGAAATGAGGCGCGAGAAATTTTGTTTGTTTCAGAAAGTGGTATAGTATGAAATATTATTTAAAAGGCAATATGATGAACAGAAAAGAATTGTAAAGAAGTAGTATAGGTTAATAAATTAAAAATAAACCTTTTTTTTATGATATTATGATCCATTTTTATTCAAGAACAATAAAAAGAGTTAAAATAATTAAAAATCCTCTATTAAATTATTTCTTCTTCTAAGTGATATAAGTGATATTTTATACGATTAAAGTATATTATTATTAAAAATTCTAAAATCCTCCCTCTCCATTTTTTTCTGTTTCTTTCTTCAATAATTTGATAAAAAAAAATTAATGATTTTTTTTTCTTCTTCTTTTGAGAATTTAATTTTAAGAATAAAAATTAATAAATGCCAACGATAAAAGTAATAATAAAAAAAAAGTAATTCTTGCTGTAATCCTAACATTACAACAATTTTATTTGTATTTTTTTTTTTCATTTTATTTTAGTAGTGTAAAAAGGACAGTTCTGCGCCACGGTGGTGGCGTAGTGGCGTATTGTGGCGTAGGGTGGAGGCGCGCCTCCACCCTGACACCACTACGCCACCACCCAGTCGCAGAACGTGTCCTTTTTACACTACTTAGTCATCATCTTGGACGAGGGGGTGTTGCCACCGGAAGAATAGAAACTGTGTGTTGCCACCGGAAGAATAGAAACTTTGACTATCATCTTGGATGAGGTTTGGTGGTGCCATCTATAGGGAATTTTGAAGAGTTAGATTTTTTTTTCCTAAATTTCGGGACTTAGTACTTTTTTCACAATTTTGGGGACTTCAAAATTTTTTCGAAGTTTAGCGGGAAGTGAGATGAGGTCACGATCTTTTGGGACTTAACCTGAAAAGAGATACATACAAAATTTACAATTAGAGACATAAGTGAAAGGAAAATGTATAGAAAAAAGTTAGAAAGAGAATACAAATTTAAGAAAAAAGGTAGAAAGAATAAAGTTAGAAAAAAGAGAAGAAAGAGAAAGAAAGAGTTCACCTTGAGCGCCTGGGGACTGCCCTCCCGAGGCCCTGCGGTGCCCCTTTTCGCTCCGTAGAGCAAGGCGGGAGTTAGTTCCTTTAAAAAAAAAAAAAATAAATAAATAAATAAAAAAAATCAACCTGGTGAACTCATCACATAGTTTTCTGAGGTTGTCTTCAAAGCATGGGTTCAGACAATCTTCATAGGTGCGAAACAATTTAAAATATATACAGGATGCAGAAACAATCTTCATAGGTGCAGAAACAATTGATATATACAGGGTGCAGGAACAATCTTCATGGATGCAGAAACAATTTAAAAATATACAGGATGCAGGAACAATCTTCATAGGTGCAGAAGCAATTTAAAATATATACAGGGTGCAGGAATAATCTTCATAGGTGCGAAACAATTTAAAATATATAAAGGATGCAAGAACAATCTTTATAGGTGCAAAACAATTGATATATACAGGGTGCAGGAACAATCTTCATGGATGCAGAAACAATTTAAAAATATACAGGATGCAGGAACAATCTTCATAGGTGCAGAAACAATTTAAAATATATATAGGGTGCAGGAATAATCTTCATAGGTGCGAAACAATTTAAAATATATACAGGATGCAAGAACAATCTTCATAGGTGCAAAACAATTGATATATACAGGGTGCAGGAACAATCTTCATAGGTGCGAAACAATTTAAAATATATACAGGATGCAGGAACAATCTTCATAGGTGCGAAACAATTTAAAATATATACAGGATGCAGGAACAATCTTCATAGGTGCGAAACAATTTAAAATATATACAGGATGCAGAAACAATCTTCATAGGTGCAGAAACAATTGATATATACAGGGTGCAGGAACAATCTTCATGGATGCAGAAACAATTTAAAAATATACAGGATGCAGGAACAATCTTCATAGGTGCAGAAACAATTTAAAATATATACAGGGTGCAGGAATAATCTTCATAGGTGCGAAACAATTTAAAATATATACAGGATGCAAGAACAATCTTCATAGGTGCAAAACAATTGATATATACAGGGTGCAGGAACAATCTTCATGGATGCAGAAACAATTTAAAAATATACAGGATGCAGGAACAATCTTCATAGGTGTAGAAACAATTTAAAATATATACAGGGTGCAGGAATAATCTTCATAGGTGCGAAACAATTTAAAATATATACAGGATGCAAGAACAATCTTCATAGGTGCAAAACAATTGATATATACAGGGTGCAGGAACAATCTTCATAGGTGCGAAACAATTTAAAATATATACAGGATGCAGGAACAATCTTCATAGGTGCGAAACAATTTAAAATATATACAGGATGCAGGAACAATCTTCATAGGTGCGAAACAATTTAAAATATATACAGGGTGCAGGAACAATCTTCATAGGTGCGAAACAATTTAAAATATATACAGGGTGCAGGAACAATCTATTAAAAAAAGAAATTACTATTATATAATAATATAAATTAAAAAAATTACTTTTATATAATAATATAAATTTAAAAAAAATTACTTTCATATAATAATATTAATTAAAAAAATGCATACAAAGATATACAGTAACGTTATAAAATAAATAAATAAATAAAAAATAAAATAAATAAAAATAAAAATAAAATAAAAATGACTATCCTATAATAATATTAATTTAAAAGTACATACAATGTTTAAAATCAACAATTAAATTTTATATACATTATAATTAACTAAACTTTATGCTGTTACTATTAAATAAATTTATCCTAACACGAAAACTTTACATAAATTTTATAAGCAAAAAAGCTATAAGTACATGAATATGTTATTTAAATTAAACATTATATTGATACTACACAAATATTATTTAACATTTATTCGAGTTTAACGCTGTAATATAATTTAAACTATCTTAGTTGATTTAAATGAAACAGGTAAATTTTATAAAATAATTGATATAAACTATAATAATAAAAAGGATTAGTTATATTTAAAAACTATCAGTTACAAAAAGTTATTTTATATTAAACATTTCGAAATAAATTGCATAAAAATTCAATGCATCATTTTAAATGAAAATAAACAGTTTCCTTAAAAAACAGATAATACGGAATATTCTATGACTCAGTTATCACCTGCAACGGAAAACCCCTACAGCTGATGAATCATATGTTATATACGCTGGCGAGCCATGCCTATTAGTAATCCACAGTATCTCATATAAAGATTAAGTTAAAATCATTAAAACAATACAGCGAATAATTTGGAAAATGCAATAATTTTTTCACAAAGCATATCATACAATGAGTTTAAACGATTATCACCTATCTATCACTTAAACGGTATTGAAATAAATAAATACATATAAAAGTAAGTTATAGTTAAAAAAT
Organism: Salticus scenicus; assembly: GCA_963930645.1. Taxonomy (NCBI): domain Eukaryota; kingdom Metazoa; phylum Arthropoda; class Arachnida; order Araneae; family Salticidae; genus Salticus; species Salticus scenicus. The sequence continues at coordinate 185,674,254 of OZ005655.1, read as the reverse complement.
AAAAATTTCGTTTGTGAAAGGAGTTTTATATATTGCAAAAATTAGTTTTACTCAAATAATTTCTAAACATACACAAGTTAAATGGAAACTTTTCTAGGTTTCATTTAAGCAATAATTTTCCATGTGTGAAAGTAGTTTTATTTATGCAAAATTTAGTTTTATATAAACAAAAAAATTTATAGTGTAACAATAAAAATAGTTTATAGTATAACAATAAAAAATTCCTTATAAGTAAATACCAATAAAAAATATTTTTAAAATTAATTTCTCTCTCTTCAATAAAACAATAAAAATTTCTTATATAACTTTCGTAAAGTTTTAATAAAATTTCTATTATAAGCAAATTTTTTATGATATAAACAAATAATTTTATTAGAATATACATATTAAGTTTATTAAATTATCAAATAGTAATAATAAATTATGAAACTTACTTAAAGTTGATGAAATTTCCCTTGGCGAAATGCAACCTTCATTCACACACAAATGCGAGAAACTGTTTATCGCCACACGTTGACTCATACAGATAAGAATGTTGATTCATGCTTATCTTAGTAGAATGTTGTTAGAGTTCTGTGTTTTCAGAGTAATATAAAATAGTTTATAGAGATCATTTATTTAATATCAGTTGTAAACTACATTTAAATAATGCAATAAGAGTTGAACTCTGCAATTAACCTATTAAAATATTGAATTTTTTTTAATTTTTTTTTATTTAATTTTACTTTTTTTAATTATGCTAAGAAAATAATGAGATCAAAACAGAATTATTTTACGATAAGTCGCGCTTTTTCATTCAATAAAATGTAACTATAATTTTTAATGAAAGGTTTTAAAATCACTTAATAGGATAAAATTAAAAACAGAAATCTTATTATTTTTTCTAGTTATAAAACTAAGTAATAAACTATCTATAAATAATCAGATAGCAAGCGAGATTTTTGTATAATAACTATATATTATTTTAATATATACATTACATCGCAGGGTAAAATTTTCAACTTATTTATACGGATTGAAGTAATAAAACTTAATCATTTGCATAACCGCTAAATTTTATAAGTTGGATATATGATTTAAAATACTAAACAATAATCCTTGTGAGAGAATTGGGATAACACTTTCACAGAAAGAAATTGTCCTTTACAATAAGATTTGCTTAGAATGTCTAAGTGAAAATAACTTACCGTGAGGTCAGTGAGTCATGCAGTTGTATTCGAATTTATTGTTTTTAGTTAATGAAACTTCTAATGAGAGAATTATTTTTACTAGCACATAAATGTAAATTTTTATATTATTCCTATATAGATAAAATTTTAAATAATTCATTAAGTGTTAAACTTTGCATTTAATCGATTAAATAAAGTTTTCCTAAAATATAAGTGTAATTTTTTAATGAATCGTTTTGAAATCACTTTAACTTTATAAGAAAAAACTAAAAAGAGGTTTTTAAATTACTTAATAGGATAAAATTAAAAATCTTATTGTTTTTAGCAATTATTTTATCTAGTTATAAACTATATATTATTTTAATATACGCCTTATAGTTAAGTCAGTTTTAGAGAAAACCAAGAAAAAATCCCAACGCGCAGGTTGATGAGTTGGAAAATTCTATTATACTTAAAGAATCCAGGTACGGAAAAACCGAAATACAATACGCGGAAAAACAGGCGGGATTTTCGGTTAAAACTTCAAAGCAGTGGACGGTAAACATAACACACCGTGAAACAACCTACTCCCACGACAGCCAAACTAAGAATGAAGGGAAACGTTGAGTTGTAACACCTTATCTACTAGAGATAAGGGGGAATTCCCCATGACTCACCCCTCGTTCGTTCATGTACAACATCTTACGAGAAACTTCGTGAAGGATGACTCATCGGTGACGAGTTTGAATAATATGCATAACCGCTAAATTGTATAAATGAGAATCTTTTAATGTGAGTATTATAGTAATGATAAATTTATTTTATAATCGATAACTCATCAGCTTCACACCTTATATAAAACAATGGTATATTCAAAAGTGTTACCAAATTTTACTACACAATAAACATTCACATATGGATATTCCTAAGGTTTAAGACTATGCGAGGATCCTATAAGCGAAATGCCTGTGAGTCTTTCTAAGGCATCCTAATCTGTATTTAAGCAGGTTTTAGAGAAAACCAAGAAATACTCCAGTCGACTAGGTTGATGAAATGGATTCGAATCCAACACTTCCCCTTTTACCATAGAATCGTTCACTAATCACAAGGTTAATGAGTCATGCAGTTGTATTAAAACTTATTGATTACATGTCTAAACTTATACCATTAAATATTTAACTGTTGGTTCTATAAGTGGATTGCTCTGTGTGTGAGTCTTTGTAACTTATAGTTAAGCGAGTTTTAGTGAAAACCAAGAAAAACTACAAACGGGTAGATTGTTAAGTTGAATTCGAACCTAACATTAAACATAGAATCGTTTGTTCTTCTAAAATCCTTGTAACAACATGTTTATGGACTTTATAAGAAAATGCTTAATATGGTTTGCATGCGTTAGCTATATTAAACGCTTAATTTTTAACATACATTAAGGTTAGTGGATGAGTGACAGGTAATTCATTTAAAACAAAAATATAATAACGGTCGATTGAAACAAAGGGTTTGCAGTTTTAGAGAAAACCAAGAAAAAATCCCAACGGTAGGTTGATGAGTTGGAATATTCTATTATATTTAAAGAATCCAGGTACGGAAAAACTGAAATACGATACGCGGAAAAACAGGCGAGATTTTCGGCTAAAACTTCAAAGCAGTGCACGGTAAACATAACACACCGTAAAACAACCTACTCACACGACTGCCAAACTAAGAATGAAGGGAAACGTTGAGTTGTAACACCTTATCTACTAGAGATAAGGGGGAATTCCCGGAAAAGCTGAGTCGCCCCCCGTGGATCTTACGAGAAAGTTCGTGAAGGATGACTCATCGGTGACGAGTTTGAATAATTTGCATAACCGCTAAATGGTATAAGCGAGAATCTTTTAATGTGAGTATTATAGTAATGATAAATTTATTTCATAATCGATAACTCATCAGGTTCACACCTTATATAAAACAATACTATATTTAAAAGTTTTACTGTACAATAAATATCCACATATGGATATTCATAAGGTTTAAGATCGATTAAATAAACGAGAATCCTATAATCGAAATGCACGAGAGTCTTTCTAAGAAATCCTATTGCATATTTAAGCAGGTTTTAGAGAAAACCAAGAAATACTCCAATCGACTAGGTTGATGAAATGGATTCGAACCCAACACTTCCCCTTTTACCATAGAATCGTTCACTAATCACAAGGTTAATGACTCATGCAGTTGTATTGAAACTTATTGATTACAAGTCTAAACTTATACCATTAAATATTTAACTGTTGGTTCTATAAGTGGATTGCTCTGTGTGCGAGTCTTTGTAACTTATAGTGAAGCGAGTTTTAGTGAAAACCAAGGAAAACTACAAACGGGTTGATTGTTAAGTTGAATTCAAACCTAGCATTAAACATAGAATCGTTTGATCTTCTAAAATACTTGTAACATCATGTTTATGAACTTTATAAGAAAATGCGTAATAGGGTTTTCATGCGTTAGCTATATTAAACACTTAATTTTTAACATACATTAAGGTTAGTGGATGAGTGTCAGGTAATTCATTTAAAACAAAACTATAATAAGGGTCGATTAAAACAAAGGGTTTGTAGGTTATAATTATAGGATAAAACGTTATGTGTTTCGAAAACCCTTCATCAAGATTGCAACAACCGTTTCGAATGATACTCTCCCTTCATCAGATAGACTTAAACTTTTATTTTCACAGTATGAAACAAGATAATAGAGGATTTACACTTATTGAAATCCCAACTTATAAATAATTCGACATTTACTAAAAATGCAAGTCGCATATACACTTTGAAACAATCAATAAATTTTATATTATCACAATGCATTAAATAAGTTTCCCGTTTAACATTCAAGATGAATTTATTTTTACATTAATTAAGAATTGAACACATATTAATTTTTAAAATGACTATTTTTTAAAAAGTTTTGAAACAGCTAACAAAATTTATAAGCTTTTACAATTAAATAAATTTAGCATATTAGGGAAGTTTTACATCACTCGGTAAAATTTTATATAAGCAATAAAAGTGATACACATTATAATTATAAACTCATAAAATAAATTTCGCACTTAACATTTAAACTCTAACCAATCAATCTTAAAGTAATTTTTTATCTTTTGTACATAATCATAAACCTTTCGTTTCTATTGTAAAGTGAAGTATGACTCATGCTTTAATTAAAATCTCTAATCAAAATTATAAGAAAGTAAAGTTTAGGAAACACCTATGTATTATAAGCAAATTAATAAAGTATAAATATTCATGTTTTTCAGTTAAGTAAAAAAGTTATATAATTAGTTTTACAGAGTACTTAAAAAAATAATGTATAATTAAGTTTAAGATTTTTTTTTTTTTTTTTTCTATAGTATGTATATATAAATTTTTAGTTAGAAAGTTTTTATTAAAATACAATAATCAAAGTTTTGTACGATATTAATTTACATTGCATCTAAAACTTTAAATATATAGAAATAATTGTACATTTGGTTTTGTCTGAAGCATATATAAATAATAAAATCTTATTCAGTTTAGTTTTTAAAACACCCTAAAGATTTCAGACACACATATTTTTATCTTGTTTAAATAAAATTTTTAAAATGAAACAATATTAATGTTATAAAATAATACACTCAGCATGACTCACCGAGTGTGCTATTCCATCAAATTATTCCGCATACGTGTAATAACATGTCTGACTTAACTATATACTGAATTACCATTATTTCAGAAAGAGTTGGGACTTACCTTAAAACACATCCTACACCCTTGGCAGACTTGAAGAAAATGAATGATACGAGACATTCTTATCAGAGACGCCAGGTCACGAGATTAGTGACGTCACGAATGATGTGATTGGCTACGCTCAGTCACGTGATCATGACGTCATCCTCTCATCAATGACGTCACCGATTGCTTATCTGCTACCACAACGTGCGGAAATGTCCAGTACGCAGTGAAAAATATTCAAAGTCTACGGGACATTACTCGAAACGATTCCATTGTCTTATACGGTAAATTGAAATATAACACGCGGAAAAAAGATCGACATATACCGGAGAAACTATGCATACTGCCCGATGAAACTAAGCCGCACAGCTAAGTAGATGCTACCAGGATGAGAGTCAAAATCCAACTGAATTCAAACAATATGACAAGGTCTATAAATCTCCCGTGTTGATTAGATGGTTTTGATGAATGGGTTTTCCCCCACACTTAAGCAGAATGGAGAAGTCATAGGTTTTCCCTCACCTATCTCTTAATTAAGTTTCTTAATTAAAATTATGCAAATTATATGTAAGTCTTTCAAATATCTCTTAATTATGTTTTCTAATTAAAATTATATAAATTTTATGTAAATCTTTCATGTTTATCATATGCCCTCCTAGTTAAAGATTTAATAAACCTATCTTTTATACAACATAAATAAATTTAATAAGTATAATCTGTTTAATGACTCATCAAACGAAGACTCATCAAACGATGACTCATCATAAACATGTCTGAACATGAATCTACTTGAACACTAACATTTTATTGTATATGATTTTGTATTATTGCTTTTTATATTATTCAAACCAAAAGTTATTTTTATTATTATTGTTTACTTATGAGAAACTTAATTTGCATTCATTATGAATAAAAATTTAATTATTAACTAGAAAATCAGTTTACTTATAAGAAACTTAATTTTTCATCAAGTAGTGTTGTTTACTTAATTTCCAACAACGTATATTTTGTGATCCATATAGTAATTATCGCTTATTCAGTAAAATATTAGTGTTCAAGTAGATTCATGTTCAGACATGTTTATGATGAGTCATCGTTTGATGAGTCATTAAACAGATTATACTTATTAAATTTATTTATGTTGTATAAAAGATAGGTTTATTAAATCTTTAACTAGGAGGGCATATGATAAACATGAAAGATTTACATAAAATTTACATAATTTTAATTAGAAAACATAATTAAGAGATATTTGAAAGATTTACATATAATTTGCATAATTTTAATTAAGAAACTTAATTAAGAGATAGGTGAGGGAAAACCTATGACTTCTCCATTCTGCTTAAGTGTGGGGGGAAAACCCATTCATCAAAACCATCTAATCAACACAGGAGATTTATAGACCTTGTCATATTGTTTGAATTCAGTTGGATTTTGACTCTCATCCTGGTAGCATCTACTTAGCTGTGCGGCTTAGTTTCATCGGGCAGTATGCATAGTTTCTCCGGTATATGTCGATCTTTTTTCCGCGTGTTATATTTCAATTTACCGTATAAGACAATGGAATCGTTTCGGGTAATGTCCCGTAGACTTTGAATATTTTTCACTGCGTACTGGACATTTCCGCACGTTGTGGTAGCAGATAAGCAATCGGTGACGTCGTTGATGAGAGGATGACGTCATGATCACGTGACTGAGCGTAGCCAATCACATCATTCGTGACGTCACTAACCTCGTGACCTGGCGTCTCTGATAAGAATGTCTCGTATCATTCATTTTCTTCAAGTCTGCCAAGGGTGTAGGATGTGTTTTAAGGTAAGTCCCAACTCTTTCTGAAATAATGGTAATTCAGTATATAGTTAAGTCAGACATGTTATTACACGTATGCGGAATAATTTGATGGAATAGCACACTCGGTGAGTCATGCTGAGTGTATTATTTTATAACATTAATATTGTTTCATTTTAAAAATTTTATTTAAACAAGATAAAAATATGTGTGTCTGAAATCTTTAGGGTGTTTTAAAAACTAAACTGAATAAGATTTTATTATTTATATATGCTTCAGACAAAACCAAATGTACAATTGTTTCTATATATTTAAAATTTTAGATGCAATGTAAATTAATATCGTACAAAACTTTGATAATTGTATTTTAATAAAAACTTTCTAACTAAAAATTTATATATACATACTATAGAAAAAAAAAAAAAAAAATCTTAAACTTAATTATACATTATTTTTTTAAGTACTCTGTAAAACTAATTATATAACTTTTTTACTTAACTGAAAAACATGAATATTTATACTTTATTAATTTGCTTATAATACATAGGTGTTTCCTAAACTTTACTTTCTTATAATTTTGATTAGAGATTTTAATTAAAGCATGAGTCATACTTCACTTTACAATAGAAACGAAAGGTTTATGATTATGTACAAAAGATAAAAAATTACTTTAAGATTGATTGGTTAGAGTTTAAATGTTAAGTGTGAAATTTATTTTATGAGTTTATAATTATAATGTGTATCACTTTTATTGCTTATATAAAATTTTACCGAGTGATGTAAAACTTCCCTAATATGCTAAATTTATTTAATTGTAAAAGCTTATAAATTTTATTAGCTGTTTCAAAACTTTTTAAAAAATAGTCATTTTAAAAATTAATATGTGTTCAATTCTTAATTAATGTAAAAATAAATTCATCTTGAATGTTAAACGGGAAACATATTTAATGCATTGTGATAATATAAAATTTATTGATTGTTTCAAAGTGTATATGCGACTTGCATTTTTAGTGAAAGTCGAATTATTTATAAGTTGGGATGTCAATAAGTGTAAATCCTCTATTATCTTGTTTCATACTGTGAAAATAAAAGTTTAAGTCTATCTGATGAAGGGAGAGTATCATTCGAAACGGTTGTTGCAATCTTGATGAAGGGTTTTCGAAACACATAACGTTTTATCCTATAATTATAACCTACAAACCCTTTGTTTTAATCGACCCTTATTATAGTTTTGTTTTAAATGAATTACCTGACACTCATCCACTAACCTTAATGTATGTTAAAAATTAAGTGTTTAATATAGCTAACGCATGAAAACCCTATTACGCATTTTCTTATAAAGTTCATAAACATGATGTTACAAGTATTTTAGAAGATCAAACGATTCTATGTTTAATGCTAGGTTTGAATTCAACTTAACAATCAACCCGTTTGTAGTTTTCCTTGGTTTTCACTAAAACTCGCTTCACTATAAGTTACAAAGACTCGCACACAGAGCAATCCACTTATAGAACCAACAGTTAAATATTTAATGGTATAAGTTTAGACTTGTAATCAATAAGTTTCAATACAACTGCATGAGTCATTAACCTTGTGATTAGTGAACGATTCTATGGTAAAAGGGGAAGTGTTGGGTTCGAATCCATTTCATCAACCTAGTCGATTGGAGTATTTCTTGGTTTTCTCTAAAACCTGCTTAAATATGCAATAGGATTTCTTAGAAAGACTCTCGTGCATTTCTATTATAGGATTCTCGTTTATTTAATCGATCTTAAACCTTATGAATATCCATATGTGGATATTTATTGTACAGTAAAACTTTTAAATATAGTATTGTTTTATATAAGGTGTGAACCTGATGAGTTATCGATTATGAAATAAATTTATCATTACTATAATACTCACATTAAAAGATTCTCGCTTATACCATTTAGCGGTTATGCAAATTATTCAAACTCGTCACCGATGAGACATCCTTCACGAACTTTCTCGTAAGATCCACGGGGGGCGACTCAGCTTTTCCGGGAATTCCCCCTTATCTCTAGTAGATAAGGTGTTACAACTCAACGTTTCCCTTCATTCTTAGTTTGGCCGTCGTGTGAGTAGGTTGTTTTACGGTGTGTTATGTTTACCGTGCACTGCTTTGAAGTTTTAGCCGAAAATCTCGCCTGTTTTTCCGCGTATTGTATTTCAGTTTTTCCGTACCTGGATTCTTTAAGTATAATAGAATATTCCAACTCATCAACCTACCGTTGGGATTTTTTCTTGGTTTTCTCTAAAACTGCAAACCCTTTGTTTCAATCGACCGTTATTATATTTTTGTTTTAAATGAATTACCTGTCACTCATCCACTAACCTTAATGTATGTTAAAAATTAAGTGTTTAATATAGCTAACGCATGCAAACCATATTAAGCATTTTCTTATAAAGTCCATAAACATGTTGTTACAAGGATTTTAGAAGAACAAACGATTCTATGTTTAATGTTAGGTTCGAATTCAACTTAACAATCTACCCGTTTGTAGTTTTTCTTGGTTTTCACTAAAACTCGCTTAACTATAAGTTACAAAGACTCACACACAGAGCAATCCACTTATAGAACCAACAGTTAAATATTTAATGGTATAAGTTTAGACTTGTAATCAATAAGTTTCAATACAACTGCATGAGTCATTAACCTTGTGATTAGTGAACGATTCTATGGTAAAAGGGGAAGTGTTGGATTCGAATCCATTTCATCAACCTAGTCGACTGGAGTATTTCTTGGTTTTCTCTAAAACCTGCTTAAATACAGATTAGGATTCCTTAGAAAGACTCACAGGCATTTCGCTTATAGGATCCTCGCATAGTCTAAAACCTTAGGAATATCCATATGTGAATGTTTATTGTGTAGTAAAATTTGGTAACACTTTTGAATATACCATTGTTTTATATAAGGTGTGAAGCTGATGAGTTATCGATTATAAAATAAATTTATCATTACTATAATACTCACATTAAAAGATTCTCATTTATACAATTTAGCGGTTATGCATATTATTCAAACTCGTCACCGATGAGTCATCCTTCACGAAGTTTCTCGTAAGATGTTGTACATGAACGAACGAGGGGTGAGTCATGGGGAATTCCCCCTTATCTCTAGTAGATAAGGTGTTACAACTCAACGTTTCCCTTCATTCTTAGTTTGGCTGTCGTGGGAGTAGGTTGTTTCACGGTGTGTTATGTTTACCGTCCACTGCTTTGAAGTTTTAACCGAAAATCCCGCCTGTTTTTCCGCGTATTGTATTTCGGTTTTTCCGTACCTGGATTCTTTAAGTATAATAGAATTTTCCAACTCATCAACCTGCGCGTTGGGATTTTTTCTTGGTTTTCTCTAAAACTGACTTAACTATAAGGCGTATATTAAAATAATATATAGTTTATAACTAGATAAAATAATTGCTAAAAACAATAAGATTTTTAATTTTATCCTATTAAGTAATTTAAAAACCTCTTTTTAGTTTTTTCTTATAAAGTTAAAGTGATTTCAAAACGATTCATTAAAAAATTACACTTATATTTTAGGAAAACTTTATTTAATCGATTAAATGCAAAGTTTAACACTTAATGAATTATTTAAAATTTTATCTATATAGGAATAATATAAAAATTTACATTTATGTGCTAGTAAAAATAATTCTCTCATTAGAAGTTTCATTAACTAAAAACAATAAATTCGAATACAACTGCATGACTCACTGACCTCACGGTAAGTTATTTTCACTTAGACATTCTAAGCAAATCTTATTGTAAAGGACAATTTCTTTCTGTGAAAGTGTTATCCCAATTCTCTCACAAGGATTATTGTTTAGTATTTTAAATCATATATCCAACTTATAAAATTTAGCGGTTATGCAAATGATTAAGTTTTATTACTTCAATCCGTATAAATAAGTTGAAAATTTTACCCTGCGATGTAATGTATATATTAAAATAATATATAGTTATTATACAAAAATCTCGCTTGCTATCTGATTATTTATAGATAGTTTATTACTTAGTTTTATAACTAGAAAAAATAATAAGATTTCTGTTTTTAATTTTATCCTATTAAGTGATTTTAAAACCTTTCATTAAAAATTATAGTTACATTTTATTGAATGAAAAAGCGCGACTTATCGTAAAATAATTCTGTTTTGATCTCATTATTTTCTTAGCATAATTAAAAAAAGTAAAATTAAATAAAAAAATTAAAAAAAATTCAATATTTTAATAGGTTAATTGCAGAGTTCAACTCTTATTGCATTATTTAAATGTAGTTTACAACTGATATTAAATAAATGATCTCTATAAACTATTTTATATTACTCTGAAAACACAGAACTCTAACAACATTCTACTAAGATAAGCATGAATCAACATTCTTATCTGTATGAGTCAACGTGTGGCGATAAACAGTTTCTCGCATTTGTGTGTGAATGAAGGTTGCATTTCGCCAAGGGAAATTTCATCAACTTTAAGTAAGTTTCATAATTTATTATTACTATTTGATAATTTAATAAACTTAATATGTATATTCTAATAAAATTATTTGTTTATATCATAAAAAATTTGTTTATAATAGAAATTTTATTAAAACTTTACGAAAGTTATATAAGAAATTTTTATTGTTTTATTGAAGAGAGAGAAATTAATTTTAAAAATATTTTTTATTGGTATTTACTTATAAGGAATTTTTTATTGTTATACTATAAAATATTTTTATTGTTACACTATAAATTTTTTTGTTTATATAAAACTAAATTTTGCATAAATAAAACTACTTTCACACATGGAAAATTATTGCTTAAATGAAACCTAGAAAAGTTTCCATTTAACTTGTGTATGTTTAGAAATTATTTGAGTGAAACTAATTTTTGCAATATATAAAACTCCTTTCACAAACGAAATTTTTATTTTTTAACTATAACTTACTTTCATATGTATTTATTTATTTCAATACCGTTTAAGTGATAGATAGGTGATAATCGTTTAAACTTATTGTATGATATGCTTTGTGAAAAAATTATTGCATTTTCCAAATTATTCGCTGTATTGTTTTAATGATTTTAACTTAATCTTTATATGAGATACTGTGGATTACTAATAGGCATGGCTCGCCAGCGTATATAACATATGATTCATCAGCTGTAGGGGTTTTCCGTTGCAGGTGATAACTGAGTCATAGAATATTCCGTATTATCTGTTTTTTAAGGAAACTGTTTATTTTCATTTAAAATGATGCATTGAATTTTTATGCAATTTATTTCGAAATGTTTAATATAAAATAACTTTTTGTAACTGATAGTTTTTAAATATAACTAATCCTTTTTATTATTATAGTTTATATCAATTATTTTATAAAATTTACCTGTTTCATTTAAATCAACTAAGATAGTTTAAATTATATTACAGCGTTAAACTCGAATAAATGTTAAATAATATTTGTGTAGTATCAATATAATGTTTAATTTAAATAACATATTCATGTACTTATAGCTTTTTTGCTTATAAAATTTATGTAAAGTTTTCGTGTTAGGATAAATTTATTTAATAGTAACAGCATAAAGTTTAGTTAATTATAATGTATATAAAATTTAATTGTTGATTTTAAACATTGTATGTATTTTTAAATTAATATTATTATAGGATAGTCATTTTTATTTTATTTTTATTTTTATTTATTTTATTTTTTATTTATTTATTTATTTTATAACGTTACTGTATATCTTTGTATGCATTTTTTTAATTAATATTATTATATGAAAGTAATTTTTTTTAAATTTTTATTATTATATAAAAGTAATTTTTTTAATTTATATTATTATATAATAGTAATTTCTTTTTTTAATTAATATTATCATATGGCAGTATTTTTTTTTAAATTTATAACTTTACTATATATCTTTGTATGCATTTTTTTTAATTAATATTATTATATGATAGTAATTTTTTTAAAATTTATATGATAGTCATTTTTTAAAGTGCATGTGTTCAATTTTTAACGATTGTAAGTTAGAGTTTAAATAAGTGTGAAACTTATTTAGTGAGAATATAAAGTTTAATTTATATAATTTTTATTATATTTAGTTTAATTTAAATAATTTTTATTGTATTCAGTTTAATTTATAACATATAAATTATTTATACTCTTCCAATGGTAACACCCAAATTTTAATATCGAAGTCTATACCATTCACATTCAATGTTTTTAATTATATAATACTCACGAACCCTTTGTTTTATTTTGTCAACTTCCATGAAATACATAGGCAAATTTCTATTTATTCTGTAATAAATTTATAATCTCCGAATGGTAATGCGCAGATATTAAGATCAAAGTCTATACCATTCGTTAAATTCATCTACCTTTGTTTCAGCGTTCAATTTTAACGATTGTATTAATAGTATTTATAAGTTAGAGTTTAAAGAAATTTTAAAAGTGAAACTTATTTAGTGTTAACATAAAGTCATGATGTGTATAAAGTTTAGTTTAAACAACTTTATTGCTTATAATGTCGTTTTTGTTTTAAAATAACTAATTATACGTATAATTACATGATATTCATTATTAAAAAATATGTGTTTTAAATTATTTATTATTGTTTTTAAATTTATGCGTATCGTTTTTGTTTTAAAATAATTAATTATACATATAATTGTATGACATTCATTATTGTAAAATATGTGTTTTAAATTATTTATTATTGTTTTGTTTTTAAATCTGTGTGTTAATCCACTGATGACACTTATCCTAAAAATACGAAAATTTCTATTTAATTCTGTAAAAATTTCGTAATATAAATTTGTAATGATGTCACTAAAAGTATGAACTCGTATTTAAATTCCTTATTTATTATCTTAACACAATATATTTTTAATCTCTAAAAATGCTAAGTTTCTAAAATACTCATAAATTGTTACTGATGTTAATTAACTTCAGTCATTCATTGTTTCATTCAGTCGAAAATGTTAAGTCCCACCGGAAATTATTTATACTCTTCCAATGGCAACATCTAAATTTTAATGTCTATACCCTGTTTTTAATTATATAGTACTCACCAACCCTTTGTTTTATTTTGTCAAATTCACTGAAATACATAGGAAAATTTCTATTTAATTCTGTAATCAATTTATAATCCTCAAATGACAACTCTTCAAAAGTTTCTATTCTTCCGGTGGCAACACCTAAATATTAAAGTCCCAAAAGATCGTGACGTTATCTAATCCCTCTGCAAAAAATTCGAAAAAATTACTAAGTCCAAAATTTAAGAAAATAAATCTAACTTCGAAAAATTTTGAAGTCCTCAAAATTATGAAAAAAAAAAAAAATACTAAGTCCCGAAATTTAGGAAAATAAATCTAACTCCTCAAAATTCCCGATAGATGGCACCACCAAACCTCATCCAAGATGATAGTCAAAGTTTCTATTCTTCCGGTGGCAACACACAGTTTCTATTCTTCCGGTGGCAACACCCCCTCGTCCAAGATGATGACTAAGTAGTGTAAAAAGGACACGTTCTGCGACTGGGTGGTGGCGTAGAGGTGTCAGGGTGGAGGCGCGCCTCCACCCTACGCCACAATACGCCACTACGCCACCACCCTGGCGCAGAACTGTCCTTTTTACACTACTTATTTTTTTTTATTTGCGTGTGTGTGCGTAATTAAGCAAATATAGTGCAACCACGTTTTTCGCGCCTAATTTTGAGGACGATTCTAAAGGCTTAGAGGGGGTGCCAAATTGACCAACAGGTTAGGATTTGGTAAACATCCAATCATTCTGCGTTTCTTTATCACTTATTTTTCCTCGACGACAAGGGTTATCATTGCTATTTTAAAAGTGGATTCGTTCAGGCAGCACAAGCGCAGAGGCTTCCATGTTCACAAGAAACGTGATTGAAGACTAACATACATTATAATAACATAACTATATTTAATATTTTATTGATCACAGATTTTTTTCTGAAATAAATTCTGATTGTAAAAAGAAATTTAGATTTTATGTTTTAATATAAATAAAAATTAGATTTTATGTTTTAATTAAAAAGTTTTTATTATTATTATTATCTATATATTAGTAGGTAAGCATGAAATTTGTGGTACATTTTTAGCGTATTAGTTATGGGAGTAGAGGATTGAATGTGGTATCATTCAAAAGGTATGATTAGCCAAATTTGCAGAATACAAAAATTATTTTCTTACGATGTCAATAAGGCATTTAAAAATACTTTTATTTTTTATGCATATTTTCATTTTATACACGTATTCTTTTGTATTAAAAAATTCCTAAAGAAGATAGTTGTTAAATCTGGCAATTTCTTAAAACTCAAACAAAATCATAGACACAGTAATTTGCATAGATATAGCATCACTATACTACACTACAGATTTTTCCTTCTAAGAGACAACAGCCATAAGTGTGGTAGAAATTTATATATATATATATATATTCTAATTTATATAAGATCTAATTTCTTTCTTTCTTTTATTCTTTTCTCATTTTCTTTCTACTTTTCTTTTTGTCATTTACGTCAGCTCTAATTTGAAGACATATTTTTAAACAAAAACATAATGCATTTCAATTAACTGAAATTGACTACTTATTTTTTTTTTTTTTTATGGATTTATTACTATATCTTCTGCAAATATATGAAGAAAGTATAAGGATTCAGAAAAACTTTTGATTTCCTGTTTCCGATGAATTTACACGTTTTGAGATTTCCTTGATTTCAATTAACTGAAATTGACTACTTATTTTTTAAAAAGTGAATTTATTATTCCATCCTGCACATATAAGAAGAAAGTATAGGAGTCAGAAAAATTTTAGATTTCCGGTTTTCGATAAAGTTACACGTTTTGAGATTTCCTGAACTCAATTCGACCATTTTTTAAAAATGTCTGTCTTTTTGAGATCGAACATTGTACTTCATAAACCAATGGACTTAATTTAACCGAACTTAATATTTGGTTGGACCTTGGTTTGCATTGGGGCCGATTAGCTTTTGGGCTATATCACCCAACAGGCGCTTCCACGTTGCGATTTCCTCTCATTTCAGGAAAGGCTCAGCATCTACAGTGTACCAAACTTAGAGATATATATTACGTAAAACTCTGCTGATTCAGTTTGAGTGCATATCGGCCAACAAGTGGCACTATTAAGTTGCAATTTAATCCCATGATACTAGTTATTATAATCATTTAAAGCGGTTAAAAAAAAACTATATCATGAAATATTTCTATTTAAGAACAATAAGAAGAATCTCAATAGTTATGAATTTTCTAATAAATTATTTCTATTTATAAGTAAAATTTTAAATGATTAAAATAAATAATTATTAAAAATTTCCCTCCCTGCTTTTTTGAAATAGGAAAAAATTCTATGAAAAATTTTACTAAAAATCATTTAACGATTTAATTTCATGAATGGAAACTAATAAATGCTAACGATAAAATTAATGAAATAAATGTTACTTTTATCTTGACTTCATAATATAATATTTTCAATTTTCTTTTTCTTTTTTTTTTCTTTTTTTTTTTTTTAAGTAAAATTGGGCAAGTATAATTATTTATAAAAGATGCATTAAAAGAACATACATATAACTTTATATTTTAATATTTTATCATTCACATATAGCTTTCTAAAATCATTTTGGTTGTTTAGACTTTATACTTCGCTAGTTTTTTAAACTTAATACAAAAATAAAATAAAAATAAAAATCGCCCAATTCATTTATATCAGCTGTGACATCAGTTGTCTCAATTAATGATAAAATATTTAAAAAATAATTTCATAAATAATTTCTATTTAAGAACAATATAAATAGCTCCCATAGTTAAAAATCCTTTAATAAATTATTTTTAATCGATATATTTGATATTTTATATGGTTAAAATATATTATCATTAAAAATCCATCCTATCCCCCTTTTTGAAATTCTATAGAAAATTGTAAGGAAAAAATTCACAGATTTAATGTTTGAATAACCCTGATTATATATATATATATATATATATATTTCAATTTTCTTAATGTTTAACACATTTTTGTTAAATTGGTTGCAGTGTAAATAGGCAAATAAGATATATTCCCTTTACAAGCATAATCTAATAATTTATTACTTTCAAGTTTTCTAAATGGAGACTTTCTGAAACGATTCTTATACTGGAGTAAAATTTATTGTTACCGTATTGTTAAATATTTATTATGTATTTTATATTATTATTTTATTAAATTTTAAAACGCAAATTGTTTTAACAAATTTTCACAAAAATATTCGATACCTAAATTCTGATAAAATAGTATTATTAAAAAATAGGGCATTAAATTTTTTAGAATAATTTTTTTAAGTGCGTGAAATTTATAGACAATTTATATTTCCCATTATCTTAATAGCAGTTCTTTTAAATTCTCATGATGATATTTTTATTGTCTTTCTCGAATTTTTAATCTAATTTTGAATATGCCTTAACTAGAGATCATTTGGGATATAGTAAAATATTCTCTTTTATTTTTATCATTTTGTTAATTCATATGCTTTTTTATATATGAAATAATAACTTTTAAGATATTTTTTAATATGATGAACCATTAATTACCTTGTTGAAAATTTTTGAAATAGTAAATTGACCATTTTCTCTAAATGCGTTTCACTCTTAACTATCCCTTTTTAGATCATTTTTTAAACACATCTATATATTAATAGGCAAGCATAAAATTTGTAATCCCTTTTTAACATATTAATTATTGGAGTAGAGGGTTGAAAATGGTATCATTCGAAAGGTATGGTTAGCCGGAAGGTGCGAATAAAAATATTATTTTCTTACGATGTCAAGAAGGTATTTAAAAATATATTTATTTTTTATGCATTTTCCCCCATTTTTCCCTTTTATACACGTATTCCTTTACATTAAAAAATACCTAAAAGTAGAAAGTTGTTAAATATGGCAATTTCATAAAGCTAAAATAAAACCATACACACAGTAATTTGTAGCATCACTATACGCAAGCGAAGTGATGACGTCACTGTCTGTCCATGGAGCCATGAAAAAGATTTTCTATGTTAATCGTCCATTGGATTTTTTGTAAAAAATTATTAAAAAATAACGGAAATTATCTGCCGATTTTAATTCCGATATTTGGGTATAGTTATATATAAGTTACTGTCTACATGTGTTTGATTGCGTTATTTATCCTGTAAAATTGATAAAATTTTAATTTAAAATCACAATACTCCAGAAAACAAAATGGCAAACTTCCAGTTTCGAATGTAAACATAAACATTTCATTTCAAAGGGTGATATTTCAACTAATATACTAAATAAAAAGAAAATGGATTTGTTACTAACTGCTGCATGTATAAGTAGACGATACGGAAAAAATTCCGATTTCCGTTTTTTTGCTGAATTTACATGTTTTGAGCTTTCTTTACGTTTCAAATAACTGAAATTGGCTACTTATTTTTTAAAAAAGTGTTTTTATTGCTAGCTTTTGTGGGTAGAAGAAGCAAGTAGAAGATACATAAAACTTTTGATTTCCGGTTTTCGATGAATTTACACGTTTTGAGATTTCCTTGCATTTTAATTAAGTGAAATTGACTACTTATTTTTATTTTTTAAAAAGTGGATTTATTATTCTTTCCTCTGCATATATAAGTAGAAAATATAAGATTCAGAAAAGTTTTAGATTTTCGGTTTTCGGTAAAGTTACACGTTTTGAAATTTCCCGAACTCAATTCGACCATTTTTGAAAAATATCTTTTTTTTTTTTTTTTTTTTTTTGTTCAAACACTGTACTTTATGAACCAATCGAATTAATTTAACAGAATTTGATACTTGGTTGGGCCTTGGTTTGACATTGTACCTATTAGCTTCTGGGCTGTATCACACAACAAGGGGCGTTTTCACGTTGCAATTTTCTCTCATTTCAGGAAAGGCTAACATCTACAGAGAGAAATAGTTATATTAAGTAAAACTCTGCTGATTCAGTTAGAGTGAATATCGGCAAACAATTGCCGCAGCTGTGTTGCAATTGCATTCCGTTTAGGACAAGGCAATAAATAACTTTGCTTTGCCTCGCTTTGCAAAAAAAAATGGTCGAGTTTCGACCACTGGGCGATACTAGTTTGTCTAATTTCGTATAGGTTACCAGAGTTAGGCTATCTATCTATTATGGAATAAAACTGCTAGTCAGTTATTTCAGGCATTAAGTAATTAAAAAAGATTCGATTGTAATTATTAACTAGCTGATCTTTTTTTTTTTTTTTTTTTTGGTTATTATTTCACTACACTCACCAATGACATTAGTGGCATTATTGGAAAAAATTTTGCGCATTTATCTCCACTCGATATGAATCTTTTAAGAAGTCAAAAACTATATTTGTGTGTCCATGCACTTTAAAAAATAACAGTAGTTTTTACAGCAGAATGTTCTGGCATCTAGTTTGATAGCACATTCTGTTGTTAAATAGAGTAATTTACAGGGGAAACGTCTCCAAAGAGAAACTTTTTTAAATATAATTCTGTTGTAAGTTATTTTATTTTAAGAGCAGAATTTGTTGGCATCTCTTTTTGCCTTCCCATTCTGCTGTAAGACCTACCGTTATTTTTAAAGTATGTATATATGTGTGCGTGTTTAGATAAATAGAGAAAAGAGCAGCATAAATTTTGTGTGCGGTATCTCTCAATTAGCCTTTATATTAAAAACAATTATCAATAAAGTGAATTGTGTAATTTAAATAAACATTGATAGTTACAAGCTTTTTAGGAAAGTTTCCAATATTTCCTCCATTGTTACAGGATACAACTTTAAACATGTAAAACATTCATGCATAGCTTTTCTTGTTAGTTTTAACCCTTTCAGGGGCGGTGGTATATATTTTATACCACATTTCCCTTCCCAACTGCAAAAATTCATCCCAGAAATTTTTTAGAAAAAACTTACGTTTTTTACATATCAGATAAGGCCAGTTTTTTTAACCTTAAAATTTAAAATTTCTTTTAGTTAATTTAGTTCATGAATTCCGTTGGCAGTATAATTTAAATGATCCGAATTGTCTTGCGTCGCAAAGGGCTAATTTCGGCCACCTAAAATCCAATGCTTTAATTTTTAATTGTAAGAGACATTCAGAAGTAATGTACATCGAATTAAATTTACGGAAACTATCCCGAATCAATCTTCTTCGAATGGTTAAATTACACAGATCTACAAAAATGACGTTGGCCGAATTTAATATAATAATTTTAGCTGATACACATGTTTTTTGGTGCACTGAAACCGAAACCGAAGCCAGTTTTTCTCTATCACGTACAGATTTTTAACAATACAGTTCCTTCTCGGTAGCTTCTAGTATACTTCCATAATTAATTATAATAAATCATGGAAGCATACAATAAAAATTATCACATTGGTAGAAGAGCAATGAAAGAAATTGTGTCGGTAGGCACCCTGTATTGACAAAATTTTATACGTGATAAAGAAAATAAAAAGTGTTTTTTAAAAATCTGGCTTTAGTTTCAATTTCAGTACACCAAACAACATAAAGGTCAGCAAAAATTATAAAATCAAAATTTTGGATGTAAGAACTGTGTTTATTTACATCATGAATGTCTAATTAAAACTTTAATGAATTTCTCAAATTCAAAAGAACACTAACACTGAGAAAAATAAATATACCGCCTTCATCTAGAATGAATAAATGGTCATTTTCTAAATCCTTAAACTAGAAATATAGATTTCCGAGCTATGCGCATAAGGCACGCCAATAAACTGAATAGACGAAATGGTCGAACATTTCTAATCTACACATTTCTAGATAGTGAAACAATATTCTGAATATTCTGAATCTTTTGTATTATGAGAAATTCTCGCTTAATTTTCTAAAATTGGGTCATAAACCAAGATTATAGCTGCTGAAAGCCGCCTCTTGTACTAACATTTATTTGGAGATATTTTCAAATAGGTTTGCCCTCGATAGTATAGGCAAACGCTCAAGAATTCTAATAGAGGTCTCTAGAATTCGCTTTCGAAGGGGACTAGAAAATTTTTTATAAGAAATTTTTAAGTATGACATGGAACTATTTTTTCTAGAGCCACAATTTAGATTCTAGAAGTCAGTTAAAAATTTTTCGCAGTGTACTGGCGTGCCTTATACTCATAGCTCAGAAATCTATATTTCTAGTTTAGGAATTTAGAAAAGGACCACCTATTCGTTCTATATGAAAGCTGTATATTTTTTTTCTCAGTGCAAGCACTTTTTGAAGATTTACAGGACTAAATCCACAGAAATGTAATTAACTGGGTCTTGTTAATTACATTAACATTCATTAACTATTAATTAACTATTAATAATTAACTATTCTTGTCATTCTAGATGTTGTAAAAGTTTTCAAATCTGAAAGCAAGTATCAAATCAGTATAAATACAAATTAATATTATGTGTCTGTAAACTGTATTTAAGGAATTTTCAAAATATTTACTTTTTTTTTTTTTTTAAATATTTAGAAAATTATAAAAATAAAATGAAATACGTAGTTCAAAACTTTATGTGTAAGATTAAATACACTTTATTTAGGTCGAATAAGCCACCCTGAATTAATCGAAAATTTATAGACACTAAGATCATAAAATATCAATTACAAAAAACGTGGTAGAATAGCTTTAAATTTCCTTTTTCTAATAATATGAAAAAGTAGCTTTAATGATAGGTATGAAAAAACTGCTTGTGATTTAATTCGTGTTAATAATTAAAAAGTTCAATTTAATTGTCCTTTTTAAATTTCATTTTTAGTTGTGCCACTTTTTTTTCAAATAAGACTGTTATATGTTTTGTAAGTTTGCTTTTCTTTGAAATCTTTTATTTTGTACCTGGTATATAAAACATTAAAATTATTTAAAATGAATATACTTAAATTTGGTGTATGTGAGAAATTAAAAAAGCATATGAATATCTATGTTTACTGAGAAAAGAGAAAATTTATATAAAGAGAGAATATATTTTTCTATATTAAGGGATCTGCAAACGTTTTAACTTCTGTTTCAAAACTTTATTTAAAAATAAGTAGTAAACCCTTCCCCATCGTTTCCAAAAAGCTTTCATTACGTTATACAGAAACAATTGTTTATGATATAGACACTATATAAATACAACAACTACCAAAAAGAAAAAAAATAAACATTATATCATACAGAGAAATATTTTTAAATTAATTATTTTTACCCTTTTTTTTTTTTTTTTTTTTTTCGTTTTTTGTAGTTTACCTTTATTTCCTCTTGCATATGACATATATTAAATAAAAAGATGATGCGCTTTAAAGTATACAGGTATTTTAAAAATAAAAAGTATTTAACCAGTATTGGCAACTCTAATGCGCAAACGAAATCCGTCTTTACTTAATTCTTCATATGCTTCATTTGCTTTGATAAGGTTTTTAATTGATATATAGTCTATAATCTTTTCTGGTTATTTAAAGCTCAACTACTGCATTCTATTCCTGTAAAACTAAATAAAATATGAACTGGAAGTCTGTTATATCAGCAATCGTCAACAAAGTATGACATTTCTCTGTCATATTCGACTATAAATGTAGAAATCTTCTTGTAACAGTCATTCTACAATACACATCATTAATTATAACAACTTTGTATTATCAGCAAAGACTGACACTGTTAAAATGAAAGCTTCCCGCTGGATTTTCCATGCTCCTGTGCTCCAAGTGATATTCTCTACTAACGTCCAAATGATATCCCGCTTTGATCAATAGAACAAGCAGTTATCATTAATTTCGAATTGTTGCAGACGGTCCAGAAAATGCACAACTGCAATTAATTTAAATGATACTTTAGCGTAAAACAGCGGTTGTACAATAAATGAAGAATTTAGTGAATATGCAAGAAAGATTTTGTAAGATTTCATTTGTATAAAGTTTACGTCTACGTGTAATTATCTTCTCTAAGTTGTGATTTAGAGGAGAATTTTAAATATAATTTTTTTCAGCGTTTGTTTTTAAAGCTTTTTTTTTTTCTTTAAATAATTATTGGCCATGTCTCTGTATTATTATATCTACCTTGAGGGGGTCTATTGCCTGTATTTTTTCCTTAACCTTTCGACCACTATATTAATATAATAATCTTTTGTAGTATGATTTCAATGAACATATAGAAAGAAATTACTATGTTAAAATAATGGTAAAATTTTACTTATTATGTTTAAGAAAAAAAAAAAAATAGAGAAAATAGGCTTTTTATTAGCTTTCGAAAGCGCTGTTATCGTTTACAATAAATTAAAATATGATATTTTTCTGCCCATTTGCATTGATAATTTAAAATTTGCAAGCTATCAATCGTGCAACTTCCAGTTCCTGTTAGATCTTTCAGTCATGTTTTATTATTGTTGTTATTATTGTTAGAATTATTGTTAAAAGTTGTTATATTGTTGTTAAAAGTGAGTTTTTAAAATCGTGAATTTTTAATGAGTTTTTATAAAAGTTAAAAAATTGGCTAAAAATAGTGATTATGAGTTTACAATCCAAAAACCGCTAGATTCGTTTGAAAAATTAGAGATTTAAAAATAATAATATTTACTTGAATTCAAGGCCAGTCTTGAGTTAAGATTTTATAATTTGCGAATTAGCGCTCCTTCATTCACCTTTCCCCATGTTGTTTTCAGTTAAGTGTCTTAAAGGTGTTTTTTTTTTTTTTTTTTTTTTTTTTTTTTTTTTGAGGGGGGGGGGGACCGGGATTATATAAAAACAAGCTGTTTATTGAAGATCAGAAATAAAGGGATGTAGGTAGAGAGACTTTTCACTCGTATTTTATTTTACTTTATATAACACAGAGCACGGCCTAGTGTCCATTTGTTAAATTTGACTCAATAAAAACTTCTTAAACTTGATTATCGTATAGAACTCACTTAGCAAAGATAGTGTGTTTATTCTACTATTCTCCAAAAGCACGTTCGAAGATTTGCAGTAATTAACTTAAATAGTTTAACTGAAGAAATATCTCACTTAGTTCCCCTTAAACCATCTAAACTGAAAATACTGAAATACAAGTGAACTCTAAAACTTTATAACTTCCATCACCTTCCTGTAAGAACTTCTTCTGAAACCAACACCAACTAAACGAAATTCGAATGGGCACCTAACCTTCAACTAACCAAATTCTTTATGGTCAATCTAAACTTCCTCTACAACCTAAACTAAACTTGAATGGATACCTTACCTTCAACTAGCCAAACTCTCTGAACAACTTACGCTTACAATCTCAACATGATTTTGAGTGAGTGAGTGAGGCTTCACTGTCTTACAGCTGAAATTTACAGGTTTTATAGAAAAATTATATTTAATTAAATTCAAAATCGGAGCTTTCTACAAAGATAACTTTACATTTGTTACATTTTCATATTATGTTTAACAACTAGTACCTCCTAATATATCACATGTCGCAATGAATCAAGGTTCTTTATTAAAGTTTTGGATATGCATCGCCTAAAATAACTGAAAAAAAATACGTACAATGTTATAAATGTGAAAGGAAATTGCTTATTAAATATGCATTCAAACTAAATTAAAGACGCGAGTCAAACAGCCTTAAAAATCTAATTGCTCAACCTTATTACTAAAACAACTTACGTTTCAGAATTTATTTTTATAAATAGATACAACGGAGAATAATAAAATTTCATGTTCACGATAAATTAATAAAAGTAACATAAAATATTATGTTTATATCTATCTAAAACAAAGACTTAAAGCGATAATACTTAAAATAAAATGACACTGTGTCCGAAATTAAATCACCCGGGACTTTCAGGGAAACTTGATTTATCGATTCTTGAATAACTTAAAACGAATGCAATTTCAATTTCCGTATTCCGAACAAACAAATTACTTGCCAGCTAAGCACCGGGAGATAACAATTCAAGATGAATTTGAAATTGAGTTCCATTTTAATTCCTACGAGTGATCGACCTCTTTTAATCAAGTGCCCAGTGGACAAGCTTCGTTCGTATATCAAAGTTGCTGCAGAAGCACTTTACCTGCATTCGCTGCGATTAAGTTTAAATAATAATTTAAGGTAAAAGTTCTGGAATGAAATTTAAAATGCTTAGTTGGTCGATTTGTGCTTTGGAATTTAATGCCAGGTTTTCGCCTAAGCTCTTTCGAAAATGTCTTTATTTCTGATGATCTATTCTGTAGCTATGTAGTGATGAATAATTTGATGCTTTGTAATGGGGTTAGGATAAATATTAATTTTTAGTGTTAATATTAATTTATTTTCCTTTTATTTTTCCGTTAAGAGAGAAAAACTTCCCTGAAAATTGTTTTAAAAAGTAAAGAAAGAAACAGAAATATCGGTTATTTATGCGATGTGACGACATCTTAATATATCACAGCTGATGTTGGATATATAATAAAACTTAGACAAAAATACTAAAAATTTCATTGGGGTATATTCTTACATAAAATCCATAGAGGAAAATGAATTTGTAAATATAAGTTGAATAATTATATTCAGAACAAAGAATAGCAGTAGAAAATTATTCAGAATAACTCAATGGTAAGTAGAGCTCGTAGTGGTATAGCCTGGCATAGCTCAGTGATTGACTATGATTATGAATGATTGATCTCTTTTAATGAGGTGCCCACTGGATAAATATCGTTCATATATTAAAGTTGCTACCAAGGCACTTAACCATATAATGTCTTTATTTCTCATGATGTATTCTGTATTTGAGAGGAATAAATTGCTGCTTTTGTTTTTTATTTAAGTTTGAATAACGATTACTTATAGCTCTAATAATTTTTCCAAAAATAAAATTTCCTGGGGTCTTTTTTTTTTTTTTTCTATCATTAGAGAGAAAGCTTCCTAAAATTCTAGGTTGATATGAAGCTAAATATCAATTGGGTAAATTTTTAATCAAATCCCATTTTCAGGAAAACTAAATTTTCTTATGCCGGCAAGCAAAATATACGTAATGTACAATTATTCTGTAATTATTTACTTCCATCAATTTTTCCATAATGCCGCTCGGAGCAAATTTTCAATACTGTTAAAAATAAAACTATTTGTTTCACCAGAATGGCTCTAATTTAGTCGCAACCAAAGCTTTGGTGCTGTGTTTCACTATTTTAATAGTGCTTATTCCTAAAATGGCAAAACATGGCACTAAAACATTAGTTGCAACTAAATTGGAACTATTTTTTTGGTGAAATGTACCATTTTATTTTTAGCAGTGAAAATAATAGTGAGTGGTGATATTTTGTGGAAAATATTTTTGTGAACCCAATATAACTGAAATAATGATAGTATTTAAGTTACATTTTCTTTTTACACAGAGACATAGTTCTACAATTACCATTTTAAAAAACAGTTACATTCATGAGGGAATATATATATATATATATATATATATATATATATATATATATATTAAACCCAGTTTGTGGGTAAATATTTGCTTTCCTTGAATGATAGCTTCAGGAAAAGAAAAAAGAGTGAAAAATTGTCGCTATATCTCATGTTTAGGACTCGTAGAATTCCTGAGTAAAATATCTTCGTAACTGGATTTAAAACATAAATTGTGAACATGAACCGTTATATGATACTAAGAAAATATTTTAACAAAGAACTGCGTATCTTTACAAATATATACAGGGTGGCGCAGAGCCAACTGACATTTTTTAGCTTTTGATATATTATATACGGAAGCAAGGAAAAAATAAGTAAATTGTCTATAAATACGACCAAATGTATCATTTATTTGCCCTCGATTACAAGATTATTTTTAAAACTAACATCAAGTATGTGTCTTCGTTTACATCATTGTCCAAGAAATATGATTTATCGATTTCTAAATAATCCTATAATGAATACATTTTCATTTTCCTGAATCCAGAGCAAACACAGTTCTTCCCTCCCTCATCCGAGCTCTGGAAAAGTATTTCAAATTAGAACCTCATTTTAATTCTTTTAAGTGATAGTCCTCCATTAATCAAATGCCCACCGGATAAGCATTGTTAAAATCAAAATGCTGCGGAAGCAATTCGGTCCCAATTTATTTCGATTAAGTTTGCGCGACAATTTGAGGTAAAATTTTTAGATGAAATATGAAATACCGACAATTTCTACGTTTGTGTTAATAAAGGCATCAGAGAATGGTCTTAAATTATTGAGAATATTTTAATTTAAAATATATTTTTCACTCTTAAATTATTAAAAGGAAAAATTCAACAAGAGAAAATAACCAGTCATCTCGATATCTCATTCTTAAAGAAAATAACCATGTATTTTACCATGTTTTTATTAACTTCTATTTTTGTTTGTTTGTTTGTCCGGTACAAATCTTCCAATCGAATTTTAAATAACTTCCCTACTAGCTAGACATTTGAAACTTTCACAGTCGCTCACAACCCGATGACAACACAATACTTCGAAGTCCGATTTTCGAATTTTCGAATAGTTTTCTTATAATTAATTGAAATATGAAAATAATAACCTCCTAATACCTTATAAATAGCCATTACAATATTAACTATAATTTAATTGTTGAAAAAAAAAATAAGAGTTCATTTTCTTTCGACATAAAAATAAATACATTTAATTAAACGTGAGCATTAAAAAATTGTAAAAAGTTAAATTATGCATCTCACAAAAATTGACGCCATTATCACTTTAAAGAGTTCATACGCATTGATAAAGTGCTAATGTAGTTAGTTCTATAGCTATAATTCAACAGAAAATTTAAAAACATGGTTTATAAAAAGTTTTCTATCTTATAATTATTTAGTATTTAATACAAGTTGGTGCATAAAATAAAAATCAGAAGCGTTTTTACTTTCCGAACATTAAGGAAAGTATTGTAATCCTGATTTGAGAAATGGGTTTTGTATCTCGCATAGCTCAAAAAAGAAAAGTCGCAGAATGTTGCAACTTTATATTTGTGACTGTCCTGGTGTCTAGTAGTACACCTCCAACTTATGTTTTTGACACGTGCTCCCCTTTTAGAGATAGCCATGATTTTACATGACTTTTCTTGATCTATGTATGTGTTCTGTGTGTGCATGTGTGTGGGTGAACATGTTAGCGTCTAAACGCTTTTATCGAATGAGTTGAACATTGATACCTATATTATAAGTCCCCGTAGCACGAATTCTGTTGATTTTGGTAAACCTTTCACTCATAGTTTTTTTACAGGGACACAACAAAAAAATTTTGAACATTATGGTCTATGGGATGAAATTATCTGCAGAGTGATTGCGTCTAAATTCCTTATCCGTAAGGGTGACTTATAATACGTAATCAAGATAGTTTTTGTTGTATCTACCATTTATATATATTTTTTTTTACAAGGACACAACAAAATATTCTTTATCTTTATGGCCTATGGGATGAATTTATTTGAAGCACGATAGCGTCTAAATGCCTCATCTGACTAAACTGAAAATTTTTATACGTGTTACAGGCCATCTTCACACTAATTATATAGATTTTGGTGAATCTATTACTTATAGTTTTTTACAGGGACACAACGAAAAATTCTTTATCATTGTGGTCTTTGGGTTGAAATTATTTAAAATGCAATAGCATCTAAATGCGCTGCCCTGTTAAAAAAAACGTACACGTTGGCACCTTGCAAACCATTCATTAACTTTCTAGACGAAAATACTCATAGAAATATTTTTAACGCCCAATTAAAACTTAAATAACAGTTCCTCTTTATTTCTATCAAATCTTGGTCGATTTTAAACACATTTATTCAACATATGGAAAAATAAATTCGCTCCATGCGAAAAATTATCCATTTCCCTGCATTATGTCCTG
Source organism: Salticus scenicus (assembly GCA_963930645.1). Classification (NCBI taxonomy): domain Eukaryota; kingdom Metazoa; phylum Arthropoda; class Arachnida; order Araneae; family Salticidae; genus Salticus; species Salticus scenicus. The sequence goes on along the minus strand of OZ005655.1, from coordinate 185,645,737 downwards.
AACTACCTCGTCACTTCCTAATTTCACCTCAAGAGGAAGGTTTGTCTACGCCTCGAAATATAGTGTATGGGGTCATAACTGAACTTTGAAAAATCTACTGTTCATATATACATCTACAATGTAAATATGATCAGAAGTTTAATAAATGAAAATATACCTGTTATTTTTATTTTAGTAAATCCGATTTCTTTAGTTCAGCTTTTATAAATAGTGCTAAATCATTAAACAACGCCTACGATAGGAGAAAAACTCTACATAACCTTGATACTATATTTCAGTTTCATTGTTATTCATGATCAAAACATCATTTAAAGCATTGAAAAAAAAAAAGAAAGAAAGAAAGAAAGAGAAAAACGTTTCATAAATTAACTAATAATTTTATAACTATAGGACAATTGTAAAATTAATAATACAAGCAACGAACAAATAAAAATTATATCTTAACATATAGACACTCCTATATGTATGCAGGTGCAGGTATATGCGCAGTCGCACATGAATATGCATCGAATAAATGAACGAAATGCATGGAAATTTTTTACACTTTTTTTCATTTTAATAACAAATATTAATTAAAAATATCTTGATTGTGTAGCCTTTATAATAATTAAATAATAGAATAACCGTTGTAATATTTACCACCTACAGACAATCATGTATCTCAGTTCTTTTGTAGGATTTTACAAGATATTCTAGATTATAGGGGTACCTTTTATGTATTTTCACAAAACAAAAAAAAAATATATTAAAAGTACATGACTGCCTTGGGAAAATGAAGTATTCTGATGACAAAACACTTGATATGATATTACAAAATTACATATAACCAATTATTATAAAAGATATATTAATGTTTATGTCAAATTTCCAAAAAAATAAAGTAAGAAAAAAATCATTCAAAAACTGAAAAGAAGGCAAAATATTTAATTTCAAAATTAATTTTAAATTTTAAGTTTTCCGGTTGAAAAAATATTTTAAAAAATTAACTTTGTGTTCTCTAAAGACGACATTAGAAACCATGCAAATGAATTTGAACCTAATACAAAAATATAAGTTTTCAAAAATCCTTATCGTATACTAATATTTGTAATGTTGCCCATATATTACACATATATAACATATTGTTCAAAGCGCTTCATACTCTAGCAATAATTGATTATTTTTTCATTCTTAACTAAAGACTAAATTTGAGCTCATTTATTTGTTGGACAATAGCAAAATGATTAAAAAAAAAAAAAAAAAAAAATCTGAAGAGCATTTTATATATTATTTCTCTATTCTTTTATCTATTTAATTGAAGATTAGAAAGTTATCTTAGATATTAAAAGACTTGAACTTTATATCAGGTGGTAAAATCTTGATTTGAACCATTAGCTCTTAGGTTGATCAAGAACTTAGATAAAAGTTTCTTTGGTGAATGAAAAATTAATTTGTTCAGAAATATTTAAAGCTAGTCACACTCAAATATATTGATGTAGGCATTGTAACGAATATATTCGTCTGATATTTCGCATCAATTTTTTCGTCTTTATAAACTACGCATAAATATAAATATTTAGTTAAACAAAATTAAAATATTTACTTAGTTTTAAATATTGTTGTTAAATAAATTGTTCCTTAATTCCTAAATAATTGAAAATATGACTGTAAAAGAAAAGAATAATTAAATGTAATCTTTCTAAATTATAATCTCTTATAATGTTGAAAAAAATATAATTAAAAATATTATAAAATCTCCATACGTCACCATTCAAGAGAGAAAATAATTTTGACGGCTTTTGTGACATTAATATATATATATATATATATATATATATATATATATATATATATATTCAGCGCATTCGTGGAAAAAAAAAAAAAAAAAAAAAAAAAAAAATTCTGGAAAAAAAAAGTATTTCTGTTTTAATTACAACGTTTTTATCGTAACTTTTTTTCTAAATTAGGAAATTTTTATTTCGAGTTATTAAAAAATCTTCTGATAGACAAAACAAACATTAATTACGATTTATGACTTGAGCCAAATAAATGTGAATAGTTAACTTTCGATCATGTTAGTTCAATGATGGAGTATTTTCGCGTCATGCCAAAAGACCCGGGTTCGATTCCTTGTCTGGTGATTTTTCTCTCTTGTTGAAACTAACTCTGCTTTTCCATCAAAAATATATTATATACGGAACCTTATCGAGTCTTTATTGAGAAAAAAGAGCCTGCTGAAAAGTTTAAATTTCCTGCCACTTTTGACTATAATTGACAAAAAGCAGTAGTCAGTTTGTGATAAAAATTCTTTCCATACAAAGCCCATGGGGACATATGGGGAGCACTTTAAATATTCCTCCATCTCTACGAAATACTGGTATAGACATCTATCGGCATTTGAGAGTAACTACATGTACATCGAAACTATATAATTCAGGCAATTGCTTGTAGATGTCACTACTGTTCCCTTCACTGTCAAAATAATTTGAAAATTGCACCGTAGCATTACTGTTTGACAAAAAAAATATTATTAAAGAGTTTTGATCTGGAAAAAAATACTGAGCGTTGGAAAAAAAAATAAATAAAAAAGAAGTTTACGTTGCAAAGGTAGGTTAGTTTTTGTATTATTGTAGTTTACGTATTCGAAAATCGTATTTTTATGAATGTTCAACATTAAAAATTTGATTTCCTAGTAAAATATTTTGTTATGATTTTTTCCCTACTATTAATCATTAATATCAACACACATGTTTATTTCAGCCACAGAAAAAATCGAGCTTTGTAGGGTTAATCGGAAGGGGGGGGGGGATTTTTATTTGTGAAATAGCAAATTAAAATTTAAAATATAAAATTACATCTCATATAGAGACATGTTATCCCACGTGTATTTGTAGAAAACCACAATTTATAAAAGAGTCCACTGTAAAACACGTTTAAAATATTTAATTAAAATCATTAAAAGATACACATCGTGTCAAGGCCTTTCGCCCTGAGCATCAGGGCATCATCAGGACATAGCCATTTTTTAACAAAAAAGTACAGCAACACTATATATACATAAAAAAGGAATTTCGGTTACAGTTATAAAATATGAAATAGATGCAACAGATGTATTAAAATGAAAACATTTCGATGACATTGCTGACATTGAGATGAAGCTCAACTCATCGCCTTCGAAATGTTTTCATTTTAATACATCTGTTGCATCTATTTCATATTTTATAACTGTAACTGAAATTTCTTTTTTATGTATATATAGTGTTGCTGTACTTTTTTGTTAAAAAATGGCTATGTCCTGATGATGCCCTGATGCTCAGGGCGAAAGGCCTTGACACAATGTGTATCTTTTAATGATTTTAATTAAATATTTTAAACATGTTTTACAGTGGATTCTTTTATAAAATTTAAAATGTTATATATCAATAAATCTTCTGTAAAACGCTTTTTAATAAATTTTTATGTTTTATAAACATTAGACAAGAGGAATGCATCGGTAATGGTCATAGTACATCTAAATAAAACATGCCGTAAATATTTAAAAAATAATAATAATTTTCTGCAAGTTTTCAGATTAGAAGAAATTTAGAAATTTTCAGAAATCATAATTTCTGGAGGGAGGAATAATGGGATTTAAAGTTTAAAAGACTGTTAACATAAAACACCGCTAAAAGAAAAAAGAAGAAAAAAAATGAGAAAACAGTGAAAAACTGAAATTTGCAAGAAAATTTATTAAGTTCCAAGTAGAAAAGTTTCTATTTCATGCAATAAGTGAACAGAAAATCTAAGATAGTCTAGGAAGAAATCGCCACCTTAAACTAGGCTTTGAAATCTACATTGCTCCACAACTTTGACTTTGAAATGTATGCCCTACACCGTTTGGACTGGTCAGATAGGACAATGAAGCTAAAACACGATCCTAACAGGTAATAAGTAGAGCTACTAGGAACAACAAATGGGAACTAAGTACTTCTGCATATTGTGTTTGTATATATAGTCTATATAAATAGTATCTTTGATTGGATTTCACGAGTAGTAAAAGGTTAGTAAATAAATTAGTTTTTTGCCTCTCTTTTTTAAAAAATTATGGTATGATAAAAGCATATTTAAAAGATTCAGAACTATTTTTTCCTTAAGAAATAAAATTTATTTTCATAACGTCTATAACAATACATTGACAAATGCATTCTTTTTCAAACAGAAACAAGAATTACAAGCTATCGTTCTTCTTTTTTTTCTATTATCTTTAAATATTTGCTATTTAATGATTTAAATTATAATTCAAAAAGCATTAAACTTAAAATATATTAAAGTACATTTTTAAAATATACTTGTTTAATGTTTATTACTCGCTTTTAAAAATAAATATCGCCTGATATTCATATTTGTAGACAATAACAAAGTAATTTCAAGTTATGCCAGAGGAAAGATAGATGCAATAAATATAAAATTAATACAACCAATTGCTAAACCTGGTAACCTCAAAAAGCTTACAGTTATTACCCATAGAGTCACTGTAGTCTCATTTTGGTTACTATGGAGCTCATGGAAATGTTCTATGTGCCTGTGTAGGTAATTTGTGATGTCCTATCACCAATTTTTCGATGAAAATTTACATCAATATTGTGAAGTTGTTCCTTCACATATATGTGTTTTAATTATAACTTTAAATAAAGGCAATAAATAATTATTATATTTTCAATAAATTAAATAGCTAATAAAAATAGATAACTAAATTCTAAATTACTTTTATTTATTCGCTTTTGTCTATAATAAATATCTTAATTCTAATAATACTTTATCCCTTATGCTATTATTAAATCGTCTGAGAACAAAAACATATTCCTTTTAAATGACATCTCTCAAAATTATAAGCTCTTCTAAATCATTTAATAAATAAAATATAAAAAAAATATTATTTCCATGTTATAAACCGTTGGATACATAATTACATTTTCATTCTTTTAAATTGCGTATGTTTATTTATTCGAAGCTAAATTAAGCAATACATTTCCGTTCTAATATCATTAAAGGGTAATTTAGATTTTTTTTATCACAGTATGTGCAATAAATCCTAGTCTGAGTGTCTCCCTTAAATAACGGTCTTCTGGCGATAAAACTTGGCTTAAACTATTGTAACGAACTTAATAAATTCAAAATATTTATATTAAATTATTCTACAAACAAAGGATTAGCTTTGGCTGGAAAGTTTGGCACTGTTTTAATAATTTTGGCGTAATTCATCAGTCTGATCTAAATGGCAAGAGAGTCAACTTCTGAATTCGCTCTACAACTGTTGATTGAATAACATGTAACCTCGTAGCTCTCTCTCTCACCCCTTATCTTTTGCATTCTCGTAACTTATGGTCATGCTGAAACTCCACTATTAATGTACTGTTGATTTTTTATGAAAACTCTACAAAAGAAAATAAATATGTTTCACTGCGAACTATTAGTTCTTTTTGTTTCAACGGCCTTCTTTTTCAGCTATACGGACCTGGACATTAAATTGGAACTTTAACAGTAGAATCCCAGGATTTCTACTGGACACATTTTGGTGCTAGACCAGCGACCAACCAGTTCGAGATGCATTGGTGAGAGAGAGGGGCATTTTTGTTTAAAGGACTTTATGAGTTAATATAAAATCATAGCAATTTTTTTAGGAAGATGGAAACTTATTTACCGCGATGGTTTTTAATCTCAATTGAGAGATATATTTTGATCTATGACTCGTCATATTTTTAAATTGTGAGAAGAATCATTGAAAATATCACTGATTGGAGCACGGCTGTGGATTAGACGCATCGTGTCGGCAGTTTATCCTCTTCTGATACTCTCTTCGGGAAATACTGTGTATGGGACAATACGCCGAGAATGGCAGCCTGTGTTTTTAAGTTACGCTCGACCCATCTGCTCTCCGATCTTTCGCTCTGTAACGCAATGAGTTTGCAAGTGCCAGCCGTAGTTTCTTTCTGCTTTCATCAAGAGATTTCCAGATGCGCTTCTCCAATTCCCGTCTCTGGCTCATGTGAAGTAATTATTGCTCCGGAGTTAGTTTTATTTAATAATGTCAGTTACAATTACTGAACGACATTTACAATGGATCAAATATTATTCTCCGTAAATAGACAATAAAGAACATGTGAATGAAAATTTTATATATCGAGTGAGAAACAGAGAAGAAGAAAGAATTTCGTCTAATATGCGTGTGAATTTGTGACGACGTTATTGAATATAAAAATGAGTAAACACACTTCTTGCCGCGCATTTCGGACAATGAAAAAAAAACATTAGTTACGCTGGTGATAAATTATGTTACTTTCTTTTGTGGTGGTTCTCTTTTACATCGTTCTAAAAAAAAAAAAAGGAAAGCCCAAAAAAAATTATTATTTTGTTGTGTCTTATTTTCATGGAATATAATTTCATTTTCAGATTTAAAATCTTGCCAAGGTATGGTAAGTGTTTTCCATATTTTTACTCTTAAGAGACTTGTTTTTTTAAATTTTATGTGTAATATATATATAGAAATTTGCATATTATAGTATTTTATATTTTTCATATTCATATTTTCCTTTTTATGCTAATACCGATATACAACGCGTGATGATAAATTTTTAGAAATTTCTTGATTTTTTATTCATAATGCAAAAAGGAAAAATAATAATAATAATTTTTTTTTTTTTTGTGCAATTTTTATACAAATTTGCATTACCTTTCAGTATATTTTTTATTTTCATATTCAGATTTTCCTTTTGAAAAATGTTTATTATTCTGTTTATTGTCAATAATTGAATTTAATTAATTTTTTTAATTTTAGAATTAAATTTTGAGTTATTTCTCATGTTGGTGTTTTCCAGGCAGGTTGGAAATACACATACATATACTTTTGGGAGATGTGTCGCAAAATTTTGCTTTGATATCAGTCGGTATCTTGACACTTATTTCTCCTCTTTTTACACACATATATTTTTTTGTTGTTCACTGATTTTAGCCTGCTTGGAACTGCCATTGTATAACAAATTAATGAATAAATAAAATAACTAGAGTGATAATTTCAGTTATTCTCATACTTTTGTTCCATAAATTTATATGTTTTTTATTTTTAAGGTCATAGTTTAAAGCAAAATTTAGCAATATATTTTAGAGAACTTAGTTGATATTTTTTTTACTTAATATGTTACATAACTTTCACACCTTTACATAAATTATTGAGATTCATTTTTTTTTAATTTTAAAGATAATGGGTTTATTTTTCTTATCATGGTTATATTAAATCAAGTTTTTTTTACAATTGGTTTCTTAAAGATAAGGGCTGTATAATCTTATGCATCACTGTGTTTCAAAACCTAACTGTCAAAACACTACACTTTTCTCTAAATACCATTATTTATCCTTTCATTTAAAAATAGTTAAACAAATAAATAATTTAGGTTTATACATTTAATTTAAGTCCTTGAATTAAAAGAGGCACAATTAATATGTTAGGATTTAAGTTTATGTAATTTTGTGCCACAATGTGCATTAGTAGCGCTGCTAATTGCACTTGTGTTGTTGGCATTCAATGCTTTTTTCCTTATCTTGAATTACTGGCCAAATTTTTCTTGGTGAGGGGATCTGCATTGATTGTCTTTGTTTGCATGATTTTACATTAAGCTTAATTTAATTTGAGTATTCCTATAATTAACTTACATTTTTACTATTTAAATTTTACACAAAATTTAACATATTTTACAGAAATCGAATGATATTATTTTTCTTTAGGGTACATTTTTTTTTCATTGTTTACTAATATTGTTTATATAAAAACATCTTTCTCACAACGCATAGGTACATACTCACTTACACAGTGACAGAATATATAAATAAAATATTGAGGATAAATATTTATTAATTGATTGTATCTCCAACAATTTTCACTTTTTAACACTATATGTATTCAGGACAATACGTAAATCCAGTACATAATATATTTTATGAATCTATACTGGCCGTATCTTGTTGCATGCAAGTGTCCTGAATAAATTTAACACACAATTTTTCAAATTTACATATTTCTTTTCTAATTTTTTCGGATATTATGTACATTGACTTTCATGTAAACCTAACAAATTTGTTAGTCTTGAACATAAGGTTCAATGTTTTATTTATTATACTTACCAGGCATTCTTAAATAATCATGTACAATCACTTATACAGAAAGAGAATTGGTTGTATATCTTGGATACCTAAACACATAAACATAATTTTATTCTAATATTTTTTGGTTGTCGAATTTTTTCTCAAGTTTAATTTTTATAATAACATAACGCAGTATTTTCTTTGCCCATTTTAACTAAAATATTACATTTTAATACAAATCTTTTAATTATTTTTTTTCTAATTTCATAAACTTTGAGAAATTTTATAACACATTATATATTTTTGTCGATTAGATGTTATCGCATAAATCCAGGTATAATTATGATGGTCGTGAAATTTGACATCTAATGTAATTTTTCATTTCACACATTTTTTTGTTCCACATTCATTCAATTTAGTTAGATGAAACCTATCATCATTTTCTAAAATTTTAACCCTTAATTACCTTTCATACGAAATTTATTTTATGTGCATAATAGTTTTATTTCGTTCATTTACGTAAAAAAAAAAAAGAAAAGTTTCAGAATAATCGTGATAAGTTAAAAAAAAAAAAAAAAAAGAGAGAAACGGAAGACTGCTTAATTTTTATTTTGAAACAGAAATAAACATCTCGCCATTCCGCCTGAGTTTGTTTATGTTCTAATAATAATAATAGTGATATATTTTTTTTTCATTCAGTTCAAATACGTTGATTGCAGAAGTTTTTTTTATTTTTACTGTACATATGATATATTTTATCGCATTTATTCGATATTTCATGTTTGTTTATTGGTGTTTATATTTAATATGTCTATCTTATATATATGGGAATATTTTATTACTATTGCTAGCAAATAATTATCACACCAAAATATATAGTAAGCTTACTTTAACATCAAATTGGGCCCACTGCTGAATAATTGCAGTATTTTTTTAAGATAAAAAAAAAAAAAAAAACATCTTTTGCACGTGTGTGAACAGATTTATTTTACTGTTCCTTTTATCAGCTGATTTGGTGAAATTCTTTTTATTCACCTTTTTGAAGTGAGATTACACTTCTTGTACTCGAGTTTTTATATTATTATTTTGCTGAGCAGTTTTATAGCCTTTGAAGCTATTTATATATTTACTTTATGCGCATTTTTTTTTAATTTTTGAGGCCTCATCTGAGCTCATCTCACCTCAGCTCAGCTCATCTCAGTTCATATATGCTCAGTTCAGTAGATAATACTGTTGTTTTAGTCATGACTTTTTGCTTTTACTGTTTGTTTATAATTTTCTGTGCACGTTAAATTCGCAATTTTAGCGCTTTCATCTGCGGCAATGGAAATTTATTTTTGTGGCATTTTTTTTATTTTTTTTCAATTTTAATATTTCTTGGAACACTTACAGACATATACTAAATTTTTAATAGTTCAAATTATTTCAGTTGATATTCATTTTTTTACAATATTGTTTAAGTATTATAACTTATCACCCGTTTGATTATATTTTTAATTTTCACCTATACACATTTACCCTCTAAGCACAATTGTGTTGCTCTGGTTGTCAGTATATTAATGACTTCTATAATCTACGGATTTTGACCATTATATTGGTTTCAACACTTGTAATTGTGTAGGGGATTTCACACTTTCGCAACAATTTTTGAAGGTTATGTTTTATTGGCTTTCATATACACTTATAATTCATTAACACATGTTCTATAAATACTTCGGATGACAAAAATAAATAATGAAAATAATAATAAATAAAAAAGATATTGATATAAAATTACTTAATAGATTTTAAATAAATAACATGAGGATGTATGTGACTTTTGGAAATATTTGGATTGTATAATTTCCTAATTATATTTTCATTGGTTGTCAAAGATTCTTTGCGTGAACACATCGCCTCTTTCACAAGATTCATTTTTAACAAATTCACACTATTTTTTTTATCTCATTTGAATAACATGATCAGTTTATTTTAACGTTTGCAAACACTATAATTAATAATTCTCTTACACACACACACAAAATTATAATTTTTTTCCCCTATGTTTCTACATGTGTTCCTGTATATGTTTTCTTTTGGGTCAGAAATTTATTGTATTATTGGCTGGTTTCTCAGTTTGTCAGTCATAATGCAAATTTATCCAATAGTATTCCACGGTCTTTCACATGCATGTTTTCCATGCTTTTCGTCATTATTCTCAAACTTGGCCTCACAACCCAATGTTTGACACACACACACTCACAAAATTTTATCTGACCTATTTAGTTGCTATTTCATTGGTTCACATGTGGAGATAATTACATTTTCTTTTATTAAATTTTACATAGACTTTATACAAATAACACTAGTTACAATATATAATAATACACACATACACAAAAGTAAATAATTTTTGTCAACTTGCAATAAACTCTGTCATTTTTTTTTTTTTAGCCTATTTGTTTTTCAAAGAAATACATAAAAAGTGAAATTTCCGTACATAGTCTGTACGTTTTTAAATTTTGTTTTTATAAAAATTTTTTTCTTGTCTAAAGAGTAAAACCCTTGCAGAAAGTTTTCTTTCAGCTTAAATTAAATATTTAATTATTTAAAAATTTCTCAATCAAAATAATTTCTTTTTGTAAGGTTTGCACCACAGATGTATTTTAAATGGCCTTGAAATCATCTGTGCGTTGTAAGAAGTAGTCTGTGCAGAAGTATGTGGCTGGTTCACTCTTCTTTTTTTTTTTTAAAGACTATTTCTTACTGAGCAGTATTATGGAATTATCTGTATAACATACAGTATCCTTTTTAAGAAAGATATTGAATATTAATTGGGCTCGATAAAATAATAGTTCAATTGTAATTATAAAAAAACAATAGTATATTTAGATTTTTTTTTGCTATTTTTGACAATTTTTATGAGTTATATTCTTATCACCTATTTCAGGTCTACTCAGAAGTTTATGCATTAAAAATTATATTATTATTGAGATCATATTTTTGTGAGAAATTCAAATGCTAATTCATTTAATAAAAATTTTGTTCAGGAAAAGGAAATTATTTCATACAAGTAAATTTTAATATTTTTTTTACCAACACAAGCTATTGAAATAAAGTTGGTTCATAAATTTATGCAAAACAAAATAAATTAGAAGGCATAAAAATAGACAAAAGTTAAAATAAAATAGAATAAATAATTTTTCTTGAACTCTTACATGTGCGCTTTTATTCTGACATAGGGCTAGATTTTTTTTTTTTATTACACATATTTTTACACATACAAGGGACATTTCATTATGTCACTTTGCAGAATGCTGGTTGTCATTTTTGCACAACATGAAGCCTCTTCTGCTTTTCACATATTGTTCAGTACGCTATGTTCAGTTAGGCATCACAAAACCATCATATCTGTCATAGCTATTGTTCTATTACACACTCTCTGGCTCACTTTGTTAGAATTTAATTTTTCACGTGTACGATAATGGTCTTCTTAATCAAAAATATTTGATTTTTTTTTCATATTAATGCAATATTATTTTTTTTTGAAAATTAACAAAATACAAAAATTATTTGATTTTCATATTTCTGGTTACTGATTTCCTTTTCCTTATTATCAAACATACATACACTGTAATAAATGATTGTTTTTTTAATATTTTACACATTTTATATATTATATTTATATAAATTATTGATTATGTAATTTGTTTCAGATATGTCAATTTGGCATGACAATGACTGAATATGTCTCATGATTTCATAACTGTCATTATTATTGATTTTTTTTCGAATTTATTGTTATATGCCACAATTTTTTTCCCCTTGCTTAGCAAAAGGTTACTTTACATTTCTCACAATTGGATGCAGATTTTTTTTTGGAATTGTATTACACTGTTGTGAAGGTGAGAGAGAGCGTTCTATATTTTTATAATTTTCGTCCAGTTTGACGATTTTTTTTTTCCTCGTCGCTGGGGAGAAATATGTGAAGTTGTTCCTTCACATATATGTGTTTTAATTATAACTTTAAATAAAGGCAATAAATAATTATTATATTTTCAATAAATTAAATAGCTAATAAAAATAGATAACTAAATTCTAAATTACTTTTATTTATTCGCTTTTGTCTATAATAAATATCTTAATTCTAATAATACTTTATCCCTTATGCTATTATTAAATCGTCTGAGAACAAAAACATATTCCTTTTAAATGACATCTCTCAAAATTATAAGCTCTTCTAAATCATTTAATAAATAAAATATAAAAAAAATATTATTTCCATGTTATAAACCGTTGGATACATAATTACATTTTCATTCTTTTAAATTGCGTATGTTTATTTATTCGAAGCTAAATTAAGCAATACATTTCCGTTCTAATATCATTAAAGGGTAATTTAGATTTTTTTTATCACAGTATGTGCAATAAATCCTAGTCTGAGTGTCTCCCTTAAATAACGGTCTTCTGGCGATAAAACTTGGCTTAAACTATTGTAACGAACTTAATAAATTCAAAATATTTATATTAAATTATTCTACAAACAAAGGATTAGCTTTGGCTGGAAAGTTTGGCACTGTTTTAATAATTTTGGCGTAATTCATCAGTCTGATCTAAATGGCAAGAGAGTCAACTTCTGAATTCGCTCTAAAATCTTGGTGTAAAAACACGTAATCGCGAAGCCCTCTCTCTCTCTCATCTAACACTCTGTATGTCTGTTAGACTTAATAATAGACTTTTTAAAATACTTTTTATTAAAAGAACTTGTTTGATTTCCATGCTGCCTAATAAAGATGTTTGCTGCAAAATTAATAGCTTTTCTTCATCACGGCCTACAGTTTATCGTTCCTGGAGTTTTTATTGCGATTCTTATATTATAGCTCAAGTCTTCTTCGGAATCTTCTTGATAAATATCTAAGCTCATAAAAACACAAAAATTCTAGCAATTATTATTTTAATCAGTTTCCTCTTTTCAAATACCTCTTTTTATCTAATCGTTATACACGATTTCGTCAAATAATTCATGATACTCACGTCCAGCAATTTAAAGCATATCAATGTTTTGTGCAATTTATTTCAAATAGCTCTTAAGTTGAACAATCCAATCCATAATAATAATTGCAGTCGTATTACTTAACGGAAAAAGAATCCTCATAACCCTCTAATTTTTTTCTCATTCGGGTCAACTTCAAGGATGATCAATGTAAATATAATCGCAGGAAATTAGCGCCGTGGCAAAATAGAAAAGTGCACCAATTACCTTCAAACGCTGTAAGCGACAAACCTCTTGTTTGGCCTCTGCTAAAATCACGTCGGCTTGCACTAATACATCAAAATTTGCCTCTTCAATATACGACCACTTTCTAATATAAAGTAAGTTGATCAAGTGGATCCAATATATGATTTAGGGTTTGGACAATGATTCCATTACCTCTATTTTAATATTCCGGTGTATAATTGTTGCATGTTTGCTATTTTGTGTTTAAGATCACGTCCTAAATATTAGTATGTTCTTTATGGAAATTATTTGATTGTGATTTCGTAATTTGTAAAATGCACATTCGTACATTCTGGAGTAAAATACCTCTAAGCTGAAATCACTAGCTCGTAAGCAATATCTCTGCGCTGTAAAATTTTGTTGAGAAATATTTTTTGTAAAATGTACTTTAAGCTCAGCGTGTCATTGCGAATATATAAAAGCCTTTACTCCAATCGCTGAGTTCTAAATTTTTGTTTACTTCTGTGTCAGCTAGTAGTAGCCAGTAGCCGCTTAAATCGATAAATACCCACAGCCGTTGCCACTCGTGCATAAAGTTCATTCAATAAATTTAAATCCGATCGCTGAAAAGCCACTGCTTCTCACAACTTCACTCGAATCCTATGCAAGGCTTAACAATTTTTATATAATGGGTTCTTCCCACCTGACGTCAGAGGTCACATGATAGAGGAAAAACAAATAGCAGGCGAAGTCTTGTTTATCTAGAGCGACTGCTGAAATAACATACTTTCTATTCTTATTTTTGATCAATCGTATTTAATCTGTGTTATTTTTTATACATCATCATTTTTAATCCATTTTATATCATTATTTATCATCTTTTGTTTGCCGTATAGATTTACAATCATCATTTAGTTTATATTTGTTATTGATGTTCATGAGGGGGTGGGGGTGGTTGGGTTTTACGTCGCACTAATGCTGCGCAGATGGGCAATTGGCGACGGTCTGGGACACACCCCTAGAGGTGGTCCGGAGACATGCCATCACAATTTTGATCCTCCACGGAAGGGATGGCTCTCCCGTGGAGGATCAAAATTGTGATGATGTTCATGAAGAACATGTTAAATATTCTGATTTTTGGTACTTAAATCAGTGACAGTGCAATATCGTACTACGTAAATCCATTTAGACCAGTAACTAAGTTAATTAACTTGCTGTAACACCTTTATGCAATTAAATTAAAGGAAAAGATTTTAAATTTTCAAATTATAATCCATAAACATTCCACAAGAACAAGCTATTATTTATTGCTAGATCAGTTAATATAACAGTTACACAAAAACATACAAAATTCGATTCTTACAGGTGAAAATAAATAAACACATAAAGTGTGTTTTAAAAATTATTAAATTTACAAATATAATTATTCTACTGTTTACAAATGCACAATATTACTTTTATTTTATTTTATATTAAATATTAACACTTTTGTTCTTAAGAACAATATTTAATTGAATTCGATTCTCAGAATTTGATTATTCGTTTTCCTCTATCACGTGATTGAGCAGACGACGGTGGGAAGAGCCCATTGTGGCAAAAAATATTATATTTTCAGATTATCAATAAATTATTATTATTATTATTATATTTTTTTTTAGAACGTATTCAATTGGTACTCTCAATAACAAAATAGTTCTTTATGCAGTTATTTTCAGCTATAAAAAAAGTCCTTGGTTTTATGTTCCAGAAGGTTTTATTTTTGCAGATTAAATAGAAATTAAAAAAAAAAAAAAAAAAAAAAAAAATTACGTTTCACTCATTGAATACATGTTTTTTATTGCTAGCAATTAAGGGCCATTAGAAATATTCTACATAAAGAACAGGGAAACATTTATTTCCCTTTTACAACCTTTTACAAATATGATGCGATGCATACATGTTACCAGATATTTTATTTTATTTTATTTTTCCTTTTCTTAACTATAAGCGTATATTCGATATTCATAACATAGTATTATCGTATGACATATTCCCGTTAACTCGCATTTTACGAAGGAAATATTCATCTTCTCTATTTTGGCATGGCATAAAAACTGTATTTCCGTTTCTGAATATTAATTTACTGTTTCGAAGTTGGATGATTTCTGATTGGTGAAAAATATAAAGTGTAGAAAAGCTTTTTGACCAATTAAGATAAATCGGTGGTAGTAAAACATGCTTAATTTTAGCAAGAATGATTATGAGAATATAAATGTTATTTGAGTGGGTAAAGACGGATCTTATTGGCTTTTTATACACATGAAATACACTAAAATTACGAAAATGGGGGCATTTATAACATGCAAGAGAAATTCAATGACAATTATCCTTTTATAATTAATATATATAATGATCCTCATCTGTCATGAACGAATCCGGTTAGTACCGCTTCAAAACAGAAACTTTTGGCAGCCATTTTTTTTCCGTTTGTTTAATTCAACTTAAGAAACATACATATCATTTTCATACATGTTTTGTATCGCACATATACTTATTTATTTCCTATAAAACCTTGAAAAACTATTCAATTGTAATGTTTAAATGTCTAAATTAAGTATAACGGATCACTGGCTATTATAAACATGAACCTATAAATAAAATTATGTAACTGCATGATTATAAACAAAGCAAGACCAAATAAAAACAAACTAAAACTGTTGCCATTCAGAAAATACAAATTCCAAATGGACAACTTTTTAATTCCGAATGAATGACTCTTTGACTGTTTCATTAAAAAAACGCTTAAAATATTTCTAAAACATATTAAAGCCTTAAAAATCTTAAAATATTTGTAAAAACGCATTAAAGCCTTTAAATATTTTTATCAAACTTCATTGTTTGTTTACATTGTAAGGTATGATTGGCGTCGAGTTTAGTACGTAAATGCCGCCAGTTGATTTTAGTTTTGAAATTAGTGTAAAATGATAGTTGGGATAGAATGTTTGGTTGGGCAAGTAAAAGTCACCAGTTGAAATGAGTATTGAAATTAGAGTAGTCTAAGGTGATAATGTCGAGTCAAGATAAAATGTTCGGTTGAGAATGAGAAAGTCCCTAGCTGGATCCTGAATATTTTGGCGATGTTGTGGGTGAGATAGTTGGTTGGAGGTATCAAATAGAGGTGAATTTGGGTTAGCATGGAGTGTCTGTAGTTATTGGATAGTTAGTTAGAAAATTTGAAAACAGGATCTACGATAGTCTTAAAAAAAAGTATTTTGGTAAAATGAAGTGAATCGTTTTTTCTTATTATGAGGACTTTAAATACGCAAGCGAAGTGATGACGTCACTGGCCGTTCGTGGATACAAGAAAAATATTTCTTATGTTAAACGCCCAATGGATTTTTCGTAAAAAATTATTAAAAATCGAGGGAAATTATTTCCCGATTTTAATCCCCATATTTAGGTTTAGATATGTATTAGTTATCATGTGCATGCGTTAGATTAAGTTGTTTTTGTTCTAAAATTGATAAAATTTGAATTTTAAATTTCAAAACTCTAGATAAAAAAAAAATTCCATATTCCATTGAAAACATAAACATTTCATTTCAAAGGATGATATTTACACAATAATTATCCAACTAATATACTAATTAAAAGGAAAATTATAAATATTCTATCATAATTTGAAGTGAAATTTGTTTTCAAATATCTAAATAACGTATCTGATATAAGATACTAATATGTTGCAGCGGAATAGATTTGATATCGGTCATCCTTGGCAGAAAAAAAAACAAAAGAAATATATATCGCCAAATTATCTGGCGAATATAATTTAATTCCTTTCAAAAATCATGGTTATTTTAAAAACTTATATTAAGAAAGTAATAAATAATATGAAACAATATTTCGCACAACACATATTACGAAAATATACATCTGGCATGTATATTTTCGTAGTACGTTTTTGATCGCCAAATACAAAAACGCCAAGGACAACACAGTTTTGAAATTTAACATTAAAATTTTGTCAATTTGACAGCAAAATAACTCAATCTAACATATGCACATGATAACTAATACATATATATACCCAAATATGGGGATTAAAATCGGGAAATAATTTTCCTTGATTTTTAATAATTTTTTACAAAAAATCCAATGGGCGATTAACATAGGAAATCATTTTCTTGCATACACGGACGGTCAGTGACGTCACACTTCGCTTGCGTATAGAGCACTTAATGGAACACTGGGATGTGTTGTTGCTGTTGTGTTGTCGGGCCTATATTTTTTGTCAACCAGCAGTTTTTTTATTGTCATTCATATTTATTGATCGGGTAGAATTTTTGAAGTGAAAGCTTCTTTAGGCGCGTTGAGCACTTTTGGGTGAACAAAAATCATTGAACTCCCGTCATCGTCAGCTAACGCTTTCCATTTGAAGTGAAAACTTTTGGGTGAAGAAAAATCATTGAATTCGCGTCATCGTTAGCAAACGCTTTCCATCCTTGTATGATACAAATAATGTATCATACAATTAACTTGCTAATGTGATGTGTTAATAATTATATACTGTATATTGTTTTAAAATCTGGTGCGGCGTTGCACGACTTCTCTCATCTCCGGGCGCTGTCTCTATTGCAGTTAGACCTCACAAAACCGTGAGAAAGCCCAAAGCTGCCACTTTTCTCACGTTTTTACAATCTGGTGCGGCTCTACACGACTTCTCTCATCTCCGGACACTGTCTCTTAAAGATTGCAGCCGGAAACGTTGCAGTTAGGCCTCACAGAACCGTGAGAAAGACCAAAGCCTCCATTTTTCTCACGATTTTACAATCTGGTGCGGCTCTACACGACTTCTCTCATCTCCGGACACTGTCTCTATTGCAGTTAGACCTCACAAAACCGTGAGAAAGGCCAAAGCCGCCATTTTTCTCACGTTTTTACAATCTGGTGCGGCTCAACACGACTTCACTTATCTTCGGACAGTGTCTCTTAAAGATTGCATCCGGAATCGTTGCAGTTAGACTTCACAGAACCATGAGAAAGACCAAAGCCGCCATTTTTCTCACGTTTTTAAAATCTGGTGCGGTTCTACACGACTTCCCCAGAGCTTCCAACCTAATCCGGCAAATTGTTAGTACCGCCCCTTTTTCTACACCACTTAATTTTTAGAGTATTTTTCTTCTTAATTCATCGTAGATACATTTGAAGAGTATTGCTCTAAAAATTAAGTGGTGTAGAAAAAGAGGCGATACTAACAATTTGCCGGATTAGGTTGGCAGCTCTGCTTCTCTCATCTCCGGACACTGTCTCTTAAAGATTGCAGCCGGAAACGTTGCAATTGGACCTCACAGAACCGTCATAAAGGCCAAAGCCTCCATTTTTCTCACGTTTTTACAATTTGGTGCGGCTCTACACGGCTTCTCTCATCTCCGGACACAGTCAATTAAAGATTGCAGCCGGAAAAGTTCCAGTTAGACCTCACAAAACCGTGATAAAGGCCAAAGTTGCAATTTTTCTTCACGTTTTTACAATCTGGTGCGGCTCTACACGACTTCTCTCATCTCCGGACACTGTCTCCATTACAGTTAGACCTCACAAAGAACAAAAATTATAAAATATCGAAACACATTTGATTTATAAACAAAAATTGAAAATACATTTAAATGATCACGTGGTAACCATCATGATCTAAACATTGTTTTCAAGATTTATCGTTCACATTCCGTCATTTTTGACGGGGTTATATACTAGTTAATATATATAAAATATATATAATGACCCTCATCTGTCATTCACGATTCCGGTTTACACCGCTTCAAAAGAGACTTTTGGCAGCCATTTTTTTTTTTTTTTTTTTTTTTTTCCGTTTGTTCAATTTAACTTACGAAAACATACATATCATTTTCATACATGTTTTGTATCGCACATATTGTTATTTATTCCCTCTAAAACCTTGAAAAACTATTCAATTGTAATGTTTAAATGTTTAATTAAATATAACGGATCACTGGCTATTATAAACATGAACCTATAAATAGAATTATGTAACTTCATGATTATAAACAATGCAATGCCAAATAAAAACAAACATAAACTGTTGCCATTCAGAAAATACAAATTCCAAATGGACAACTCTTTAATTGCGAATGAACGATTCTTTGACTGTTTCATTAAAAAAAAAACGCTTAAAATATTTCTAAAACAGGAATATTGTCCATAGGAAAATATTCCTGTGACGTCACAGTAGGTAAAATCGCCGAACACGTGGCCGATATTTTGTAAACAAACAAGATTCAAGATGCTATTTTATTGTTACGCATAACATTTTCCTAAATATTTCTCCAGTGAAACCTTATAATCAGATATCTGTTCAAACAAGAACAAAAGAGAAATGTAAACAACTGAATCGAATGATAAAGTTAAGACTATTCCATATCGTAAAATTGCAGAACATTTTATGTACACACACACACACACACACACATATATATATATATATATATAATGGATAAAAGATTAATAAGAACATTTTATACAGACACGCATATATATGACATCAAAGCTTAAATAATTAGAATTTCAATCACTTTAATAAAGTAATTTATTAAATGGAACATCCATTTAAATTTGTTAACATCGCCACAGTTCACATGGCAACTTTTAATATTACATATGTTGATTAATATTAAAGTATATTACTAAAACTGGATTAAAAACAAAACAAAGGTATCACTCTATCACTCTTACTTCAATTTCATATAATCTGTAACTCTTATAAATAATATTGCAAGATAAAAATTTTCAAGCCACAATGCTTTTCTATGGTAGAGTTGAGGATTGTTTGCCTAACCAGCTGATATTCTTGTAGCCTCGAACCCAAAGTGGGAATATGGTCCATTAAAGCCTTAAAAATCTTAAAATATTTGTAAAAACATATTAAAGTCTTTAAATATTTTTATCAAGCTTCATTATTTGTTTACATTGTAAGGTATGATTGGCGTCGAGTTCAGTACGTAAATGTCGCCAGTTGATTTTAGTTTTGAAATTAGTGTAAAGTTATAGTTGGGATAGGTAAAGTTTGGTTGGGCAAGTAAAGGTCACCAGTTGAAATGAGTATTGAAAGTAGGGTAGTCTAAGGTGATAATGTCGAGTCAAGATAAAATGTTCGGTTGAGAATGAGAAAGTCCCTTGCTGGATCCTGGATATTTTGGCGATTTTGTGGGTGAGATAGCTGGTTGGGAGTATAGAGTAGAGGTGAATTTGGGTTAACATGTAATGTCTGTAATTATTAGATAGTTAGTTAGAAAATACGCAAGCAAAGTGATGACGTCACTGAGCGTCAGGGGATGCAAGAAAAAGATTTCCTATGTTAATCGCCCATTGGATTTTTTGTAAAAAATTATTAAAAGTTGAGGAAAATTATTTCCCGATTTTAATTCCCATATTTCGGTATAGATATGTATTAGTTATCGTGTGCATGCGTTAGATTAAGTTGTTTTTGCTGTAAAATTGATAAAATTTAAATTTTAAATTTCAAAACTTTAGAAAAATAAAATAGCAAACTTCCATATTCGATTGTAAACACAAGGGAAAAGGATGATATTTACACAATTAATATCAAACTAATATACTAATTAAAAGGAAAATGATAAATATTCTATCATAATTTGAAGTCAAATTTGTTTTCAAATGTCTAAATAAAGTGTCTGATATAAGATACTCATATGTTGCAGCGGAATAGATTTAATATATCTGTCATCCTTGGCGGAAAAAATCTATCGCCAAATTATTTGGCGAACATATTTTATTCCTTTCAAAAATCATGGTTATTTTAACAACTTATATTAAGAGAGCGATGAATTACATGAAACAATATTTCGTACAATACATATTACGAAAATAAACATCTGGCATGTATATTTTCGTAGTATGTTTTTAATCGCCAAATACAAAAAACGCCAAAGATGACACAGTTTTGAAATTTAAAATTTTGTCAATTTGACAGCAAAATAACTCAATCTAACACAGGGATACGATAGCATATAAAACCATAGCATATAGCACCCAAATGCGGGTATTAAAATCGGGAAATAATTTTCCTCGATTTTTAATTATTTTTTACAAAAAATACAATGGACGATTAATATAGGGAATCTTTTTCTTGCATCCACGGACGGTCAGTGACGTCACACTTCGCTTACGTATTTGGAAACAGGATCTTCGATAGTCTTAAAAAAAAGTATTTTGGTAAAATGAAGTGAATCGTTATTTACTTCCTCTTACCCATAGGGTCGAGAAAGTATTGTTTTAGGGTCAAATTTTCGAACGTGAGTTTTTGTTATACTTACATGTTCTGAGGTCCCCTGAATACGAAAATCATGTTTTTAGCGAATGGTCTCTGTGTGTGTCTGTCTGTGTGGATGTTTGTGTGTCTGGATGTCTGTGTGACTGTTATCAGCATATCTCAAGACCAAATAGTAGCAGAAATTCCAAACTCGGTATTCAAATGTGTATCATATAGGGATGCTACAGTCGGTAACAGAAGTGTCCGAACACTAGCAAAAATTCCTATGTAAAAAAAGTACACTTCATAAGGTTTTGTTAAATAAATCCTTATCGAATCATGTTCTTACACTGACTAAGAATAGGATTCGACAAGGATTTAGTTAGTAAAACAATACGAAATGTACTTTTTTTACATAGGAATTTTTGCTAGTGTTCGGACACTTTTTTGACCGACTGTACAGTAAGCTTTTCGTTAAGATGAAGCAAATGGTTCGTGTACAGGGACATTCAAATACATTACGTCTATGGGGGAATTGCAGGTAAGTAGAATTTAACATCTATAGACTGCACTAAACCAAATGAAACGAATACATATTTTTTGTAATAGAGATAGTCAACTGGTAAAAAAAATTTTGTGTATGTAGGAGCCTCGCCTCCCCCCCTGGGGTAGATGTCCTCCCTCGAGTGGAGTAAATTTTCATGATGGGTATCTGTCAAAAGAGCTCGCCAATACCTTTAAAACGAATGGTTGAACCATCGATTTGCGATAATTTAAAACAAAGTTATCGATTTCTTTCATTTTTAACATTTTTTTTTTTTTTTTTTACTTTAATATTGAGAATAAATTCAACTTTTTTTTGGATATTTAGTGTTATACTATTTCTCTAATATGGAAATCGTCTGTATTATCATACAAGAAAACTTTTTTAAATAATAATTTTAATAAATTATTTTTTTTAAACTGAATTATTTTTTAATAACCGAATTAAATTCTATATAAATGTAGGGGCATTAATGAAACGGGGGGTTGAGGGGGGCCAGAACTAATTATCATATAAAACTCTTCCGAAGCCTAATTTGAATTGTTTAACATAGGTTTACATAACAGTACTCTTTATCTTACCTCTTAATCTCCAACCTGTACTTATAGCATTAAATTTCAGGGTAAGAGAAAGTCGTGTGAGTGACACACTAGATTATTCTTATTATGAGGACTTTAAATAGAGCACTTAACGGAACACTGGGATGTGTTGTTGCTGTTGTGTTTGCGGGCCTATATTTTTTGTCAACCAGCAGTTTTTTTATTGTCATTCATATTTATTGATCGGGTAGAATTTTTTTAATTTCAGAACGAAAATTATAAAATATCGAAACACATTTGATTTATAAACAAAAACTGAAAATACATTTAAATGATCACGTGGTAATCTTCATGATCTAAACATTGTTTTCAAGATTTATCGTTCACATTCCGTCATTTTTGACGGGGTTATATACTAGTAATAAAATAATAATAATAACAGTAAAACGATTTAGTTTTATAATCTTATATATATTATAAATGTGAATGTCCGTTTATTTGACTGAGTTTCACGCTAAAACTGCTCGATGGATTTCGATAAAATTTGTTATGGAGATAGCTTATACCCTAACTTAAAAAGTTGGCTGCCTTTTATTCCGAAAAAAAAACTTTTTTTTTGTCATTTTTATGCATAAAATAGCAATTTTGTAAGCTAATAATAGCAAAAAATTAGCCATTTAAATTTTAACCATAATTTAATTGTTGCCAAAATTAAATTTAATTATCCATAATTTAATTGTTGTCGAGTTTTTTTTTTTTTCCAAAAGGAAAATAAATACATTTATCTAAACGTGAACAATAAAAAATAAATAAATTATGCATCTCACAAAAATAGACGTCATTTTTAATATAAAATTTCTTTTACACATTGATAAAGTGCTAACATAGTTTACGATGCTAATATATGTTGTACTAAAGTCAGTTTTATTTATAGATCCTCCTGGGGGATTTTTTAAATTGCTGCGTTTAAGTACACCGAACATTTTTCGCCAAGAGGTTTAATTTAGCAACAGCGATTTTAATCTAGGTTGTTCAAGAAAAATATAAAAGTGGTTTAATTTAGCAACAGCGATTTTAATCTAGGTAGTTCAAGAAAAATGTAAAATTAATAAAGTTGTGTAGCACGATAATGTTTATTTATTTTTTTATATACCAATCACTACGCTAATTTGACATACAAATAAATGAGCTGCTGTGTGTGACTGCACTTGCACGCTGTCGGGCAGAAATATTTGATTAATTCAAATTAATATTTAAATAACTAAATAAAGATATGTTTAATAGAAAGCATAGTCTTGGAGACAAACTTGGCGAGTGGGCGACCAAATGTGGTGAAAAATGATAGTTTAGGGTTCCCGATGTTTCGAAGCTCTCCGACACACTGGAACTTGGTAAGCTCAATGTAGACCTTGAGCTTACCAAGGGATTCTCGATGGAGTCATCTCCAAGCCCCAT
This sequence comes from Salticus scenicus, assembly GCA_963930645.1. Taxonomy (NCBI): domain Eukaryota; kingdom Metazoa; phylum Arthropoda; class Arachnida; order Araneae; family Salticidae; genus Salticus; species Salticus scenicus. Next base: position 185,621,645 of record OZ005655.1, on the reverse strand, counting down.
CGCTAAAAGTTATAAGTAGGTGTGAGTTGATTTTTGCGAAAGAGTATGTAGTCACTGCGATCCAGAGTTATTCAGAGACCTATTCTGAGTCATTGCACTTTAGGAATTGAGCGCTAAGCAACTGGACATTTTTCGTGAGTGAGTGAAAATTTTTGCTCTGGTGTAGTTGATGTTATTTGCTTTACTCCTGTGGAACAAGTGACTATTTTTTAGACTGTCCTAGAACATTAATCGAATAATGACTTATACTGTACGAGTAACAGCTTCAACTGTTTCCAGAATATTCGAAGAATTAACACCAGCTATTGGACTATTTTCGAAAATATTTGTTTTAATAATAGTTTTTTTGTACAGATTCAAGAAGTTCAAAAAATGTTTGATATTGCCAAGGAGGTCCCATACTAAAGCTGTGACGAAAATAGTCGCCAATCGAAATATATTCAGTTACAAAGAAATCATTTAAATATAGTGTCCAGCGAAGCGGGCAAAGCCTGCTAGTTATAAATATTTCTTTCTTTTTACACATATTGTCATTTTGACAGACGAATTAGTAAATAATTAATCAATATATGGGTAACAAATAAAATATTCATTTTTATACATTTTTTATTAAAATTTTGCAGCAAACTAAGTCTTTTTTTTTTTTTTTTTTTTTTTTGGGGGGGGGGGATTTTTTTTATGTACGGCGGTAGTAAGCCTGGATGGTAAGCTAGTGAAAGTAATTTATCACTTAAGGTATAAAAAGAGAAAAGTCAAAGGTGACGAATGTAAAGAAAAGGAAAAAGGCAAAAATTGGCAAAGGTGAAATAGAATTACAGATAGTATCTCATTTATATTAAAAAAAAATAATAATAATAATAATAAATGCATAAATAAAAATAGTAAATTAAGGGATTTTAACAATATTATAATTTAATTTCGGAGCTCGATACATTCTCATTATTACTTTGCAAATATTGTCATATTATTTAACTTTTCTTTTCATTTTCATACAATAGACAACTATACCAATGAAAATATACAGAGAATAAAATATATTTTTACTTCTTTTACAACACAACGCAAAGGAAGTATTCATTCATTATATTTATTTGATTTTGTTTTCTTATAATTTAATTTGAATTATCATTTTCATTTACTTATATTAATGAGTTATTTTTTATTAATTTTTTTTTTCACATTGTATTGTTATTTAGTGTTTAATTCTTTTTCTTATTGTTTATTTAATATTTTATTTACTTATTTATTTATTTACCTTATATTTTTGGCCTCATAAATTTTGCGGTGCCTTTACACTTCAGACATCAATGAAGTCAGAAATGCTATCATACTATGAAACAAATTTCTTTCAATAAAACTTCAATGTGTGGTTTACAGGGTTTTTTTTCTGCATATAATTTTGTATTTGTATATGTGACCATTGGCTGTTTTTTTTTTTTTTTTTTTTTTTTTTGTAATGAACTGTGTTGATGTATTGATAACAGTGCAGTTCAAAGTTTTGACTTATTTGTATTTATAATTTAACCCACTCTTTTTATTAACACCCTGTGGCTATGTTTATATAATACTTGATTCATTTTCAGACTGATTTTTTATTTATAGTGCCCGCTTCACTCACCATCGCCGGAAGCCGAAGCTAATGTTATTCTATGGGAAATTTTCTTTACAAACAACTTATTAACTAATACTTATTTTTAAATTCTGTTTTCACATTCTGAAAATTCCCAACTGTTAAATTAACGGACCTTTTTTTAAAAAAGTTTTTCTTTTCTTTCTTATATTTTATTTTGAAGCTGCAAAATACGAATTTTCAAAGTATGAAATTTTTCATTTTGCAATTTCAAAATAAAATATTAAAAATTAAAAAAATACATTTCTAAAAAAGGTCCGCCAGTTTAACAGATTGGAATTTTCTGAATGTGAAAACAGAATTTAAAAATATGTATTAGTTAATAAGTTATTTGTAAATAAAATTTCCTCATAGAATAACATTGGTTCGGGCTTCCGGCGACGGTAAGTGAAGAAGGCCGTTAAGTTTCATTGTTTTAAAAATATTTCTATTTTGAAATGGATTCAAAGTTCATCTTTTAAATATTTTTCTATTTGAAAAACAAAGCATTTGGCTGTATATTGACACTTTAATTTAAAATCTTAAAATGCAATTAATTATCAAATAGATTTTTTTTTTTTTTTAATTATTCATAAGAAACTTTATTGTTTGTTTGTTCAACTGGATATTACAGTACATGCTGCTTCATTCAAAATGGTCTACAGCAAAATTTCATGTTTCAGTTGCCGTTTATCATCTCATATATAAAGTGCATGTTTAACACGGTAAGTGTTAAACCCCCCTCCCCAATTTATAAGGAAAACCCGTCAGCCCACGAGCTCTGCTACACAGTAAACTTTAAATACATTTTAAGTCATTACTTAGAACAATGTAATTTAACACAATTAATTTTTATTTAGTTTTATATTCAGTTACCAGCGACTGTCGCGACTTGAACGTAAATTTTTGTGTCTCTTACCAATGACTGACGAGACCTGAACGGAAAGTTTGATGTCAGTCACCGATGGCTGGCATGGCACTTCAATTGTTAATCTTTATTTTCCTTTATTTGTCTCTACAACATGCTATGATAAGTTTAGAAAGTCTGTGAAAACCCCCTTTTATTATTTAGTCAAATAAAAATAAAAATATTTTTCCGACTTAGAAAAATCTAACAATTTCCATATTTATATTTCTGCATCATCTTCTTCCTTCTTATCGAATATTTTCCCTTATAGTTCCTTATTAAAATAAGAATTCGTTTGCAGAAAGTCATCCAACTGAAAATTACTCCTGAAAAGAACAAAAATAATTCTGTTTCGACTTGTTCCCTGATTTATCGGATTATAAAACAACTCACTGTTTAGACAATTATTCGTTTTCATAATTAAGACAAACATACAATGTGCATTCATTTACCGTATTGTCTCCCTTAAGAATGAAGTATCAATTCGTCTGTACGAAAATATATTCATTCAACATGCATTATTCGAGTTCGGAATTCGATTACTGGAATTAATTTTGAACGATATTGTCTTATTCATTTCAACTATGGGACTTATGAAATATTTTTATTAATTTAAAACAATGCTGGCAACAAAGGAACTAGTATGAGAGTAGTTGCATGCAGTGTATATGCACAATAATGAAATCCGTTTGGTATTAAATATAATTCTAATAAAGGCATATTTGATAACGTGAAACAGATATACAATAAAAGCTTTAGAAATATATAGAGAAGCTGTCAGAAATGTTAAAAACATATAAAGAGATAAACATGAATTCATTAGTTTCGTGATATGAACGTAAGATTACAAACATGATAAATGTAGTGATAATATAGTTTTTATCTCTAGTTTTAAATGTTATATTATTGAACTTATGCATACGAAATGTTTTTGATTAATAATCAACCAAATAATTGTTTAGACTTAAATATAGCAGCAATTTAGATTTTATCTTTATCTTTAAATGCTCTATCATTTAGCTTATGTATACGAAATATTTCACTAATGATCGTCTACAATGTACTACGTAATACACACACACACACACACATATAATATGTAAATGGCTAATACACACACACACATTTTATATTTTTATTAGCAGATTTTTTTTTTTTTTTTAAGCTATTGCATAGCTTCTATCGCGGGCTTTGAGCGCGGCGACCAAATCAAGAAATTCCGTAACGAAAGAAAACCTAAAACAGTTCGGCAGACTTCGGCAGACAGTTAGTTCGGCAGACTTCGGCAGACTTCGGCACTTCAAAACGTAATTTCACAAAATCCTTCATTTCTCAAACAAAAAAGCAGATATCCGTAAAATTTTTGCTTTAAAATATAGCAAATAGAAATGTCTAAAAATCGGTTTCTGGAATTTTTGAAATTCGGTCCCCAAGGGGGGCAAAACGTGATTTCACATGCGTAAAACGTGATTTCGCATAATCCTATATATCTCAAACAAAAACTAGTATGTTGTGGCCACCACAAGACTTTCTTCTATATTTTCCTATACCTATTCAATCAGTAACAATATTTAAAAAAAAAAAAAAAAGATATATATATATTTTTTTTTTTTTTTTTTGTTAAAAGTAAAAAAAAATCGATAACTTTGTTTTAAATTATCACAGATTTATAGTTCAACCATTTGTTTTAAAGGTATTGGCGAGATCTTTCGAATGATACCCATCTTCAAAATTTACTCTCCCAGGGGGGGAAGCGATGCCCCCCCCCCATGCACAAAATTTTTTTCCTAGTTACGTACTACTATTATCAATAATTCATATTAATTTTACAATCACAAGTGTAAAATAACTCTTATTATGCACATTTATACGAATTTTTGTCTTATACTGCCATGTTAAAAATTTAGATAAAATGTTATCACAGCGCCACCTGTTGAGCTATTGATCCCCAAATATAATCAGCACCAGTTTATGTCGGGGACCAACTAAATACCAAGTTTGGTAAAATTTTGTTAAAAAGAAAAATACGATTTTTTTTCTAAGTTTTTTTTCGTTAAAAGTAAAAAAAATCGATAACTTTGTTTTAAATTATCACAGATTTATGGTTCAACCATTCGTTTTAAAGGTATTGACGAGACCTTTCGAAAGATACCCATCTTAAAACTTTGCCCCCCCCGGGGGGGGACCGATGCCCCCACATGCACAAAAATTTTTTCCTAGTTAACTAATACTATTATCAACGAGATCTTTCGAAAGATACCCATTGTGAAAATTTACCCCCCCCCTGGGGGGGTATTTCAACCCTAGGGGGGGAAGCGATGCCCCCCCAGTCACAATTTTTTTTTCCTAGTTACATACTACTATTATCAATAATTCATATTAATTTTACAATCACAAGTTTAAAACAACTCTTATTATGCACATTTATACGAATTTTTGTCCTATGCTGCCATGTTAAAAATTTAGATAAAATGCTATCACAGCGCCACTTGTTGAGCTATTGATCCCCAAACATAATCAGCACCAGTTTATGTCGGGGACCAACTAAATACCAAGTTTGGTAAAATTTCGTTTAAAAAAAAAAAAAAAAAATACGATTTTTTTTTTTTTTTTTTTTTTGTTAAAAGTAAAAAAAATCGGTAACTTTGTTTTAAATTATCACAGATTTATGGTTCAACCATTCGTTTTAAAGGTATTGACGAGACCTTTCGAAAGATACCCATCTTGAAACTTTGCCCATCCCGGTGGGGGGGGAACCGATGCCCCCACATGCACAAAAATTTTTTCCTAGTTAACTACTACTATTATCAACGAGATCTTTCGAAAGATACCCATTGTGAAAATTTACCCCCCTGGAGGGGTATTTCAACCCTAGGGGGGAAGCGATGCCCCCCATGCACAAAATTTTTTTCCTAGTTACATACTACTATTATCAATAATTCATATTAATTTTACAATCACAAGTTTAAAACAACTCTTATTATGCACATTTATACGAATTTTTGTCCTATGCTGCCATGTTAAAAATTTAGATAAAATGCTGTCACAGCGCCACTTGTTGAGCTATTGATCCCCAAACATAATCAGCACCAGTTTATGTCGGGGACCAACTAAATACCAAGTTTGGTAAAATTTCGTTTAAAAAAAAAATACGATTTTTTTTTTTTTTTTTGTTAAAAGTAAAAAAAATCGGTAACTTTGTTTTAAATTATCACAGATTTATGGTTCAACCATTCGTTTTAAAGGTATTGACGAGACCTTTCGAAAGATACCCATCTTGAAACTTTGCCCCCCCCCTCCCCCGGAGGGGGTAGAACCGATGCCCCCACATGCACAAAAATGTTTTCCTAGTTAACTACTACTATTATCAACGAGATCTTTCGAAAGATACCCATTGTGAAAATTTACCCCCCCCCCCTGGGGGGGGGTATTTCAACCCTAGATGCACAAATTTTTTTTCCTAGTTACATACTACTATTATCAATAATTCATATTAATTTTACAATCACAAGTTTAAAATAACTCTCATTATGCCCATTTATACGGAATTTTGTCCTATGCTGCCATGTTAAAAATTTGCATAAAATGCGATCACAGCGCCATCTGCTGCGCGATTGATCCCAAAATCTAATCAGACCCTTTCCATGTCAGGGTCCAACTATACACCAAGTGTGGTTCAATTTCATTCATCGGTTCGTGAGATACGGTAAAAAATACGAAATTTTGCGATCACAGCGCCACCTGCTTGACGATTGATCCCCAAATCTAATCAGCACCATGCCCCGTCAGGTTCCAACTATATACCAAGTTTGGTTGAATTTCATTCATTGGTTCGTGAGATACGGTGAAAAATACGAAAATTTGTCCTATACTGCCATGTTAAAAATTTACATAAAATGCTATCACAGCGCCACCTGCTGGGCTATTGATCCACAAATCTAATCAGCACAATGCCCCGCCAGGGTCCAACTATATACCAAGTTTGGTTGAATTTCATTTATTGGTTCGTGAGATATGGTGAAAACACTAAACCACAGACACACACACAGACAGACAGACATTTTCTAAAAACTATCAATTCGTGATCAGGAAATCCCAAAACGTGTAGATCCGTCAAAAAACGGAGGTCGAAAATTTTCGCGAATACAATACTTTCTCTATGTTACATATAGAAGAAAGTAAAAATAGATAAACGTGAAATTTTTGTTTTAAAATATAGCTAATGCAACTATCTAAAAACCAATTTCTGGAATTTTAGAAATTCAGCCCCCAGGTGGGGCAGCAAGGGGGGGGGGCTATGGAGCAAAAACAAATAGAAACACAGTTACGCTGTTCAAAATTGGTACAGATAGGTTTTAAAGGCCTGCAAGTCGAATGGCGATATTTTCGATTGTGTAAATTTATTAGGAGGGGCGAGAAGGGGGGAGGGGAGGGGGGCAAAAAAATAAAAATAGTGTCAGATCGTTCAAAATTGGTACATAGAGGATTTCGATACTTACAAATCGATCGTGGATGATTTTGAATTTGTAAAATTATTAGGAAGGGCGGGTAGGGGGGTGGGGAGGTAAGGTGGGCTATGGGGCAAAAACAAATAGAAATACAGTTAGGCCGTTCAAAATTGGTACAGATAGGTTTAAGAGGCCTGCAAGTCGAATGGGGATATTTTCGATTGTGTAAAGTTATTAGGAGGGGCGAGAAGAGGAGGAGGGGAGGGGGAGGCAAAAAAATAAAAATAGTGTCAGATCGTTCAAAATTGGTACATAGAGATTTTCGATACTTACAAATCGATTGCGGATGATTTTGAATTTGTAAAATTATTAGGAGGGGCGGGTAGGGGGTGGGGCGGTAAAGGGAGCTATGGGGCAAAAACAAATAGAAATACAGTTAGGCCGATCAAAATTGGTACAGATAGGTTTAAGAGGCCTGCAAGTCGAATGGGGATATTTTCGATTGTGTAAAGTTATTAGGAGGGGGGAGAGGGGGGGCAGGGGGGGGGGCAAAAAAATAAAAATAGTGTCAGATCGTTCAAAATTGGTACATAGAGGTTTTCGATACTTACAAATCGATTGCGGATGATTTTGAATTTGTAAAATTATTAGGAGGGGGGAGTAAGGGGGTGGGACGGTAAGGGGGGCTATGGGGCAAAAACAAATAGAAATACAGTTAGGCCGTTCAAAATTGGTACAGATAGGTGGAAGAGGCCTGCAAGTCGAATGGGGATATTTTCGATTGCGTAAAGTTATTAGGAGGGGCGAGAAGGGGAGGAGGGGATGGGAGGGGGGGGGCAAAAAAATAAAAATAGTGTCAGATCGTTCAAAATTGGTACATAGAGGTTTTCGATACTTACAAATCGATTGCGGATGATTTTGAATTTGTAAAATTATTAGGAGGGGCGGTAAGGGGGGCTATGGGGTAAAAACAAATAAAAATACAGTTAGGCCGTTCAAAATTGGTACAGATAGGTTTAAGAGGCCTGCAAGTCGAATGGGGATATTTTCGATTGTGTAAAGTTATTAGGAGGGGCGAGAAGGGGGGGCAGGGGAGGGGGACAAAAAAATAAAAATAGTGTCAGATCGTTCAAAATTGGTACATAGAGGTTTTCGATACTTACAAATCGATTGCGGATGATTTTGAATTCGTAAAATTATTAGGAGGGGCGGGTAGGGGGTGGGGCGGTAAAGGGGGGCTATTGAGCAAAAACAAATAGAAATACAGTTAGGCCGTTCAAAATTGGTACAGATAGGTTTAAGAGGCCTGCAAGTCGAATGGGGATATTTTCGATTGTGTAAAGTTATTAGGAGGGGCGAGAAGGGGGGAGGGGAGGGGGGCAAAAAAATAAAAATAGTGTCAGATCGTTCAAAATTGGTACATAGAGGTTTTCGATACTTACAAATCGATTGCGGATGATTTTGAATTTGTAAAATTATTAGGAGGGGCGGGTAGGGGGTGGGGCGGTAAGGGGGGCTATGGGGTAAAAACAAATAAAAATACAGTTAGGCCGTTCAAAATTGGTACAGATAGGTTTAAGAGGCCTGCAAGTCGAATGGGGATATTTTCGGTTGTGTAAAGTTATTAGGAGGGGCGAGAATGGGGGAGGGGAGGGGGGGGGCAAAAAAATAAAAATAGTGTCAGATCGTTCAAAATTGGTACATAGAGGTTTTCGATACTTACAAATCGATTGCGGATGATTTTGAATTTGTAAAATTATTAGGAGGGGCGGGTAGGGGGTAGGGCGGTAAGGGGGCTATGGGGCAAAAACAAATAGAAATACAGTTAGGCCGTTCAGAATTGGTACAGATAGGTTTAAGAGGCCTGCAAGTCGAATGGAGATATTTTCGAAAGTGTAAAGTTATTAGGAGGGGCGATAAGGGGGAAGGGAGAGGGGGGGGGAATAAAAATACAGTTAGATCGTTCAAAATTGGTATATAGAGGTTTTCGATACTTACAAATCGATTGCGGATATTTTCGAATTTGTAAAATTATTAGGAGGGGCGTAAGGGGTGGGACGGTAAGGGGGGACTATGGGCAAAAACAAATAGAAATACAGTTAGGCCATTGAAAATTGGTATAGATAGGTTTTACAGGCCTGCAAATCGAATGGGGATATATTTGAAAGTGTAAAGTTATTAGAAGGGCCGGGGAGGGGTTGGACAGAGGGGCAAAAAAAATAGAGTTAGATCATTCAAATTTGGTACATCGAGGTTTTCGATACCTACAAATCGATTGCGGATATTTTTGAATTTTTAAAATTATTGGGAGGGGAGGGAAAGGGGGGAGGGAGGGGAAGGGTAAAAAATAAAATAAATAAATAATTATAATTGCATAAGTTGATAAAAAATGCTATGCAATAGCTTTACCGCGGCAGTCCCCGAGTGCCACACGTATTTTTTGTTTTTTTAAAATAAAAAGTATAAAGAAGTATTCCAATCCAATTTGCAAAATGGATTTTGTAAAAACGAATGATCGTAGAATGTTGCAAATTTATACTTGTGACTGTCATGATGTCTAGTTGTACACCTGCAACTTTGGTCTTAATACGAGCTTCCGTTTTACACATATGTTTGGCTTTAGAGGTATGGTCTCGCATACCTCAAAAACAATTGTATGTACAACATTGCAAATTGGTATATAGGTTTGTCATAACATCTAATTGTGTACCTCCCTTTTTGGTCTTTCGGTGACTTTCCGTTTTGGAGATATTTACGAAAATTATATTCATAATGATCAAAAATACAAAGGTTTTGGCCATATGACCTAACATCATAGACATTTCAAGAAAAGATAATGATAGAGCCCATAATGATATTGCTTTGAAAGTTGTCGATATTTTTACGCGTAGAAAGTAATTCTTAAATTCATAAGCAGGTTGTAATTGACGAACGTACTTTATTTAATGAATATTCAGCCCGTAATGACGTTAGGAAACTTGTGAACATTTTTGCGTGTAGAAAGTGCTGAAACAGATTCTAGTCGTCGAATGTACTTTATTTAATGAATATTCAGCTAGTATATGGAGCCTGTAATGATATTGTTATGAAAATTGTCGACATTTTTGCAAGTAGAAAGTAATTTTTAAAGACATAAGTAGGTTCTAGTCGCCGAATGCGCTTTATTTAAGGAATATTTAGTCCGTAGATAGTGCCCGTAATGGTATTGTCATGAAAGTTGCCGACATTTTTGCGTGTAGAAAGTAATTCTTAGATATAAGCAGGTTCTAGTCTGCGAATGCACTTTGTTTGAGAAATATTCAGCTCGTAACTATATTGTCATGAAAGTTGTCAACATTTTTGCGTGTAGAAAGTAATTCTTAAAGACATAGGTAAGTTCTAATCTATGAGTGCACTTTGTTTAATGAATCTTTAATCCATAGTTTTAAAGACATAAGTAGGTTCTAGTCCGCGAATAAACTTTATTTAATGACTATTCAGCCCATAGATAGAGCCCACGATGATATTGTTATGAAAGTTGTCGATAATTTTGGGTGAAGAAAGTAATTCTTAAATATATAAGGAGATTCCAGTCTATGAATGGCAGAGGTTCTGACGTGCAAAAAACAGTCTATGAATGCCCTTTGTTTAATGAATATTCAGGAAGAAGTTAAATAAAACTTTTTTGCGTGTGTGTGTGTATGTGCCACAAAAATCAATAATCAATTAATATTTTCAAAACAATCCAATGAAACAGTCATTCTTACTACAGAAATCAAATAAATATTTGTTACATACACTTTAGAGCAGAAATTTCTCTAGTCCAGGACAACCGAAAATTTCGAAGTCTGAATGGAATTTGAATCCATCGAGAGTATTATCAGTGTTTATAGAATTTTTGAGGTAGTTCTGCGTTAGAAACCAATGAATCATTGCGAAAAATTCCAGAATTCGACTCCTGTTGAAGTTTGAGTTTCCAAACTTTGGGAAGCCTGAACAACCACTTTTTGATATTTGAATGCTTAACTTGATGCTAAGTCAACGCCCACTTTAATGGAAATGAAAAAACTACCATCTGTTTTCAACTTTTACTGTAATACAGTATAGAATGTAGCACATAAAGAAATAAGCAAGTTCTCGTCTACAATCATCAATAATCACTCTTCATTTTTATAGTCTTGTTAGTCATTTATAGAACTTTCGAAAAATTTAGTTCTGCGCTGTAAACCAATGAATCTTTCCAAAACATTCAAGAATATACCAGAACTCTCTTCTTATAGAAGTTAAAACTTCCAATTTTTGCCAACCTTAAACTACAAATTTTTGCCAAATTCGACACCAAATTGCCAATATCAATACCAAGACCACAATCTTTGTTGTCTACAAACTTGGCGGCTTGATGAGATTAGCGATCAAATTTGGAGGTAAATATTGTTTCAAGATAGCCAGAATTAGTAAAGCCCTTTTTTAATTCTAAAGGAGTTAATTGTTTTGGTAAAATGTATCGTTTCTCGCCTCGCTACTTATCAACACCAAAGAGAACAAAAGTGACCATCTATACTCGAATGATTTTCATTTTACTCTATGCTGTGCATTTGCCAATAAGAGATTCTGTAATGAGCCGTGGAGAACTATTCCTAAAAAAAAATACTATATCTGTCTCGGTGGTATATATAATCCTGTTATCGTGACTTTTGTGGTTGGAGTAGAATTTTTTTCCGCTTGTTTTCAGGAATGTTCATGGGCTGGAACCTACCTGTTTATTCCCGAATCAGTTACCTCCCACAAAAATGCCAACGTTTTTATAGTAGTATTTTTTTCCAATTTGTGTATAAATAAATCATGCGGTGTCCACATCAGATTCCTTTTTTTTTTTTTTTTTTTTTTTGTCAGTATATGACAAAAATCCACAACACTCACTTGATAAGGAATTAAAAAATTCTGAATGCTCACTTAATAAGAAATTGATTAAAATGCAATAAAATAACATAAAAATTTGAATAAAGATAAAGGTAAGATTATTTAACAAACAATATGAAGAATGAGACAATTACTGAGAAAATGAAAACTGCCTAGAAGATGAAAAATATTTGGGACGTTCGTTTTTCGGTAGGGCAGAAAAACCAAGATTTCGATCCATAGAGTTATATAAACTAAAGTCTACAATAAAGGTCCTATTTTGTGCTAAAATGGTAAAGTAATTTGAAAAATTAAATATCAAATTAAATAATTAAATAATTAAATAATAAGAAGTGAGAAAATATTACAAAATAATAATAATAATGTCAAGAGTAAAACATATAGAATATCGATGTACAATATTCTGTGAGAGTTTAGCTGTATCCAGTAATTTATAGTGGATTGAAAGCGTATAAAAAATTATTGAAAGGATACAAAGAATTTTATTTAAAGATGTACAGAAACAAAATATCAGTTCGTGACAAAATTTAAAAATATCTGTATTAATAAAACCAGATGAAGTGATAGGTGAAGTGATCGAGAATTTCTAATCTATATTTTTCTATATGGTGAAACAATATCGATATAAATAAAATCAGACTTTTGTCTGTAAATTTGTCAAAATCAAAAAATTTCTTATATCAATTTCTTATATAAAATACCTTCACATTTCACACACCATGAAAGCCGAAAATGACTTCAAAAAATGTTGTTTGTGTGTGTGTGTGTGTGTGCCATAGTGTCTGTATGTCTGTAACGCTATTTTTGTCCGGGTATCACGTGAGAACGGCTGGATGAAATTCAACGGCGCTTGGCAAAAATTTAAGTCTTTACCCAACTTAAAATTATATCTATCAACTTTTTTGAAATTCCCCCCACGTTCCCCCCCTGCCCCTTGGGGTGCAAAAGTCAAAAACACATTTGCAAGCATAATACGGCTCCAAATTACTTCACCGTAAACAAATTGCACATGGGAAGACTAGACATGAGTATAAATAAAACATTATCAGAGATTTAGGAATTTTCGATTTTTAAGAGGTGGGAGGGGGGAAATCGAATTTTAACGAGAAATTTCGCAAATTTCGAATTTTGGAGTAGAACTCTGCCAAAAATGGAAGAAAGATGCTGAAAAAAGCTATGCGACTTCCTTGGGATATTTCCAAAAATACATTTTTGTTTTTTGTGATTTGCGAGTTTTTGTGGGGGAGGGTGTTAGGAAGGGGCAAAATCGAGACACCCCTTTTAGCGCTAAATTTGTGCTGAGAAATCTATGAGAGCTGTGATCACGAATTTCGGTGCTTGGATTTTTTATATGTATCCGATACCTAAAGTAACGGGATGTATCGAAATTACTCCCGTTCCCCCCTTGAGGGAGACGGAAGGTAAAAATACCTTTGTCAACATAACTCGGTTCCAAATTACTTCACAGTGAAGAAATTGCACATGGGGACACCACACATGAGTACAAATAAAACATTATCTGCGATTTAAGAAATTTCGATTTTTAAGCGGAGGGAGGGAGGAAATCAATTTTTGGCGGGTTGGTTGGTTGGTTGGAGGATTAAGGCCGATTGACTCCTTATGTGTCCTAGGCCTACAATTTTTGGCGGGAAATTTTGCAAGTTCTGGATTTTTCAGTAGAATTTTATCAAAAATGAAACAAAGATGTTGAAAACAGCCATACATCTTCTTTAGGATATTTTCAAAACACGATTTTTATTTTTTCTGATCTGCCTTTTTTTTTCGGGGGGGGGGGAGAGAGAGAGAGAGAGAGGGGGGGGGGAGAGAGGATTTGTGTTACAAAGGGCAAATTCAAGACACCCTTTTTAGCGCTAATTTTTTCCTGGGAAATTTATGAGAGCTGCGATAACAAAGTTTGGTGCTTGGATTATTTATATGTATCCGACTCCTAAAGTAACGGGATTTATCGAAGTTTCCCCCCTTTCCCCCTGGGAGTAGGAAACAAAGAGAAACGTTTGTAAGCATAACGATTGTAAGCATAAGGTTGTAACCGGCGAGCGTGCAAAGGTACAAGATAGTTACGTTGCTGAAACGTGGTTCCAAAAGCTTCAAACACCAGGTCTACATTTCAGACATATCTAACCAGTGCATTCTGGATTAGGTTTCCTTCAGAAATTCCTTTTTACTGTCAGCCTAAAGAAGAATAAATTACTAGCAGTTGGTGAAGAAATTCCATTGACTACATATTAGAGTAAACTCCAGTCTAGTAACCTTTTTGTTTCCGAACATAACATCCCCACCAATTCATTCGCTAAACCAATATTCCACTTTGACCAAAGCAAATTTCCTCCACCTTTGTTGTCGCTGTTTTATATTTCGATTGGGTGTAAACACAAACCACAACCTACACTAGTTGAAATTAAAAACAAATAAAGCAATCCTTGTGATTGACTGAAAGCTATTCCTTTAAAATATGCAAAATCCCATGAACGAGTTGTCAAGAAAGCAATTTTCGCCAAAAGAAGGCGCAGAAACCGCAGTGATGTTTGCAGATTTTTCTCCATAGCCAGTATAGGGAATTCGTGCTTTTCTTCTATCAATACTGAATGAGAAATTCCTATGCTTACAGCTAATACAAAGTACTCTGATTCATGTGATGTAGTTGCAGTAGAAAGAAATGATTATAATTCTTCAAGATGTGAATGCCTGGTCAGTGGAATAATTGAATCTTCAGGGAAGTACCGGTATGCAGTTACTGATTTTTCAAAACCAGCTTCCTTTGCCCAGTATCGACGGCATGTTAGGTGCTTTCAGTAGTAGCCAGTGATTATCTTCATTGGATTTGAAAAGTGGATAATGGCAAGTCGAAATCCAACCCGAAGATAGGAATAAGACAGCCAAACAAGGACTCTAGCAATTTAAAGTGAGGCTTTTTAGACTATATAACCCCCCGGAGACATTCGAGAGATAATGAAAACTGTATTACGTGGCCTCTCTTCTGAAACCTGTTTGGTTTATTTGGATTACATTATCACAGTTGGACGGACATTTGAATAACACCTAAATAATATCTGACAAGTGCTCCAGAGATTACAAAACGCAAACCTAAAATTAAAGTCCTAAAAAGTGTAAATTTTTCAGAAAGGAAGTCCCTTATCTCGGTCACATATTATTTCAGCAGAAGGAATCAGAACGGATCCAGAGAAAATTAAATCAGTAATAGTAAAGTTCCATGACGTCATGAAATGGTATTAGACAGGAGATGAGTGGCAACAGTCAAAAGGGAGAGAACGGAGTTGGGTGGATGAGAGAAAGGGCATGTTTTAGTTTCGTTCGAGAAGAATACTTTTATTCTGTGTTTAAATGTTTTATATATATGTTTTGTGAAGTTTCAGTAATGTGTTATTAAAATGTTTCGTCTTCAAGTACGATATTGTTATTTCAAGGCCATGACTGAATTTAATTAAATTTAAGCTATTGTGTCTCCAATCAAGCAGAGACTAGGATCTATTTAACTGGCGCAGCCTTTTAGCAGGATTGAAAACGAAACCTAGAAAATGGGGAAGGTAAGAGCTTTTGTGTATGTGCCCAAACAGTCTAAGTGTACAGTTTAAAAATGTTTTTTTTTTTTTTAACATAAAATGAAAACAGAACGTCAGTTCTAAGACTTTTGAATGTGTTCGATAAGAAGCACGCCAGTGCAAAATCAATATTCGATAAGAAGCACGCCAGTGCTAATTCAGTGTTAAAAATTTTTGTTGGTATTATAACGTAAAATTATATACATAATAATAGAGCGCCAGTTCTAAGTTTTTGTTTTCGAATACATTCGAACAAAGTTCACGCCAGTGAATGTCAATTTTAATACAGTGTGAATGTATTAAGTGCATTATATTTACGCCGGTAAATAACAGCATACAATGTCACGCCAGTGATCGTTAATTTTAATACAACGCGAATGTATTAATTTTACTTTATTTACGTCAGTAAATAACGGTTTACCTATTTCACGCCAGTGAATTTCAGTTTTAATACAATGTGAATTTTTTTTTATTTACTTCAAAAAATATAGAGTTGTTTATCTGTTAAATATCTACAACTGTAGATCTTGATATTTTTCCCCCTCAGTTTGATATATATACATATACACTTTTTTGTTTGTTTGCTCTCCGAAATATAGAGTCAAAAGTATTTTGTGTGATGAAGTAAATAAGAGTAAATGTCGTATTTTGTTTTTGAAATTGGAAAATCTATTTTTTTTTTTTTTTTTTTTTTTTAGAATATTTATATTTTAATGAATGTAATATGAAATATATGAGAGTTGATTCGTTTTAGTTATTAATTGCTGAAATCATACAAATAGTGTTTTGTTTATTTCATTCAATAACGAGCCATAATTAATGAGATTGCTTTCAACGGAATACGAATAGTTATAACTGGCGTCAGCCAACGCAAACTGTCTATGTTATTATTATTATTATTATTATTATTATTATTATTATTTTTCGTTTCATTGTTTTATTGAAAGAGTGAAAAAAAAAATTTTTTTTTTCTTTTCTTTCTGTCTTTATGACAAATGATTTAGAAAATCTAAGTTTCTGATAATAAATAGAATATTTAGATAATGTTAATTTGTTTTTGTTGTTTATTACTTTAGTTCGGTGAATTAATATGTTCATCGTTTTCTTAAATGGTAATTATAACGCATATAAAAAGTGTTAAAGATTACATTTTTTTAATGGTTTATTTATTTATTTTTTTTACAAACGTTGAAGTAAGCTTATGATAGAAATTGTTGTTTATTCATTTCATATGAAATAAAAGTGTTGGTTTCAATAAAAAATAAATTGGATAAATAAGAAAAGAATTTTATTTTATATTTCATTGTGTAAAGAAATGTAAATATGCACGACAGTGTGTTTTAAATTATTTTTAATTTGTGAAAATATCATTCACGTATTTTTAAAGTCCATTTGATTCATAAGCTAAGTAAAGAAATTTATATAGATAACAATTAATTCTGGTATAAATTATGGGTTTTGCGTATGGTATATAATTTTATTTCCATTAATATTTAACAAATTATTTTAATTATCAACATCTTAAGGAAATTTGTTAAGTTTCTCGTTCAGAAAATTTTGGGTGTGTAAGATGGCGTATTTGAGTCTCGTAAAGAAAGAGGATTTGAAACTGTTGGCTGGGGAGTTAAATCTTCAGGTCACGAATGAAATGACTGTAAGCGATTTACGTAAACTAATTACCAAAGATAAAGAATATCATGAAGAATTTACTAAAAATCAGCTCGACATTATTATCGAAGATAGGAAGCTCCATGAGAAACAAGACGCTGAAAAGCAATTCCAAGAGCAAGAGATTGAAAAAAAAAACGCGAATACGAATTTGAGTTAGAAAAAATCCGTTTGGAAGCTGAAAAATTTAAAGTAGCACCGATTTCTGAAGCTAAGGGTAGTACGCAAGATTTAACTAAAATAGTTCCGAAATGAGAGATGGAGATACAGTACTGTTCTTGTCTTTGTTTGAGCGTCAAGCCAAGAGAATTAATCTAGATAAATGTAACTGGGTGTCAGCTCTTTTAGTTCTTATGCCGAAAGAAATCACTCAATTAATAGTTCGTTAATCAGAATGAAAATTTGACGATTATGACTATATCAAAGGTTTATTATTAAAACGATTTAAACTAGTCCCTGAACATTTCAGACTAAAATTTGTGAAACATCAGCGAAACCCTACTAGATTTTGGCGAGACTTTGTTTTCGAAATAACAAGCTACTTTGAGGAATATCTTGAAGGAGTTGCAGTAAATGATTTTGAAGGACTGAAGAATCTTATGATTACGGATCAATTAAAAAGACACGTTCCAGGTGATATCTGAGAACATTTCGTCGATGACTGGGCTAAGTTACTTGTTCCGGGTATTTTAGCTGATAAGTTGGATGAGTACGAAAGTGTACGATTGAATGCTAGGGGATCCGGTTTGGGTGATATGAAACATAGAACAACTAGCAATTACAAATCTGATTTTAAAGAGTTTAACAGCAAACAAAAAGACGAACAGCCATCTCGGAGATTTAGGACATCATTTCCTCCAAGAATAGATCAAAATACAAGTTTAAACCTACTTGTTTTACGTGTGGATCTGTGGGGCATTTATCTCGAGTTCGTCCCAGGAATTCCAAGAAAACATCAACTCGTAACACCGTAAGTAATGTGGTTGAAGCCAAAGACGTTAAGCCAAAGACAACGAACGAAGTTGTAACTGCTCAGGTGTCAATTCCTATGTCAACCTCTACCTCTATGCCGATTAAAGATGGAATTGATGATTTGAAATAAGTTAATATCAAATGTGGCGATAAATTTTTGACGGCAATAGTGTATACTGGAGCACAAATTTCAGTCTTACGTGCAGATTTGGTTGATACCGACTTTGGAAAAAGGGATGGAACTATCCAAATTATTTCGGCTTTCGGTGAAAAGGAAGTAGCTGCTCTAAAGATTTTTTACCTAAAAATAGATGATGGGAAACACGGCAATGTACTTGTAACTTGTGGAGTGTCGAATAAACTTGTGAATGACATGCTAATTTGTTCAACTGCTCATGAAGTTATATGGAGAATGTAGAATTAAATGGATGTATGAATCATGTTCTTGCAAAATTAAATGAGAGCATAGAAAAAGAAAATCTGGAAGTACATGATGCAAAGAAAAACATCTCAACGTCCCTTCAACTTAAGGCCGAATTTACCAATGATGAAAGCAATGGAAATAAAGATTTTATAAAATTACAATTAGATAATGAAGATTTAAAGAAATCCTGGTCTTATGCCGAAAGTAGGAAGAATTCATTTAAAATTAGTAATGGAGTTCTTGTCCATTCAGAATGCTTGCGTTGAGAAAATGTTGATCAAGTTGTTCTGCCCACATTCAAAAGAAAAGAAGTTCTTAGGATGGCATATGAAATACCATTGGCTGGCCATCTAGGCGAACAGAAAACTAAGCAGAGAATAAAATATTAATTTTATTGGGCAGGTCTCAAAGAAGACGTTAAAAAATTTTGTGAAAGTTGCAAAACCTTCCAATTACGCAGAACAGTTTCCTATAGAGATCATATACCGATACAACCCATTGTTAGGCCAGAAATTCCATTTGAAGTCTGAAGTTTGGACTGTATTGGACCTTTAGAACCCTCGTCTCGAAGAGGACATAAATATGTAATTTGTGCTGTGCTGTTGACTTATGTACTAGATGGGCTGAAGCTACTCCTGTGACTAACATCAGTGCTAAAACAACTTGCAATTATCTTATGAGAATATTTACACAGACCGTTTTCCCCAAAGTAATATGTACAGACCAAGGTACCAATTTTACTGCTAAATTAAGTGAAGCCTTTTTCGAAATTCTTGGAGTTTCTCCGAGGTTTGCAACTCCAGGTCATCCGGAAAGTATGGGTGCAGTGGAACGCTGTATTTGAACATTGAAGGATATGTTAAATAAAAATATACAGGAACATGGATCTAATTGGGATTTGCATCTTCCATATTTACTCTTTGCTAACAGAGAAGTTCCTCATACTACGACAGGTGTTTCTCTGTTTCAGTTAGTTTATGGGCGTTTGCCTCCTGGACCATTGTCACTATTGAAAGACGTATGGACTGGTGAGAGGAAAATTCCCACTCCAGCTTCCACATCAGTTGAAAAATATATATCAGAACTAGTTCAGAAACTAAGAAAAGCACATGAAATTGCATCAGAATATGCTCAGGATTCTTAAGAAAAATATACTTCGCGGTATAATTTGAGAGCAACAAATAAACAGTTTAATGTTGGTGATAAAGTACTAATACTAGTTCCTTAATCTTCGCATAAATTACTTAAAACTTGAATTGGCCCAGCTACTGTTGTTGAAATCACTAGACCACATAGATCACATTCAGCCTCAGTTGAATTAGAGAATGGCTCCAGAAGAGAACTGCATTTTAATAAGCTCAGACCATACGTTGCTCGAATTGACCCTGTTGGCCTAATATTTGATGAAGATAAAGGGTTTGGTGATATTCATTATGCACTATTCGGAAATGGATGCTTAACCCCTAAAGAAATAACGGATCATATTGATAGTTTAGATTTAAATTTTGAAAAGAAAAATGGTTTAAAAAATGTGATATGCAAATATCATATTTTCAGCACTAAACCCGGAATTGCTAAAGTAGAAGGACACAGTGTCCGCGTTACTGGAGATTGCTGTCCTAAAAGATTACATCCATATAGAATACCGATAGTTATGCAAAAGGAAGTGGATAGACAGATTCAAGAATTACTTGCACTTGGACTAATAGAACATAGTAACAGCGAATGGGCTTATCCTGTAGTTTGCGTTGCCAAAAGGGATGGAACTATTAGGTTATGTATTGATTTTCGTTTATTGAACAGCTATACTATCCCAGATGTATACCCCATGAAGATTGCCAGTGATCTTATTTATTTGATTGGTAATTCGCAGTTTATTTCTGTTCTAGATCTTACGAAAGGGTAATGGCAAATACCTATGAAAGAAGACAGCAAACACTATACAGCTTTTACTACACACTCAGGACATTACCAATGGAATGTCATGCCGTTTGGTATGAAGAATGCTGGTAGTACATTTCAAAAATCTATAAACAAAGTTTTAGAGTGTCGTAAAGATTATTGTCGTTCCTATATCGATGATGTTGCAGTATTTTCTACCACTTGGAATGAACATATAACACACTTGAAAACAGTTCTCAAAACATTCCAAGAAGTTGGTCTTACAGTTAATTTATAGAAATGCGATTTCGGAAAGAATGAAGTGAAATTTTTAGGCCATATTATCGGATCAGGAAGACATACACCCGATCCCGAAAAAACAGAAGCTATAAGGAAAATTTGCAGGCCTATCACCAAAAAAGAACTTCGTAGTGTAATTGGTTTGGCTAATTATTACCAGGAATACATTCCAAATTTTGCTTCAGTAATTCTTCCCTTGACTGAATTAACAAAGAAAAGCGTACCTAATGAAATCCTCTGGTCTGATGCACAAGAAACAGCTTTTCAAAATTTGAAATACCATTTAATGAATATGCCATCTCTATATACGCCTAATATAGCAAAGCTATTCAAATTGTACACTGATGCTTCGAGCGAAAGTATCGGAGCATGTTCATCTCAGTCGGACGATTCTGACAAAGAACATCCGATTGCTTTCTTTAGTAAAAAACTGTCTCCGTGCCAAGTCAAATGGTCAACGATTGAACGAGAGGCTTACAGTGTGCTGACTGCTCTACGAAAGTTTGATACTTGGCTCTTCGGTGCAGAAATCGAGATAATTTCCGATCACAATCCTCTGACTTTTCTGACCAAAACAATGCCACAAGGTGCAAAGTTAGCACGTTGGGCATTAGCTTTGCAAAGATATAATCTAAAAATTACGTATAGGAAGGGGAAGAATCATGGAAATGCCGATTCTTTATCTAGTCTTCCTTGAAATATTTCTAATAGTATTTCAGTTGTATCTAATTATTCAAATTTAATTTACCTCGTGATATACTATGGCTGTTATTCACCAATAACTTCAACTCCCGGTTGAAGATGAAAATTTGAAAAGCGTATAAAGGCAGGGTGAAAATTTTAAGCAAATTTTGCCGTGTTGTTTCTGCCATCTAGCGGTATAGTCATTTTCAGATTTTTCAGGTGCAAATAACCGATCAAAGATTACATGAAATCCTCGACACTAGATGGCAGAAACAGCGTGCCAAATTTTGCTAGAAAGCTGTACCCTGCCTTTAGACGCTTTTCAAGTTTTTACGTTGAACCGGAAGTTGAAGTTAATGGTGAATACGGCCATATATAATTTATGTGCATATTATAAGGGTTGTTTGTAAGATATTTAATGTTAGATCTATTATTTATGTGTATCGCTGTTGTTGTTTATTGCTAAATATACTATGCATTTCATTGTTTTGTTTTGTTTTTCTTTGGGCATATGCAGAAGCTCTTCCTAAAGATTTTACGATATGTACATTTTTTTAAATAAACTCTTGATATAAACTTTTAGGATTTACATATATGAACATTTATTTTATAAACTTTTCTAAAAAGAATTTTTGTGGTACCTACATAAACATTTTCTTAGAAACTCTTAGTATTATCTGTTGATGTTCTTTCTATATGAAAAACTCATATCAGAAACTATTCGGCATTATCAATGTGAACATTTTATGCAGGCCCTAACTATGTGACTGGGCATATGGGGCAAATGCCCTGGGCCCCCCTTCTTAAAGGGGCCCCCCTATAGTTGTATTCAGATATTCTGCAACCTAAAGAGCTCTTATTCCACTGCAAGGGGCCCCCCAGAATAGGCTTGCCCCGGAGCTCCAGGTAGTCTAAGTCGGGCCCTGATTTCATGTAGAAACTTTTTATATCATGAAACAGTTTTCTAACTTTGGTAGCATCATAGTCACTCCTGTGACGTATGAGCTCAAAAAGAAGGGACGAGTAAAGTTCCATGACGTCATGAAATGGTATCAGACAGGAGATGAGTGGCAATAGTCAAAAGGGAGAGAACGGAGTTGGGTGGATGAGAGAAAGGACATGTTTGCCGCCTAGACGATGTGGTGGTTAGCGACCCTGACTTCTACACAGTTGGGCCCGGGTTCGAATCCCGGAGAAGGCATGGATCTGGATGTATGTATTGTCCTTGTTCTGTTCTTGTATCTGTTCTTAAATAAAGACTTATAAACCCTTGTGGATGTGGTGTGGATTATTCGGGGTATAAGCAGCCCTAGAGGCAAGCAATAAATCTCATGTACTCATCAAACCAAACCAAACCAAAGGACATGTTTTAGTTTCGTTCGAGAAGAATACTTTTATTGTGCGTTTAAATGTTTTATATATATGTTTTGTGAAGTTTCAGTAATGTGTTATTAAAATGTTTCGTCTTCAAGTACGATATTGTTATTTCAAGGCCATGACTGAATTTAATTAAATTTAAGTTATTGTGTCTCCAATCAAGCAGAGACTAGGATCTATTTAACATAGACTGGTCTCGCCTAAACAGAATGCAAAAACTTCAAAGTTTCCTTGGACTTTGCTCTTTCTACCGACGTTTCGTTAAATATTTCTCAACAACAGTAAGACCCCTCCATTAACTTACAGAAGTCAAACGTGCATTCAAGTGGACTGATGAATGTGATAAATCGTTCCATTTTTTAAAACAGGCTTTGACATCAGCACTGATTTTTCTCTGCCCTCAGTATGAAAAGCAGTTTATTCTCGATACGGATACGGATGACAGTAAAAAAGGAATATAGTGGTACGTTCCCAGAAGTTTGAAAATAAGGAACTCAAATAGCTTATTTCAGCAAGAACTTGTCAAAACCAGAAAGAATTATTGTGTGACAAGGAAGGAGCTATTGGCCATAGTAAAGTCTATCCAACATTTCCATCATTACATCTATCCGCGATTGTAATAAAATGCTCACCCTCTGGTGGGCTAAGGTGAAATTATCACACCACTGCATATCATCATATTATGCAATCGATTTTCCATGATGTAATGGCGGAGAAAGAACAATAATAAATGCACGTGGCTATTATATTTACTAACAACTGCAGTTCAGAGAGCGCCATCTATCGATCATTACAAACGCGGATTGCCGAAAATTTAATCTTCGAATGGACTGGAATTATTATTAATAATATTTATATGAAATAGCATTACATATAAGCGAGCATTATAATATAAAAATGTTTGATCGTGATATTCATCGTTTTAGTTTACATTAATATTAGAATTTATAAAATCCCAGTGACGTTATTCTAAACCTTTCAGTTTTCCTTCCTCGTAGTATTAAGCTCAATGGATTTTTGATTTGAGGGTATGGAACTTTTTTAACTGTTATGTAATTTAACTGTTACAAATGTTTATGTTTTTGTTTTGTTCACGTTCACGGGTATTTTGTACATTTTGTACTGTCTGGTTCTGTATTTGTTTAAATTCGCTTCATAAAAATTTAAATTTTCAAATTATTGAAATGTCTAAACCTAAACTTATCGTTTTCGATTTGGGTATTATATTTATGTATCATATATTGCTTATTTATATTCAAAGTTTTTGTTTGATTAAGTCTACTTGATATTTTATTGGCATTTAAATTTTATCTTAATATTACTTGCATTGCTTATTTTCATTCGAAGTTCTGTGCTGTTTACATATGTTTACTATTTTACTAGCATTTTATATTCAGCCATAAAATATCGTTTATTTACTCGCTGATATTTTTTGCAGAACACGAGCTTTTTCCTATTCTTTGAATAAAATACAATTGAGATAAATTTATTTTTTCGCACTCACTTTTCAGAAATAGTAAAAAATTATACATGATATAATTTTAATAAAATATATGCATGCTCGTGATGTTGTTCATAAATTTAAATAATTTTGTATTCACTTATTTAGGTAAGTTTTAAACAAAAAAAAATTAAGAATCCAAAATTCAAAGACTAGTCACTCTATATAGTCAGTCACTCTTTATTATATTATACTATGATCATATTTTGATTATATGTGTGTATTTTCAGGGGTCGATCCAGGCAAAATTTGGGTCCCTTTTGCGGCCCCTTCACAAAATTCCACATAGTAAAAAGGGACCCTTCACAAAATTCAAATCTATACAAAGGGACCCTTCACAAAATTCAAATTTATAAAATGAGTCCCTTCACAAGATTTTGTTTTATAAAAATGATCCTTTTATTAAATATTTTCAGTATTATTTTTAGTTTATGACTTAATTTGGCTCAACAAAACTCTATATATTAAACATTACATAAAGTGATTGTAAAAACTGAATATTTTACACAATATTTTACTTTTTCACAAAAATATTTTATATTTCACAAAAATAAATAAAAATTTCACAAAAATATTTTGTTTTTCACAAAAAAGGGACCCAAAAATTAAAACCTGGATCGACCCCTGATTTTAAACCATGCCTCAATCAAATTGGTTTATGTGTTATTTTTATTAAAATTAAATACTCATAAGATTTTAATGTTGCAGATTATACTTTGTGGCCATTTTGGGTTGATACTCATATTAGAAGCCCAATACGCAAGGACAAGTAATAATAACTTAAATATTCATTTAATTTTTTGATTTAAATGCTTAGTTAAAACCCAGTATAATGTGTTTGATGTACCATAAATTTGAATGTAATATATGTTTATAATAGTCTTTCCAAAAAAAAAAAAAAAGAACTTATATATGTGTGATTCCATGGAAGAAGATAGCATCAGTCACAAAAAAGGGTAATATTTCCTCCTTTTTTGCCACCAGTATCACTATACAGGAATTTTAATGGCATATTAATTGTGAATTTTATGATTGAATTAGACAGTGATTATTGTTAGAAAATATTGGTGGAAGCAGATTTATCTCTTTGTGGGACTGACGTTACATTTTTCATGGAATTGCCCATATATATATTATTAGGGTTTTTACTGCAATATGAAATTTGTCCTGATGGAAATGTTCAAATTTTTTAGGTTGATTTAAATTATATGGCAATGTGTGTACTTTTGCAAGACATTAATTTTTTGCTGACAAGAAACGTACATGTAGATCAGTGGCATAGCTTGATATTTGAATCTGGAGAGGCTTTGGAGCCATCTATGGAAAGACCACTACTACTTTTCAAATCAATATCTTTTCATATAATTTAAACTTGTAAATTTCAAAATTCCTAAAATCATACATATAATTTTATGAACAAAGTTTCTCACATTTAACTTAAAAGCTTGTATCTAAATGATACTTTGCTTTGTTACTTTTTGGTTTTTGTCACTTATTATCTTATTGAAAGATGTTTTGCCCACTTTGCTGATCAGTATATTTAAATGAATTTTCAAAGCAATTGAATCACTATTTTTTATATTACTTTGTAAAAAAGAACTAAAAAATATTCCATTGAAATATCTCAAAACTTGACTTTAGAGTCCTGCATCCGAGCCGAACCCAACAAGTGAATTTTAAATCAACCCGATTTCTTTTCACCCAAAACCTGAATCTAAATGAAAATTAATAATTCATCTAAAAATCATGCAAAACATTTTTAATTTATGAAATAAATTTTCATTGTCACACTGCTAGTAAATCATTTTAAAAAGAATAAAAAGTATAATTACTAATACACTAAGTTAAAAATTAGAAAAGCTGAAAAATGGATTAATAATAATTTTTAACTATTTATGTGTGTTGTGTACTTCAAGTGTACAAAAATGAGTTTCAAGCTTAGTGTTATATATATATATTATGCTTATCACAGATACAATAATATTAAAATAATACAGTGTTACAGATGTCAACTAGACGTCTGCTAAACTCATCTAAATCTGCATTCCCATAACTTCTTAAAAACATCTGCAAAAGAAAAAATATTAATTATCAGTTTAAATTCACAATCTATTTCAAAAGGATGCGAGTAATCAAAATAGATGAATCATACATCTGGTTATTGTGGGAGAAGTAGCCGGTTTTCAGCAGCTTGTATTCTAAATATCGTGGGTATATAAAACAAACAATTTTTTGCTTTTAAAATGAACATTTTTTTAAAAGATGTTCTCAAGTTGACCTGATTTGTTGAAAACTAAACCTTACCTGTAGTAAAAAAAAAATATCCAGTCAACCCGACCCGCAAGAGAAAAAATGTAGTCGTCCCAACCCGAGCTGCAGGTTGGGTAAAATCAGATTACCCAACCCAATGCAGGACTCTAGTTTAGGTCCCTGCTGAAATTGGCTGTGTCATTCCTACCCACAAAATGTTGGATCTTTGATTGTTGGTTGTGGCAGTTCCTTACTCATGTACTTCATTGTAAGTGTTTATCGGACCACTGCTACCTCTTATATATGAACTTAATTCTTAAAATTTTTAATAAAGTTAAAAATCTTAATAAATGTAATTATTTCTATAATATTAACATTTGATTTGTTAGTAACAAGAAATAAAAAATGATAAATATTTCCCTTTCAAAGTAAGTTTTATGTTCCTCCATAAAGTATTGTTTTAAAAAGAGGACTAAAATGTCAAATTTCGTTTCATTAAAAAAAAAAAAAAAAATGCATGCAAATTCACATGCAATGTTGCAAGTAATGTTTCTTAATTTTTTTGCCTGAATAATAGTGCAAGTCTCATGAAAAAGCATACAAATATTGTACATAGTAAGCGAAATCATATGTTATTTTATGATACAGGGTGATCCAAAATATTTGTGCTTTTCTTCAGTTTGTGTTTTTCCCCTAATTGCACTCTTGACTAAATCAACAGTGGAAATGTTCTTTTCATGCCTGAAATTCACGACCATTTCGTCTAGTATTTTTTTTTTTTAAATAGAAAAAATGTCAAAATAAAAAAAAATCTTATAATTTAATCTCCCACTTTATACAGTAAAATTATTGCAATTTTGCATCAGTCATAGGGTTTAAATATTTAAATTTTTGCTGTGAATTAATTACAGGTTAAGTTTTAGTTTTAATTACTTAGATCATCAATAATAAACTATATACACCAATTTTTCATCTTTATGCTATTTTTAATGAGTATTTTAGGATCAAAATCCATAATAAAGCTTTTTGTTTTTAAAATCAAAAAATTTATTATGTAAACTAATGGTGGTTTTATTTTATGGTGGCATTTTACTTAACAATTTTCAGTTGCATAATTTATTGTTTTGTTAATGCTTAGATACACATAGTTAAAAATTTAGTTGAAATGCTCGTATTTCATCACTTTTTTTATGTTTTTTTTTTTTTTTTTTTTTTTTTTTTTCTGGGTACTCTATGTAGTTTCTAATGTATATCAAACTTTCTAAAAATGACATTGCATTAGTTTGAAAACCCTGATTGTTATAAACAAAAATAATAATAAAGTTTCTATTTTGTTAAAGAAACTTTTTGTTTCCATGAAAATACATTCTGTTTCCATGCAAATGAATATGCATAATCCCAGTAGTAGGAGAAATTTTAGTGTCAATCTGCAACACCAATACCTCCCCCCTCAAAAAATAAATAAATAAAAATAAGCTTATCTGCAACCCAAAAGATGTTGAAGTAATTTACTGTATTTTTTACTTATTCTTAGTAAAAATATAGTAAGCCATTTTTACATTATTTAAAATTTTGTGGGTTAAGAAACTACACGGCTTAAAAAATGTCAAAATTTTTACATGCCCCGTCAGGCATGTCACTCTGGAGAATACATGCCCGATTTCAATTTTACGTGTACATGCCTCGGGCATGTCAGGCAATATAATTTTCATGCTCTGGTAAAATAGGTATCTACTTGCAGAAAGATATACATTATTATTGTCTTGTTTAATAATTTACCATGCAATGCATAAAAATCTAGATCATACTCATATGCACATGCAATAAAAATTAGTCTACAAAGTCTAAAATAATCTGTAGTGCATGCTGCCATTTTGTATGGTTTCTGTTATGAGACCATTAATTAAAAAAGCATTGAAATTAAATTGTACTGCTATACAATACATTTTAAGCATTATTTTTTTACAGGAAGATTCCAAACTATTTTTATTTTTTCTTTTAATTTGTTATTGGTTCCCCTTTGTGTTTGAGGGACAAAAACCTTCATTAAAACAATATGAGGTTTAACATGTTTATAACATCAATAAAGTTTCAAGATAATGGGTCAGGTATTTTTAAAACCAATCACCTAAACATAAAATTGAAAATGTTTCCATTATTTTGTCGGCAACATCTAGATTGATTAAAAGTTGTTACATTTGAGGTTTTGTGATAATAATAATAATAATGTTTGATTTTTAAATAGAAAAAACGTCCTTAAAAAAAAAAAAAAAATCAATAAAGTGGGCATTTCAAATATTCAAATTCATTGATACTGGTTTCATTTTTTCTGTTATTTGTTCTATTGTTAAAATAACCAATGTGGTAAAATTTGTGCTTTTTTTTCTCTATGGCTGTATGCACTGAAACATTTAAAAAATATTTTTTTATTACTTTTAATAATTTAGTTGAACTAAATAAAATTATCTGTGCATTTTCACATGCCAATGATATACTAAATAATCTAATTTTTATTTTTTTATTTTTTTTATTATTATTATTATTAGCATATGTTTAATATATATGTGATTTAAATTTCAGTTTTCCTGTAGGAATAATCACATTGTGGATGGATCTGGACAAAAGATAAAACCATATAGTGATGTTCCTGAAATACTGGAAGAATTAAAAGCTGAAGGTTATACTTTAGGCATAGCTTCAAGGTATGATTCTGAACTAAACATTTCAAAGAATCTCTTTGCCATAATTTGGTTTATGTATTTATGTGTACCTTTTCTCAGAATGTTTAATTTATGTATAAAAGTATATATATTCATCTGAAATGTTATATCGAATGTGAACATAATTACTATATCTTTAGATTCTTGAGTTCAGATTTAGATTCTTAAAAGTGTTACCATTTTAAATCTGGACACTCATTTCAAAATTCAGTTAAATGTATGCATAAAATAAATACAGTCGAACCTCGTTAACGTGAATTACTTTCAACGTAAACTGTTTCCACAATCCCCATCAAAATGAAGATTAGATTCTGAGTTACTGGTAACATGAACAAATTTTATATTTCCCTTGAGATTCACGTTAATGAGGTTTCAACTGTATTTTTTGGTTTTAACTTTTTTTTTATATTTTTTTGTTACTAATGTATAAATAAATATTGATAGTTGCATGCAATAACTT
Source organism: Salticus scenicus (assembly GCA_963930645.1). Classification (NCBI taxonomy): domain Eukaryota; kingdom Metazoa; phylum Arthropoda; class Arachnida; order Araneae; family Salticidae; genus Salticus; species Salticus scenicus. The sequence goes on along the minus strand of OZ005655.1, from coordinate 185,591,964 downwards.
TATATATATGGTATATTTATTGTAATCCTTAAAATTTGAAGGTTGCTTTCACCTAAATTTGTCTAAATATGAATTAAGATCCCTTAGAAAGATTTTGCATTAGGCATATTAAGTAATATTAATTTTAAGTAGCTGTTTAATAAGTACATAAAAAGTTCTGATTAAGAAATAATTGATTTGCTATTTAATATATTGATAAGTAGCTTTCACATTATGCAGGGCCCAGGGGCTGATTACCCAAAAGGCTCGGGAAGCACAGCTTCCCCTCTAAAATTTAAGAGGGGCCCCCAAAATGACTAAAAGCAGGGTTTTGAATTTTCTGTTTTATATTTTCATACTGAGATTGAATTTTTCTGAGAAAATTCACCTAAATCAAGATAAAATACTCACTATTTCGGGAAAAATCTATTATTTAACCTGAAAAATCTGAATGTTCTTAATTAATAAGTTATACGATTTTAATGTTGTGTGTAGAAACCATCCAGATATATGAATGAAAAAAATAATAACTACAAACACACACTAATTTTTGATCTATAGCATTTTTATATTACAATATGTAACAGGAAAACAAGATTTTCTGAAATGGAAGAGGGCCCCGAAATGATACTGAGCTTCCCCTAGCTTCAAAGCTTAATCGGGCCCCAGCAGGGCCCACCAGAGGCCAAGCAGTTTTACGCTCGAAGCTGGACATGGAGATGGAAAGTGACAGGTTTGATCCCAAGTCATGCTCATCGACCTAGCTGTTTGGAGTTTTTGTGGTTTTTCTCCAAAACTTGCGTAAATATAGGCTAGGACACCTTAGAAAGACCCCCATGGAGGGCATTCCACCTATAGGTCTAGGACCCTATTGTAGTCAGTCAGCCTTAAACATTACAACAACACATTATGCAATAGGAACAAAAAGTGTTTACTTGTGAAGAGTTTAAAATAGAAGTATACATTAGCAGGGGTGATTGTATTCATATGATACCCCAGATTTCATGTGTTTTAATCTTATTCATTTGTATTTTCATACTTCTTACAAAGTTATTTGTTCTTTTCATTGGTTGTTCTTTTGTCATCCAAGTGATATCTGAAAAAAAATGCATATTTTTATTGATTGTTCAATACAAGATACAAAAAAAAAAAAAAAAAAATTGAGGGCTTCTGGTCTAAACAATTTGAGTATAATTTGACATTCTGGGATTTTTTTTATTTGAGGCTCTAATTTTCAGTGTTTTCACTTTTAAGTCACAATCACCCCCCCCCCCCCCCCCATGCATTAGGAAGTTAAAAAGATTGCTTTAAAAATTTGTCAATAGTAACTTCAATTGGACATTTATCATGAAATTTTGTAATAAAAAGGCAACAAAGGCACAATTTTGTGGATGAAAGGCAGGGGTGCTTTTATATATATATCCAAAGGGCAGACAGGGTGGGGCATCCTTTTGAAAATGTGTAGGGGAAACTTAGCAGTGTTTTCTGAGCCTGTTCCACAAAGACAGACAAAAATATTATAAATATTCTTTCTGCTTGTATGTCAAAAACTAATATTTGACTATTTTAAATTTAATCCACTTTTTAACAAATATTTTTCTTGAAATTACCAAGAGAGCTCTTTCCTGGACTCACCAATTTTCTTGAAAAAAAACATACAAATAAATAAATAATAAATATAATTGCATAAGATTTAATCAAATATAGTATTTTCCAGAAATAGTAGGTGCTGAGTTGCAGGAGAAAAGCTATAAAAAATTAATTCATCCAAATACAAACTCTATATAGAGGTTCTGTGTGCATGCTAATGCTGAATAAATGTATCATATGTAAATATAAGATAATGTAAAAATGCATTATTGAAAATTAATTTGCTTGATTTGAAATCTATGCAACATTGAAGTTTCATAAAGTAAATGAAGATTTTTTATATAATAGAAATACATGATGCTATCAGGGTTGTTGATTTTTTAAAAAAAAAAAAAATCGATTTTTTTTATTTAAATCAAGATTTATTTGATTTTAATGATTTTTATTATGTATTCATCCATTATTGTACAACATTTGTTTTTTATTATGTGTATGTGTATATATGCACAATATCCACACTATCAATCATTTTACTTAAATTATAAAAAATATAAATAATATTCTATTTCTATAGAAAAAATCCATGTAGGCATTTATTACCAACATTTACAATAAAGCAAAATTTTACTCACGGTATTGAACACATAAAATAATTTTGGAAAAGGGTAATTTAATAGGAAATATGACATATAACTGAAGCAATGCATTAAGTGAAAGAAAACTTTACTCATAGTTTCTAATCAACATTAAAAAAAAAAATAAGGAATTAGGAAAGATTAAATTTTTACGTAGGTTTAACAAATATCATTTGAATCAAGAAAATTTGTTCACACTTTACCCATTAACAAAATTCATATTTTCATTTTTAATACTTTCACTTATTTTTTTATCTTTTTTTACATTTAGTGGGTACAATTCATTAAAACAAGCAGTGACAGCAGCCTCAGATTGTATTTAACTGATTATATGTAGTTAAATTAAAATGTTATTATTTTTAAAAAACTTTTTGGAGCCTTCAGGGCTTTTTAAACAGTACAATGTAAACTATGCTATTATTTTTCAACTATCATATGAGCCAATGCTAAATGACATAAACTGGTATGAGAGCTAAATAAACAAGGAAATATTTTCTTCTTGAAATATCAACCGCTAGGTGGGGAAAGGCGAACTAGAATATGTATATAATATTAATCAATGAATTATACACTAATTAAATATTTAGAATTTATACACCAGTCATAAGGCTGTACTTGTATAAATAATTAACCCATTAACGTCCAGCGTCCTCATTTGAGGACAGCTAATAAAATGGCATGTATATTTTTGGGGGGTTGTTGGAATGATTTCTGCTTTTTAGTGACAGTTTATAGCATCACTCCGAATGATCCCAGAGAGTTTTGTGTGTCTACTATTAATTACTATTTCGTAATTTGGATAGTTATTTTATGATTTTTCATTCATCGCACATATATTTGCTTTTTGCGCAGATATATTAACTTAAATCAAGTTGAATAATATATATTATAATACTTTACTTTCAAGGTCTTTGTCAGCATATAATAGAAAATTAATCTGTTATCTCAAAGTTTTTTTCATCTGGAAGATTTTTCGCTAGAGCACTAAATGTCCTCAAATGAGGATAGGTTGTTAATTTAAAACTATTAGAAGAGTCTTTTAAATTTAAAATATTTCATTCTCAGTTGTCCATAATTAGTTTAAAGTTGAAATATTCATCAAAATATATTTTTCAAAATTATTTCAGGTGTTAACGAGTTAAAATATAATAAGTTATTAAAATATATAATAAAATTTGTAAATAATTAAGAAAGTTAAGATATAACTTATTTTTGTGTTTATTAATGTTGCTTTGTAGAGATGAATCTAAAGTCAAGAAATGAGAAATATTAGCTCGTCTAATGAAATATTTGCTATATTTTACGAATTGTATTTTTAAATTTACATAAGAAATAATTAAATATCTCATTTTTTAAAGTTAGATTATCAATTACATTCCATTAAAGCCAATAACTTTGATATTTAAAATAAATGATTTAAATCAGTGATTTTTTTTTTCCAAAAAAAATCAATTGATTTAAATCAGCGATTTAAATCAATTGATTTAAATCACTACAACCCTGGATGCTATATTTTAAGAATTAAAGCTAATGAATATATTTAAGTTCCTTGACACTGAAGAAAGTATGATAAAGCGTTTGTTATAGTATCTGGAGTTAGGAAAAATCTGGAAATTCACAGAATTTAGAAAAATTTTATAAAAGCATAGGAAAATTTTTCTGTAGTGTTTCAATTTTAAATCATTTTGTTTTCTAGTTTTTTTTTTTTTTTTTTTTTTTTTTTTCCTATTATTATTATTACTATTTTAGTGTATTATAATGTAGGGGAAAAAGTTAATTATATCATTTTTGCCCAACTATAGTAAGTTAATAAAATTTATATACCCAGATATGTTTAGTTGATTTGTAAATTTATTAGATTGTAATGCTGCATTGATTGTTTGTCATCTCCAGGGTTGCCACAGGCTACTAAAAGGCAACTATTTGTGACTATTTTCAGCCTGAGGAGACTGTGGCAACTTTTTTGACCCAAAAAGCTTGAAAAAGCAACTATTTTCACAAAAAGGCAACTGTTGGGAGACTATTTTTCACCTTTTGAAAAAAATTTCCAGAAAGAAATATTTTCTATGCATTTTATAAACAATCCCATATCTTAATCTTTTCACTATTTATTTATTTTTTTTACCATCTTAAATTATGGTATATCCCTGATGCTGACCTTGAAACAGGTAGAACATCCAATGAGAATGTAGAAATAGCACCAGACATGACATATGTACCTATTAAGCTGGTCAATTTGCTTATTGCAAATGATGTGGTATTGTATATTTATATTGAATAGTAAGAAAATGTGTGTGGTTTTTATCCTTTAACGATAGCATGTGATATTTAAGCTAGTATTTTGGTCACTAGGCTACTATTTAGGCAACTATTTTTTGTTTCTAGGCTACTAAAGTAACTATTTTTTTTTGGCAACCCTGCATCTTTTTTTTTTTTTTTTTAAGCAGGAAAATCTCAAGCGAATTTATACAAATATTTTAACCAGATTTGTATAGTAAACCTGACTAATGTAATTTCGTAATGACTTATTTGTATTTGACATTCAAAACATAAAATTTGACAATTTTTTTGTGGTGATTTTGTTGCAGCTCAGCAGTTGAAAATACAAAATTAGCACTTGAGTTTACTAGTCAGATGTTGCAACATTACATATGTATAAAGATAATGTATTCAGAATTCTTTAATTTCAGATAACTATCACTTGTGACACTTAAATATTATTAGAAAAAATAAAATTAGAGTTTTGTTACCTACTCAGTTCAGTTGTTTCTGATCATACTTCTTTAAAAATAAAAATAAATAAATGAAAATAAGAGATTCCTGTAAATAAGCCTTGTATGATTTGATCTATAAAATGGGTTTCAGGAAAAAAGTCCCCACAAAAACTATCCCCCACAAACTGTCACCAAAAATAAATCCCGAAATTCCCTTGTAGGTCAAAATAATAACAAATTATTATTTAAAATTAAAAACAAAATTGTAAAAAAAAAAAAAAAAGTATGTTTTGGCTGTCACAAAACTTTCTTCTGTATCATTTTATGTAATAGCGATTCACATGCACAAATATAGGTGCGAATTTTTCGAATTTTCATGGGGGCGAAATAAGTCTTTCATTCTTGATTCGGATTTTTTTTTTTTTTTAACACGTTCCAAAAAGGTTGAAAAATATTAATGTCTTCGGTTTGTTTGTCTGTCTGTTCACACTCCCCATAAATATTCATGGAATTTCTTGAAATTGGTATACCTTATTCAAGTTCACTATCGGATGCTCCCTATTGAAAATGGAGTGAATACCTCTGTTGGTTTGTGTACTGGACACCCAAAAGTATTCCAAAGAATTGTGTTCTATGAGAGGTATTTCCACAAACCATATTTTCATACCTTTACTTTGTACAAATCTTAATGAACTTGAAATATGTTATTCAAGTTCACTATCGGATGTTTTCTATTGAAAATGGAGTAAACACCACTGATTTGTGTACAGGAACACCTGAAAGTATTCCAAAGCATTGCATTCTATGAGAGGTATTTCTATAAACGAAATTTTGATAACTTTAGTTTGCACAAGTGTTGATGAAATTAAAATATGTTATTCATATGCACAAAAGAATGCTTTCTCTGGAATGTAGTATGATTAGCATTAAGATTTACAGGGCCACACAGAAAAATTCAATTACATTAAGGATTATTATTGGAAATTTTCTGGAATTGCATTTTTGTTTACATTAAGTATTTTTAACATTAAGTGTGAATTGATCTGGCCTGGTGGCTCGGTCAGTAGGAAGCTGCCTTCTGAAACACTAGATCTCGGGTTCGAATCCCGATTCAGGCATAGACATTTGTGATGTTCTAATAAGTGTAAAAATTAAAGGAATTGTTATAGTGAATATGTAACATGGATCATTCGAGACAAAAGTTGCTGTTACTATAAGTCTCAAAGCTGTAAATAAATAAATAAGTGTGAAATTATTTGGATTTATTTATCTGTCTGTCTGCTCACCTCCAGTGTCCGTAAATATTTTCAGAAGTTTTAAAAAATGATACATGTTATTTCACTATGGAATGTATTCTATTTAAAATGGCATTAATAGGTCTTGTATAACTAGTTTGTGTCCAGAACACTCAAAAAATGCCGATGCATTGTGTTTTAGGGCATACATTTAAATAAATCATATTTAAATAATTTTCTACTGAAAAATTCATTAAAAAATTGGCATTTATTGTTAATATGCTAAAATAATGTTTTGGAATAAGATACAATTAACCTACCAATTTACAGGGTTGCACTGAAATATTCAGATACATTAAAGGCTGCAATTAGAATCTAAGGATTGCATTTTCTTTTGCATTAAGCATTTTTAACACTTTCAAAAGATATTTAAGTGTGATTATGAATTCAATTAGTCTATTTGTATGGCTTTCAGTCTTTTTCTCTTGTCCATTGTGTGATAATGTAGGCAAAAAACATTGAAAGTTACCCGATACAAGTACATACACTTGGAAGGTGTTAATAATCAATCTTCACTGCATGAGTTTTCGCTCTTGCTTTTAACAGAAATGTATATTAGATGTAAGGAGAAACTTTTTCTGTTCTGGACACTCTGCTATGTTCTTTATGTCAATGTCAAATGGCTTAATTGGAAAATATTTCAGAATGATGATTTTGTGTCCCAAAATATAAGACAAGATAATAATAATGTAATGCAAAATACAAGAAATCCTAAATCTAAAAGTTTAGTCCCTAAATTTGCATACAATTTACTAATTCTAGCTTTAGCTTGTAAAATCTATTTACAACAATTTAGCACCCAGCCCCTAGTTACTTGATTTGCTTTGTTCCAGAAGAAAAGAAAAAGTGACTAATATGCATTATAAAAATTTTAAATCTAAAACATCATTTAAAAAAGCAAAAAACGGTGGTCCTTTTTCATATTCTGCTAGAATTCCTTTTTATGATTCTGTTAATTATATACATGATGATACATACATTTTTTCCACGTTTATTATATTGTAGTAAGTTTCAATTACATGTATTAATTTCTTTCTGTTTGTAACAGTTTTAGTTTATTAAAGTACAATTCAAAGATTTACTGTCTGTCAATCATTATGTAAATCAAAATTTTGATTTGGTACCAGTACAACAGATTTGTAATTGTATATGATATATTTACTGATTTTGAACAGGAAAGTTCTGAATCACTAGCTGTGCTAACAGCGATGCTCCTTCAAAATATTTGTAGAAAGGTTCTACTCAAAATAATATTAATACATTATGTTTTTTAATAGTTCACTTTCAGCAGGACTGTACTGTTTTGTAAGGGCAGGTGGAGCCTCACAGTCCAAAAAGATTTCAACTTGTAATTTGATATTTTATTTTCAAATTTTTCAATCTCTTATTTTTGTACAAATTTATATTCTGTAATATACAGGTTTTATTGTTGCCTAAGTGTTATTTCAAAATGTTGTAATGCTTTTGTTATCACTTCATTCTGTGGGTTCAATCATTTGTTATGACCAGTCGAATACCAGTACTTTTTTATAGGGATTTTTTTTTTTTTTCTTTAAGGTTTTGTAGTAATTTTCTGTGATTAAATAAGGTCCTGCTGAAAGTGAATTATTAAAAAATTTAAAATATTTTTTGAGTAGAGGGTTTCTACAAATATTTTGAAGTAAGGCCCCCAAGTTGTTAGTACTGCCATTAGTATAGAATTTTTCTTTTGAAAAATACTATGCATATCATTTACAAATCTATTGTAGTGGTACCACATAAAATAATTTGATTTACTTAATGATCTACAGTCAGTAAGTCTTTGAGTTGTACTTTAATAAACTAAAACTGTTACAAATAGAAAGAAATTAATACATGTAATTCAAACTTACTACAATATAATATGCAGGAGAAAAATATACGTAGCATTATGTCTATATTTAACAGAATCATAAAGGAATTCTACCTCAATATGGACGATGAACTTCAAGCATTTTCTGATTTTGTAAATGATGTTTTGGATTTAAAATTTTTATAAATGCATATTAAATTTATTTTATTATTATTATTATTATTTATTTATTTATTTTTTTTTATTTTTTTTTTTTTTTTTTTGTCTGGACCAAAGCAAATTGATTCAGTAACCAAGATATTGGTGTTAAATTGTTACACAAGTTTAATTTTACAAGTTAAAACTAGAACTAATAAATTGTCTTTAAATTTAGGAACTAAACTTTTAGATTTGGGATTCTTTGTATTCTGCATTGCATTATTACAATTCCATCTTATGTTTTAGGACACAAAAGTAAAATTGTTCTGAAATATTTTCCACTGAAGCCATTTTCTCTTTTAAGTGGCAACAAGTACATAAAGATCACAGCAGATTGCCCGGAACAAAAAAAAAGTTACTCCTTATTTCTAATATAAATTTATATATATATATAATATATATTTTAAAAAAAAATCGAATGATGAAAATCTTGATTGTAAAGCAAAAGAAGGGAGTGGGGGTGGAGTAAAGCAATTGCCTCTCAGAAGAAACGAAAGATCAATTATGCCCTCATGAAATTTTGAAACGTCGGTGCCCGTGTTTGTGCATGTTTACTTCATTTATATAAAATTATATAGAAAAATGTTTTGAAATGACTAAAGCACACATACTATGTTATTCCTTTTTTACCATGTTTTTATTAACTCGCTTTCTTGTTTTTTTGTTTATCCAGTACAAATTTTGCAATTGATTTTTAACTAACTTCCTGACTAGCTAGACATTTGAAATTTTTAGAATAGTTCAAAACACGATGACAATGCATTCTTTTAATAGTTTTAGCCATCTGTAAGCAGAACTGAAAATTTCTTATAATTGCTCTCTTTATTACGCATTTGATCATTTTCTTTCAAGTTGATAGGACAATTCATCAGAAAAAAATTTTAAGTGTTTATTAATACATAGAATTGTCTTTATCTGATTCAACAGAAAATTTAAAAATGTGGTATATAAAAAGTTCTTTTTATCTTGTAATTATTTCTAATAATTTTGTTTTTAATATTGAATAATAAGTAAACTTCAACAGTAATTGGACTTACAGCATACAAGTTTAAAATAACACGTCTGGGAAATTTTTATTTTACAGGGGATGTTTTTTCTGAGACATTTTGTGGACATTTTTTCCTGATGCCTATAAAATGTTATAATGAAATTTATTCTTATAGGGGTTCACACTAAGACAGGGTCATATGTGCACTTTAATGTTCATAAACAGTCTACTTGGAATTTGTTTTATTACTGCCCAATAGCTTTTTATTACTTCAATTCTAAATTTGGAAGACTTTGAAAAATGGTAATCTACAAAAAGCTCAAATAATTAATTTTTATATGGCATTATTATTATTTTTATTTATTTGTTTATTTTATATAATTCAAAAAGATGAAGTCATTAATTGAATTTAATTATCTCCTTTCCAGATTTCATATTACTGCATATTGTTATATGCAAAGAAATTGCACTCTCAGAGGAAGCACTTTAAATTATTACTAGCTTTCAAGCATGCTTTTATTCTAAATATAAATACTAGCTCTGATTATAAATTTTCTTCTAAATATAGATAGAGCATAAGTAATTGTAATTATTATTATTATTATTGCTTCTTTTTACAAAAATAACCCTTATTTTTAAGTTGTTGTTTCCTTTTTAAGATTTTGTTAAACACTATTTAGATAAGTGTGTAAGAATCCAGACTTTTAAAAAACTTATATATATATTGTGTAATTTTTATTTTCAAATTTTATAAGAAAAATCTCTATTAAAAATCTTAAGTTTTTGTTTTCTTAAATTTCACAAATAATTTTAAATTAAATTTATGTATTCTCAAATTAATCTGTCTTTATATTGAGGCTAAACGTGCATAAATTGGAGAGGGGGGGGACTATTTTATGAGCAATTAAAATTATTAAAAATGGAAAATATGAATGTAAGTTATAAGCAGGCACTTAATAACTTCTTCCATTAATTAATAATCTACAGGCGTGAAGAAATGCTTGGTTTATTTACAATTGGTGCATAATTTTTTGGACATGAAGAATGCATTTTAAGTCATCCAATTTCATTCCAAATATTCAACATAGTAAAACAGCTAAAAATCTCCTCACAAGAGCATGAGCAGTGTTCAAATTTTCAAAATTGAGTTTTTGCTGTATTACACATTTTAATCCCTTGAATCCAGATATCAGCTTTTTAGCAGTTTGTCTGCGAATTTGTGAATCTGTTATAAGTAATTCACAGCAAGTTCAAACTTGTTATCCTAAATCTGCATCACATGGTAGTAGTATTAATAAGCTTTTTAATGAGATCAAGCAAATGGTTCATGTGCAGGGACATTAAAAAAGTATTAAAATACGTTGTCTATGAATGAAATTTTTCATCAGTATTTTTACCATCTTCAGGCTGCACTAAACAAATGAACATTTATCATTATTATAAATATATATATATATGCACAAAAAGCATTTTTCACACATATTATGTTATGAAAAGCATATATTCTCAATTTCTGGGGCCACGCGGAAGAATTCAGATATATTAGAGTTATGGTCTTGGAACATTTCAAGTTTTTTTTTTTTTTTTTTTTTTTTTTTTTTGTGCGCTAAATTTAAGTTTACTGATTGGCATGTATATAATTTATACACAATATACAAATCTGCTCAAAACTATTTAAATAAATTATTTTTTATAATTTAGTAAAAATCTTAAGTTTTGAATATTTTATAAACCATAATATTATTAACCAATAGAAATAAGTCAAAAATTATACAGATGAAAGTTTAAATTTTCAATACTTTATCATTAGTTTACTATTCTATTAATCAGGAGTATAGCTAGAGACATTATCTGCAAAGGGCTGAGACCACAGACTAAGGAATCACTAAACCCAGCAAGACGGTTCTAAAAGTGAAGCCTCAACTGTAACCGAGTCGCCATATTAGTACAAGCAAAACCACAGACTAGGAATCACTGCGACAGAATATGTTTAAGTTTTCTGCGTCAAACCTTGTTCGGGTAAATCTTTTCAATAAGACAATGTTGACATATTTTTTTATTCACACATAATATGTGCATATAATTATACAGAAATCGATAATATTAGTAAACTGTTGGCTAAATCTTAAATATAAGACAGGAGTTTCAATTTTCTGCTGAAATTTAGAAATATCTTATTTTTACGGGCAAACTTTCTGCAAATAACAATTTCTTTTTTCTGCGACAGTGTTACTATGTCCCATAAATTCTGCTACAAGGTGTATATATTGAATGATTACGAATTAAAAGGAACAATGAGGGTGTAATGAGCCTTCAGTTTTTGTGTGTTTCATAGGTCTTATCAAGGTTATATTTAAAAGGAGGGGGGGAGATTTGCAAATTTTTCGAAATTTTTTGAATTATACAGTAAATAATTTACTAAATTAAAGTATTTATATTAATCTATTTGTTTAAATACCTGACCAGTGACTATGAGATTTATTTTGTATAAGCTTTATTGAGTTTGCTACTGAATAACATAATCAAGATGCATATAAAACCAATTTTTCAGATGCCTGCAATGGTAATAAGTTCTTTTACACTGTACTGTAAAAAAACTTTGAATGCTACATATTGCATTTTCAATTGTGCATTACAATAACACTTTCAAATTTCATGACAACTTTGTCTATTTATAAAAGTTAGAGCTTGGCTAGTCACATTCAAGTCAATAATCAGTAAGGTTTTTAAAATGCTGATACTAAATGATGAAGAATAAAGAATTTTCATGAAGAGTCAAAATTTATCGAATTATTCTGGAATGTCAAATTAAATGAATACAGACCTGCCAACTGCTACGAATAATTCGTAGTTGCTACGAATTTGGGCCGTAAACTACGATGCTACGAAAATTGGCTCAAAATTACGAATTTTTATCCAGCACCAAAACTGCAACATTTCTGATTACATTTTGCTTTGCGATTTTCACTCTTTCTCCATCCAAGCCACAAATGTCAATTTTCATTTTAAACTTGCTTTATTAGGTTCTAGAATGTATAAAGAGATAGAATTGTTAAATATTTCTCATTTGTGTATTTTTTTGCTTCCCTCCTCGTGCCCAAATCCACCCCCTAACGATCGGCAAACAAACGCTCCCCTTGGGATTCCTAATCTTTTTCCACCTGCAACATAAATGTCAATGTTCTTTTTAAATTTAGTTTATTAGATGCTAGAACCTATAAAGAAGTATAATTGTTCAATATTTCTCACTCTTTTTTTTACCCCCCCCCCCTCCCCTAACAATCGATGATCAAACGCCTGCAGAAGCCTTTGAATGTGTTTAATATTTATATTTTAACATTTTAAAAATAATTATCCCAATGCTGAGATTATAATTTTTTGCAATAATTATTATTGTAAATTATATACATAATTAAACACACACAAAAAAAAAATATTTATTGATTGGCTAGCATTTTTGCTGAATTTTAATAACTGGTTGAATATAGTGTAAAAAGAGGAATTTTGAATAAAATTATTTTACACTTGGCTTCATAAATACTGTTTGTTTCTTAAACAGTACAGTCTTTCCTTATACATGAACACTAATGCAAATTATTTTGATAAAAATGATAACTTTAAAAATATTTAATCTGGGGGGGGGGGGGGTAAAAAAAAACATTTAACATAATGTGGCCAGATTTCTGTGCCAAATAAAAGCCAGATGTCTGGCATCTGGCAGTGCGTATTATCTGTGGGAAATTTTTCACCGGGGCTGAATGTAATACCCCATGCATTATACGCAAAAAAAATACGGTAATATACATAAATTTATTTGTTTAGGATTCATATGTTGCATGTTAAAAATGAACCAACCAACCATCCAATCCATTTTTAAAATTGGTGTGCTACTAATTGTCATTTTCAAATGTTGGCAGTTATGTGAATAGCTTGCTGATTTTATTGTGTTTCATGTAATTTATTTAATGAAAATTTCACCGTAACATGTTGAACTTAAAAATTTTTTTTAATTTTATACAAAATGCTATAGGAGCTGAATATTTTAATATTGATGCTTCTAAGGTTCCATTAAAAAAAAAAAAAAAAAACTTTTGAATTTGAACAAGAAGAGCAAATTTCTATAGTTTGGTATTTACTGTTATTTATGCATGTAATTTTTAATGAGTTAAAGTTGACTTAATTATTATTATTATTATTTTAAATTAATATAATTACAGCACTTTGTGAAAAAAATGGTTTTCCATGGTTTTCTCCTAAATATGCATAAGTGCACGCTAGAAACCCTTAGATAGACCCTCTCTTAAAGGGACCCTCTCTAAACCTTAAACCATAGCACAGTCAGTTAGCCTTACAATGCTAACACAAACACCGGGATGCTCAAAATGTGTAAATATAGCAAAAACTGAAAATCAAAAATTTGACCCCAAAATATTTCCTCTATCATTTGTATGAGTTAGAGAAAGTAAAAATTAAATTAATTTGCATTTTTATTATATAAATTAATAATTTGAATGTATATATTAATGTTATAAATAATTTAAATTTGAAAATATATTTAATTGTTCTATTGGGAAATATTAAAAATTATTAGAAAAATGAGATGACAATACCTCCATGCTGAGGAAATTGTTCCCCAAATGTAATCAACAGCAGTTTTAGTCAAAATCTAACTAAATATCTAATTATGTTCACTGGTTTGTGAGATGCAGCATTCACAAAATTCGTCACATACAGGCAGACATTTATCTTCTAAAACTGGTCAAACCATGATCGGGATATCTCAAAACGTGTAAATCAATCGAAAACTGGCAGTCAAAAATTTTCGAACTCCAGAACAATAATTTAAATAAAAAGGAAAAAACGAAGTATAATAATAACTAAATATTAAGATAGAAAACCTAGCTTTACTTCGTTGTGCCGTTTTAGATCTTTCGAAACCGGGCACCCGGTTCGTTACTTCGTAACGAAACTCGTAACTACGAAGTAACTTTCGTTACTTCGTACTTTAGTAACGAAATTATTCATTTTAAGAGCAAAACACCGTTCCGTTACAAAACCAACGCCATTCTTTCATGCATCAATCGCACAATTTTAATTTGTAATGAATCCGAAGATCTTGAAAATGAACTAAACCTTATCAAAAACTTTACAAGAAAAGCAGGATACCCCGACAAAATTGTCAATAAATTAATTAAAAATAGATTCAAAAGCCTTGACCAAATCCCCAGTCACCAAACCCCCCCCCCCCAAAATCCCTTCCATCCCTTACGTTCGCGGAGCCGCCAATAAGATTAAAAATACAGCTAATAAATATGGTATAAATATCCCCATTAAACCAAACAAAAATATCTTTCAATTGATCCGAAGCGATAAAGACCCCATCCCCCCTTTAGAAACTGCAGGTATTTATAAAATCCCTTTTATAGACGAAGACAATAAACCCGGTTCATATATCGGTGTTACTAAGAGGAAAATTAAAACTAGGATTAACGAACATGAGAATGACATAAAAACCAGGAAATATAATACCGCTCTAGCGAAAACCTACAATAAACAGAATATTAAAATAGATTTTGACAAAACCGTTAAATTAGCCAACTATGATAGTTATAACTATGCAATGTACCGTGAATCAATTGAAATTTCAACCAATAACAACGTATGCAATGATAGCGGCGCAGTAGCCCCAAACGGAGCCTGGAGCCAACTACTGAGAAATCAACAGAAGAGCAATCAGTGTCAAGTTTTTCCACCACAGAAGTAGACGTTTCTGATGAGGACCGGGTGCCCGGTTTCGAAAGATCTAAAACGGCACAATGAAGTAAAGCTAGGTTTTCTATCTTAATATTTAGTCCAGAACAATACTTTCGTCTTATGTGTATAGAATTAATAAAGGGATAAGATAAAAAGATATCTGAATATATTTAACATGTAAATAAGCCACACACTAAAATTTCTGACCTCAACTCCTATAGATTCCCCCTGACAAATTTAGCGCTAAAAGGAAACTCGAATTTGCCCCCCGTAACTTTCTTTTTCTCTCCCCTAAAATTTGCCTCCGAAAATCATCCCCCCTCCCCTTAAAAATCTAAAATTCCAAAATCGCAGATAATGATTTCTTTCTACTGGATTCTAGTCTCCCAATCTGCAATTTCTTCACAGTGAAGTAATTTGAAGCTGAGTTATGCTAATAAAGGTGTTTTGCCTTCTGCCTCCCCCAGGAGGGGGAACTGGGGGGTATATCACAAAATCCCATTTTAGTGGGGTCAGGGTTCTAAAACCAACCTGCTTCCTAAAATTTGTGACTGCATCTCCCATAGAATCCCCGCGGCTGTGTTGAATCAGTGAGTTTACTCATATATATGTGTATAATATATATATTTATATATTTATTTTATTTTATTTATTTATTTTATTTTATTTATTTTTATTTATTTATTTTTTTTTTGCCTTTCCCCCCCCCCCCCCCCTTGGTTGGCATTTTTTTTTTTTTTTTTTTTTTTTTTTTTTAATTCTGTAATATCTGTTTTTAAAATCTTGAAGTTGGAACCTTTTAAATATTTATTTTTTTCCTTGAGAAATAAAGCAAATGTGAAAAATATGTTGTAATCCCGTTCTTGCCCCCCTCCCTGCTTCATAGGGGGGGCCGATATTTAAAAAAAAATATACCAGAAACCTTTGAGGGAATGTACTGAACAACTTTCCAAAGTTTCATGGCGATCGGATGAATGGTGTTGTAATGCATAAAGGACAGACAGACAGACATGCATTCATTTTTACATGTATAGATTACATTGTTACTGGTTTCTTGCTTGTACCAATATGGCCGCCGATCACTCTAAGCGCCTTACAGTTACTTTACTTTTCCCCATTCAAGAAAGTCGTGTGACTGGGTCTAAGTGATTCCTTAGTCTGTGGCTGAGACTAACTTCCAAGTTTGTTTCAGTTGCAAAAATGAAAATTTATTTTATTTTGAAATATCTGGGAAGGAGGGGATTGACCCCTATAGTCCCCTTCCCCTTTAGCTTACTAATAATATTTTTATATTAATGAGGAGAAATTAAATATCATGTCACTTAAATTTTAATTTTTTTCCCCCCAATAAGAAAATTAATTGTAAAATTAACTTTTAATGAAAAAATAATGATAATTTTTTCCAAAGTTTCTAATTTTACCTTTAAAAATTGTTTTTGATCACCATGAATAATGAAATGTTATTAAGCTCTGATAATGATGATAAATATACACAAATGATTTTCTACTGCCTTATGGTTTTCAGTTACAGGGATTCTCCTCCTGTTGTTGTGGCAGCCAAATTCCATGTTATTATACAAGAAAATTTATTTTAAGAATTAATCATTACATAATATATATATTTTTTTATTCTATTTTCTCATCCATAAGGTTCACAACAGTTATATTGGTTCTCATTTTCCAAAAATTTATATGTAAAATTTTTTATCTTTCATTCTGAAACTATAAAGGGTGAAAAATTATAAAACAAACATGTTTTTCACTCTTCATAGTTTTAAAATTTAAAATGTCATTCAAAAATTTTATAATCAAACTTTGTAAAACAAGAAATACTTTAATGGCTGTGAGTTCTTGTGTGAGAAAACATAATTTAAACTA
Source organism: Salticus scenicus (assembly GCA_963930645.1). Lineage (NCBI taxonomy): Eukaryota > Metazoa > Arthropoda > Arachnida > Araneae > Salticidae > Salticus > Salticus scenicus. Next base: position 185,575,102 of record OZ005655.1, on the reverse strand, counting down.
GTATGTTGTGGCCACCACATGACTTTCTTCTATCTTTTCCTATACAAATTCACTCAGTAACAATAATTAAAAAAAAAAAAAAAAAAAAAGTGGGACTTCGACAAAATTTTGGGTAAAATGTGAAAATTATTCTAAGTTTGTCAAAACACGGAAACCGTGGGACTTTGACAAAATTGGGGGGAAAATGCAAAAATTAGTTTAAGTTTGTCAGAACACGGAAACCGTGGGAGTTTGATAGAATTAAGGGGAGAGGAAAATAAAAGGGGGACTTTAACAAATTTTCACATTTTACCCAAAATTTTGTCAAAGTCCCACTTTTTTTTTCCCTCTCCCCTTAATTCTATCAAACTCCCACGGTTTCCGTGTTCTGACAAACTTAAACAAATTTTTGCATTTCCCCCCCAATTTTGTCAAAGTCCCACGGTTTCCGTGTTTTGACAAACTTAGAATAATTTTCACATTTTACCCAAAATTTTGTCAAAGTTTGTCAGAACACGGAAACCGTAGGACTTTGACAAAATTAGGGGAAAAAAGCAAAAATTAGTTTAAGTTTGTCAGAACACGGAAACAGTGGGAGTTTGATAAAATTAAGGGGAGAAAAAAAAAAAAAAAAAAAGATTTTTTTCTAAGTTTTTTTTCGTAAAAAGTAAAAAAAATCGATAACTTTGTTTTAAATTATCACAGATTTATAGTTCAACCATTCGTTTTAAAGGTACTTACGAGACCTTTCGAAAGATACCCTTCTTGAAAATTTTTGCCCTATATCACCCTGTTAAAAATTTAGAAAAAGCGGGATGGCAACGCAACCTGTAAGACGATTTTTACCAAAAGTTGATAGGCACTAATTTATGTCAAGGTGCAACTACATACCAATTTGTATGAAATTCTGTGCAGTAGTTCCAGAGATACAGTTGCCACAAAATTTTGTCACACACACACACACAGACAGACAGACATTTTCTAAAAATGGTAAAATCGTGTTCTACATCTCTCAAAACGTGTAAATCCATCAAAAACCCGAAATCGAAAATTTTTACGAATCCAATACTTTCTTCTATTGAAGATAGAAGAAAGTAAAAAATATGTTAGGTAATGAGTAATTCTCATAACAAATTCCCAATAGAATAACATAGTATTTGGCTGTTGACAACAGAGAAATTATAAAAGGTAGGAAGTAGCTTTAAAGCTGTTTTGGATAAAGTTTTTGATACTAAGAAAGAGACAAATTTAAAAATTAGAGAGTTACTTAAAAAGGGGTATTTCAAGTAACTTCTCTTCTTTCGCTTCAAATATTAGAGATATTTGTATTGTGCCTTATTTATGTAGAAATTATTTCTACATAAATACAATAAATATATTTATTGTATTGCAGTAGAACAGATGTTATTAAAAGTTTTTGAATACTTCAGTTCCTTGCCAAAAGAAATTAATTTATTATGATTTAAGGGTAAGAACTTGATTTCATTTTTCAAGTCTGAGTGCTATATAATATTTTAGTTATCTCTCTCTCTCTCTCTCTCTTTTTTTTCTTCTTCTTTTCATTATATAAATTATTTTAAGTAGATAATTTAGTACGAATTTAATGTGTTAGTTATTATAGCAACTACAGTTAATAATAATAATAATCAATCACCTGAAGATTTTTTGCAGAATATTTACTTTTATATCTGCATATACCGGAAGAAATGTGTAAACTTTTACCACTCTTGCATCTTGTGAAAAACTTTTCTTTTTGAATACCAAATGTAATATCTAAAACTATGTTTTTCACTATTTTATTTTTAACAATGTAATTTAAAAGATTAAATGATAAAAGTTCTGAGTTTATTTGTTATTAAAGAAAAAAAAAGGAGTAATCGATTTGCAAAATATATTAAGATAATGTTTTACAATTTCTCTTATTAATAAAATAAGGGTTAAGATTGTGAGGAATTCTAGTTTCTGTTAACATTTTAAAAATTTTCTTAAAGAGGACTCTCTACAAATCATTGATGCCAGTTCTTGTTATCCTATGTGGAAATTCACTAACAGAATTACTCATTTACTTTATAAATTCTGTTTTCCTATTCAAAAATCTCACGACCAATAAATTTGCTCTTGTTTGAAAAAATTTAATTTTTATATATTTTACATTTTATTTTTGAGCTGAAAATATAAAAAATAAAATAAAATAAATTTTTAAATAACAAGAACAGATTTAATGGTTGTGAAGTTTCTGAATGTGAAAATGAATTTTTAAAATATCCTTAGGTAATGAATAATTTTCTTAATACATTTTCCTTTTAGATTCCTCTGTCAGATTCCTCTGTCATAATTCCTCTGTCAGAGACAGAGAAATTGTAAGTAGAAGAGAGAAACTGTAAGAAAAATCAGTCTTGGGACTTAAAAATGAAAGGATTTGCAGAAAATTAATTTTGATTGCTTTAAAAAAATATATATATGAAGCTTTCACAAAAAACTGACAAATAATTTTTCATTAAAAAGATGCATGTTAAAATTTCGATATAATTGCATATATTTTTATGAAAAGAAAAATTATTATTGTTTCAGTTTTTAATGAATATGTTTTGTCATAAAATAAAGTTATATGAATAAAGCAGTCTCAATGCAACAAAATTTTTAATTATTCAATGTGATTATGATTTCAGACAAATATAATTCTTTTGTTTCTCTCTCCTATTAAGTCTAAATAATTTTAATATCCTAGTCCAAAATATTTTTTGAAACTCAATTTATATGGGTTTTTTTTTTTAGAACAGAATGGCCCGAAGGTGCTCGCCAGCTGTTAAAATTATTTGAATGGGATAAATATTTCACATATAAAGAAATTTATCCGGGAAGAAAAACAACTCATTTTCAAAGGTAAAAGAAATTCAGACTTTAATTCACTTTTTATTGTTGCTGTTGTTTGGCCATAATTATGATAAAGACTGCATACTTAATATCTTTATTTATTTATTTTATTTATTTATTTATTTATTGAAATTATATTACTTAAAAAAAAAAGAAAAAGTGAAAAAAGAAAGAAAATTATAAAAGATGAATTTTATAAAAATAAATAGTATATTAGTATTTTACATAATTTGGAGTGGAGGGCTGATTTTTATACCAACTATGTAAAAAATACCAGAGCTGAGAATCGAACCCAGGCCTTCCGCTTAACGTGCGGATGCTCTACCACTGAGCTACCCTGGGTGATAACCAGCTAGGCATTTCTCTCATAATATTCATTGCCAAGGTAAGGTCACCTAGTCTGCAAACGCAGCTGTATCAAAGTGTCAAGTGACAATATCAAGTTAAGCGGAAGGCCCGGGTTCGATTCTCGGCTCTGGTATTTTTCACATAGTTGGTATAAAAACCAGCCTTCCAATATTGTCACTTGATACAGCTGTGTTTGCAGACTCAGTGGTAGAGCATCTTGCGCGTTAAGCGGAAGGCCCAGGTTTGATTCTCGGCTCTGGTATTTTTCACATAGTTGGTATAAAAATCAGCCTTCCACTTCAAATTATCTAAAATAAATTAAGGTTGATGATTAAAGAATTTCTAAATTAGCATATTAGTAGTTTGAAATGTGATATTTTTCAGAACATTGAGACAAATGTTGTGGCGCTTGGCATTGTTTACATAGCCAAGTAGTTTCACTTCAGATGTGGTGTTTGAAGTGTACTTGGCATCTTTCTGCAGAATGCTTATTTTCTGTTAGTAGAATATGTTCTAAAAAATGTCCCCTGTATTTAGTTTGCAATCCAACTAGTGTGTCTTTGTGTGAAGTATGTCTGAGAATATTATAATTTGGCAGTGATATTTGTTTTAATATTTCTTCCACAGTATCCAAGCAAAAGCTACCAATAGCCTTCTTTGCTGTAACATTTGCTTTCGAATGTAGAGCAAAGAAATTATACATAGCAAAGTCGGCATATAAAGAAATATTATTCTCTAACTCTTCACACATTTTTCACATAAAAGTAGAAACAATTGATCTGTTTTATCAATGCCTCGTATACCTTGATTGTATTCTGTTGCACATAATAGCTTTATGACACTTTCCTTTCACACCTGCTTTTTATTTTTTTATTTTCTTTTCCGAGTCCATCAGGTGAGAATTTGAGTGCTTCATGCTTAGCAACTATATACACTTTTTTTTCAGAGGCAGTATCAACTATGGCCGGAGAAGATTTTAACTTCTCCTCTTTGTTTTCTTTTTTTTTTTATTTAAATGGTGCAAGTTCTATGGACATATTCTTACAATTTTTACACACAGTCTTGACAATGTTGGTATATTTTTCTAATAAATTGATAAATAATTATGGAGACAAATTATCAATACATAGTATAACCCTTTTCTAGAATAGGCTGTGTCAATACCATCATGAGACTTTCAGATTCATCATTGATCGTTTCACTAAAAACACATAAAAGCATGAGATTATTATCTAGTCTTCGCAAAACAAAAGCACTTAAACTGAAAATTATGAATTGTTTTATATTCGGAGCATGTTTGTTTTCCTTCCAAATCCATTCTGATAATGTGTCCCCTAAAATTTCACTTGAAGATTCACTGTCATCTATTACAAAACATCTTATGTGTTTGAATTTTTGATTTTATATAACTTTTATCACTCTTTTAATAATTACACTATCTGTATTAATGTCACTTTTCCTTGAAAATGCACTATTTATTTATATTTACTATTATCAGCGTTGTCATCACTACTTTCATACAAAAGTCTAATTATTTCAGTCATTATTATATATTTCCCACCATTACTAAAATAACACAAAATATTTTCGATTTATGTATTTATAATATATTTCATTGGACTAACTCAGCCCATAACCCTTCCACATCATATGACAGCAATACTCATTAATAATCACTTTTATTTTCTTTAGTGCATCAGTCCTCAACATCCTCCCAATTGGCATCTAATTAAGAAAATTTACTTGATTCAATATTCTTTTTTTCACCTAAACATTCTTGTTTTATGATCAGCTCTAAAATATACGAAAATGCGAATAATTTTTTTTATATTTAATGATTTTATTGGGGTGTCAGTTCCAGGACTTTTCCTGATTTATCTTCCTGCACCGTCAGCTCTTCTTCCTAGTTTTGTAATTCTCACTGGTCTTGTACCTTTTCGCTATAAACAAAACAAATTTGTGTTAGTTATAATTTGTTAATGTTAAGAAGCTCTTCAAATCACATAACGTCTCAGGTCATCATTGTATATTTTTGCATGACAAATGCATGATGTGTGAGAGATGTCATTTGATACCAATAGGTTAATAGAATTCGTCAAGTGTTGTCTACTTTGAAAATATAATTTTTAATAGTGTTTATAAAAAAAAGTTTTACTATAATCTAATGTTAATATGTTAGAATGAGCTTTGTTTTTTCTTTTTTTATGAATTTTCTTGTTTGTTTTGGATTTAACTGAAAATGTTATTCTTTTTATCTAATTACATGATGTTGTTTTATTTGTCATTTCTATTTCTATCTGAACTTTGTGTGAGCATTTACACAAAGTATTTCTTAAATATTCAAGATATATATATATATATAATCATTTTTAAAATTGAACATTTGTAATAATAAATAAATTTTAGATGCAAAAATTGAATTTTATAAATATAAATTTACTCTAAATTGCCATTTGTACTAAAAGACTAATTTTCTAAAAAAGTTTCTCAAAAATTACTAAGCTGCTTATATTGAGAAATTTTGCTTTTTATTTCCTGAAACTTACGTAACATTTTAAAATTCATAATTTTAATTACATATAGTTATTTTTAAATGTTATTTAATATTAACATTTGGATGTGAGATTATATATATATTAATAAAATTTTAAATGTGTATATATATATGTTTTTTTTCTTTTCACTGGATAATTACATACCTATTTCACATTACCATCATAACACAATGAACAATTTCTTTAAGGTAATAAAAACTTTTGCAATTGAATATTTTTATATAACATCACTTCTGTTTTGTTACTTTGATATACATGTACTTTGATTATTTAAAAAGAAAAAAAAAATCATTCTTAACCCTCTGTCAAAATTAATAGGCCTGTCAAGCATAACTCAAATTTTCTATTTCAAATTAGTTAAATTAGTTTTATTCTTTCATATTTTATAAATTTAATAAATTAGTTTTTGTTTGTTCTTTCATATTTTGTAAATTTAATTTTTTCAAACAAAGTGAAACTGTACTGCTATATGAAATGACAATTTTGTTTGTTAAAAACTGCTTTAAAATGCTTTTTCCTTGCAAAGACTTGAAGTTCTTTTTAAGGTGGACATTTTTAGGCACATTTTATCTGACAAAAAGTTAAGAAAGTTTTTTTTTCTCCACAAACTTTACATTTGTCATTCTGAAAATGATTGATAATTGATCTTTTATATCTAAATTTATTTTAATATTATCAATATGACGTCTAGCCTATATATATATAATAAAGATGATCTATTAAGCATATATATATATATTTAGTAAAAGTGACTGTAAAAATATTATTTATTCTTACTTATGTTATTATTAAATCTTTAACTTCTTGACAAATGGAATGAGAATATTTTTACTTTATTGTAGAATGCATGAAGCATCAGGCATAGATTATAAAGATATGATGTTTTTTGATGATGAAATGAGAAATATATCTGATTTAAAAGCAATTGGTAAGTTATGATTCTTATTATATAACAGAAGATTTTTTTTTTTAATCTCAATGTTAATAACTTAACTATATAAAATTACATATTAGCATTAGTGTCTGAGCCAATGATCAGTTTTGTTTTAATGACAAATTTCAGCTATGAATTTGGGCTTTCAATATACACTTAAATTTATATTCTTTATGACAGATTATTTCAGTAAATAAATCTTTAAGGCTCTTCACTTCCTCTTACAATTTCCCCCATCTCGAGTCACTAAATCCTATGTAACTCTATGGCAAAATTTGTTTATAGAATTACTCATTACCTAATTGGTATTTTTAGATTCCATTTTCACATTCATAAAATTCACAAATGAGTACCCGTTTTCCAAAAATTGATTTTTTTTTTTTTTTTTTTTTTTAATATTTCATTTTACAGCTAAAAAATGAGAAAAGTGCATTTAGTGAAAATTCACATTTTTAAACTCAAAATTCAAATTAAAAAAATTTTTTTAATAAATTTTTGGAAAACGATTGCTAATTTAACTAATGAAAATGGAATTTGAATGTAACAATTAGATAATGTATAATTCTATAAACAAATTTTGCCACAGAATAACATGGCCTTTGGATGACCTTGACTATCCGTGATGTAATACCCCTTAAAATATTGATTAAAATTGCATTCTAAATTGTTTGTAAAAAATATCTGGAAAAAATTTATTTATCTTTCGTATTTTACCATTTTCTGAAAAATACATCGGTTTTCATTCAGCATAATGCTATTTTGTCAGCCATTCCTTCATGATTTTCCTTGAGACTTTAATTCTGCACTCCCACCAGATGTATACCTATTCTCCGTTTGAAAATAGCATCCTTTTCAAAAAATCCTCAAAAAATAAATAAAATAAGTTCTAAATAGAATTAAAATAAATAGTAATTAAGTAATAATAAAACAAGTTTAATAAAATAAAAGTTTTATCACATAACATCAATTAAATTCACCTTAACCCCCTTCACACAGTAAACTTTTCATGGGACATCCATCTCATCATCAACATGTTATCATATCAGCTACATATGCACTGGGAATATGAAACAAAAAATATTTTTAATAAATAAATGGAAATTTCTATATTTGAAAATTACTGCTTATTTCAGCTATTTTTATTGTGTAATTTTAACATATTTAAAAACTACTTATGAAGATTATATGATACAAGAAAAAAAAATATAACGTGAGAATAAATTGTTGAAAAATAAGGGTACTATAGAGTTACTTCACTCAGAACTACTATAATTTTCATAGTTTTTAAATTATAAAAAGTTATAAAACAAATAATTGAAAAAATAAATTATAACTAACTTCATAAATTACTATTTTATTCTGTATTTCATATTGAGACGTTGAATTTTAACAAATATGCCATTAGCTATTGTTATATCCACATATTTTTCCTGGATTCAGTGTGTAGCATACAATTAAACATTAAATCTCAGTGGTTTTTTTTTTTTTTTTTTTTTTTTTTTTTGTATGTGTGTGTATTTTAAGCATTTTCTAAGATAATGTGAGTTATTATTAAACTCTTATGGGAAATATCCTAATTCCCATATCATGTAAATTGCCACAAATAAGCCACTTACTGCTGTAAATAATTATTTTAGATTTTATGAATAAAAGAGATGGGTTTGTGATAAAAAAAATAATGGAAGGAAGAAAAGTTTTATGTCTAATAGAAAATGGGCACTTTAAAGTGCCTAGTAGAGCATAAAGCAATAAATCCAACACTCCTACTCTCAAACTTTTCCCCAGACAATAAGAAGGGATACAAAGAAGCTGTGACCACCCCCAAGACTACATATAGATGTTTCCCAGAAAAAGAAAGGGAATGATGGGTTAAGACCACCCTGTGGGGAAGGAGTATCAATGCATAAATTGTAAGAAAAGAGAAGGAAATTTTTAATAAGAACCTTCACTATTGGTGAAGCCAGTCACCAACAGAGATACAAAAAAAAAAAAAAAAAAAAAAGGTACAGCATCCTAAGCAAAAGCAGTTTTGATGTAATTTTTAGAAAAGAAAAAAAATATGTTTATAAAGTGTTGGTGAAAATGAGTGGTAAAAAAACAAAAAAAACTAACATTAGAAGATCCCTTTGAAAACCTAGAAGGGCAGAATAAACAGAAGAAGATGAAAAAAAGTGAAGTTTGAGGAGAAAATGACTTTTTAATAATTTGAACAATATACAAATTTTTATCAATGCCATTTGAACAATTACTCGCCTTTAATTATCTTGATGGAAAGACTTTATTAAGTATAATACTTGAAATTTTTCATCTGTTTATAAGTGACAATCTTCATAAAAATGCATTATCCATTGAAACAAATACAGAAAAAATTTCATTAAATGCATATTAGATAATTATTCTTCCTTTATGAATTATATTGATGGAAAGACTTTATTAAATATAATACTTGAAATTTTTCGTCTGTTTATGAATGATAGTCTTCATGTGTTGATGGAAAGACTCTGTTAAATACAATACTTTGAATTTTATTCGTCTGTCTAGGAGTGATAATTTTTCAGAAAGTGCCTCATCCATTACAGTAATCATGAAAAAGTGACTGTTCAATTTTATTTTGTGGCAAACTAAAGATTTAATTTGATAAAATATAATGCATTAATAATTTATATATGTAATGATAATTACTGGTAAAGAGATGACAGTCGTTGCACACAAGGAATACTAAGAATTCTTTCACAAAACAGCTTTATTTCTTCACCATTGCAAAATCGGGACAGGGAGTCTAGCTGGCGCTTGCCGATCTTCAGGTAGCTTAGTGGCTCTGGTCTGCAGAATCTGTTCGGAAGCCTGTAGAACCTGTGTAATTTCAGAGAAGAACACGATGTGAAATGTTTAACAATGGAAATTCGTGGCAAAAGTTCTCCATTTGTTTAATGTTTGGCGTTTTATATGTGATTTCTGAGCTGCTAATTGGTTACTTAGGTCATCTGGGGCTCTGAAAGAACTTCTGGGATCAATTAATATGCATGATGGATGCAGTGCGAATTGCAAATTGCATTAGCGTGAGCAAATTTTGACTTATTTATTATATCGTTCATTTTCTGATTTCTGAGTGATAAAGTCTTCTGCCAGAAAGCAATCTTTAAAGGAGCAATTACAATTTTTTTGTGATTTATAATTTAGACTAGCGATTTTCACACTTTTAAATTGGTTTTTTTAATAATTTAAATTTATTTATTTTTATCCCTCTCATATATATCCCAGATGATTATCTTATTAATTGATAAATTAGTAATATGAATTATAATAAATACTAGATATGTTTCTAGAACTCATTGTTTTTTTTTTTTTTTTTGTTTTTTTTTTAATCTATGTGGCAGTTAATTAATGTTTTGTCTAGGTTGGAGGATAAGTTTCGAAAATAAAAAATATATATAAAATAAAAATAATATTGATATCTAAACCAGAAAAAATAGATATAAAAGTTTATCTAAAAATATTAGAATTATTTCATAAATTTCATCATTTGAACAGCGCAATGTCTAAAAAGGGGATCATGTGGTTGAATTATTAAAAAAAATTGTAATGTTTTAATTAATCACCACAACTCCAAATAAAATGCTTTGTTATCAATTTGATTCAGAATGTTATGCAAATAAATCAGGATTGGCTGGTTTCTGACACATGACAGTTTTTTACCCTTTAAACCGCAGTTTACACTGTCATGTCAAAAACATCAAATTTTACATTTCTTGATATACTTTAAACAATGAAAAAGTCATATTTAGAAAAATAAAAAAATTATAGTCTTAAGGGCTACACAGTACCTTAAAAAAGACAAAAAAATATATATATATATATTTTTTTTTTTAGTTGCATTTTTCAATGGTTCTTATGGTTGTGAATCTTGACTCCAAATTGTAGATCTGAAAATCCAAATAGTTTTAAAGATATTTGAACTTTTCTGAGTGTTGTCAGTCTCAAAATGTGACAGCTGAGAGGGCATGGTTAGTTTTATTTTGATACAAATATTCTTATAATTAATCCTTATACTTTAACATCTCAACACTTGGTCAATTTCACTGATTATAGGAGAAGTTATTTTCGAAATAAAATAAAATCAGCAAAATATAAAGTGGTGCAGCAAAAAATCAAACTTCCAAAATTCTGTGGACGTAAATCGAAAAAAAAAAAAAATGGATGGTGTTATGTACAAAGCTGATTATTTTTAATTTGTATTACTTATTATCATTATTTTGTATAAATGTATTGTCTTTACAAATTTTATGAAAATATTAGCTAATTTGCCAATCTTGGTACCATTGTTATTGAAACATATTTTGAATTAAAAAAAATATATTCTATTATATTGAGTTAAAATTATGCTTTAGTACATCTTATTAGTGGGGAATAACGTATTAAAAAATTAGAGCTCTACAAACATTTTTAGTTTTTATTTTTGTTCATGTTAGTGTTTGCTAGAAGGCTTTTTTTCTGTTGCAGATAGAGTCTTGAAATTTTTTGTAGATACTTTTATATATATGTTCTATAATAATTAGTATGGATTTAGGGCTGAGGTTTATAGTTTTTTTTTTTTTTTTTTTTTTTTTTTTTTATGTCAAAGTTAATATTTCCAAACTTTTCGTTTTTTTTTTTTTTTTTTCAGGTTTCGCTACAATTTTTTTTTTTTTTAATAAAAGTTACATCTTTAATTCCATACTAACTTTTGTTCCCAATAATCTATTGAATATAAATCACTTAAAATAACTAAAAAATATTTAAAATTAAAAATGTTATAAAAATTTTTGAAAACTTAAAAAGAATTTTAAAAAATTTAAATTAAAAAAAAAAAAAATAGTGCTTGCTAAATTTTTTTTTTTTTTTTTTTTTTCCCAGAATCGGTTTAATTTTATAATCTCGAACAAAGTCATTAATTATTTTTAATGTAACTGTCTCTAAAAGATGTTTTTGAAAAAGGGTACTGTGTAGCCTTAAAAAAAGTGCTTAGTTTCTATGTCGTCCATAGTTACAAATAATTTTTAGAAATGTATTATGTGTTTCTTATGAATGCCAATGATTTCTGTTTTAAATACAAAAAACTGATATTTATTACTTTTATAAAATACAAAAATTTGAATATAGAAATTTGTATATTCTAAGGTGAACTACTTACTTATTGCACTTTAAGTTATCAAAAATTTTACAAAGTCTTACTTTCAAAAAGGAAGCTTTATTAAATATATTGATTTGTGTCTTTTCATTTTGGGTTGAAACCAATAATGTATTTTAATGTTGCATGATTAAAATTTTTTAAGGTATTGCATGATTTGAACTAAAATTTTAATATGAATTACATGATGCAATTTTAAATTATTTTTAATTATGGGATACAATAAAGTACTTTTTTTTTTTTTTTTTCACATTTTAAAAATGCTCCCAGCTGTTTTTTAATTTTATACCACGATTTTATATTGTTAAAATTTAACAATATATCCTGAAATATCTGGATATTACTTTGTGGATTTGTTGATAAGTTTAATAAAAAAAAAAAAAAAAAAAAAGTTTAAAATTTTTATTAAAATTTCAGCATTCAACATAATTTTAAAAATTAATCTATCATTGAAGTCACTTAGTAATAACCTAATATGTTTAGTATATATTTTTAAATCATAATGATGTTAAACTGAGGTGGAAAAATTAATAATAATTAACAGAAAACATTTAAAATTTAAAAAATAAAAATAAAAATTGTAATTGGGTCATAAAGTATGAAATTGGAAGTTTGAAATTGAAAGTTTGCTTTATTTTTTTCAAACAAAATAACATCATGATTACTCAAAGTATGCTCCTACTGCATCAACACACTTTTGTCATTTTAATGGTAAATGATTTATGCCTTTAGCATAAAAGCCTGGAGAGCAAGAGTCAATGAATTCACAGAGAGCATTTTGTACAGTATGTTGAGATGTGAATGTTTTCCCTATAAGAAGTTATCCAAATTTCTAACCAAGTAGTAGTCTGTAGGTGTAAAGTCTGATGAATACAGAGGATGATCAAAAGTTTCCAAATCCAGCTGCAATATTTTTAATTTTTTTATGATTGCAGTGTGTGGATGGGCGTTGTTATGTAAGAGAATTGACCAGTCTCTATTCGCTAATCTTGGTTGTTTTTCTGCAGGATTTTTCATCATCTGGTCCAACTGGTTACACTAGACCTCTGCCATGATGGATTCTCCAGGTTTGATGAAGCTATAATGAATCACTTCTTGACTGATCCACCAAACAGACACCATAAATTTCTTTCTATGGATGTTTGGTTTAGAACTCTGTTTCAGTGCCTCATCTTTATCCAGCCAATGTGCTGAACGCTCACGGTTGTCGTATAGCATCCATTTTTCGTCACACAATTCAGAAAAGGTTCACCTTTGTTGTGTGAAAGTAAAGAAATGCAAGCATCGAAACACTTTTTCATATGTTGTGCATTCAATTCTTGTGGAACCCATCTATCGAGTTTTTTTACTTTGTTGATTTGACGTGAATGATCCAGTATAGTTGGGATAGAAACACCAAAATGTGCTGCTAATTCACGTGTGCTTTGAGACGTGTCACTTTCCAAAACAGCTTTCAATTCATCGTTATTCACTTTAGTTTTAGTCTACCACGAGGCTCATTTTCAAGGTTGAAGTCACCAGAACGGAATTTGGCAAACCAAAATGACACTGTGCTATGGTTAGTTGAACCTTCACCAAACACAGTATAAACTTTACGAGCTGTCTCCGAAGCACTGATTCCACAGCGAAACTCATTAAAAAATAATGTGAATTTAAGACTTATCCGTGGTTCCACAAAATCTTTTCTACAAAATGTTATTTAAACAATAATTCCGAATTTAAATGTGTGTTTGAAAGAACAATGATGCAGCTTAACAGTGGAAAAAAAAGAAACAAAATATCATTGTAAATGTCAGAGATACTTAAAGTCAAACTTATGCTTAATAAAACTTCCAACTTCATACTTTATGACCCAATAATTTAGTTAATTTTAAAGAATTTTTAATATACTTAATTGTGTTACTATAATTTGGCAGATATATATGCATATTTTCATAGCTCTAAGACAATTTACGAAAGATTTAAAATGTTCACTCTTCCTTTAAGACGATGCATTAATAAGTTGCCTAACATGTTTTTTTCTTTTTTTGAAAGAAAAAAAAAATTTAAAAGTGTTATATATAATCAACGTTAATTTATATACATAGTACATTGCAACTTAAAAATATGCATAAAACTGTTTTAGATTATAGTTTTCATTTTTCACGTATGGTTTTCAACAGTTTTTGATAGCTTAAACCAGTTTTTGACAGTTTAATCCAGTTTTTGACACCTGTCACATGAAAAAGCCAATCTTTAATAAATCATTTTAGCAAATATCAATATGATTGAACTTTTTGTGTGTGTCAATGTGTGTGTGTGATTTTTTTTTTTTTTTTCTTTTCATTTAATGGAGAAGGGCACATATTACATAAGATTATCATTTTCAAGTTATATTATTGTAGTCAGCAGGGTTTAACCTGGCAAAAAAATTACTTTAGCATTTTAGCGAAAATAGGCAAGCACTGTTTTAGCTTTTTCGAAAGTTAATTAATTCTTTGGATACCATTGATTTCTTTTACTTAGCTTTCTTATCCTCAGTTTTGTTTTCTATTCCTTTTGTTCACTGATGATTTTAAGCAAGCATCCATATTTGTGACTTTAAAAATATGAATCAGGGAAACTCTGTTTTGATTTTATCAATAGAAAAAGAGGTACTCATATCATATGTGTAAAATGAAAAAGCAATTTAAAAATCAAGTAAAGTGTAGTGGTAGATAATCGTGAAATACTAGTGCTAAGAATGCTTCTATGAAGCAAATTCTGAATTCTGACATACTTTTAAATATTTTTGCATTTAAATTCAATCATTGAAAATTAAAAATAAATCCAAATTACTATATAAATAATCATTCCCAAAAATTTCAGTCCTTTCGTTGTTTTTGCCTACGAATATTACAAAAAAAAAAAAAAAAAAAAAAAAAAAACATATCTGAGTTATTATATAGAGATATTTTATACAGTTATCCAGTTTTAGCTTTTTAGCGAAATTCTGACCGACTTGTTTTAGCAAAATATGATACCTTTTAGCAAAATGCTAAAAAAACTAATGGCAGTTTAAACCCTGGTAGTCAGTATCAAAAATTTATTTGAATTTTAATAATATAATTCGAGCTGTTTCCTTTAAAATCGAAATTCATTATACATTGAAGTTTTTATATTTTCTCCATAGAGGTTCCGCTGAATATTTGTGAAAATGAGTCTCGGGGACCCACTCTGTTAAAGGGTTCATTTTGAAAATTATGGTCCTCTAAAAAAGAAGCTTCTGTTTTGAGAATGTTAAAGCATTTGGAAATTATTTATAACATCAGTAAATATCTGTGACTGAATAATATAAGTTAATGTAAACAAATATAAAACAGCAAATAGATAAATATTAAAGTAATAAATTTTAATTTTCTAACAAAAAGATGTAAATACTTAAGCATGTCGTTGTAAATGATTGATAAAATACTACATCGTTTCATTGTTAATTAACGAAATTGATAATCAAATGTAGCCCATGATTTTAAAGAAAAACTAAATGGGGAAACAGCACATCCTACGGAATGTGTTATATTTTGAGTCTTTTTTCATTTATTGCATATATATTGTACTTAAAAATGCACAAAGCCCATTATATTGTATTCAGTTATTTGATGCATTCTATTGAAAAAAAATATATAAATTTAAAACTTAAATTATACAACCTTTTAATTTCTTCATGTTTCTTCGGACTAGTTTCGCTTGGGGCGCCCCAGCTTGGTCTCCGATGGTACGGTGCTTGAAGTTGTTCGAAACTGCTGTTTCACGCCTCCTTCCTCTCTTTTAAAAACTCGGCGCCATTGCTGGTTGAGTTGAGCCCCATCGTTTCCATACTAATAAAATAACCACCCAAGTTTACAGAAAACCTAATAGCAGCAATGAAATAATCCATAAAAACAGTAAAACACCCTTTAAATATAAAATTAATGCTATTCAAGCCCATATCAACCGTGCTATTACAATTTGTAAAGACCCTAAAATCCTTAAAAACGAAATAAAAAATATTAAACAATTCACCCAAAAAGCAGGTTATTCAAATAAATTAATAGACAACTTATACAAAAAACGATTAAAAAGTTTAAATCAAATTAATAATTTCCAAAAGCCACAACTCAAATACACCACTTCAATTCCTTATGATCGCGGAGTTTCAAATAAAATTTAAAAAGTTGCAAAAAAACACAATATAAACGTACCAATCAAGCCAAACCCCAATATATTTCAGCTAATTAGAAGTGATAAAGATAAAATTGACCCTTTAGAAACCGCAGGAATTTATAAAATACCATATACTAATAGTCAAGGTAAGGAAATGTGTTACATAGGAAAAACAAAAATAAAAATAAAAACGCATATTAAGGTACGTAGCCACGATATAACCACCGGAAAAATAACTACTGTACTGAAACAGGTAAACAAAAACGATGAGATTAACATTAAATTTGAACAGGTAAAAAAGTTGGCCAATTATCATAACCATGGTTATGCTGCTATCAGAGAATCCGTAGAAATTTTATCGAGTTTTAACAATTGCAATGGCAACGATGGGGCTCAACTCAACCAGCAATGGCGCCGAGTTTTTAAAAGAGAGGAAGGAGGCGTGAAACAGCAATTTCGAACAACTTCAAGCACCGTACCATCGGAGACCAAGCTGGGGTGCCCCAAGCGAAACTAGTCCGAAGAAACATGAAGAAATTAAAAGGTTGTATAATTTAAGTTTTAAATTTGATGTTAACTTCATGGATTAGATAAAGTAAAAAAAATATATTTATGTATTATATATAACAGTAACATTTTATAGAAGCATTATACACTATAATCTATTCACCATTTTTTAAAATCCTATAAAAAAAATTGTATATGGGGAAAATAGCTTTTATCTCTAGTATAAAATAGTATTATATGAATACATCTTAATAAAATATAGCATTCTGGCCTTCAGTCAACGAATACAGGATTTGAGTCTTGGTTAAAGCATGGATGTTCATTGTATTTTATAATCTACTTTAAACAGCAGAGTCTGGTCTAATTAACTCTAGTGTTTATGGTTTTAAGTTAAGATTTGTTGTGTTAGTTTATTGATTTGTTTGTTTTGCAGGTTGTTAATTAATAAATCTGGTTTCTTTAAATTTGTGTATTTCATTCCCTGATGAAATTTTTTTTCATTTTTCTGAACTTCTCAAATAAATTTTTAATCTTATTGGTCATTGGTGTTTCAGTGATCTTGTATCTGTTGCTTGGCTTCTACTATGCTTAATAGATCGTCATTATTATTTGATTTAGAACAACTTGTAAATACCCATGAACATTCATTTTAAACTGTATTACTATTAACATTTTTCATATTTCACACAAACACTCAGATTGCTCTAATTCTGAAGAGCTTAACAATGAAAACCGGAACAAGTATATAGGGATACAATATGCAATACAATGATCTTCATTTAGTTAACATATTAGCCAATTGTAATATTATAAGTCTGCTTGCCCCTGCCTAGCACTCAATTTTAATACGTGTATTTCTAAATTTATTTCTGCCTGTTTAAATTACTAAACATTGGTTTAAAGTGATAGTTAAAACAAATAGCTTCATCTTTTATATCATGAAATTTATATGTTTTGAAGTCCAAACATCTCCAAGAAATTAAAAATGACATAGTAATCCTTTATTTCAAATTTTATAACCACATGACTGAATTCTACATATTTAATTTACTATTATTATTTTCCCCTGTCATATTAAAATTTCATGTAGAGTTTATTCTAGAAATAGAAATTGTTTTATTTATTGAGAATGAATGAACAAATCTTCAAAACCACACAAACCACAAATAATATTTTATTTTCATTATCGTAATACATTGTTGTGATTGTGGTGAAAGTTTTTTCATTAAATTATCCTTTTTCATTATTTTGTTCAGTTGAAATGCATGTGTGGTAACCATTGATAAAATTGTATTTATTTTTTATTTCAATACATTGTTTTAGATATGACATTATTTTCAGCATTAGTTTCAGAAAACTTGAGGTTTTATTATTAAAAAGATTTTATAAATTCTACTTGTAATATTAAATTTTTATTATAATTAATACAGTCAAAGCTTGTTAACGTGAATTACTTTTAGCATGAACTGTTTCCACAGTCTCCATCAAAACGAAGATTAGTTACTGATAACATGAACTACTGATGACATGAACAGATTTTTTATCCCCTTTGAAATTCATGTTAACGATGTTAGATTGTATAACTATTAGTGTTACAAAGTACTACTGTTTTTTCTTTTTTCTTTCTTTCTTTCTTTCTTTCATTAAATGTTTACAAAACCCTGTATATTTACATTTTTAAATTATATAACATTAAATTTCAGTTTAATTTAAAAAAAAAAAAAAAAAATGTTCTTTTTAAATGTACAAAAGGTTTAAAAGATTGTCAGCCACATTTGAAAGGAAAGAACACAAAATTAATATTTTGATTAATATAAACCTTTTTTTTTCTTCTGAAATATTAATTCTGTACTAAGTATAAAGGATTTAAATCCAAAAATGTCGATTTTCAGTTAAGTACATAGTCAGACTCAGAAAAAAATTCTCTGTCGATTGGTATAAAGGATTTAAATCCATGTCATTTAGTCTTTGAGAAAATCCACTGGTAAAAGTCAGAAATTTAGCATTAATCTTTATATAAAATATTTAATTCAATTTTTCCCCTTTATTAAATGAAGGTTGACAATGACTGAATGGTTTAAAGGGTATAAATCAACATAATCCCTTTTTCCTAATCGATTTTTCTGATTAGTTTTTAGTTAGTTTAACTTTATTTTTCGTCTCCTGAAAAATCAAGAATATGGACTTAAATCCATACTTGCCAACTTTTCCGGTTTTCCCGGAAGACTTCCGGTTTTTTAACGTATTTTCCGATCTTCCGGACAGATGATGAAATCTTCCGTTTTTGAAAAAGTCGCGGATACCGTTCGTTTTAAAAAGAAAACCCAACTGTTCTACGAAAATTCCTGATTCCCAATCTTTCTTCATCCATAACATAAATGTCAATATTCATTTCAAACTTGCTTTATGAGATTCTAGAACATGTAAAGAAATAGAATTGTTAAATATTTCTTGCTGATGTAATTATTTTTTGCCCTCCCCCTCCCCTTTCATTTATGTCCAACTAGTGATCAGCGATCAAATGTTCTGCAGAAATCTTTTGTTTCCTAATCTTTATCCATCTGCAACATAAATGATAATATTAATTTTAAACCTCTTTCATTATATTCTGGAAGTATAAATGAAAGAGTTTAATATTTCTTACTCTGTAATTATTTTTGTATCCCCCCCCCTTCCCCTGATTGTGATCAATGATCAATTCTAGAAACAATAAAGCAATGGAAGTGCTTAATATTTCTCACATATGTAATTATTTTTAGATCTTTATTGCTGAATTTAATGAATCTGTTTATTTTTCCTCAATTAAATTAAATATTTGTATGTCATATTTATACCAAATGTGTAAACATGGGGAAAAAATGAAGAATATTTTTTTCCAAATAAATTTAAGAAAATTAATACTCAGTTGGTTTTATGCACGTTTGAAACTGATAATTAGCTACTGCTACTTTTTTTTTTATATGTATGATTAATGTACATACACAAAAATCATATTCTATTTGTTTAAAAAATTAGTTATACTTTAACTTAACTAAGTTTTTTGTCTATTGTTAAGTAAATTTCTTACAGATTCTGTGTTGTAGATATTTATATGTTGAAGAGGAATAACTTCATTTGAAACTTTAATATATTTAGTATAATCAATCTATAGTAAAACATTTTTATAGATTGCTTCTAAATATTAAAATTGTAAAACTGTATTGTTTATTACGTCAATTAAAAAAAAAAAAAAAAAAAAAAAAAAAATCTTCCCTTTTTTTATGAAATCTTCTGGTTTTTCAACATAAATCTTCCCTTTTTTTATTAAAATTGGTTGGCAAGTATGTAAATCCTTTTTACTTATCAGTACAGAATTGATAGTTATTGTTTAATATCACATTTTGAGATGTTTTTGCATATTGTCTATGATTTATCAATGCAATTTTCTAATGTTATTTTATTTATGTATTTTATTGTTTTCTTTTTGTTTCAGGAGTTACAAGCATTTTAGTTCCTGATGGTGTGAACAAAAAAATTTTAAGAGACTCTTTAAACTCCTTTAAACAAAAGTAGTTCTTCAATGTATTTTATTGTTGTAATTAATGTATTTAATTGTTGTAATTTATAACTTCTTTTAAACAATTATTTATTCTCATTCTAGTTTTGATCATATCTGTTGCAGATTTTAAATAATTGTATGCTGAAATTTTATGAATGGTGTAGCATATAATGTATATATTATATTTAATTTAAAAAAAAAAAAAAAAAAAAAAAAATTCTTATTATCAAATTTTTTTTAATAAAATTTTCACTTTTACTTAAATATGCATATTCTATTATACTATTTAAATAATTTACTTATATAGCTGCAATTCTCTATTTATTGCAAAACAAAAAATTAATATAAATTTTCTTGAAAGGGCTAGAGAAGCATGTGTCCTGCCCTGATAAACATATAGATTTTTTAATGTGTTGTGTATCACCAGAAATATAGATTTTACATTAAAAAATTAATTTTTGAAAATAAGAAATGTGTTTGGAGTGCAAATTTAGAAATAAAAGAAAGCACAAGAACTATGGTTGGAAATACTTTTTTTTTTTAACCCTTTTGCGACAGAAGATGCAAATGCACGCTCAAATCCTATGGACATACAATGCCATTTTGTGCCAAAAATTACATTTTTTAAAATGTTCCTAGACCTTATGACACAAATGTGTGATGCCCAGGGGTGAATGAGAAAATGCTTTGGCTTGCCAGTGTGCCAGCCGGGAAATGAGTGTGTTTCTTGCTGGCACGTATGCATGACAGTCACAACAAAAGGGTTAAATTTAACATAATTTATTTCTATCTCACTAAGAAAAAAAGGGGGAGAGAGAGAATAATTTAAAGATATTATTTTATGAGGCCACAAAATAAATTAAAAAAATATTACTTAATATATTTTATAGAATATATAATGTCATGGGAAATGTGAGTTCTTGAACATGGATGATAACATCTGACCTAAGCCACCAGCTATATGTGGCTCAAGATGGATCCAGCTTACGAAAATGATGCGTTTTAACATCTTTATCTTCTAGGCAGTTGGTGGTGAGCTCATTCAAAAAAAAAAAAAAAAAAAACAGCTATATGGAAACATCATATGCTAGAGGACAAGCAGCCTTGATCCAGCTAATTCCATTAGACATTCAGGAGAATGGCTGGTTGATCATTTCTTTCATACTGAAATCATCACTGCTGGAATGAGGCTCTATGCTATTTCTCAGTAAAAATCCCACCATTCACCCTAAACCATGGTCTGACTTTTTGAGTGCACAGGCCCAATGTACCTTGTCCAATCAGCAGTCAGAATCCATTTTTCAGAGCATGTGTAAGCAGGGAAGGGGGCTAGGAAATAAAAATTCAGAGGAAGTTGTGACAAGGGAAAAACAATTTAACAATTCCTTTACATAATAAATTAAATTAGAAAAATGATTATTGGCAATGTTTAAAAGAAAGGAAGGATTAATAAGAGAGAAAGATTTAATATAAAATTAATTATTTACTTGCAATAAAAAACAAAAAGCATCGTTGATTTTACTAAACTTAATTATTAAATATAAAATACATAAATATCTTTAAAAATGTCCTTTTTAACAAGAAAAAATAACACAACACATAAAATTTGAAGAGTTTATAATTATTCATCCTTTTCTTCCATTCTCATCTGATGGCAAACTGATTACGAGGGTTGCTATTTATATTTCTGGCCTTGGCAACAGTAAGTGTTGCTAGGCGACCGCAGACGATTTTAATCGAAAGTTTGATATTTTTAAACGTAAATTCAGCAGACGATTTACCATTATAGCTTTATTTGTGTTGTTGACAGTAAATTGAAAAGTTCTTCTCTTTCAAAAAATGGAATTGAATCGTGAAAATTTTCGTGCGATTATTTTTCATAACTTTCGACGTGGATTGTCAAGACAAGAGTGCTTCGATGAACTTAATTCTTTATACAGCGATAAAGCGCCATCCTACAGCACTGTAAAAAATTGGTATAACGAATTTAATCGTGGTCGATGTTCGATCCAGGACGAATCCCGTGCAGGTCGTCCAAAATCCGTTGTTGTGCCAGAAAAGATCGATGCTGTGCGTGAACTGAGAAAGCAAGATCGTCATGTGACATACCGTGAGATTGAGGCGTCTTTGGACATTAGTATGACTAGCATCAATAAAATATTGCATGAACATTTGAGCGTAAAAAAAAATTGTTCGCGTTGGATCCCGCATAATCTGACAAACGCTCAAAAAAAGGTTCGTGTCGATTGGTGCAAGGAAATGTTGGAAAAATACGTTCAAGGTACATCAAAGGCTGTGTATAACATCTACACAGGTGACGAATCATGGATCTATGCATATGAGCCGGAAACAAAATAGCAATCAACTGTATGGGTCTTCCAAGGCGAGGCAAAACCAACAAAAGTTGTTCGAGGAAGCAGCACATCGAAACAAATGATTGCCTGTTTCTTCGGCATTAACGGTCATGTGGCAACAGTGGCGTTAGAGCAACGCAAGACGGTCAATTCTGAATGGTACGCGACCATTTGTTTGCCAGAAGTCATCGGAGAAATTCGAAAAAAGCAGAAGAACAGGCGAATCATTCTTCATCATGACAATGCGAGCTCTCACACATCGACTAAAACAAATGCATTTCTGACTGAGCGAAAGATCGAACTGATGGATCATCCGCCGTACAGCCCTGATTTGGCTCCCAATGACTTCTTCTTATTCCCACACATCAAAAATAAATTACGTGGACAACGATTTTCGACCCCCGAAGAAGCGGTTGATGCATTCAAAACGCATGTTTTGGAGTTACCTCAATCGGACTGTAAAAAGTGCTTTGAAAATTGGTTCAAACGCATGCAAAAGTGTATTGATCATCATGGAGAATATTTTGAAAAACAATAAATCCAATTTCGATCCTACATATTTGTTTTTTCATTATTAGGCCAGAAATATAAATAGCAACCCTCGTAGTACTGTACCTTTCTAGTACCATGTGCTGGATTTGAGTCTTGTTTTAGGTATGAATGTTTGTTGTGGTTCAGAATCCATTTTAAGCAGTAAGTCACAGTCTAATTAACCTTAATGTGCAAAAAATGACCATAGAGTCACAAAATCTTTTTTTTTTTTTTTTTTTTTTTTTTAACATTACAATATTAAATGAAACATTACCTGAGAAAAATAAAGTAAATATTACATCTTATGAGGTAGAACAAATAGAATAAAATTGAAATCTGAAACCCTGCAGCTCATATTGCATTTTAAATATTTTGGTGTAGCACTCACGTTACTTTCTCTTACCTTTCATTACTATAGACATTATTACAGTTTAAAGTAGTAGATAAGAGATCCAGTGGCATACCGACAGGGTCAGGCCACCTTGGGTCTCTAGCCTTGAAGGGTACTCTGAAAAAACTTGTTTTTAAGTATATAAATCTGGTGAAGTTGTGCAATTATTTTGATCTGAAATATTCACTGCAATTCCACTTTAAGCCGTAGATTCTGATATATATAAAGCTTTTATGCACAAAAACTGATCATAGAGCAACAACCTAAAAACTAAAAGAACCCATTTATGCAAGGCGTCACTAAAGCAGGACAAGCAGGGCCAATGTCCCTGGCATGCACATTGGATTGGGACTCCAAATCAATTTTAAAACTGATTTCAATGCCTGTTTATGGTAAAGTTTAAGTGAAGAAGTATAATGGGGATTCCTGATAGGGGTGAGAGGCCTCAAAAAGGGGGCCCCCGAATCTCGAGTGTTGTAGGTATACCATTGAAAAGTTCCTGTATTTGAACATCTACAAAGTACCTTAAATAACAGTCAAAAACTGTTTTAGATCAGCTTTTCTTTAAATACATTTCTGTGTGAGGAGTCTACTGACCCCCCTCCCTGCCTGTTTGAAGTTTGAATACTGTAACTATATTCAAAAACATTTAACCCTTTTTTAAATTTAAAACATTTCACATTATTTAGAAAATTGCTGCTGACATTACTCTTTCACACTCATTTGACTAATTTTGAGTTGTAGTGAATTTTATATTATATGTAAATTCTATATTTATTAAACAATGTACTTATATTTAACACAGAAGAGAAAAATATATCATGACACAATTTAAAATGTGCCTTAACATTGTATTCTATGTGGAACATATCAAAACATGTATCAATTTCATCATATTTCATGTGGTCACCAAATTCATACACTTAAAACTTAAGTCTGTTCAGAGGACCCCTCAAGGCTAGAGGCCCGGGGTGGCCCGTCCTTGTTGGTACGCCACTTGATCTCTTATCTTCTACTTTAAACTGTAATAATGTCTATATTCAGGGGACTTGAAAATGTATAAATATAGCAAAAACTCAATTTTGAAAATTTGACCTAAAAAAAAATTTTTTTTTTACCATGAAAACTACCATCTATATTCTACATGAGTAAGAGAAAATAAAAATAAAGAGACATTTTGAAATACAATTTTTCAGAAAAACAAAAACATATCTTGCCATCTTGCCTGTCATTGCCCCCAGGCCTAGGACCCTAGTACAGTCAATTGGTCAACCTAACACACACATATTCCCTGCCATTCGATTCAGGGACCATGCAGCACTTTGTGTCAATAGACATTCCTATCAATTCTATACTCAAACAATGCTATCTAGTAAATTTTTAAAAAAAGAAAAAGTAAAATGCAAAATTACTGCCCGCTTTCCCCAGATATATATGAAATATAATTAAAAGCTATATTGCCGGGAGGCAATAGAAATAGCTACCAATCAGGAGGCATGTAACGAAAGCGGCGCTGTGGCACCTGACAGAGTGTGGCAACACCTTATGGCCGAGACTACACAAGACCAGTACTCAAGATCACCACAACAGAAGTTGTCGTCTTGAGAGTTGCGCACCCAGCTGAAAATGTTAACGACAGCACGAAGTAAAGTTAAGGTTTATTTTAATTTATTTATTTAAAAAATCTATCAATCGTGGGTTTTTTATTTTCATATGATTTCAGCATTTTTAGAGTCATGATCAACCGTGGTTCAAGTGAATTGATTTTAAACCATGAAAAGAAGATTTTGAATGATCTACAAGTAGATGGAATAAATAGTTATGAAGTGTCATCAAATAGTTTGATAACAAAATATTACAGAATCTGTAATGGTTAAAAATTTTTAACTGGTATAAAGAAGGTTCAAATTAAATAGAATTATTAATTTAAGTTTAGTTTAAGGTGGAATTTTTAAAGTAAATTAAGATTTAAGAATATAGAAATTTGAAAAGTAC
This sequence comes from Salticus scenicus, assembly GCA_963930645.1. Lineage (NCBI taxonomy): Eukaryota > Metazoa > Arthropoda > Arachnida > Araneae > Salticidae > Salticus > Salticus scenicus. Next base: position 185,549,768 of record OZ005655.1, on the reverse strand, counting down.
ATCAATGTTGCATTCTAAACTTCAAACGAAATTAAAGCTTTGGCAATTTCATATTGAAATCTCATTTCATAATATAATAGCATTCCCTTTAAAAAGACAAATAGAACTGCATTATTTTGCAAAAGAATCTACAGAATAAAGTTATAAAGAAAAAATATTAATAGAAGATTATACGTTTCAAATTATTTGTGATGGTTTAGAATATTGTTCTCAAAAGCCAATTTAGTATTTTAATTACATCAGTAATAATAAAACATTTTAAAAAGACATATATTTGTTTACAAAGTAAATTTATTTGAAAATGACTGAAATTAAAGTACAATATATCTTTTTTCTTATTAAATTGCATTCATATCTTCTTTTATTTATCATACAGTAAAAGACCTCTATAACACAAACCAAAAAACACAAGGATATAGAATTTTGCACCCAAATGTATCTGAAAAAGATCAAAACAAAGTAGGATATTTTTAAATTACATACCTTGCAATAGATGTTGAGTGGATCATAACTTTCTTTTATAAACATAGTTCATATGTGCCTATACCAAATCATTCATTATATTACTCATTTTCAAAAGGGAAAAGAAAAGAATTGTAATGACAGCAATTTTTAGCACGCTTTTATTAGCTTCACCTATATGTATGTTTGTAACCGCTCTGGGAGCAAACAAAAAATCTATATTGTAAAAAAAGACTTTCCCTACATGAATGCTGTGGCTGTGAGGTAAAGTTCTGAGCTACGAACCTAAAGGTCTAACGTTTGAGCCCAGTCAGGGGAGATTTTTTTTTTAAATGGTTTTTGTTTAATTCTAAATTATTTATTTCTCATTCCTTCATTATGTTATTTATTCAGTTAATATTACGTAATTTCTAGACTTTTTAACATGTTTTTATTCATTTGACATGATGTAACTATTAATGTATGTAACGGAATCTTGGAAATCAATTTCCGGTTACTTCTGGTCATCCGATTGACCTGAAATTTTGCACACGACTTCATTATCGATGACAATACTATATACAAGTGTTTTCAGGCACCTATCCCTTCAGGGGCAAAGTATTAAGTAAAAATCCCATTTTTTTAACTTTAAAATTATTGTAAGGGGATAAACAAATTGATGCCAAAAATAAGTAAGTGAATATATTGTAAAGGCAGAGACTCCGACTCCAATATATCATTGAAAGAGACATTTCAGTACAAAAAAGCAGACAGTCTGGGGCCTAACGGCTCGCAGCGGAACATCTCTCCTTTGTAGAAAGGTATGTCCGTTTCCCTTTGATGAACGTGGGAAGCCGCGTGCCTTGAGAACTTTTCCTTCGAGAAGAATTCAACGCGTCAGAACTGATGATGGAATTTCGAGCGAATCAGGGCCTGCATCTGAGATTTTGTTTTCAGAAAAACACGCCCAATACGAACTGTAATTTTTACGATGAGAGACTGAAAACGGGAGTTCACGTCGGAGTTTTGGAAAGGCAGGAATCCCAGAGCAGGTCGGGCTAGACCTCGGGAAAGGAACTGTTATTTTCTGGAAAAGACTGCAGAAGCGGTCACGGACTGATGAAAATCACTGTGGACTCTATCTGAAATTCCTTCCAGCCTTATACTGTAGAACCCACTATCTTATTGAAAACCATTTCATATCGAGGAAATACAGCAAAATATGTATATATTGTAAATTTCTAAAAATTAATCTAGTTAAATTAAAATTTGGAAAAAATATTAATTTCTTGTTCTGATTAGTCAAGTAAATAATTCTCTTCCACTCTACAAGATACTACAATATTTATTTCTTATTATATCAAATAAATAAATAAAAACATGCAAACCTTTTTTTAGCACGCTTTTATTTTAATTAAAGATTTAAGTATATGTAAATATTATGGTGTGTCACTCACACGATTTTCTCTTACCCTGCATTTTAATACTAAGATAAATATTTTGTGCTTGTTCACATTTCTATAAAAGCGTGTTCTTTAATTTTTTAAAAGTATCATTTTTTTTCATTAAAAAGCTCTGAATTAAGGAGATAAACAAAAACAAATATATCACACTTAGTTCTCTACAGTGTAACAGATTTTTACAGGGTTTTTCTAAATTGTAAATTCATTGTTTATGTCTGAGAAATTGTGCATTATAAAAATCTGTATGAATTTTCTTGTTAAATATTTAATTATATATTTCTATAAAATCGACAATTTTCAGTTCGAAAATTGCAAGCTCTCAAATTATTAAATATCAATATATGGCTGTCCCTGAATTATATTAGATGTAACTTTTTTAATTATAATTTCTAAAAAATAATAATTTTATTAATTGCCTACTTTAGAGTTGCACTATTTATTAATGTTTTAAGAAGTTCTCCTTGTTATAAATTTTGAATTAGTTTTAAATTAATAATTATTTTATTTTTTAGAGATTTTTTTTTTAATTAAAGAATTAATTATAATCTCTAAAATAAAATAATCTCTACATTTTCTACCAAATTTAGAGAATTTTATACTCTGAACTCATTAATCCTTAATTAAAACCAATTTTTAACTGAAGATTAAATTAATTTTTATTTTTTGTCAAATCTGTTAAAAATTCACAGCCTCTGACATGAATTCGATTATTGACATCTCACAATTTTTAAATTACTAATGCAAAGTAGCTCTGAAAAAATCTCATTTTAATTCATTTTAATAAATCTCTTAAAGCGGAATTTAGAGATTTTTGGACTATGAACTCATTATTTATATATATATTTTAATTTTTATTTCTTGGCAAAATCAGTTGAAAATTCGTGAATAATAGTAATAATAAAAACAGCTTTTTGTATTTATATCCAAAAATTACATGATATATGATATAACATGAGTTGTGAGTTGAAATTTGTAAGACTGATAGCTCATAAATTTTATCAGAGCAAATTAACCTTTATAAAAAAAAAAAAAAGCATTGAAATTGGCCTATTTGTGTGTGACTTACAATAACACAGACAGACATGCACAGAGATAGACAAAGACATCAGTCTTACAATACCCTTTACTTTCAGTTGGGGGTTAAAAATAAGAATAAAAGAAAGAAATATCTCAACTACTTAGGCCAGCTGAGAAACACACAGGTTAAATATCCCGAGTAATCTTACTTAATAATACACAAATAATATTATTGCTAAATATTTTTTTTTTCAAATATGATTTTTTTTTTCCTTTTAATCCTTCTCTTTTTGTACATTCAACATCTGTACATGTTTTCAGAAAACAATAGTGTATAAAAGTTGACAGCTATGTGTAAACCTATTTTTTTTTTTTTTTTTTTTTTTTTTTTTTTTTTAAACACTTTTAAAAACTTACATTGAATGCTGAATAAGAAATTTGTAAAGAACATCATAAACAGGAAAAAATATGTAACAACTGTTTTGGTTTGAAATAATTAAGTACAACCCTTCTTCAGACAAGAAAAGATTAGACAGAACTGCAGAATTGTTGCTTTTCCTACTTCATTCATGTTTATTTTTGTTGCCTGATGTAAAGTTATGTTTAATTATTTCACCCCAGGGGGTCAGGGCATTATCTGCAAGAGTCTAAAATGGCTTGTGGGTGAGACCAACTTGTTACTTTGTTATGTACCAAATTTCAGTTGACTAAAAGTACATGCCTTTGTAAACTTTATTATAGAGCAAAAACATATGTTTAACTGTTTACATAATTTGGATGCAATGTCATAAAATATTAATTTACTTCCTCCCCATTCCTATTGAAGCATGTGATTAAAGGATTACTTGTATAGAATATGTTTGGATTTTTACTTGCATACTATTTGTGAATTATGAGGTAGATTACCTTGAAAATAAAGTGCTTAAAAAATAAGCTGCTGCAAAGATAACACTCTAGAACAGAGGTGGCCGGCCCATGGGTTATATGTGGCCTGCCATGTAGTTTCTTGCAGCTCGTGATGAACGAGACTTACTTTATTTAAAGTTTGACAATTTTGTATTACATATTCATTCTTTTTATTATAGTTACTAGCAGGCCTTACCCACTTTGCTGGTCACTATATTTAAATGAATTTTAAAAAAAGAATCAATATTTTTTATATCGCTTTACAAATTAAAACTAAATAAAAAATACATTGAAATTGCTTAAAAACTTTGCTTTGGGTGCTCGCTGCCTTCAGCAGAGACTTCCTCACCGTAACGTCTCAGTACTGGATAATTTAATTTAATTTATAGAGATGTCATGTCAATAATATAGGAAAAACTACATTAGTCATTTTCTTTCTAATAATAAACAGAATGGAAAATGCATAATATTTTACAAGGAGACTTTTTGTATAGTTAGACCAATTTTAAAAAAATACTTTTCTGTTTTTTCCCTCTTGCATTAACAAAAATAATTAAAATAAAATTTAGAAAATTCATGCTAAAGCAATGAAACAGCTTGAACCTCTTGTCGGAATTTGAAATTTAGCATTGAAGTAGCTCGGATGTTTACTTATGTAATTGCAATACCCATTTTAACTCATCGCCGAAATGACAACTAAAATATCAAAACAATCAAACGGATCCTATGGAATAACATACAGTTACTGCATGCCTTTATATGAAAGAATACATGAAAATAAGTCCTGTCGAACTAAATTAAATTCTGTTTACAAAGAATGTAAGCAGATTTCTTTTTCTTGTATAAAAAGGGGGAATTTTTTTTAGTGTGTATTTTGCTAATACTTTTATTGGTTCCACCTTTTCGTTAATATTTAAGAATCCTCCATATTCTGTTTATATTTTTAATGTTTTTTAGGTATAAAATAGTACTTGTTGAAATAAATTTTCTATTTCTAAAACTGCATTTTATTTCCATAAAATTATGTACTCAGCTAAAAGACAGATCATTTATGTGACTATTATTTCTGTTTTAATATTTTTTCTGCAATATTTTATAATTTATTTGTATTTTTGATGCGCTACTTGGCTTAAAATGGCTATTGCTAAATTAAAGTTTGGTGTACTTCAGTGTCAAAAATTTAAAAATTGTCTAGGAGGATCTATAAATAAAACTGATAAAATAAATTTGTGATCCATAGCACTTAAAGTAGTAAAGAAATGTTATGTAGTCGAATGTGACACCATGAGCAATTTTCTTTGAGCAACTTGACAGTAAAAATATTTAAAAAATGTTGGTTTTAAAAATAAAAAAATAATCCTTTTAGAACAAGATATATTAGCATCACAAACTACATTAGCACTTTATCAATATGTATAAAATTTTTAAAGTTATATTGATGTCAATTTTTGTGAGATGCCTAATTTAACATTTTGTAATTTTATATTGTTGACATTCAATTAAAATATATTTATTTTTATGTCGAAAGAAAATGGAACTTGTAAATTTTTTGGCAACAATTGAATTATAGTTAACATTTAAATGACTAATTTTAAAGCTATTAGGAGGTTATTATTTTAATATTTTAATTAATTAAAAGAAAGCTAATCAAAAATTCAGAAATCGTGCTTCGAGGTGCACAAGGACCCCTCAGGGGGCATTTTCGTGTGGAATCACGTGACTGTTCGAGCTATCGTCTTTGTGCTATGCTATCCATAGACATGCATGCAGACATTCCCTTTTATTATATAAATATTAATGTATAGTCATAAATTTTTCACAATTTTGTTGTTAATTTATGAATGAAAATTAATATAATATTAATATTATTTTATTATTTAAATTAATGTATTCTGCTCCAAATCTTTACGCTGTCCTTCCCCGGAAAAAAGTGCATACATACATGGTTCATACACTCACAAATATATGTACACATACACATATATACATATGATGCGGCCCACCAAGTGTTTTGGGTTGAACAGGCCTGCTCTAGAACATACAAATTACATCAAAATTTGAACATTATATTGCCAGATGATGCATTACATTTCTGTTATCCCATCAGTATGAAGACACTGCATAAAATACATGCAGCAGAGCAGGGTTGCCATACTACCTGGAGAACCTGGAAAAGTCAGGGAATTCGAAAATTCACCATAAAAATCAGGGAGAAGTCAGGGAATTTCATACGATGATTGCTAAAGAAAAAACAATTTTTCCGCCAATGTAGGGTCATTTCTCTTTTTTTTTATTAGGTTTCGTCATTTTTTTAAACATCCCCGGCCTTCCTTTCCACTCATGAAAGAAATTTCTTATCTCGCTTATAAGTGATAGATGCTGCCACTGCATATAACTTTTGTCATACTTTTTTGTGTGTGTGTGTGTTTTGAAGTAGTACCATAATTATTTTACCTTCAAATTTAGCCAATGCTTAATATATGGTTAGACTGGAATTTTCTTAGAAAACACCTGGAAAACCTAGGGAATTTCATTCTATTGTTTAAATGCAACCTTGCTGCAGTCATATCAAGGCCTGATTACTGGAATGGTTTGGAATGTGCAGGCTTTTTCCCCCCCCTAAAATTTAAGTGTGTTCCAAAATGACTGAAAAACAAGTTTCTTACTCTATGTTTACTTATTTATTCATTTTTGAGAAAATTTGCCTAAAAAAAGGACAAATTACACACTGCATTGGGAAAGTTCTATTATTTAACCATAAGAATCAGAATGTTTCTTAGAAATAAGCTGTTAACTTACCATATACTATCTTTATGATGTGGCTAGAAATAGCTGAGATATTTAAATGCAAAATTAAATCAGGGCCACCTGTTTTTGGAGTTTATATTTGTATAAAAACAATAAATTTGTACTTTGTGTTGTGCTTGATCCATGACCATATATAGCTATAATATTTTCATATAACACTTATAACAGCATAAAAAGGAGAAAACTATAATCTGTAAATTTGTTGTTACATATCAGGGAATTACAGTTATAGCATTGATAGGGATGTTAGAAAACCTTTCTTATAAATTGAAACAGGAGCCCTAAAATGATACTGAACTTCCTGTATCTTCAAAAGTTAATTGACCATTATGTGACATCATTATTATTAAAAGGCTGTTGCTTCAAGCTAACATAATATAGCATGTAGCTTTATTAATCTTGTAGTTTAGAGTAGAGGTTTGCACAGGCTGGGTTCAGGCCGAATTTTTCAATTTGCTTTTGGGCCGGGCTAGGCTCGGGCTTGAAATTTTTTTGCAGGCTCGGGCTAAATTTTTTTATGCACACTCAGGCTCGGCCAGGCCTGAATAAAATTTTTCCTGAATCTTTTTCTAGTTTCCTCGTTAATAAATAAAAAAGGAAAATAATAAAATATTTCTTCTGTCATTTATTTTATATAATTTTACAGGCTGGTATGTCACATAAAATATTATTTTGTTAAAAAATGTCTGTAACTTCAATTTAATTGTCTATCAGTCTGTCTGTTAGCAATCTGATTTTCCGTAAATATTTTTAGCATGTCTTGAAATTAATATATTTTATTTAAAGTAATATTAGATTGTTTCCTATTCAAAATAGTATGCATGTCACTACTAGTTTGCGCACCTGTACAAACAAAAGAAATTAGATACGTTATTGTGTTTAAGGCTTTGTTTCCTATGGTCTATAGAGTTCAGGTGGTATGAAGGCTATAAAAATCTTTCCACTGTAACTTTTTCTCTAAGGCTCCTTTATCGTTTCTCCGGTGCACTGGATGAAAGTAGCATCATTTTTAGCATGTGCAAAAGCAACTTTTCTATTAAATATGGTTGGATTAGAATTAAAGTTTTGTTTATCAGATCACATGAAAGATTCGGATTCATTACGGTATATAAGAGGAAATGGTTGAAAGTGCATTTTTAGTAGTATTAACCATTTTAAATACCTTCCTATATTGTTTGATGAATGCTAATATTTTTGATTTGACTTTCTGTCTGTCTTTGTGCCTTGTCTGTAATAATGAATATCTGTTTATATATATATATATATATATATATATATATAATAAAGATGATCTATTAAGCATAGTAGAAGCCAAGCAACAGATACAAGATCACTGAAACACCAATGACCAATAAGACAAAAAAAAAAAAAAAAAAAATCACCAGTGGACGAAATATACCAATGCAAAGAAACCAGATTCACCAATTAACAGCCTGCAAAACAAACGAATCAATAAAGTAAAACAACAAATCTTAACTTAAAACCATAAACTTATCAAAATTAATGAAAAAACAACTCAAGAAACACAAGATAGGAAGAAGGAGGCAGGCGGCAAGACTTGTGACTTGCTGTTGGGGTTACACTAGTTTTATGCCGGCAACACTCCCCCAGCCTGCCACAACCAGAACAGGAACCATATGGATTTAAAAATGCAAATTTCAAAGCAGATGAACAACAATGAAACCACAAAGCCACAATGAAATTCACCGATTTATCACATTGTGTTTAACAGTATAATTAGAACATTAAATATAGTTGACAACTCAAAAAGGAAAAAACTGAAATTTTAATGGAAAATGAAAGTATGCATAGTAATACAAAGCAAATGCAACAAACCTTCTACTTTTTTTTTTTTTTTTTTTTAATTTAATTTCACAAACCCACCCAACCATCCAGCCTTACAACACCACCCCACCTCCGTAATCAAACATCTGCCCACCCAACCGCCACCTTTTTTATTGTCTTTTATTATTTTATAATTTTTTTTGTTGATATACACAAGAGTGTACACAGCTTTTTTTTTTTTTTTTTTTTTTTTTTTTGTACTGACAGAGACATGGTTAAGGATATAAAATAGAAAATACAAAGTTTTTAGGAAAACCCATTATAGCAGTGGCTGTGATCAGTTTATTAATATTCTTGTTTTTAAACTTTGCAGAGCATAAATTCTTAATTCGAAATAAATGGTTAATGATGATGTTTCTAAATACCGAAAGATGCAGACATGAATTAAAATGTGTAAATAAGTTTACATTAAAACAAAAATCTTGCCGTTTGTCATAGATATCTGTGTAAAGTTTATTACCATCGATGATTATTTTGAGATCTAAAAAGTTAATAGATTGATTAGTCAGAGTATTTTGAGTTAGCTTTAAATTAGGTGGATAATTGAAGGAAAAACCATTTTGTGAGTTCTTGTTGAGATAAAATACAATAATATCATCAATGTAACGATAAAATCGAACATCATCATTGCAAATTTGCTTTTCATAATAATAAAGATAGAGATCTGCCAAAATACTGGAGCTACAACCTCCTTGTGGAATGCCTAATTGTTGCAAATAGATATCGTTGTTGTGCAAGATATAATTATTATGGATAACAAAGTTAAGAAGTGTTTTAAATTTTTCTTCTTTAAAATTGTAAGGAAGATTAATTTGAGCTTTATATTCTTGAAAAAGACTGTAAATGATATTACTAAGATCTGATAACTCAATATTATTGAAAAGATCTTGAAAGTCAAAAGTCATAATATTGTCTATTGAATCGAGCGATTTGATGTATTGAATTAATTGAAAGCTATTTTTAAGACAGTGTAAATTATCAACTTTGCAAGTACATTTGTAAATTTGCTTTAGAATATCCAGTAGAGCTTTATTAGCATTGTTGTTATAAGTGTTACACCCAACAGTGACAGTGCGAAATTTAATTGGAGATTTGTGAAACTTAGGGATGAGAACTATATAAGGATAATTAAAGTTATTGAAGGGAAGTTGAAGTAGTTTATAGTAATTATGTATTTTTCGGTTATTAATAATAAGGTTATTATTAGTTAAACTGAAGATGTTACTATTATTGATTGAAGAGTTTAAAATAGAGAGATAGTAGGATTTACAAATAATGGCATAATTATTAGGTGATTTGTCAACATAAGTGATCACAAAGTCATCCTGTAGTGATTTGATTGAGTTAAGAAGTACAGATTTTTTAAATAACACCAGATTTGAAGAATTGATAAATAATGCATTTTTGATTTTTTGTAACACTAAAACTTTCCATTGAGTGAAGTAGGCAATAGGTTTATTATGAGTAATAGATATTTTATAAATAAATAAATCTAGGTCATAAGAAAACTGTTGTAAGATTTGTGGAATGCTAGTTTTAACTGGAAGTCTAAATTTGGTGCCAAATTTCATGAATTTTTTTAATTGATAATTGTCAATAATATTGAGATTACCTGTGATAATGTGTCCATGGTCTCTGTCAATAAATTTTGAGAAAGAAGGATCATTGCATTTACAGGTTACAGTGTTAGTAAAAGAGGTAGACTTAGATACAGAATTATAATTGAATATCTTTCTTCCAAGAGGAAGAGGATATTTGAAGGTACGAGATAGATTTAAATCTTTAATCGGAAACATACATTCTTTGTCATTAATGATAGACGTAATGTTAATACTGTTCAATATTTGATTTGTAAAATTCACAATTAATTGAGTATTTGTTTTAAATTTGTTGGGCTTTTTATTAATTTTTAAATTAAATTGTTTGATTTTGTACATTATAATATCATAAAAAATGTCTGAAAAATGTTTATTATAGAATTGGCTTTGAAAGACATTCAGAAAGTTTACTAAGTATTTCTTTTTAATTGCAAAAATAAATTTTCAAATAATGAACCAGTTATAGTTAGATAAGTAATTAGTCTGTAGATCTGAAATGAGTTTAATAATGGCACTTTTAGAAAAGATTAAATCTGTTTTTTTACTACCTCGTTTAGTTCTAGAAGTTTTATTGTTAATTTTGTGATTGAGTTGTGCATAAATAGTCGAATAATCATGTAGAGGGTTGATGTTAGAATATGCTTTAATAGTTTTACTAAAGTATTCGGAATTTAGGCCATATGGATAAATTGTATTATAATATTGCATAAATTTTGATTCAAGAAATAGACGCTCACTTTTATTTTTCTGAATTTTTACAATCTCTATGGTACATGAATTAAAATTATGTGATTTAAAGTGTTGTAATTCTATAGTTGATTTAGAAGATGCAGCTGAAAGGTTTTTAGAATCTGATCGATGCTGATTAATGCGTAAATGTAGAGGAGTTGAAGTTTCACCAATATAACTAAGTTTACAATGACCACAACTGATATTATAAATAACATTGTATGCCTGACAAAATGGAACCAAAGATTGATTATTATTCAATTGTGTGTGAGAGGCCATAGGGCAAGTTTTACATCTATTATAACCGCATGTTCTAAATTGAAGTAAAGGAGGAGGAGATGATAGGTAACTGGATGTCGATCCAAGGATATCCCTATAAATATCCTTGTACCGGGCACAATACTGCTGTGAAGCAAAGTATTTCTTGCCAGGATCTAAAAATTTACTAAACCGAGTCATAGAGAAAAAATGTTTTTGTATATTAAAAATCACAAGCCAAGTAAGTATTTACATTAGTTTTATCGAAAGTGGGCTATACCAAATTCAATTACTTAATTAAATTGATTCTTGATTAATAAGTATCTGGATTAATGAAAAGTGAAGAGAGAACTAAAAAAAAAAAATAATAATAATAATAATAATAATAATAATAATTAAATATGTACATATTTACACTAAACCTCCTTTGACCTAATCTATTGATTTGGTTCCAATTACAAATTAAATTCCGCCCATTTTTGATTTCGTTCAAATAACAAATTAAATTCCGCCCATTTTTTGAAAGTAAAGTAAGAAACTAACCATCATAAATCACAAAATGTCAGGCACAAAATGCTAAATAATAATTAGAATTAAATATTCGACTAGACATACACAACATATATATATTTTTTTTTTTTTTTTTTTTTTTAAGATATTTATCTAATTAAAGAATAAATTATTAAAGTAAGTTGCCAACTATACAGTTAGTTATAAAGGATCCAGGGCCAGTGACATAATACTGTCGCAAAACTTCACAACACTACAAGAATCATAATATAATATAAATTTTAAATCAATAAATAACATATTGAAAAAATTAGAGAAATTACAGAAATAATACAAATTGTAAGAGCGCAAATGCAGCTTTATACAAAGTGTATAATACAAAAAATAGTGTTAATGCCAATTTAAGACAAATCTAAATATATGAAATTCATATATTAGATAATTTAAATGACATAAAGCAATAAGTTTTATTAAACACAAAATACATTCAAAATTTATGCGCAATTGCAGCAGGTTTAATTTTAAATGTAAATATAATAAAGATGATCTATTAAGCATAGTAGAAGCCAAGCAACAGATACAAGATCACTGAAACACCAATGACCAATAAGACAAAAAAAAAAAAAAAAAGTCACCAGTGGACGAAATATACCAATGCAAAGAAACCAGATTCACCAATTAACAGCCTGCAAAACAAACGAATCAATAAAGTAAAACAACAAATCTTAACTTAAAACCATAAACTTATCAAAATTAATGAAAAAACAACTCAAGAAACACAAGATAGGAAGAAGGAGGCAGGCGGCAAGACTTGTGACTTGCCTGTGGGGTTACACTAGTTTTATGCCGGCAACACTCCCCCAGCCTGCCACAACCAGAACAGGAACCATATGGATTTAAAAATGCAAATTTCAAAGCAGATGAACAACAATGAAACCACAAAGCCACAATGAAATTCACCGATTTATCACATTGTGTTTAACAGTATAATTAGAACATTAAATATAGTTGACAACTCAAAAAGGAAAAAACTGAAATTTTAATGGAAAATGAAAGTATGCATAGTAATACAAAGCAAATGCAACAAACCTTCTACTTTTTTTTTTTTTTTAATTTAATTTCACAAACCCACCCAACCATCCAGCCTTACAACACCACCCCACCTCCGTAATCAAACATCTGCCCACCCAACCGCCACCTTTTTTATTGTCTTTTATTATTTTATAATTTTTTTTGTTGATATACACAAGAGTGTACACAGCTTTTTTTTTTTTTGTACTGACAGAGACATGGTTAAGGATATAAAATAGAAAATACAAAGTTTTTAGGAAAACCCATTATAGCAGTGGCTGTGATCAGTTTATTAATATTCTTGTTTTTAAACTTTGCAGAGCATAAATTCTTAATTCGAAATAAATGGTTAATGATGATGTTTCTAAATACCGAAAGATGCAGACATGAATTAAAATGTGTAAATAAGTTTACATTAAAACAAAAATCTTGCCGTTTGTCATAGATATCTGTGTAAAGTTTATTACCATCGATGATTATTTTGAGATCTAAAAAGTTAATAGATTGATTAGTCAGAGTATTTTGAGTTAGCTTTAAATTAGGTGGATAATTGAAGGAAAAACCATTTTGTGAGTTTATATATATATATGATTATCTTGTAAAAGTTCAGCAGTTTTGTTAAAGAACATTTTATTGCTTGGCTATATAAAACCTCTACAAAACACATGCTAAAAATCTTTTTCATAGAAAGGCATGCATTTTTTTTGTTGTTATTGTTGTTTTTATTTTACATATTTTTTAATTGAGCCAGGCCGGGTCGGGCCTGATTTTATCGTTTTTTATCCGGCCCATGCAAACCTCTACTTTAGAATATAAAAGATTCAAAGGATAGATATATGAATTAAATCTTCAATAAACTTAGATCCTTGGTCTGCATATTCCCTTTATCATAACTCCATAATGCCTGCCCTATTCTTATAACTCTGTAAAAACATACATAATAAATAATTTGCATTAATACAAGCTTCTAATGTGTTAAGATAAAAACTAATAATGCTTAGATTCCTTGACATGAATACAGGAAACAAATCAACAGTTACAAAAAGTCTAATTAATCACTGAGCAATCTGTTTTTTTTTTTTTTTTTTTTTTTTTTGTACAACAGAGCTATTTCTTTCAGACAGCAATTTTGCATTGTCATCTTTTATTGTATTACACCTTAAATGAACATGCAACTTGAGTGAACAAACATTTTTGTTTTTATTTAAAACTAGCCGCCTTCGGCGACCAGCTGGTTCGCGATCCCTGAAAAATCCGACTTTACGAAACTCCCGCTCGGTGGCACCTGCGGCGCCTTTTTCCCGTTTCAGGTCTAATAACAGCTTATTAATATATCGTGAAAATAGCTTATTGAAATCGCAGTAAATTCCCGTGCGGTAGCGCTTTCGGCGCACTCTTCCCTTTTCAATATCTGAAACAGCCTGTTCGCTCACCATGTTATGATCTTTCAAATTTCTGACTTCAGCTAAGTCCCGCTCGGTGGCGCCTGCGGCGCCTTATCCCCGTTTTAGAACATGTATTACTTATGAAATTATTTTGATTAGTAGCTGAGATACAAAAGAAAACCTAATCAGGACACCTTAAAACGTGTAAATCAGGTGAAATCTCGAATTCCACTTTCGATAATATAAAAATGAAATTGAACAGAGCTATTTCTTTCAGACAGCAATTTTGCATTGTCATCTTTTATTGTATTACACCTTAAATGAACGTGCAACTTGAGTGAACAAACATTTTTGTTTTTATTTAAAACTAGCCGCCTTCGGCGACCAGCTGGTTCGCGATCCCTGAAAAATCCGACTTTACGAAACTCCCGCTCGGTGGCACCTGCGGCGCCTTTTTCCCGTTTCAGGTCTAATAACAGCTTATTAATATATCGTGAAAATAGCTTATTGAAATCGCAGTAAATTCCCGTGCGGTAGCGCTTTCGGCGCCCTCTTCCCTTTTCAATATCTGAAACAGCCTGTTCGCTCACCATGTTATGATCTTTCAAATTTCTGACTTCAGCTAAGTCCCGCTCGGTGGCGCCTTATCCCCGTTTTAGAACATGTATTACTTATGAAATTATTTTGATTAGTAGCTGAGATACAAAAGAAAACCTAATCAGGACACCTTAAAACGTGTAAATCAGGTGAAATCTCGAATTCCACTTTCGATAATATAAAAATGAAATTATACTCATTAGAAGCTGAAATACAAAGATAATACAAACATTTTTTTTAAAGATTTGTGTCTGACTTATCTGTGGTTTTCTCCAAAACTTGCTTAATTCCGGGCTATATACCGTTAAAAGTTATTAGTACGAAATGTGAGCGAAAATCTGAATTTGAAACTGTAAAATATAAAAGAATGAAAATTTTCTGGATTTTCCGTAGTTTTCTCCGAAAGTTTCGTACAGAATTTGAACGGCTTATATCATTTTAATAGCCTGCAATAAAAATACTTTAAAATATCTTTTGAACGATGTATTATGTATTACAATAATGAATATCTTTGATATATTTTAGACTCAAAATGGCTAATCTATCAAGGGCGATTAACGATTTCTATTGAAATCCGTCTAAAATTTAAGAATTCCAAAACTGCTTTTTTACAACCGAATTCATAAAAAAAAGGAAAAAAAAATCAATATTATTCTGTTAAAAGTAACTTTTGGTGTCATTAACAGATGAAATAAAAATGAATTTAAATAAATATAATATGTCTATTTATTTTATTTTTAAAGTTATACTTTAGATTTTTTAACTGCATACAGGTGAGTCATAATGACGGGCAATTTCGAAGTTCTCCTTTTGATCGATTTTAAATTGAAAAAATTCCAAAACTGCTTTTTTTATTTCCAGTACTTTGTCATGTGGTCGAAAAAAGAAAAGCAATTTTTCCGGACCAGAAGGAATAGTCTAGCCAGCATGTCTAGCACCTGGCGCTGAAGAATCTTTGATAAATGAAATAATTAAGTGTTCTGCCTGTTGTCAACTAAATTTCATACTTTAGTTAATTTTAAAAAATCTAATTGCTGTAGAGATAAGCCACTTCCACTCTCAGATTCGGAAAAAAATCCCCTTTCATTTGGTACCGAATTCGTAACGATCGAACTAATATTTCTAATTTATTTTCCACTTTTTCTGATTTTAACTCCATTAAAATATCTATTAATTGATCGCTGTTTACATTTTAATTAATATCTCCGGAAATAATTAAAATTTTTAAATTCTGTTTTCACTATCAACTCGGGAAGGCTTCTGAGCATCCGTATGTCAAATTTTATACTTCTGCTTTCAGTAGGGGCTGAACGTATAGATGCACAGACAGACAGACAGACAAACATTTTCTTTTATTATTATAGATATATAAAGTTGGAAGTGTGTCAATGTATCTGTCTGGATTATTAGATTTTATCAAAAATGGGTACACTTGTTAATAAGGACAAAATCTACCTAACACTGTATTTTTTAGAGTGATCGGATAATGGATTTCAAAAATATTAAGTAAAAATCCCATTTTAACTTTAAAATTAAAAATTATTAGAACTTATATCATTAACATAACATCTTGAGCCTAATTATCTTCATTAATGAATATGCAGGTTTTTGAAATATTTTACATTATCAAGTTCAAAAATTGTATTGACGTACATTTGTCTTTGAAAATATGTAACTCCCACATTTAAATTAAATGTGGGAGCTGTGTTGAAATTTAAACAAGTCCTTCTGGCTCAGTCGGAATAGATGGTTGATTTCTTTGTTATTTTCAAGTGGCTGTCGTTTTAAAATAAGATCACAGATCAAGTTGATTAATAAACTTGGTTGAGACCTTAATATGGCCTATGTACACACCGAGTTTCATGCAAATCCATTCATAAATATGTTTTTTGTGTAAGTTCGAAATTTTCAAATGGCTGTCATGCCATTTTTAAATACAATGGCAAATCAAGTTAATAAACTTGGCCGAGACCTTATAGTGGTTATATACATACTGAGTTTATGCAAATTAGTTCATAAATATAATATCTTAAAATAATAATAATAATCTGAATTTAAAATTTTTAAGTAGCCACCATTTTAAAACATGATAATGAATCGAATTGGTTAATAAAGATTAAAACTTTTAGATGAGCTATATACATACTGAGTTTCAGGAAAATCAGTCCATAAATACATTTTTAATATGAGTTTGAAAGTTTCAAGTGGCTTCTATTTTGAGCGAAAATGACAGATCAAATTGGCCAACGAACTTATCTATAATATTTTGAAAATATGTTCATTGTCTGTTGTTCAAATTGACTCAATATTTCAGAAGGTTGATCAGGGTGACAAATTTTCCATTTCCATTATATGTAGAGAAAGGAACTAGTGATTGCAGTAGGTCAATTTGTATAAAAATTCAACCTAAAGTGATTGATTTTCAATCAACCCTTGATATTCACAAATTTCGCCTTTACCACAATTTTCTTATTTTTTCCTATATTTCAACTTGGGATTATTTGCATTCGAAGGTTACTGATCACAAAGCTACTTAAACTTTTAAACCACCCTTCTTATTAAGCAAATTGATCATGTTATGCATATCATTCAAGAGTTCTCAAAAGTAGCTCCAATAGTTTTGATAAAAATTTAGGATTTTTTGAGATGACAAATCGATTTGATTTATCATTTAAAAAAAATTAACATTCAGTGGTATCTCACGCTCTACTCAGGGCACTATATGGCAAAAACTTAGTTTTCTTGAAATTGTTCAAACAATTCTGATTAAAAAAAAAAAAGGTGTTTTTTGATTTGAATTATCCTCATCTAGAAAAGAATCAGCATTCTCTGGTAACCCACGCTTCACTTAAGGCAAAATATGACAGAAACATAGTTCTCTTGGAAACTTCGAAGAATAATGTTGATAAAAATTTAGAAGTCTTCCCCCCCCCCTCCCCCCTTCGAGATGACAAATCAATGTGAATTACTCTCATTTGTACAAAAGCATTCACTGTTAATTCTTGCTTTAACCAGTGCAGACTATAACGGAAACTTGATTTTTCTTGGATACTCGAATAATTTTTGCTAAAATCACTGATAAGGGATTTTTAAACTTCAAAACTGATATTGTCTCTTTTTCTGAAATATTTTTTTAAATCCATTATCCGATTGAACTAAATAATCTGGTGTGTCACTCACACAACTTTCTCTTAACCTGAAATTTAAACATAAAACGATGAAAATTCTACCAGTAAAGAAATATCTCTATAAAGATGATTTCCCAAAACAAATTCCATTTAATCTGCTAGTGATTTCTACAATGATTCCAAGTGGAACTTTATCATCCACATGGTATAAATAATGACACTTTTATGCAAATTGATCCAGTTACTCGTTAAAAAAAAAAGTAAAAAATTCGATTGTGCTTAATGAAATTTACAGTTGGATTTTGAACATAATGCACCATGCCTTTGCTTTTTGATAAGTATATTTTTTATACATTATTATGTAAGGATTAATAATGCTCAATTTAGAAACATGTCATACTAACTCCTAGTTTTAAACTTTTTTTGTTATGTTCCTTTTGCGAAAATGAAATGAGATTGCAAAAATTTGTTTGTTTCTTTCGGTATGTATTTATCCTGTTTATAACCTCTGTTCCTTCTTGCTTTTTTTTTTTTTTTTTTTTTGTTATTTTTATCACGTTTGTTTGGATTTTGCCCTTGATTCCCATAGTTTTCAGATAACGTATATTCACGAAGGCCATAATTAAACTGACAGTGCTTACAGTGTTCTGTCACACGATTTAATTGAAAGAATAGAGCTAAACTTTGTAGGAAGATTAAACAAGATTGGGGATGAAGAATAAAAAAAAAACAGTTCCAAAATTTACCGCTAGGGGAATATATGGCACTGTTTTTCTAAGTAAAGCTTTTGTCGCAATTTATAATTCAAATTAATAATAGAATTTTTTTTTCTTTTATCCCCATTTCTTACTTTGAAATTGGAGACACCACGCTAATTTGTCCCCACTTTTCCATTTTTTAAAACTCTTTTCACTATTACACAGCGCCACCCGCGTATTCCTCTATTGGAGACTTTGGGAACTTTATTTTTATTATTTATTTATTTAGGAATCCTTCGTCCCCCCCCCCCATTTTGTTTAATCTTCCTAAAATCTTTTGTGCCATTCTTGTAATTAAATTGCCCTACAGAACACTGTAATCACTAACTATGGCCACCCTGTCCCTATACTTTATAAAAACATGAAACTGTGAAAAAATTACAATCTTTTAAGATAAATCGAATGTTAATATGTTAAAGTACGCTATAATTTCACTATGTTACACTGACTTTTTAAATACACTGATGGGAAAAAAATCCCAACACCAAGAAAAAATTATTGTACAGTAATGAAATTTCAGCAATACATTTGTCTAGGTAACATATTTAATTGATTAAAGTTTCAAGATCACAGGTAGAGCCATTGGCGAGAAGAGCCATTTCAAATGTGAAATGTTGGTACATTAGTAACCAGTGTAACCGCCAGAATTTTGAATGCAAGTATGCAAACGTGCATGCATTGTGTCGTACAGGTGTCGGATATCAGTTTGTGGGATGGAGTTCCATGCCTGTTGCACTTGGGCGGTCAATGCAGGGACGGTTAATGCTGGTTGTGGATGGCGCTGGAGTTGTCGTCCAATGATGTCCCATACGTGCTCGATTGGAGAAAGATCTGGTGATCTAGCAGGCCAAGGCAACATGTCGACACTCTGTAGAGCATGTTGGGTTATGAGGGCGAGCGTTATCCTATTGGAAAACACCCCCTTGAATGCTGTTCATGAATGGCAGCACAACAGGTTTTGTATCACTAGACTTACGTACAAATTTGCAGTCAGGGTGCGTGGGATAACCACGAGAGTGCTCCT
The DNA here is from genome assembly GCA_963930645.1 of Salticus scenicus. Taxonomy (NCBI): domain Eukaryota; kingdom Metazoa; phylum Arthropoda; class Arachnida; order Araneae; family Salticidae; genus Salticus; species Salticus scenicus. Next base: position 185,530,230 of record OZ005655.1, on the reverse strand, counting down.
GCTGTCATACGAAATTGCTCCCCAAACCATAACTTCAGGAGTACACCCTGTGTGTCTAGGCCGCAGACAGGTCGCTAGCAGGCGTTCACCTGGCCTCCTTCTAACCAGCACACGGCTATCACTGCGACCAAGGCAGAACCGGCTTTCATCAGAAAACACAACAGATCTCCACTCCGTCCTCCAATGAGCTCTAGCTTGACACCACTCATGTCGCAAACGGCAGAGGTTTAGAGTCAGTGGAATGCACGCTACAGGGCGTCTGGCTCGGAGCTGTCCTTGAAGTAACCGATTTGTAACAGTTCGTTGTCTCACTGTGGTGCCAACTGCAGCTCGAATTTCAGCTGCAGACGCAGTACGAATAGCCACAGCCATACGCCGAACACGGCGGTCTTCCCTCTCAGTAGTGCCACGTGGCCGTCCGGAACCCGGTCTTCTTGAGGCAGTACCTTCTCTTGACCACTGCTGCCAACACTCATGCACAGTGGATACATTCCTGCCAAGTCTTTCTGCAATATCGCGGAAAGAAAACCCACCTTCTCATAGCCCTACTACACGACCTCGTTCAAACTCAGTGAGCTGTTGATAATAGTGCTGGACGATATCAGAAATTAAATATCGCGATATATCACCAAGTTAATATCGATATTAGTGATATATTGCGATATTTCTTTTAAGATAGGAAAAAATAGACATTTGTTATTTTTTAAAGACATATGCACACGAATTTTAAAGTATACAAGTATAAAGTGTTTTCCATGTATTTTCTGGTATATTACTACCATAACTTTATCATAAAAATAAAAAATAAAAATGCATAAAAAGTGAATCAATATTTTGTGTTTCTTATAACTTATACTGTTGCTTTTTAGTATACCTCTGTATAGTTTGTCCTCTATTCTTCCCATTTTAAGCTTTAATTATTTTAAAATCATATTTTAACACAGCTAATATGCGATCTGTGTTTTATTTGTACCAAGTATATCAAAATTCATAATTCTACTAAAAATAAAGCTTAAGAAAAATTGTCTTAAGATGTAGGTATTAAATAAAAAGGAAAATCATTCTAAATAGTTAATAATTGCCATTAGATACACCTTTATTGGTCGTAGAGAGTAATATTTTTTACTTAAAACTCTTATATGCATCCTAAATGTCAGTTACTTGTCATTTTTATTTTTGTATCTGCTTACCAAATCATTACAATATTTTTTAAATGTGTATGTGTTCAATTCACATTCGTAATAAATAGTTTCACAATAATTGAAAATTGAATTATATATATATATATATATGTGTGTAGGAAGTTATGTGGAAAGCTCTGTGGGACGCATTCCTTGTACTGTCAACAGATGGCGCTGCCTCCGATGCTCGTCTTTAGACGAGGGAGTTAGTTGAGATCCGTCTGTAACGGAAAGCTGTTGAGACCGTCAGCGCGAAGGCTGATGTGGTCATTTAGTCCTAATTTGAGCACAGAATGATCATAATAGTTGGGTATAGCCATGGAGGGCTCAATACCTCAATCTAACATATTTAAAATAGTGCGCGTAGGTACTATTGTGAATTATGAGTAGGTGCTTAAATGTTTTGTTACAGTAATTCTGATGAAGAGAGCTTGTTCTATGTGTTAAGCCTCGAAACCAGCAAATGGTTATTGATGGAAATTCTGCTATTATTATATTACTCTTTTTGTGTATTTTATGTTATGAATGTTTCGTCCATACTTCAAATAAAGTGCTGTCCAATTGAATTCTACTTATCATTGCCCCACCTCTAGACACCCAGCCAAGATTCTACAAGTGGGGACTCTGCTGCAATATTATGGCAACACCAACAAGTTATAAAAGGTAACTTTTATATATTTATCATTCTGTTTGATAATAAACAATAATGATTAATGCATAAATTGAGCAAAAGGAATTTAATACAGTTTTGAATTAGAAATTAATGGAGAAATATTTTTGAGAACAGTTTTGGTTTCACTTTGTGATGAAATAAAATAAATATATCACTTGAGAAGAATGAATAGAAATAGGAATTATGATTGAAAAAATATTCTGAATAATCATTTAGTATTTTGCTTATTGTTGTTTGCAATATTATTTTAACAATATTATAACAATATTATTTTAAAATGAAATTGATAACAATTATTAAATAGAGAACAATAATGATAATGGTGATATTATATGAAATATGTGTAATAATTAAGAAATATATAAGATGTTCTAAATATTCTGTTGTATAATACAAATTGTTCTGCATGTGGTTATTTAAAAATCATGATAATTTCGATTTGAGAACAAAAACCACAGAAGCACTTTTAAGAAAATTGTTCTCATATTATTTTGTTTCCATTAAAGTATGATATTAATTTGGTAGAAATATTGAAATATTTTTTGGTATAAATAATTATTTAGAGTTATAATGGCTCAAACGTGTTACAAGGTATTAGAAAAGCCGATTTAAAAACAATTGCTGAAGAATTAGGCCTAGCTGTTCCGGCAGAAGCTAAGGTGGTTGAAATCAAAACTTTGATCAAGAGTTCTGATATTTACAAAAATGATTTAGAATTTGTTTAGAGGTGTTATTAAAATGTTAGTAGAAGAGCAAAAGTTGAAATCTGTAGAAGAACAAACCAAAATTGAGATAGAAAGAATTAAATTATCCCAGTTAGAAAAAGAAATCGAGCTTCAAAATTTAAAGTTACAGGCTGCAGCAAACAATTCTAGTCATAATGTTGAGCAATCAAATTCAGAAACTACTTCACAATCATTAGAAAATTTAATTAGAAGTATTCGAACTTTAACCATTTCAGTGCCTGAGAAACCGGAAGCTTTGCACTTATTTTTTCAATCCCTTGAAAAAGCATTCGTTTCTAAAAATGTACCGTCTAAATTCAAATCGGAAATATTGATTAATTTATTGGGAGATAAATGCAATCAGGTTCTTGCGTACGTAACCACCGAAGAAATTAACGATTATGAAAAAGTTAAGGAATTAATTTTAAGACAATTTCAACCAACGCCGCGTGAATGTTTAAGTAATTTTAAAAATGCGCTGCGTAATCCGTCAGAATCTCATGTCCAGTTTGCTTCCCGTCTAAGCGCTTCTTTTGATTACTATTGTAGATTGAGAGGGGTTAACGATGTTAAGCAATTGTGTGATCTTATAGTTTCTGATAAATTATATGAAACGTTGGATTCTAGAACTTGGGAACATATTAGTGTTCGAGAAGGTCAAAATTGGTTTAAACCCAACGAATTAGGTCGGGAGTGTGATTTATTCTACTCTTCTAGAGGGAAATCGCTAATTGAAACTAATAATAATACGCGAAACGAAAGTTCAGAGTATAAGCGGTTTGTAAACAAAACTCCTTTTAGAAAGACAAATTATAATAATAAAGATCCCATAATACGTAATTCGGTATCTAATCAAACTCACGAAAAGCATGAAAGAATGTGTTACATTTGTGGTGCAAAAGGGAAAACATTTCATTTCGCTAGAGTCTGCCCTAAACGTATTTCAGAAAAAAAGAATTCCGTGAAAATCTTCCAACGAATTCAGTAGTTCAATCCGAAACAAGTCCGATTAACCTAATTGTTAATGAGCTCGAATATGTTGATATTTTAGTGGATGATATTCCACTTAAAGGGTTAAAAGATACAGGTTCTTCGATTCTAGTTGTGAATAAAAACAGCATTCCACAGACTAAAAATGTTTATTTCTTCAACCACTCTAGTTAGCTGTTTTAATGAAAAGAAAGATGCAATTCTAACTGAATTTAAAATATCTTTGCCTAATCATGATTCAGTAAACATAATCAGAGCTTTATGCAACAATTTGTCATGCGACGTAATTCTGTCTGGTAATATCTTTCATATTCTGAAACCACAAAAAAAGGAAGAAACATATGTTTCGAATTCCACCGACATAGGGGGGAAATTTTTTCTGAGTTCGGGGGAAGTGATTTCGATGAAGCAAGTGAGTGTTCTTTTCCTGTATTCGATCAAAGGGAAAATGAGATAGATTCATTTTTTTTCAAATATGTGCAACTTTCCAGAAGAAAAATTCGATGTCAGTTATATTTTAGATAAGTCGTTAAAAGAGAGATTAAGCGAGTTAATAAAAAGTTATAAGCCAGTTAAAACAAAAAGTACTGATTTAAAAATTCCATTATTTTATCTGATGATACACCAGTATGTTTACGCTCTCGCAGATTATCATTTGTAGAGAAAACAGAGGTGGATAGACAAATTAACCAGTGGTTAAGAGATGGTATAATTAGAGAAAGTACGTCAAATTACGCTTCGCCAATAGTGGTGTGTAGGAAAAAAGATGGAGGAATAAGGTTATGCTGTGATTATCGTGCTTCAAATAAGAAAATTATTAAAGATAAATACCCGTTGCCAAATATTGAGGATTTATTTGATAGATTAGGGGAGGGTAAAGTTTTTTCGACACTAGATTTAAAGAATGCGTTCTTACAAGTTGATGTAGAGGAAAAAAGTAGGAAATATACAGCTTTTGTGACCGATAATGCCCAGTATGAGTTTCTAAGAGTTCCCTATGGATTATGTAATAGTCCCTTAGTATTTCAAAGATATGTAAATTATGTGTTTAAAGACCTATTAAAAGATGGTACTGTAATTATTTATTTAGATGATATAATTATTCCATCTAAAGATGAGAATGAAGGGTTAGATAAATTAAAACGTGTATTAGAAACGGCATCAAAATTTGGTCTAGAGTTAAATTTAAAGAAATGTCAGTTTTTGAAACGAAAGATCGATTTCTTAGGTCACATAATTGAGAATGGCACGATTAAACCCTCAGTAGAAAAAACTCTTGCAGTCCAAAATTTCCCAGAACCCCGTAATGCTAGGGAAGTGCAGAGTTTCTTAGGTTTAACGGGTTACTTTAGAAAATTTATTCGTTCATATGCCAACATAGCAAGACCACTCAGTGACTTATTACGTGCTTCCACTCCATTTAAATTCGAGAAAGAGCAGCAATTGGCTTTTCAAAAGCTGAAAGACATTTTATCTAATACGCCTGTCTTACACCTTTTTAAACAAGGCTATAAGTTAGAAGTTCATACAGATGCATCTAAATTAGGATTCGGTGCAATCTTACTACAACAAGATGACGATGGACAGTACTATCCAATCCATTATATGAGTAAAAAGACCTCTGTACAAGAAGAAAAATACTGTAGTTATGAGTTGGAAGTGTTAGCGATAGTAGAAGCCCTTAAAAAATTTAGGAACTATTTATTAGGTAGTAAATTTAAAATCTATACTGACTGTCAAGCGTTCACTAAAATTTTAGATAAACGTGAATTGACACCTAAGGTAGCCAGGTGGTCTTTCCTGCTACAGGAATTCGATTACGAAGTAGAACATCGTCCTGGTAAACAAATGCAGCATGTTACGCGCTTAGCAGACACCCTGTAATGACTGTAACAACTGATACTCTCACTCATCGTATTGCTACTGCTCAAGAAAATGATGAGTTTATCTACACTATGAAATCTCTTTTACAACAGAACCAAAATGACGAATATGTGTTAAAAAATAATATTTTATATAAAGTGTTAAATGATAGGGATGTTTTAATTGTCCCAGAGACCATGCAAATTGAGGTCGTAAAGAAATGTCATGCCTTAGGACATTTTTCGGTTAATAAAACTGAAGAGTTAGTTAAACGAGAATATTACTTTCCTAATATGAAAAAATGCATAGATAATGTTGTAAAAAGTTGCGTAGAATGTATACTCGTAAATAAGAAACAGGGAAAAGGAGAAGGTTTTTTGAACCCTATCCCTAAAGGAGATATACCATTGTCTACGTATCATATCGATTTTGTGGGTCCATTACCGACTACAAATAAAAACTATAATCACATTTTCACTGTCATCGATGGATTTAGTAAATTTTCGTGGCTATATCCGGTGAAATCAACTTCTTCAGCAGACGCCTTGCAAAAATTAAAACAGCAAGCTGCTATTTTTGGTAACCCCGCAAGAATAATATCTGATCGTGGACCTGCGTTCATATCGAAGGAATTTGCAGATTACTGTGTATCAGAGGGAATCGAACATGACACCATCACAACTGGAATCCCAAGAGGGAATGGTCAAACTGAGAGACTTCATCGAACAATCATTCCTGTATTATCCAAGTTATGTATAAATGATCCGAATAAGTGGTACAAGTTTGTTGAGGCTGTCCAGAGAACAATTAATTCCACCGTATCGAGAAGTACCAAAAGAACTCCTTTTGAATTACTCACTGGAGTAACAATGAGAAAGAAAGAAGATAAGAGCATACTTGAACTCCTCGAAGAGGAAAGGATAAATTCCATGCTTGATAACCTTAATACCATTCGTGAAGAAGCAAGAAAAAACATTCTTAAGATTCAAGAAGAAAATCGCCGATGTTAAAAGAAGAAGAGAAAGAAAGCCCATGTGTATAAAATTAATGATCTAGTTGCCATCCAGCGAACTCAGTTTGGAACCGGCATGAAACTCAGACCAAAATTTTTAGGTCCTTATAGAGTTGTGCGAGTAAAGACCAAAGACAGATATGAAGTCGAGAAGATAGGTGATCACGAAGGACCTATACATACTAGTACTTCTGCAGACCATATGAAATTATGGTCCACAAACTAAACTAAAATCCAATAATATGGACTGATGAACTTTAAAGAAAAAGTTAACTGTGAATTTTTATGTACATAATTTTTTTTTAATGTCTGTTTCTCTTTTTCGTTTTTTTTTTTCTTTCTTTTAATTGTATTTTGCAGATATCCTTTAGTATCCCAGGCTGGCTCGACGGTGAGGTCACCGTACATCAGAATGGCAGAGCGTTGTAGGAAGTTCTGTGGGATGCATTCCTTGTACTGTCAACAGATGGCGCTGCCTCCGATGCTCATCTTTAGACGACATGAAGACCGGGAGTTAGTTGAGATCCGTCTGTAACGGAAAGCTGTTGAGACCGTCAGCACGAAGGCTGATGTGGTCATTTAGTCCTAATTTGAGCACAGAATGATCATAATAGTTGGGTAGAGCCATGGAGGGCTCAATACCTCAATCTAACATATTTAAAATAGTGCGCGTAGGTACTACTGTGAATTATGAGTAGGTGCTTAAATGTTTTGTTACAGTAATTCTGATGAAGAGAGTTTGTTCTATGTGTTAAGCCTCGAAACCAGCAAATGGTTATTGATGGAAATTCTGCTATTATTATATTACTCTTTTTGTGTATTTTATGTTATGAATGTTTCGTCCATACTTCAAATAAAGTGCTGTCCAATTGAATTCTACTCATCATTGCCCCACTTCTAGACACCCAGCCAAGATTCTACTTATATATACATTGTCAGTATAAAAATTATATTATTTAAACAAAATTATGTTAAAGTTTCATTTTGTTAATTAAAGTAACTCATTTTGCAATTACATGTACGGCTTTTTTTTTTAAAAAAAAAAAAAAGAAAGAAAGAAAAGGAAAGAGAAAATATAAATGCTACATAAAAAAAGTAATAAATTATCCAATATTACATAATTCTATAAAGAAACTGTCACTGTAAAATTACTGAAGATAAAACTTTATTTTACATCAGTCAGATAGCACCCTTTCTCCCTTCCCATATAACATGGGAAGGGAGAAAGGGGATTTTTGTCGCGTCGTTTTATAAAAATATTTTATTAAAAAATGAACTTTTTCGAATTCTGTTTTTTGAATATTACTCTTTGAACAGGTCGTCTTTTAGCTTAGTGAACAATTTTTCGAAAAAATAAATTTAAATATTTTACTTAGAGATCCGCACTTAGAGTCCATAATTTACTTATTGAAATAAAATATTTAAATTAATTTTTTCGAAAAATTGTTCACCAAGCTAAAAGGCGACCCGTTCAAAGAGTAATATTTAAAAAACAGAATTCGAAAAACTTCATTTTTGAATGAGATGTTTTTATAAAACGAAGCAACGAAAATCCCATTGGATGACATGGTGAAGGAGAAAAGGAGCTATCTGACTGATGTACAACCCGAACAGTGATGCCAGATGGTCGAAAATTATTTCCCCAAACAGGTCTTCAAATTTCCCCAATTCAGGAGGTTTTTTTCGAAAAAATCCCCAATTTGATTTCTACTAAAAAGGGGAAATAAAAATTTTTTCAAAAAAAATATCAAGCAGATTTTTCTGTGGTAAAAATTCAGATTTTTCCCCAAAAGAAGGCAATTTAAAAAAAAAATCCCTAAATACCAATAAAGATATTGAAAGTCTCTAGTCGTAGGGATAAATCATTACGTTACCAACATTGACAGTGTTGAAGAACTCCCCAGAATTGTCCCCAAAAATTTTAGAATTCCCCAAAAAAGTCCCCACAAACATTTGGTCCAAAAGCCTCAAAAATCCCCAAAATGGGGACAAAATCCCCAATCTGGCATCACTGAGCCCAAAGCGAGTTAAACACATGTCGCATCTTATTGGCCAGAAGATAACGATACTTTGAAATAAACTAATATCAATGAACCAATAGCAGGAAATGAGCTAAAACAAAAGATATTGTCTTCATTCGTCATAATAAGCGTTTGTTTTTATATCGCCTGTCTGTGGTATTACACCTACGATCCACGAACGATGATGTGCAATATTATCAAAGAACTTATACTAACGGTAGTATAAATTCTTTCATATTATCGTTTAGAGCCAGGGAAATGCATGAATGTAGAATGAGAAGTCAATATACTGTGATAGTTTAATTTTCCTGATGAATATCATTGACTTTTTTGGACAGTGATATTTTCGATTTGGTAGATGATAACACGAATAAAGATAAAGAAAGTAGATACATTGCGGTATGGAAAGAGAGGATTGGAGAAGGATTGTTTGGGGTTGGGAGTTTTAGTCAGTGAGTAATAGGAGGGGAAAAAGGGGGTTGCATTAGTATAAGCTATTCAGGTCTCTTTTTTTCGGGCTTTGCTTGGCGCGCGGTGATACAGGTTTGTGGCACGCACAAGGGGTTGCGTCACTTCCGCTAGCCAAACGGTTTGTTTGTTTTTTAGAAAACACGGTGAATAAGCTATTCGGCGTTCTCTTTATTCCGAGCGTGGTGACTGGTGATAGGTGTTAGTGGGGAACATTATTTATCAGCGCTTCGATCGATCGCTCAGTGTGCGCTAAGAAATATCGTTAGAGGGATATATCAGCAGAGCTAGATCTTTAATATCGTTATTGCGATATTAAAAAAATATTGATATTTGGGGATATATTGATAAATACTCCAGCCCTAGTTGATAATGGCTTCTTCGTCTTCTTAGAGGCATCCTTGACTAACATTAACCCACTACGTCAAATCTCAACTGTAAATAACGATCACGAACCTTACAGCGCTTATTTAAAGCAAACCTCATTTGCATGTTCATAGTGTCGCTACTAGCGCCACACTTATGCGCGTAACTCGAAATTTGAATCGACATCATCTTTCAGATGTATAAACACGCCTACCAAATTTCGTTTATCTAGCACAGCTCCTTCCTGGTGTTGGAATTTTTTTTTTCCATCAGTGTATGATTTATAATATTCATATGCTTGTCAGAAAATTTAGTCAACATATTTACAATTAGTAATGTAGTTAATAATAACCAATATACAGTATTATGTATATTGGTTGTTAACTTTCGTACAATTCCATAAAAAATAAATTAATTAATTAAAGTATAAATAAAGGATTAATCAAACATTTAAAAACTTTTAAAATATCTTAAAATCCTTTAAAATGCAGCATCATTATTTATTTCAACACGCATCACGGTCGTCTTCAGATGTTTGGATTTTGCTGCTTATTGACCCTCATCGTCACTGGTCTCACCTTCGGCTAGAACTCCTATATTGCCCCTATCATATAAGAGCCTTATCTTCAGCTCTTTCACTGGTGATGTCATCCTTACGTATCTTCCTGTTTATCAGCTGTAGCCACTCTCCATGTATTGTGCCGTGCTCTCCTTCATTAACAGAGTTAGATGTTAGAATCTCAACGGCTTCACGTTTTAATGCGTACTTATGGGAGATAATGCGGTGGAGGTCCCGTACTCATACCAATTACCCTATAAACCCTAATGCTATAACAACTACTAAAATCGCACATTACAACTCCCATAAGTACGCATTAAAACGTGAAGGCCTTGAGACTCTAACATCTAACTCTGCTGTTAATGGACGAGAGCATGGCACAATACCTGGAGAGTGGCAACAGTTGATAAACAGGAAGATACGTAAGGATGACATCACTAGCGAAAGAGCCCGAAGATGAGTCCAGTGACGATGATGGTCAATAGCAGCAAAATCCAAACATCTGAAGACGATCCCGATGCGTGTCGAAATATATAATGGTGCTGCATTTTAAAGTATTTTAAAAGTTTTTAAATAAATAAATTAATTAAATTAATTTTTTTTAAATCTGGTGTGTAACAACCACACAACTTCTATTACCTATTATTACATGTATTATATATACACTTTTTGAAAATAATGTGGTCCGAAGACATAAAATTGACCTAACAAATCAGACACCTAACAATTTTCCTACAAGAGAAAACTGATACATGTATAAAGACATACAAAACAGAGTTTACACACACACACACACAGCGAGGTAAAAAAAGATAAATAATTTCCAAAGTCTAAAACTGACGTACCTAATCAAGATGACTGGCAATTTTTACAATAATAGCCAAATTATACAACCTGTGAAAGGATATCTAAAAAGAGATTTATGTAGAAATTTTCAACAAAATCGTTAGAGCCATTTTTGAGATACCGACTTTCGATCCCTATTCCGATTTTCCCCATAACTTGGAAATTTATCTATAGGCCAAAAAACTACAATTACACTAAGCGACAATAAATACATAAAATAAAAAACTTTCATTTTTCCTTTCAAAAATCACCAATTTTAAAGTTTAAATGTGAGATGTAACAGATAATAATTTTGCCGGATATCGAATATCTGAAACATCTGCTGGATACAGATATATACGGTATCCCGCAAAATCCTATTAATTTCATCCCTATTTTTAATTGATTAAAATTCGACGTTTTTCAAAGGAAAAATAAAAATTATTCAAGTGCGATTTTTTTTTCCTCATTATGTTTGCAGAAGGATACCTAAAAGAGAGTCAATATCCGTTTTTAAAAAAACGCATTTGCGAGACTTCAAATTAGCTTACTTATACAAGACGCCTATCAATTTTCCTGAACTGACTAATACATACAAAAGGACATCTAGATCTAATAGGGTATTTATATAGAAACTTTGAAGAAAATCGTTAGAGCCTTTTGAGATACGGACATACCTCCGGTTTTCTACATTTTACCAAAAGTTGGGAAAATCATCTGTACACCATACCTGACTCAATTCTGAAGTTTCGTCTTTCTATTTTTATTGGTTTTGGAGATGTGATAAATAGAAGATTCCACACACACATATTGCCGAAAGCTACTTATTTCGTTCGGGAGGCCTGAAAACATGTAAATCTGTCGAAAACTCTATATATCGAAATTTTTGACTAAATACAATACTTCCATTACATATGGTAGTCGGGTAATGGAAGTAATAATAATAATATTACTATACCTGCTATCAGCGATATTCACTAAAATCTAATCGTCACTAATTTATATTAGGTTGCGCTTAAATATGAACATTCGTGAAATTCCTTGCATTAGTTTTTGAGTTACAGCATCCACAAAATTTTTGTCAATAACAGATTTTTTGTAAAATGTGTTAATCTTATCCAGACATTTCAAGGGCCGCGGTAGCCCAGCCGGGAGAGCCATCCCTTCCGTCGAGGATCAAAATTGCAATGGCATGTCTCCGGACCACCTCTAGGGGTGAGTCCCAGACCGTCGCCAATTGCCCATCTGCGCAGCACTAGTGCGACGTAAAACCCAACCAACTAGACATTTCAAAATTTGTAAATTCATCAAAAATCTGAAAATTGAAAATTTCACGAATCCAAAGATTTTTTTTATTATTATCTATATATATAAAAGAACACTTCCTGAGTGAGTTAGTGAGTGAGGGGGTGATCTATCAACGCCCAGACCAAACCCCTGGACCTAGAAGCATGAAATTTTGTGACAATGTTCTTTCTGTGACGTAGGCATCCACTAAGAAGCGATTTTACAAAATTCGCCCCCCAAGGGGGGGAGGGGGGGCAAAACGTGATTTCACAAAATCCTTCATATCTCAAACAAAAAAACAGATATCCGTAAAATTTTTGCTTTAAAATATAGCTAATACAAATGTCAAAAAACCAATTTCTGGAATTTTCAAAATTCGGTCCCCAAGGGGGGCGGGGGGGCAAAACGTGATTTCACATGCGTAAAAACGTGATTTCGCATAATCCTATATATCTCAAACAAAAAAATAGATATGCGTGAAGTTTTTGCTCTAAAATATAGCTGATGCAAATATCTAAAAACCAATTTCTGGAATTTTAGAAATTCAGCCCCCAGGTGGGGCAGCAGGGGGGGGAGAGGGGGGGCAAAAAATAAAAAGAGAGTTAGATCGTTCAAAATTGGTATATAGAGGTTTTCAATACCTACAAATCGATTTCGGATATTTTCGAATTTGTAAAATTATTAGGAGGGGCGGCAAGGGGGGGGGCTATGGGGCAAAAACAAATAGAAATACAGTTAGGCCGTTCAAAATTGGTACAGTTAGGTTTTAGAGGCCTGCAAGTCGAATGGGGATATTTTCGAAAGTGTAAAAGAGTATATATTTTTTGGCAACATTTATAAATTTAAATGTCCGATTTTGAAGTTATTACCAAGTTATTATTTTCATATTTTAATTAATTTTCAAATATATTATCAAAACTTCGTTACAAATGAAGTACTAAATGAAAGGGGCAATTTTTCTGAATCCGTCGGACTAATCAGCTTATCGATCGGACAATTAGATTTTTTTTAAATTAACTAAAGTATGAAAATTAGGTCTCAATTGGCAATATAAATGAGTACGAACCGGAATTGTCACCTCTTTTGTAAATTATATAAATAGAATATTATTATCGCTTATTATACATTATATTTTTATTTTATTCTTAAGAGTTAAAATAATTATTTTCAATTATCCAAATCAAATTTATGGCCTTTAAATTAGCGAAGAGTGATGAAAATTGGGGAGGAGGTGATGTCCCGAGAAAACGGTGGGTGATTGGGCAAAATGATAGTCATATTCGGATTTCGGAAGGTCATTTTACATAAGAATCAGAAAGAATGGTATCAGGAGTCGAATTATTATTATTATTTTTTATTTATTTATTTATTTTATTTTATTATTATTATTATTATTATTTTTTTTTTTTTTTTTTTGCAGCGTAGTGTAATTTTCTGCACACTGCATAACTAAAATTAGTCCCTTTGGTGATCATATGGAAAACTGCTTTTAAGTCTAATAAAAAAAAAATACCTCCAATTTTATCCTTAGCCATCTATTATTAATTGCTTATTTTTCATCCATTAATTGTTCTCCACATCCTGGATCGTGAGTGCAGGACATTTAGTTGGTTTACTATTCTTTTTCCAATTCATAACAGGTTTATATGGTGAGATATAATTTTCTTAAACACCCTTCATTTCTTCATAGATAGGAATTTAACTACACCGCGAAACACTACATTCTCCGTACTGAGATTCTTTTTTTATCTATGGCTTTCTAAAGCGAAATAAATCAACAACAAGTGCTGTATTGTACACCATTAGGCATTTAAGGAGAAATTAATGTGATATACAGGATAATATTTATCTAGTCTATATATATAAAAGAACACTTCCTGAGTGAGTTAGTGAGTGAGGGGGTGATCTATCAACGCCCAGACCAAACCCCTGGACCTAGAAGCATGAAATTTTGTGACAATGTTCTTTCTATGACGTAGGCATCCACTAAGAAGCGATTTTACAAAATTCGCCCCCCAAGGGGGGGAGGGGGGGCAAAACGTGATTTCACAAAATCCTTCATATCTCAAACAAAAAAACAGATATCCGTAAAATTTTTGCTTTAAAATATAGCTAATACAAATGTCAAAAAACCAATTTCTGGAATTTTCAAAATTCGGTCCCCAAGGGGGGCGGGGGGGCAAAACGTGATTTCACATGCGTAAAAACGTGATTTCGCATAATCCTATATATCTCAAACAAAAAAATAGATATGCGTGAAGTTTTTGCTCTAAAATATAGCTAATGCAAATATCTAAAAACCAATTTCTGGAATTTTAGAAATTCAGCCCCCAGGTGGGGCAGCAGGGGGGGGGCAAAAAATAAAAAGAGAGTTAGATCGTTCAAAATTGGTATATAGAGGTTTTCGATACCTACAAATCGATTTCGGATATTTTCGAATTTGTAAAATTATTAGGAGAGGCGGCAAGGGGGGGGGGGGGCTATGGGGCAAAAACAAATAGAAATACAGTTAGGCCGTTCAAAATTGGTACAGTTAGGTTTTAGATGCCTGCAAGTCGAATGGGGATATTTTCGAAAGTGTAAAGTTATTATGAGGGCCGGGAAAGGGGGAGGGGAGAGGGGGGCAAAAAAATAAAAATAGAGTTAGATCGTTCAAAATTGGTATATAGATGTTTTCGATACTTACAAATCGATTGCGGATACTTTCGAATTTTTAAAATTATTAGGTGGGGCGGGAAGGGGGGGGGCTATGGTCAAAAACAAATAGAAATACAGTTAGGCCGTTCAAAATCGGTACAGATAGATTTTAGAGGCCTGCAAGTCGAATGGGAATTTTTTCGAAAGTGTAAAGTTATTAGGAGGGCCGGGAAGGGGGGACAGGGGGGCAAAAAAAAAAGAAAATAGAGTTAGATCATTCAAAATTGGTACATAGAGGTTTCCAATACCTACAAATCGATTGCGGATATTTTCGAATTTTTAAAATTATTGGGAGGGCGGGAAGGGGGGGGGGAGTAGAGCGGTAAAAAAATAAAAAATAGAGATATATCGTTCAAAACTGGTGCATAGAGGTTTTTGATACTTACAAATCGATTGCGGATATTTTCAAATTTGTAAAATTATTAGGATAGATAGGAGGGGGGGGGGGCGAAGTGGGAAAATAATAGAAATAAGAGTTAGAGCATTTTGGGAATTTTTTCCGAAGGCAGTGAGTACCCGGTGCGACATTTTTCCTACTCAGATTTTGTTTCTCTTTTTTTTCATGTGATAAAAATTAATGCAATTTTGAGAATTCATTATAGTGATTCATTTAAAAATAGGGACCAGCGAAGCGGGCGTTGCCTGCTAGTCTATATATATAAAAGAACACTTTCTGAGTGAGTGAGGGGGTGATCTATCAACGCCCAGACCAAACCCCTGGACCTAGAAGCATGAAATTTTGTGACAATGTTCTTTCTATGACGTAGGCATCCACTAAGAAGCGATTTTACAAAATTCGCCCCCCAAGGGGGGGAGGGGGGGCAAAACGTGATTTCACAAAATCCTTCATATCTCAAACAAAAAAACAGATATCCGTAAAATTTTTGCTTTAAAATATAGCTAATACAAATGTCAAAAAACCTATTTCTGGAATTTTCAAAATTCGGTCCCCAAGGGGGGCGGGGGGGCAAAACGTGATTTCGCATAATCCTATATATCTCAAACAAAAAAATAGATATGCGTGTAATTTTTGCTCTAAAATATAGCTAATGCAAATATCTAAAAGCCAATTTCTGGAATTTTAGAAATTCAGCCCCCAGGTGGGGCAGCAGGGGGGGGGGGAGGGGCTAAGGGGCAAAAACAAATAGAAATACAGTTAGGCCGTTCAAAATTGATACAGATAGGTTTCAGAGGCCTGCAAGTCGAATGAGGATATTTTCGATTGAGTAAAGTTATTAGGAGGGCCGGGAAGGTGGAGGGGGGGGCAAAAAAATAAAAATAGAGTTAGATCGTTCAAAATTGGTATATAGAGGTTTTCGCTACTTACAAATCGATTGCGGATATTTTCGAAGTTGTAAAATTATTAGGTGGGGCGGGAAGGGGGGTGGAGCGGTAAGGGGGGGGGCTATGGGCAAAAACAAATAGAAATACAGTTAGGCCGTTCAAAATTGGTACAGATAGGTTTTAGAGGCCTGCAAGTCCAATGGGGATATTTTCGAAAGTGTAAAGTTATTAGGTGGGCCCGGGAAGGGGGGGGCGGAGGGGCAAAAAAAGTAAAACAGAGTTAGATCATTCAAAATTGGTACATAGATGTTTTAGATACCTACAAATCGATTGCGGATATTTTCGAACTTTTTAAATTATTGGGAAGGGGGGGAACGGAGGGGCCAAAAAATGAAAATAGAGACAGATAGTTCAAAACTGATGCATAGTAGTTTTTGATATCTACAAATCGATTGCGGATATTTTCGAATTTGTAAAATTATTAGGATAGACGGGAGGGGGGGGGCGAAGGGGGAAAATAATAGAAATAAGAGTTAGAGCATTTTGGGAATTTTTTCCGAAGGCAGCGAGAACCCGGTGCGACATTTTTCCTAATCAGATTTTGTTTCTCTTTTTTTTCACGTGATAAAAATTAATGCAATTTTGAGAATTCATTATAGTGATTCGTTTAAAAATAGGGACCAGCGAAGCGGGCGTTGCCTGCTAGTCTATATATATAAAAGAACACTTCCTGAGTGAGTGAGTGAGGGGGTGATCTATCAACGCCCAGACCAAACCCCTGGACCTAGAAGCATGAAATTTTGTGACAATGTTCTTTCTATGACGTAGGCATCCACTAAGAAGCGATTTTACAAAATTCGCCCCCCAAGGGGGGGAGGGGGGGCAAAACGTGATTTCACAAAATCCTTCATATCTCAAACAAAAAAACAGATATCCGTAAAATTTTTGATTTAAAATATAGCTAAGACAAATGCCAAAAAACCAATTTCTGGAATTTTCAAAATTCGGTCCCCAAGGGGGGCGGGGGGCAAAACGTGATTTCGCATGCGTAAAAACGTGATTTCGCATAATCCTATATATCTCAAACAAAAAAATAGATATGCGTGAAATTTTTGCTCTAAAATATAGCTAATGCAAATATCTAAAAACCAATTTCTGGAATTTTAGAAATTCAGCCCCCAGGTGGAGCAGCAAGGGGGGGGGGAGGGGGCTATGGGGCAGAAACAAATAGAAATACAGTTAGGCCGTTCAAAATTGGTACAGATAGGTTAAAGAGGCCTGCAAGTCGAATGGGGATATTTTCGAAAGTGTAAAGTTATTAGGAGGGGCGAGAAGTGGGGAGGGGAGAGGGGGGGCAAAAAAATAAAAATAGAGTTAGATCGTTCAAAATTGGTTTCTATAGGTTTTCGATACTTACAAATCAATTGCGGATATTTTCGAATTTGTAAAGTTATTAGGAGGGCCGGGAAATGGGGGGGGGGCAAAAAAATAAAAATAGAGTTAGATCGTTCAAAATTGGTATATAGATGTTTTCGATACTTACAAATCGATTGCGGATATTTTCGAATTTTTAAAATTATTAGGTGGGGCGGGAGGGGGGGGCTATGGTCAAAAACAAATAGAAATACAGTTTGGCCGTTCAAAATTGGTACAGATAGGTTTTAGAGGCCTGCAAGTCGAATGGGGATATTTTCGAAAGTGTAAAGTTATTAGGAGGGCCGGGAAGGGGGGGGCAGAGGGGCAAAAAAAAAAGAAAATAGAGTTAGATCATTCAAAATTGGTACATAGAGGTTTCCAATACCTACAAATCGATTGCGGATATTTTCGAATTTTTAAAATTATTGGGAGGGTGGGAAGGCGGGGGAGTAGAGCGGCAAAAAAATAAAAATAGAGATATATCGTTCAAAACTGGTGCATAGAGGTTTTTGATACTTACAAATCGATTGCGGATATTTTCAAATTTGTAAAATTATTAGGATAGACAGGAGGGGGGGGCGAAGTGGGAAAATAATAGAAATAAGGGTTAGAGCATGTTGGGAATTTCTTCCGAAGGCAGTGAGAGCCCGGTGCGACATTTTTCCTAATCAGATTTTGTTTCTCTTTTTTTTCACGTGATAAAAATTAATGCAATTTTGAGAATTCATTATAGTGATTCATTTAAAAATAGGGACCAGCGAAGCGGGCTGTGCCTGCTAGTTATTAATATAGAAGTAAATAAATAGTGATCTTCGATTATGATTTTTGAAAGTTAGAAAATAGAAACTAGAAAAATAAACACATGGGAGCAAAACATATACGTGGAACGCATTTTCAAAATTAAATATAATTTAAATCTGTTAAATAGGAATTATGTGAATAATTTTATGGTTAAGAAATGGAATGCATCCATGCTGCGAGGGAAGGAGAAGGGGGGGAGGACAACAAACCACGTTATTTCACTGTTACTACTACCATAAGTTGGACCAGTATAAGCAGTGATTTATTGTATTAAAACCCTTTGCGGCGCAAGGTAATTCGGATCGCTTAAATTACTCTGCCACCAGAATTCACGAACAAAATTAAATTAAAAGAAATTTTAAATATTAAGGTTTAAAAAAACGGCCTTTTCCGTGACGTAATAAACGTAAATTTTTGTTTAAAAAATTCTGGGATGAGTTTTGCAGTTAGAGTTTAATTATTGCGTCCTCGCAGCGAGGACAGCGCGCCAGAAAGAGTTAATGCATTATCAGTTGAGAGAATTTTTTCTTGAAATTATTTTTACTGATATTTAAAAAATTATGTTTGGCCTGAAGATTAAAGAAAGAAATACTTAAATTGTTCTACGAGCTGTTATTTAAGGTAGACACATCAAGAATCAGGAAATGGGATAATTTCTTTTTATAGTGTTTCTGCATATTAATATAATATATTCCGAATTATCACAGAGAATAATTTTATTTTTAAAGATTTGGAATCTATTCAGCAAAAAGTTAAAACTATTTAATTAACTTGTACTTTTTTTTTAAATTCACTATATTAAAATTAATTTTCAAAATAAAATTGAATCAATATTTTTTATATCCCTTTGTAAATAAAAGCTTGATGATAATTAAAAAATAATAATAGAAAAAAACGTTTTTGGTTTTTATTTGATATTTTATTAACTAATTGGAATAATTTAATTTAAATAATCAAAATTCGGAATCCTTGGGTGATTTCGCATCTTTTTATGTCTTTCTCGTCCATCTGTGTTTAGTAGTTTGTGAAGAGATAGCCGCCGAACATGCATTCAATATGAATTTTATTAGTATAATTTATTATTATAGAAGATATACAGAAAGATAGCTGTTTTCCTTTTTTTTTTTTTTTTTTTTTCAATTCCTACTATTAGTTTACACTCTCCCTATATATATCTTGTACAAATCTTGCAATCGATTATTAACTAACTTCCCGACTAGCTAGAAATTTGAAACTTTCAGGATTGCTCAGAACACGGTGACAACACAGTACTTCGAAGTCCGATTTTCGAATCTTATTAGTTTTTTTATAATTAATTAAAATATGAAAATAATAACATCCTAATAGCGTTTAAAGAGCCATTAAAATATTAACTATAATTTAATTGTTGCCAAAAAAAATTACGATTTCATTTTCTTTCGACATAAAAATAAATACATTTAATTAAACGTGAAGATTAAAAAATTATAAAAAGTTAAATTATGCATCTCACAAAAATTGACGTCATTATCAATTTAAAAATTTTATGCGCATTGATAAGAGCTCTATGATTTATCAGGAAATTTATAACATGGTATATAAAAAGTTTTTTTTATCTTATAATTATTTTTATTTCATTTTGCACGCAATTCAAAATTATTAAAAAGAAAAAAAAACTTTTTCGATAGTGTTTGTAAGTAGGAATTGACTTTAAAAAATTTTCTTTTATATTACTTGTTTTTTTTTTTGTTTTTTTTTTTTTTTATCGTTTTTCTATTCATTCAAAATCTATCGACACGTGTAATAGTAATTATGATTTCTTATTTTTTTTTTTTTTTTTTTTATTTATTTTTTTTTTTATTTTATTTTTTTTTTTTTTTGTAATTCTGCATGTTAATATACATATTGTAAATGCACTATTTTGTATAGTTTCTTACTATACATTGTAATAAAAATTTGAAAAAAAAAAAGTGTTATTAAATAAGCTTGAGACTTCTATATAGTCAGTTGGATGCTACGCTGTTGTCAGCGAAAAGCTTTGGTGAATCAACAAAAATTTCTGTTCATAACCCCTACCTCACCGATGGCTGTGAGGTTTTGCTGTAGAAGCTGGGTGACGGGAAATGCTGGGCTCAGTCAAGGCCTTCTAGATATTTAGGTTATTAAGAAAGCCCTGGCTCAGTTGTAGGTCACGTTCGTCGACCTAGCAGTTCGGAGTTTTCCGCGTTTTTTTCTGAAACTCGTGTGAAGGGCTAGAACCCCTTATAAAGAATACCTCAGAGAATAATTATACCATCCCCAAATTCCTAGTGTAGGTGATTGACCTCAACCCGAACCCGAACACCAACACACTGTTTAAATGCGTTTCAATAGAAATTTTGCAATTCTAACAGAAATATTTGGTTTTTCGTACTTTGTTGTTGTTCTTGATTACTTACAAACAGTAAAAAATAATGTAAAGTTAAACAAAATATTTTATCAATATAAGCAAACACAAAGAAATTTTGTTGAAATTTGGTGAATTTATTAACAACATATCTTGTGTTGTCGTAACAAAACTGATTTTTTTTTTTCTTCTAATGAAAATTTTGTTTAAAATAACAAAATAACCTCAGCAAAACACATTTTGTAGTTTTATTCAAAACCTTTCTCCATGGTTATTAAAATATTAAAAGAGCGTTATAGGACCATGTTATTAAATAGGCTTGGGACTTCCATGTAGTCAGTTGGACGCTACACTGCTGTCCGCGAAAAGCTTTGGTGAATCAACAAAAATTTCTGTTCATATGTAGCCCCACCGATGGTTGTAAGGTTTTGCTGTAGGAGCTGGGTGACGGGAAATGCTGGGCTCGATTGTAAGTCGCGTTTCAATAGAAATTTTGATTAGATTAACAAAATAATTTTTGTCGCAATTCTAACAGAAATATTTGTTTTTTCCTCCTTTGTTATTGTTGTTGTTGTTGCGTACTTACAAATATTCAAAATTAATGTAAAGTTAAACAAAATGTTTTATTAATATAAGTAAACACAAAGAAATTTTGGTGAAATTTGGTGAATTTGTTAACAATATATCTTGTGTCGTCGTAACAAAACTGATTTTTCTTCTTCTGATGAAAATTTTGTTTAAAATAACAAAATAACCTCAGCGAAACGCGTTTTGTAGTTTTTTTTCAAAACCTTTCTGAAGGTGTACCGTGGTTATTTAACATTAAAAGAACGTTGTAGAACTAATGTTATCAGTGTTATAATTTTTTATAATTGTGTTACTGCATGTTTTTTTTTTTTTTTAATTTTCCGAACATACACGTGTAAAGAAAGTATTGTAATCATGAAAAAAAATCGACTTTGAGATTTTGGTGTATCTATACGTTTTGAAGTCCCCTGAGTTTACTTTTGCTATTTTTACAATGATGTGCGTGTGTATCTGTATGTAAGTTAACACGACAGCGTTTAAACACTTTGTTCGAATGAGCTGAAAGTTACGTCTGTTACAGGTCACCGTAGCACGAACTCTATTGCTTTTAGTGAATCTAGCACTTATAATTTTTTTATAAGGACACAAAGAAAAATTATTTATCATTATAGCCTATGGGCTCAAATTATTTAAAATGTGATAGCGTCTACATGCCTTTTCCGATTGAACTGAAAATTTGTATACATGTTAAAGGTCACTGTTGCACGAGCTGTATAGATTTTAGTGAAACCAGCACTTGTAAATAAATTTTTACAGGGATACAACGAAAAACTATTTTTCATTATAATCTATAACCTCAAATTATTTGAAGTGCAATAGCGTAAAATTAAACATACTAAATGGAGAAAAAGATTCAAATACCTTATTATAATTTCCTTTTTTGTTTATTTAAAGATTTCTATTACTTTAATTTATTTAAATAATCGCTAATTACTTAATGTTCGAGAAATCGGGTTGAGTTACTCCAGATTTTTTCCCTCCCCAATTGAGTAAATATTTCCGTTATATATCATTCTTTCTCGAATCTGGTAGACGGGAAGTGTCGGGTTTGATCCCAGGTCGTGCTCGTCGACTTAACTTTAGGGAGTTTTTCACTGAAAAACATGTAAATACGGGATAGGACAACATTGAAAGACCCCCCCACACACACACACACACAAACGGTATTCCACCCATAGAATAATAATAAAGGAAGAAGGAGCAGAAGGTTTCTACATAAGCTGTTGTGTTGCCACAAAAAACAGCGATTATTAACAAGCCTTTATTAACAAACTTCAATATTGAGAGGAGCAAAAGTAGCTTTCGCTGGCATTTCACTAGAAGGGGTTTGTAAGCATTAAGACTATTGGCGTGCTCCTTCTTCCTCTATTATTATTCTATGATTCCACCTATAGACCTTGGACTAAGTGTAGTCAATCGGCCTTAATACATACAATAACTGTGTTAAATTTCGATATTTCAAATTAATTGTAGTCAGTGTAACTAGGTGGCAGCACTGTTCCTTCATAGGATGAGAGTGTAAATTATGGTTTCTTGTATTTACGAGAGGTCTAGGAATACAATTTTATTAATTATTAATTGAAAACAGTTTTAATTGCACTAAGTTTTTTATTTAATAAATGGGTAGTGTTCATAAAGAGCCATTGTTAAATAAGAAATTATTGGAATAAGAAGTATTTAAAAATTATCCGAAAGTAAGTGTATAAATTAAATAAAAAATAGGTTTGTGTTTTATTCAATAAATATTTTTTTTAACCTAAATTCGAAATATTTATTTATTTATTTTTATTTATAAAAGAAAACACTTTTTTTTTTATACTCTTAGACTATTTAATTTTAATTATAACTAACTTTATTATATTGTAGAAACTGCAAAGAGAATTTTCATTACTAATTTTTTTTTTTTTTTTTTTCAGAGTAGTTGATTTAAGAATATTTCATTTATTTATTTTGGAAACATTGCGTATTGTTTTATTACATCTATGCGTATTGTAATAGTTTGCATGTTTACAGATTTTTATTTCTAAATCAAGTAACAGATGGCAGCACTACTTTATTGGCAAAGCTGTTACCGATTTCTAATCGGTTCAACACAAAAAATATCGTTTTGCCGACTTGTTTGTATCTTTACCATTTACTCACCACCACAGCATCTGTTTACAGGTTACGTTTATTTATTTTCAATTCAAGTTTTCTCGTTCTCGTCTCTTGTGCATAATCACTCTGGTAATTTTTTATCATTAATTTAAATATCAAAACTGGATTAAATTTTAAAATTTAATAAAATAATTTCACAGATCATGTCTAATAAGAGAAATATTTCATTTACGAAACCTCCGGAACCGTCCTTTATTAAGAAAATGAAAGAATCTATGGGTTACCAGGAGCCTGATACCATTGAAACTAAAGTAAGTCAAACTGTTTTTTAGTTATAAGAAATTAGTTTAAATAATGTAAACGAATTACCGTACTGAACATTTTTTGAGACCATTATCTAACAATTGACGATGAAATTGGAAAGATTTAGCAGATTTATCTTGAATTGAGACATTTGTGATAAATAATTAAATAATATGGATAATTAAAAAAAAAAAAAGTTTAGGTAAAACTTATATTAAGTATAATTTAAGAAACAAATTAGAATTGGCTGATCTGTTACAGCGTTCAACAAAACTTTCAAAGTAACGTAATATATGTTTCTGAATTTGAGTCACATGTAGCTGTTATTAGTATTTATATTTTATTTGTCATTTCGATTTTTCAGACAAAGTGTAACAGTTTTCTTGTACTATCCCAAGTTGTGTTCATCCTGAAATGTGCAGATTTCTTTTTTTTTTACTTTTGTCATATTTTTTTGTCAGGCATACAGTTTTTTTTTTTTTTTAAGTCTGTAGATTTGACTTTTAAAAACGTTGAAATGGAAAAAATGCTTTATTATCATATTATTTAATTTGCAAAAACTCTGTTTTATAAATTTTATACCTCATTTTCATTTCTTGTATATAGTATAATGCAAAGATTATGTAGGTTTTATTGGCATTTTCTACAAGATTTAAACTCATGATTATCTACTAATTTCATGGACTGAAATTATTGTCTCTTATGTTATCTGCTTCTGGAATAATTTATACTAATGCAACTCTGCCCTCTCTGGATGATTTGTTCCTTTAGCAAATCTGACCATAACTAACTCTCACTCGGTGACACCTATAATACCCCCCCCCCTACCATGTAAGACACTTACAATGGCCTGTTCACATACGACAAATGATCCTTGAAAAGTATCACTGTAGCAAATTCTGGCTCCTTGATGCCTTATCCATTTTTTAAACATCAAAAGCAAAGCATCCTGTTTACTCAGAGTGCAAATGTTGGAACAACTATAGTATCTCCCCACAACTGGATTTGGCGACTATGGCTAAATCATAAATCCAAAAATCATAAGCCAAATTATAAATCTAAAATAAACAGCATGCAGGCTGCCATATTTTATTGCAAAGAATCCAGAACAACATCATTATCTTTCAAAACGGCGCCAAAGAAAAATCGCCAAATCCAGTTGTGGGGAGATACTATAGTTATACCCAAATGTCTTGGCTAAAATGAGTGTTTCAAAAACTGTCTGCATCTGGAGATTAAATTAATTCAATGATAGATTCATAACATACATTTAAAATATACTTTAAATTTAAAGAAAGTTCTTAAAAGCTTTTACATTATTATTATTTTCCTGTTTTATCAATTTGCATTATAATCAATTCATTTATAAGCTTTGATTTTTTAGGAATGCAGAGTCGCTTAAGAGCGAACAATACCTAATCTTGCCGGCAGCCTTGGCCCATGTTATTCTATGGGAAAATTTGTTTACATAATTACTCATTACCTAATGAATATTTTTCAATTCTGTTTTCACATTTAGAAAATTCATAAGCGTTAAATTAGTACTTGTTTTCCAAAAATTGATTTTTTTAAATTTTAGTATTTCATTTTGCGATTAGAAAATGAGAAAAATGCATTTTGTGAAAAATCGCATTTTTGAACTCAAAATTAAAATGTAAAAATTTAAAAAAATTAATTTTTCAGAAATGAGTACTCATTTAACGGTTATGAATTTTCTGACTGTGAAAACAGAATTTAAAAATATTCATTAGGTAATGTGTAATTGTAGCAACAAATTTTCCCATAGAATAACGTGGGCGAAGGCTGCCGGCGAGATTAGGTATTGTCCCCTCTTAATATTTCATTATATCATTGAATATTTTGCTTTTCCAAAGTGATTCCATGACTCTACTACTGTATATTATTTTATTATTATTATTTATGTTGAACATTTGAGGTAAAATTTAATTTTTGATTCCTCATTTGATTGGCATCTTATTTTGAATAGATGCAGCACAACTCATATGATGCAGAGAATGATACTGATCGGGATGATGAACAACCAACTGTAGTTGTTCTAGAACCTGGAGACTTATCTGCTGAAGAAGTACAAAAAATCGAAGAAAAATGTAAGAATTTCATTGAAAAATCTATAATAATATAATTATTAATATTTACCTGCCTTATTTTTGTGATAAATTTTGTAATAAGTTATCCTTTACTTGAAACACATTCTTAAAATAATTAATTAATATGATTTAGTACAATCGTTTTTTTTTTTTTTTTTTTTTTCCCACATAAAAAACTAAAAAATATTTTTCTTTCTTTCTTTGTTTATTTTCAGGAGTTTTTAAAGAAAAAAAAATATATATATATATATATATATATATATATATATATTTTAATAAAAAAGTTTTTAAAAAATAAAACAAATATAAATAGCTACATAAAGGTTAAGAATTAACATTTATGATATATTTCAAGGGCATAGCAATTCAAAAATCATGAAAGGGGCTCAAAAAATTTCATTTCAAAAATGACTCAAAATTAATCTGAAAAAAATCAATCAATAGTTAGATGTTAATTAATATTTACTAATTATTAATATTATTTATAAAATAACACTAATTCTAAACATTTATAAGACATTAATTTTATTTTAAATTGGTAGTTCTTTCATTTGGCATTAAAATGAAATTTTGTAACAACCAATAGGGGGGCTTGAGCTTCTCTCTTTCCTACGCTCCTGATATATATGCCTTATTTGTGACAGATTTTTAATAAATTTAACATACTGCTCAAAGTTAAAAATAGCAAAGAAATGAATAAAAGAAATTGAAACTGGAGATAATAATTTTTCAGTACTATTCCATCATTTTGCAAAAACAGAGAAAAATTTACTTTTAACCCTTTGTATCCCACCGAGACTTTAAAGTCCCATAAAAAAAATCAGGACTTTAAAGTTCCAATATTAAATTTTTAAAAAATATATAAATAAAAAATTGTAACAGTTTTCTAAATTTAATATGAAGTGTTTCTCATGCATAAAGAAATACAATAAAAAAGTTTCAAACTATTTTTCCAAAAATAAGGTAATTTGGGATATAAAGAGTTAAAGTGGCACAACTATTTTTATTTATTTTTTGCTTTTTGAGTGATGAATGCGCAAAATCAAAAATGAAAGTCATGGTCTGTTACATTATTAAGAGTGCATTTAAATATCTTTAAGATTGATCAAATTAGAATAGTTATATGATTCATGTGTCATACCAAGGCAAGAAAAGTGACTCAACCGAAAAATGCAGTATTTAAGAAAAAACAATGTAAAGAATACAACAAAGCATTAATAAGCCTACTATAAAATGACACAACTGCTTCTCTGGTGGATAAATTGCGAGATAGTGATGTGACAATTTTCATGTACGTCAGGGCGCTTTATACTAATTTTTGAATGACATAAACTCAAATTGTGTTACTTTTCTTGACAGTGTTGTATATGATGTTATATTGTTATACAACCTTATTATGAACAAATCTTTGGATAATCATAGGTAACGTGATCTACATTAAAAAAAATAAAACACATTTGTCTTATAGCTACAAAGGTTTCAAATTAATTTTTATCAGTTTAAAAAGAAAAAAAAAAGTATTCATGTTTGGAATTATTGAATATTATTATTTATTTATTTATTTATTTTTATAAAGATAAGCAAAAATTTATTAAAATTCAAATATTCAGAATGAATCACATTTCCTATATAAATTGTCTGTACTTACGCCTAAAGATTAATTCTACACTAAATCTTTAATTGCTGTGTTAATTTTTAGGGGATGAGAACAAAAAAATTGTATTCGCCAAACCCATCAGGAAAGAAAATGATGAAAAAACTTCATTAGAATTTTCATCAAAAAAGAAAAAAGACTTACAGAGGCGAATTGATTCTCAAAGAGAAAAGACTAAGCAAGTAAAAAACTCAAGTCTTTTATCATTTGAAGAAGATGATGATTATTAATAAAAGCATTTTTGTTGGGTTTAGCAAAACTATATACTTTAACTGGTGATATTTAGTAAATTAAATTTTTCTTTCTTATACTGTGAAATTATAATTTTGAAATATTTGAAAAACATTGTTAAAAGTTAAGTATAGTGGTGCACAACCTGCAGCCAGCATATAAACCAAATGTGGCCCTCCCTCAATTGGTAACTTGTGGCTCTTCAAAAAATCTTATAAATATTAACTTTTTTTTTTTCCTTTATCAAAATATCTACTGACCTGCCATTTTTTTTGTGACTGTTTGGTCACAAAAAAATGGTGAATTATTGAATATTATTATTATCATTATTTTCTATAAAGATAAGCAAAAATTTATTTATTATTTTTTAAGATAAAAAATTAAATTACCATTATATTAATATTTTATTTTTTATCTTATCTAATTATGATGTATTCTACAAAAGTTTACTATATAAATAAAGTGATAGGAAGAGTTGAGGTAAAAATACAAAAAGTAGATAACTTGATTATAATTATTCAGTTTTTTTTTTTTTTTTTTATATAAATTTAGTTTTATAAAAATTGGGAATTAATTTTCTTACAGTAAATAGTTAATTTAATGGTAGCTATACAGATATATGTAAACAGGCATCAAGGATCAATTCAGGTGAAAATTGAGGCTCTTTAACTAATACTTCAGGAAACCAAATTTGTAAAGTCTCCTTTACAAAATTCAAATTCATAAAAACAACAAGATTTTGTTTTAGAAGACACATATTCTTCACATGAATTTGTTTTATAAAAATGATCCATTTATGTAATTTTTCAGTATTGCCTATACTTGGTGTGTAATAAGATGTTAACTTGATATGCTAAACATTATATAGGATGACTTCTGAAATAGAACATTTTAAACCATTTTTCTTTCTTTCTTTCTTTCTTCTTCTTCTTTTTTTTTTTTTTCACAAGAATAAATTAAAATTTCAAAAAAAAAAAAAAAAAAATTATTTTTCATAAAAATGGACCCCAAAAATTAAACCTGGTCCGACCCCTGTACATTATCATTAGTAGGAAGCCCTCTATATCACAGTCAGCTTTATTGGGTGGTTTACCATACCTCAAATCAGTTGTATGTACATGTGGCCCTCATCCTTAACAGGTTGTGCACTTTTAAGTTAATGTATATTTGTTATATCTTCCATCTATTCTTTTTTAATATTTTATCTTTCATTCTTTCTATGAGAATCTGTTATGGTAATAGAAAATTTTAGTTAATTTTTAGATTTGTTGTTACCTGCTAAAGATTCCTTTAAATGAAAAATGAATCTTAATACCATGTTGTCTTTTATATATTCAAACATATTTTTTAAAATAATGAATTATAAATAATTTTTGTAAGTTTGTTTCTTTGTTACCTTTTTTGTGTACTTCATTTAGTGCTAAAATGAAGTTCGTAAAAAATGAAAACAATAAGAGCTTTGTAAATATCAAATTGCCATTTTTCATCGCCATTTGCTTTTCATATCATCATTGTTGTATTATAGTATGTACAATATTATGAAATAAAATTTTATCATAAAAAGAGTGTAAATTATTTCTTTCCTAAATTTCCTCTGTAGTTCTTCCTTTAATTATAATAGTAATAAATTTTTATATTTATATTAATCTGAATGTGAATATGGACTAGTGATGTAAGCGAGAGGGATTGATAGGAGGTCAGAACCTTGCCCCCCCCCCCCCCCCCCTCCTGTATTTTATCTTAATGAAGCTTTTTATTGTATTTAAGCATTTTTTTTTTTTTTTTCAGTTAATTCAAACAGAAAAATTGGAATGTTGGTTTTAGTTTATTTATATTTTTAACATTTTCCAACAACAAGTTCTGCAAGTTCAGTTCGTGTGTCCATCTGTCTGTGCAGTAACTTTCATGAAAATGTTTTGAAAGCTACGAAATTTACATGCATTATTGGGCTCACTACAGAATATTCCCTATTGAAAATGAAGTCTATAGCATTTACAATTTATTTTTAAAGTCACACAAAATATTTCTTATACATTATGGTCTATGGAAGAAAAATGTAGTTACAGTTTTAATAGTGTTATATTGCAAGTCAACTCAAATATGCTAATTTCCATTATTTTTTCTGAATATAGAAAGCTTACCTTTTTAATTGTAAGAAAATACCAAAGAATATTATGAAATAATCTGGTGTATCACTCACACGACTTTCTCATAACCTGAAATTTAATACTATAAATACAGATTGGAGATTAAGGTGTAAGATAACGAGTATACTGTTATGTAAACCTATGATAAAACAATTCAAATTAGGTTTTGGAACAGCTTTATTTCACAAATAATTCTATGTGAGAGGCTGCCGACCCCCCCCCCCCCCCTCAACCCCCATTTCATTATTGTACCTACATTTATATAGAATTCAAATCTGTTATTAAATTCAAAAGTTCATTTAAAATTACTTGGACAACTTTCACACGCAACATTTCTTGAAACTTATCAATCTTGATTAAACTTTTCTAGTAAAAAATGTATTAACTTCAAAGTACAACATTTGGATCGCCTGAAATTATTTGTATTTAATTTACTCTAAGAGACAAAGATCAAATGTTAAAAACTTGACTTTGGTATTCAGGAAACCTCAAAAACTGTAAATATACAAAAAACCAAGCAATGAATATTTAGTTTAATTTCAATTTCTGGGCAGCTTTCCTGTGCATGGTAAAATATTATAGTAAAACAGTTCCACTAACACTAAAAAAAGAATATTATGACTTAAATATTGGCAGTCCTGTATTTATTCTGAAGGTTATGTACACACCCCATGGTGCAAATAAATATAATCCTATCGTAATAACACATGGCACAACCTGAAATACACTATAATCTAATTCTTTTGTGTAGCTCTGTAAATGAAAGTGAATGATTTCCATGCCATGTTCTACATGAACCATGTTTTTTATGCATATAAAAGTTATACATTTGTTTCATTTGGTTTAGTGCAGTCTATAGATGTTTAAACTCTACTTAGTGTAGTATCCCTATGTGATACACATTTAGAATACCAAGTTTGGACTTTCTGCCATGATTTGTTCTTGAGATATGCTGATAACAGACAGACACGCACAGAGACTAACCATTAAAACAGGGTTGTTTCGGTTTTAACCATAGGGGTTCTTTCATCTTCCTTGATGTTTTTAACTGTAACTGGTTTATATTTTTATATCGCATGGTCCATTTTTAAATTTCTAACATTATTATTATATTATTATTTTTTTTTTTAATGAATTGTTGTTTTTATTACTTATTAAGTTATTTTTAATTGCAAAAGCAATTATTATTAAAATTAAAGCTGTTTAAAACCATTTTTAACAGTGCGGACCATTTTTGGACGGTTAAAACCATTTTTGACCAGCGTCCTGGTCAAAATCAGTTTTGACCAGTCAAAATTACATTCCTGCATTAAAAACTTGTTTTTTGGATTCAGGGGACCTGAAAACATGTAAATATAACAAAAACTCAATTTCGAAAATTTGACCCAAAAGCAGTACTTTCTATACCATGTATATGGATAAGAGAAATTAAAAATATTACTAAAAATTACTGATGGTTAAAGCATTCACAATTTGAATGGTCATATTTTCTTTCTAGCTTAATCCATTTACTAAAATATTATATACATAATACTGTTATGGTTATAAGCAGAGAAAAATATTAATTTACGCTAGAACATTGATGGATTTCCATCATGTGTTCTGTTTTGCACCTTGAGTATATGCAATGTGGTTATACTGGTAGAACATACACCACCTGAATCATATAAAGCTGCTGTCAGACAGAATGTATATTTTGAAGTATAAGATATTGCATCTCAAAGCTAACGAATGACTTTGTTGAACTGAATCAAGGATTATTTTTAAGCATAAACAAAATCCACAAATGTGAACAACAGATGCAACATTTGGTGATAATTCACTAATCAGAGGTTTAAAAGGAATGAGGATAGAAGATACTTTGGAATCGTGATTCTCTGATTGGAGGAGTTCATGCTGAAAACTACTGTATGAGATGTAAACAATCAAAAGTGCATGAAAGAAGAATATATGTGAGGCAAAAGTATCAAATGAAGATATTTCGTCCATTTCCTTGATGGAAAACATGTTTATGAGATAGTATGTGCTAATGCCTTTCATATTGAACTTTGTCTTATAGCGGCTTTAATATTGGAAGATTAATAAAGCTATACTGTAACCCCTCCCCGCTTATCATTTTTGTGTGTGTCTTTTTTTTATAAACATTTCAACTTTTATTTATTTTTAAATCATATTTTTAAGCACAAATCAACTTTTTGTTATCATATGTCTGATTTTTTAAATTTTCATTATGTTTGGTATTTCCTGAAAAGTTACACTTTAATTAATTTATTTATATTAAAAGGGCGATAATAATTTAGAATAGGGTTAATTTAATTTCATTTGTTGTAGGGTTGATTTGGGTTGTGTTTACTTTTTTTCTTTTCTTTTTTTTTTTATGTTGTATGCCAAATTTGTATATATACATTTTTTATGTAAAAGTTCTGAATTTTTAATTAAACAAAAAAGAAAAGTCATACAAATTGCATAGGTTTTTATAAAACATTTTCAGCTGTATACCATCTAATTTTCAAAATATTTTCTCTTCATCATAATTATATAGTGTGCAAAAAAAATAATACATTAAAAAAGAAAAAAAAAATGTAATACTACTAGAGATGGAAACGGTTTGAAAAAAAAAAAGAAAAAACGGAAATTTAGGGAGGGGGGAGCTTTTTTTCGGGGGTTTTCTGAAAGGGTTTATTTCCACCCAGAAAAATTGAAATTTTTGAAATTTCTAGCATAAAATAACGTATTTAGAAATTTATAATATTTACATTCGAATGCTTTTTTCATGAAATATTTTTTTAATTCAGTATCTTACATGAAAACACTGATTCTGATAATGTTCATATTTCAAAAATAAAGTTTTAACCATGTAATCAAATAGTAATCCTGAAATATTTAAGTATTACAATGACCTCCCTCCCATCATAGTCATTTAAAATTACTTATTCTGTTAAGTTCCTTTATACTTTCATTTTTTTTTTTTTTTTTTTTTTTTTTAAATATATATCCTTAGGCTTGTCTAACTGTATTATTTTAATGTGTGTGGATATGTTACACACACACACACATACATACAAATGCATGTAACAGTTAAAAAAAAAAAAAAAAAAAACTAAGCAACTACTTTTTGTTAAAAAATTTATTTCACAATTTATAAAAATTATGCATGCAAAAACCTACTTGATTTATGTCCTTTGCGTCCGAATTAATAAGTTTTATATTATATATATATATATAAAAAAAAAAAAAAAAATCAATAATAAAATGTTGTTTTAAATTTCTGAAGTTCAATTAACTTTAAATTAAACTTTTATTTTATCTTTGTGATTAATTTCATTTTAAGTGAAAATCTGAATTAAGAGTTCAGTATCAGGTCTTGTAAACCGGTAAGCCTGACATGCAATCAAGATTAGGTGTAGTTGGCTAAATTTTTTCTCTTGCATATTAAGTTTGGTTCAGGTTGACTGATTTATTTTTCTTATGGGTCAGAATGACTAAATTTTTTTCCTGGGGGCTGGGTTGTCTGATTTATTTTTCTTGTGGGTCGGGTTTAGATTAGGTTGACTGAATTTTTTTTCTGCAGGTTAGGTTTAAGTTTTCAATGAGTCGGGTCAACTTAAGTACATCTTTCAAAAAAATTTTATCATAATAAACACTAAACAGAAATTTGTTTGATATAATTATGAACATACTACATCTTCCCATGATTAAATATATGTGCATACATATAACACTACTGGACTTACATATATATATGTATATATATTTTCAATGGGAAACATGCTGTAGTAAAACAGAATGACATGTATCAGTTTCATGGAATTCCAAAAATATATACAAAAGAGTGTGTGCAGATGGATAAATCAAATGACAGCAAATATTTCTTTTTACTTTCCGAACACTATAGTGAGGAAAGTATTGTAATCATGTCAAAAATCCGAATTGGAGATTTTGATGTTTCTATACGTTTCGAGGTCCAATGAGTCCGTTTTCACTATTTTTGCGATGATGTATGTATGTGTGTATGTCTGTGAGTGAAGTGAACACGCTAGCGTCTAAACGATTTGTTCGAATAACCTGAAATTTGGTACGTATATTGTAAGTCACCATAGTACGAACCCTATAGATTTTGGTGAATCTAGCACTTATAGTTTTTTTACAGGGACACAAAGAAATATTCTTTATCATTATGGCCTATGGGAGCAAAATCTTAAAAGTGTGATAGCATCTAAACGCCTTATTCAATTGAGCAAAAAATTTATACACATATTATAGGTCACAAATACTCAATCTGTATAGATTTTGGAGAATTATCACTTATAGTTTTTTTACAGGGACACAAAGAAAAATTCTTTATCATTATGCCTATGGGGCCAAATTTTTAAAAGTGTGATAGCGTCTAAACGCCTTATTAATCTGAGTAAAAAATTTGTACACGTATTATAGGTCACAGTTGCACAAACTGTATAGATTTTGGTGAATCTAGCACTTACAGTTTTTTTACAGGGACACAAAGAAAAATTCTTTATCATTATGGCCTATGGGACCAAATTTTTAAAAGTACGATAGCATCTAAACGCCTTATTCAATTCAGCTGAAAATTTATATGGGTATTATAAATCACTGTTGCACTAACTATAAGCATTTTGGTGAATCTAGCATTTATAGGTTTTTACAGGGACACAGCGAAAAATTCTTTGTCATTATGATCTATGGGCTCACAGTTCAGTAGCGTTAAATAAAACATCGTGTAATATATGGAGAAAAATACTCAAACACTCTATTATGGTTTTCTCTTTTTTGTTTGTTTAACAACTCCTCTTTCTTTACTTTATCTACAAAACTGTTAATTACTCAATGTTCGGAAAGTCGA
Source organism: Salticus scenicus (assembly GCA_963930645.1). Classification (NCBI taxonomy): domain Eukaryota; kingdom Metazoa; phylum Arthropoda; class Arachnida; order Araneae; family Salticidae; genus Salticus; species Salticus scenicus. Next base: position 185,495,708 of record OZ005655.1, on the reverse strand, counting down.
GTGGCATCACTCCAGATTTTTTCTTAGGTGAACCCATGTCATAAATACTTTAAAAACTTTTCAGAAAGTGCTAAAATCCATAATATAACTGAAAATGCACTTCCACTAATTTCTTGGAATAAATCTGAATAGTTTTTGTGTGGCCTTGTAAACAGATTATGAATGTTAATCATGCAATTTCTATAGGAATTGCTTAATTTATTTTTGTTAAAATTGCATTTAAAATAAATACTTAGCTCTCTTACATGGTAATGCATTTGAATTATTTTATGTATCCCTGTACACAAATCAGTATTGCTTCATCTATGATTTTCAGTAAATAATATTCTACTGTAAAGCTGAAAATTTTTGAATAACTTATATGAGTTTCAAGGAATTTCAAATAATTTACAGAAATTAGAATGTGGCCAATCAGACAGGCACAGATTGACAAACCAAAGTCATAAATACTTTTAATTTGTTAGAAAGTGTTCCGATAACAAGGTAGAGAAAGTATTGGAAAAATCCTATAGCACAATGGAAAATGCGTTTTGAAATATTTTCACTTATAATTTCCAATGTATCTGACTATTTTTAAATGACCCTTTAAATTAATCATAGGTGGTAATCATACCATATTCTATAGTACATTGGCTTAATGGTATAATAAACATGTTGAATAATGTGTGTTAATTTCATTATGTTATTGTCATGGAAAAAAAAATATCTAAAATTCCCCATGCCATAACATCTAGCACTTATACTTCTATTACAGGGTCACACAAAATAATTTATACACTTTACATTCCATTAAACAATATATTATTTGAGAAAAAATACTCAAAAACCCTATTATAATTTTCTCTTGTTTATTTAATGATTTCTCTTATTTTAATTTGTTTAAACAACTGTTATTACTTAATGTTTGGAAGGTCAAGTGCAGTCACTCTAGATTTTTTTTTTTTTTTTTTTATCCGCCAAGTAAAATATAGGCACACCTTTAGTATCGGACCCCCTTAGCGACTTTTATTATTTTTTGCTATTTTGGCAATAAATTAAAATGGCTATTATAATTACACAAGTAAAGCCCTTAGCCAAAAATCATACAAGCTACTTTGGTGCCAAATTTCAAAATTTCCCAAAGGGGTCCTATATTAAAGTGCTCCCTGATGTGAATGCACATTTAGTTTATTTTAAATTAACTGTGTTTTTAATCAACATAGTGGCACTCAAATAATTAAATGTAATTTACATTCCATTAATGACTTCACCATAGTTTCAATTTGCTGAAAATAGTCGGCGATTGAAATATATTTAAACGTTTCATTATTATTATTTTAGGTTGATTTCTTTAGAAATCGACCTATTTTTAATTCAGTAACCAGCAAAGTTAGTAAAGCCTGCTAGTGTATATATATTTATTTATAAAAGCATGTAATTAAAGCTTCATTCACAACAGAATTGATATGAAGCATCAGTTGCAATTCTTCAGATATTTCTTTCAGTGTTTTTTTCCCCGCTTCTCGCTGCTGCTAACTTCCACGAGCATCAGAGCCATTTTTCTGACCCTAACAACGTTTTCACCACCTCCTGTAGTGATAATTGGCATGGAAAACTTGGATTTCTCTTTTAAAATTCTTCAAAAAGCAATAAAAATAGTGCCATTGATAGATTGTTAAACTTCTCTTTACATGTTCAAAAATTCAAGAGTTGTTTTCAGGTAACGAATAATTTGCGGCATGGACAAGTGTGAACCCAGCTTTAAACACCTTTGCAAAAAACGTCTGAGCTACTTCAGTGCCATTTTCAAATTTCTTTAAGGTGTTCCTATACTAAAGCTGTTCCCTAATGTGAATTCATAGTTAGTTTATTTTTAATTAACCGTGTGTGTAACCAACAAAATGAAACTCAAAAAATTAAATGTCATATACGTTTCATTAGTGGTTGTATATCGTTGTACTTAGCCATGGTTTTTATTTGGGGAAAATTGTCACTAATCAAAATACATTAAGAGACAAAAAAAAAAAAAAAAAAAAAAAAAAGCTGCACTGCAGAAAAATTGACTTATACCTTTTAGGTTTGTAATAATTTAAAAACTAATGATTGCAACAAATATAATATTATAGTTTTAAAAAATTAAAGAACACGCTTTTATAGAAATGTGAACTAAAAAGCACAAAATATCTATCTTAGTATTAAAATGACGGGTAAGAGAAAATCGTGTGAGTGACACACCATAATATTTATTTACATACATTTAAATCTTTAATTAAATTAATTTAGAATTAAACAAAAACCATTTTTAAAAAATCTCCCCTGACTGGGCTCGAACGCTAGACGTTTAAGTTCGTAGCGCGGAGCTTTACCTCACAGCCACAGCGTTCACTTAGGGAAAGTTTTTTTTACAATATAGATTTTTTGTTTGCTCCCAGAGCGGTTACAAACATACATACTGGTGAAGCTAATAAAAGCGTGTTAAAAATTGTTATGTTTGTATAATACGGAAGTCATAACATGGTATTTAAGTACATTTTCGATTTAATAATTCGTTTTGTTACACTCTACGTAGTATTTAATAAAAATCTACATAAAATTTTCTATTTAAACGTAATATAATAAACATACATTTTGTATTCTATCATGATTTATTACATGAAATAAACAAGTGCTATTTTAATGTATGAAATAAAGCTATTTATTTGTTAGATCTAAACAATTACTTAATAAAAATATGTATTCTGGATTGGATAATTCCGCCTTTATATGGAATTACTGCTTTAATGAGCAATGGCGCAGTATTTTACAGTTTTTTAACATGAAAATGATAAATTTTACTGTGTCAAATATCATAAATATTTTTTTCTAATTCTTTCAAAGTTGTAGGCTACAAATTTCTAATCCCCACCCTCTTTTATAAACTAAACATTTTCGAGCGGATTGAGATTAGGACAATTTTCAGGTCTAATAAAGAAGAAATTCTACGATATTCTTTGTGGGATTTAATTTTAAGTAAAAAAAGTTATGATAACTTACAAAATTATAGATGTTCATGAGAATGGATAAGTAATTTTAACAACTTGAATCAGATAAATGTATCACAAGCGCCATATAACAAGGTGCATTATCATCTTGAAATGCTGATTATGGAAGAGTCTGAAATACCCCCAAAGTAGTCGGTCACGGTCAGGTATCAATTTTTTAATGGCCAAATTTTATTTCGGGTTAATTGATCCCTTGAACATGAAAATTTGCCAGACTCACCGAAAAATTATGCATTTTCGTATCGTAATGTACGGGGAATATGTCATCTCCTTATATTATTAAAATCTGTGCTCATCTGTCTGTGTGTCTGTGAGAAATGGCTTATGGCTGCTAAAGCTCCGGCGATCGACAAATGGCACTGCCATTACTCACTTTTTGTGACTTTCCAGATGATTTTATCTAAGCATCTGTTGGTTAAATTGGTGCCAAACTGCATACGCAAAATTTTTTAATGAGAAAAAAATCGTTGATTAAATTTCGTTGTATGTTAATAGATAGATAGCTCTATATTATATATAATGATATTGAAAAAAAATATGACCACAGCTTACCACTTTTTGAATATCATTAAATATGGCAGGGGGACATTAGCAATGAATCAGATGAAATGTTAATATCAAAAGTCTATCAAAGAAGACCTTTAGTAGTTTTAATGGTATTAATTTTAAATTAGGAACAACAAGCAAAACTAGTATGTTGTGGCCACCACAAAATATTCTTCTATATTTTCTTTTACAAATTCACGCAGTGCAAATTATTTTTCATGGGGAATGCAGACAATTTTCCTTTCAGAGAAGTATTAACACTACTAAATGTCGAAAAGTCAATTTTAGTTCCGATAGACAACATCTGAAAAAAAATGTTTGTTTTTTTCTCTCTCTTACTTTCTTGTTTAAAGAAAAAAAAAAAATCGGTAACTTTGTTTTATATTATCACAGATCTATGGTTCAATCATTCGCTTTAAAAGTTTTTAAGGCGAGTTTTTTTTTTTTTTTTTTAAAGATACCCGTACGTATTGAAAATTACACTCCCGGTGCTCTTACATTTACAAAAAAATTTTCTTATAGCCTTTTTCTTAGAATAGACGGCTGAAATTGAAAGTTAGAAATTTAACTCTTTAGCATCAGAGATAGGATATCTACCTTTCCGTTTTTTTTTTTTTTTTTTTTTTTTTCACGCTACGTTTAGGAATGATTTTAAGTGTATGCATTTAAAAGAAAGAAAGAAAAAAGGGAACTCTTAGTACTGAAATTTATTTCTATAACAGAAAAACACCCCTTTTATCCGATCGACCAACAACATTACAATATATAAACATAAAAATGTATAATAAAAATACATTGTATTATCATTTTATAATAAATTTTAAAAAAAGCGTATTTCTTCACTGAGAAAAAATTCTGTAACTGACATCTAGAATCTAAATTGCGGCTCTAGAAAAAATAGTTCCATATCATCCTTGTAAATTCTAGTCCCCTTGGAAAGCGAGTTCTAGGTGCCCCTATTGGAATTCTAGAGCGTTTGCCTATATTCTCGAGGGCAAAGTTATTTAAAAATCTCTGCAAATAAATGAGACTACAAGAGGCGGGTTTCTGCATCTATAATCTTGGTTTATTACCAAATTCTAGAAAATCAAGCTAGAATTTCTCGCCATATAAATGATTCAGAATATTTAGAGTATTCAGAATATTGTTTCACCATCTAGAAATGTGTACACTAGAAATTCTCGGTAATGTCGTCTGTTCAGTTTATTGGCGTGCCTTATGCGCATAGCTCGGAAATCTATATTTCTAGTTAAGAGATTTAGAAAATGGCCACTTATTCATTCTAAAGGAAGGTGGTATATATTTTTTCTCAGTGTTGTAAATGTAAAATTATATTAATGTCATGGGACATGCATCAAAAAACATAACGAAATTAACTACTATTTGAATATTTTATCTTTCATACAATTCTTCGAAAGTAGATGGGAATATCGTGCAAAAAAATAAATGAAGGGATTCGTACCTTTCTAATTGAGGTTAGGGTTGATCTTTACCCACTTTTGCTAAGGAATAAGAGTGTACATAATTCTTTTTCATTTCACAATGAATGGTTGAAAATAATTAGTATTGTGCACATTAATGCGAAATTTTGGCCTATACTGCCATATTAAAAATTTTGAAAAAGAAGAATGTCATGTCATTGCCACCTGTTAAACGATTTTTCATAAAAGTTGATAGGCACTAATTTATGTCAAGGTGCAACTATATATGAGTTTGTATAGCATTATGTGCGTTATTTCTTGAGATAGAGCTGACATAAAATTTTTGTCACACACAGACAGACATTTTCTTAAAAGGGCAAATCGTGTTCTGCAGCTCTCTAAACGTGTAAATCTATCGAAAACGGGAATTCGAAAATTTTTATGAGCACAATACTTTCTCATACTGAATATAGAAGAACGTAGAAATTCATCCAAAAGTACATGGCAGACAATTAGCCGAACTGAATATTGTTTTTATATAATATTTAAAAAATAAATATGAGTCATAAAAAAAAAAAAGATCCTGTAAAGACAATACCACATTTTTTATGAGTTTATCAGAAATGCTCAAAGTTATTCCAGGTGTGTAAAACTATTTGTCAATTCTTCGTTGTCCTGACCTTGAAATAGAAGAAAATTTGATAATGCATTGATTCAAAAATTCTTGATTTAGTTTAGAATTGTTTACAAATTTATCAATTAAAAAAAAAAAAAAAAAAAAAAAAAACTTGTTATTTAACCTTGTTTTGGTAAAACAATAGAATTTGTAAAGGTTTTTAAGTTATGAAAATATAAATAAATAAAATATTTCCCCTTTTCCAATGCTCTAATGGAAAAGTTTTAACAAAGGACGAAATATATTGAATTTAAGTAATAATTTTAATGCTAGAAATATTTATTTTACTTTTATTGCACTGCTCAAGGTTTAAAAGAAAATTTGCATTTAAGCAAACTAGTATTTTGTGGACATCACAAGACTCTCTTCTATATTTTCCACTACTAATTCACACAGTGCAAATTATTTATTGAATTGTTATTTAATATTTTTCATAATAAATGCAGACGATTTCCAACTCGGAGAAATATAACATTAAATGCCGAAAGAAAGTGAATTTTGTGCCGACACCTCAGAAAATGCTTCAAACATTCATTTTAAAGATACTAACGAATTTTTTTGAAAGATACCTATATTGAAAATATACATCCCCGGTAAAGTCCTGAATCGGATCGGGTACTCGCGGGTTATCCGCTTTGTGGATTGGGTACGGGTCGAGTTTGCATTAATTTTTGACCCGCGGGTCTAGCCCCAGAATGATTTTTCTTATACAATAATTTTAAGCATTTTACTTTTCTTCATGAAAGAAAACTTTTGAATGCTGAGATTAGCTGACATTCTCTTCTTCCATAGTAATTTAAAGCAATATGACGCATATCGTGAATTTTATTTCTATTGCGTAGATATTAATATACTTAAAGTTTAGCCCTTAACGTTATGTAAAAATTTCTGATGTATCTGTAAGTTTCCCAGTATATAGGGTAAGTGCACCAGTGATTGACACTTATAGAGCAATTTCTGATATTTTTAATGTTCTAGTCATCCGAAAATATTTTTAGAAATCTTAAGTTAGTACATATGGTATGAAAGACATTCAGAACCACATATATGTTAAAATATATACATTTGATAACAATTATTATTTTTTTTAATGAATTTTTATTTGACACCCACTCAGTGTTCCAGTAATTGACACTGCCAGTTTTTCATTTTATCAGTAATTGGCCCCCTATGTTCCAGTGTTTGACACTGCTAGTTATTCATTTTACCAGTTATTAGCTCCCTATGCTCCAGTGTTTGACATAAAAAGATTCAAATTCTTATATATAAAATTCTTATATATGATTTTATTATTTTTCTTATTTATTATTATTTCGCGAAATGGAAAGCACGGAGTAATATAGTTAAATATTACTCTGTGATTGAAAGTCATCAGTTCCTCAATAATTGCTTTCTCTTGCCCATGTAGAACAATGGAAATAATGTTTTTGTGTCAAATTTTAGAAAATGAGTTTTGCTATATTTACACGTTTTGAGATCCCTGAATCGAAATATTTGGATTTTAGTAGTTTGTCTATATAGCACTATAGCAGTAAATCTGCTATTAGTTATATATATATATATATATATATATATATTGGCTTTTTCCTAACATTATTGTAAAATTTCATACATAGATGGAAGGTTATCACTTCATCTGCAATTACTTTCTCTTGATCTTATATAATAAAGTACTATTTTTGTGGCAAATTTTAGAAAATGAGTTTTTGCTATATTTACACGTTTTGAGATCCCTAAATCGAAAAATCAGGATTTTAACAGTTTGTTTATGTGTCAGTGAGTCTGTTAACAGTATAATTCAAGAATAAATATTATCAGATAGTTCAAACTCGGTATTCTAAATCTTTATCATAATGTGGGTGCTAATCGAAACTTTTATTAAATTCGAACAAATGGTTCTTTTTAAAATAGATCAGGCATGTACAAAATTATTCAAATGCATTATGTCTATGGGCGGAATTTCTTGTAGGTACAGTTTAACATATTTAGCTGGAACTAAAGAAAATGAAATTCAATTAGGGTAGGTGCTCCAGTGATTGACATGCTCCAATAATTGACATATATCCCGAAATAATTAATAAATAAGAAAAATAATAAAATCATATATTTTACACATAAGAATTTTAACATTTTATGTCAAACACTGGAGCATAAGGGTGCTAATAATGGGTAAAATGAATAACTAGCAGTGTCAAGCACTGTAACATAGGGGGCCAATTACTGATAAAAGGAAAAACTGGCAGTGTCAATTACTGGAACACTGAGTGGGTGTCAAATAAGAACTCATAAAAAAAAATTATTATCAAATGTATATATTTTAACATATATGTGGTTCTGAATGTCTTTCATACCATATGTACTAACTTAAGATTTCTAAAAATATTTTCTGGTGACTAGAACATTAAAAACATCAGAGATTGCTCTAAAAGTGTCAATCACTGGTGCACTTACCCCAATACACTAATGAAGTACATATAATTTATACACAGCGTACAGAATTACTCTAAATTAGTTGAATGAGTTTTAAAGAGTAGTGTTAGGGAAAATTTTCTGAATAATTTGAAATAAGTTTTAAGATTTAAATAAGACTTAAATATTTTATATATCAGTCTAAAATATTGTAACGAGGGGGGGGGTGTTCCCCCCTCCACACACAAACACACAGAATAATTTATGTTTAAACTTTATAAGACTATTTTGAACTGTTGTTCAAAACAGTTTTATAAACTATATAGAACACTAGAAATATTCAGATTCAGTATCTCATGCCTCTTTTACAATTTCACCTTATCTGGCAGCCAAATTTTGAGGGTAAAATATGTTAATAGGATAACTTATTTCAATTAAAAAAAAAAAAAAAATTCTTTTCACAATTAAAAAATTCATAACATTAGATTTTTTCTCGTTTAAATATGTATATATATATAATTGTCCTTAATATTTCATTTTAAAGCTAATGCATTTTGTTGATTTTTAGCATTTTTTAGCTTTAAAATATTATAAGAAAGAAAAGAAAACTAGTTGGTATAGGTGGACTCTGCACAGTTCCCCATCATATGTATGTTCTTATAAATTTATAGAGCAGGACATATTATATTCATGTTAAGAGAAATTAATTTGATCAAACGCTTGACACAGTGATAGAATGAAATTCCCGCCTGATAGGCTACCCACCATTTAGTTCGATATATTTTTCTTATTCTAATCTATTAATCTATTTTATTGGGGACAATTTCGTAGTTTAGTTTTCATGCTACTATTTCCAATGCAACAATCCCCAAAATGCATATTTTTATGGAATATCGCCCAATTTTGCTATGTTGATAAAATCTTTAAATTTCGAATAACTTACAAAATTTTCCTATTAGAATATTTGTAGTCAATGATGTTTAAACAAGTGTCATAAATGTTATTTTGAAGTTGTCTGATATATATGTAATCCTCAAAACGGACGTTTATACGAAATTTTGCCCTATTCGACCATATTAAGTAAATCGTAAATTTCCAATCACTTACGAAATTTTTAAATTGGAAAATTCATAGTCAAGGATGCTTATGCCAGTATCTTATATAATATTTTAAAAGTAGTCTGACATCTTTGAATGAAAATATCCTTCAAAATCGACGTTTATGCGAAATTTTGCCGTATTCTGCCATGTTAAGAAATTCGTAAATTTCGCATAATTTGCGAAATTTTCAAAGTAGCATGTTTGTAGTTAATGATGTTCATCTCGGCATCAAAACTGATATTTAAAAGCTGTTTTTACATCTTTCCGATAAAAATATTTCTTTTCATGTACGTTTAAGTGAAATTTTGCCCTATTCTCCCATGTAAAAAAACCTGTAAATTTCGAATAACTACTGAAGTTTATAAATTAGAATGTTGCAAATGAATAGGGCTCTTGCCAGTGTCATAAATAATCTTTTAAAACTGGTCCGACCTCTCTGCAATCATTTGTTTGTGAGATATCGTGTACAAAGACTAACAAACTAACGGACTAACAAACTAACAGACACCCTACAGACGGACACCATACCCATTTTGATATTTTCTGATTCCTCACACCTCAAAACGTGTAAAAATAGTCAAAAAACCGAGGTCGAAAATTTTCACATTTACCTAAGTTCCCCATACCTATAGTATGATGAGTAGCTAAAAAAGAAAGAGAAATTACTTAATGAGAAATTATTTAAACAATTTTCCGATTGGAAACGCCTCACCAGTGTCCGAAAGTTTCATCTCTCCATCAATGACCGAGTGGTTCTGCGCTCAAAGCTGGTAGATGGGAAGTGCCGGGTTCGATCCCTGGACGTACTCGTCGTTCTAGCCGTTTGTCGTCCTAGCCGTACGTGGTTTGGTGGTTTTCTCCGAAACCCGCGTAAATACGGGCTAGGGCGCATTAGAAATAAATATTCCCACAGGGGGAAGCCATCTATATCACTTTGACTCTAAAAGTGTAGTCAATCGGCCTTAAACCCTACAACCCCAGAGGTTATACTTTTGAAGTTGGTAGACAGGATACATGAAGTGTGAGGTCGGCCTAGGTGCTCGGTGTTTTCCGTGGTTTTGTTGGAAATTCGTGTAAATACGGATTACGGATTAGGATCTCTAAGAAAGACCCCACACCCTACACCTAGAACCCTCGGGTAACACAGGCTACGGTGGCAGTGGACGATAAGCTACGAACAAGGAGTAACCGTCTTTAGCAATGTAGGGTAAAAGAAAATAGTGTAAATTCCTGTCAAATTATTTTTTAAATTTTTGTTTTTCTATTGAAATTTGACTATGGGATGGGCTTATAAAATTAACTAAACTGGCACTGGAAAAAACAAACAAACATCCGTTTGAAATTAATAATATTTAATAACACATGTAAGTTTTTTGTACTGGCTGATTAAGTAATGATAAAATTAAGTAATTTGAGTTTCTGAATAACTAACTATTACTAATTAACCTTTTTATTTTTTTTTTTCCTTTCCCGTCAAAGTAATAAATAACAAGCTAAATTGCAAATTTTAATATTGTTTCCGAAATGAATTTTGCTGCAGATTTGTGGTGCTGCCATCTATTGTTGAATATAATAAATTTAAACTGAACATATGCACACATTTTGTTTCTCTATTTCAAACTATGCAGTAAAATACACCGAACAGAACAGCTGATATTAAATTATAAAAATATCAGATTTTCGGTTCAGAAAACAAGAAATATTTGAAGCAATATGGATTTTCTTCTGATTCAGGCAAGTTTTCTTCGAAGAATAAAACTTTAAACATTCGATATAAAAATATATGAACTAGAGGCTCCATTTTCCATTTTTTTAGTCATGGCTCACTGCGATTCTATTGAATCGCAGGCAGCCATGATTTGGTGATGTGTTATTTATAAATGTCTCACAAGTAACCATGTTAAACTTTATTTATCCGTGAATTCTTTTAGGTCTTATTAACGCATAAAATTGCCTTTTGAATTATTTTATATTTTATTTATAATATATATATTATTTATAATATTTATGGAGTTTCATTATAAATTTTGATTACATGCCTCAGCTAAATAATCATAACCCATTCGATTAAATTTTAGAAGAAAAAACTTTACGCATGTAATTTTAAATGTATGAATGAGAACTAGAGGCTGAGTTTTTCGTCATTTGGTGGCATTTTATTGATTTTAGAGGAAAATAACGTTTTTCTTGGGACTTTTGATTAACTAGACTCTTGGTTAAATTATATCGTATGGAGCATAGATGCTTAGATATAACTTATAACTATGCTGACCATATTAGAGTATCTTTATAACAGAATAGCGTTAAAAATGTTACAATTATCCAATTACGGATTGCCTTCCCGCCCCTCTCTAATTCTAAGCAGATGAGGGCCAAAAAGTTAATATATATGATAGATAATTTTCTTGCAACAGTTTTTCAAAACTTAGAAAACAGAATTCAAAATAAAGACTGTCCTCGAATTTCGAAAACGTAGTTCAATTAAACTGCATATAATTCATAAAAAAATGAGAGTCAACTCCCTCTAATCCACAAAAGTTTTTTCCATAGATTCAGTGGATTGTAGAGTTTTGCAGGTAATAGGTCATTTACATTTTTCTTATACAAATACAAAAATGAGTTATTATTAATACATAAATAGATTTGAAACTGAAAGACGATTTCTAATAAATTTCAGAATAAAACATTTCTTAAATACTAATAAACTTAATCATACGTATGAATGTAAAAAAATTTAAGCATACTCAAAAATACATGGCAGTAAAATGTAAACATACTTTTTTTTTTTTTTTATGCAAAAGAAAATTGAATATTCATCATTGAATATTTTTAATTTTGTTTAACATATAATAGTGGTTTGTTGTATCCAGAACATTCTTTGGCTTCACCTGGTGATTGTTCATATGAATTGCACGATAATAAATACATGAATCTCAGTGACGTTTTTAATTGTGTTACATTCATCATCATGATAATTTAGTGATTTTGTGTATGTGTGTGTGTGATTTATTTAAATGTTGCATTAGAATCATCGAACATATCAAAATTCGATTTCATCTAACAAAAACACATGTGTTAACACATGTGTGTAAAAACACACAAATTTAATACAATAAAATTTGCAGCTTAATAATGGCTGAAAGCAAGGATTAAGCTAAAATATCAGTTGAAAAATGAAAAAAAAAAAAAGTTAAAAAGTGAGAAAAGGTGCCAGTTTATTCAAAATCTCAGCTGTAAATTTCTTTTTTTACATTTAAAGAATCAATTGTGGATTAAAGGAATTTGTGGATTATAGGTCTGCGGATTAATGAGAGTTGATTGTATGTCGTTAAATCAGTTGGAGGAATAAAAACAATTTGTTACAAAATAAGTAAATAAAAAAATTATATTTAATTACACGATGAATGACACGTGATTGATTAAGACTCTTTTTATAATAAGTACGTCTATTTTTTTATAATTTTTTTCATAGATAGGAGTTTTATAAACATATATGAATAGGCAAATAATAACGTCTAGAACGCCAAAAATAAAATAAAAAATAAAAAACAGGAAAGCAGACATCTGTTTCGGTAGCCTTTAGCGTACCGTCTTCAGTGCATCGATGAGCTGAAGACGGTAAAGGCGCTAAAAGGCTAAAGGCTACCGAAACAGCTGTCTGCTTTCCTGTTGTTTATTTTTGGCGATCTAGGATAAATATTTACGATCTTGACTGGTTGAACTACCAGGCATGTTAAGATGTGTAGAAGCTTCTTCGGATGTTGCAAACGGTTCTGGAACATTATTTTGCATCACAGAATACAAACATACAGAATTTCCTGATGTATAACCATTTACATGGTCTTTATCCCATTCTGTTGAATCCGAATCAATTTTTCGATCTTCATGTGAACAGTCATCATTAGAAGCATTATCAGAAGTTTCTTGAAAGTAATTATGTATTACTTCTTTGGCTCTATTTGGACATGTACTGAAGACTGTACGCTAAAGGCTACCGAAACAGCTGTCTACTTTAATGTTATTTATTTTTGGCGTTCTAGACATTGTTATTTGCCTTGTTTAGAATCCCCCTCCAAGTCTTTCATCAATATATACAGAGTGAGTTTGACATAATCTGCCGAACGAAAGGAGGTGATAGAACAGCCCATGGGGAGCATAAAACACCACAGAAACCCTGTCCTATCTCTAACCGTTTCCGAGTTATGGTAGATAGAAGAAAAATAGTTTTTTTTTCCATCCCGTCTGAAAAAAACAATATTTGTGAGCTTTCTGAAAGACTTACATGCAAAATAAGCCCATATTTGAAAAGGGCAGAAAAAATCCTATCGAGTGACATCATTTACATCAGGATAACTTAATTTGACGGCGAGCTATAAGCGCTAAAACATTGGCGAAGTTTAAAATCGAGTTGTCGCCAAATTCTTTAACCGGTAATTCTGCAAACACCGTTCAAGCTACAATCGGTCAAATTTACCAAAAACTTCTCCATTCTACAAGCTTTAGAATGAACCCACAATAAACCATATCGGTGTTCCGGTTCAGGAGAAATTTAGCCTTTTGTTTGCAATACATCACTGAAAACGGCGTTCGTTAAAATTCGGCAAACGAAACGATGGTGAGTAAATGGAACGTATGCAAATTCGTGACTATCTGCATATGGACTCTTAGTGATACACAGATGTATTCCAACCTTCCTGCGCGCGCATCCCACTCGCGGGTACAAAAGGCGAGCCAATCTGTAACAGCTCATTAGCTCGTCAGCTTCTTTTATGTTTTATGCTGCTTCTTGCTTTAGCATTTTCTAGACTTTGCCTGAGCTCGGCCAATTCTTTTCACGCTGCTGTCACATCTACTTGCTCTCTCTTAGTTCATACTTAGTATGTTTTCGTACATTGGTACGAATTAACCAAGTTGGTTCTTATTCCGTTGCACTTTTTTTCTTCTGCTTTTGTAAATTAATATTGAAATTTTATCCCTTTTTGCTTACCCTTCTGACTTTTATTTTCTATTGAAGTCATCACAGGGATCAAATTGTCATACTTTCCAACCTGTAAACAGATATGCCTAGTTTTACAAATGATGGTAAATTGCGATGGTAACTCTCTAAATGATTGCGATGGTGACTCTCGGAGAGCCGAAGAAGAGTACTGTCTACGTTATCCACATCATCGTGCGTCCAACCGTTCTGTATTTGCCGCAATTCATCGAAGGATTAGGGAGAGTGGGTCTTTCAGTAGGGTGTACGAAAGGGGCCATGGTCGCCGCTCCGCCACCACTGAGGAGTCCGTACTCGACCGAGTGTAGGAAAATCCAAATATGAGTTCACGCATACTTGCGAGAGAAGGTGGAATCTCCCAAAGTAAAGTGATGAATGTTTTGCGCAAAAACCGGTATCATCCATACCACTTCACACCGGTACAAGAATTACGCCGCTCAGATTTCCAAAAGGTGGTAATATTCTGCCGCTGGCTTTTGGAGCGAGATATTGAGGAACACCGTTTCCTTAGAACGATACTGTGGACAGATAAGTCACTTTTCACTCGGGATGGCATGTTAAATTTACATAACTGGCATCATTACGCTCAACAAAATCCATTTGTAACACGAAACTCATCGTTCCAGACACGATTCAGCTTCAATGTTTGGCTTGGAGTGGTTGGCGATCGCTTGATAGGTCCACATGTGTTCCAAGGTCATCTGACAAGCAATACATATTTGGAGTTTCTGGAACATCATCTTCCAGGATTACTTGATGTCATTCCTGTACCCCAACGAGCGGAAATCATTTTCCAACACGATGAGGCCCCTGACATTCTTTCAATGCCGTTCGGGACTTCTTGACTCAGCTGTATCCGCGATGGATTGGTCGTAATGAACCAGTTTCTTGGCCACCTAGATCGCCAGACCTCACTCCATTGGACTTCTATGGTTGGGATTTCCTGAAGCAAGAAGTTTACCGCACAGAAGTTGCCAGTTTGCAACACCTGAAAGCTCAGCGCTTAGCGATGAGCTTTCGCTAAGCGCTACTGTGGTTTCCGTTCGTAAGCGGGCAAGGGCATGTATCAGGTGTGGGGGTGACCAATTTCAGCAGCGGCACTAAATTTCACACATCCTTTCGAATGCATATGTGCTTTAATCATAAACGTGAGATACGTCTTTTTTTTTTTTTTTTTTTGCATCTTTCTTTGTGAAAGACGTGAGAAACGTCATACTTCTTTTGTTTCCATTCCATTGTGTTTGTAAATTTAATACAACTGCTACTTTTCTTGTTTGCTTTTAAAACTTTCTTTTTTGCATCTGACAAGGTGGAGGCGGACATGAAATCAGGAACGACCATGGCACTCCGTGAGTCTCCTTCTAGACGAATGTCGAGTTCAGTGATGAATGTTTTTCAAACAAAAGGCTAAATTTCTCCTGAACTAGAACACCGATATGGTTTATTGTGAGCTCATTCTAAAGCTTGTGGAATGGAGAAGTTTTTGGTAAATTTGACCGATTGTAGCTTGAACGGTGTTTGCAGAATTGCCGGTTAAAGAATTTGGTGACAACTCGATTTTAAACTTCGCCAATGTTTTAGCGCTTCTGGCTCGCCGTCAGATTAAGGTATCCTGATGTAAATGGTGTCACCCGATACGATTTTTTCTGCTCTTTCCAAATATGTGCCTATTTTGCGTGTAAGTCTTTCAGGAAGCTCATAAATTTGGGTTTTTTTCAGACGGGAGGGGAAAAAAACAGATTTTTCTTCTATCTACCATAACTCGAAAACGGTTTGAGATAGGACAGGGTTTCTATGGTGTTTTATGCTCCCCATGGGCTGTTCTATCACCTCTTTTCGTTTAGCAGATTATGTCAAACTCACTCTGTATAAATACGAATATAATCCATTTTCTTATCAGAAAGAAAAATCATGCAGTACGCATTGATTAGTAACACTTTCCAACTGTACGCAATTGTTGTATCGAATAACTTTTAATATTCTTTGTCTACGTTATTGCACAACAGACAGAAGGACTGAAAAACATACAGAGAGAATAATTGATTTTAAAATTACTCTTAGGCATTTTGGAAAGTGTTAAAAAGGCTTAACGCAAAAGAAAATGCAGCCGTTAGATTATAATGACATCTTTTAATCTCTCTGAATATTTTACTGTAGCCCTGTAAATCTGAAAGTTGATCATATCATATTCTATACAAAACAATAGTTTAGAATATTAATAATACATGTTAATGTTTTTATGATTTTTATAGTAGAAAGTTTTTTAAATATAACTTTTAAAAAATTCTTTCCTAAAACGTAATACATTGGCTTTTTTTTTAATTGTTGTTGTTGTTGTTGTCCCTGTAAACAAACTAGTTGTACAGGACCTATTAATGACATTTTAAATAGGGAACATTCCATAGGGAACTTGAGTGTATCATTTTTTAAAAATTCTCAAAATATTCACGGATGATAGGAGCCGGAGACAAACAGATAGAAAGGTAGACAATCGGACAGACAGATGCACAAAAAACATGAGTGAAATTCCAGCAAATTTTTATTAATAGCTCTTAATGTAACTGATTATTTTTGTGTGGCCCTGTAAATCTAATGTTAATCATACTATATTACATAGAAGGCACTCTTTTGTGCATACGAATAATATATTTCAATTGCATTAAGCTTTGTGGAAAATAAAATTATTAAAATTTGGTTTATAAAAATAACTCTCATACAACACAATGCTTTGGAATACTTTCAAGTACCCCTGTACACAACCCAGTTAGAAATGTACTCTATTTTACATAGGAAACATCCGATAGGGAATTGAATAACATATTAAAATTTCATTAAAATTTCTACGCATTAAAGGTACTAAAATATGGTTTACAGAAACTCCTCTCATAAAACACAATGCTTTCGAATACTTTTGGGTGTCCCTGTACACAAACTAGAAGATAAAATTCACTCCATTTTCAATAGGGAACATCCGATAGTGAATTTGAATAAAATATATCGGTTCAAAGAAATCCCATAAATATTTACGGAAATTAGAGCGCAGTAAAACAGACAGAGAGACAGACAAACGGGCAGAAGAACTGTCAGACAGATACACAGATTGAAATTATATTCACACTAAAAAAATGACAGAAAGTTTCAAAAACGCGTAATGTAAATGAAAGTTCAATTCTAGCAATTTTTTATTAATAGCTCTTAATATAACTGAATATTTTTGTGTCACCCTGTAAATCTAATGATAACGATGCTATATTCTGTGCAAAGCATTCTTTTGTGCATATAAATAACATATTTCAATTTCCTAAAACTTCGTGGAAAGTAAAGTTATTAAAATTTGATTTATAGAAATATTTCACAAAGAACGCAATGCTTTAGAATACTTTTGAGTGTCCTTGTGTATAAAACAGAGATGGTGTTTAATCATTTTATATTGGAAACATTCAATAGTGAACTTGAATAACATATTTAAATTTCATGAAGGTATTGTACAGTAAAGGTATTAAAATATGGTTTATAGAAATACCTCTCATAGAACAGAAGTCTTTGAAATACTTTCGGGTGTTCCTGTACACAAACCAGTAGAGGTATAAACTCCATTTTCAATAGGGAACATCCGATAGTGAACTTGAATAACATATATCAGTTTCAAAAAATTCCATAATTATTTATGGGAGTTAGAGCGCGGGCAGACAGACAGACGGACAGATACACAAATTGATATCATATTCACACTTAAAAAAAAGGTTAGAAAGTGTTAAAAACGCTTAATGCAAACGAAAGTAGAATTCTAGCAAATTTTTATTAATAGCTCTTAATATAACATAATATTTTGTTTTACCCTGCAAATCTAATGCTAATCATGCTATATTCTATGCAAAGCATTCTTTTATGCATATAAATAACATATTTCAATTTCCTAAAACTTCGTGGAAAGTAAAGTTATTAAAATTTGATTTATAGAAATATCTCTCATAGAACGCAATGCTTTAAAATACTTTTGAGTGTCCTTGTATATAAAACAGTGATGGTGTTTAATCATTTTATATAGGAAACATTTAATAGTGAACTTGAATAACATATTTCAATTTCATGAAGATATTGTACAGTAAAGGTATTAAAATAGGGTTTATAGAAATGCCTCTCATAGAACACAATGCTTTGAAATATTTTCGGGGGTCCCTGTACACAAACCAGTAGAGATATAAACTCCATTTTTAATAGGGAACATCCGATAGTGAACTTGAATAGCATATATCAGTTTCAAGAAATTCCATAAATATTTACAGGAGTAAGAGCGCGGACAGACAGACAGACAGACGGACAGACAGACAGACAACCCGAAGTCATTAACACTTTTCAACCTTGTTGGAAAGTGTTAAAAAAATCGATGTTTCTCAGCAATGAAATTTCTTAGTATCTAAATAATATCTTCAAGAGATGAAAAAATCATGGAGAATTTAAATTATATATACTAAAACTTATGGAAAATTACCAAAATATAAACAGATGGAAAAGGATGAAAATAAGACGAAATCAATTAAAATAACAGAAGTTTACAGAATTCGTAATTTCATCTGGGGCATTATACGAAATGTGCAAGCAAAATTTTATGATTTTTCTGCAAATTTATGGATAAAGCTAAAAGATCTGAAACAAGACTGATATACATTTTATATATGTATAGGTTAGTTGCAAAGATAGGTTGTGATTTGTCTGAAAGGCGACTATACGCCATTCCTGCGTACAGGTTTGTCGTTGATCACACATTAAAGCCGCCTATATCAATGATGAAATTTTGAGGGTAATCAAAATTTTGGTAGCCGCATACTGGGTCACCACCTGGAGTCATGGTATGCGATACCATTGGATACACGTCTCGATCACCTCTTTTTTTCATTCCTGCCACTCTGAATAACAGCCATTGCATTTCTGACGAGTTAAGGCCCGTCGCTCTGCCCTATATTCAAAGCCTCCGAAGCGCAATACTTAAGCAGGACAACGCACAACCGCAAGCTGTCCGTATTGTCCGGATCTTCTTTGATGCAGAATGTGTTCGACTGCTGCTCTGGCCAGTGCGTTCTACTGATCTTGCACCAATGAAAATGACTGTTTAATCGTTGAAAAGCGACTGGCCCCCACCACTCACCAGTTACTACGATCGATGAATTGTGGCATCGTGTTGAAGCTTCATGAAGTGCTTTACCCGTACATGTCATCCAATCGCTGTTTGATTCAATGCCTATTCAGATAAGTGCTGTCACTGCTCACAGAGGTTGCTGCTTTATGTATTGTTTTCTCAGTATATATTACTCCACATTTCCTGAAATTTTAATCAATTGTTCTTTCTACTATAATATATGTGTCCAATAAATATCATTCTGATATTCCCATTCCTTACTGGTGTTGTAATTTTCACAAACATGAGTGTATATAAATTGTTATGAGGCTGCCATATATATTCATGGAGGTATAGCAGTTCCTTAAAAAATAAAATAAAATAAAATAAAATAAAGCCACTTTTTTAATTATAACACGTAGGGTATTACGATCCAGTGCAAAGCCATTTTTAGGAAACTTGGCGTACTACATTAGACAAAGCTTACCGGAATTAGAATGCAAAAATGTTAAATATCTTACGAAATATGAACATTTTTACTAAATAATTTTTAACTACGCATGCACCAGCTTTTAAGAAATTTCATTTGCATAATTTAATAGCTAAATGTATTGAGTTTCTTCTATGAAAACCCCAAGTTATTCGAGATAGAATGAACAGAATTCCATTCCTCTCAAAAAAAAAAAAAAAAAAAAGAGTAAGATGATAGAGGTTTTTATCAATATTTACTTACATTTAGCAAACACTGTATTACCATTGAGCATTGTTTGAATGAAAATAAAATTGTCAGTAAACCCCTTTATAGTTTAGCTTTTATTTTGAGTGGAACTGAAATTCTGTTCGTTCTACCTTTTATATTTTTTGAATTTACACGATATTTGTTTGGAGTTTTCATATAAGTTGCTCAATACTTTTGGCTATTAAATTATGCAAACGTAATTTCTTAAAAGCTAACACATGCGTAGTTAAAAATTATTTAGTAAAAATCCTCATATTTCGCAAACTATTTAATATTTTTGCATTCTGGTTGCAGTAATGATGTGTCTAATGTAATATGCCAAGTTTCCTAAAAAGTGCTTTGCACTGGCTCTACCCTAAGTGTTATAATTAAAAAAGTGGTAAATCTTTTGTACTTAGTAAAAGAAACCGTTATATCTTCACGAATATATGTGATAGTCTCATAAAATTTTTTACCGATACAATTAGAAAACTCCTCATAATCACATGCTACAGCCAAAAGGCATTTAAAGCATTACTTTTTACAGGTGATCCAAAATATTTTCACTATTGTTTCATTTTTTACTGGCCTTCTTTACCTCTTCAGGACAAAACTTTTGCTGAAACATATGAGATATAACATGTTCTTTGTGCTCTTAAATTTTCAAAATAATTCCTACGGATTTTTTTTTTTTTTTAAACTTTGACAAAATATCTAAATTTAAAAGGGTCCGAATACTTATTGGAAGATAGTGTATGCACATTATGGCATAATTATTTGAAAATTTATCAATATCAGTAAATATATAGATTCGATTTATTATAATCTGATATATATACATTATTCATTGTTTAATAATCTGTGGAACATTAATTTTAGAGGAAAGTCGATATTTAGTCCCCATATACATATTGTGACGAATTTGTAAATAATTGTATTTATTTTTGTATAAATTCATTCAAAGAGGCTAATCAGGTGATAAAATTTAATTTTCTGCATTTCTAGTTTGTTTCTGCGTCAAAACAGCTTACAAACTCCTTAAAAACACGTTAAAAAGCCTCATTACGATAGATAATGGATTTGGCGCTAAATTTGGCGGGTTTTTGCTCTTTGACAATTTTTTTTTTTTTTTTTTGGCGACCTTGGCGAGAAATCCTTATTGATATACCAAACATGGAAGCTGTAACGTTATTGGTTGTCAAGTTACTGGAAATTTCCAGATTTTTCTACGCAGGTATTTAAGGAGTTGCATCGCGCCAAGTGAGTCAGTCTCTGTTGAGTTTCGCCAGATGCTTTCGTTGCTACTGAAAGAGCTCTGAGCCTCTTTGGATTACAGCCTTGCTGTGTGTTAATGCTTTGATACAGTTTGTACTGGGAATTTGCTGTTGTCAGCTGTTATCTAACCTGTGTTTACTGGTGAAAGTGATGTTGATACTTAGTTTATAGACCTGTATTCTTCTAGAATTTTCTGTAAATAAAGTTTCCAACCTCTGCAAGATTTTCTTTTCGTTCTCGGGCAACTCACGAACCTCCAAGTACGCAGTATTTTTGGTGTCAGGAGTGAGGTTGTCTGTGAATGGTAATAACTAGAGGTATGGAGCAAGAAATGAAGTAAGTTCTGAAAGGATTAGCTGCCCAGATAAATGAAAGGAAAAAAGGGCAAAGAGAGATGAAAGATAGTTTGACTGAAGAAATGAAAGACAGTTTGGCTGAAGAAATGAAAGCAGTACATGAAAAGATGGAAACGGAAAGACCGGAAAATCAAGTCCATGCAAAAAAAGTTGAATTAAAACAAGACGAAATGAAGAAAGAGCCCTCATCAGGAAAGAATGACTTGGTAACAGTGAAAGAAGTAATCATGGGTAAACTAACAGTGATGAAAAATAGAATGGATGAAATTGAAGAGAAAGTTATGAGATAGAAGAGAATTTTGAAGAGAAAGTTATGAAGATAGAAAAGAAAGTTAAAGAAAATTTTGATCAAGAGCTGAAAGGAAGGTTTTCCGTGATAGAAAGTAAATTAAAGAGAATAGAGGAAGATCGTGACAGAAAAGTGGAAGAAAAGTTAACATTCATGGCCCAGGAAGATGAAAGGAGAGAGAAAAGAATACAGAATCAAGAATCAATTAAGCTATCCACCTACGATGGCAGATCCTCCTTGCAGGTATATAAGACACAGTTTTCCATCGTAGCTCGTATCTGAAGCTAACGGCTGGGACTCTACTGCCAAGAGAGTTCATGCTGCAGCATTACGGAGCAATGCAGCCGATATGCTGAGAACTATTTCGAAGGAATAACGGCATGACTTTGAGGCTCTGACCAGAGCACTGGAGCTGCGTTTTGGAGAAAAGTGTTCTAAAGTCTATAGTCGCCTCCAGTTAAAGCCCCGTTACCAAAAAACGGAAGAAAGTTTACAAGAGTTTGCATCGGATATTCAGAGACTATCACACGCAGCTTTCTCCGACTGCCACGCTGAAACTCGAGATGATTTGGCGCTTTAGTACTTTATCGATGCCGTGTGAGATCCAGAGACTCAAAAAACACTTAGACTCGCCAAAGTTAAGGACGCCAGGTCAGCTTTGACCAATGCATTAAAGATTGAGGCAGCCCAACACTCCTCCCTTAAAGATTGCCACACCATCAGAGTGGTCTCTTTAGATGACTCACGAGCTGATCTGAAGGAAATGAAGAAAACTCTGACAGACATTACCAGGAGGTTGCGCAGTGTTGAGGGTGATAAAGAAGTAAAAGAATCCGAAGATAATGTGCTGGTGCTGTGAAAGAGACGGACGTTTGAAGAGAAACTGCCCCACACGACAACCTAACGAAAATAACCCGGTTTCACGATCACTGGTGGGAAACTAATAGAAAGCCATCTCGCGAGGCGGAGTTGCTGGAAATTAAAAAGCTTCAATTTGCAGCATTCCATGTTACATCGATGAGTGGCGGTGATAATGGACTTTTGTTTATGATCAAGTTTACTCCTTCCGTATGATTCTGGATACTGGAGCCAACGTAACCATCGTTAGGACGGATGTAGCTTAGAAACCTTCGGAGCGAATGATCGTCAAATCACCGCATAGCGACTGCCTGCTACCAGACAGTAATCTAATTGCTACAGAAGTGAGCTGTGTCCGGTGATCCTCATTGAGACTTCAAGGATAGGTTCCAAGGCAAAAAGGTTGACACTGCTACAACAGGAACTTCGATGTTACACAGGAAGCTAAGTAGCTGACATCTGCTTCTTGGACACATAGCTCAACCGGCACACCCGCACCTCCAAGATAGCACAATGGAGCGCACAGACACGCACCTGGATGTTGAAAATTTTTTGACTAAGTGCACAACTAGCTTCGAAAAAAAGATAATAATTTGTTTGTGGGAAAGGAGACACACAAGTGGAAGCCGCAGTAGGTAGTTGTGCACACGGATTTTATGACCAAAAGAGGAGGTTTAAAAGAGGGGGAGAAGGCGACACCTAAACCTACGTGCCGAACGAAAACTCAGACTGCATGAAGAGATAAAATAATAATAATAATAATAATAATAAATAATTATTATGGAGTTGATACATGGGTAGGAAAAGTGTTATTTGGATGCATAATTAGAATTTTGAAGGATTTGTGGCTAAGGCCAAATGAGAGAAGAAGAAAAAAATTGGAATATTATGCACGGGAAGGCCTAAAAGGAGAGGAAAAAGAGGGACCATCCACCACGGGGGGATGGGACCCGGCGTTGGTAGCCCGATGACTGCTTAACTACCCCATCGAACACTTGACAGTGCAGCACAGATTAACGAGGACCAGACACCGCCACACCCCCGAAAAAAGAAATTAAAATAAAGTTATTTTTTGAGGAATGAGGAAACAATGAGGACAATGAGGGAAAAAGAAGGGTGGGTGGGGGCTGTCCATACCTGCCGGCAGTCTGGTCGATCATGGCATTTGCATCCAGCCGGTGCGGACGCTGCCCAGTTGTGCGCCGGTCAGCGGCTCCTCCTTGAGGGTAGCCATAGTCCATCGGGGCTGCAGGCTTGGGTCTTGCAGGCCGAACATCATCTTGGCCCAAGCAACAGATCACAACAGTCCGCTGCGTTCAGTTGCACGCTCCTGCCTACTGAGTGCACGCCACTGGTAATGACGCCAATGCAGTACCACGTGTGGGGGTCTGACGTCAGCAGCCGACTCCAACGCTGCTACTCTCCGTCTGCTAAGTTGGTAAAATTGTTGGTAGGGCTGCTGGATGGTGGTTTATATTGTTGATGAATTAGTACTGAGCAGATTACTATCGCAACGACAATTATGACGCTGAGACTGGAGGGTTCTGCATATCTTCTATAGTAAACTTGAGTAACTTGAAGATAGGAGTTAGTGAGATTGTCATGTTTGAAGTAGGTTGGTTGGATGGTTGGAGGATTAAGGCCGATTGACTCCTTATGTGTCCTAGGCCTACAGGGGGAATGCCCTCCGTGGGGGTCTGTTTGAAGTAGGAAAAATCAGTAAAAATTAAAAAATAAATAAAATAAATAAATAAATAAATAAAATTACAGGTTAGAGATTAAATTAGCAAATTTTATTACTATTATTAGTTCCCCATCATACTACAGGTATGGGGAACTTAGATAATCGTGAAAAATTTCGACCTCTGTTTTTTGACTTTTTTATACGTTTTCAGGTGGGAGGAATCCGAAAATGACAAAATTTGTATGGTGTCTGTCTGTAGGGTGTCTGTTAGTGTGTTAGTCCGTTAGTGTGTTAGTGTGTTAGTGTGTTAGTCCGTTAGTGTGTTAGTCCGTTAGTTTGCTAGTCTGTTTACACGATATCTCACGAACAAATGATCGCAGAGTGGTCAGATCAGATTTAAAATATTACTTTCGATACTGGCAAGAACCCTATTCATTTACAACATTCGAATTAAAAAACTTCGTAAGTTATTAGAAATTTACGATTTTCTTAACATGGGAGAATAGGACAAAAATTCACTTAAACGTGCATTAAATGAAAACTTTTTACTGTAAAAATGTCAGACCAGTTTTAAAATATCAGTTTTGATGCCGGAAAGAACATCAGTAACTATAAATATGCTACTTTGAAAATTTCGCAAGTTATTGGAAATTTACAAATTTCTTAACATGGCAGTATAGGACAAAATTTCACGTAAACGTCAATTTTGAGAGATATTTTCATCGTAAAGATGTCAGACTACTTTTGAAATATTATTTAGGACACTGGCATGAATATTAATGACTATGGATTTTCCAACATAAAAATTTCGTAAGTTATTGGAAATTTACGAATTTCTTAACATGGCAGAATTGAGCAAAATTTCACATAAACGTCAATCTTGAGGGATATTTTCATCGTAAAGATGTCAAACCACTTTCGAAATATTATTTAGGATACTGGCAGGAATATCATAGACCATGATTTTTTCAATTTAAAAAATTCGTAAGTTATTTTGAATTTACGATTTACTTAACATGTCTTAATAAGGCAAAATTGAGCATAAACTTCCATTTTGAGGATCATAAATACATTAGACAACTTAAAAATTACATTTATGATATTGGTTTGAACATGTTTGACTACAAATATTCTATTAGGAAAATTTCGTAAATTATTCATAATTTGCGATTTTATCAACATAGCGAAATTGTAAATTTTTCATATGAGTATGAATTTCGAGGATTATTGCATTGGGAATAGTAGCATGAGAACTAAATAATGGAATTGACCCTGATAAAATAAATTAATAGATTTGAATAAGATAAATATATCGAAGTGAACGGTGGATAGCCTATTAGGCGGGGATTTCATTCTGTCACTGTATCAAGCTTTTGTCAAATTCATTTCTTTTAACATGATTATAATATGTCTCGCACTAGAAATTTGTGAAAACATAAATATGATGGGGAACTGAGCAGTGTTCACCTATGCCAACTAGTTTTTTTTTAGAGGAGGAAAAAAAAAGTAATAATAAGATCAAACTTTTAAGTAATTAAGTAGTTGGCTTTGCTGGAGTTAATTCTTAACAATATATGAAAAGAAACGTAAGGTAATAATTAGTAATTCTAGACCAATATTATTAACCCTTTGCCGTTCAGTGTTCCATTACATGGAACACCTAACTTCACTAGCTTCTCCAATCGTTTAATTCAATTGCAAATGCATAAAAATAGGTTTATATTTTACTTTGAACTTTCCTTTTCATCCATAGACAGCACCACTACACAAGGCAATCCATGATATTTAGCTGGGATGCGCTATTTTAAATCCCCGTATTTACAAGAAATTTTGTATATTTTTTTTGTGATACAAAAAAGATTGCTTGAAAAAAGATTTCTATGTTATATCGTTCGCTGTACTCTAAATTATTTATTTTATATTATTTTTAATTTTTTATACAGGGAACATACGAGGAATCGTTGAATAAAATAAGGTGTTCCATCTCCTGGAACACTGCGACACTAGCGCTTTTCATATTATGCAACCGAAAACAATGATGAGAGAAGACAGCTCTGTTTTCCTCTGTTTGGAGGGAATGACGTCAAGCTATCAGATGCTGCGAGGGAGGGTCGGTTGTTTATTTAAGAAAAAAAAAAAAAAAAAAAACGCACAAAACTAGTTTTATGTGCTAAACCTGCAATGTTGGTTTGTGATTCTACCAAAAGAGTATGACGTGCTTCCAAAAATTTCATGAAGCTAAAAAATAAACTAATTGTAAATATTTTTGTACATAGGACTTGTATATATGTATACTAACTGTAAATGTCAAATTATTTCATAAAAAATCATATAACCAAGATTTTTTTTTGGGGGGGGGAGGAGGGGAGGGGGAATGAGTTGTAGAGTAGCAGGCCGCCCCGTGATGCACCATGGGTCATGCTAAATCTACTACACAGGTATAATACAGTGTTTTTTAATTCATATGCAAAATCTTCTTATTTACGCGCTTCACTGCGATGCTCTTAGACGCACTTTTCAGAGCTCTAGTGGCGCAGTGTTCCAGCTGATGGAACACCCACAGATTCAAAACGGTAAGTACTATCTTTACAAAATTATACCTGTGTACTCCTTTAGACCTAAGTAGATAGCCTACAACTTTTTTTGTTGAAATTCCAACTTTAAAGGGTAGTGAGCTGTAAAGGGTTAAGTCAGCTGAACTTGAGTTTGATCATACGTTTCATACCTAAAAAAAAATAACCTTTCATGCACAGTCATGATCATGGTGTGGACTTACAGACCAATATTAGCCGAGGACCGTTTACATGTTTTAAAAAAAATTTATGCATTTAATTTTTGAATTTTTTTTTGAATTTTTACATTTTTCTTTTATAATTTTTTATGCATTTTGTTTTTATTTTATTTTATTTTATTTTATTTATTTATTTATTTTACATTTTTAATATTTTTAAAATTTTTATTCAATAGATTTTCAAGTTTTACAATTTTTATTTTAACCGGAGCTCAAAGCTAAATCAGAGCCTGCCGCTTTAACGGCATGGACCACGATCTTGACCAAGAATAAACAAAAAGTTGATTCTTCATTCCTATGCTTTCTTAAGCTTGATTGGTTCACTTGGTTTATTCTACTGCTGATTGAGTATTCTGGATTTGTCCTTTGGTAAATCTTTAGTTACCACCTTGTCACTGTGAGATTTCATCTATGTTGTTCGTGATCCATCTGACTATGTGTTTAGCCTTATTTTGTACGTGTTTGTTGTTTGTGAGCTGCTTGTGCCATAGTTGTTCGTTATTCTGTGTTATTTGGGTCAGATGGAATTGTTCTGTTAGCGGACAGGCTATAAGATAATGTGTGGAAGTGCCTAACTCGCCGCAATCGCAATCCGGGCTTCTCTTCTTAAACCGATGAAGATAGGCTGGGAAAGCACCATGGCCGGTGTATATTTGTGAAAGAAGCTTACAGCCAACAAGTGTCTTTGTGTCTACAGTGGGAAAGTATTTCTGAGTCAGCCTGTCCGTGTCCCCATAGTCCCACTCGAAATCATTCTTTTCAATCTTTTTTTCAGAAATGAAATAGGTTTCTTTAGATGATATTGTTTTTGTTGTTTAAGATTTTCCGCCGCTGATTTCGCTAATTTGTCTGCCTCTTCGTTTCTTGTAATTCCTACGTGTGCTTTTACCCAATCAATTTTAAATGAATTATTCGATCTTATGATTTCATTATGAATCTTATGTATTATGCTGTCAACTGAGAAGGGTTTTGAGATGGCTTGTATAGCTGACATGCAGTCCGAGTGGATACTTATTTAAGACACACATTTATACACGATAATATTACCCAATAAGAAATTATATACAGGAACGCTTATTACAGTTACCGTACGCTAGTACGTCAGAAGAACAACATAGATACATAGAGTCTATACGTAGAGAGTTCACAACACAGAGACAGCGACCTTGTGCGGTCAGGCACGATCGGAACAAGGAAGTAACAAAGTCTAATACATGACAGTATACTTGGATGATATTATGTGGAGCGTACCTTTGAAGATCATTTAAGAAACACCCGTAAGGAGATGGAAAAACTCCGGATGGCTAACCTCAGATTGAATTCTAGTAAGTGCAACTTGTTCCGTCGTGAAGTGAGTTATCTGGGCCATATCATCTCAGCTGAAGGTGTGAGAACTGATCCCAAAAAGATCTCTGCAGTCGAGAATTCGTCCTGAAAACATCCATCAACTACGAAGTTTCCTGGGATTATGCACATACTACAGGAAGTTCGTGAAGGATTTCTCGAGCATTGCCAGACCCCTCCACAAGCTGACGGAAGCTAAACAGAAGTTACTGTGGACAGAGGAATGTGAAAAAGCATTCAAGAGACTTAAAGAGGCCTTAACATCATCGCCTATTTTGACGTATCCACAGCCCGACAAACAGTTCATACTTGATACAGATGCAAGCCATGGAAGTGTTGGTGCTGTTCTATCACAGGAAGTTGATGGCCAAGAACGCGTCATTGGCTATTGGAGTAAATGCTTGTCTAAACCGGAGCGAAACTAATGTACCACCAGGAAAGAACTATTTTCATCATTACCATTATGGCAGAAGATTCCTGCTCCAGACAGCTACGCATCTTTAACGTGGTTGCTTAATTTCAAGAGCCCGGAAGGCCAGATTACCAGGTGGATACAACGCCTCCAGGAATATGACTCTTTCTCACGGAAGCCCTGCTCGAAAAGCTGCAAGTACTACTCTAAAGCAGAAGAGAAATATCAGCAGATAAATCTGGTTGCTTGCCAAATTACAGTCTCAACACCATGGAAACTGGACCAGTGAAGTGACCGGGAACTTAGACAAGCCCAGCTGGAAGCTCCTGACGTAAAGACAATATTACAATTGAAAGAGATGATCAGCAACAGACCTACCTGGCAGGGCATTTCCACATTTAGCCCCATTACGAAAAGTTATTGGGAACTCTGGGATTCTCTTAATATTAGAAGCAGCGTACTATACAAAAAATGGGAATCTGACGATAGAAGAAGTTTCATCCGGAGGCCATTTTGGGGTGATGAAGACTATACAGAAAGTTCGAGAACGCTAATACTGGTGCAAAAGGCAAAGGAGGACGTGGAGAAATTGTGCAAATCCTGGGATGCTTGTGAAGCACGAAAAGACCCGAGGAAACGAAGTCGAGGAATATTGCAACGGTATAACGCAGGAGCCCAATTTGAGCGGATCGCACTCAACATCTTGGGTCCTTTGCCACGGGCCTCCAGAGGAAATAAGTACATCCTTGTTGGGAAGGACTATTTTACCAAGTTGCCTGAGGCGTATTTCATTCCCCAAGAGTCTTATACAATTGAAGAGGTTCTAGTGGAGCAATGGGTGTCAAGGTATGGCACACCCCTAAAACTTCATACTGATCAAGGTACGAACTTTACCTCTGCTGTTTGCAAAGGACTGTGTCAGCTACTCGGCATAGACTAAACCCATACAACACTTCTACATCCCCAGTCGGACGGCATAGTCGAGAGGTTCAACCGCACCATCCTGAATAACCTCTCTCTTCTAGTATCAAGGAACCAGCAAGATTGGGATTTGAAGTTGCTGTTGTTCCTGCTGGCTTATCGAAGTGCTGTCCATGAGACCAACGGCTATACTCAGATTTTGTTGGACGCGAACTTCGTCTCCCATATGATCTCCTGTTTGGTTGTCCACCAGATGCGCCTTCATCGCTCGAGGAGTATATCCAAGATCTACAGGCACAATTTGAAGACGTACGCAACTTTGCTCGGGGGTGGATTTACATGGCAACGGAGAAAATGAAGACGAGGTATGATCTGAAGGCTACACAACATGAATTCAAAGAAGGAAAATTTTGGTTGTGGAACCCTGTTCAACGCAAAGGACTCTCTCCCAAGCTACAGTGTAACTGGGACGGTCCCTACACATCTTAAAAAGAACTGCCTCGGTCCGCCTCGAAACGGCGTCGTTTTGAGGATTGCTAAAACACCTTCATCAAAACCGAAGGTGGTTCATTACGATCGGTCAGCCACATATCATACTTAACGGTAATGTCCAAATTGAAATGTAAATATTTGTTAAATTTGTATATGTGTAATGTAAATAATTATACTTATTTGTAACTTTTGTAAATATTTCAATCTTTTAATTTTGCACTCTGTATTGTTATTTTTTTTTGTTGCATGCAACTCAGTTTTGTATTCTAGATTGTATAATTGTTTAGTTTTCGCTTCCTGACCAAGGGTAGTGCTGCCCGGGACGTGCAGTCCTAGGGAGGGGGGTATTTTTACGAATTTGTAAATAATTGTATTTATTTTTGTATAAATTCATTCAAAGAGGCTTTGTCAGGTGATAAAATTTTTTATTTTCTGCATTTCTAGTTTGTTTTCGCGTTAAAATAGCTTATAAACCCATTAAAACACGTTAAAAAGCCTCATCATGGCAGATAATGGATTTGGTGCGAAATTTGGCGACTTTTTGCACCTTGGCGATTTTTTGGTGACCTTGGCGAGAAAATCCTTATTATCGATATACTAAATATGGTAGCTGGAACGTTATTGGCTGTCAAGATACTGAAAATTTCCAAATTTTTCTATGCAGGTATTTAAAGAGTTGCATCGCGCCAAGTGAGTCAGTCTCAGTTGAGTTTAGCCAAATGCTTTCATTGCTACTGAAAGAGCTCTGAGCCTCTTTGGATTACAGCATTGCTGTGTGTTAATGCTCTGATACAGCTTGTACTGTGAATTTGCTGTTGACAGCTGTTATCTAAGCTGTGTTTACTTATTAAAGTGAAGTTGATACTTGGTTTATAGACCTGTATTCTTCTAAAATTTTCTGTAAATAAAGTTTCCAGCATCTGCAACATTCGCTTTTCATTCTTGGACAACTCACGAACTCCCAAGTACGCAACAATATACAGAGTGATCAATTTAAAAGAGTACTCGTTGGTTTTTCTTATTACACTTAAATATGACGGATGTGGCAACTATTCTAACACTGAACTATAATTGTTTGGACCTTGTTTAAGTATGGGAGACAATTTCCAACACTGTTGGATTGTTACAACTCTATTTGTGAGGTAAAACAGAAATGGAGACGCCCTTTTTTTTTAATCCTGTAATAATTTTATTTATGAAAAGCAAAATTTAATTTAATTTTTTTTTACATTATCATTCCTACATTAAATTTACATTATCATTGTCATTTTTACATTATCATTTCATAGGCTATTCCAGAGAAGTCCTGCAAACATCGATGAATTAAAACAGATCATAACTGAAGAAATCTCGTTAATAACACCAACAATGCTGCGAAGTGTGTCAAAAAACTGGTTCGACGTGTTCATGTTTACATTCAAAAAGGTGACTAACATTTTCAACATTTTCTGTGAGGAATGATGATGTAAAAAAATTGAATTAAATTATGTTTTTCAAAAATAAAATTATTACAGGATTTAAAAAAAAAATTGCGTCTCCATTTCTGTTTTACCTCACCAATAAAGATGTAACAGTCCAACAGTGTTAGAAATTGTCTCACAAACTTAAACAAGGTTCAAACAATCATACTTCAATGTTAGAATGGTTGCCACATCCGTCAGATTTAAGGGTTATAAGAGAAACCCACGGGTACTATTTTAAACTGATCACCCTGTATATATACTAGCAGGCTATGCCTGCTTCGCTGGTCACTATTTTTAAATGAATTCTCAAAATTGCATTAATTTTTATCATGATGAAAAAGAGAAAAAAATTCTGATCGGGAAAAATGTCGCACTGGGTCTCCACTGCCTTCGGTAGCGCCATTGTGCGCTGCGCGCGCGCATTTATGTTCGATACCCTTAATGAATCCCTGTATTAACGTAAGGGAAAAACATAAATATAAAATACAAAAAAATAAATTCGTCTTTCATCGGTGGAATAAACGGTCCGAGCCCCCACTGCCTGCGGCAGTCGTACACATGCACGACGCGCATGTTTCTTCACCCGTTCCCGCCCCTCCTAATTATTTTGCACTTTCAACAATATCGGCAATAGTTTTCTCGGGCTTTTAAACCTAATAATACTAATTTCCAATGTTCCATCTGCATTTCTTTATTTTTGCCCCTGCTCTCGCCCCTCGTATTAATTCTACACTTTTAAAAATATCCGCAATCGATTTATTGGGCTCTAAAACCTAATAATACTTATTTTCAACGCTCCAATTCTTATTTCTATATTTTTTCCCCTTCGCCCCTCCCCCCCCCCCTTCCCGTATATCTTGATAATTTTTCCCTTTTGTAAATATCTGCATTCGATTTGTAGGTCCCGAAAACCTTACAAATTTGAAAAATATCCGCAATCGATTTTTAGGTATCAAAAACAACCTGTATGTACTAATTTTGAACGGTCTAACTCTATTTTAAATTTTTTGCCCCTCCCCCCTCCTTCCTGCCTTTCCTGATAAATTACACTTTCGAAAATATCCTCATTCGACTTGCAGGCCTCTAAAACCTATCTGTACCAATTTTGAACGGTCAAACTGTATTTTTTTTTTTTTTTTTTTTTTTTTTTTTGCCCCATAGCACCTGCTTACCCCTTCTCGCCCCACCTGGGACGAATTTCTAAAATTCCAAAAATGGGTTTTTAGATATTTATGTGAGCTATGTTTTAGAGCAAAAATCTCATATATATATATATATATATATATTGCGATATAAAGGATTATTTTAAATGACGTTTTGCTCTCTTCCCCCTTTAGGAGCTGAATTTCTAAAATTCCAGAAATTGGTTTTTAGGTAATTGTATGAGTTATATTTCAGAGCAAAAATTTCACGTATATCTGTTTTTTGTTTGCGATATGTAGGATTATGTGAAATCACGTTCTGCCCCCTCCCCCCCCCCCCCCTTGGGGACCGAATTTCTAAAATTCAAGAAATTGGTTTTTAGATATTTGTGTTAGCTATATTTTAAAGCAAAAATTTATGGATTTTTTTCTGTTTTTCACTTTCTTCTATATGTATATATAGGGAAAGTATTGGATTCGTGAAATTTTCGAACTCCAGTTTTCGATGGCTTTACATGTTTTGGGATATCTTGAACACGATTCGACTGTTTTCAGAAAATGTCTGTCTCCCTGTCTGTCAGTCTGTGTGTGGACAACAAATTTTGTG
The DNA here is from genome assembly GCA_963930645.1 of Salticus scenicus. Taxonomy (NCBI): domain Eukaryota; kingdom Metazoa; phylum Arthropoda; class Arachnida; order Araneae; family Salticidae; genus Salticus; species Salticus scenicus. The sequence goes on along the minus strand of OZ005655.1, from coordinate 185,462,072 downwards.
GACGCTGTATCTCACGAACCAATGAACGAAACTTAACCAAATATGGTATTTAATTGGACCCTGACATAAACTGGTGCTGATTAGATTTGGGGATCAATCGCTCAACAGGTAGCACTGTCATCGCATTTCTTTTTTTCTAAATTATTAACATGGCAGTATAGGACAAAATTTCGTATAAATGTGCCCAATGAGAGTTATTTTTAACATGTGATTGTGAAATTAATATGAATTATTGATAATAATAGTAGTAAACTAGGGGGGGAAATTGTGCATGTGGGAGTAACCCTTCCCCCCCTGGAGGGGTGGGGGTGGAAGTACTCCCTCGGGAAAAGTAAATTTTCAATTGGGAATTTCTTTCGAAAGATCTCGTCAGTGCCTTTAAAACGAATGGTTGAACTTAGTTTTTAACACAAAATATTAAAAATTTTAAAAATCAATTTTTCACCATTTTAACAGTTGTGAGTTTTTTGTATGCGAAAATGAAATAAGAAAATAAAAAATAAAATAAAATGGGTAAATAATGGGTTTAAAAAAAAAAAAAAAGTTTTCGATACTGATTATTATTAATTTTTTTTTCTTTTCCTTTTAAATAATAATAATAATAATAATAACTAGCTGGAACCCGTCGAATTCGACGGTTACTTTATTGACCGTAATGTTTCAAAAACCGTCGCATCATTATTTAAATGTATTTCATGTTAAAACATCTAATATAAATTACGACATTTCAATTAAAAAAAGAAAGTCGGAAAAATGCTTATAAATATAAATACTATATATATGACATCACTTTCTACAAAGTACTGTCAATGTAACGTCAAACTGACTCCAAATAAACAGATGCTATCTTTTATTTTCTATTTCGTTTAGTACTAAGACTATATGTTAGCTGCCCCGTCCAGCGTTGCCCCGGCCCATGTACCTTAAATGAAACTTAAATTTGTATTATTTTATACCTTTAACTCGATTTTGTTTGAATTTCTGTTTTTAAATGAAAGCATCACGAAAAAAATAATCATATGTAACAAAACAATTACCTCGAACCGAACGAAACTCTGCCTTGTGCCCCCGGTGCTTGTGGCAGCGCATAGACGGGCCGCTAACAACATAAAAATTTCCCTAAAATTAACCTGGAACCGAACGTACCCGCCCGGCAATGCCCGGGCCCGTGATAATAACCTTAAATGAACATTAAATTTGTATGATTTTATATCTTTAACTCGATTTTGTTTGAATTTCTATTTTTAAGTAAAAGCATTGTGAAAAAAAATAATCAGCTGTAACAAAAAAAATTACCTCGAACCGAACGAAACTCTGCCTTGTGACCCCGGCGCCTGCGGCAGCGCATACGCGGGCCGCTAATACCATGAAAAAATTCCAAAATATTAACCTGGAACGGAACGAACCCGCCCAGCATTGCCCGGGCTCATGATAATAACCTTAAATGCACCTTAAATTTGTATGGTTTTATTTTTCTATTTTCATAACATATCTACAGACCAAGACCTTTTTTTAGACACCTCAACTAAATTTTTACACCTAGCCGTTCTCTCAATTTAGTGGAGACAGACAAAAACACGTTTCAAATTAATATATAGATAATAATAATAAAAGATTTTGATGAAATTCTGGCAAATGCAGAATTTAGTTTAGTATGGAGGACTATCAGATTTTTTTTTTTTTTTTTTTTTACCAAATTATAAGATCGCTTTCAAATTATTCAATTATATTTTCGATAAATTTTCGATTTCGATAAATGTCCAACTATCGTAAAACTGGTATAATAAAAATCCGTAGATTGAGACTAATAGTCCTCCGTCCTAAAAAGTTAGATAATGAGTAATTGTGGAAACAAATGCTGTCATAGAATAACATGGGCCTTGACTGTTGACACCAAGAGGATTTGAAATATAATGGAAATACACTGCTCGACATTGAAAATGCAACACCAAGAAGGAATGATAATAACGGAATGAAATTTGTTGGACACATACATTATAGTAGGAAGAACAATTGATTAAAATTTCAGGAAATTTAGAGTAATATGTACTGAGGAAACAGTACATAAAGCAGTGACCTCTGTGAGCAATAATAGCTCATATCTGCCTAGGCATTGAATCGAACAGCGATTGGATGACATGTACGGGTAGAGTACTTCATGAAGCTTCAACACGATGCCACAATTCATCGATCGAAGTTACTGGTGAGTGGTGGGGGGCCAACCGCTTTTCAATGATTAAACAGTCATTTTCATTGGTGCGAGATCAGGAGAACGCGCTGGCCAGAGCAACAGTCGAACACATTCTATATCAAAGAAGGTCCGGAAAATACAAACAACTTGCGGTCGTGCATTATCTAGCTTAAATTGTGCGCTACGGAGGCCTCGAATACAGGGCAGAGGGGCGGACCTTAACTCATGAGAAATTTAATGGCCGCTGTTCAGAATGCCAGGAATACGAACATGAAGTAATCGAGACGTGTATCCAATGGGAACCCATAACATCATTGCAAATGATGGACAGTATGATGATGTCGAATCCCAGCTGGCAATGTGCATTTTTCATAATGCCGTTAAATACGGACAAGGCAATCTTGATGCTGTAAACAGGATTGTGATTTGTCTGAAAAGTGACTTCACGCCATTCGTGCGTCCAGGTTCCTCGCTGATCACACATTAATGGCGCCCATACCAGTGATGCAGTTTTGAGGGTAATCAGAATTTTGGTAGCCGCATACTGATCACCACCTGGATTGATGGTATGCTGTACCATTGGATAAACGTCCCGGTCACCTCTTGTTTTCATTCTCGCCACTCTGAATACCAGCCATTACATTTCTGACGAGTTAAGGCCCATAGCTCTGCCCTATGTTCAAAGCCTCCGAAGCGCAACATTTAAGCAGGACAATGCACGACCGCAAGTTGTCCATATTGTCTGGACCTTCATTGATGCCGAATGTGTTTCTCTGGCCAGCGCGTTCTCCTGATCTCGCACCAATGAAAATGACTGTTTAATCGTTGAAAAGCGACTGGCCCCCACCACTCACCAGTGACTACGATTGATGAATTGTGGCATCGTGTTGAAGCTTCATGAAGTGTACCGTACATGTCACCCGTACATGTCATTCAATCGCTGTTTGATTCAATGCCTATTCAGATAAGTTCTGTCACTGCTCACAGAGGTCGCTGCTTTATGTATTGTTTTCTCAGTACATATTACTCCAAATTTCCTGAAATTTTAATCAATTGTTCTTCTTACTGTAATGTATGTGTCCAACAAATTTAATTCCGTTATTATCATTCCTTCTTGGTGTTGCATTTTCAATGTCGAGCAGTGTATGTAAATCTTTTAGAGGAAGCATGCATGTTTCATCATTTAAAATTGATGCAATATTAATTTTATTAAAGGTATGATTTAAAAAAAAAATTACCGTTGAGCATTATATTATTGAATTTTGTTAATTTTTAATTAAATTGTTTTATTTTGAACATTAATACACACATATACATAAATATATATATATATATATATATATATATATATATATATAATTAATGCATTAGCTTTGAGAGGTATTTAAATAATTTGCCAAAGACTTCTTTTTAATAGCAAAAATAAATTTATGAATAATAAGCCAATTATAATTAATAAGATAATTTGACTGCGGTACTACTACTTCGCTGACTGCTAAAGCCCATGTTATTCTACGGGGAAATTTATTTTCACAATGTCTCATTTGTATTCTTTAAAATTCCATTTTCAGATTCAGAAAATTCACAACCCTTAAATTAATATAAAAGTTTTATTTTTGAGTTTAAAAAAGCAAAAAATTAGTGCATTTTAACTTAATACATTTTTAGGAAGTCAATCGAATCAATGTATATATATTATATAATAAGGAATACATAAAAATGATCTGTTGAATAATGTGTGATGAGGCTCCTGATCTGCAGATCCACTAGTTAAATTAAGCATTTTAATCTAAATTAAACCGTTGTAGTTCAACTTCTGATTTATTTTTGCCGAAACGTAAGTGTAGGCCTCCATGGGGAGACTCAAAAAGATTTTGGGTTCCGTCTGTGTGTTTGTCTGTCAATCGCAATAACTGCCGCAAAAATCACGCTATTGCTTTGCAATTTGGTACACAAATTTAAGAGCCACACGGAATTAGCTGTACAGTTTTGGGTGTGTATTCCATTTAGTTCGTGTACAGGGACACACCAAAGTTTGTCTTGTCATTATGGCCTATGAACAGAATTTTCATGTAACGGAATAGCGACCGCAAAACATCCGATTGACTTGCAAATTGGTATACACATTTAGGCACTGCATAGAAACAGCTGTAAAAATTTCGATGTCTATATTGTTTATAGATTGTGTACAGGGATGCACCAAAGTTTTTCTTATCATTACGGTCCATAGGGTGAATTTCATTAAAATGCATTTTAACACCGTTACTTTGCATTCAACAAAATGAAATTAGCGTTCATTGCTGAGATGCTTAAACTCATGTTTTCTGCAGAAAATATCTATGCTTAAGCTTCATAGTTAATGTACAGAGTCTTACAAAAGTGTTCCGAGAAAGTCACGTATAATCATCCAAATTATGTTAAATTTGGAACAATCATTCATGAAAAACATAGAATAAATTGAATAGTTTTTACTGGTGTATACATTGTTTATGGTGTATTTACAAAGACACAGAAAATAATTTTGTTACATTAGAGCCTACGGACAAATTTTTATTTAATCGCATTTTAATGCAATTATGTTGCTTTAAAACATGTTTACTCAAAAAAAAAGGACATTTATAGACTAAATAATTTATTTACAGGAGGACACAGAAAAAATACTGATGGTAATTACGTTGAAATATTAATTAATTATAATTAATTAGGCTTTTATTGGTGAATATAATAACTGTGACGTTCTTATTCAGGGACACACAAAAGAATTTCGTACAATTACAGTCTATAGATGATATTTAAAAAAAGTGTATTCTAACATGGTTAAACACTATTAAATATAAGGAAATGTTATTAGAATGTTTAAAAGCATGTTTTTCTGAGAAAATTTGTGGGAACAGAATTGATAATTAGTTTACAGGATTACACAAGAAAATTCCGATATGGGACGCAATCAGTTTGCATGAAATATGGTAAAAGTATTTATGAGTTACAATGACTTAATACTAGTTTATCAGTTACATATATACAGATAGATATAGAAAGAGAGATACAGCGAAGGATTGAGAGGCCCTCTCAGAAACGTAACTGTTTATGTAGCAAGTCAATCGAGTCATATATCTATATCTATATATGTCTATATAGATATATATAGATATGTATTGGAATAAATAAAAATAATCTCTTGTATATAATACGTGGTGCAAATAGAACGTTGAAGCTCCTGATTTTCAGATCCATTAGTATTAAAATATTCAGTATTGAGTCCATAAGAATGAATGGTATTTATAATACTGCGTACAATGTGATTCTGAAAAGAGGCGCTCACTTTTATTTTTGAGAAACTTAACAATGTAAATTAACTAGTGGATCTGCAGATCAAGAGCCTCAACGTCCTATTTGCGTCACACATTATTCAACAAGTCATTTTTATTTATTCCGTATTATAATATGTATATATATTGATTCGATTGACTTGCTACATAAACAGATACATTCCTGAGGGGAGCTGCCGCCCCCTCAACCCCCCAGCTGTATTTCTCTTTCTATACCTATCTGTATATCACATACATGTATTCTTAATAACTGGCATGTCTTGTATTATTTCTCTGAAATTCATAAATATTTCTACCAAATTTCATGCAAAAGGATTACATAGCAAATCGGAATTATTTTGTGTAACCTTGTAAACTAATGGACATATTTTTCAACAGAAAAACATGCTTTTAAAATTCTAATAAAATTCAATAATATTTAATATAAGATGTAACCATCTTAAAATACACTTTTAAGAAATACCTACTGTAGACCGTAACAGTACGAAATTCTTTTATGCATCCCGGAAAAGGAACCACAGTTATTATATACACCAATGATACGAATACATCTAATTAATTATAACTCATTAATATTTCAAATTAATTTGAACTCATCATTTCGATGATTACAGTACGTCATCGGAATTATTTTGTGTGGTCCCATAAATAAATTATTTAGTCTATACATACCCTTTTTTAAGAGTAAACATGCTTTTAAGCATCTTTATAATGTATGTTAATTCCATTATGTTCAGTGCAGCATACACGCATTATAGTGTGCTTAAATAAAAAATTGTTCATAGGCTCTAATGTCACGAAATTCTTTTGTGTGTCTCTGTAAACGAACCATAAACATTGCATACATCAGTAAAAACTATTCAGTTTATTCTACGTTTTTCATGAATAATTGTTCGAAATTTGACATAATTTGGATGATTACGTGGCATTGACAGAACACTTTTGTAAGGTCCTGTATATTAATTAGGAAGCCTAAGAACACATATTTTCTGCAGAAAACATAAGTTTAAACACCTCCCTAATGTACGCTAATTTCATTTTGTTGATTGCGAAATAATAATGTTAAAACGCGTTTAAACGAGATTCACCCCATATGTCGTAATAATAAGAATTTTTGGCGTGCGCCTGTACACAATTCATAAACAATATAAACATAAAAAAAAATATGCATCTATTTCTACACAAAGCCTGAACATGTAGACCAATTTGGTCAATCGGAGGATTTTTGCGGCCGCTATTTTGATACATACAAATTCTGCCCATAGGCCGTAATGATAAGAAAAATTTTTATGTGTCCCTGTACATGAACTACAAATGGAACACACACTTGAAACTATAAAGCTAATTCCGTTGGGCTCATGAACATGTGTACCAAATTGCAAGTCTATAGCGTGATTTTTGTGGCCGCTATCACGGTACACACAAATTCTTCCCGTAGGCCGTAATTATAAGAAAAAGTTTGGCGTGTCCCTGTACACGAACTGCAAATGGAATGCACACCCCAAACTATACAGCTGATCCCATGGGGTTCATGAAGATGTGTACGAAATTGCAAGTCAATAGCGCGATTTTTATGGCCGCTATCGCGGTACATACAAATTCTTTCCATAGGCATAATAAGAAAAATGTTGGCGTGCCCCTGTACACGAAGTACAAATAAATGGAATGCACACCCAAAACTATGCAGCTGATTCCGCTGGGCTCATGAATATGTGTACTAAGTTTCAAATCACTAGCGTGGTTTTCGTGGCCGCGACAGACAAACAGACAAACATACACACGGAACCCAAAATTTTTTTGAGTCTCAACAGAGGGCCTCCACTGACGTTTCGGCAATTGTTGCCGAAACGTCAATGGGGACCTCCCTGTGGAGACTCTAAAAGATTTTAGGTTCCGTGTGTGTGTGTCTGTCTGTTTGTCTTTCGATAGCGGCCACAAAAATTACGCTATTGACTTCAAATTTCGTGCACATATTCATGAGTCACATGGAATTAGCTGTATAGTTTTTAGTGTGTTTTCCATTTGTACTTCGTGTACAGGGACACACCAAAGTTTTTCTTGCATTACGGCCTATGGACAGAATTTGTATGTATCGCGATAGCGGCCGCAAAGATCACGCTGTTGATTTGCAATTTGGTACACATGTTCATGAGCCATATGGAATCAGCCGTATAGTTTTGTGTGTGTATTCCTTTTGCAGTTTGTGTGCAGAGACACATCAAAGTTTTTCTTATCATTATGGACTATGGATAGAATTTGTATGTACCGGAAAAATCCTCCGATTGACTTGTTGATTGATACACAACATGTTCAGGCTCTGTATTGAAATATCTGTATAAATTTTGATGTTTATATTGCTTATGGACTGTGTACAGGAACACGCCAAAGTTTTGGGTGAATTTCGTTTAAACGAATTTTAACATCGTTACTCTGCATTCAACAAAATGATATTAGCGTGCACTACTGAGATACTTTAACTGATGTTTTCTGCAGTAAATACGTACTCTTAGGCTTCCTAATTATTATAGAGGACCTTACAAAAGTGTTTCGACAATATCACGTAATCATCCAAATTAAGTCAAATTTCGAAAAATTATTCATGAAAAACGTAGAATAAGTATAGAATAGCTTTTACTGATGTATACAAATGTTTATGGTTCGTTTACAGAAACACACAAAATAATTTCATGACATTAGAGCCCATGTACAAATTTTTATTTAAGCGCATTTTAACGCGTTTAAATTGCATTCAACACAATGGAATTAACATACATTATAAAGATGTATAAAAGCATGTTTACTCTAAAAAAGGGATATGATTTATTTATGGAACCACACAAAAGAATTCCGATGACATTCTGTAATCATCCAAATGATGTCAAATTAGGTTGGAATATCAATGAGTTATAATTAATTAAATAGGTGCATTCTTTTTTAGAGTATACAATTACTGTGGCCCCTTTTCCGGGATACATAAAAGAATTTCGTACTATTACAGTCTATACTTATAGAGATGGAATAGTAGGCTGATTTTTACCAACTATGTGAAAAATACCAGAGCCGGGAATCGAACCCCGGGCCTTCCGCTTAACGCGCGGATGCTCTAACCACTGAGCTACCCTGGCTGATAACCAGCTCGGCATTTCTCACATAATTTACGTTGGCAAGGTCACCGAGTCTGCATTAAAGCAGCTATATCAGGTGACGAACCTGAACATGGCATAACTCCAAACGGCCACGAATTTTAATTCCGAAATTTAATTCATCAACCTGGAAATTAAATTCTTATAGAGATGGAATAGTAGGCTGATTTTTACCAACTATGTGAAAAATACCAGAGCCGGGAATCGAACCCCGGGCCTTCCGCTTAACACGCGGATGCTCTAACCACTGAGCTACCCTGGCTGATAACCAGCTCGGCATTTCTCACATAATTTACGTTGGCAAGGTCACCGAGTCTGCATTAAAGCAGCTATATCAGGTGACGAACCTGAACATGGCATAACTCCAAACGGCCACGAATTTTAATTCCGAAATTTAATTCATCAACCTGGAAATTAAATTCTTATAGAGATGGAATAGTAGGCTGATTTTTACCAACTATGTGAAAAATACCAGAGCCGGGAATCGAACCCCGGGCCTTCCGCTTAACGCGCGGATGCTCTAACCACTGAGCTACCCTGGCTGATAACCAGCTCGGCATTTCTCACATAATTTACGTTGGCAAGGTCACCGAGTCTGCATTAAAGCAGCTATATCAGGTGACGAACCTGAACATGGCATAACTCCAAAAGTTAGAGCATCCGCGCGTTAAGCGGAAGGCCCGGGGTTCGATTCCCGGCTCTGGTATTTTTCACATAGTTGGTAAAAATCAGCCTACTATTCCATCTCTATAAGAATTTAATTTCCAGGTTGATGAATTAAATTTCGGAATTAAAATTCGTGGCCGTTTGGAGTTATGCCATGTTCAGGTTCGTCACCTGATATAGCTGCTTTAATGCAGACTCGGTGACCTTGCCAACGTAAATTATGTGAGAAATGCCGAGCTGGTTATCAGCCAGGGTAGCTCAGTGGTTAGAGCATCCGCGCGTTAAGCGGAAGGCCCGGGGTTCGATTCCCGGCTCTGGTATTTTTCACATAGTTGGTAAAAATCAGCCTACTATTCCATCTCTATAAGAATTTAATTTCCAGGTTGGTGAATTAAATTTCGGAATTAAAATTCGTGGCCGTTTGGAGTTATGCCATGTTCAGGTTCGTCACCTGATATAGCTGCTTTAATGCAGACTCGGTGACCTTGCCAACGTAAATTATGTGAGAAATGCCGAGCTGGTTATCAGCCAGGGTAGCTCAGTGGTTAGAGCATCCGCGCGTTAAGCGGAAGGCCCGGGGTTCGATTCCCGGCTCTGGTATTTTTCACATAGTTGGTAAAAATCAGCCTACTATTCCATCTCTATAAGAATTTAATTTCCAGGTTGATGAATTAAATTTCGGAATTACAGTCTATAGTCTGTATTTCTTAAAAGTGTATTTTAATATGGTTACACCCCATTAAATATAATTATATTTTATTAGAATTTTAAAAGCATGTTTTTCTGTGGGAAAGTGTGAGCATGGAATAGGTGAATAATTTACAGGGTTACACAAAATAATTCCGATATGTAGTGTAATCATTATGCATAAAATTTGGTACAAGTATTTGTGAATTATAGGGAATTAACATACATATATATACATGCCACGATTTTGACTTGTTAAACAATTCCACGCTGCAGTCTTCCTTCAAAATTACGTAGACGCTACAGGCCTCCCCAACAGATTTTGCGGCCCGGGGCGCCGCTTGAGACGCCCGTGGATCGACAGAGTGTCGGATTAAGACTCCATTCGCCTTACCCTGTCTCGACTTAGAAATACTGAAGCAATAAAGATGTTTCCTGAAAGAAAGCCTATTCGTCATTGCGTGCTACGCCTGTCATCTCTCTCTTATCCAGTAATTAATACATTACATATATATATATATATATATATATACATATATATACATATACAGATAGTTATAGAAAGAGATATAGAGCGGGGGGTGAGGGGGGAGGGGGCGGTAGCCCCCTCAGAAACGTTTCTGTTTATGTAGAAAGTCAATCGAATCAATATATATATATATATAATAAAGATGATCTATAAAGCATAGTAGAAGCCAAGCAACAGATAGAAGATCACTGAAACACCAAAGACCAATAAGATAAAAAAAAAAAAATCATCAGTGGATGAAATACACTAATGTAAAGAAACCAGATCTATTAATTAACAGCCTGCAAAACAAACGAATCAATAAAGTAAAACAACAAATCTTAACTTAAAACCATAAACTTATCAAAATTAATGAAAAAAACAACCTAAGAAACACAAGGTAGGAAGAAGGAGGCAGGCGGCAAGACTTGTGACTTGCCTGTGGGGTTACACTAGTTTTATGCCGGCAACACTCCCCCAGCCTGCCACAACCAGAACAGGAACCATATGGATTTAAAAATGCAAATTTCAAAGCAGATGAACAACAATGAAACCATGAAGCCACAATGAAATTCACCGATTGATCACATTGTGTTTAACAGTATAATTAGAACATTAAATATAGTTGACAACTCAAAAAGGAAAAAACTGAAATTTTAATGGAAAATGAAAGTTTGCATAGTAATACAAAGCGAATGCAACAAGCCTTCTACTTTTTTTTTTAATTTAATTTCACAAACATACCCAACCATCCAGCCTTACAACACCACCCCACCTCCGTAATCAAACATCTGCCCACCCAACCGCCACCTTTTTTATTGTCTTTTATTATTTTATAATTTTTTTGTTGATATACACAAGAGTGTACACAGCTTTTTTTTTTTTTTTTTTTTTTTTTTTTTTAATATATATATATATATATATATATATAATAAAGAATAAAGAAAAAATATCTGTTGAATAATGCGTGATGCAAATAGGAATTTGAGGCTCCTGATCTTCAGATCCACTAGTTAAATTAGGCATTTTAGTGTAAATTGAATTATTGCAGTTCAACTTTTGATTTGCGTGGAAAAGCAGAAGAGATAAATTTTTATACTCAGAGCTAGAGGTGTGCACGGGCCGAATTTTTCAATTTGCTCTCGGTCTGGGCCGGGCTTAAAATTGTTTTTCAGCCTCAAGCCAGCCCGGGCTCTGGCTCAATTTTTTCTTTTTTCTGTGTATATTCGGGCCTGCCCAGGCCTGGATTAATTTTTTTCCGGGTCGTGCCGGCTTGGATTTTTTCCCTACTTTCCTCGTTAATTAAGGAAGAAGCTACAATATATTTTTTCAGTAATTTATTTTACACAGTTTTATAGGCTAGTATGTCACATGAAATTTTGTTTCGTTAAAAAATGTTTATAACATTCAACTCAATTGCCTGCCAATCTGACTGTTCATGATTTGATTTCCTGTGAATATTTTTAGCATGCCACGAAATTGAAATACTTTATTAGAAACAAAAACAGGTTTCCTATCAAAATAATATGTATGCCACTACGACTTTAAGCACATGTACAAACAAAACACATTAGATACGTTGCTGTCTAAGAGACTTTATGTCCTATGGTCTATAAGTCGTAAATGGTATGAAGGATATAAAAATCCTCCGCTTTAATTTTTCCGCTACTTTACTGGTTGAAATTAGCATCATTTTTAGGGTGTCAATTCTATTAAAAATGGTTAGAGTATTAAAATTTTGTTTACCAAATTGCATAAAAGAACCCGGATATATTACGTTATATAAGTGGAAATGGGTGAAAGTGCATTTTTAGTAGTACTAACCATTTTTAATAACTTTCTATATTGTTCGATCAATACTAATATTTTCGATTTGACTTTACACGTCTGTGTTTGTGCCTTTTGTATGTCCGTAATAAAGAATTTCTGCTTATATGTAATTGTCTTGTAAAAGATGAAAGATCAGTAGTTTTGTTAAAGGACATTCTATTGCTTGGCTGTATAACACCTCTGTAAAACAGATACTAAAGAACTTTTTCATAAAATGACATGCACTTTTTACTTTCTTCTATATGTAATATAGAGAAAGTATTGGATTCGCGAAAATTTTCGAAGTCCACTTTTTGATGGATTTACATGTTTTGGGATGTGGAGAACACGAATTAATAGTTTTTAGAAAATGTCTGTCTGTCTGTAATTGTCTGTCTGTCTGTATGTATCATTTTTTTGTGGACGCTGTATCTCACGAACCAATGAATGAAATTTAACCAAACTTGGTATTTCGTTGCACCCTGACATAAACTGGTGCTGATTAGATTTTGGGATCAATCGCTCAATAGGTGGCGTTGTGATCGCATTTTATGCAAATTTTTAACATGGCAGCATAGGACAAAATTCCGTATAAATGGGCATAAAGAGAGTTATTTTACACTTGTGATTGTAAAATTAATATGAATTATTGATAATAGTAGTAGTTAGATAGGAAAAAAATTTTGTGCATGGGGGGCATCGGTTCCCCCCCCCGGGGGGGAAAATCCCCCCCCCCCCGCCCGGGGAAGTAAATTTTCAAGATGGGTATCTTTCGAAAGGTCTCGTTGATAATAGTAATAGTTAACTGGAAAAAAATTTTTGTGCATGTGGGGGCATCGGTTCCCCCCCCCACCGGGGGGGGAAGTACCCACCCGGGGGGGGCAAAGTTTCAAGATGGGTATCTTTCGAAAGGTCTCGTCAATACCTTTAAAACGAATGGTTGAACCATAAATCTGTGATAATTTAAAACAAAGTTATCGATTTTTTTTACTTTTAACAAAAAAAAAAAAAAGAAAAAAATCGCATTTTTTTTTTTTTTTTTTTAACGAAATTTAACCAAACTTGGTATTTAGTTGGTCCCCGACATAAACTGGTGCTGATTATGTTTGGGGATCAATAGCTCAACAGGTGGCGCTGTGATAGCATTTTATCTGAATTTTTAACATGGCAGCATAGGACAAAAATTCGTATAAATGTGCATAATTAGAGTTGTTTTAAACTTGTGATTGTAAAATTAATATGAATTATTGATAATAGTAGTATGTAACTAGGAAAAAAATTTTCTGCATGGGGGGGCATCGCTTCCCCACCCCCCTACGGGGGGTAAATTTTCACAATGGTTATCTTTCGAAAGATCAGGTTGATAATAGTAGTAGTTAACTAGGAAAAAAATTTTGTGCATGTGGGGCCATCGGTTCCCCCCCTCGGGGGGGGGCAAAGTTTCAAGATGGGTATCTTTCGAAAGATCTCGTCAATACCTTTAAAACGAATGGTTGAACCGTAAATCTGTGATAATTTAAAACAAAGTTATCGATTTTTTTTACTTTTAACAAAAAAAAAAAAAAAAAATCGCAATTTTTTTTTTTTTTTCTTTTTAACAAAATTTAACCAAACTTGGTATTTAGTTGGTCCCCGACATAAACTGGTGCTGATTATGTTTGGGGATCAATAGCTCAACAGGTGGCGCTGTGATAGCATTTTATCTAAATTTTTAACATGGCAGCATAGGACAAAAATTCGTATAAATGTGCATAATTAGAGTTGTTTTAAACTTGTGATTGTAAAATTAATATGAATTATTCATAATAGTAGTATGTAACTAGGAAAAAAATTTTCTGCATGGGGGGGCATCGCTCCCCCCCCTAGGGGGGGGTAAATTTTCACAATGGTTATCTTTCGAAAGATCAGGTTGATAATAGTAGTAGTTAACTAGGAAAAAATTTTTGTGCATGTGGGGCCATCGGTTCCCCCTCCCCCGGGGGGGGGGGAAGTTCCCACCCGGGGGGGCAAAGTTTCAAGATGGGTATCTTTCGAAAGATCTCGTCAATACCTTTAAAACGAATGGTTGAACTATAAATCTGTGATAATTTAAAACAAAGTTATCGATTTTTTTTACTTTTAACAAAAAAAAAAAAAAAAAAAAAAAAAAAAAACTTAGAAAAAAAAATCGTACTTTTTTTTTTTTTTTTAAATATTGTTACTGATTGAATATGTTTAGGTAAATATAGAAGAAAGTCTTGTGGTGGCCACAACATACTAGTTTTAAAATTGGGCCGTACTGGGTCGGGCCTGTTTTTATCTGTCCGGGTCAGGCCATATACTCGTAAGAAAGAAACGGGTCGGGCCGGACAAAAAATTTTAGGTTTCGTACCGGGCCGGGCAGGGTCAACGCTTTGGCAAGGGCAGCGCCGGGGACGGGTCTCGAAATTTCGGCCAGTGCAGATATCTATCAGAGCGATGGTGATCAATCCTAAGATGCAGTGGAGTAGACATTTCACATAGATGTTTCATATTGCACAATCCACAACTAATCATACAAAGGACATTAAATGCCTGACAAAAAGGGAGAAAATTAAAAAATTTGGGACTGTAAGGTAAAGGGGGCAAGTTTTAAAACAACAAAAATCCCATTTACGAAATTTAAGATTGCGAGGAGGAGAATAAAGGAAGAAGAATATCGTTCCGAAAGTATCCCTTTATGATTACAATACTGCTTTTCAGCAAAATATTTTTTGCCGCTGTTTAAAAACTTACTAAAAATATTCATAATTTTAAAAGGATGTAAACATCAATTGAGATGCATTAATTTAAGACATTAAAATAATAAATATATGAAATAATAAATTAAGATCAAAATTAAAATAGCATTAAAAGCATAAAAATGAATTTGAACTCGATAAGTAATAGTATTGTTACAAACATGATAAAGTAAATTTCTTGGATATATAGGGATACCTTAAATTTTAACCACATAATTCAATAAACATATCAGTTGTTATATAGATAACAATACTTATACGTTGAATTCAACGATTTAGATATTTTAAGACTTTAAAATAATAAATATATAAAATAATAAATTAACATCAAAATTAAAAATAGCATGAAAAACATAAAAAGGAATTCTAACTAGATTATTAACAGTATTGTTATGAACATGATAAAATAAAATTCTTGGATATAGAGATACCTAAATTTTAACCATATAATTTAATAAACATATCAATTGTTATTTTGTTATAAAGATAATCAGGGCGCGAAATTTCCGCTCGCCAGCTCGCCATTGGCGAGTGGAAATTTTACTGTGGCGAGTAAAATTTCAGTCTAAATATAGATAGAATTCTTACAGTATGCGGTGCTACCAAATAAATAAATAAATAAATAATTATCAATTTAAAAAGCGCAAAATCAGGCTAATCTTAGGTAACGTGACCAGACATCCTCTTTTTAAAAGGACAGTCTTCTTTTTCAACGATCTGCCCTCTTAAACGAAAAAAAAAAAAAAAAAAAATTACAGGTCTTAAAAGTCCTTTTTTATGTTTTTCGTCCTCTGACCACTTTTTTCAAATGAAAAGGATTTAGTCCGTAATTTTAAAAATTTCGCAAAACTGGGAAGCTCAATGGGCTGTATCGAATAATGAACACAAACATTTTTCTGCGTTAGGTTCGCAAAAGAACACCTTTCTAATAAACTTGCAAAAGCATATTATGGTTTATGCCTATTCAGATTCTTCGAATCACAAAGAAATAAAATATTCCCTAAATATTTATGGTTCTTTGATCTAGAATACGGAATCACTATTGAAAATGTCATGAAATCATTAAGGTGATGCTCCGGTTGATACTCAGTGGGTTGACGTGTGTTCTCACTTTTGCATGAATAACATTCCTCATAAAAATAGGCCCAAAAGTGACCGAGAAGTTATGTCCTCGAAGCTGGTATACGTGAGGCGCTGGGTTCGATACCTGGTCGCACTCGATGGCCTTGCTGTTGCGAGTTTTCTGTGGTTTCCTTCGAAACAAGCGTAAATTTGGGCTAGGACCTCTTAGAAAGACCCCACGGAGAACTCTCCTACTCAGGCCTAGAGCCCTAGTGCAGACAATTGGCCTTAATGATAGCACTACAACCACCTCACAAAAATATGCAAAAGTTAGTTGAATTCATTTTATGTGCTCCTGGCAAAAACACTCCCACAAAGCGACTATTTTCTTCAATGAACAAAATGTAGACATGTGAAAAAAAATATTCTTTATATACCTACTTTAAAAACGTATTAACTACTAAGACCAATTTAGGTTATACTTGTGAGAACTTTTATAAAATGTTGATAAAGAATGCTTCGTTAAAACAAATCGTTTCATCTGCTGAATATTAATTTTATTTTTTCATTTGCCAATTTTATTTTTTCTTTTATGATTATGGTTTTAATGAAAAAGAAGTCTACCAACTATTTTTATGTAATTGCATAAAAGTACCACAGAAAAAAAGAAAAATTAGAAACCTCTCACATTTCATAAGATGTACCCATACAGGTTATCCACACTTAATTGTAATTTGACAGAAAAAAAAAAAAAAAAAAAAAAAAATGAATTCCTTCAAATATGTCATGCAGAGAATACTCGTCCATTAAAGTGAAGTACAATTATTCAATAATGAAATTGATAAAACACTTTAAAATTTACATAAAATCAAATTGACAAGTTATTACTGCTAAATTATTGTAAATCTAATTTTAATTATTCTCTACGTATTAATGTTATTATTGGTATAATTCATAGAGAATCATAACATTCATAATAGTAATACGAATAAGAAAAATGACATTAAATATACTTTCACTAAACATTACTACAGGTAGATAAGGAATTTAATAAAAATATATAATAAATTGAAGTAATATAATGAAGTAATACTCATTGTAATAGCACATATGCAACTGGAAACAAAGTGTATAGCAGGGGTAGGTAGTTAAACGTCCACTTTTGCATGTCTGTTAGTGGAAAAAATTTCTAACCGTCCACCAGTTCCCCAAAAATATTTATTTACAAAGAAAAAAAGTTACTTTACTTTACAAAATTTATCAAACAGTGTTATAGCAAGCAGTGGCGGATCCAGAACTTGACTTTTGGGGGGGGCTAACATTTTTCAAAGTGTTTTTCTATAGCAATAAAAAATTTACAACTGCAATATTCAATTGTGAATGTTAGTGTTTTGGGGGGGGGGCTTCAGCCCCCTAGCCCCCCCCCTTAAATCCGCCACTGATAGCAAGTTAACCCTTTCAGGGGCAAGCAAATTTTCTTCATTTAAAATCAACAGCCACCAGAAATCACCAACAATAGCAAAAGACAGAAAATAAATGAAGTTATTCGTCTAAGTTATAAAGAAAAATTTTGTAAAAAATTTCCGGGGACAGTTTTTCCAATTCTGAATTAAAATTTGTGGTTGCACTATGCAATCATCGCCCCTGAAAGGGTTAAAGCACATAATAATAAAACATTTTTCCATTTCAATGTTTTTAAAAAGTACAAAAAAAAAAAAGGAAAATGCTTCAGTATCAGACAAAATCCCTACCGCCCACCATAACAGCTGAAGCGCCTACTAGTGGGTGGTAGAGACCTAGTTGACTACCACTGGTGTATAGGATGGATGGTTGGGTTTTACGTCGCACTAGTGCTGCGCAGATGGGCAATTGGCGACGGTCTGGGACACACCCCAAGAGGTGGTACGGAGACATGCCATCACAATTTTGATCCTCCACGGATGACTCTCCCCCGCTTCGGTGACCCCCAAAGGTATAATTTTTGATGGGAACATGGAGGACATTGCGGCCACGACAGATTTTACGTGCACCAGCCACCATTATTGTACACGGTGGTCTTTGGCCGGCTCGAGTACCGAACCCGCAATCTTCCAATTACGAAGCCGGCGCTCTACCGAATGGGCTACTGCGGCCCCTCACTGGTGTATAGGACATTAAAACAAGTGATAGGCACGAAATTGGCAAAACTAGGATATTATGAATATTCATAGATTCTTATTTTCTGTACATTATAATTTTAAATAGAAAATTAATTTTATATTTAAAAGTGTCAAATTAATGTATTTTTGCCTTGAAAAAAAAAATTTTTTTTTTCTTAAATAGAATTATTACAGTAAATTAATATAATTTATTAAGGGGACCTGGCACCTTTGACTTGGCACCACTGAAGTATAGGTGTTATATAAAAGCCGAAATTTCCATTTAATATCTAGAAAATTGAACTATATTAGGTTTGTCAGTACAATATATATCCAGGAAACAATTCTTGTATTTTTTGATGGATTTTTTCATAGATTTGAAATTTTTAAATTGCGTTTTCTCACTTTGCATTTTTTCACGCATTCATGATCTTCAAAATGCTAAAACTTTTACAGATATTTATATATATATATATATATATATATATATATATATATATATATATATGATGTTTAATAGAATCTACTTAAGAAAATTAGAGATGGATTATGAAATTTTTAATTAGTTTCGCGAAAAAGTTAAAAAGTGCATGTCTATGTAAAAATTTGAAAGAAAAAGGAGGGGTTGTTATATTTTTATTTTTAATATTTTTGTTTAAAA
Organism: Salticus scenicus; assembly: GCA_963930645.1. NCBI lineage: Eukaryota > Metazoa > Arthropoda > Arachnida > Araneae > Salticidae > Salticus > Salticus scenicus. The sequence continues at coordinate 185,443,119 of OZ005655.1, read as the reverse complement.
TATTGCAAAATATATCTCTTTTTTTTTTTTTTTGGTTCTATTAAACACCCACAAAAATTTTAAGTCTTTTCTTAAATATCTGTAGAAGTTTTAACATTCTGAAAATCATGCATTCGAGCAAAAATACAAACTGCGAAAACAAAACTCAATTTAAAGCTTTCAAATCTTTAAAAAATATACATATGAAAAAGCATAAGAATTGTTGCCTGAATACTGAACAAACCTAATATAGTTCAATTTGTAAATATTAATTGGAAATGTAAGCTTTTATATGAAATCTACTTCAATGGTGCCAAGTCGGAGGTGCCAGGTCTTGTTAAAACAAGTATGATTTAACTTTTTTACATGATGTTTGGTGCTTATATGCATTTAAAAGTTGTCTTTATATTGTTCAGATGATGTTGTGTTGGTGTTATGGGTTAATGCTAATTATATACGCGGTGGACCTAGGCATGGGTGGGATGCCCTCCGTACAGAGACATTCTAATGGGTCTCATCCCGTATTCACGCTATATTCGGTAAAAACCACGGAAAACTTCGAACGCCTATGTCGATAAGGTCCCTCCCGTCTACCAGCTTTAAGAGCAGTACCTCTCGGCTATTGGTAAGGCTCATATAGCTGGGAAGTTCATGCAAATTTATTTAAGTATAACGAACTTTTTTTGCTTGATTTAGCGGGTTCGTTAAATAGAGATTCGTCCTGTATTTAGAAATATATGTATTATTTTAACGTACATATTCTCTTGTAACAAGCTATCTAAAATTATTAATTTATTTTTAATTTTCAGACAAATCGAATAAAATTACACAAAGAAACATTTTATAGTGTCTTAAATGTAACTTGAATGCATTAATTCAGAATACTTAAGTGAAGCACAATTCGTGTAATTTTACTACGTTGCACTGCAGAATTGAGGCCGTGTGCAGCAAGTGAACCGTATCATCTCTGTATAACGCCTCCAAACATAAACTTCTTTGCCTTTATTCGTTAGTAGAGGCTTCTTCTGACTTTTAAACTATATCTATCATAGACAGTCTATTTAAGATATTTTTTGTATTGTCTATCTACATTGCAGAGTTGGATTTAAAAAAAAAATCGTAGGAGGGAAATTTTCAACTATTCAGTGATGTCTGAATTTTCATGGGGGAAATGACTCAGGGTCCGATCTGGCTTTTAATGTTTATTATTATTATTATTATTTCGTGTCCATATTTGTAAAAAAATAAATATATGTTGTGAAAAGCATTATTATTAATTTTAACGTTCTGAAAGGGCCCAATGAAAAGAAATTTTATTAAGAAGTTGTTTTATGACCTCAATTTTTCGCCTTAAATGATTGCTGTTATTTTACACCTTGAATAAACAGAAAATTAAAAAATTTGAATGTGAAGTGAAGGGTGTTGAATTAATCTTAAAAGCCCCCTGAATGCATTACTGATGGTCCACTTGTCCAAAAGGTTCCATATTAAAAGCTCCTGCCGGCACTTTATGCACAATAATATATTCTAAATGTTATAAAGGGATACTTGGAATTTTTTCTTTAATAACTTAATTAATATTTTTGATATAATTTATAAGATGCGAAATAGTTTACCTAAACAAATTTACATTGTCAGATATTCTCTTGAAACCTCTACTTATGAGAAATTGAAAATGTACTTTAGATCTAAAAAAAATGATCTTGTATTTGTTTTTCCTTGCTGTCTTCTTAATATATATATATATATTTAATATAAAAACTGAAAACTATGTGAAACAAGGGAACAATCCAAATGGATGAAACTGAAATAACAATATGAAGGAGCAGAGGCCACCACAGTTTAAGGCTGGTGGGACGAGTTAATTTGGGACACTTCAATTATCCACGGGTTCTGGGTAAATAATGGCTATCCCTATGCTAAATTATGACCTTTGCTCTGACCCATAAATTTCAAAACCTAATCTGAAAAGCATTTATTAAAGATGCTTATAAACCTAATGATTTCTAAATATATTAGGGGAGCATTGCCCCCCCCCCTTTACATATTTAGCTAAGTTATATTTATATTTTCCTTTTTTAAATGACATCCTATATAACACAAGTGCATTTTGAATAGATACATTGTGTAGTGAAAATTTGTCATTTTCCCTGACTAATTATGCCATTTTTAATGTGTCATTTCTCCTAAATTGGGTAGAAAAAAAAAACACAAAAAAATTTTAATAAATGTCGCATAATTATTTTATTTGGCTGTATTCTAATAAAGCTGCAACAATAGCAAAAGCTCAAATTCAATTTAAATTTAGTATAGAAATGTATGTTTAGTTGTTTCTGTGCTGATTTTATAAATTTTATTTTTGTAGACTGAATACCAAAAAAAAAAAAAAAAAAGTAATAATTAAAAAAAAAAGAAGCAAATGAATTTTTTGATAAAATGCGGTTATCTTTATTTGAATGATAAACTATAAATGTAAACCATTTATAATAAAATAGATAAAATTGTACATTAAGGACATACTCTCGACGCAGAGCATCATCTTTAAATATACCGCCAATCTGGAGGTTAGTGGTTCGAGAGTACTGGTGTCCGGCTCGGATGAGCCAGGTTCGAGCTCGGTTCTTTGCAGTGGGATTGGTTAGTACCGTATTCGTCACGTGGCATGTTAAACGTATTCCTATTCGTTTGGAGTGGCCTGTATAAGTGGTAAGCGATTGCTAAAAAATAAAAAATAATATGATCACGTGACGTAGAAGCGCCATGTTGGTACGGAGGGTGCACTTATGTTGGTCGCTGGCGAATATATAGTGTATGATTATGCCGGTATTTTCTTTTGAATGTATAATCATTTTGTGACATCAGTGTGATAACAGTAAGGATAATAACAACAGGTAAGATATGTAAAAATATCATAATTTTATAGTTTAAATATCTAACGATCTCGTGTTCCTTGGAACGTACATCTTTGCCGTTTCCTCTGCTCCCGCGCTTATCAATATGAGTGTACCGCGTTTGTACCGATCCAACTATCCGGACAACTATGGGTGTACTTAAATCATGAGCGGTGTTGTTACTGTTCACTTATATTCTATTTCCGTAATACAAATGCAAATTTGTATTTATTTTTTCTCATGCGTTTTGAAATTTCTATTATGCAGCAAGATTATTATTTTTAGTTTTTCCGTGATCGTACATATATAGGTTCATTAGGCTTAAAAAAATAAAATAAATGAAAACTTTCATTACAGTGACAGATCTGCCAAATGCTGCTCATGTACTATAAATATTGCTTAGCAGTGTTAAAATTTGTTTATAGTACAATCGTATGTGGTACAACAGAAAACTTGGCGATCGCTATGACATTTTTGTTTTCCTGTAACTAGATTTAATTTTAAGCGATTAAAATTTTTTCTCAATTTACAAACAAACCTGATAATTTCTTGTGCATGTGATTTAAGATTTATTTGTTCATCTTATTTTGAAATATTACTATCTCTAATTAATTATGCATTTTATGATTATACAAATAATTATTTTCTTGTTTTTAACTGTTTTACTTTATAAAAATTTATTTTTATTCAATTTTTACTTCTGAGTTTATTGTTTTAGATAAATAATTTATAACGGGTTGCTTTGTCAGATTTATTGTTTTTACTTATTTTTTAGTAATATTTATCTTTTTTGATTAATACTGGATATCAATTGTTGAATGAAATTATTAAACAGTCTATAACTTTTAATTTTGTTAAGCAAATGCTGTGGATAATTATTTGGAAATCATCAAAACTATTGAAAGATGCATTTACGTATGTGTAAAATAAGTGTATGTATACTATCCCTTGTAACTTAATATGTTCTTTAAATAAAATAGTACCATGTCTTTTATAATGTCTTGATTTTTTTTTTTTTACCCCCTTATTTTAATTTCTGAATTTTCAACACTGTGATTTATTTAGGAGGGTATGGGCAGATTCTGCTTTTTAAATGTTTTTTTTTTTTTTTTTAATCACTTTGAATTCGTATTAAGTATTTAAATTATGCTATGACAGTATTTTTATTGTGAATAATGTAAAATGAATATACAGATATACTGCCATCTTATTATGATGTACCTAATACTACTAATGAATGAAAATTATTTCCTAGAGCTTATATATATCTATGCTACCATCTTGTTATGATATACTAATCAATGCATATAAATAATTATATGTCCCCCTTTTTATTTTCCCCATACTTTTACTTTAAATCCATGAGAAATTCTTTAATTTAATGTTTTAAATTTTAATCTTAAAAGTATTTATTTTAAATTGCATTATCTTTATGCATAGGTGAAGGTACCTTTGTACACTTTTTAGATAAGGATTTTTAGAAAATTTATTTTTTATTCAATTTTCACCAGACTCAGTTTAAGCATTCCTGTATCAATTAAAATTTATTCCAATGCAGTATTCCATAAAATTTCAGTAAAAAAATTTAAAAATCTTTATAATGCCCCAACCTGCCCCACTGGGTGGAGCAGCTTGGGACATTAACGATAAAACTTTAATGCATAAAAGATACTAAGATTAATTGATGAATATATCTTTATTTATAGACTTAGAGGATAATAAATGACAATGTGTAGTATAGTAGTATATTACATTAACAAATATTGTATTTTACATTCTAAAATCTTAAGCAAAAGCAATTTTCTTAATAATAATAATCATTTTCCCAATTTTAGCACATTTAAAATCTCAATAAATTTATATACTATATATAAATACTGCTTTCTTTACATTGCATAGTGGTGGGACAGGTTGAGAGTGTCCCAACCTTCCCCACCATTTTGTGGCCCAACTTGCCCCACTGGGATCATTATCTTAATGTAACTCTCAAAAAGTTATGTTTAGCAGTACAATGCATTTTTTAATATTAAAATTATTATGAAAGTCCATATTTTAAATCTCACATGCTCATATTTAAATCATTTCATTTCTTGCACGAGAAATTTGTTTATGAAATTGCCTATTTTTGTAACTTTGAATCTTTCAAAAGAAAGAAAATGGGATTAATCTTTATCTGCTAATGTGAGAAATTTCAAATTACACTGAAGAGTAGACTATGCTACTGTGATGTCCTAAGAAAACTAATTCCTATTTAAAAAATCATATCTGAAATTTAAGGTGTCCCAATGTGGGCCATGTCCCAAGGTACCCTATTTTACCTAATAAATTTAAAGCTTTATTCTGCAAAACTAAGAAAGCATTTTTTTTTTTTTTTTATTTACCCTTAAGCCCTAACATAACAGCTAATTATTTAGTATTAATTGATAAAGGTTATAATTTTACCAGGGCATGGCATAATCAGAGACATTATCTGTAGGGTAGAGATCTGCATGGGCCAAAATTTTGAGGCCTAGGCCCAGTCCGTACTAAAGCTTTGCATACCTGACCTGCCCCGTCCCAGTATGGCATCCAAAAGTCCGTCCTGGCTTGATTATTAGTTTTTGCAATGTATGGGCAGACCCAGACAAAAAACAATAAAAATCCAGCCCGACACAATTCCCCCCCCCCCTCAAAAAAAAGAAAAAAAAAAAAAAGTTTTTTACTATCTATTTTTCAGAGTCTATATATAGCCATGCAATAAAAATCTGGTAACAAAACTACTGATCTTTTAAAAGACAATTATATATAGACTGAAATTCATCATTATGTACATGTACTACAGACAAAAAGCACAAAGACAGATTGTTACACATAAAATATAAGTATTCATCAAACAGTGTAAGACAGTATTAAAAATAGATTGATAATACTATTAAATATCTACTTTCATCCATTCATGTGCATGTTCTGCAATGTATCTAAATCTTTTTTGTGTGATCCTGTAAACAAAACTGCTATGCTAATTTCATCATATTTAGTGCCCTGGAAAGAAACAGCCAAAAAAAAAAAAAAAAAAAAAAAAAAATCCTTCATAGTCCCTATATTTTACAGACCATAAGACATAAACCTTTATAGACAGTAATGTATTTAATTTCTTTTGCTTTTGCACAATATAGTAGCAGCATGCATACCATTTTGAGTAGGAAACCAGTTATTGTATGACTTCAAATAACATGTATCAATTTTGAGACATGCTAAAAATATTTGCTGATAACAGAATGCAAAGTCAGACAATCAAGTTGTAGTTATAAACACTTTTTAACAGAGTAAAATTTCATGTGACATACTAGCCTATAAAGTTATGTAAAATAAAAATAAATTACTAATGAAACACTTGATCATTTACCTTCTTCAATAAATAACAAGGAAAGTATTGAAAAAAAAAAAAAAAAAAAAAAAAAAACTGGGTCTATCTCTACACAGACAAAATTTTTTTAAAATCTAAGTCCAACCCAAGTAGGCTTCAGGTGCAGCCCATGCAGACTTCTACTTTAGAGGACTGAAGCTGACTTTCTAGTTTGTTTCAATTATGAAAAATGAAAATTTCATTCCAAGTATGTGTGATAGGGCTTTTGCTCCCAGCTCTCTCCCCCTCATGTCCTTGACTATACCCATAAGCCAATGGTCGTTCCAGGCAAAATTTGGGTCCCTTTTGAGGACACTTCAAGATTTTGTTTTATAAAATGTTTCCATGTTTATAATATTACTTTTAATTAATGCCTTAATTTAGCCCAACGAAGCTCTATTAACTTGACATTAAACATCATATACATACAATGACTGTAAAAATGGAAGGTTTTATACAATATTTTATTTTTTCACAAAAAAGGGACCCAAAAATTAAAACCTGGATCGACTTGTGATAACAGTAGATATGAATCTGTGCATGATTAGTATCTCTTTTGCCTGCTGAAAGGGGTTTTTACTTATGCATATATGTTACATGTAAAGGGCAAAGCCAGGAAAATCTATTAGTAGCCAGCCACCATAAGCAATTTTTTTACTGGCCACTTTTTTTTTTTTTTTAATTAGAGAGGCGATAAAGACAACAATAATATATGTTTAAAAAACTTCTGTATATAAATTGGTTACAATATAAAAGTATACAATCAAAGTAAGTATGCTAATGTTAACTGAATTATGAATACGTTTATAAAATTATTAAGGGACAAATTCCTCTGATAGCAGACTGACATTTATAAAGCAAAACAATTATTTTGTTAAATACTAAATACTACATAAAAAATGCAACATTTAAAAAAACTGTTGAATTTAATGATGTAATTGAATACAAATAATATGTTGTAGATAGTTTTATTAAACAACAGAGCTTTCAAAATTCCAGTATTGAGTTTTTGACATGACATGTCAAAAACCACCGAAAAGTGTCAAAAACCTCGGGTAATAACCTTATTAAAAGCATTTTATTGTAAATCAAGATACAAAACTGAGGATGAATCATAATTTATATATTATAAATACTTTTGTTGTATTACATTAGTGTAATTTTAATTAAAATATAAAGTATATAATTTATATTTGTGAAGAAAAAATAGCAAAAAAAATATTGAAATTATTAGCCTTTTTCAAAGTACTATTTATATTTTTTATTATTTAATTATTCAAGTTAGTTACAAATAATGTTATTAATTTAAATACTAAATTCTTTAAATCCATGATTTTTATTATTATTCAATCACTGATTTTTAGTTACGTAAATAATTCATTGTGTACATAGACATGACATAAGCAGCAATTACAAGATTAATCTATATATATAAAAGAACACTTCCTGAGTGAGTTAGTGAGTGAGGGGGTGATCTATCAACGCCCAGACCAAACCCCTGGACCTAGAAGCATGAAATTTTGTGACAATGTTCTTTCTATGACGTAGGCATCCACTAAGAAGCGATTTTACAAAATTCGCCCCCCAAGGGGGGGAGGGGGGGGGCAAAACGTGATTTCACAAAATCCTTCATATCTCAAACAAAAAAACAGATATCCGTAAAATTTTTGCTTTAAAATATAGCTAATACAAATGTCAAAAAACCAATTTCTGGAATTTTCAAAATTCGGTCCCCAAGGGGGGCGGGGGGGCAAAACGTGATTTCACATGCGTAAAAACGTGATTTCGCATAATCCTATATATCTCAAACAAAAAAATAGATATGCGTGAAGTTTTTGCTCTAAAATATAGCTAATGCAAATATCTAAAAACCAATTTCTGGAATTTTAGAAATTCAGTCCCCAGGTGGGGCAGCAGGGGGGGGGGCAAAAAATAAAAAGAGAGTTAGATCGTTCAAAATTGGTATATAGAGGTTTTCGATACCTACAAATCGATTTCGGATATTTTCGAATTTGTAAAATTATTAGGAGGGGCGGCAGGGGGGGGGGGCTATGGGGCAAAAACAAATAGAAATACAGTTAGGCCGTTCAAAATTGGTACAGACAGGTTTTAAAGGCCTGCAAGTCGAATGGGTATGTTTTCGAAAGTGTAAAGTTATTAGGAGGGCCGGGAAAGGGGGAGGGGGCAAAAAAATAAAAATAGAGTTCGATCGTTCAAAATTGGTATATAGATGTTTTCGATACTTACAAATCGATTGCGGATACTTTCGAATTTTTAAAATTATTAGGTGGGGCGGGAAGGGGGGGGGGCTATGGTCAAAAACAAATAGAAATACAGTTAGGCCGTTCAGAATCGGTACAGATAGATTTTAGAGGCCTGCAAGTCGAATGGGGATTTTTTCGAAAGTGTAAAGTTATTAGGAGGGCCGGGAAGGGGGAGCAGAGGGGCAAAAAAAAAGAAAATAGAGTTAGATCATTCAAAATTATTACATAGAGGTTTCCAATACCTACAAATCGATTGCGGATATTTTCGAATTTTTAAAATTATTGGAAGGGGGGGGAGTAGAGCGGTAAAAAAATAAAAATAGAGATATATCGTTCAAAACTGGTGCATAGAGGTTTTTGATACTTACAAATCGATTGCGGATATTTTCAAATTTGTAAAATTATTAGGATAGACAGGAGGGGGGGGGGGGCGAAGTGGGAAAATAATAGAAATAAGAGTTAGAGCATTTTGGGAATTTTTTCCGAAGGCAGTGAGAACCCGGTGCGACATTTTTCCTACTCAGATTTTGTTTCTCTTTTTTTTCATGTGATAAAAATTAATGCAATTTTGAGAATTCATTATAGTGATTCATTTAAAAATAGGGACCAGCGAAGCGGGCGTTGCCTGCTAGTGTTATATAATTTAAAATCAGTATAGCTGCAGATTTTAAATTAATATTTCATAATAAACGGTTAATTATTATCAATATCAGGGATGTCTCCACAAAGGTGTGATGGTGGAAGGGATTAAAGTGACATATTACCTACTGTCATAATCATAAATGTCTAAACACCAAGCTATTCTATTGAAAAATTTGTTATTAAAATTATTCATTACTTTTTAAATTCAGTTTTCGCAATCATAAAATTCACAGTTGCTAAATTAGAACTTGTTTACCAAAATTTAATTTTTCAAATTTAATTTTTAAGCTGTAAAGTGCGTCATTTGAACTAAGTGTATTTTTTTTGCATTTTATAGCCTCAAAATTAAATATTAAAAATTAAAAAATATATTTTAAGTAATGAGTTATAGGGGAGAGGGGGGCACATTTGGACAGGGGCACATATGGACAACTTAAATTTCCCTAACTTAAATAAATGTGAAAATTATGAAATAATTATATTTTGTTGGCAACACTATGATGCATTTCCCAGGAAAATTTGAAGCAATTGCAGGGTTCGCGCTAGAGCGCGGGATCGCGGGAATCGCGCAATATTAAAATAAATCCCACTTAAAAAAATTTCATATGCGCGATTTTCCCGCACTTATTTTCCCGCGATCTTTTTTTTTTTTTTTTTTTTTTTTTATCTAATTCACTGAACTCCGCGAATTTATTTTTTCCGTTTTTAAAAAAATCGCGGATATCGTTCGTTAAAAAATAAATAAATAAATAAAAATGGAACAATGGGCGATCAAATATTCTACAAAAGCTTCTGATTCCTAATCTTTCTCCATCCACAACATAAATATCAATATCCATTTCAAACTTGCTTTATGAGATTCTAGAACCTGTAAAGAAATACAATTGTTAAATATTTCTTTCTCATGTAATTATTTTTTGCCCACCTCCCACTTTATTTATCTCCATCTAGCGATCAGCAATGAAATGTTCTGCAGAAGTCTTGTTTCCCAATCTTTACCCATCTGCAACATAAATTATATTTATAATATTCATATTAAACTTGCTTTATTAGATTCTAGAAGTAGAATTGAAAGAGTTTGATATTTCTTACTCTGTAATTATTTTTTTTTATTCCTCCCCCTCCCCCCCCCCCCCCCTTTTCCCATCTCCGGAATACGAATTGTGGTCAATGATCAATTCTAGAAACAATAAAGCAATAGAAGTGCTCAATATTTCTGACATACGTAATTATTTTTAGACCTTTAGTGCTGAACTTAATGAATCTATTTATTTTTTCTCAATTAAATTAAATGTTTATGGGGATGTCATATCTATACCAAATTTGTAAACATGGGGGAGATGAAGAATAGATTTTTCAGGTAAGAAATTTTTTTCCAAATCAATTTAAGAAAATTAATACTCAGTTGGTTTTTATGCACGTTTGGAACTAATAATTAGCTACTGCTACTTGTATATGAATGATTAATGTACATACATAAAAATCATATTCTATATTTGTGTGAAAAATTTGTTTTACTCTTGGTGTGAAATTTCAATAACATTTCATGTGGATATAAAATTTATTGCAGGTATATTGAAGATTTTTTTTTTTACGCTAATGAAAAAATCCTGAAAATGCTTAATGTAGATAAAAACTATATATATAAATGTTTATGTCATCAGTTTATTGAAAGTGATGTTATCAATATTCAACTAATCATCCAATCAATCATATTAGCGAAAAATTTTCAGCTAATTTCTAATTTCAGCAATCACCTGTCTGTAATTTGCATATTTCTTGAAAATACTTATTTTTTTCTGTAAAATGTAATTACTGACTTAAATTTCAAAAATCTCACTTAAATTTTCAAAATCCCACTTAAATTTTTTGTTAGAGTGGGAGAATCCCACTCATTTTTTTTCCTTAGTGCGAACCCTGAATTGGCTGTGAAAGTTTTCCAGTTATGTCAACCAAGCAGTTTTGAAGCTTAAAAGTAAAGTTATGCTTTATTTGTATCAATTCTAATTATACATATTTATATTGCATCATGAAAATTAATTATATAAAACTAAATAGCTTGTTTGGTGAACATAATGATTTATTAATCATATTTGTCAAAAAAAATTTCTGCTAAGCTAGGCTTAACAAAATTCTAAACATGTGACTGTGGGGCACATTTGGACATTGTTTTGGGGGCACATGTGGACTGTCCAAATGTGCCCCTAATGTTTTATATTTAGAATTTATAACACAAAATTAAAGCAATAAGGTGCTTAAAATGATTTTTTAAATAACAAAGACTGTAGCTTTTAATCTTTGCTATTATAGTTAAGCGTAATTGTATACACTGTAAAAAAAATAACTATTACCAGCTGCAAGAAACTCTCTGTGATTTTATTTTCTCCATTCACAGAGAGTTTCTTGCAGCTGGTAATAGTTATTTTTTTACAGTGTAGTTTTATTCACAACTTATCAGGATTTAATCTAAAGCTAAATAATAAAAAAAAAATCTGATGTGCGCTAAAAATATAATGTTTAAACTTTTAACCCAATACTCTTACTGCTGGACAACCATGATACCCACGCATCAATAGAAGCTATCATGTATGCAAGAGAAAATTGAATTGTTTTATCATTTCCCCCTCACTGTTCCCATCGCATGCAGCCGCTAGATGTTGGCGTTTATTCTTTCAAAGATAAAGTAAAAATAGCTTTTAATGATTGGATGTCTTCTAATCCAGGAAAGACCATCACTATATATGAAATAGCAGAACTGTCATCAAATGCATATCTTAATTCTTTCTAGGGATGAAACGGATAGTGATTTTGCCGGATATCGGATATCTGGAGCTCTTGTGCCTGCCGGATACGAATATCCAGACCGGATATCCGGCATTAGTTTTGTTTTTTGTATATTTCTTTTCAGAGCTGCCAACCTAATCCAGCAAATTGTTAGTACCGCCCCTTTTTCTACACCACTTAATTTTTAGACTATTTTTCTATTTAATTCATCATAGATATATTTGAACAGAATTTCTCTAAAAATTAAGTGGTGTAGAAAAAGGGGCGTTTTTCAATAGGCGTTAACAATTTGCCGGATTAGGTTGGCAGCTCTGTCTTTTTCTTTCTTTCTTTTTTTTTTTTTTTTTTTTTAACAATAAAATATAAACATATTTCATATACTATTCTTTAAAAAAATTTTAAATATAATTTATTTAAACATATTTAATATTTTATTTATTTGTGCAATATCACCATGAAGATTAAAACTTTAAGCCTAACATACTCATTCCTATACTTGCAGCTTGTCATGAAAAGTATTGTCACAAAAAGATAGGTTTTGTTCAGAATTACAAGACTAAAACTTATTATTTACATATTTTTTACATTATTAACATATTAGTATTACAAAAGTGAAATAAAATATTTTACTAATATAATCATAGTTGAAGGGTTATTTTCATAGAAAAACTAATATGTTGTGGCAATCACAAAACTTTCTGTTATATCATTCTATGTAACAGTGCCACTTACTGTTTGCGTTGTATGAAAGTTTAACCATAGCTTCTCACAATAAATATTTTGCATATGGAGTTCGGTGCAATTTTAATAAACAGATGCTGAGATATAGGCTTGTGAAAAATCATAATAGCAGCTCTACCTATCGGCTGATATACACCTAAATAAGGTCGACATTCGTTTTCATAATGGTTGTCTTACATATCAAGTTTTATGCACTTATGTCATAGAAGTTGAGACTTAGACTTATGAGGTAAATTGCAGCGCAGTATTGGCACCTGTTGACCGATATACACCCAAAATAAATCACAATAGTGTTTCATAATGGCTGTCTCACTCACATACCAAGTTTTGTGCAATTATACAGAATAGAATCTGAGGTATAACCTTCTCGTTTTGGGGGGAATTTCCATATAGCAACATTACCTATTGGCCAACATGCACCCAGATTGAATCAGCATAATTTCTCATAATGCCCTTCTAACATAAAGTTTCATGTAATTATATGCAATAGAACCTAAGATATGGCCTTCCCTGAAATTGCAAAATGTGCTGTATAACAGCACCACCTGCTGAAAGATTGGCACCAAAATTCGATAGGCACATTATATGCCAAGGTGCATGTACATATATATTTCTATGAAATTCTGTGGCCCACCAGCGGCCGAGCGGTTCTGCGCTCTAAGCTGGTAGATGGGAGGTGCCGGGTTCGATCCCAGGTCGCGCTCATCGGCCTAGCCGTTCGGAGTTTTCCGTGGTTTCCTCCGAAACTCGCGTAAATACGGGCTAGGACCCCTTAGAAAGACCCCCACGGAGGGCATTCCCCCTATAGGCCTAGGACACATAAGGAGTCAATCGGCCTTAATCCTCCAACCAACTATGAAATTCTGTTCAGTTCAGTAGTTTCTAAGATATAACCTTTCTTTAAGTTGCATAAATAGCAGTACGGTAGCATCACCTGTTGATCCATATGCACCAAAAGTTGATAGGCACTGATTTATGTCATGATTCAACTACATATAAATTCATATATAATTATATGATATGCAGTAATTTCAGAGATACAGTTGGACAGAATTTTTGTCACATATACACAAACAGATATTTTTTTTTGATTGATCAAACCAGGTTCTGGACTTCTTAAAATGTGTAAATCCATCGAAAATCAAAAGTTGAAAATTGTTAAAACATTCAATACTATCTTTTGAGACATTTATAAGAAAACATAAAAGAAAAACCAAAAAAAAAAAAAAAAACTAAAAGCTTTAAACTAGTATGTTATGGCCATCACAAAATTTTCTTCTATATCACTCTATATAACAATGCTACGTGCTGTTTAACGTGCACAGAAGAAACTTAATCATAGCTTCTCACAATAAAGATTTTTGGAGTTTAGTGCGATTTTAATCAAAAGGTTTTGAGATGTAGCCCTGTGGAGAATCATAGAAGGTGAGGAACAGCTATGCCACTGTTGGTCGATATATACCAAAATTAAGCCAGCTTTCGCTCTCATATTATTTATCTTGCATATCAAGTTAAGTGCAGTTAAATATTATAAATGTTGAAATTTAGCCTTCCTATTCACAGAGTAAATTGCAGCATAGTATAGCCACCTATTGACCGGTATGCACCAAATTTTGTGCAATTATACACAAATGAATCTGAGATATAACTTCCCCAATCACTGGAAAACTGCAGCATAGCAGCACCACCTATTGGCCGATATGCACAGAAATTAAATAAACATGTTTCATAATAGCCCTGTGACACAGTTTTTTTTTTTTTAATTATACACAGTAGAAGCTGAGATATAGTCTTCCTTTAAATAGGAGAAATCACAGTACAGCAGCACCACCTGTTGAGTGATTTGCACCAAAAGTTCATGGACACTTTTTTTTTTTTTTTTAAAGGTGTAACTATGTATAAATTTATATGAAATTCTGTGCATTAACTCTTGAGCTAGAGCTGCTACACAAAATTTTTATCGCACAGACATTTTCTAAAAATGGTCAAATTGTGTTCTGGTTCCCCCAGAATGCGTAAATCCACTGAAAACTGGAAGTTGAAAATTTTTACGAATCTAATACTTCCTTCTATATAACATAGAAGAATATAATAATTCAAAATGAATTTATGTTTTTTTCATTGTATAAATTTTACTTATTTTATATTTTTATATTCTGTACAGATAAGAAAGAAAAGTTTATATTATTCATTAAAATTCTTTAATTAAAAGTTAAGTTTTTCTAACGTTCAAAAACTTAAAAGAAAATTCTTTTTTCTTCTCCTTTAACAATTTGAAAGTCAAAGTACAGACTTTCTGAAAATTTAAATATGTACTTTTATTTGAAATAATTTAAATTTGGAGGAATATATCTATGCAATGTAATGGGAATTCTTAATTCAGGTGCTTAGGCAAGATATTCTATTAAAAACGTAAATTTATATAATTTTTTTTTTTTTTTAAATAATACAAATTGAATAGGTAGATGGCACAGGCAATGTAGATGCTCTGCTAGTATAAATATACGATCACAAAAACAATAACTTTCTTATGTATGAAAAAGTGGATTGTAAATAAACAAGCAGGTTTTAGTCAATAAATGCGCATTGACTCATTTTCGAAACAATCTAACAACTTTTATTTCTAATACTAACAATATTACTAAACAATCTAACAACATGTTAAGCAAAAGTCATAAAAACAGTGTTATATGCACTGCACAGATTGAATATCATTTGTTTAGGAACAGCTCTTTTTATTGTTATGGGGAAGATTAGGGGGGAATGATATAGATCACTCGGGAAAAACCTAGCCAACTCTGTATAAAACTAAAATAGGGCTTCTATATTTCTTAGACCTGAAGCTACTTTTGCCTAAATTTGTTTGCTAAAGAGGCTAATTTCAAATTTCACAAAGGCTTACTTTTTTCTTCTTCTTTTTTTAAAAAAAAAAAACCTTTATGCTACAACAGATCTAAAAAAAAAAAAAAAATTGTCGCAAAATTTTCATTTGATGGGAGTTTAAGCCTGAATTTTCTGTTTTGGATATCCGGCTTGAAATTGCCGGATATCCGTATCCGGAGTGCTGATATCCGGTACCCCGTCGGATATTTAAAACTCAGTCGGATAGGCCGGATACCAGATAGTTACCGGATATCCGTTTCATCCCTAATTCTTTCACACCAAGAAATATCAGCAGTTCGTTCAAGAATACTGGAATATGGCCTGTTAACAGACTAGTTTTCAGTGATGAAGTCTTTCTTCCAGCATTTGTCACCGATCGACCAAACCCTGTCGAAATATCTGAAAATGCAGAAATTAAACATTCATATTCTTCTTCTAATGAGCCTAGCCTTCAATTTCATCTACTTTTGACTATGAAATATTAATTGAACCTGGACCTTCAACTCAAGTTTTAACTCCAGAAGTCATAAGACCTTTTCCTAAAGCCCCACCAAGAAAAAAGCAATCTACACGAAAAGGAAAGCCTAGAATTTACTCAGATACTCCTGAAAAGGAAAGAATTGAACAATTCACTATAGCAAAAATAGAGAAAGTTTGATTTAGAAGAATAAAAAAGAAGAATTAAGATTGGTATGATGGAACGGCTACATGGTCAATCAAATATCCAATCACATTCTGAATCAGATGATGGAGTGGAATCTAAATCAGACAATGATCTTGAAGAATTGAAGCTGCTATTAGATGATGATTCAATTGGTGTAAATGACTTTGTTCTAGTAAGATTCAATACAAAGTCAAAAACAGTTTACTACATTGGACAAATCGAAAAAACTTTAGATTCTCATAAGTATGAAGTCAAATACTTATGAAAGAAAGTTGGAAAGCAAAACGTTTTCAATTTTCCAGATAAGACAGACGAGTCAACCATTGAGAAAACAGACATAGTAACTAAACTTCCACCTCCAATTATAATAGGAGGAACTGAACATGCAGCAGCAAACTTAAGATTTATGGTCAATTTAGAGTCTTATAAAGTGAAATAGGAATAAAGTTTTTTTTTTTTTCATATTGATGTGTATTTGGTTATTTTCAATTTATTTGTTTTAGTTATTAGGGATGAAACGGATAGTGATTTTGCCGGATATCGGATATCCGGAGCTCTTCTGCCTGCCGGATACGGATATCCGGCATTAGTTTTGTTTTTTGTTGTGTTGTATATTTCTTTTCTTTTTCTTTATTTTAAAACAATAAAATATAAACATATTTCATATACTATTCTTTTAAAAACATTTCAAATATAATTTAGTTAAACATATTTAATATTTTATTTATTTATGCAATATTGCCATGAAGAATAAAATTTTAAGCCAAACATACTCATTCCTACACTCGCAATTTTTTGGTGAAAAGCACAATCACAAAAAGATAGGTTTTGTTCATAATTATAAAACTAAAACTTATTATTTACATATTTTTATAATACTATTATTAAAAAAAAATGAAATAAAATATTTTACTAATATAATCACAGTTGAAGGGTTATTTTCACATGAAAACTATTATGTTGTGGCTATCACAAAACTTTCTTCTACATAATTCTATATAACAGCGCCACTTACGGTTTAAATCATATAAAATTTTAACCATGGCTTCTCACAATAAATATTTTACAAAAGGAGTTTATGCAATTTTAATCAACAGATGCTGAGATATACGCTTGTGAAAAATCATAATAGAAGCTCCACCTGTCGGCTGATATACACATAAATAAGGTCAACATTTGCTTTCATAATGGTTGTCTTATATATCAAGTTTCATGCACATATGTCATAGAAGTTGGGATTAACTTAGCCTATTCATTGGGTAAATTGTAGTGCAGTATTGCCACCTGTTGGCCGATATAAACCTAAAATAAATCGCAATAGTGTTTCACAGTGGCTGGTTCTCTCACATACCAAGTTCTATGCAATTCTACACAATAGAATAAGAGATATAGCCTTCCCCTTTTGGGGGGAAATTTCTGTATTGCAGAGCCACCTACTGGCCAACATGCACCCAAACTGAACCAGCATAATTTCTCATAATGCCTTTCCAACATGAAGTTTCGTGTAGTTACATGAAATAGAACCTAAAATATAGCCTTCCCTAAATTGCAGAAAGCACTGTATAACAGCACCACCTGTAGAGCGATTGGCACCAAAATTTGATAGGCACTAATATATGCCAAGTTACATGTACATATATATTTATATGAAATTCTGTGCAGTAGTTTCTGAGATATAGCCTTCCTCTAAGTCGCAAAAATCGCAGTATGGCAGCACCACCTGTTGAGCCATTTGCACCAAAAGTTGGTAGGCACTGATTTATGTCATGGTGTAACTACACATAAATTTATATGTAATTTTAGTATGCAGTAGTTCCGGAGGTACAGTTGAACAGAATTTTTGTCACACACACACAGACATTTTTTTAAAAACTGGTCAAACCAGGTTCTGGACTTCTTAAAATGTGTAAATCCATCAAAAACCAGAAGTTGAAAATTTTTATGAGTCCAATACTTTCTTTTGAGACATTTCTAAGAAAACATGAAAGAAAGAAGAAAAATAAATAAATAAACTAAAAGCTTCAAAGTAGTATGTTATGGCCATCACAAAACTTTCTTCTATATCTCTCTATATAACAACGCTACATGCTGTTTAACATGCAGAAGAAACAATCATAACTGCTTACAATAAAGATTTTAAATATTGAGTTTATTGCAATTTTAATAAAAAAAATTTGAGCCATGTGGAGAATCACAGAAGGCGAGGAAGAGCTGTGCCACCTGTTGGTCGATATACACCCAAATTAAGCCAACTTTTATTCTCATATTATTTTTATCTTGTTTATCTCTTAAATTCTATAGATGTTGAGATTTAGCCTTCCTATTCACAGAGTAAATTGCAACATAATATAGCCACTATCGAACAATATGCACCAAAATTGAATCAACATGATGTTTTATAAAAATGACCCTTTCCCATACTAAATTTTTAGCAATTATACACGAATGAATCTGAGATATAACTTCCCCATTCACGGGAAAATTGCAGCATAGCAGCATCACCTATTCGCCGTTATGCACAGAAATTGAATGAACATGTTTCATAATAGCCCTCCCTGTGACACACTTAGTTTATTTTTTTAATTATACACAGTATAAGCTGAGATATAGTCTTCCTTTGAATGGGAGAAATCAGAGTATAGCAGCGCCATCTGTTGAGTGATTTGCACCAAAAGTTGATGGGAACTTTTTTTTTGGTAAGATGTAACTATGTATAAATTTATACGAAATTCTGTGCATTAACTCTTGAACTGCACAAATTTTTTTGTCAGATAGACATTTTCCAAAAATGGTCAAATTATGTTTTGGTTCCCTCAAAATGTGTAAATCCACCGAAAACTGGAAGTTGAAAATTTTCACGAATCCAATACTTCCTTCTATTTAATATAGAAGAAAGTAATAATTCAAAATGAATTTATACTTTTTACTTATTTTATATTTTTATATTCTGCACAGATAAGAAAGAAAATTTTACATTAGTTATTAAAATTCTTTAAGTAAGTGAAGTTTTTCTGCAATACAAAATCAAAAACTTTAAATAACTGATTTTTTTTTTTTTTTTCTTATGAACAATATGAAAGTGAAAGTAGAGACTTTCTGAAATTTTAAATATGTACTTTTATTTGAAGTAATTTTAATTTTTTGGGATATATCTATGCAACGCAACAGGGAATTTTAAATTCAGATGCTTTAGTAAGATATTCCATAAAAAATGCAAATTTATATAAATTGGAGGGTTTTAAAAAAAATCCAAATTGAATAGATAGATGCGCAAGTAATGCCAGGTTTCTGCTAGTATAAATATATGGTCACAAAAACAACAGCTTTATTGTGTATGGAAAACTGGATTGTAAATAAACAGATTCTAGTCAATAAATGCACATTATTTGACTCATTCTCGAAACAATCTAACAACTTTAACATCCAAGACTAACAGTATTACTAAACAATCTAACAACATATTAGCAAAAGACATGAAAACAGAGTTATATATACACTGCAACTGCAGAGAATAAATATCATTTGTTCAGGAACAACAATAAACAGCTCTTTTTATTGTTATGGGGAAGATTAGGGGGAATGTTATAGATCACTCTGGAAGAAAAACCTAGCTAACTCTGTACAAAATTAAAATAGGGCTTCTATATTTCTTAGACCTGAAGCTACTTTTGGCTAAATTTGTTTGCTAATGAGTCCAAAATCAATTTTCGCAGAGGCCAACTTAAAAATAAAAATAAAATAAAATAAAAATCCTTTACAAGCTACAACTGATCTAAAAAAAAAATTAAAAAATTGTCGCAAAATTTTCATCTGATGGGAGTTTAAGCTTGAATTTTCTCCTTCGGATATCCGTCGGATATCCGGCTTGAAATTGCCGGATATCCGTATCCGGTGTGCTGATATCCGGTACCCCGCCGGATATTTAAAACTCAGCCGGATACCGGATAGTTACCGGATATCCGTTTCATCCCTATTAGTTATTAAAATGTTCACCATAATTTAAAGCAAATTTATTTTTGATTAGGTAAAAAACTGCGGCTCAAATCAATATTGTGAGAAGATCATAGAACATCACTAGAATATATATTTTTTCTTTAAAAGTCCTTTTTTTAAGATTATAAATATAAATATAATTAAAATATTTTATTGACCTTATTTATAGCAACAGAAGTGGATATTTCCAGTATATATGTATTCAAGTCATTTGTTTTTGTTATTTTAAACTGTTGATAATGCTATATTTATTTGTCCAAATGTGCCCCCAAGCATGTCCAAATGTACCCCTTGTAGGGGCAGATGTGGACAAATTTTGCATGTTTTTAAATATATTTTTTTTTAAATAATTTTGTCACATTTCCTAATATTTAAGTACATATATTTGAAGAGATTAGATGTAAGATTATGGTTGGTAAAAAAAGATAAAAAAGGTTAGATTTTTTAATAAAACAAAAAACGTCCATATGTGCCCCCCTCTCCCCTACAGGGCTCCCAGTGGCGACTAAAAAGTAACTTTTTGCTACTAAAATTAATCCCAGGCTATTATGGCAACTATTTTTGTGCAAAAGTAGCTTGAAATTTGAAAGCTATTTTAACGTTAATCAACTCTATTTTTTAATTGTTCTTCTCTATTTTTCTTTATCTAATTTTTGAAATTTAGTGCAATATTTCCATTACCTAGGATAAAACAGTGGAAGTGTAAGGCAAGGAAATTTATTTCCATGCCTTAAAATAGTTGAAAGGTTAATTTCCTTGAAATAATTAAAAATTTTAATTATTTATCTTTTGTAATTTATTATTATTACTTTTAATCAGACTAATCCTAAGGGCTACTATTTTATACATTAAAGGCGACTAAAGCAACTATTTTTGAGTATCTTTCATGCTGGGAACCCTGTAATACTAATTACAAAATTAAAAGTTCACTTAAGTCTTAAAAAAGAATGGCTAGTTTATAACTTTCCCAATTTAAAATTTCGAATATAGAAATTTGTATGTTCTAAGGTAAACTACTTATTGCACTACTAAGTTATCAAAAATTTTACAAAGTACTCTATCAAATTTAGTTAAAAGGTGCCATAAGTATTCTATCCCAATGAATAAAATTACTGTGCAATATTGCATCATATCTTTTCATTTTGGGTTATAATTAATATCAATAGCATGTTTTAATGTTGTATGATTAAAAATGTTTTAGGTATTGCATGATTAGTTGAACTAAATTTTTAATATGAATCACATAATACAATTTTTAATTATTTTTAATTAAGAAGATAATTGACAGTACATCTCTCTTTTGTGAATTAATGTCTTAAAGCTATGAAAATTTGGATTTATATGCATTGAAATGTAATACTAAATACATTAAAATGCAATATTAAATAATACATTAAAATTTCTCAAACTGCAGGGGTATTTGTGTTCAGGGTTTTTACAACCCATGTATATTTTATTTCGTATAGTTATTTTTTGTTTTCATTGGTTGTTCATTTTTCATCCACATGATATGTGAATGAAATGTAAAAAGATTGAGGGCTTCTGGCCTAAATAGTTTGGGTATTATTTGATATTTTGGGTTTTTTCTAATTTGAGGCTCTAATTTTCAGGGTTTTTACCTTTGAGTCACAATCAGCCCTGAAACTGTATTTAAATAAAAAAAAAAAATAATAATTTCCTTCACTTTTTAAAAATGCTTGCATCTAATTAATTTTTAATTTTATATCTCAATTTAACATTATTATAATTAACAGTATATTCAGGCCGAATATTCGGCAAAAGGGCCGAATATTCGTTACATCCCTACATCTACCCTAATGTCAACATTTATTTAAACAAAAAAAAAAAAAAAAAAGAAAAGAAGGCTATTATTAATTTGCATCCAAACTTGCCAATCTTAATCAAATTTTTCAAGTGGCAACCTAATAAGAATATCCAAATACCAAATTTGAATTTACTGTAATCATTTGTTGATAACATATATAAATACAGATCAACCACTAAACATTTCAAATTCAGGTTACCTCAAATCAAAACATATTATACCAAAAAAAAAAAAAAAAAAAAAAAAAAAACAGACTTTAAAATAGAACTAAAAAAAATACTTTGTTTACAGTTGGTATTAAAACAAAATTAATTAGCCTTTTAGAGCAGTGTTCGTCGACATAGTAAAATGTAGCAAAGCACTTCCATCAGTAGAAAAGATTGTTTAGCTTAATTTTGGGTGTCCCTGTATATTGCCTATAAACTATATGCACATCACATAGTACACTTAAATTTACTTTTATATGAAAAACCTTTAACACAAAATGAAATACATTTCCAGTAAAGGGCAAAAACTGAGAAAATTCATTAGTGGCCAGTGGCCTGGCCGATACTGTCAGTTTTGTTAGTAGCTACTTTTTACATAATGAGACTATTTCTTTCAGATTGCAAAAAGCTTTGTCACCATTTTGTGGTATAATAAAATTAACACATGGACAATAGAATTGTAATTTGTAACTTCGCTCTTTTTAAAAATCCTAAATTAAAATCTGTTTAAGGCTGTAATAATAACAGCAAAAGTTTTTATTTTTTAATTAATTCAGTAGTACTTTTTTTTTTTTTTTTTTTTTTTTTCTTCAAATTTATTTTAATGAAATAATCTGTTATCATTCATATTCATTAATATTTTCTCTAGTAAATGAATCAGCTGATTCATCACCATCACCATAACTTTTGCATGGTGATGTGTAAATACAGTTAGCAATTTTATTATTTTTCCTTATTTCTAGAAACACACCTTTTTAAATGATTTTATTTCACTAGAGTTAATGTATTTCCTCTTAAAAAGCATTGATATAAAAACTTAGCTGCTTAATTAAAAATAACCTACTTAGTTGCCAAATTTGCAGCTTTAAAAATAGGGAGATTTCTACCCTAAAGAAAGCAAAAACGAAAATTTTTGAAAAAAATACACATTTAAGCAAACCAAATTTTGATGCACACATTTACCAAATAGCTTAAATGGGTTAAATATACACTAAATACTGTGTAGAAAATATAATGGGGAAAAAAAAACTGTGCTTTGCAGGGTATCTGATCGTTGACTGCTAGTTGAAAATGAAGAAGGAGGGGGGGGGGGGAGATAGAGAAAGACTGGAAATCACAAGGCATCAGGGGAGTATGAGATTGCCAATCGTTAGCGGAGGGGGAAAGGTGGGGAATAACAAAAATTGTGAGTAAAAGATATTAAACAATTCTACTTCTTTATGGATTCTAGAATCTAATAAAGCAAGTTTAAAATAGATATTTCATATTTATGCAGCAAATGGAGAAATATTAGAAATTAAAGCTTTCTGTAAGCTGTGTGATCACAGATCGTTAGGTGGTGGGAAAGGGGGTCCAAAATATTACATGAGTGAGATATATTAAACAATTCTACTTCTTTATAGGTTGTAGAATATAATAATGCAAGTTTAAAATGAACATTGACATTTATGCCATGGATGGAGAAAGATTGGAAATCACAAGGCTTCGATTGCCAATCGTTGCTCGATTTTAAAAAACTTTTAATGATCACACAAAAGTAGCAATTTTAGTGGCGATCAATGCATAATTTTTAATTGCCATGTTTTTTATTTAGTCACCATGTGGCCGGTGGCGACCGTTAATTTTGCCCTTTAATTTCCAGCCATTTCCAAGTATAGCCTCAACCTATCCAAAATAAAAAATTACCCGAAGTAAAATGTGAATTTTCACAATGTGGAATTTTGCATTTTTTAGCTTAAAAATGAAATCTGAAAAATTAAGAAAAGCAATTTTTAGAAAGCTCGAATTGCGTCTGAAATTCTTATAATTACCTTCAGACAAGAGAAATATGAATGCTTTCTGGGCATGTAAAAATTGTAACAAATTTAATATTGACTCGTACAGATTTTTAAAAAAATTATTAGTCTAAGCTGTAGGGCCCACCAGCGGCAAATCGGTTCTACGCTCAAAGCTGGTAGACGTCTGGTGACGTGTTCAATCCCAGGGCGCGCTCGTCGGCCTAGCCGATCAGAATTTTTTTGTGGTTTTCTCCGAAACTTGTATAAATATGGACTAGGACCCTTTAGAAAGACCCACACGGAGGGCACACTCCCTTAGACCTAAGACACTAGAGTAGTCAATCAGCCTTACTCCCAAAACACCAAACATCAATAGTCCTAGCTATAAACAGGTACAAATATTTATACAATCAATAATAATAAACAGATAAAAATTTATTAATAAATGATAAGTGTAATAAATGTAGATTATAAATATAATTATTTTCAAATTCATATTAATTTTCTGCCCACATATGTTATGTTTTACTTAAAGGGGAAAAAAATCCAGTATTCCTGTGTTTTCATGGCTTATGTGAAAATTCATAAGTAACTTTGGAATTTTAGAATTTCATAAATATTAATATAAATAAACATAAACATACAAAATATATCTATGCATACTTTATATATTTCTTAGGTTATGAACCAGTAGATTTACCTAAATTTTTATAAATTATCTACAAATTGTTTTAAGATTTGTTAATTTATAAACAGCATAATATTTAGATATTCACTTGTATATGGAAATATTACTAAATCCTATTTCTAACCAGATTCTAGCTCATTTATAGATGTTGAATTTTGACAATACAGGTTTTTGACTGTAGAGGTTTAGGATGGTTTAAACTTTTGTCTTGTCAAAAACCCAACCCTATTTAAAACCCTTGATGAGAACGGGTGCAGGCTTAATTTGGGTTTATATTGAATCAACCAATAGGTGGCGCAGCTGTTCCTCACCTTTTATGATTTTCCACATAGCTATGTCTCAAAATCTGTTGATTAAAATTGCACCAAGCTCATTAAATAATTAAACAAATGAGCTAATCTCTTTTTTTTTTTTTTACTTCTATATTCAGTTGAAGAAAATATTGGATTTGTTAAAGTTTTCAACTTCTGGTTTTCGATGGATTTACACATTTTAAGAAGAATAGAACCCAATTTGATCATTTAAAAAAAATATATCTGTGTGTGTTTATGGCAAAAGTTCTGTTCTAACTATATATTTTGGAACTACTCCACAGAATTACATATAAATTTATATGTAGTTGCACAATGGTATAAATTAATGCCTATTATTTTGTTGCAAATTGCTCAACAGGTGGTGCTACTGTACTGCAATTTCAAAAAAGGCTATATCTCATGAACTACTGCACAGAATTGCATATAAACTTATATGTAGATGCACTTTGGCATATATTAGTGCTTATCAACTTTTGGTGCCAATCACTCAAATGGTGGTGCTGCTGTAGAATGCTTTCAGAAATTTTAGGGAAGGCTTCAGATTCTATTGCAAAACGAAACTTGATATGTGAGAGAGCCAACCATTATGAAACATTATGCTGATTTATTTTAAGTGTATATTGGCCAATAGGTGGCGCTAGTGCTCTACAATTTACCCTGTGAATAGGAAGGCTAAGTCTCAACTTCTAAGGCAAATAAGAGCATGAAACTAGATATGTGAGATAACGAATACTGGCTAAATTTAGGTTTTTGTCAGCTGACAAATGGAGCTGCTATTGTGATTTTTCTCATGGCTACATCTCGGCATCTGTTGATTAAAATTGCACCAAACTCCATATGTAATATTTTTATTGTGAGAAGTTATGGTTAAACTTTTGTACATTTTAAACAGTAAGTGGCACTGTTATATAGAATGATACAAAAGAAAGTTTTATGATGGCCACAACATTACTAGTTTTTCTATGAAAATAACTCTTCACTATACAGTGAACTCCCGATTATCCTCGGTGAACGGGGAATAGACAACAGCGGATAATCGAATCAGCGGATAATCCGCAAAATGTTCAAAAAGGGGATATAAATCAACACATAAAGCCTTTTGAGCAATACTATTTAATTAACAGTTAAGCATGACCTACATATGCAATTTAACATACTAATAAAAATTTCTACTTACATTTTCATACATGCCAACTTTTCTGGTTTTTTAACGTATCTTCCGGTCTTCTGGACAGATGATGAAATCTTCTGTTTTTAAAAAAGCCGAGGGTATCTCTCGATTTAAAAAGAAACCCCAAATGTTCTACGAAAACTCCTGATTCCCAATCTTTCTCCATCCATAACATGAATGTCAATATTCATTTAAAACTTGCTCTATGATATTCTAGAACATGTAAAGAAACAGAATTGTTAAATATTTCTTGCTGATGTAATTATTTTTGCCTCCCCCCCCTTTTTATTTATCTCCAACTAGTGCTCAGCAATCAAACGTTCTGCAGAAGTCTTTTGTTTCCAATCTTTATCCATCTGCAACATAAGAGATAATATTAATTTTAAACTTCTTTCATTAGATTCTAGAAGTAGAGTTGAAAGAGTTTAATATTTCTTACTCTGTAATTACTTTTGTATTCCCCCCCCCCCCCCAACTTCCCCGGATTGTGATCAATGATCAATTCTAGAAACAATAAAGCAGTGGAAGTGCTCAATATTTCTCACGTATGTTATTATTTTTAGATCTTTATTGTTGAATTTAAGGAATCTGTTTATTTTTCTTCAATTAAATATTTGTATGTCATATTTATACCAAATGTGTAAACATGGGGGGGGGGGGATGAAGAATAATTTTTTTCAGGTAGGAACATTTTTCCCAAAAGAATTTAAGAAAATTAATACTCAGTTGGTTTTATGCACGTTTGAAACTGATAATTAGCTACTGCTACTTTTTTTTTTAATATGTATGATTAATGTACATACACAAAAATCATATATATTCGTTTAAAAAATTAGTTTTACTTTAACTTAACTAAGTTTTTTTGTCTATTGTTAAATAAATTTCTTACAGATTCTGTTCTGTAGATATTTATATGCTGAAGAGGAATAACTTCATTTAAAACTTTTATATATATATATAGTATAATCAATCTGTTGTAAAACATTTTTATAGATTGCTTCAAAATATGAAAACTGTAAAACTGTATTGTTTAACACGTCAAAGAAAAAAAAAAAAATCTTCCCTTTTTTTATGAAATCTTCTGGTTTTTCAACAAAAATCTTCCCTTTTTTAGTGCTAAAGGCCTATTTCAGTCGGTTTATTGAATGGGGATTTATTGAATGAAGTCCCCCCAAGGCCCAACTTTGACATGAGTCCCCCCCCAAGGTACCCCTATTTCAGTCGGTACAGCGTTGTTGAATTTTTATAATACACTCTTAATAGTGCTAAGGGCCTATTTCAGTCGGTTTATTGAATGGGGATTTATTGATTGAGTCCCCCCAAGGCACAACTTTGACATGAGTCCCCCCCCCCCCCCCCAAGGTACAACTTTGTCATGAGTCCCCCCCCCAAGGTACAACTTTGTCATGAGTCCCCCCCCCAAGGTACAACTTTGTCATGAGTCCCCCCAAGGCCCAACTTTGACATGAGTCCCCCCCCCCAGGCCTAACTTTGTCATGAGTCCCCCCCAAGGCCCAACTTTGTCATGAGTCCCCCCCCCAGGCCTAACTTTGTCATGAGTCCCCCCCAAGGCCCAACTTTGACATGAGTCCCCCCCCCCAAGGCACACCTTTGACATGAGTCCCCCCCAAGGCACACCTCCCCCTCAATGGGAAAAAGAGAAAAAAACGTTGTTTTGCGGCTATAAGACAGTTTGGACTTCCAACGTTGTTTGTTACAATATCTGCAGCTGAAACACATTGGTTTGATTTAATGAAAACTTTATCATGGAATTTAGATCGTCACGAATTAACTAAAGAAGAATTTGTCGATATTAACAAGTTTAGCAGTAGGCCTCTGGCACTAAATTAAAATCTGTCAATGTCAGATTTTCATGTTTTAAATAATGAAATAATGTCGTGTCTGTATAATTTATTTATTTATTAAAATTGGTTGGCAAGTCTGCATTTTGCTCTATTTTTTAACAAAAAAAATCTGTGAGGCATATTTGTTTTTTTGTATTAAAACACTTTTTCTTAATTTGCGATTGCAGTTTTTTTATCAGCATTTTGTCACAAAGTGATACATCGTTCTGTTCCTCGAGATATTTTATAAGTCCATCTGCATGTGCTAGGGCTGCGTCGTGACTCATCCTCTGCTGAGTTTTATCTCCTTCTTCCTCTTCTTCACAATCTTCTGAAACTGGGTCTAATGCTTGGCCCACAATTTGTTCATCTGTAAGGTGTTCAATACCTGGATCATTGGCATTAATCTACTCTTCAATGTTTCCTTCATTGACTTTTCTCCTCCAGTAACAGATTTAGCTAAATTTTCCAAATCATGAGTAGAAATTTCTTCCTCCTCTATAAACTCTACAGAAGTATTTTCCACACTTGGTAAAATTTTTCTCCAAGACCTTACCAATGTAGACTGCTTAACTGCGTCCCAAGCAGTGTGTATGCCATAAATGCTGTCAAGAATCGTGTAATATCTTCAAAAGCCTTGAAGGTCATTACTCTCTTCGATCTTTTTTTGTAATAAGTTTGTTCTGTATTTTTAAATTCCCTTTTAGATTCAGGCCCTTGAGGACCGCGGATAATCCGACCGCCGATAATCGGGAGTCTACTGTACTCTACTGTAAATTATTAAAATATTTTATGTTTCATTTTTTTTCTTTAATACTAATATTGTAAAAATAATATGTAAAAAATAAACTGAATGTTGGAAAATGTGGGAAAAAAATAGTTCCAACTTCGAACATCAAAGCTTCTGTTCTGAAGAAACGATTGCCTATATAAATTGGTAGGAATATTGACTTGACTTCATACCCTTTAACTGCTTGTAAAGTTTGATTACGACCAGAGTATTACATTCGTGAGTGATCCTTGCAAGTAAATTTGAATTTGTGTAATCACATAAATCATTATTATGCGACTGAGTAAAACGATTTTATGAAACTTATTTTCTCAAAGGTTCACTCAGTCAAAGAAAAAAGAAAAAAATTTTAGTTAGTTGTTTAAAAAAATTTTTTTATTAAAAAAGATTACAACATTCCAAATCCTAAACTGCCAAATAATGTATTACATAAAAATAAATAAATAAAAAAATGACGGAATGCGAAATCAATTAAGGTAGCGAATCAACGAATGCTTTGCCAGCTTTGCTGGTCACTATATTTAAAGGGGACTAATATGCAAGTTGTACCTGACGGGACTAATGTGCAAGTAGTACCTGACGGGACTAATGTGCAAGTTGTACCTGACGGGACTAATGTAAAAGTTGTACCTCAAGGGACTAATATTCAAGTTGCACCTAACGAAAAAACTATTTCTTTCAAAGAAAATACCTCTACTAACCCTGGACGATAGGTCTAATATATTGTATCATATTATATATCGTATTTATCAATATAACTCAATACTTATTTCGCTTCCTTTTTCGACTCGTTTTAATAAGCATTTTTTATATGCATGAGCAAATTTAATATTTTATTTTTAATTTTTCGCGTGAAAGCATTATTTCATCTCATGCCACCCCCCCCCCTTCCCCCCCCCTTAAAAAAAAAATATATATATATATATTATTAAATTTATTTTTTTACTTATTTTTATTTCATATTATTGCACATGCACTTTTTATTTCCTAATTCAAAATTATTAAAAAAAAGAAACTTTTTCGATATCGCTTGTAACTTGTAACGATACTGATTATTATTAATTTTCTTTACTTTTTCTTTCAAAAAAAAAAAAAAAAAAAAAAAGATTTTAATGAAATTCTGGCAGAAGCAGAATTTAGTTTAGGACGGAGGACTATTTGTTTTTTTTTCAAATTATAACATCGCTTTCAAATTATTTATTCAATTGTATTTTCGATAAATTTTAGATTTCGATAAATGTCTAACTATCAAAAAATTATTTCGATAAATGTCTAACTATCAAAAAATGATTTCGACAAATGTCCAATTATCGAAAACAACAACGCAAAAATCCCAGATTGAGACTGATAGTCCTCAGTCCTAATAATAAGTTTAAGCCCCCCCCCCCCCCCACTTTTAAATCTTTGAGGGGCGGCCTCCCCGGGAAGTAAATTTTCAAGATGGGTATCTTTCGAAAGGTCTCGTTGATAATAGTAATAGTTAACTAGGAAAAAAATTTTGTGCATGTGGGGGCATCGGTTCCCCCCCAACTGGGGGGGGGCAGTACCAACTGGGGGGACAAAGTTTCAAGATGGGTATCTTTCGAAAGGTCTCGTCAATACCTTTAAAACGAATGGTCGAACCATAAATCTGTGATAATTTAAAACAAAGTTATCGATTTTTTTTACTTTTAATAAAAAAAAAAAACTTAGAATTTTTTTTTTTTTTTTTTTAAACGAAATTTAACCAAACTTGGTATTTAGTTGGTCCCTGACATAAACTGGTACTGATTACATTTGGGGATCTATCGCTCAACAGGTGGCGCTGTGATCTCATGTTTTCTAAATTTTTAACATGGCAATATAGGACAAAATTTCGTATAAATGTACATAATGAGTTATTTTTAACTTGTGATTGTAAAATTAATATGAGTTATTGATAATAGTAATAGTTAACTAGGAAAAAATTTCTGTGCTTGTGGGGGCATCGCTTCCCCCCCTGGGGGGGAAGTACCCCCCGAGGGGGGGGAGGGGTAAATTTTGAAGATGGGTATCTTTCGAAAGATCTCGTCAATACCTTTAAAATGAATGGTTGAACTATAAATCTGTGATAATTTAAAACAAAGTTATCAATTTGTTTTACTTTTAGCAAAAAAAAAAAAATTTTTTTTTTTTTTTAAATATTGTTACTGATATGGACTGATGTTATTTTAATTAAATTTTTTTTTTTTTTTTTTTTTTTTAAATATTGTTATTGATATGGACTATGTTACTGATATGTTACTGAATATGGTATTACTTTTAACAAAAAAAACTTAGAAAAAAAATCGTAATTTTTTTTTTTTTTTTTTTTTTTTTTTAATATTGTTACTGATTAAATATGTATATAGGAAAATATAAAAGAAAGTCTTGTGGTGGCCACAACATACTAGTTTCATACGTATGTATGAAAAGAAATTAGTCTCTATTTTCATTAATGAACTTATTAGTTCAGTAGCCAGGTTCAATCTAGTCATTTATCACCTTTAGAATTTTTTTAATTTAAAGTTACGGAAATTGTATTTCTCCTTATTACTTTTTGATAAGATTGATATCAGTTCGGATTAAATATTTCTTTTTCTTGCCTACAGATTTGTTTCATTATTTTGTTCATTACTTCACAATTAGATCAGTTTTCCTTTTTCTTGCCTACTGATTTGTTTCATTAATTTGTTCATTGCTTCACAATTAAATCAGTTGTGTTTTTCCCTTTATAGAAAGTTAAAATTTTTATAAAGAATGCATTTTAATAGCCGTATTGTTGGTATCACATGCGAGGGGCCCACATGAGGGGTATCAAATGCGATATATATAAATTGTAAAGTTTTTTAAATCTTATTTGAACATAGCTCCACTGAAACTCGCCCCCCCCCCCCCCCCCCCCCCCCCCCCAGATTTTTAAAAAAGTTGACACCTATGATTTAGGCAACAGTCACATTGTTGCAGAAAAGAAACTTGCAGAAAGATTTGTTCATAAAAATTAAAGATATTCTTAAATTTCAGTATAAAATATTTAAGATATCATTCAGTATAAAATGTCTTCAGTATAATATGTCTTACATTTAGGAAATTTTCAATAGTCGATTAATAATATTGATATCTTTATATGTACACATTATGTGTGCCTTAGAAAATATGTCAATATTGTCTTGCAGAAAAGGTTTGCGTGAACAAGGCTTGTCACACAAAACATAAAAATATTCTGTCACAGGACACATTATATTCTTTTCATATGCAACAGACAATAAAAATATTAAGTTATCTTGAGTATTAAAAAATATTTATATTGAGATTTAAGTATTCGGCAGAATATTAAATATTTGATCAAAATTTTGACAGAATATTTGGTATTTCCCAAAGTGATAAAATGTATTAACAAATTCCAAATGTACTTAAAATAAAGGGGTCATTCCATGCCAAATCAAGTCAGAGTCACCCATTGACCATTTCAGATTTCAATGAAACTTTCAGTAATCATTCTCCTTCATGATATAAATGAAAATATACTACGTATTAAAAAAAAATTATCTCATTGGATTTTTATTTTATTAATTTTTTTAAATTTTGGTAAATCTGCATTTTTTAGATTAATTGAACATTTTCAATCTTAAATATCTAAAGTTCTATAAGTGATAGAGAAATTTCTGATTCCTTATTTTAAAGAGAATTTCATAAAGTTTAGCTTGATATGCAACTTGATTACATTAACAGGCATGAAGATTTTCCGCTTTTTTGTGATTTTTGTTTATTTTGCGGTTTTTTGTTTTGTTAAAATCAAACTCCAATAATGATTAGTATTCAAACGCTCCACGTAAAACTTCAGATTCTCAATCTTTTTCCACCCAAAATATAAATGTCAATTTTCATTTTAAGCATGCTTTATCAGATTCTATAACATATAAAAGAACAGAATTATTCAATATTTCTCACTCATGTAATTTTTTTTGTCCTCCCCTCCCCCCCCCCTTTTTTTTTTATCTCTAACCATTGCCAATCAAACATTCTGTGGGAAACCTTTTATTTTTGAATTATATCCATCCACAACAAAAATGTCAATATTAATTTTAAACTTACTTATGATATTCTAGAACCCATAAAGAAGTTGAATTGTGTTTAATATTTCTCACTCATGAACTACTTTTTAACACCCCCCCCCCCCTTTTCCCATTTTTCAACACCAGTCAATGTTATTAAATGTTGATTGCTAGCTAATATTTTTTTGTTGATGTGTTATTCTTTTAGTTTAATTTGTCACTTTCAAAATATTTTGTATAGTTTTTTCCTGTGAGCATTATTTTTCATTTGAAATAAATTTTATGAACACATTTGTATAGTTTTCCCCGTGTGCGTTATTATGAACACGCATGCTTCCTCTTTTTTCAATTTTCTGCACTCTCATGCCTAATTAAGTAAGATTTAATTAAATAAATAAATCTTACCTAAATGTTTTTCAAAAGTTTTTTTTATAAAATTAGACTTGACAAAAAAAAAAAAAAAAAAACCTGGTGCAGAAAATTTTATTACAAATGAAATCTTACAGGGCATTTAGTGGGGTCCCTAAAAGTCCCTTATTTTGGCAAAATAAGTCCCTTTTTTTTTTCTTTCGGTATCAAAACTCATAAGATTTTTAGATATACTGAAAAAATTTTATTCAAATGCAATGAAATTGATTCACCTCATCGCATATCTTGCAGTAATAGATATAGAATATTAGAATGATTAATTTTTGGCAGCCAGTAATCTGATATTTAAGAGGGATTCTAAAATACATATAACTTGGCAATTGGGCTGTGTAGTAGGAGGGCTAAGATTAAAGAAATCATTGTGCCAACTGTCTTCTTGCCATTGCATAGTGCTACCACGATTGTAGTTGTACTCGATCAGAAGCCGAATTATTTTTAGTAATGAGCACAGCTACAAATTTACCTCATGATCAGCAAAGATATATCTATAAACATCCAGGATAACAGTGGAGATGTTCATTTGACTCATGCCACATTTTTAATTTATACTGTAACATTGTTAAAATCTGCCTTTCATCACACTACTTTTCATTTTTACTGTATTTGTCTTCATGTCTTTTTCCTTATCTTTAGGTAAAAAAAATTGCTGCAGTACCGCAACATTACTACTTTGCAATAGCCTGGTAATAGTCCGTATTTAAATCTGAATGTAAACCTGGTATCTTTAATGCAGTTACAGGAGCACTTATCTAAGTTTGGTACAATGTAATATTTGAATATATCTGAAAATTAGTTTTCTCAATGGCCTATTGTTGTGCAGTAGTCATCAAGGCCAGGGGTAGCCTCACTAAGTATTAGCGGCACAAGATTTCTATTGCGGCTGCATTATTTGCAAAATGCGTAATATTTATATAGAATGTGAAAATTAAACAATATATTTTCGTTTTTCTTGCTAAAGCATTTTATTAAACATTGCTATTTGAAAAGTAAAAAAAAAAAAAAAAAAAAAAAATTGTTTAACACAGAATAAAAAGAAAAAACTGGTGTACATACTAGTGCTGACTCTAGAATAAAAGGGCTGCCCGGTGGGGGGGGGGGGGATTCAATGAAAAGGGCAACCTATTTTCAAAAAGGGCATAATTTGCGGCCTTCTATGTTGTGATTTTTGTACATGACAAAAGTAAATTACTAATTTTATGTGTATATATATTGGCTACATGCACTTGTTCTTCCAGGAATGCTGGAAAACTATTTCAAGGAAGTTGAAAAGTCAGAAAGAAAAGTATCTAATGGCCTAAGTTAGAAAATGCTACTTGGTGTCAAAATTCAAAATGTTTTTAAAAGTGCCACATGGTGCTAAAATGGGTTCAAAAAGGGCAGCAGGGTGGAGCACCCTGCCAAATTAGCCTAGGGTTAGCACTACTAATGTATAATCATTATATGAAATGATGGGCATATCATGGATAGTTTTTTTTTCATAGAGAAGTGTAAAAGATTTCATGTATATCACATTTTATGGGGACTAATTTTCTTAAATTCAATTATGTAAAAGAATGAAATAAAACTAACATATGTTTCAAAATTTTCTTACAGAATGATAATTACTAAAATTGTATGCTTACCATTTATTTTCTTTCTACATGAATGTCCAAAAATTTCAGATGTGTTACATTCATTGAACAAAGATGAGTTATAGATGAAAACACACTGACCTGATTTTTACTTTTATTTATTTACTAAAATTTTCAGCTATTCACATTTGTTTAAACACTCAGTAACTATACTAAGTGTTCAGAAAGCCCATGAAAACCACTCCAAATTGTTTTTAAAGGTACCATGATTAAATTTGAAACGTAGTTTGTAAAAGAAAAATGTAACATGAAGAGGCATTTCGAATGATATTCGAACAGGTATTCTTAAGCCTAGTAGTATTTATTTTAGCATTTTACTAAAGACTGTTTTCTAATTTAAAATTTTTTATTAAAGAATTTATGCTCAACCCTCTGTGTACAGCTCCCACAATTTCCACGGGATTAGAAATTAGTCTCTTAAGGTCACATGAAATAGCACGATTAAGTGTATTTCCCTCATGTTCAGTAAAGCAGTTTTATTTTATCCACTTTTTTTTTTGTAAACTTTTTTATATATGATAAAAACAAAAAAGATTTTTAAAGCGGCAAGCTACACCAGAAGCTATAGGTTCTCTTCTGAAAGCTGGTTGACATGAAATGCCGGATTCAAACTCTGGTCACAGTTGTGGACTTTGCATTGTCAAACATAGCTTTAAATGTAAAATCTTAAAACTTTCATTTTGCATAATAAAGAGCAGTAAAAGTGAGTCAATCTTAGAAATTATTGGAAAACCGTGTCCTATCCCCATGGGCCTTATAGATCTGTGCCTAAGTTATAAGGTATTCAACAAAACCAAAAAGAATAAATTCTTTTGACACTAGCTCTATATTCTATTTTTAAATTATTTGATGTTGGGTAATTACACTTGGCTTACACATGGTAGGGGATCATAAAAAAATGAGATAATATAATATTGATATTTATGCGTGAAATAAATAAATAGGTCACTTAAGTCCCCCCCCCCCCCTGTTTTTTTTTTTCAATTTTGGTCCCTAAAGTCCCTTTATTTTTAAGGGAGATGTGCTAAATGCACTGGAATCATTTAGATATAAAACTTGTATAATATAATAAATATTAAATAATTGCCATACTCTGCAGAACAATAAACAACATTTAATAGAATGAATTTTCAGTTAAAATGATGCAAATGTCAAATGATAAAAATTAGATTTACAATATTAATAAGTTAAAAATTAAAAAAAGCATTAAAAGCTAGAGACACTTTTAAAACACATTCATATTTATTAAAATTAAATTTATAAGTTAAAATATACAAAGCTTTTCGCCATGAGTTTTCATGGTATCTTCAGGTCATAATATGATAATGGGAACAGACAGCATATATATGCATATATCATGAGTCCAGGTGGTGGTTATAGTTGTTAGAAGCTTGACAAAAAGATTATGTATATTAAGAAAAAAATTCACTTTTAAATGTCACTTGCAGCAAAGACTTCGTAACTTTGCTTCAAAATATTATAGAAACAAGGAATTAAATCTGCAGGAATTCTTTTGAAATGTCATCTAGTAGCAGAATTATATCAGTCTGCAGCAAAACAAAATTTGTCTGTGATCAAAGAATATTGGATGAAGTCTGGTAGCACAAGAAGTATAAGTAATTCATAAAAAATGCAAAATTTGCATCTACAAAGAAAATAAATTGAAATGTAATGTACAACAAGTGTGATAATCTAGAGACATAAATGTAAATTATATCTGTATTTTTTAAGCCTGGCATTTCTTATTGAAATATTAAATTAATCTGCAGTGCTTACTACCGTGCTCACTATTTCTGCTACTGGGATCATCTATACAGGGTTCATACTCATCAGGGAAAAACAGGGAATACTCAGGGAATTTGAAATTTGTTTTAAAAAGTCAGGGAAAATAAAAATTTTCATTAAAAGTCAGGGAAAATCAGTTATAAAACCTGGAAAACCAAATGTTTTTTTTTTCTCTCGAGTTATGTTTTTCTTGTTTATCTTCGTATCAAAATTTAAATGATTAAGTATTGTGAAAATACGCATGTAAATAATGATTTCTACGTGAATTTCTATCATGATCGGCAGTATTATGACATCATACAATGGAAGTAGCAGTATTTTGTCCTGTCTAGACGAGCATTTCTTGTAATATGTCGCTAATATTTTCTTGAAAATTGTCTGGGAACTCAGAGAAAACTCAGGGAATTTTTTCCCCTGCATTTGAACCCTGCTATAGCTAAGAACTTATCAAACATTGAAGAAAAAGAATGTTGAAGCAAAAAAAATTTTTTTTTGGGGGGGGGATTCGTAGACTTGATTTGGGTTGGGTAAGGTTGCAGTAGGTATACACATACACTCAAAGAAATATAGCTGTAGCAGGTTTCTTGTCATCTAAAAACATACTGAAAAGATATATAAATTAATTAATGATTGAATTCACAAATGAAATGCCAGATTTCTTGTAAGATTTCAGAGTCTTTGTGAATTGCTTTTTAAAATATTTATGACATTAGATAAAAGTAATTGACTGTTCTGTGGTGCATTGATTATTTGAGTATTAGACCATATGGGAACAAAACCTCCACTGAAGCAAGATTGCAATTGAAATAAATTGAGATAAAAATAAAAGTAATTTATTTTAAAACAATTTAGAGATTTCTACCTAAGAAATTGACATTAGAATAAAAAATTTTGAATTTTTTGGAAAGGAATAAAACCAATTAGGTTTTTTTTTTTTTTTTTTTTGGGGGGGGGGGGGGGGTGATGAAAGATGGGGGAATCATTTGGTTTCAATATTTATTACATTAAGATTTTTTTTTTTTTTTTTTTTTTTTTTGGGGGGGGGGGGGGGGTATTCCAATTAATGAAGTATTGACTATGAATTTAAAAAATATATTTTTTTATTTATAAAAAAGAAAATCATGTTTAAAGCTACAAATATAGCTTCTAATTTATAACAGTTATGATTAAAAGTGGAAAAATCATGAAACCTTAAGTATTTTTCACAATTAGAACAAGAAATATAAAAAGATTGATCACAATTATTTGAATTACAATTTTATTCACTGTCAATTATTGTTCATCATGAACATTTTGTTAAATATTTGGCTTTTCGTCAAGATTACTACATTTGTAAAATTCGTATTTACCCAGATTTTGAATTTTTTTAGATGTAAACTAATCAGTCAAGTATAATTAGTGAAATCATTTTGAGAAAATTTGTCATTGTGTTCAATATTATTATCAGTTCTTCTGACACCACCAAATTTGACACTTGTTTAATGAAATATTTGAAATAAAAGTTAAATGTGATGTCGAATAGTTAATCAAAAGCTGTTGTTCATTCAGGATTTTTCATGCAAAAAATTGTTTGAATAAGTAATACAGTTGAGAGCAGACGATTAACTCTTGCTATTAATGCCATCGTTAAAAAATAGTAATTAAAAATTTACGTAAATCATGATCATTAACAAAATTTTATCTGAATGTAATATAAAAGTATTTCCTGTTAAATTATTAATTTCTTTAAATTTAATAAATAAATAAATTGGTTAAAAATAAAAAAAAATTATTAAATTGCTGCGCTGAAAAAAAAAAAAAAAAAAAAAATTCATATAATTAATATTTTCTCTTAAAATAATGATTTAATTAAAAATGTAAAAAATAAATAATTCAGTTGAAATAAAAAATTAAAATACGAAATGCCCTTGCAGGCATGGTTCGTACACTTTTAAATATCCTTGAAAAGTGCTTGAAAAAAAAAAGTTTCATTTTCAAGTGCTTAAAAGTGCTTGAAAATTGCTGTAATATGTTAAAAAGTACTTGAATTTCAATTTACAAAAAAAAAAAAAAAAAAACTATTTTACTGCAATTGATTTTTTTCCCCACTGTTCTGTTCAAAAGAGATATTACAGATAGAATTAGGAAACCTTTGTTTAAGGCGACTTAGCATCATTGAAGGTTTTTGTGTGAAAGCTTATATTTCCATATAATATTTATAAATTGAACTATATTAGCACAAAACTAGTCTTGCTCCAAGTCTCTAAGACAGTAGCATGTGTTTTGCACCTGAAGAAGAAAAGCCACCTCCTTTCAAAACCGGTTGTGTTCCTTGAGTATCCTTCATTTTATCCTTCTTAATTTTAAGATATAAGCAGGAGAGAATTGAAAATTGAAGCCATGGGGCATTTTTCCAAATTAAAATGAAAATAATAAAATTATTACCTAACTGTTATTAGAAATACATGTATAGCGTTGTCTATTGCTTTAAATTAACTAAAAAATTCAATAGTAAAAGTTATAAGCATTAGAAAAAGTGTGTACTAGATTTTTTTTTAAACAAACAGTTATCAAAGTCATCGTCAAATAGTGAAAAAAATTTTAAAGTTGCCAAAGGGGGTCATATACTAAATCTGTA
Source organism: Salticus scenicus (assembly GCA_963930645.1). Lineage (NCBI taxonomy): Eukaryota > Metazoa > Arthropoda > Arachnida > Araneae > Salticidae > Salticus > Salticus scenicus. The sequence goes on along the minus strand of OZ005655.1, from coordinate 185,403,763 downwards.
GCACTATAACAAATTTTCTTCTATTCTGAAAGAATAAGTTACTGATTTTTAACATATTTTATTTTCTTATTATTTTTTTATTAAGTACTATTGAATGTTATGTAGTTCAATCTGGCATTGAATATGGGGATTTCTGCAATATTTTTCTGCTTTTGTTTTATGAAATGCACTATTTATCTTCCTATTTATTGCATGGGTAAGCTGCAAACAGGTAGAAAGAGCCCTGCATGGGTTAATAAAGCAAGGTGAAACAGGGGTTAGTAAGTGGAGCGAGCAGGAGGCAGAGCCACCTAGTTGTGTTAAAAAATAAATAAAATAAACACATTTGATACTGGGTTTTTAAGTAAGTAATTCCCCTTTCTCCCCCCCCCCCCCCCCCCAAAAAAAAAAAAAAAAAAAAAAGTGTGTTTGTGGACGCATCTAAAATCCTGGTTGAAAGTGCTTGAAAAATCCTTGGATTTTTTTTACTCCTAACCCTAAGTGTATGAACCATGGCAGGGGCTCGATCCCAGGACCTGTGTATCAGAAGTCAAGCACGCTACCAATGCACCATTCGTTCCCACTACAATGCATGTTTTGTTGGTTTTTATAGAAATAACTAAAACTATTAGGGGGTCATATCTCGCCCCCATGGGGGTTGTTGCAGCAAATTTGTACTGTCCAATGTTTTTGACCATACTCTTTAATTTAAGCTTGGTTTGGTTTCAATAGCAATTTTACTTATTCATACTTCCCCTGTCAGTCAGGAGATCTTAACAGTAAACAGTTTTGCGAGAAGACTAATAGACTTGGTCAGATGATTGGGTTTCCTTTAATAGCATCCTCTAAACCCAGAATTTTCTGGTAACTTCTCAGGTAATGGAGTTAGAGCTTAGATATTTGAGATATCGATAATAAGGATTTTTCTTGGCAAGGTCACCAAAAACAGTCACCAAGCTGTGAAAAAATCGTCAAATTCAGTGACAAAGCCATTACCTGCCTTGTTAAGGGTTTTTAATGGGATTTTAAAGGAAAATGAGCTATTTTAACATGAAAACAAGCTAGAAATGCAGAACCTGACTAAGTCTCTTTGAATGAATTTACATAAAAAATAACTAATATTATAATTAAAAAACCTTTTTTAAGTTCCATACCTTTATTTATGGAGACGATGTTGTAGCCGCTTTCGCTGGCGGATCTGCCACATCATCAACAAACTCCATTGTGGTTAGTGTTGACACAAAGTGTTGTCTTCTCTCTGCCTTCACACTCTCTTCCAAAAGGTGGCACCATAACCGATTCAAGCCTGCACATGATTTGTGGCCATTGTCAACTTGGTGAATGAATTATAGGTGGTTGGTTCAGAAGGAACCAAGCACCGTGACCAGAGGTCTGTGTCAACTTAGTGAGATAACACTAGCCGCATGGGAGTTTGCTGATGACGTGGCGGATCCTCCAGCAAAAGCTGCTACATCGTCTCTGTAAATAAAGGTATAAGCTTAAAAAGGTTTTTTAATTAATTATAATTGTTTAATATGCTCCATTTAAAAACCTATTTAATAACCACTGTTATTTACAAATTCGTAACAATATTTTGCTTATATGCTAAAAGACCTAATTTTGAAAGTTTACACATTCAAAATGACGTGGCCTTTCTTCAAGTGCAAAACAAATACTACCGCCTTGGATTCCAAAGCAGAAGTTGAAATTTAGTTAAGACTGCCTCATTCAAAAAGTGCACTAATTCACCAGAGATAGCAAATGTCACCAGTGGGAAATTGCAACTTCTAAACGATACAAAAAGGCACGGTGCTGGTGATTTTTGCAAAACATGCCAAATGGCACCTAAAAGCATTTTTTCTGCAGTAACGCCTTGATCTTGGGAAAGTGAGGGTTAAATAGTGTACGTGAATTTTCTTGAAAATGAGAAGGATAAGTCCTGTTGATTTTTGTGCCCCCAACATCTCTTAACCCCAAACTTGTATAAAATTTCATTTCCGTGTAACTCCAATTTCTGTGATATTTTTCAACTGGTGGATAAAGAGTTACCAGTGAACACAAATTTTCCTGAAGGTGGGTATAAATCAAATCAGTTTTTTATCTCAAAAGCTTTTAACCCTATACTTCATCAAAATTGTTCTACCCATTCCTGAGTAAAACCTATTTCTCTGATACTTTGAAATGGTCTTATAAAGGGTTAACAGCAAAAGCAAATTTTCCTATAAAGATGAGGATAAGTCCAAACATTGTTTCACCTCAAAAAGACCCTTAACACTAAACTCATTTTCCTGAGTAAACCCAATTTCTATGATAGTTTGCAAATGGCAAATTAAGGATTGACAGTGAATATAAATTTTCTGATGAGAAGGATAATTCCAATTGATCCTCCAAAACTTCCCTTAAATCCTAGCTTTCATCAAAATCAATATATTCAGAGTAAACCCAATTCCTGACAAATATTGCAGTTGGCACATAATAGGTTAGCAGCAAACTCTAATTTTTCCTGAAGATTTGGATACAAGTCCAGTCGATTTTTCACTCCAAAGAACTCTTAACCCCAAAACTATTATTAAAATTGTTACATTTGTTTCTGTTAAATACAAATTCTGCTATATTTTGCATTCGGCAGATAATGGGTTAACAGCAAACATAAATATTCCTGAAGATGGTGATAAGTACAATTGATTTTTCACCCCAATAAACACTTAACCCCCCATACTTTCATCAAAATCTTTAGAGCTGTTTCAGGTCATGTGATTTTATTATTATTATTTAAGCGAATGATGAAAGAGCTTTAAAACAAGATGAAGTTCAAGCTGTCAACAAGAGGTTTTGGAGAAAATGGAGTGTTATGGTTTTAATTTTTTAAGAAAATTTAAATAACATTTTAATAAAATGCTTGGGGGAAAAAATCATAATTTTTGTTTATAGCTATTCTAAGACTTATGATCCAATTTTTATCAAAAATCTGAATTTATCTGACTTAAAATTGCTGCAAATTGTGTTTTTCTGACATGTGATGATGACCCACTTATTTAAAAAATTTCTTTCTGAATTGGAAGCCTGGAATATCTACTTTTTCAATGGGATTTTCCAAGATGTTGCAAGTATATGAAAAATTCTTTTCTCATTAATAAATGTTTCTTTATTCTTTGATATTTTACAAATCCAGCATTGAGCCAATTGTAACCAAGACATCAACAGATGTTGCTAAAATAACACATATGGATGACAAATTTGTCATCTAAAATATTTAACTTTTTTTTTTTTTTTTCTATTTATATTTTTAAAAAAATGTAAAGATGTATGTTTTCGTACTTTAAAAATGTTGTAATTTTATTTATTTATTTTTTAATAAAAATACATGTATATTTAATTTCAAGCAAACTCCGATTTTCTTTTGCTTATTTAGTTAAATTCATTGTTCTGTACCAGCACTATATTGAAGCTGCTACAGTGTGTCCTTGTTTTCATACTTTATTAGTGCCTCTTTTTTTTTTTTTTTTTTCCTGAAGGGTTTTTACTTGCCTGTGCAAATATGGTGTCTGCTTATTTTCTTTATCTTTCAGCATCAGTTTTTTGGTGTATTTTACTGCAAGCTCAGGGTTCCCAGCGGCGACTAAAAAGCAACTATATTTGCTACTAAAATCAACCCCAGGCTACTATGGCAACTATTTTTGTGTAAAAGTGGCTTGAAAGCTACTATTTTCAGGTTAGTCAGCACTGTTTTCAGGAAATGGAAACTAAAATAGTCTCCATATGGATGACAAATTTGTCATCTAAAATATTTTATATTAAAAATACATGTATATTTAATTTCAAGCAAAAACATACATCTTTACATATTTAAACAAAAAATTATTTCCTGCTTTTTTTTTTTTTTTTTTTTTTTTGTGCCTTCATTGCACTTTTACTTCCATTACCCAACTACCGTAAGTAATGGAAATATTTATTGTATTCTGTCAAATACTATTTCAAGTTTTAATCAGATTTACATGTTTTAAGGTCTCCTGGATCTTCAGAATTGAGGCCAGTATCATGTACAGATGATTTTTCCAACTTTTAGTAAAAATTTAAAAACCGAAAGTAGACTGTATATAAACCCTCTTAGTTGTTCTTTCATATGTATAACTCGCCATGTATTAACTGCCTTTTAGATATCATTTCATATGTAATAATTGTTGCTTTCTGATGTTTATATATTTTTTTAATCTAAGACTATTGGATGGGAGCTACTATTCTGGATACTATCATTCGGAGTGGTTACTATTTCATACATTAAAGACAACTAAAGCAACTATTTTTGAGTGTCTTTCGTGCTGGAAACCCTGCAAGCTGTTAAAATCGTGTCTTGCACAATTCATGTGATATGTTTAAATTAATTACTAAAATCAAACTGTTCTACCTTTGCAAGAATTAATACTATTAATAGAAGAAAAATACACATGCATTTACATTTAAAATAATTTAGAGTTAATCTATCTTAGAATATGTTTGGACCATCAAATCCTAGATAGTCTGAGTTTGGGCCGCAAAATTTTTATTGCTGATGTGAATGGGTAATAAATATTTTTGAAATCTGGGTTCTTCAAGATACAAAAAGTAAATTTTAAATTTCTGTAACAATAAATATTAGAATTTTTTTAATTATATTTTGAAGGGGGGGGGGGCGCTCTAAAAAGTATTTAATTTTGTGGGCTAACTTTTCTTGCTTACACCCTTGCTTGACTTGTATTGTCTTGTGCACCTGACATAATTTGAGTTTAGACTTCCTTTTCTAGAATTCTTTTGAATAATATTCTTTTATTGTATAAAATTTCCATCTGGTATTTTACCTGCTTTTGTTTCAATTTTAATTTTCTTTCTGATATAATTCTAGAACTTGCTGTGATTTTTATGGCTATGTTTTCTGGTTAATAATTGAAATAAGAAATGTTCTGAATTTTATTTTAATTACACAAAGTTTAAAAGTTTGATAAGTAATATGCTACTTATGTTTTGCATTTTATGAAAAATTATCCATATATAGTTAGCTTTAATTACAAATATTCTAGTAAAGAACAAAAGTTGTCAACTAATTTGATTTTATTGAGCAAGGGGTAACTGTGTACTCTCTTTAAATATTTTTGACGTACTTACATAAGACAATTATTTTGATTATCAATAATTTTGAAGACTAAATACTGACTAACATTTGTTCCATTTTAATTTTCAGTATAATCTAATATAGACTGAAACTGTATAAAATATAATGAAAAAAGTTGTTGCATATAATGTTTATTTTTTAATTTTATTTACAGATTAACATATTGCAATGAGCTGTACAGATAAACTTCCTGAGACTCAGATCCTTCAAATTGAAAATGCTAGTGGCAAGCCTTGTATAGATTTTCAGCCAGATGATAGATGGCAAATAAAAGATGAAGATGGTTCTGAGAAAAAAGTTTCAAATTCTTCAGTAAATGAATTAAAAAATAGTTCAAATGGACGTCGCTCCAGAAGGCTTCGAAATTCTAAGTCAGGTGATTCAAATTCTACTGTCAATGGTGAAACACTAGAATCAGATGATAATTCTGATAACATAAAAGAAACATCTAAAGTTTTAGAAAACCATACTAAGAGGAAAAGAAATAATTCAGAATCAGAAAATATGCCTGATTGCAATACAAAGAAAAAAATTAAGGTAGGGGATTCTGATGAAACTGGTGATAAACCTTCTGAAAATGAAGATTCTAATCCTTCATACAAAGAGAGTGGTTATAATTCAGGTGATAAAACTGCTATATCTTCTGTTATCTGCCGTTCTCCAGCTGATGTAAATAGTGTTGAGGAATCGGAAGAAAATACCAAAGAAATTAAAGATTCTGTGATTGAAAAAGATATCAATGATTGTGAGGTTATTCCTGGTGAATCTGACAAAACAACTGCTAAAGATTCAAGTGATTTAAACAAAACCAATGTCAATGGTACTAGTGATAAAAGTCATACAGACATTGAAATCATTAATATACAAGATGATAAAAAATCTGAATCTGGTGAAAGTGATTGTGAAATTCAGATAATTAATCCAGAAGAAATCTCTAAAAAAGTAACAGAAGAATTATTTAAGTCAGGTTCTGATGATACTCATTACACTCTTACTGCAGGTTTTCCTTACTACAACTCTTTAAAAGAAAAAATTAATAATTTTAAAGCTGGAGACTATAAACCAGTCAAATTTCCACATACTGGCACCCTCCTTTTAGCAGAAAATGAAGTAATAATAGAAAGTCCTTCATTACTTGTACCATTATTAATTAAAGAGGCTGATGAATTTCCTAAACTTGAAGGTGAAGAGAAAAGGCCTAATGGAGAGAGTTCTGTTTTACTTTCTAAACCAAATATTTCAAAGCGTAACTTTTTTCAGAGTTCTGTTGGACAATTTCTTATAAACCTTGGAATGAGTAGAGTACAAGAATGGTATCATAGAGATATGAAGCGCTTAAAATTAAGACAAATTAAATCTGCTAAAGTCAAGGATCTTGAATTAGAAGATGCTGTAAAAGTGCATGAAAAGAAGCATGAAGAATTAAAATTAATTAATGCTGCATTTAATTTTCGTTTGCACAAATGTAAATTTTGTGAGTTCAAATCTGAATCATTGATTGTCATGGAAGGTCATTATCTTATACCTCACATAAGCCCTCGAAGGGAATATAAATGTAATTTTTGTACCTTTTTGACTAAAGATCCTTCAGGGATTTCTCTACATTATGATAAAGTTCACAATAAAAAAGCTGTTTTAAATAGTTATATACCATTCCATGAGTGTATATTTTGTACATTTCAGAGCCATTTAAAAAACAAAGTTAATGCTCATATGAATCGCTGTAGAAAACATTTCATCCCTTCACAGAATTTATCCCCTCCTTTTGATTTTGAATTTCCAGGAGTTACTACTAAACCTGTTACTATTAATGATGTTATTGGTCATCGAAGATTGCTTTTGAGCTCTGCTAAGAATCCACGTATGCCCATGTCAGATGATAACAATCCTAGTACTGTTTTTGCTAGGAAAAAATTAGAATCTGTTTTAACTAAATTATCAAGTCCTAATGCTATGGTAGATATGAAAAATCCCAATCTTATGAAACAGCTAATGACTTCTCAAACACAGATGTCTCTTTCAGGATCAAATCTGCAACTACCTCCTGGTCTAGTAATAACTAGACCAAGAGGGCAAGTTCCCCCTGTTAGGGCACCTGTTGGTCGATTTCAAGGTCCCCGTGGTATACCAAACATTCGAACTATTACCCCACGAAGAGGTCCACCATACAACGCAAATATTACTAACGCTGCTTCACAACTTGCCTCTTCTGGCATATCTATAACACCAGTTACAAGGCCTAATTCTGGGCCTCCTAGAACTAATGCCTTACCAGGCGCTAAAAATGTTACTTTAACTCCAATTAGTACAGCTACTAATCGCACGGTTTCACAAAAGCCTGGGCCTCCTCAACCAGTTGCATTGTTTACAAATATGGCTGGCTCAGGTCCAATGTTGGGACAACCTCAAGCTCGCTTACCTTCAGCTATGCATTTAAGACCATTAAGACCTTCACCTCCATATCAACGATTGAATACTCCTCCATCTCAGGTGGTAAAAGGTAGTTCTGGTAATACTTTTGTTGTTTGTGAAATATGTGATTCTTATATAAAAGATTTAGAAGAATTGCGTACTCATATGAATTGGGTTCATAAAGTTAAGATCCATCCCAAAATGCTTGTTAGCCGACCTCCTTTAAACTGTCAAAAATGTCACTGGCGCTTTTTTACAGATCAAGGACTTGAACGTCATTTACTAGGGGCTCATGGTTTAGTCACAACAAATATGCAAGAAATGGCTAACAAAAATCAAGATGGTGGAAGATGCATCATTTGTGGAGCTGTATTTACTTATAAATTAGTTTCTCATATGACTCAGGTTCACAAAGTAACCCTCAAACCAGCTCATCTTTCTTACAAATGTACAGTGTGCACTGCTACTTTTACTCTTTATAGACTGTTTGAAAGTCATGTGTATAATGTACATAGTGGATCTGCTAAAAAATCTTCAGAGGACAATTCAACAGCAGCAGGAACAACCACCACCACCACCACAACAACAACAACAGCTGCTACAACAGAACCTGCATCAAAGAGACTTACAGTTGTGGATATGGGTCCAAGAAAGTGCAGAGATTGTGGAGTTGTCACTGAAAACATGCATGACCATCTTGTTAAAACACACATTAAAGATTGTTCAGTTAAGTTGTGTCACATTGAGAAATGTGAAAAGTGTTTATATTCATCTGATGAAATGTTGGTTATTAGAATGTCTGATTTTGGTTTGGATGATGAGCTTGATGACAGTGATGAAGATTCTTCTGAAGAGGATTCGGCAGAAGAAAATGAGGAAGCTGCTGACAGTTCTTCTGATAAGACGAAAGAATCTGCAGAAACGGGTGATCAAAAAAACATTAAATCTGATATTGAAATTGTGGTAAATATTTGAATTTTTAAATTAATATTAAAATTTTAAGAATTTAATCTTGACATTGTTTATCAAAGAATTTTTAATAACATGTAAATTTATATATGTATATGCAATGTTTGTCTAGTAGGGAGATGTTGATCTGTCGCTTTAAAACTAGTAGTTTTATTGATTTAAAAAATTTGGAGTGATCCCCACTCAACTCACTTAACATTAAATAATTAACGGTGTCAGGGGCCGCTTTACAATTTTGGCGGCCCTAAGCAATAGATTTTTGGCGGCCCCAGCCCCCCCTCTAATGGATATTACGCCAGAGCAGCTTATAGATTTCATGTGACCCCAGGTAAATTTTCTCACTGTGTTCCTTCCCTCCCCCCCTCTTCCCTTACAAAAGAAAAAGTTACTATATTAAGATTCAACTTATTCTATTATTGTAAATTAATATAAATTTAAATAATTTTTATTTATTTATTTATTTTGTAAAAATTGAATTGGATCCAGCATATTTAGAAATAAGAAAAAATAAACAAGTTGAATCAAACCTTTAGCTTTTCTACCTGACTGTGCTAAACGTTCCATGGGAAAATGCTTTAAAATTTCAGTTCATACTAATCTCCCTTTTCTACATGACATCGAACATATTGATGTACAATGGAGCTACTGTACATTAATACTGTTATATCTGTACATGTACTCATATACCATGTACAGCTTGTACCATAAACTGTCTGGCCGAAAACTTGAGTGAAAAGTATTATAATGGAAGGAAAAATAAATTTTTTGAATGGCCAGAAGAAAAGGGAATCTGAAATCCGTCATTCCCTCACCACTGCTTAGCTATCAGTTTGCGGCATCGCATCACAAAACGGAGTGAATCTATGAAGTTGCTACATTTTTACCACCGAAAAAATTCCAGAGTGAATAATAATAATATTAAAATATTACCGTTATTATTATTTTTTTAAATCTGTTTACAGCCGAATTGATTTTGCAAAACATTATTAGCTTATTATTTTTTTTTCTAAATTAATATAGACAACTGACAGTAAAATATATTAACTTAAACAATTCTTCTGATAGTTTTAAATTTAAAGCCTATCCTCATTTATTGACGTTTAGTGTTCTAGCGAGAAAACTTCGAGATAGAAAACCTTTGAGATAACAGATTAATTTCCTATTATATGTTGGCAAAGATCTCGAAAGTAAAGTATTATAATATATATTATTATTCAACTTGATTTAAGTTAGTATACCTGCGCGAAAAGCAAATATATGTCCGAAGAATGGAAAATCATGACTATCCAAATTATGAAATAATAATTAATAGTAGGCACATAAAACTTTCAAACATCATTTAGAGTAACGCTAGAAACTGTCATTAAAAAACAGAAATCATTCAAAGGAACCACACAAAAAATATACGTGCCATTTTATTAGCTGTCCTCATTGGGCACTAACAGGTTCAATTAGTTATTATTTTTATTATAATTTTAATCCTTATATAATAAATGATAATTTTACATTTTACATTAAACCAGATGGTAACAAGAATTCGTTCCATTCCTTAAACAAGAACGAAAAATTCTTTGATTCGCGTAGGCTATTAATATTTTCCAACTGTATGTACTTGTTGCCTTTTTTACCCTTTAATGTACTTTGCCTACGTTATCACACAACGGAAAAAATACAGACAGACAAACTAACTGAATTCATAATCACTCCAAATCATTGTTGTAAAGTGTTAAAAAACCTTAACACAAACGAAAATGCAGTTCTAGCAATTTCCAATTGTAGCTCAGAAGCTCTTATAATGTGTTTGAATATTTTGGTGTGATCCTGTAAATCTTAATGCTAAACATACCCTATTCTATAGATTTTTTCTTTTTAATCATATGAATAATAAATCAAAATTTTAATACGACTTTCGCAGTACAAAGTTTTTTAAATGTGATTTATAAAAATACATCTCATAGAAAGCAATTAACTGTCATTCTTTTGGGTATAACTGTCTGTACATAAGCTAGTTATCCTATTTCTACTATTTTAAATAGAGAACATTATAGCTACGACCGTGCTGTCAAAGACAAACCAAAGTCGTCAGCATTTTTAAACTTTATTGAAAAGTGTTAAAAATGCTTTCCCCTTCACTTTTCCTTGAACTCAATGTATACAGTCGGTAACAAAAGTGTCCGAACACTAACAAAAATTCCTGTGTAAAAAAAGTACACTTCATACGGTTTTGTTAAATAAATCCTTGTCAAATCCTGTTCTTAGTCAGTGTAAAGAAAGAAGGTTCGATAAGGATTTATTTAACAAAACCGTACGAAGTGTATTATTATTTTTTTTTTTAGATAGGAATTTTTGCTAGTGTTCGAAAACTTTTGTTACCGACTGTACGTGAAATAGAATTTTTATTAATTCACTTCTCAGTGGACTGATTTATCAGATGAAATTTTGTGTCCGCTAATATTAAGTGCAAACTAATAACTTTCAAACACGATTACGAAGCTTTTTCATTCATAAATGTGCGACATAATTAGGTATTCTTATTCAGATATAGTGATACGAATCGATTGGTAGGGTTTAAGACCGATTGACTGTGCTAAGGTCCGTGGCCTATAGGTAGAATGATCTACGAGGGGGGTCTTTCTAAGGGATCCTAGCCCGTATTTACACGAGTTTTGGAGAAAACCATGTTAAATTGCGAACGGCTAGAAAGATGAGCGCGACCTGGGATCAAACCAGGCACTTCCCATCTACCAGATTTGAGCGCAGAACCGCTCGACCACTGGTGGGCCTGTGATGCGAATTAAAGTAGTGTTTAATTTTTCCGTATGAAGGTAAAGCCTTTTGCAGGAAAGGCTATCTAAAGTCAACGCATGAAACAGATTTTCTAGACACTATAGGCGAGTAAAGATCGCCCTTATGTAATTTAAATTTACTCTTATTTATTCTTTCATCTTAATTTATATATTTTGCATATTTTAAATCTATTTCTAATTCTAAGACCTTACTGAAATCTGAACAATTTTCTGACTTGCTTACGAAGTTATTTTTTTTCACAAATGTAAAATACTCTCAGGGATTTTTTTTTTTTTTTTTTTTTTGATACTTATAAATTTAATAGTATATATATTTTTTTTTATATTCTTAATTCTATTATTTAGTTGATTATGGAGGAATTTGATATAAGGAGTTGGAATTTTAAGCTGAATGAGCTTATAAATTAGGCCGCCATGCAAAACTTTCAGACACATTAGTGATGTCAAGTTAAAGGGCTTCGAATTTTTCAGATTTAATAAAACTATCGTGAATAAATTCTGTTATTCTGATAGGTGGTCGAATGTTTAGGTCTAAAACCAAATTGTTCGGGTTGAAATTGTAAATAATTCAGCCTCTCCTCATTATTTTTTCCATCTAATTTGAAAAGATCTAGCTTTTCATTCATTATCATAATACAAATCAAAGCATAAGTTTATTAAAAATCAACATTTTAGTACCTTAACAAAAACTTAATTTTATTTCCCAACTGCAAAAATTCATTTTGGAAATATTTTTCAAAGTTTTATTTTAATAACATGAAGAAAGTTCTTAATTTATTTCTTCTATTTTAGACTTGTTCGCAAATTCTGGTGGTAGTTTATTTTAAATGAGTGAAATTTTCTTGCCCCTGAAAGGGTTAAGGTGTTTTTATGCAAAGTTAAAATCCTTAGAGAAGGTTACTTTCAATTTACAAATGAATATACACATATTCCTTAAAAGAGAGAAAAAAAAAATCAAAAATTGGCTTATGATTTTCGCCTTTCTTCCATCCATTTCTTTTCCCCTTAAATTTTGGGCAGTGTTTCAATTTTTTTGGCGGCCCACCTTTTTCGGCGGCCCTAGGCGACCGCTTAGGTTCGCCTAATGGTAAAGCGGGCCCTGGACGGTGTTTAAATAAAGTAAGAGAAGTTGTTAAATAAACAAAAGAGAAAATTTAGAAATTTTTTATTCATAAATTCATCAACTGTAAATATTCACTTTTTAAGTAGATTGGAGAGTAAAGGTTGATTTCTTATATATATATATAGTGAAAAATGCCAGAACCGGGAATCGAACTTGGGCCCTGGTAAAAATTAGAAGACATAATTTTTTTATGTAATGTCATTTTTTTTCTTTCCGAATGTGCCACATGTAAGGAAAGTATTGTAATCATGTCAAATATCCGACTTTGAGATTTTGGTATTTCTGCATGTTTTCAGGTCCTTGAGTTCATTATTGCTATTTTTACAATGATGTATATTTGAGTGTGAGTGAACATGAAGCGTCTAAACGCTTCGTTCAAATGAGCCAAAAGTTGGTATGTATGTTATAGGTCACCATAGCACAAACCCTATTGATTTTGGTGAATCTAGCACTTAGTTTTTTTTACAGAGACACAAAGAAAATTTCTTTATCATTATGGCCTGTGGGCCCAAATTCTTTAAACTGTGATAGCATCTGAACGCCTTATTCGATTGAACTGAAAACTTAATACACATGTTATAGGTCACTATTGCACAAATTGTATACATTTTGGTGAATCTAGCTCTTATAGTTTTTTTAAGGGACACAAAGAAAAATTCTTTATCATTATACATTCATTTGCAAAAGTTTAAGACCACTGATAGAAAAATCAGATTTAAAGGAATTTCACAAAAATAACATACATATTTTACATATAAAAAAAAAGTCAGTATTTTGTAGGATCTCCTTTGTTTTTAATAACTTGTGCAATCCTCTTAGGCATGCTATAAATAACAGACTTGCAGTAAGTTTTAGAAACGTCTGTGCACCAGACATGCTTTATTGCTTTAACAAGTTCCGTAGCAGTGGATGGTTGCTTTACGGCAAATTTATTTTTCACAACACACTACAGTTTCTCTATTGGATTAAATTAAAACCTGGGCCCTGGCCAGTCAAACACTTTGATTTTCTGTGCCCTCAGATATTTCTTGAGAATCTTCGCCCTGTGACATGAAGCCCTATCATCAGGGTTGGCTAGATTTTGCCCGACCCAAAAAAACCTGGTTTTTTTTTTTTTTTTTTTCCAATAAAAACCCACTTGAAAAAACCCAAGATAGAAAAAGACCTAGTGGGTTTCTTTCAAAATCCTTGTTTAAAATTGTACTTTTGTATAACTTACAATAAACATACAAACATAAAACAAATATTATATACATTTATTAGAACATAAAAAAGAATTTTCAGAAATATTGGAGATGCTTAAAACTGCTCTATACAAAAAAATCCTGAAAAAGCAGAGTTGTTTGTCAATATAAAGAAAACTGTAGGACTCGAGGAATGTAAAATAAAAATAAAAATTTTCACAAATTCTGGAAACTTTAACAGTGCAACACTGTTAGTTATGTAATGTAGAGGGACAATAATTAAAAATGTTTTGTGAAAATCTATTGACTACGAAAAGTTTAATAAAGCAATGTAAAATAATTATTAAAATCCAATTTTTTGTTGTAAAGGGCAGATAAAAGATTTTTAGAATATTTAAAGTACAATTATTTAATTTTTAAAATTTCTTTATAACTTAATCATAAAAAGACTTTAGAAATTAAAAAATTTAATTTTTAAAATTTTGATGTTAATGAATAAATAATAATTTAATTTTTTTAATTATCTTATAAATGTTATACTTAATGTTTAATAAAAGGAAGAAAGAAAATATTCCTGTAAACTCTGATAAAAGCCAAAGATACTCTAAAAAAACCCGATAAAACCCACTGGGCTGGGTTTTTTCCAACCCTGCCCATCATGCATGAAAGTTGAACATGCATGTGAAGCTTCAACTTGTCACGTAACAAATTAAGGTACCACTTTCTGTTCATAGCGGTTTTAGGTGGCGCAAAATACAGACTAGCAGTACCGGACACAGACATTGCACCCCATATCATATGGCTTGGAGGATGTTTCACAGTTTGAATCGCATATCTCTCATCATATTTTTTTTCCTTGTGAGGTAGCACATGCAGAAATTGCTGCACACTTGACTCATCCAAAAAATAAGACCCTACTCCACTGCTGCACTGTCCAATTCTGATATTGTCTGTTGAAAGTCAGTCGTTTTTTTTTTTTTTTCCATACTTGGAGTAAGTCGAGGTCGCCTTGCAGGTTTATGGGGTGATAAACCAAAATCTTTGGCCAGACGTCTTGAAATAGTACTCAAACTGATGTTGGTGTCTTTTGCAGCCAGAGAATGTCTAATCATATTGCAGGAGGTTCTTGGATCTCGTACGACCATCCTTATCACATGATTATCACGTGCACTTGTTTTTCTAGGCCGACTGCTTCTCTTAAGGTCCACAAATTTTCCCAAAATTTTAAATTTAAGAATAGCTTGATGTACAGCTGTCTTGCTCACATTTACCCTTGAACTTATTTGACGTTCTGAAATTCCAATTTTATGCTGGGTCAATATTTCTGGCCTTTTTGTGACAGTAAGTGAAAGTTTTTTATCCATTACAATAATTATACACTACCACTGTCTATGACAAAATGCAATAAACAGCTGGCGATAAACGTGCTGGCCACCTTTATATATAGCAATAGAGTGTGTCTGATGCAATCAGCACATAAGATGATGCAATAATCTGTGCAAATGATGCAATGTGTTAAAATACTGAAAATCAGCTACTGGTCTTAAACTTTTGCAAATGACTGTAATCTATGAGCCCAAATGTTTTAAAGTTCAATAGCATCTAAACTAACCTAAATGCCTTATTCGAATGAGCTGAAAATTTACATAGTCAAGTAAGTTTTTTTTTTTTTTTTTTTTTAAATGTGTGTATGTAAAAGCAAAAGCCATGTGAAAAGTAGGTAGTTAGGGGAAGAGGGGGGACATTGGGACACTTTTTATAAAAGCATATTATTTTCCCATTTATAAAAGTTTTAATGCTTTTGTGCATTTTTATTTAAATATGTGTGTTATTGGTCACCTTTTTTAAATGTGTAATGAGCATTGTTTAATGTGTTTTACAAACAGAAATAATTAAAACATAACTTATACAAAAGTGTCCCAATGTTCCCCGTGCAGGGGCAGATTGGGACAACACTGATTTAATGCTGGGGCACTTTGGGACAACCATCTTTTTATTTATCTAATTACAATATTGCAGAATATTTTGCTAAAGTAAATGAAAGGCTTTCAAAACAATGAATTTGATACAATAACAAATACTAATAAAGTAGGTAATTATGAAAAAATGAAATTGTTATGAAGCATTACTGCATATTCATATCTTAACGCACATCAAAACTCTGCAAGTCTACACAAAACTTTAATGTTATGTAGGATTGTGTTGATGGCATAGTTAAGTTGAGAACATGATCTTAAATAATCTTTCAACAAGAGTTCTTGTTCAGCTGTGAATATTTGTTGAGATGTATATTTGGATTGAAACTTATAATTTATATTTGTAGTACACACTCAATCTTATTTTCTCTCATTTTTTTTCAATCTATTAAATAATGTAGATTTTGGTATATAATATTTAATTGCAACTTCCCTCACAGAAAGTTTATCTTTGATTATTTCATTTATTTCCTTTTCTATATTCTTCTGAAATTTTAGTTCTTTCAGTTTTTGGCTTATAATTTCTAATAATTTTCTATTTATTTGAAGAATACCTAGAAAAAAAAAATGAAAACAATCAGCTTATATGTGCAAAAAATAAGTAAGTAAATAAATAAAAATATATTGGTGTTAGAAATGAATGGGCCATTGGAGCAGTCCCAATGTGCCCCATGCACTGGTGTCCCAATGTACCCCATCAGGTCATTTTCAAAACAAATGTTTAGGCATAATTTTCTAGAGCACATGGGCTAATGATCTATAGTGGAAATGAAAGCTTAATGTTTATAAAAACACATACTACTTTTAAAAATAAAAATAATTATTTCCTATTACCTAAAAAATCAACATTAATTTACTTGAAAAAAATTACTTTTCATATGATAAAATAAACTAACCTTGTTCACAGGCAGCATACTTGAATGAATGAGTTGAAATCACAAATATGAAGATGTACTACTAAGCATCATCTAGTGTGATTTTTTACAAATTTTATTTTGCAATTATAAAGGGATAAAAGCCTTTGTCCCAATGTGCCCCGTGTCCCAATGTACCCCCTTCTCCCCTACAGGTTTGTTATGGTGGAATTTTATACAAATATATACTTACATTCTTTCTTGCAAGCAATCTGAAATATAAGAAAAATTAAGTAAATAAATCAACAACATATTTTTGAACATATATGTAGAGAGAGAGAAAAAAAAGGGGGGGGGGAGTTTGTAAGTGTTCTTAGTTTTTTTTTTTTTTTTTTCCCCGCTCCTTTTTTGCAATAATTTGCCTTTGAGAACAGAGGGAAAGTATCAGGGTTGCTATGACACCTGGAAAACTCTGGGAATTTTCAAAAATTTAGCAAAACCAGGGAAAATTCAGGGAATTTTGAAATTTTTTGGAAAAACATTGGAAAATGTATTCACAATAAAATATTTTAAAAATTTTTAGTGCTTTATAATGAATTAATTATGTTTTTTTTTTTTTTTTCCCCCAACTATAGTAATTTAATAAAATTGATATACCCTAAATGTGTTCAATTGACTTCTAAGCATGTTAGATTCTAATGCTGCATGATTGTGTGTCATCTATAAAGGGACTGGAAAAACTCAGGGAATTTTTTTTTTGGACTAAAATTATATTTTTGTGGCAACTGATGAAATTCCATAAACAAATTTTTGTAAATATAAAAATTTTTATTTTTATTTTAACATAAAATAACATATATTATTTTTAAAAAGTAATTATCTTTAATAAACAAACAAACCATTTTTCGAAAAATGCACCTATGACACATATGCTCTATATTTATGTAGTAAGTCACCCTTTTCTGTATAAAAATGTGATGACAAATGTAATCGTACAAACACCATAGGCAGTTTTATTATTAAAGATTTATGTAGGTCCTCTTTTAGTCCCAAATTTTTTGCAATATACTTACTTGTAGTTGAAAAATTTAAGAAAAGCTGAGTACATATGCTTATTTTGTACTAACAGCTTGTAAATAGTTTAATAACTTCAAGTTATTAAGAGGGGACAAAATACCTAATCCTAAGTCCCATGATTGATATTATTTAATTTTTATATTTCACTAAGGGCATTTTTTACTTTCCGAACAGCGAACACTATAGTGACGAAAGTATATTGTAATCATGTCAAAAATTAGAGTGAGATTTTGGTGTTTCTACACATTATGAAGTTCCCTGAATTCATATTTATTATTTTTATGATGTATGTCTGTGTGTAGTGTATATATGCGAGTGAACACGATAGAAGTGTGATAGCATCTAAATGCCTTATTCGACTGAGCTGAAAATTTACACACATGTTATGAGTCACAGTCGCACAAGCTATATAAATTTTGGTGAATCTAGTGTTTATAGTTTTTTACAGGGACACAAAGAAAAATACTTTATGGTCTATAAGGGCCCATAAGTCACTGTTGCACAAAGTGCATAAATTTTGGTGTATCTAGCAGGTATAATTCTTCTACAGGGACACAACAAAAAATAAGTGCAATAATATCTAAACGCCATATCGGATTGAGCTAAAAAATTATATGCATGTTATAGATTATCGTCACACTAACTATACAAATTTTGGACTATGTTATGTAGCAATTATAGTTTTTTTAGAGGAACACAAAGAAAAATTCTTTATCTTTGTGGCTTATGGGCTCAAATTATTTAAAATGCAATAGCATCTGAACACCCCATCCGATTGAGCTGAAAATTTATGTACATATTACAGGTCACAGTTGCACAAGCTGTATAGATTTCGGTGAGTCTAGCACTTATAGATTTTTACAGGATCACAACGAAAATTTCTTTATTATTATGGTCTATGAGCCTAAATGTTTTAAAGTGTGATAACCCATAATTTGATTGAGCTGAAAATTTATACACATGTTATAGGCATAGGTCACCGTTGCATGAACTGTATAGATTTTGGTGAATCTAACGCATATATATATATATATTATTTATTTTTTTTTTTTTCCCTTACAGGGACACAATAAAAAATTCTTTTATCATTATGCCCTATGGGCTCAAATTCGTTAGAGTGTGATAGCATCTAAGCGCTATATCCGATTGAGCTGAAAATTTATATACATGTTATAAATCATTTTTACACGAGCTGTATGAACTTTGGAGAATCTAGCTGTTATAGTCTTTTTACAGGGACACAAAGAAAAATTCTTTAACATTGTGGCTTTATGCACTCAAATTATTTAAAGTGCGATAGCATGTAAATGTTTCATCCGATTGAGCTAAAAAAAAAAAAAAAAAAAAAAAAAATTATTTTATTTTTATCGGTCACCGTTGTGCAAACTAATTTTATCTTTTGTTTATTTAATGACTTCTCTTACTTTATTTATATAACTTTTAATTACCTAATGTTTGGAAAGTAGAGTGGAGTCACTCCAAATTTTTCTTATTTGTTAAAGCTTTAAAGTATGAATTTTCAATATAAGAAATTTTTCTTTTACAGCTTCAAAATAAAATAATAAAAAATTTTAAAATTTGTTTTTAAAAAACATCCATCAATTTAACAGTTGTGAATTTTCTGAATGTGAAAATAGAATTTAAAAATATGTATTAGTTAATGAGTTTATAAGTAAACAAAATTTCCCATAGAATAACAATGGCTTGGGCTTCCGGCGATGGTAAGTGATGTGGGCCCTTAAGATTACAAGTGCAATTTATGATAAAATGAACATGCTAAATTGTAATTAAGCTAATAAACTGTTATAACATCATTTATTTGTTCAGTAGGTAGCAGGGCTCGAAAATTATACTGCCCGACATGCCTGGGGCATGTACTTTTTCCCCCCTTCATGCAAATATTTAATCAAAAATAATTTTAAAATATAGCATCTTGCCAAAGACTTTTACTTAAATTAAACTGAAATAAACAATGTCAAGGTAGGTATAATGTTGTTAAATTCTTTTAACTAGATATGTGAATGTTTTTATTAATATGCATTTGAATAAGGTAGTTGGGCATATAAAAATTTAATCCGGGCATGTATTCTTCAGACTAACATGCCCGATAGGTCATGTAAAAATTTTGAGATTTTTCAAGCCCTGGTAGGTAGTAAGATTACAGAATATGTATTGTAAATTTAACCAGTAAGTTAAAGCAATTATAATCTGATTAAAGTAATTGTTTGCTACCCTGCCCTGATTAATACTTTGTTAATTAAAATAACGTTTCAAAAACAAATGTAATTTCAAAATATAATTTTTTTTTTCTTCCCTCTCTCTTTTAGGAAGAAAAGGAGCCAGTAACAAGTTAAATTTTTACGTTAATATAGTATGAAAATTATCAGAACTGTTTTTTTAAACTCAAGATTTATTTTGTAAATGGGTATCTTGAATTGAGTAAATGCTGAAGAAATGTGCTGTAAATTAGTGTGGTTGATAAACTGCCTGTCTGTAACCAGATTGTTTTTTGTAGTAGGAAACAAGCAAGAAGTCGTCACAATCAGATCTCATAAAATTCAGAAAATATTTGCAGTGCATAGTCTAACTATTGGATACAAATAATTTCAATTCCAGGAAAAATTTTGGAGATTTTTTTAAAAAAAAAGATTTGGTATATAATGTAATTCCAGTTTGATCCTTCCTAACCTGTAAATACCTCATAAATGGTTGATTGTGGTATCCAGAATACTTTGGATGTTGGTAAAAACTTATTTTGGACTTGTTGCTTTTATTTATGTAATTAGTTCTTTTGAATATAAAATATAACTCATTTCAGGTGTATAAACGTGCCTTTATTATCAGCCTAAATTTAAAAAATACAGATTTTTGAGGCAAAGAATTAGTGATATTCTGTTGTACTCAACTCAAAACATATAAAAGAAAAAAAGTTGAAAAATCTGTGATTGTGTATATTTTAGTTTTGAATTTTATTTATAAGGGTTTATAAGAATTTTATTTTATATTTTTTGAATTTATATACTTAAAAAAAAAAAAAATCATGTGCAGTTTATCTAATTTGCATGATAAGCATGCATGAACAGATAAGTATTGAAAAATTATTTTGGACACTCAGAGCTGAAACATGTTCTTTTTTTTTTTTTTTTTTTTTTTTAAATAATTTTATTGAATTTATTAGTTATTTTAGTTCCTCTCTTTCTTTTTCTTTTTTTTTTTTAATAAAATTTTAATTTATATTTAGTGTTTAGTTCTGTCCTATTTTATAGTTATCAAAAAAATTTTGTGCAATATGTATGATTGCCTATATAATTTCTTTACCCCAACAAACTCATTTTTTATTGATTACTATTTTGACAATAACTATTGCAAAAATGTTATTTCTAAAAAATATTTTATTTTACTATTATATTAAATCTGTGTATTTTGACGTAATAAGGTTAAGACAATAGGTTTCAATTGTGAGAAAAATAGTTAAGTTATATTTCTTAAAGCTTCATTTAGCTTGTATAAAAATATGCAATTTAAGAACAATATTAATATACAATTTATATTAATAAAGTTGCCAGTTTTCTTTTAAGGAAAATGTGTCTGATTGCACAATAAATGTGTATGTAATTTTTTTTTTTTCATGGAGAAAAGCCAGTATAACTACTTCATGTTAAAGTTCTGCTTCAAATATAGTGCTGTACCTCATATTCATGTTTTGCAGAATTTCCAGAATAATTTTATATGTATATATTATTAGATTTGTCTTTTATGCTGTCAAAGGGGGAAGTTGGAGGGAGGAGGGGGGGGCTATACTTTAGTCAAAATTTTTACTCTTAAGTTCTTGTTGAATAACAGGAAGTATTTTTTAGAATTAATTATTCCTGTTGTAAAATCCCACAAAAGTATAAAATGCCTTTTTTTTTTTTTGAGTAATGTACCAGGGCTACTAATGTCTATATGGATACTATAATATAAATTAAAAAAAAAAAAAAACGGTCTACTTGGAAATTCTTGCTAAACATTTCGGTGTGGATCCACACCGAGTTTAGCAAGAATTTCCAAGTAGGTCTTTTTTTTTTTTTTTTTTTTTTTTTTTTGATTTATAGTATAAATAGAAAATTTTATTTAAATATTTAAGTATGTCTATATGGATCTTTCTAAAAGAGTTTCCAGTCTTTTATGACTGGATGTTACTATAAATTAGTGTCCTCTAATTGTTTGGATGCATTTTATATTAAATGTGAGATATTCTAGTACAAGAATTATTCCATCCAGTTAATTATATCTTCTATGCTTTTTTTTTTTTTTTACATGTATTATTTATTTAATTGGACTGCTTATATTGGTTTTTAAGAACTATCTTTAGATTTAGTTATATCTGCATATTATGTTGTGAATTTTTCTCCCAATTTGGGGAGAGATGGCTTAATAAAGTGTACGTTCCCCAGATTTAAACTATCCATCATCTTTCACCTATGCAAAAAATGAAAACACCTGAACCTCCTTTGCTGCCATTAGTCTTTAATTTTTTATTTATATTTAAAAATGTACGCATTATTTATGTATACACAGAGCTTTAAATAAAAAAAGTGAATGATTTTAGTTATTTTGATTTGTTTGTATAAAATTAGTAAACTGTAGAAATATAATTCATGTGGGAGTGGAAGTCATTTTTTAATTATCACCTATTAAAAGCAGGAGTTAAACAAAATTGTAAGTTAAGATTTTTTAATATGGTCCGATATGTGCATTTGACTTTTTTCATGTAAGAGTTTAAAGTGCAGCTCTATTTAATCGCAAAAATATTAATTACTGAAGTAGTGCTATCATTATATTCAAGGTGACATTTAAAAAAGAAAACTTTCAATTACTCAACAAGTTTGTGCTATTGTAATAAAGATATATATTTTGTATTAATTCTCATTATTATTGATTTACTATTTGTGGTTGTTAGAGACTTTGCTTATAGGTGATTAACCACTAAATTTGCATTTTATAATAACTTGTAGGTCTTCATTTACCGTAGGCAAAGCTATACAGTAAAGCCCTAAAACCATGAAAGAGGAGGTTGATTAAATTCCTGTAATTTTCCAGATCTGTCAAAAATTTGTGAATTATAATCAATAATTTTACCTTACTTAAATCCTTACTAAGTCCGAGCTTCATTATATATTTCGGCTACCTAACGGTGCCATCTTCAGAAACATTCGGTAAAAATTGATTTGTAGGTGCTAAGTTTGGATGACTTGTTTATCTTTTGTTTCCAAGTCATCCAAACTTAGCACCTACAAATCATTTTTTACCGAGTGTTTCTGAAGATGGCACCGTTAGGTAGCCGAAATATATAATGAAGCTCGGACTTAGTAAGGATCTAAGTAAGGTAAAATTATTGATTATATTAATAATCCTTCCTTCAACATTTTTATAAAGTATTTGTGAATTATATTTTATTTTTAACTTTTTTTTCTTCCCTACAGAGCTTTGTATTAACAATTTTGGAAAACTGTAGTTTCATGTATATTGCATAGTAAATAATAAGTTTTCATGTTTCTCAAAAGTGCAGATTAAACTCAACTTGAACAAGTGAGCTAAATTGCCAAAAGATTTTCCTCTATAAAAGTCATTTTAGAAAAAAAAAAAAAGTCAAGATTTCAGAAATGGCAACAAAAAACAAACATGTTTCTTCTTCAGACTGTTTTTGTTCTTTTCGAAATCTACCATTTTTACAGCTGTTCTTCGGTAGTATTTTCATTTTTCCATTCTGCTACTGCAGCAAAAGAAAACCTTTTTTTTTTTTTTTTTTCATAAATAGATTTTTTTTTACTCTGACTTGGCATCGTTAATCAGGTGATATTATTTAATTACAGTCTTGATATTTATCAGGAATCTATCCTAAATATGCAAAAATGGTTATAATGTGTAAATATTGTATGGTTTTATAAGTTACGAATTTATATTTATATTTTAATATATGGTCCTATATATATATATATATACATCCAATTTTCAGTAAAGAATTTATTCAGTTTTTTGCAATGATGATAAAAGATTTCTAATTTTCCTAATTTACTAGAAGGATCGTATAAATTTTAAAAAGTGTAACTTTTTGAAAATTAAAAAAAAAAAAAAATTATTATTATTATTTTAATATGACAGGACTATTTCTTTCAGTCAGATATTTCACTTTGTCACCATTTGTTGTGTTTTACCTTGAATTTGTTGGGTCTTTTGTTATACAAATATACACTGTTCATCCAATCGCTACAGAAATTGGTACATTTATTAATCAAGACAAAATCTAGCTATTACCGTATTTTTTAGTTGAATCGAATAATTGGTTCAAAAATGTGTAATGAAATCCCATTTTAACTTAAAAATGGACTTACTAACTATTGGATTGAAAAAAGTAAAATAATTAGTTAAATATATTTCCTATTTCTAGTAAATAAAAAAAAAATAAATAAAAAGTTAGACACTTTTCTTACATGTGGTAGTTTCATTAACTGCAGCTTTTTGCTTTTTACAGACAACCAGCTTCAAATCTTGGATAAAAGTATTTTTCATACATTCTTACTGTTAAATAAATAAATTTGAATTTAATTCTTTTGAAATTTTTATTTTTCCGACTGAGTGAAAATAATGCCTGGACCGGGAGTTGAACTCCGGATCTTTGACTTACAAGGTCAAGGATCTACCAATTGAGCTATCCAGGCCGACAACCGGTCAGCTTTACTCACTCAGACAACCTTTAGGCAGAAAAGACTCCCGGTCCAGGCATTATTTTCACTCAGTCGGAAAAATAAGAATTTCAATAAATATGATTTTCTTCCAATCAGTTGATTGTGTGATTTTAATAAAAATTGTATTTAATTCTTTTGGTTTACAGTGGGGGACATAATTATAAAACACCTATCTAATTTGACAAATAGTGAAAGAAAAGATTCAGAGCTTAAAAATGTTTTATCAAATACGTCAAAAACATAAATTTATTCTGTTATCACACGTAATTGCTTTACAGAAATGATATTTTTATACAGTTTAATAAAAAAAAAAATTAAAAATACCATGGACAAAATTATAAGACACCCTAACATTTTAATTAAAGTACCTGCTTTTTTTTTTTTTTTTTTTTTTTCCAAAAATAATGTGCAATATGCAATTTCTGCATGCTGTTATGACGTCAGCAGTTAACTAAAGCAGACGATAACTGACTTCACGCATTTACAAACATGCAACGAGGTACAGAATTAAAAGAAAGTGAAATTCGCAAAATTTGGAGATTAAATGGATTTGGTGCTTCAATTAATAATATTTCAAAAGTTATTAAACGCTCTAGATGTGCATTTAGAAATGTTTTTAAAAGAGTAATTAATGGATCGGTGATTAAAAGATCTGGACGTACTCCTTGCTTTTCCTCGAGAGACAGACGCCATGTGCTTTCGCACGCTACACAGAATAAGATGACCACTACAGGCATTAAAAACGCTTTGAAACTGAATTGTTCAAGGAGAACCATTCGTAGGGTGTTGCATAATGCTTCCTATAGAGAAATGTAAAAAATTGAAGAAAAAAACACTGCTTCTAAGCCGGCACAAAATGGAGCATCTAAACTTCGCTAAACAAACTATGGCCTGGACCTCCAAATGGTACTCTGTGTTATTTTCTGATGAAAAAAGTTTAACCTGGATGGTCCTGACGGGTTTCAATGTCATTGGCATGATTTACAGAAGTCTCCGCATGTACTAATGAGCCACAAAATGGGTGGAGGCTCAGTAATGGTTTGGGCTGGATTTTTTGCTCAAGGGAAAACGGATATTGTTTTTGTGCATTCAAGAATGAAGTCTGAAAAGTATAAGAATCTTCTTAAAGATCAACTAGCCATACACAGTGAACTTCTTTGTGGCGAAAACTACACTTTCCAGCACGATAACGTGCCGAATCATGCGTCGCACGAAACAAAAAAGTGGCTTTCAGAGCAAAATATCAATGTTCTCCCGTGGTCTTCTTGCTCCCCAGACTTAAATCCCATCAAAACTTGTGGGGGATCTTAGCTTGTGCGGTTTACCGAAATGGGAGGCGGTTTATATGTGTCGAAGACCTAAAGAATGCTATAAAATGTGCTTGGGAAGAACTGTGTTGCGATATTTTGTTAGAATTGATAGATCTGATGCCGAATCGCATCTTTCTTGTTATAAAAAACAATGGCTGCTCCACCAAATATTGAATAACCGTGTTAGAGGATTTTCTTTTAGAGCATTAGTGTCTGCTAATTATGTTGACCACTATATTAGGAAAAAACGATTGGTTTTTTATAATTTTGTCCATTATGTTTTTCATTAAATTGTATGAAAATGTCTTTTATATAAAATAATTATATATGATAACAGAATAAATTTGTTTTTGACGTATTTGATAAAACATTTTTAAGTTCTGAATCTTTTCTTTCACTATTTGTCAAATTAGATAGGTGTCTTATAATTATGTCCACCACTGTATTTGTTGGTTTGCCATACGACAGTAAACGTAATTGTTTCCAATAAAGTATACAAACGGGAGTTTATGTGAGTACGTACAGTTGCCTTTATATGAAGGAATAGACAAATATAAGTATATATACACACACAAAATAATACTGTTGTAGTGTGTTAATATATTTTGTCTCTGGCAGAATTTTTATTTAGTCTCATATTTGATTTATGTTTTTTTTTTTTTTTGAAACATTTTTTTTAAATTACATTCCCCGCTTATCTCAAATAGTTAAGGAATTAAACCACAATTTAATCTTCCTGTATGTATTTTATTCTGTTTTCCAAATTGAAAGTAAATCAAAAGCTTTCATTTGATTTTGACTATAAGAAAAATGTCTTATTCAAATGTATTAATACACACAAATTTCATTTTGTGATCACTATATAAAATTTGAAGGATTGCATACTTAAAAAGGGACATAGTCTTCATTGTGAAAGTATAACTAAAGTTCTATAAGTAAGGTCTTATTTATTATTTTAAGTATTAAATGTACAAAGACAAAATTAAGCATTAACACGTTGAGCGCCATACAAATTCTTAATAAAATCCATTATAATTCCTTAATGATATTATCCTGTAATAAATAAAAATATTAAGTAAATTTTAAATTTCAATAATTACTTAAAACAATGTAATATTTTTAGTTTTATGTCATATTTGACACTGTCAGCCACCGATGGCTGACACGCTCAGCGTGTTAAATGTAGAAAGACAATTTGCAACATTATGTACTCTAAATATCTATTTAGTCTTACACAATTACAGGGTTTCCACCAAGTCACTTTTTTTTCATTGGTCACTAAAAGTTACTTTTTCCAGTAAATGGTAAGTAAAAATGCTTATTTTGGCACTTAAGGGTCACTTTTAAAAAAATGTCTAATAATTTGATGAAATGTCTTTCAAACTTTTCTTCTGAACATAAAGAAACCTAGCCATGTATTACATGTGTATTACTCATACACTCATAACCCAAGTACCTGAAATCAAATCTAGAAGCAGTGCAAGAGAGTTCGGGTGATTTAATTGTGATTTGGGGGGGGGGGGGGGTATTTCATATTAATACACAGATACATTGATTATGGCAATATTTGAATTGGAAGCACAAGTTTTTGTTCAATAATTAAAATTATACAGCGCTCATATTTTAATCTTTTTATGTGTGAAGAATATGTTTCAAAAATTAAAATTCTATAGTTAATGTTTATAGAGTATAATTAAAAAAAAATGGGGGGGGGGGAGGTTGTCTGTTTACTTTTATATTAACTTATTACAAGTGGCTATGGGCTATAAAAACAAAAGTGCAAATAGTTAAAATGCATGCATTTTTAAATAAATGTGAACAAAAGAAAAAAAGTTTCACATTCAGAAAAGCAGAAATGTAAACATGTGTTGCAAGCTCTTTTTCATTTGTATTACCATTTACAAATATCGTTCTTTGCTTTATTTACTTTCAATAAATTGTTAGAAATTTTTTCAGTTCTCACACTCTGACATTAAATAAAGAAAATTAGCAAACTGTACTCAGAAAAAGTAAGAAAACTTATGCATAAGTTGGAGAATTTTTTTTACAAAATTTGGTAGTTGAAAAGCGGGTGTTGATATACACACAGGTTAATTTTAAAACAAGAAAGAAAAATCATGCAGTATGCATTGGTTAGTAACACTATCCAACTGTATTTAATTGTTGTATAGAATAGCTTTTAATATTCTTTGCCTACGTTATCGCACAACAGACAGAAGGACTGAAAAATATACAGATAGACTAATTGATTTTAAAATTACTCTTAGATATTTTGGAAAGTGTTAAAAAGGCTTAACGCAAAAAGAAAATGCAGCCATTAGATTATAATTACAGCTTTTGATCTCTCTGAATATTTTAGTGTAGCCCTGTAAATCAGAAAGTTAATCACATCATATTCTACACAAAACATTATTTTAGAATATTAACAATACATTTCAATATTTTTATGATTTTTACAGTAGAAAGATTTTTAAATATAACTTTCAAAAAATTCTGTCCTAAAACTTAATGCATTAACATTTTGTTGTTGTTGTTCCTGTAAACAAACTAGTTGTACAGGACCTATTAATGTCATTTTAAAAGGGGAACATTCTATAAGGAAAATAAATAGCTCTTAATATAAATGGATATTTTTGTGTCACCCTGTAAATCTAATGCTAATCATGCTATATCCTATGCAAAGCATTTTTTTGTGCATATAAATAACATATTTCAATTTCCTAAATCTTCGTGGAAAGTAAAGTTATTAAAATTTGATTTATAGAAATATCTTTCATAGAACGCAATGCTTTGAAATACTTTTGAGTGTCCCTGTACATAAATCGGTGGTGATATTTCCTCCATTTTATACAGGAAACATCCAATAGTGAACTTGAATAACATATTTCAATTTCATTAAGATATGTGTACAGTAAAGGTATGAAAATATGGTTTATAGAAATACCTCTCATAGAACACAATGCTTTGAAACACTTTTGGGCATCCCTGTACACAAACCAGTAGAGGTATGAACTCTATTTTTAATATGGAACATCAGATAGTGAACTTGAGTAACATATATCAGTTTCAAGAAATTCCATAAATATTTACGGGAGTTTGAGCGCGGACAGATAGACAGACAAACCGAAGTCATTAACACTTTTCAACCTTGTTGGAAAATGTTAAAAATTGAGGGGGTGGGGATACTTACCAAAGCATTGATGTTTAAAATATCAAAAGATAATAAGTCTACAGAGTTTATAAATCTAAAAATCTAATCAAGTTTATTGCATTTTATGGTGTTTATTCAAAGTTTTGTAAATAATAAAAAACATGGTTGGCAAGCTACCTGGAGAACCTGGAATAGTCAGCGAATTTGAAAATTGACCATGATAGTCAGGGAATTTGAATATTTTAGCCAGAATCTGAAAAGTAGAGGAATTTCATGCAATGATTGCCAAAAAAAAAAAAAAAATTCCTCCAACGTAGAGTCATTTTTCTTGTTTTTTTCTTAGCTTCCGCCATTTTTTAAAAGGAAGACCTCTTAGAAAGACCCCACATGGAGGGCAATCTGCCCGTAGGTCAAAGTAATATGTAACTTTGTGTTTTTAAGTGGTACCATAATTATTTTGCCCTCAATACAATCAATGCACAATATATGGCTAGACTGGAATTTTCTTAGAACACGTCTGGAAAAGTCAGGGAATTTCATTCTGCTATTTGACTGGCAACCCTGTAAAAACTATTCCTTTGATTTAGAGATTCAAATTTCTCACTGAAACTTAATAGTTCAATTAATTGAGAGTTTTAAGTTGTTTTTCCATCAGCGTTATGAATTGAATCAGGATACAGAAATACAATAACATATACTCCCCTTATTAGAGCTACCATAAAGGTGTTGTGGGAGTCGCCGGCATTACAGAAATATTACAGGTGATTTAATTCAAATCTAGACATCTCAAATTTTAAAGATTATTTTTGATTTTTCAAGATCGCATTAATTTCAAAATTATTTAGTTAATTTATCATTCAATTCCTAAATAAGTGATTGTATCGATAATAATCTAATAAAGGCTAGCATGTGTAAAGTGGAATCTTATTCAAACATATCTTTTAATTTTTTTCTCTCTCTCTAATTTCAAGGGGGAAAAACTAAGGCTTCTTTGACTATATTATTCTTTCCAAACAAATCTAAAAATACCAACTTAGGAAACTAACAAAAAGTGAAGAACATGAAATTTTCTAACAATGATCACTAATATAAATTATTTAAGGTTTTAAAATTTCTCTAGACTCAACACACATATTCAAATAAATTAGATATTAAATTCTTTTTCCGTTTTTTGATAATTTCAAACATCAAAACTTATAATCTAAGCTTTAAATTCTGTAATTTATTATTATTACTATTATTTAGAATTTTCACAGTTTTTTAAAACACGCTATAAATTTCCAATTTTACCTTAAACAAGAGAAAAGCTCTCATTTAAAAAAAAAAAAAGGCTGCTCCTAAATATTAGCTCCAAAATAATATATATATATATATATTTTTTTTTTTTTTTTGGGGGGGGGGGGGCTAAATAAACATTCCAAATTATTTATTTTCAATAGACCATCAAGTTTTCTTTTCAACTCCATGCAGACAGTCTTTTACACAATCTTCATCCATCCAAAGTTTGTGTGTGGTCATATAATAACATCACATCACTTAGAAAGTGTATGTGTATTTAGGGAGATCATTCCATTTGAAAATATCAAAACAGTTTTTTCTCCTTCATGGTTAACTGTTTTTATTAGTTGGAAAACAAAAGAAAAAAGAGAAATTTTTCAAAATTTAAAAAGAGAGGAAAAAAAAAAAATAAATAAAGTGTTTTGTGCTAACTAATTTTAAATTTGTTTACCTTCTATTTCAAATCATAGTTTCAACAATACATTTTAAACATTTGAAATTTTTTCAAAATGTTTTTATATTTGTGAAATTTCATGCAAATTTTTAAGATTCAAACATATGGTACAATACATATGGAAAACCTTTTCAAACATTGCACTAGATGAAACCAAGAATCACATGAAGAACTGGAAAGAACATGAATATAGTTAAACTGTACTAACGTAAAACCGGGAAAACATAAACTAATTAAGATGCAGCATTTTAAAATTAATATATATATATTGCAGGGGTGAAACTTTTCAGGGGCTTCCCCTGAATTCAGGGTTTTTGAAAATTTTGCTGTCTCTGAATTTCGTGATAATTATAATATTTTTTTTAGAAATTTCTCATTTTGAATGTTTAATTTGCTTTGTAATGCATTAAAAACTCTGCAAATATCACTTATTATAGGTAGCCATATGATATATCACTGATAAGTCTTCCCTGTTTACGTACAAATAACAGTTTTCAGGGTTTTTGCATGTTAGGTAGTTTCACCCCGGATATTGTAATTTTATCGTTTCGAAAATTTTTGATTTAGTACTCAATTTCAATGTATATTCAGGCCATTTTTATAACTCTTAGACACAAATTTTCAAAATTGTAATACTAATGTCCACCATCACCGAATAAATTATTTTAAATTACATGAAGGCAAAATCTGTTTTCAAATCGGGAAACATTTTATTCGATATACAAGTAATTAAGAAAAAAAAAATACTTGCTTAGCAGTCTCACTGCATTTCCCCCCAAAACTGTGTTGAAATAAATTTACCCGTTTGCTACGGTTCAACCAGAGGAAAAAAAATATAACTATCTATACTTGAAAAAAGTTTTTAGTACTGAAAAATCGTTTTCAGGTATTATAAATTGAACAAAGTAAACTTATTAAACTGCATTAACTAAAGACAAATAAATTTTATATAATATTATGAAATGTCAGCTTTCTTTTTAATTATTATTATATGGCTTGCTCGCTTGCTTTCAGGTTTGCTTCTTAAACATTGGAAATTAAGGTGTAGAAAATCCCATTTTGTTTTTAATACGCTACTTTTTTTTTTTGTGGGGGGAGGGGGGGGGGGTAACCGTAAGAAAAATAAAGAATTAGTGAAGTTATCATGCGTGTTTTCTCAGATTGTTGAAATGCAGAAAACAAAACTCCCAAGTGTATTGTTCTTTAAAGCTATTTTCCATGGAATTATTTTTCTTTCAATCTTTTGAGAATATCGTAATCTCAATAAAATTTTTAGACTCCAAAGGAGTGAAAATTTCTTTCCTTGTTTAAATCTTTTGCTTGTTTTATCTCTATTTACGGTGTTTTAATGCATAAAAGAATAATATAATGGAGAATGTTTTTCTTGTTTTTTTTTTTTTATATAAAGCGCTATGACATTTATAAAGAAGTCTTTTCAGTTATGTTTAGAATTAATAAAATATTTTTTCTATGTCATAGAATTGTATGTGTTTAAGAATGTCGGTAACAGTGTTTTTTAAAGAATTTTGTTTATTTTTCCTCCGGTGTATTCTAATTTTTTTTTTTTTTTTTTTTTTTTTTAGCATTTCATTTTTCTTGTGTGAAAAATTTGATAGAATATTTTAGATAAAATAAATTTTTCGTTCTTTTTATTTGCCCCCTTTTTTTTTTTTTTTGGTCATTGACATTTATTTCTTATGGCAACTCGAGTATTTCTGACACAGTTTAGCATTTCGTTTTGACATAAATCTTTTGAAAGGAAATTCTTATAATTTTCATTTATGGGAAAAGAAGAGTAATTTTTTCAATGCCCATTTCACATTGAAATAGTTTGTTTTTTGATGGTAATGGTTTTTTGCAATGTTTCATTAAAAAACAGGGATGAGATTTTTCAGCTGATTTCAGCTTTTTTTTTATGTTTGTGGTGTGTATGTGTTTCTTCTTTTGAAGATTAAATTAAATATCTATTACTCTAATATAATAGATTTTGTCATCAAAATTCTAGCACTTCATTTAAATGTCTTGCCTTTGCATACACTTTCAGCTTTTTTGTATTTTTGCTAATCTCATCCCTGAAAAATAACATTAAACCTGGATTAATCACTGGTAGCTTTGTTATTTTGTTTGACTCTATTGTTTTGGAGCCTTAATAGAATTTTGCAGCCTTGAGTGCTTATCTTCTGTAGAACATTAAAAAAAAAAAAAATGAAAAATTATTAAATTTTGGGATTGTATATTATAAAGTTTAAAAATTAGCCCTCCCCCCCCTCTTTTTTTCCCCCCTGAGAAATAGTTTTTTTTTTTTTTTTTTTTTTTCTCCTGCACGTTTAACATTGCTCTTGTTTCTCCAATAACTAAATAACCAAAATATTGGACTGGCGGTTTCATTGGCTCGAGTTCCGTGTTGCCAACGCAGCAGTCTGGTGCTGCCGGATGCACTGCACTGCAGTGCAGAGTTCTTTCTTTTTTTATTTTATAAAAATGCATGACGTCACTGTACGTAATATAAAATGGCGGCACGGTGTAGAGGTAGTCGTCGAGCTTATGATGGGGCACTACTTCATCGATTCGGCGCCGCGAAATTCAGCTCGCGCTTAGATATTGTAAAAATTATGGTTGGCGGCGCTGGCATCTAAAATTCTAATAATTTAAACTTTTCTGTAAATATTACGTTCTGAAAGAGAAGGGGATTCTATTGCATGTGTACTTTACTTTACTTTTTTTTTTTCCCCATTAGTTTTATTTTAATGGTGAATGTTGAAAATTTTTATTTTTGACTCGCTGCATTTGAAAAAAATTGCGTCGAAACATCTTAACAGATTTCTTCCCTATTCCTCCCTTTAATAAAATATTCTTATGCCTCTATATACACATTAAGGGAAATGTATATAGTCAAAATTAAATTTTAAGGAAATAAGAAATTTTAGGAAAATTTATGTTCTTGGAAATAGAGTATATAAAGAGAGAGAAGTTTTTTTTTTTTTTTTTTTTTTTTAATATGTTGAATATGCTTTTTTTTTTTTTTTTGTCTTTTAATCAGACAGTTTTAAGGTATATTATCTCGAGTGGGTCGTCGAATGTTTCTTTTTAAAAATACATTTGTACGCTTAGATATATAATATATACTTAAATTGGAGCTAATTAAAAGAAACACACCCAATCTCTCTCTCTCTCTCTCTCTCTCTCTCTCTTTTTTTTTTTTTTTTTTTTTTAATGCAAATTTTACTTAGATATTGAAATATACATTTTATCATTTCATTTAATCTACTTTGTAATAATGGAGGTATAGAAAAAGAATTAAATCTGTGTGCGTTGTGGATTGATTATGGAGTTTAGCGTGAAAATTTTTGGTAATCAGATTTTCATCCAAAACGCCTGTATGTCTGTGTCTCTTTGACGGTATAGCAGTTTTTCCCTTTTAAATTTTAGGAATTTTATAAATAGGTAGAGAGAGAATAATAGTTTTAATTTTAAAATATTTGTTAAAATGTAGACCTCTATTCGTATCAATCGAGGTCATTGGGGGGAATTCAGACACGTGTTGTTAGCGTTTTGGCGAGTCGCTCCGAATTGCCAGATTCTGCGTCCAAATGACGCCATATTGGCTTCTTCATCGTGGGATGTAAACGTACTCTGCCCTTTCTATGGAGGTGCGTTGGAGAGAGTTGTTTAACTAGCACTTTGAAAGAGGTCCGCTGCTGCGTGGCATCGGCATCGTTTGCTAAAATTTGTTTTGACTTACGGTATATTGAGTTATTCCCTTTTCTTTAAAAAATAGGAAAAAATTCTCAAGTATGAGTGGATGAAAAATCTTTTTGAGCATTGTTGTAAAGGGGATGATCTGGTGTGGCACTCGCGCGACTTTCTTTTATCCGACATTTGCATCTTTTTTTAAGGAAATATTATATATGAAGATATAACAACCCCGTATGATCATCAAAATATCAAATGTGATTTTCTAGCTATTATTTGTTTTGAAGTTATGCTGCGATGTACGCGCATCAGTCGTTAAAACTTTGTTTTTCGTATTCAGGGAACCTCAAAACGCAAAATTATAGTAAAAAATGCGTTGAAAATTTGAATCCAAACAATTAATAATGATAAGTCTCGCGTTAATTATCCCTTAAAAAATTTATTTTTGAATTCATGAGACCTCAAAACGTATAAATATCAGGGATGAGATTTTTCAGCTTTTAAGTTTAGCTTTTCAGTTTTCTCATCTTTTTGTATGTTCATTTGCAACGTCAGTTAATCAATAAAACTTGATTGAATACTGAAGCATAATTATTTATTTATTTATTGAAATTTAATTTTTTCCGACTGAGTGAAAATAATGCCTGGACCGGGACTCGAACCCCGGATCTTTGACTTAAAAGGTCAAGGCTCTACCAATTGAGCTATCCAGGCCGACATCCCGGTCAGCATTACTCACTCAGACAACCCTTTTGGCAGAAACAATCTGGTCTATCATTTAGATAGCTCAACAGTGACCTTTTAAGTCAAAGATCCGGGGTTCGAGTCCCGGTCCAGGCATTATTTTCACTCAGTCGGAAAAAATTAAATTTCAATAAATATGATTTCCTTCCACAGTTGATTGTGTGATTTTATTAAAAATAATTATTTATTCTTTATATACATATTAGTGATTAGAAACATATTTATTACTCTAATGCGATAGATTTTGTAATCAAAACCAGTATTTCATTTTAACACCTTTTCTTTCTATACAGTTTCAGCTTTTTTGTCTTTTTGCTAATCTCATCCCTGAAATATAATAATGATCAAATTTAGGAAATTTGTCAGTAAAACAATACTTTCTTGATCAGAAAGAGAATGTTAAAATCAAAACTTAGAAGCATTTAATTTTTATTTGTCATTTGTATAGTGAATAAAAATTCGCTATCTCTTACTCTAGTTACTAATCTATTTGCGAAAATGAATAGATAACAATCCTCAGATAGACGTGTGTGTGTTTTGTAATGGTTAGAAGAAAATGCTCTATATTAGGACTTTGAACTTCTTTTATCACCACTATGCACTTTCTAATGTATATGTATTTTGTTTGAAATGGGCGATTAGAAATAACTTAATATTCAGGGATATGGTTTTATTCAGAAAAAAAATTAAATATTTTTGATATTTTATTGAAAATAACCCAGTGAAACAATTTATATCAAACAAATCATATTCAAAAACAAGCAAAAATATGCATTTATTATGTATGTAAGTATGTGTAGGAATGAAAATATTTCAGAAAAACTTTTCATACTCTGAACGTCTGAACCATCCTTGCTAATAATGTAGATCTGTCTGTTATACTAAGGCGTATTGTTAAAATTCATAAATGTGAACTTTAAGTTTAGTTGGCCCAGATTATTAAATTAATCATAATTTTTACTTCCATTACCTTACTACCGTAGGTAATGGAAGTATTGTATTCGGTCTGAAAATTCGATATCGAGATTTCACCTGATTTACACGTTTTAAGGTTCCCCGAGTCCAAAAAAAGTGGTTTTTGGCAATTGGTCAGTGTGTGTGTATGTGGAGAATCTTCTGGCTGTTATATTTCGGAAACTAATAAAGATTAATCAACGAAACTTTAGAATAAATACAAGTCTGGTGTACCCATACTTGCCAACTTTTCCGGTTTTCCCGGAAGACTTCCGGTTTTTTAACGTATCTTCCGATCTTCCGGACAAATGGTGAAATATTCCGTTTTTAAAAAAGTCGCGGATATCGTTCGTTTTAAAAATAAACCCAAATGTTCTATGAAAACTCCTGATTCCCAATCTTTTTCCATCCATAACATAAATGCCAATATTCATTTCAAACTTGCTTTATGAGATTCTAGAACATGTAAAGAAATAGAATTATTAAATATTTCTTGCTGATGTAATTATTTTTTGCCCCCCCCCCCCTTTATTTATCTCCAGCTAGTGATCAGCAATCAAATGTTCTGCAGAAGTCTTTTGTTTTCTAATCTTTATCCGTCTGCAACAAAAATGATAATATTATTTTTAAAGTTCTTACATTAGATTCTAGAAGTAGAGTTGAAAGAGTTTAAATATTTCTTACTCTGTAATTATTTTTGTATTTCTCACCCCCCCCCCCCCCCCACCCACACACACACACACATCCTTTCCCCCGAATTGTGATCAATTCTAGAAACAATAAAGCAATGGAAGTGCTCAATATTTCTCACATATGTAATTATTTTTAGATCTTTAATGCTGAATTTGTAAACATGGGGAAAAAATGAAGAATAACTTTTTCAGGTTGGAAAATTTTTCCCAAATCAATTTAAGAAAATTAATACTCAGTTGGTTTTATGCATGTTTGAAACTGATAATTAGCTACTGCTACTTTTTTTTTTTTTTATTATTATTATTATGTATGATTAATGTTCGTACACAAAAATCATATTCTATATTTATTTAAAAAATTAGTTATACTTTAACCAAGTTTTTTTTGTCTATTGTTACATAAATTTCTTACAGATTCTGTTTTATAGATATTTATATGTTGAAGAGAAATAACTTCATTTAAAACTTTTATATATTTAGTATAATCAATCTATAGTAAAACGTTTTTATAGATTGCTTCTGAATATTAAAATTGTAAAACTGTATTGTCTATTACGTGAAAGAGAAAAAAAAAATCTTCCCTTTTTTTATGAAATCTTCTGGCTTTTCAACAAAAATCTTCCCTTTTTGTATTAAAATTGGTTGGCAAGTATGTGTACAGATAAACTTTTTAAATTTTGGTAAAAATTGTGAAAACTGGTCCTGCAAGTGCGTTTCTTGCAAAACGGCTGTATGAAAATTTTCAAACTTACCATATAAATCCTCTTTTAAATATCCTTTTGCATGTAATTGTTTTCTGGTCAACAGTTAATTATGCCAAGCTTTGGTGAAAGTCGGTCTCTCAAAAACGGCTCTAACGATTTTCTTCAAATTTTCTATATAAACACTCTATTAGATGTGCTTTTGAATGATATAGTTGGTTAGTTCAGGAATATTTCCAGTCGTCCTGTATAAATAGCTCCATTTCAGGTCTTGCAAGTGCGTTCCTTGCAAAACGGCTGTATGAATTGTTTTCAAACTTGCCATATTAACCCTGTTTTAAATATCCTTTTGCATGTAATTGTTTTCTGGTCAACAATTAATTATGCCAAGCTTTGATAAAAGTCGGTATCTCAAAAACGGCTCTAACGATTTTCTTGAAAATTGTTACATAAACCCATTTTAGATATCCATTTCTCTTGCTTTACTTGGTTATCACAAGAAAATTAATAGTCATCCTGATCAAATAGATCAGTTTTAGATCTCGGAAATAGGTGTTAAAAAAAAAAAAAAAAAAAAAAAAAAAAATCGCTGTGTAAACTCTGTTTTATGTTTTTACACCTGTATTAACTTTCTCTTAACGGAAAATTTTTAAGTGTGTATTTCATTAGGTCAATTCTATATCTTCTGATAACATTATCTCCGTAAAGTGCATATAATACGTTTAATAGTGGGTAATGAAGTCGTGTGGTTGTTTCACAACAGATTATTATTTTTTTTTTTTTTAAGGTTAGTAATTTAGTTTTTTTTTTTTTTTTTAGTAATCATTATAAAATTTACAAGAATTATTTATAATAGAGATAGTCCACTGGGAACATTTTTTTGTATGTGTAGGAGCCTCGTCCAGGGCCCGATTAAGCTTTGAAGTTAGGGAAAGCTCAGTATCATTTCTGGGCCCCCCCCTTTCATTTCGGATATTTTTTTTTTTCATTCATATACTTGGGTGGTTTCTACACACAACATTAAAATCGTATAACTTATTAATTAAGAACATTCAGATTTTTGAGGCTAAATGACAGATTTTCCCGAAATAGTGAGTATTTTACCTTGCTTTAGGCGACCTTTCTCAGAAGAAATTCAATCTGAGGGTGAAAATATGAAACAGAAAATCCAAGAACCTGTTTTTAGTCATTTTGGGGCCCCCTCTTAAATTTTACAGGGGAAGCTTGTGCTTCCTGAGCCTATTGAGTAATCAGGCCCTGGCCTCGTCAACCCCCCTCGAGGAGAGTAAATTTTCAAGATGGGTATCTTTGGAAAGGTCTCGTCAATACTAATAAAACGAATGGTTGAACTATAAATCTGGGATAATTTAAAACAAAGTTATTGATTTTTTTTTTTACTTTTTACGAAAAAAAAAAAAAAAAAAACTTTTTTTTTTAACGAAATTTAACCAAACTTGGTATTTAGTTGGCCCCTGACATAAACTGGTGCTGATTAGATTTAGGGATCAATCTCTCAACAGGAGACGCTGTGATCGTATTTTTTCTAAATTTTCAACATGGCAGTATAGGACAAAAATCCGTATAAATGTACATAATGAGAGTTATTCTTAACCTGTGATTGTAAAATTCATATTAATTATTGATAATAGTAATAGTTAATTAGGAAAAAAAAATTTGAAGTACCCCCGGGGATGGGGGTTTTTTTCGAAAGGTCTTGTCAGTACCTTTAAAACGAATGGTTGAATTTTAATAAGTGGTAATTTAAAACAAAGTTATCGATTTTTTTTACTTTTTACGAAAAGAAAAAAAAACTGGGAGGAAAGATTTTTTTTTTTTTTTAAATACTGTTACTGAGTGAATTTGTATAGGAAAATATTGTAGAAAATCTTGTGGTGGCCACAACGTACTAGTTTAAGGTTAGCACTGTCGTTTATTTACATGTATTTACAAAATAAAAAAGATATTAACTATTTTTAGAAAATGTATGTGCGCGCGTGTATGCAAAATTTTGTAGACGTTATATCTCACAAACGAATAATTTTTTTTTTTCCCTCCAAAAATTTTTAATATAGAATTATGGGAGAAAATTTCCTATAATTATACACAATGGCGTTTACAGAGCTGCCAACCTAATCCGGCAAATTGTTAGTAACGCCTCTTTTTCTACACCACTTAATTTTTAGAGTATTTGTTTTCTATTTACGATGAATTAAGAAAACAAATACTCAAAAAAATATTTTGGTGTAGAAAAAGGGGCGGTACAAACAATTTGCTGGATTAGGTTGGCAGCTCTGCGTTTATTTTTAACCAGATATTGTGAAAAAAATTAATCTGTAACAGTAACATGGATAAATATATTTAAATATGTAGAAGTATCTGGGGTGGGGGGGGGGGAGAATTTTTTTAAACTCGTCAATACCAATAGTTGAACAGTAGGTCTGAACAAAGTTTTTAACAAAAATTAGTATGTTGTGGCCACCACGATACTTTCTTCTATATTTTCCTATACGAATTCACGAATACAAAATATTAAAATTATTCTCTATGATTTTGCAGACTATTTTCATCATTCTGAAACAGGAAAAGCATTACACTAAATGTGGAAAGAAATACAATTTTGTGTCCTGACAACAATCATGTGTGACAACATCTGAGGAAAAGCTTTTCTCCCCCTCCCCCCGCGCACCCATACCCACCCATAAGGTGTTTTTTTTTTTTTTTTTTTTATGAGGGGAAAATATTTTTTTTTTTTTTTTTTTTTTTTTTTTTTTGAAGACTCATTATTTAACCGTTCAATTTAAAACATTGAGAAATTCTTTTGAAAGATACGCATGAAAATTTACATCCCCTTTTGGCATTCATTCCCCCTCCCCTCAAATGAGCGTCTGCATAAACAATTTTTTTTCTTGGTTGATTATCTATCCATATATTGTTTCGTACTAGGGGCTCGTGTATTGTCCGTGAAAGAATGGCAGGGCTTGCAGAGGTTTAAAAGTATTTACAGAATATACCGGAAGATTATAGGTCTATTAATCAAATATCAACTTCAGTTGCACCAGAAAACACAGCTTAAATCTGTACTGATAAGTATAAAGGATTTAAGTCCATATTCTTGATTTTTCAGGAGACGAAAAATAAAGTTAAACTAACTAAAATCTAATCGGAAGAATCGATTAGGAAAAAGGAATTATGTTTATTTATACCCTTTATACCATTCAGTGATTGTCAATCTTCATTTAATAACGGGGAAAAATTGAATTAAATATTTTTTTTACCAAAGATTAATGGTAAATTTCTGACTTGAACCATTTTTTACCAATGGATTTTCTCAAAGACTAAATGACATGGATTTAAATCCTTTATACCAATCGATAGAGAATTTTTTTCTGAGTCTGATTATGTACTTAACTCAAAATCGACATTTTTGGACTTAAATCCTTTACACTTATCAGTACAGAAATAACAGCTGACGACATAAATATCACAGCGTAAGCGGTACAATTAGCATAACACACAGCTTTAGCTGTAATTCAATAGCATAGGCCTAGGCAAGCAGAGCTCTTTTTCCACAATGACGGCGTTAAACTGGCCGCTGCGGCTGCAATGCAATTTCTTTATATAGCCTCGTATATTTCCAGAATTTTCCAGTATCTCTCGAAATATTCAATTTAGAGCTTGGATAATCGATATATCGATAATAAAGATTTTCTAGTCAAATTC
Source organism: Salticus scenicus (assembly GCA_963930645.1). Lineage (NCBI taxonomy): Eukaryota > Metazoa > Arthropoda > Arachnida > Araneae > Salticidae > Salticus > Salticus scenicus. The sequence continues at coordinate 185,362,811 of OZ005655.1, read as the reverse complement.
GTCACAAAGACCATTATATGACCTGCAGAAGCTTTTTTTATTAGGTATTTAAGGGAAAAGCGGCAATTTTATTGCCAAATCAATGCAAAAAATTAACATTTTATAACCTGACTAACCCTCTTTAAATGTTACATAAAAATAACGACTATTTACAAATTCGTAACAATATATGCGTCGAACCTCGTTAACGTGAATTACTTTTAGCATGAACTGGTTGTGCTATCCCCTTCAAAACGATTGCGAACCATAATTTTTTTTTTTACCTTTTAACATGAATTTGCTTAACACTTCACAGGAAATTTCGCTTAAGATTAACTTTTTTAGTTGTCCTTTAGAAACATTTCAGTGTTTAACATGAACGAAAAGTGTGAAAGCGTTGCTTTTCTAAAAACTGTGAAAGTTTTTGAAGTGAAAACTTCTTTAGGCGCGTTGAGCACTTTTGGGTGAACAAAAATCATTGAATTCGCGTCATCGTCAGTTGACGCTTTCCATCCTTGTATGATACAAATAATGTATCATACAATTAACTTGCTAATGTGAAGTGTTAATAATTATATACTGTATATTGTTTTAAAATCTGGTGCGGCTCTACACGACTTCTCTCATCTCCGGGCACTGTCTCTTAAAGATTGCAGCCGGAAACGTTGCAGTTAGACCTCACAAAACCGTGAGAAAGGACAAAGCCGCAATTTTTCTCACGTTTTTACAATCTGGTGCGGCTCTACACGACTTCTCTCATCTCCGGACACTGTCTCTATTGCAGTTAGACCTCACAAAATCGTGAGAAAGGCCAAAGCCGCCATTTTTCACACGGCTCTACACTTCATCTCCGGACACTGTCTCTTAAAGATTGCAGCCGGAAACGTTGCAGTTAGACTTAACAGAACCGTGAGAAAGACCAAAGCCGCCATTTTTCTCACGTTTTTACAATCTGGTGCGGGTCTACACGACTTCTCTCATCTCCGGACACTGTCTCTATTCCAGTTAGACCTCACAAAACCGTGAGAAAGGCCAAAGCCGCCATTTTTCACACGGCTCTATACTTCTCTCATCTCCGGACACTGTCTCTTAAAGATTGCAGCCGGAAACGTTGCAGTTAGACTTCACAGAACCGTGATAAAGGCCAAAGCCTCCATTTCTCTCACGTTTTTACAATCTGGTGCGGCTCTACACGACTTCTCTCATTTCCGGACACTGTCTATTAAAGATTTCAGCCGGAAATGTTCCAGTTAGACCTCACAAAACCGTGATAAAGGCCAAAGCCGCCATTTTTCTCACGTTTTTACAATCTGGTGAGGCTTTACACGACTTCTCTCATCTCCAGCCACTGGCTCTATTGCAGTTAGACCTCACAAAACAGTGAGAAAGGCCAAAGCCGCCATTTTTCTCACGTTTTTACAATCTGGTGCGGCTTTACACGACTTCTCTCATCTCCGGCCACTGTCTCTTAAAGATTGCAGCCGGATACGTTGCAGTTAGACCTCACAAAACCGTCAGAAAGGCCAAAGCTGCCATTTTTCTTACGTTTTTACAATCTGTTGCGGCTCTACACGATTTCTCTCATCTCCGGACACTGTCTCTATTGCAGTTAGACCTCACAAAACAGTGAGAAAGGCCAAAGCCGCCATTTTCCTCACGTTTTTACAATCTGGTGCGGCTTTACACGACTTCTCTCATCTCCGGCCACTGTCTCTTAAAGATTGCAGCCGGATACGTTGCAGTTAGACCTCACAAAACCGTCAGAAAGGCCAAAGCTGCCATTTTTCTTACGTTTTTACAATCTGTTGCGGCTCTACACGATTTCTCTCATCTCCGGACACTGTCTCTATTGCAGTTAGACCTCACAAAACAGTGAGAAAGGCCAAAGCCGCCATTTTCCTCACGTTTTTACAATCTGGTGCGGCTCTACACGACTTCTCTCATCTCCGTACACTGTCTCTATTGCAGTTAACGCATTAAATAAAATTGTAATGTAATTTTTGTAGTAGTAGTTTATATTAATGAATAAAAAAACACTTCATTTAAAAGTATTTCCTGCACAATAAAATATTTCCTGATGATTCAAGAAATACACACGTAATTGTTCACGTTTTCACTTCTGTCGGCACTTCCGGAGTGCAACTGTTTTTTTTTTTTTTTTTTTTTTTTTTTTTTTTAATTTACTTATTTTTACGGCATTTTAAACAAATATCTTCAAAAAAGTATTGCTATTTTTGGTGAATACGAAATGTGTGAACGGTTTAGCAATGTTTCGAAGATTGGGTCATGGACAAAGTTCCCAAGGAATTGATTTTCTCTCTCTCTCTTTGGATTCAGCGGATGAAGAGTTATCACCACAAGCTTAACCCTTTGCCGGCCCTAACGCTCTAAACAGTGTTGCCACATTTAGGGATTCTTTTATTCGACTATCACCAATAATTTTAAAGAGTGATATTTGATATATATATATAACGGGCGAATAACCTTCGAAGTGATTAGGCAATCTTTACAGATAAAATTTAATGGTGGATATTGAATAAAAGAATCCCTATATTTAACAATACTGACCAGAGGAGTGAAGTTAAATAGGATCGGTAAAGGGTTAAAAATTAAAAACATCAAGACTAAAACTTGCCTATTTTACTATGAACCCTGCCTGTTATGAATGAAATCACCTTCATCATTCCCGAGCGGCTGTCACCTCGCACATCTATGGTGCTTTTCAATATTTTTTTCTTTCTTTGTTCAGCCTTGTTAATTCTGCTAGATATACGTGATGTATAAATGATTTCACGAAAAAAACAGGTATACTATAGATTTGTTTAATAAATGGTTCAAACAAACGGGGAAAAAAATGAAAATGAAAGGCATGTTTTATCTCAAATAACTGCAGTGCTCATTGTGACATTTACGGATTTGCAGCCATCCAGTTAGAATTTCCAAACAAGACCTGAAAATTGCAAGTACAGTCGGTAACATAAGTGTCCGAGCATTAGCAAAAATTCCTATGTAAAAAAAGTATACTTCATACGGTTTTGTTAAATAAATCCTTGTCGAATGCTGATCTTGGGGCCGTGCCCTTAGCGGAAATGTTATCCTCCCTCGGTAGTGTGCTTTTAGCATACGTGCCTTTAGCGGAAATGTATAATAAATTTCAAAATAAATTCATAAATAAATAAAAGTACTCTTCAATCCGCATTTAGCATTGGCTGTATTTTGCTTCAGAAGTAACTTGTCGCAAAAACAGGTATGCGTACTGTAGAGTATCCGTTATTTGAGGGAACGGTGATCTGTAACAATATAAAGTTTAATGAATCACAGTACTCCATACGAAAACGTACATTATTGCCATTTTTTGATTTTATTTAAGTTTTTGAAAATATAATTAAGCATTACACTTTTTAAAACTAAAATGAAAAATCTTGAGGTACACATACTGTGTGGCTCTCATAAGAACAGCTCTGGGTATGGTTGTAAGAAAGGAAGGGGCAACTTATCAGAGGGAGAACAAGTTTTAAGTGTGGGATGAAGGTTGTCATATTTGGCGTAGTTATCAAAGTTCTTTTCTCCCTTTTTCCCCTTTTTAAAAATCTTGTATATGAATTCAGGAAGCATTTTAGCAGTTTTATACAATATACACTAATAACAGCATTTCCACACAGAAAGATTAGTTATAAAAAATAAATAAATAAAAGAATTAGAAATTTTTATTCAGTTAGCATTCTCTTGAAATTGAAATCTTTAAATTGTGTTTTCTCAATTTGCATTTTTATTTATGAATTCATGAACTTCAAAATTATTAAACTTCTACAAATAATTAATAATGAACTTTATTTTATTTATTTACTTATATATTTAAGATATTTATTGTATGTTTAAAAGAACCTACCTAAATAAATAGAGATGGGTTTTGAAATTTATTGATAAGTTTTTGAGAAAAAAATAAAGTGCAAAACTAATTCTTTTGGGTAGATTCTATTAAATAACCCCCCCCCCCCCCAAATAATAATAATAATAATTAATAACTTTTTTCTTAAATAGCTGCAGAAATTTAATCATTTTTAAGAGCATGAATTGATGAAAAAATGCAAATTGAGAAAACGCAATTTAAAGATTTCAAATCTCTAAAAAGACATGGAAAACCATAAGAAATTTTGAATTAATATATATTTTACAGAACACACCTAATATAGTTTAATTTATAAATATTAAATGGAAACATAAGCTTTTATATGAAACATATTTTAGTGGTGCTGTCAAAGGTGCGAAATCCCCTTAATATAGATATGAAAACAAGAATAATACTGACTTCAATACAATTCCATTGAAAAAGTAAACCATATTGTATATTAACAAAAAAAAAAAAAAAGAAGAGCTTATACAGAATATAATTAAAAATGTCTTTAACAAACAAACATGGGTAGTCTTTTGTGGCGAGAAATTCCAGTGTTGGCGCGAAAAGAAAATACCGGTCATCCCTAAAATTAAGTCGACTGGTCGGTTACCCTGGCAACTGGACAGTGACTAAACCAGTTCCAGGGTCGTTCTTGTCTCGGTCGTACAGTAGGTTATCAACACTTTCCAACTGTACGTATTCGTTGTATCGTATAACATTCTATGTTCTCTGTCTATATTATCACACAATGGACAGACAGAAAGACAGACATTTTGACTAACTGAATTCATAATCACTCTGAAATAATGTTGGGAAGTGTTAAAAATGCTTAACACAAACAGAAATGTTGCTCTTTATTTCCTATTTGCACCCCTTAATGTATTGTAACATTTTTGGGTAGCTCTGTAAATCTGGAGGTTAAGCATATTATAGTTTATAGAAAACATTTTCTTAGCATAATGACAATAAATGTGAATTTCTGTATGATTTTTTGATGAAATTATTTAAATGTGATTTACAAAAATGTCTCCCATAAAGCGCAATGCATTGGTATTTTTTGGATGTTCATGTACACAAACCTGTGGCATAGGTTATGTTAAAGCCATTTTAAGTAGGGAATATTCAATAATGAATAACACATATTATTAAAAAATAAATAAAATAAAATAAAAGTAAAAATTAGTAAGTTGTGGCCACCACAAGGCTTTTTTCTATATTTTCCTATACAAATTCACTAAGTGCAAATAAATAATTTTTATCTTAGAGAAAACTAACACTAAGTATCCAAAGAAAGACAGTTGTTTTATTGTCTATAAATGACATATTAAAAAATGCATTTTTATTATAGTTATGTCACATATCAAGTTTCGTAAAGTTATATGCTATAGAAGTTGAGATATAGCTTTCACATTGTCGAGGAAATTTGCAGTAAGGAAACGCCACCTATTGGCCGATAAGCACCCAAATTGAAGCAGCATAATATCTCACAATGGCCTTCACGTACATCATGTTTTGTTTGATTACACGCAATAGAGCCTGAGATATAGCCTCCCCTTCAATTGTGGAAACCGCTGTATAGCAGCGCCACCTGTGGAGCGGTTGACACCAAAAGAGGACAAATACTCCCTTAGGTTAAGGTGCATCAACATATAAATTTATATGGAACTTTGTGCAGTAATTCCTGAGATATAGCTTTCCCTTAAATTATAGAAATCGCTGTATAGCAGCATGACTTCTCGGTCCACAAGCATTCAAATTGAATGAGCATAATGTCTCATGGTGGCCTTCTCTCATACCAAGCTTTGATTGATTATACGCAATAGAATCTGATAACTTCCCCTAAATTGTAGAAATCGCTGTATAGCAGTGTCACCTGTTGAGCGGTTGGTATCAAAAGTTGATAGCGCTAATTTAGTTCAAGGTGCATCTACATGTAAATTTATATGCATTTCTGAGCAGTAGTCCCGGAGATACAGTTGCCCCAAAATTTTTGTCACACACACAGACAGACGTTTTTTAAAGATAGTCAAATCGTGTTCTAGACCTCTCAAAACGTGTAAATCCGTCGAAAACCGGAAGTCTAAAATTTTTACGAATCCAATACTTTCTTCTGTTGAATATAGAAGAGAGTAAAAATAAAAAATTCTTAAAATATTTATGGGCGCTGAAGGCGTACAAACGGGCAGTAGAATAGACAAATACACTAATTCAAATCATATTCACATTTTTAAAAATGGTCGAATAAGCGCTTAATGTAAAAGAAAATGCAATTCAGAAAATTTCCAATAATAACCCTTAGTGTAAATGAATATTTTTGCGTGACTCTGTAAATATAATGCTAATCATTCTATAGAAAGCATTATTTTGTGCATTTGAATAACATATTTCTATCTTCCACATGCATACCTTCTTATTTCCGCTAAGGGCACGGCTTCTTCTATTCCTCCTTCTTCCCTTTCACCCATTCCGCTAAGGGCACGACACCCTGTACTTAGTCAGTGGAAGAACATGATTCGATAAGGATTTGTGTACTTTTTTTACATAAGAATTTTTGCTAGTGTTCGGACACTTTTGTTACCGACTGTATGTAATCAGGGAATTATAAGAAAAATTTGCTATAGGAAAGAAATTCGTAATTTCTTGCTCAAGCGGCATAATCACAGATAATAAATATTTTTTTTTTAGATGTAACTTTTTTATGATACTAAAATAGGATTTAATTTAATTTAAAGAATAAATATTTTTTGCTATTGTTATTTACATTACTAAAGTTGCTAATTACTCATTTTTACTCTGAGATTACTATTTACTCATATTCTTTTTGAGATTACTCTACTCATAATTTCAAAGCAATAGGTTTTTTTACTTCCATTACTCGACTACCGTAGGTGATGGAAGTATTGTATTCGGTTCAAAAATTCGATATCGTGTTTTCACCTGATTTACACGTTTTAAAGTCTCCCGAGTCCAAAAAAGTAGTTTTTGACAATTAGTGTGTGTGTGTATGTATTTGGGGAATCTTCTGGCTGTCATATCTCCGAAACTATTAAAGATAGAACTACGAAACTTCAGAAACATCATGTCTGGCGTACAGATGAATTTTCCAAATTTTGGTGAAAATTGAAAGACCGAAAGTCCGTACCTCAAAAACGCCTTTCCTTGAAAATTGTTATATAAATCCATTTTAGATACGCTTTCTCATGTATTACGTGGTTATTACAGGAAAATTAACTGCCATCCTGATTGGGTAGATCAGTTTTAGATTTCGGAAATTGGTGTTTCAAAAAATAACTCTACAATTTTTTTTTTCTTATTTTTTAAGTCGTTATGTAAAGTCTATTTTATATGTCTTTATACATGTATCGAATTTCTCTTACCGGAAAATTTTTTGGTGTCTACTTTGTTAGGTCAATTTTATGTCTACATGATCACATTATCTCCAAAAATGTTATAATACGTGTAATAGTGAGTAATGGAAGTCGTGTGGTTGTTTTTCACACCAGTTTTTTTTTTTTTTTTTTTTATGTATTTGCTATATATTTCTCAGTATTAATAATAGATTCATTTCTGAGTTACTGATAGCACACATGAATTACTGATAATACGCTTAACGGGAATTGCATTTAGCAGGAATTGTTTTCCCAATTCCCGTCATAATAAATACAAAATGTATTTTTTTACTTTCTCTTACCCATAAGGTAGAGAAAGTATTGTTTTTGGGTTAAATTTTCGAACGAGAGATTTTGTTATATTTACACGTTTTGAGGTCCCCTGAATACGAAAATAATGTTTTTAGCAAATGGTCTGTGTCTGTGTGTGTGTGTGTCTGTTGTCAGCATATCTCAAAAACAAATTATGGCAGAAAGTTCAAACTTGGTATTCTAAATGTGTATCATATAGGGATGCTACAGTAAGCTTTTCGTTAAGATCAAGCAAATGGTTCGTGTACAGGGACAATCAAGAGAATTCTAATACATTACGTCTATGGGGAAAATTGCAGGTAAGTAGAGTTTAACGTCTATAGACTGCACTAAACCAAATGAAACGAATATATATTTTTTGTAATAGAGATAGTTATCTGGGAGGGGGGGGGAATTGTGTTTGTAGGAGTCTCGCCTCCCCCCTGGGGGGGGGGGGAAGTCCCCCCCTCGAAGGGAGTAAATTTTCATGATGGGTATCTTTCAAAAGAGCTCGCCAATACCACTTTTAACGAAATAAAAAAAACTTAGAAAAAAAAAATTGTATGGTATATATTAAATATTGAGAATAAAATGGACTTTTTTTGGATATTTGGTGTTATACTACTTCTTTGATATGGAAATCGTCTGCATTATCATAAAAGATAATTTTTTTAAATAATAATTTTAATAGATTATTTTTTAAACACAGAATTATTTTTTAATAACCGAATTAAATTCTATATAAATGTAGGTGCATTAATGAAACGGGGGGGCAGTAGCCCCCCTCACACAGAACTAATTATATAAAACTCTTCAGAAGCCTAATATGAATTGTTTAACACACGTTTATATAACAGTACTCGTTATCTTACTTTTTAATCTGCAACCTGTATTTATAGTATTAAATTTCAGGGTAAGAGAAAGTTGTGTGAGTGACACACCAGATTATTATTATTATTATTTTTATTTATTTATTTATTTTATTTTATTTTTTTTTTTTTTTTGCCTTTTAACATGAATTCACTTAAGATGAATTTTTTCAGGCGTCCCCTAAACGACTTTTGACAATTAATATGAATTTTTTTTTTTTTTTTTTTTTTTTTTTTTAACAGAGTGAAAAAAAAATATTTTACTTAAAATCACTGAAATATCTTTTACAGCATAGAAATTACAAGTCGTATCTAAACAATATTACTACTAATACAAAAACTGTCAAGAACTTAGTAGGTGCAGAATTTCTTATATCATTCTTTCAAGTTTACAAAACACGTTTCATTTTCCCTTCACATTTGTAAATTCTTCTACGGATATATAACGTCGTTGTTGATATTGAGTGCTGAATTTCAGAAATTTTTCAATTCGCAAAAAAGGCTCGATACATTAAATGATACAGATTCGGAAAAAATTAAATAAGAGGGGAAATAACTAGCAAATATCGATTAATATGAGTTTTGCATCAATGATTTAAAAATACAAAGAAGAGAATCTTGTATATTGAATAAATTTTAGATGAACCGAAAAAAATAATTGCTAGTAAGAATTTACCCATTTCAAGAGCAAGTTTAGAAGTGAAAAAATTTTTTCGTGCAGTGTGCAGAACATGCTATACTTAAAACATTTCAGTGAAAGTTTTACCCCGAAAGTAAAAGAAGTACCAATAAAAAAATAACACGTTGAGCGTCATGTCAGCCATCGGTGGCTGACAGTGTCAAATAGGATATAAAGCCGCGTCAACCATCGGTGATGGACAGTGTAAAATAGGATATAAAACTAAAAATATTATATTGTTTTAAGTAATTATTGAAAATATGCTTAATTTTTATTTATTACAGGAGAAATCATTATGGAATTTTAATGGGTTTTAAGAATTCGCGTGGAGTTCAATGTGTTAAGGAAAATTACAATAAATTAATAAAAATTGGCATTGAAAATGGTGACTGTTGAAAACCCTGAAACTTGGGTTGAAAAGACTGTTAGCAAATGATAAGACAAAAAGATTTTACAACAAACAAATCGGATTTTAATGTAAACAAATATGCTCCAGTTGATATCTTCAAAAACTGCAGATCTCTGTTGGTTTAAAAGAATAAAGACATTTCAATGATATATGATTTTGATTACTCTAAAAATGTGTGAATTACAAGAAATTTGTTTAGTGACTGAAGCAAATAAACAATTTTAAAGTGAATGACGAATTATTTGCTTAATCTTAGACAGCTGTATAAAACTCATTCTGATTCTGACATTTCAGAACTTAAAGCAATTCAGTTAAATTTTTTACCAAAAATGACGACCGCAAAATTACAGCTTGTATTCAACGTATAGAGGAAGCTTGGCTATGGAAGAGAAATATTGTTCAAGTAATGTTTTGCCTTGATAAAGTAGTGCCATTTTCACGAATTTTTTGGATACATTAAACACACACTGATATGGAAGGAAAGAAGTATCCTCCAATGTTATTGAAAATAGTTTCTGAAAAGCTGATTTTTTTTTCAGTTGAACTTTATTGATAATTTTATGCTGAAGCAGAAGAGACAATTGGATTCTTCAGAAGCACAAGCATCATTTTCAGAATGTTACTTTTGAGAAATATGTTTCAGTTGGCGATAAATTTATATCAACTTTCCTTACGTATGACAAAATGGTTTATGAAATTAAATGTAAAGAATACACTAATTTTATATATGACTAGCAGGTAGGGGAAAAAAAAAATTCTGATCGGGAAAAATGTTGCACCGGGTCCCCACTGCCTTCGATGTTCAACACTCTTAATGAATCACTATATTATCGTAAGGGAAAAACAAAAATATAAAATACAAAAATATTCTTCTCTCATCGGTGGAATAATCGGTCCGGGCCCCCACTGCCTGCGGCAGCGTGTTCATTCGCCCACCGTTCCCGCCCCTCCTAATTATTTTACGCTTTCAAAAATATCCACAATTGTTTTCTCGGGCTTTAAATTTAATAATACTAATTTCCAACGTTCTATCTGAATTTCTTAATTTTTGCCCCTGAGCACGCCCCTCAATAATTGTACACTTTCGAAAATATCCGCAATCGATTTATCGGGCCATAAAACCTAAAACAGTTGAACCTTGTTAACGTGAATTACTTTTAACATAAACTGTTTCCACAATCCCCGTCAAAATGAAGATTGGTTTAGTTATATGAAGATTAGTTTCTGATACAGTGAACTACTGATAACATAAAAATTTTTTTAGTCCCCTTGAGATTCACGTTAACGAAGTTCGACTATAATACTAATTTTCAACGCTCTAACTCTTATATCTATATCTTTGCCCCTTCGCCCTCCCCCCCCCCCTTAAATTATCTGCATTCGATTTGTGGGTCCGAAAAACCTATACGTGGCTATTTTGAACTGTATAACTCTATTTCTGTTGTTTTTCCCCTTCCCGGCTCTCCTAAAAATTTTACAAATTCGAAACTATCCGCAATTGATTTATAGGAATAAAAAACCTCTAGATACCAATTTTGAACGATCTAACTCTATTTCTTTTGCCCCTCCTAATAACTTTACACTTTCGAAAATATCCTCATTCGACTTGCAGGCCTCTAAAACCTATCTGTACCAATTTTGAACAGTCTAACTGTTTTTCTTTTTCTTTCTTTTCTTTTTCCTCCATAGCCCCCGCCCCACCTGGGACGAATTTTTTAAATTCCAGAAATTGGTGTTGATATCTGTGTGAGCTATATTTTAGAGCAAAAATCTCACATATATATCTTTTTCTTTTTTTGCGATATAAAGGATTATTTGTAATCTCGTTTTGCCCCCCTGAATTTCTAAAATTCCAGAAATTTGTTTTTAGGATTTTTGTATTAGTTATATTTTAGAGCAAAAATTTCACGAATATCTGTTTTTTTTTTTTTTTTTTTTTTATGTATAGGATTATGTAAAATCACGTTTTGCTCCCTTTCCCCCTTGAGGACCGAATTTCTAAAGTTCCAGAAATTAGTTTTTAGATGTTTGTGTTAGCTATATTTTAAACCAAAAATTTTACGGATATCTGTTTTTTTTTTTTTTTTTTTTAGATACATCCTTCTTTTTTTTTTTTTTTTTTTTTTTTTTGTTGTTGTTGTTTGACATATGAAGGATTTTGTAAAATCACGTTTTGCCGTTTCTCTCCCCCCCCCCCTCCTTCTTGGGTTTCGAATTTTGTGAAATCGCTTCTTAGTGGATGTCTACGTAATAGAAAAAACATTGTCACAAAACTTCATGCTTCTAGGTCAAGGGATTTGGGCTGGGTGATGATGAATCACTCACTCAGGACAAACGATTTTACATATATAGATTTGTACTAGTCATATTAGGGAAAAAAAAAAAAAAGTAGGACAGTTCATTAAGAGGGGAAAAAAAAAAATCAGCATTAAATGAAGTGATTTCTGAGTTACTGATAACAAAAACAACTGAAAACACGGACAAAATTTTAATCCCTTGTATTTCTAAACATTTGCCAGACTTTGAACGCCTATGAAAAAAGAAAAATGTTCCATCTGTGTGCCTGCATATACTCTACTTCACTCCGAGATATTTGAAAGTATAAATAATTATAGATTTTTCCGAGGACATTCGTGGGTGATATCACTTTCTATGCTTATCATTTTAGATTTACTGCTAGGATTTCCCCCCCCCTCCCCCATTTGATAAGCTATCTCTCTTTTTTGTATGTTAGTGTTCTTATATGTTATGTGTGATGTAATCAATAAGATAAAAACAAACTTAATAATTTTATATACAGAAATTTTTATTTAAAATGCTTGAAATTGTAAAAAAAATTACACATTGTTTTAAATGGAAGAAACAGAGAAATGGACGACGAAGATTCAATTTCAGTGCAGTCTTCAGGATCTGTAAATAAAGAAAATATATGGTTAGATTGGGAAATTGAATGAAATATTTTAAATTCCTTAACTTTCAAACTGGTACGATCTAATTCAAAAAAAAAAAAGAGTTTTGTTTGAACTGTAAACTGAGGCAGCAAAACGTTCTAAATACACAATATTTTTATTTTCGTAGAGCTTTAATTCAAAATATTTATTAAATTCATGAAATAGTAAATTATTACATTTCCTACATTCAAAATAGAAGAATGTATTACATTCGTAAACATTTTCGGTTTTCGATGGACTTACACGTTTTGCGAGATCTGGAACGCTATTTGACCATTTTTAGAAAATGCCTGCCTGTGTGTTACAAAAATTAGCTCTAGTAGGTAACTCTAGCTCAAGAACTAATCCACAGAATTTCATATAAGTTGTACCTTGACATGATTTGCGCCCATCAATTTTTAATGCAAATCATGCTGAAATGTCTCCCATTTCCCTGAAAGCTATATTTCAACTTCTATTGAACTTGATATGTGAAAGGACCACAATGAAAAATGCGGATTCAATTTAGGTGCATATTGGCCAAAAGGTGGCGCTGCTAAGCTGCAATTTTCCCGTGCATGGAAAGGTTATCTCAGCTTTTACAGCGTATAAATCCATCAATTTCATATATAAGATAACCATTATGAAAACAAGTGCTGAAATAATTTGGATGTATATTGGCCGACAGGCATTGTTATTACTCATCTTCTATTTTCCTGCAACTACATGGTAGCAACTATTAGTTAAATGTGAACCAAACTGTGTATGTTATATTTTTATTGTGAGAAACTATTATTAAATTTTTGCGTATGTTAATCAGAGGTGGCCTGTTATATAGAATAACATAGAAGAAAATTTTGTGATATCCACAACATACTAGTTTTACGATTGCATTATATTTCAAATTAATTTCTCCTCCCCCTATGCTTATATTTAATGACTGATAGTTAATGCACGACGGCCAATTAAATATATATTATTATTTATTAACACGTCCCTGCTGCGGCTTTTCTGTACACAAGTTCTTTAAAATGACTTTTGTTTATAATTACTGAATTTTTAACTTTTATAGCTTTAATAAAATTTTAATAATAGCATTGCCCTTGATATACTTGCGAATTCATCCAGGTTAAGCAAAAAAATATATAATAACTTGAAAATCGTTATTTCTCTCCCAAATATACGTTTATAAGAATATTTCGGCCACAAAAATCCATAAACTTGGCGCGGTCAAGAAGGTAAAAGACGTTTGGTTCGGAGGTTGCCAAGTATAGAGTATTTCAAAATGAGCTTGTTGTGGCTTATTCCTCAAGGTCTAGCATCTAGCTAGACCATGTCCAAGAGGTCGTGGATCTTCAAAAAGTCATATACAACAAGAAGTGTAGTTATAAGGTTTTCATGCAAGAGCCCCGCGCAGTGGATGACTCTTGCAAAATGGGATTTTGCATCAGTACCAACATTTCTTTTTATAAACTAGTTGGCATAGGTGGACTCTGCTCAGTTCCCCATCATATTTATGTTCTCAGAAATTTCTAGTGCGAGACATATTATAATCATGTTAAAAGAAATGAATTTGACCAAAGCTTGATACAGTGACAGAATGAAATCCCCGCCTAATAGGCTATCCACCGTTCACTTCGATATAATTATCTTATTCTAATTTATTAATTTATTTTATCAGGGTCATTTCTGTTGTTTAGGTTTCATGCTACTATTTCCAATGCAATAAACCTCAAAATTCATATTTATATGAAATACAGTGGAACCTGTAAAAGTGACCACCTGACTAAAGTGACCATTTTCTTGACTAAAGCGACCATTTTCCAATTTTAAAGACCCTTTATAAAGTGACCACCTGCGTATAGTGACCATTTTAGCCGGTCCCTAGCGTGGTCACTTTAGACAGGTTCCACTGTATTTACAATTTCGCTATGTTGATAAAATCGTAAATTACGAATAATTTACGAAAATTTCCTAGTAGAATTTTTGTATTCAATCATGTTCAAACAAATATCATAAACTTAATTTTGAAGTTGTCTAATGTATTTAGGATCCTCAAAATGGAAATTTATGCTCAATTTATTCTGACATGTTAAGTAAATCGTAAATTCCAAATAACTTACGAATTTTTTTAAATTGGAAAAATCATAGTCTATGATATTCATGCCAGTATCCTAAATAATATTTCGAAAGTGGTTTGACATCTTTACGATGAAAATATCCCTCAAGATTGACGTTTATGTGAAATTTTGCTCTATTCTGACATGTTAGGAAATTCGTAAATTTCCAATAACTTACGAAATCTTTATATTGGAAAATTCATAGTCATTAATATTCATGCCAGTGTCCTAAATAATATTTCAAAAGTAATATGACATCTTTACGATGAAAATATCTCTAAAAATTGACGTTTATGTGAAATTTTGCCCTATACTGCCATGTTAAGAAATTCGTAAATTTCCAATAACTTGCGAAATTTTCAAAGTAGCATATTTATAGTTACTGATGTTCATTCCGGCATCCAAACTCATATTTTAAAACTGGTCTGACATTTTTACAGTAAAAAGTTTCCATTTAATGCACGTTTAAGTGAATTTTTGTCCTATTCTCCCATGTTAAGAAAATCGTAAATTTCTAATAACTTACGAAGTTTTTAAATTCGAATGTTGCAAATCAATAGGGTTCTTGCCAGTGTCGAAAGTAATATTTTAAAACTGATCTGACCTCTCTGCGACAATTTGTTCTTGAGATATCGTGTACACAGACTAACAAACTAACGGACTGACCCACTAACAGACTAACACACTAACAGACACCCTACAGACAGACAACATAGAAATTTTGTCATTTTCGGATTCCTCACACCTGAAAACGTGTAGAAAAGTCAAAAAACCGAGGTCGAAAATTTTCACGATTACCTAAGTTTCCCATACCTATAGTATGATGGGGAACTAAAAACGCATTCAATACTATACTATTTTAAAAAGGCAATTTTTTATTTAACAATTAAGGAAGTAAAATATCGCTAAAGATTTCTGTTTGAAAATAACGGTAATAAGCGTTCCAAAACGCTTGTCAGCTTTTTTTTTGGGGGGGGGGGCATTTTTTCATATTTATGGTCATTGTCCACTCTACTGAAACCAGCAGCTTTTAATAAACCAACTTAAATATAAAAATGAAGGGTTTCCCACTAGGCCAGTATTCCGTTTTCTGACACTGTGTGCGCAATGAAGGGGGGGGGGGGGAGAGAAATATATTTTTTTTCCCTCTGGCTTCTGATTTGTAATTTTAAATTATTCAAAATTTACATTTCGCTACCTATGGTATCGACTTCTGGCGATTTTTATATTGAAGCAATTTTACATACAGGTAACCCTCGAAGAACACGGTTAATTGGATCAGTATTCTTTGAAATCATGTTTTTCGAGACTACAAATAATCTGGTGTGTCACTCACACGACTTTCTCTTACCCTGAAATTTAATACTATAAATACAGGTTGCAGATTAAAAGGTAAGATAACGAGTACTGTTATGTAAACCTGTGTTAAACAATTCATATTAGGCTTCTGAAGAGTTTTATATGATAATTAGTTCTGTGTGAGGGGGGCTACCGCCCCCCTCAAGCCCCCGTTTCATTAATGCACCTACATTTATATAGAATTTAATTCGGTTATTAAAAAAATAATTCTGTTTTTAAAAAATAATTTATTAAAATTATTATTTAAAAAAATTATCTTTTATGGTAATGCAGACGATTTCCATATTAGAGATGTAATATAACACCAAATATCCAAAAAAAAAGTCCATTTTATTCTCAATACTTACAAAAAAAAAAAAAAAAAAAAAAAATTATAAGGTTTTTTTTTTTCGTTAAAAGTAAAAATAATCCATAACTTTGTTTTAAATTATCGCAGATCGATGGTTCAACCATTCGTTTTAAAAGTATTGGCGAGCTCTTTTCAAAGGTACTCATTATGAAAATTTACTCCCCTCGAGGGGGCACTTCCCCCCCCCCAGGGGGGGAGGCGAGGCTCCTACATACACACACACACAAAAAAAAAAAAAAAAAAAAAAAAAATTCCCAGCTAACTATCTCTATTACAAAAAATATATATTCGTTTCATTTGGTTTAGTGCAGTCTATAGATGTTAAACTCTACTTACCTGCAATTTTCCCCATAGACGTAATGTATTAGAATTCTCTTGATTGTCCCTGTACACGAACCATTTGCTTGATCTTAACGAAAAGCTTACTGTAGCATCCGTATATGATACACATTTAGAATACCAAGTTTGAACTTTCTGCCATAATTTGTTTTTGAGATATGCTAATAACAGACAGACACACACACACACAGACCATTTGCTAAAAACATGATTTTCGTTTTCAGGGGACCTCAAAACGTGTAAATATAACAAAATCTCGCGTTCGAAAATTTGACCCAAAAACAATACTTCTCTACCTTATGAGTAAGAGAAAGTAAAAATGGGATTCCGTTTCAAGTGTGGGGGGGGAAAAAAAGGTTTATTTATTTTTTGAATTCATACTGGTAAACACTTTTGAGAAATCTTGTATTAGATAATTCAAATTAATTTTCAATTACGAGTAGTTTTGAAAAAAACATTTTATCTTAAATTTGTATTATCCAAATAAAAGAAAAGTAAAATAAATTATTTTTTTAATGTATTACTTTTTACTTTCTCTTACCCATAAGGTAGAGAAAATATTGTTTGTGGGTCAAATTTTCGAAAGTGAGTTTTTGTTATATTTATACGTTTTGAATATGATAATCGAGTTTTTAGCGGTTGGTCTGTGTTTGTGTCTGTCTGTTATCAGCATATCTCAAGAACAAATAGTAGCTGAGATTCCAAACTTGGTATTCTAAATGTGTATCATATAGGGATGCTATACTAAGCTTTTTGTTGAGATGAAGCAAATGCTTCGTGTACAGGGACACTCAAGAGTACTCAAATACATTACGTCTATGGGGAAAATTGCAAATAAGTAGAATTTAGCATCTATAGACTGCACTAAACCAAATGGAATGAATATATATTTTTTATGTGCATAAAAACATGCCTCATGTAGAATATGGCAGGGAAATCATTCACTGTTTATTTACAGGGCTACACAAAAGAACCAGATTATAGTGCGACAATTGCTGAAAATTGATAGAAGTGCATTTCAGGTTGTGCCGAATATTATTACTATAGGATTACATTTAGGTGCATTATGTGGTTTGTGCATATTCTTCAAAAGATATACATGGTTGCAAATAGTTAAGCGATAACATTCTTTTTTATTGTTAATGGAAGTGCTTTACTATAATATTTTACCGTGTCCAGGAAAGCTGTTCAGGAATGGAAATGAATTCCTCATAGACATATGATAAATAATGTATGATTTTAAGCTAAAAATTCATCACTTGTTTTTTTTTTTTTTTTTTTTTTTTTTTTTTTTTTTTTTTTTGTTGTTGTTGTGTGTGTGTGTGTGTGTATTTACACGTTTTGAGGCTTCCTGATTACCAAAGTCAAGTTTTTTACACTTAGATTATTATCTGTGTCTCTTAGAGTAACTTAAAAATGAATAATTCCAGGAGATCCAAAAGTTGTATTTTCAAATTAATATGAATTTGTTGCTGGAAAAGTTGGATCAAGACTGATAAGTTTCAAGGTATGTTGCATGTGAAAGTTGTCTGAATAATTTTAAGTTAATTTTTAATTTTAATAACAGATTAAAATTCTATATAAGTGTAGGTGCAGTAATGAAACAGGGGGTTAAGGGAGGCTGTAGCCCCCCTTACACAGAACTAATTATCATGTAAAACTCTTCCGAAGCCTAATATGAATTATTGTAACATAGGTTTACATAACAATACTCATTATGTTAACCTCTTAATCTCCAACCTGTAGTAAAGTACTACTAGGTATAGTACTAAATTTCAGGGTAAGAGAAAGTCGTGTGAGTGACACACCAGATTATTTGAATTAAAATTACATTACCATGCAATCTAGTCCTCATCACTGGAGTCCTCTACGAACTATTTTTCAAATTTCGTGATAAAAGTTATAATTCCCTTATAATTATGATCAATTTTTGCCTTTGATCATAACTCTCTGTATCTTATCAAACAAATGACATATTTGGAAATAATTTTATATCAAATAATATATAGGTGTAATTCGGTGTAATTAATAGGTGTAATTTGGGGAAAATATCCATGTTCTCCGTAACTCCTGTTCTTCAAGGTAACATTTGCAAATATACATGAGTGTGTGTGTAATATGTATCTTGTATATCGCCATATTCAGCATGTAATATTATGTGTGGCTTTTTTAATTAAGTATATTAACTAAATTACCTTTAAAAAGTGCATACAGTTTGGGACAAAAAAAAAAGGCCGCAGTTGGATATTTTCCATTTCTCTTTCTACAATCACTAATTTTATTGTTTTAAAAGCGAATTTTCGAACAGATTTTATTACGTTAACCTCCACGTACAATTTAGGATTGAACCAAGTGTTAAACAAAATGCAATTGTTAAGAAAATTATAATTTTAGAAAGTGTTTCAAAAATGGTAAGGATAAGGTAATTAACAATACCACAAAAAGTATTCATTTTAGAATGGAAAAAAAAAAAAAAAAAAAAAAAAAAAAAATATATATATATATATATATATATATAGGTATTAATACGCGAAATGGCAAAATGATTAAATGTTAACGAAATGTGGTTTTTAGCAAGATATAAAATTGTTTGGCTGTTTAAGCTGGAAACTCTACACGGCCACGTTGTTCATCCAATCGAGTTGACCAAAAGTTAATAAGCTAGTGCTTAAAAGATCGATTTGTATTACATTTATTATAACATAGAAGGGATTCAGAAAAAGTGTTTAGAAACACAATTTCTTTAAATACAGTGCAACAACAACGATTAAACAAAGTGCGTTTAAATGACAGAAAATCTGAAAAAAAAAAAAAAAAAAAAAAAAAAAAACCCGTTCTTAACGAAAAGAATTGAGAAAGCAAGATTTCAGAGGGCTAAAAAAATTAAAAAATTATCAATTAATTATTGGACTGAAGTGGTTCTCTCTGATGACTCAAGTTTAACTTATTTACAGCTGACAGAAACAAGCAGGTTTGATGACGAAAATATAACCGACTTAATGAAAATCGCACTCTTAAAACAGTGACACATTCTCCGTACATTATGTTACGGAGGTGCATAATTTTTCAAGGAATCGGGCAAATTTTCATGCTGAAGGGATCAATTAACTCGAAATAAAATATTGCCATTATGAAATTTGTGCCTGACTGACTATTTTGGAGGAATCTCAGACTTTTCCACAATCAGCATTTCAAGATGATAATGCACCTTGCTACATGGCACCTGTGGTACGTTTATTTGATTCAAACTGTTAAAAGTACCTATCCATTCTCACGAGCATCTATAATTTTGTTAATTATCATAACATTTTTCACTTTAAATTAAATCCCACAAAGAATATCGTAGAATTTCTTCTTTACTAGACATGGAAATAGTCCTAAACTGAATCCGCTCGGAAATGTTTAGTCTATAAAAGGGGTGAGGATTCGGAATTTGTAGCCTACAACTTTGCGAGAACTAGAAAATATTATTTATTGTATTTGGCACAGTGAAATTTCTGAGATTTATATTAAGAAACTGTATAATATTATGCCACTGCGCATTAAAGCAGTAATTTCTTATAAAGGTGGAATTACCCAACGCAGAATACATATTTTTATTAAACAATTGTTTAATCTAACAAATAAATAGTTTATATATATACCTTTAAATATAACGCGTTTATTTCATATAATAAATTATAAATCGTGTAGAATACAAAGTATATATTTATTATATTGCATTTAATAATAATAATTTTGTAGATTTTTATTAAATACTTCGTAGAGTGTAATAAAGCCAATTATTAATTCAAAAATATACATAGGTATCATTTTATGCATTTCATATTATGCAACCATATCAGTTTGTTTCAATCGTTAGTTTTCAAGTTATTATAAACACAATAGGTATAACAATTTTTCTACAATGCGGCTTTTTTTTTTTTTTTGTGTGTGTGTGTGTGTGTGCCACACTGTATATATTTTATTATAAAATCATTTCTTACAAATTCCATACATTGCAATAAATTAAAAATATTCCGTAGGTCCCTGAAAAAAGTCTTAAAAGCTGTCTGTCAGATAAAAAAAATAGTGTAAAATCAGGGCCCGATTAAGCTTTGAAGCTAGGGGAAGCTCAGCATCATTTCGGGGCCCCCTTTCATTTTGAAAAATCTTGTTTTCCTGTTACATATTGTAATATAAAAATGTTATAGACCAAAAAAAAATATTGTGTGTTTATTATTTTTTTTTCCATATACATCTGGGTGGTTTCTACACAGAACATTAAAATCATACAACTTTTTAATTAAGAACATTCAGATTTTTGAGGTTAAATAATAGATTTTTCCCGAAATAGTGAGTGTTTTGTCTTGTTTTAGGTAACCTTTCTCAGAAAAAATTCAATCTCGGTGTGAAAATATGAAACAAAAAATTCAAGGCCGTGTTTTTAATCCTTATGGGGCCCCCTCTTAAATTTTAGAGGGGAAGCTTGTGCTTCTTGAGCCTTTTGGATAATCAGGCCCTGTGTATAATGATCCACCACTGCAAAAGAAACATTTTATTTTTGTTTGAACTGTGTTTTCAGACTAAGGTCGATTGACTACGTGAGGGTCCTAGACCTGAGGTGGTGTACCTTCCGTGGGGATTTTTTCGAAAGGTCCTAGCCCGTGTTTACGTGAGTTTTGGAGAAAACCACGGAAAACTCCGAACAGCTAGGTCGATGAGCACGACCTGGCATAAAACCCGGCAGTTCCCGTCTATCAGCTATGAGCGCAGAACCGCTCAGCCACTGGTGGGGCTTTTTTTTTTTTAAACTAAATTAGCATTAATATTAAGTACTTTCAAACAAAATCAAAATTGTAAACAATATATTATTTTTATTACAAAGAAAAAATGTTATACTGAATTTTTTTTTTTTAATTTCAGTAATTTATAAGGAAAAACTAGTTATGAAATTTGTGAAAATCTGTGTTTGAATCTGACAAGTTTTCTGTAAATTACTGTTCCTATCATCTCTACCCCTCAATCCGCAACCCTAAATTATTATTTTAAAAACCACATTAAACCATAAATAAATAATAATAAAAAAAAGATTTTAAGAAATAGTAATATTGCTATTATTTTTCTAATAAAATCGAAACTTTCAACATATGCCAATTTTCAAATTTCTGCTTGAATCTTAGTTTCCGGGAAATTACGAAATTTTTATGACGAAATGCTTTGTTTTTATTTATTAAATTACCTTTTGCCAGTTACTTTCCTCGTTTCAGCAAACTCGAAATCAGTGAAATATGTTATCTTTCTAAGGAAAAAAATGAATAAACATGAAAGAAAATCTTGCGATCCGCATAGATTATAAACATTTTCCAACTATACTTATCTATTAAAAAAAAAAAAGACGAAGAAGAAAAGAAACATAAAATAGATTGCTTTTATGTAGCTTATATCTTTCAAAGTTTCCATTAAGTAAATTATGGTTATGAATTTACAGTCCAAAAATATCTAAACTCACTTAAAAATTAGAGATTTTATAGATTTATTCAATTTGTTTTTTAGCCACTTTGTACTGATATTTTAAAATTTGCGAATTATCAATTGATCAACTTCCAACTCACATTACGTGATAAATCAAGTTCATTTATTTACTTATTAGCGTTTAAAAAAGCTGCCATCCTTGCATTAACATTTCATAATTTGCGCGTTAGCGTTTTTCAAACTGAAAATTATATGTTTTATAGAAATATAATATTTGACTATATTCAAGGTTGGATGTTTTTATAAAGTTAGCTTTTACAATTGTTAAAAAATGTAAAAGAAATTGATAATAAGAAATTAAAATCGCGCATTTTTCATGGTTAGTGGAAGACTCGAATATTATGGGATGTAATTATAATAAAAGAGAAAATGAACCAGCAAAAAAGAAAAGAAAAAAGAGTAGAATCATAAATTGTAAGACACTTTCTTATATTTGCAGAAAAGAAATAGTCACTGTGGGCGCAGCTACTAAAATTAGCAGAAGATGGTTTTCGATTTTGTTTTTTCTTTCTTTTTCTTTTTCTTCTTCTCCCCCCCCCCCCCCTCCCTCCCCCAACATTACCATATGAAAGTGAGCGTGAGCGGATGCTGCCGTAACAGCTGTTCAGGTGTTTCCACTTCCGATAAGGGGCCCTTCTATACCTGTAAAAATTTTACGTACTGTAGTATACTTTACAAAAATGAATTTAACACTACTTAATGTTTAAAATATAACTTTCACTAAAAAAATAACTATTGAGAATTAAAAAAAAAAAAAAAAAAAAAAAGTGTAATTATAACTTTATCGGTATTAGAAAGTAAAAACGGAGTGATTTTTCTTAGTCATTCAGTTATTCCGTAAATATATTAGTTTTATTCACACACGACAATATTTTATTTTAAAAGAGATAATATTAGAATGTCTATAGAATAAAATTTTGTATATGGCTACAGTTTTCTAGTTTAATATTTTTCGCATGTATGTGTTTAATCTTAAAATTTTAAAACATTTTTTAGACATATGAAAAATGCGAAAGTTCAATTTATAATTAAATTTTGCTAAGGTAAACTTATAGGCATCAAAGACAACTGAAAATACAAGAGGTTGCTTAAAAAAAAAATAAGTTTAAAGTTTAGGCCATTTGCATCATAAGCATATACATGCACTTAAGAAGGTGTGGCTATAAATGGGTTAAGGTGTAAGATAACAGGTATTGCATTTGAAAATTTTTGAAGTATGTTGAAATACATTTCAGATGAATTGGAGTAAAAGGCTGATTTTTATAACAACTATGTGAAAAATATCAGAGCCGGTAATCGAACCTGGGCCCGTCGCTAACGATCAGGTTCGATTCCCGGCTCTGGTATTTTTTATATAGTTGGTATAAAAATCAGCCTTTTTTATCTGAAATGAATTTTCAGATAAAAATCAGAAATCAGCCTAATTCATCTGAAATGAATTTTCAGGGTTGATGAATAAAAATTTCTAGATTGTTGAAACAGTTTTGAGAAACCGTTTTATTTGGGGTACATTGCTGTACATTGCTTCTTCTTCAATTATTATAGGTACATTCATATTCACACATACACATACAAAAAAAAAAAAAAAAAGTTATTAAATTTAAAAATTTATTTAAAATGATTCAGATTTTTCGTCCAAACCATTCTTTAAAACTTATTCGACTAATTTTAGGTAGCTCATCTCATATAGTACAGACCACAGAGTGAAAAACGCATAACATAATTTGATAAGCTCTTTCCAAGTGCAGCCCTAATATAACCGAATTCTTTTGTGCAGCCTTGTAAACGAATAGTAAATACTTTTTATGTCATTTTTTTTTTTTTTTTTTTTTTTTATATGAAACAGGCTTTTGTGCAGATAAAAAATATATGTTAATTTAATTATTTTTAGTGTAGTATAAATAATTCAGTGAAAAATACCGCGTGATATATTTCAAAAGTTTTTTAGATGTCTCTGTATACAAACCATTTGGCTACTTTCATTAAAAAAGTTCCAGGCACTATCTTCTTATAATGATTTAGAATAACGAATTGTCGGTAATATCTGTTTTTGACTTATGTGATAACAGACGCACGCACCGAGAGTAACTGCTAAAGACGTAAATTTTTGATTCAGATGACCTCAAAACTTGTAAATATTTAAAAATCTTAGTTTCTGAAAAATTTGACCTCAAAAACATTCTTTCTGCCACATATGGGGGAAAAGAAAAAGAGGTAAATCGCATTGATGTCTGAAAGCTATTGTAACGTCTCCCTACTTACTACGTTATGAATTCCAATATTAAACATTTAATGAGAATTTTTGTTAAATATATCGATTTTTTGTTTCAAAATTCCGCACAATTCTATCATCTTCTTTTTCTCTTTCCTCTTCATTAAAAATGGAGAGTCGTTAAATCTAGAATTCTCCCGCCAGAAAGAAATGAGAAATGAAGTGCAATAAGTAATATCAATAAAAGACGGGAGTTGAGAAATGCTTTAAAAAAAAATAAAAAATCATGATCTGTTTGACTTGGGTTGATCTGACTGAAGAGAATCTCTTTTCGTGGTTTCTAGGATCCAAATGAGATTCTTGTAAATGCATGGTAATTTTCTCTCGTTGCCGCTATTTCTCTACAAAAATTTTCTCAGAAAATTATTTAGGTTGTGTTGCCTATTCGGCGAATCATTGGAGGAAAATGCTGTTTTTCTATTTCCTTTTATCTTAGGCAAATAGAGAAAGAAGCATATACCATATGTTACCGGAGCCCCCCCCCCTTTTTTTTTATATATATATATACCTTGCCAGGTAGTTTTAATAATAAATCTTTAAAAATATTCAAAGTTAAAATACGAAATTGAAATATGACTTTATCGAATACTAGATATATTTATAGATTCATTCCTCATCAAAAAAAAAAAAAAAAAAAAAGGTTTAGGGTTGTTTCTAAATGTACTTTTAAAACCATGTTTGGCCATTTATCTAAATTTAAAATTAGTAGTTCTAATAGCAATATAGTATTTAAAAAAAAAAAAAAAAAAAAAAAAAAAAATCACTTCTGCTAAAGAGTTTTTTATTTTTAAAATTTTTTTCACATAATTATTTTTGGAGTCCGGAAAACATTAACAAAAAAAGTCTTCAATATCAATGCACCAATTTTAAATACCAAATCTTATGAACATGTTAATTGTTTTAATTTGAATATATTATTCGGGATTTTAATAGAAAATATTATATATGCTATTTTACTTTAAATTTTGTTTGCCAACAATCAAAGAAGAATGTAATGTTAAGAATTATTACATGAACGAAAATAGTTTTTCTAGTAGTAACAAGTTATATAATAATTTTTATTTCACCTTAATTTTTATACCAATAAAAAAAAGTACGAAGTAGAAGTAAATAATTTTAAAACTTTGAATGATTTGTATTTTATTTTATAAAGATTTTACCTCCCTCTTCTACAGATAAAAATTGTTTAGCCGTCTCAGATTAGAATTTAAAATTGTTATTAGTCAAAGGTTCAGTAAAAAGAAATGACATATAATCACATTTTTTAAGAAGAAAATATGTTTTAATATGTATATATATTTATTTCTGTCGTAAACTTAATAATATTGTTTTTCTCTTTTAGTATTATATTTCCTCTTTTCTATTTGATTGTTTAAAATTCAGGTACATTTATTTATCAGTTTAGTTTGATTTAATTTTAACACATGAATAGACTAAAATATTTGCTTTTTAATCTGCATATTGAGAAAAAGTGAATAAAAACGATTGTTTTTGCGAATATAATCATGCCTTTGATAGTTAAAAAGTTGTGTGAAATTTTGAACTGATAAAAGTATTTATCAATGTGTTTATGTAATTTAAATTTTTTGGGACTTCTGATCCTTATTAGTGCAGGTGGACTAACTTCCCTTTACAAAAATGTGTATGTATAAAAAAGTTTATTTTTTTAATTTTATGACAATCTTTTAAATAGCATTTAAGAGCAAAACTGTCTAAGTTTCAAGCGATAATTTTTTAAAATATTACTTTCTCTCTCTCTCTCTCTCTCTCTCTTTTTTTTTTTTTTTTCTAATTAGCAATATGGGACAATGCAATGTAAAGCTTTTGTGTCCTTTAAAACTTTAGGAAGCTTTAATAATTTGAGAAATGCAGTTCAAACCGGTTCGAAATTTTCATATAACTACTGCAGACGTT
The DNA here is from genome assembly GCA_963930645.1 of Salticus scenicus. Lineage (NCBI taxonomy): Eukaryota > Metazoa > Arthropoda > Arachnida > Araneae > Salticidae > Salticus > Salticus scenicus. The sequence goes on along the minus strand of OZ005655.1, from coordinate 185,336,503 downwards.
TTATTGCACACGCATGCGCAATACATGAACTTGGGAGAGGTCCATTTTGGGCCAGAAGGGAAGGCAACGTTTGGCACATTCACCTGAATTCTGGGTAACAACGACGTGGCGTGAAAGTCAGACAGCCAGACAATAATAGTCACTACCACTAGAAAATGAAAAATCTTAAAAATATTTTTCAATTCAGGGAAGAGGAAAATTCTTTGTTGTAATTATTGTAATTATTCTCAAATGAAGCAAAAATAAAATTCAATATTCACACTGTAATTTAATAAAGTTGAGGAATCAATAAATTCGGTGATTACAAAAACTTCAAATTGAGTTTTATAAGGGAAGGTGAAAATTGGGTATTTGGAACGGAAGCGGAGAAAGATGAAAATGGTGATAGTACTCTTTTAACTGAAGCGTGTTTAATTAAAAGAATACGTTGTAGCGGTATTTAATTAAAGATGAGTAGTTTTCGTAAAGCGGGAAACTGTAAAATGAAATTAGAGAGAGAGACAGAGAGAGAAAAAAAAATGTTTTGCGCTTTTGTTTTTAAGTTTATTAAACTTCATTTATTTATTTTTTTTTTTTTTTCGGCATTTTTTTTTTTTTTTTTTAACTAAAGTATTTTTGTTTTTTAGTTCTCCATCATACTATAAGAATGAGGAAGTGTCGTATAAGGAAAAATATTCGACCTCGGTATTTGACAGTTTGTTTGAAAGTTTGAGGAATCCAAAAATTTACAATCGATGTGAGATTCGTTTGTGGGTTATTCAGATAGTTTGTTCATTAGATAATTCATTTGTTTGTTAATCTGAGTTTGTTAGTCTCTATGAAAATGAATGATCGTAAAGGATTCGGGCTAATTTTAAAGTATCATTTATGATACTGGCATACCAATCTTCTGTTTAAAAAATTTCGTAACTTGTTCGAAATTAAAGATTTTCATAACATAGTAGAATAGAGCAATATTAAAAAAAAAAAAAAAGTATTATAGGGATCATTGCATGAGCAATAGCAAGAAATTACATAAAATACTAAACTAATAATAATAAATTTACGCAATAGATTTGAATATTCAAGGTAAGTGTATGGAAGCAGAAACATGGTAGCCTAGTGGGTGAGGCATTTCAGTCTCCGACTAGGGCTTCTCGTGAACCGAGTTCATTGCTCTTGTAATCATAATATGACCCTATTAGGAATTTACGATAGTAAATATGTGATATAGAACCTAGCAAAATTCACATACGCCAGCTTTTTTTTTTTTTTTTTTTTCTTATCAAAATGAACAAAAAATATCTTTTTCTTTAACTAGAGGCTTTGCTGATCTAATTTTTTTTAAATAGGTGCTACAATTTTCAATTATTTAAAATATTACTATGCCTTGCTTTTAATAGTAAAAAAATAATAAATGATAATAATTTAAGAACCTGATTTTTACTGTAAAGAATAATAAGATTTATTTTTATTTTATTATTATTGTTATTTTAATATTTTGGAAGTTTTTTTTATAACTTCACAAAATTTCTTACAAATTCATTTGGAAGTATAAAAATATAGAATTTATTTTGAGAAAAATCGCATGTATAATTTATTAATTTATTCTGTTTTTGCTGTAATTCATATAAATAAGAGCATTAACATTATAAGAATATGTTTTAATTTATTTTTTCTTTTCTTTCTTTTCTTTCTTTCTTTCTTTCTTTATTTTTTGATATAAAGAATTTATTTACATAAATATTTTCCTTATTTTAAACTATTTTAATTTCAATGTTATATATTAAAATTATATTCATAAACTAGAACGTTATAGCGTTTAAATAATTTATTAAGAATCTACACGCAAGCGATTGTTTGTTGCATAATACGTGTTTATTAAAATATTTTATTTATTTTTCTACTTTACATGAATATTTTCATAGCTTAAATTTTAAAATTTATTATTAAATCAAAATAACTAGTTTTAAAATAATTAATAAAAATTATTATTTGTTAAAGTAACATTAAGGCTTTACATCAGTCAGATTCCCTCTTTCTCCCTTCTCATGTTATCTTATGGGATATTTGCTTCCTTTTATAAGAATATCTCCTTCAAAAATGTTTTTCGAATTTTGTGTTTTGAACATTACTCTTTGAATATATCGTCTTTTAGTTTAGTAAGCAATTTTTTTGAAAATAAATAAATAAATAAATAATAATAATAATAAATAAATAAAATAAAATAGATATTTTATTTCATTAAGTAAATTTAGGTTTCTAAGTTTCGATCTCTAAATGAAATATTTAAATTTATTTTTTCAAAAATTGCTTACTGAGCTAAGAGGCGACATATTCAAAGAGTTAAAAAAAAAAAAAAAAAAAAATAGGATTTGAAAAATTTTAATTTTGAATGAGATATTTTTATGAAACGAAGTAACGAAAATCTCATTAGGTAACATGGAAACAAACAAAGAGAGAATCTGATCGGTTGGTTGGTTGGCTGTAAGGTTTTAGGCCGATTGACTACTCTAGGGTCCTAAGCCTATAGGTGGGATGCTCTCCGTTGGGGGTCTTTCTAAGGGGTCCTAGCCCATATTTACGCGAGTTTCGGAGAAAACCACGAAAGGCTAGGTCGATGAGCGCTACCTGGGATCGAACCCGGCACTTCCCATCTACCAGCTTTGAGCACAGAACCGCTTGGCGGGAATCCGATCGGAAAACTAACTTTTCACTATGTTTACGAAAACATTTATAGATTGCATTCTCTCTCTCTCTTTCTTCTCTTAAACAATTTTGAATAATTTTCATTAATACAATACTTCTTCTTTCTTCTGTAGATAGGGATGAAACATTTTAAAAGAAGTTTGACAATTTTTACTGACAATAATGATAAAAATATTTTTTTAAGCGTTAAAGACAGTTTTCACTTTTAAATCTCCGAGTAAAAAGTAAAGAAAACTCCCATTCTTACAAATTTATTTGAAAGTGTAAAAATATAATTATAAAGGAAACTTTTAGGCTTACAAATTTATTTCAAAGTATAAAAGTATACGATTCTGGAAATTTACAAATGAAAGAAAAAAAGGGCATATTTATTTATTTTTCTATTTTTGCTATAATTCATTTGAATGGCGTTATAATAATAAAAATATTTTACTTATATATATATATATCAAAGATCTATTTACGTGAAGTGTTTCCTTATTTTAAACTATTTCAGTATCGATGTATGTACATTAATTGACATAACATAAGTTTAAATAAACTATTACAAATCGACTTGCAAACGATTATTCGCTGTATGATAATATTTTACCTAAAGTCTTTTTTTTTTTTTTTTTTTTTTTAAAAAAAAATACGAACATTTTTAAAACCTATATTTTTAAATTTAATATTTATTAAAAATAACTAATCTTAAAATAAGGAATAAATATCTGTCTGTTATCAGCATATCTGAAGAACAAATAACAGCAGGAGGTCCAAAGTTTGCATTTTAAATCTGTGCTATACAATACAGTGATGCTACACTAAACGTTTCGTAGCAAATGGTTCATGTACAGGGACATACAAGAGAATTCAAATAGATTATGTGTATGGGGAAAGTTTCTGGTAAGTACATTGTAGCATCTATAGACTGCCTGAACAAAATGGAATGAAAATATTTTTTAATATGCATAAAAGCATGTTTTGTGTAGATTTTGGTATGGAAATCATTTATCATTCGTTTACTGGCCTATCCAAAATATTTGGATATACAGTAAAGCACTGTTTATACATCTTTCAAGGGACTGACGTAAAAGGACGTATAAATGAAAAGACGTATAATCGAAATTTTAATAATAACACTTTGATTACTACAAATTTAATGACATTTGAGTAAAATTTATTTGAAAATACTAATTAATAAAGTTTCTTAAATTAGTAAATGTATGTTATACATTTTTAAAGACAAATAATTAAAAAAAAAAAAAAAAAAAAAAAAAAGATTTATTATAAAAAGTGAGAAAAATCATACTATTAATGCATGAGTGGATACTCATTACATCTATCCTATATTTAGTATTATATTACATTTCTGAAGAACTATATGAACACATTTTGAATATTAATTATATACATTGCGTATTTTTAATAATAAGCATACGATTTATGTCCATACAGATATTTATTTAATAACATTAAAAATCTTCAATATTTGTCTGATTTACTGCTTGTCCATGAGCATTAAAAACTCTACAGTGAATTAAATTGATTCTTTGATCAGTATTCTTCGATCTTTCCTGTGTTCCTCTATTTAAGATGCTTTCTAGAAAAAATCCGTCTTATTTAGAATGGAAAATAATGACAGGTCGAGAAATTTTGCGAATTTTAGCAAAGTGGAAAAGACGTATAACCGATATTAGTGGCGTATAAACGATGCATTTTTGCATTAAAATGAATAATAATGAATCGGGACTTCACTAAAGGGAATAAATGTAAAAGACGTATAAACGAGAAACGTATAAACGGTGCTTTACTGTATTTAGACTATACTTGGAAATTGCTGATATTTTATTTCATTTTATGTTACGTATTTTTCGTATAAAACTAAATGTAAGTACACAATATGATGTGCACATAGATTATAGACAATATACAGGGCTACCCAAAATTAAGCCAAATTTTCTTTTCTATAGAATGTAACTGATGGCTTTGCTACATTTTACTACGTCGACGAACACTGCTCAGGAAGGAAAATGCATTTTTCATATCCATTACAATAAACAAATTAATTTTTGATGTTCCATTTTTGACTCGAATTTTTTGTATAATATCACGTTTTGTGGTATCCTGTTTATGAAAGTCCAATTTTTAGCGTTTGATCTGTATGTATATCTGTTATTAGCATAACCTAAAAACGCATAACTGCAGGAAATTCCAATTTGGTATTCCGAAATTCTCATTAGATTGCCATTTGAAAAAAAAATTTCAAGATCGGTACGTTTGAATGCCAATTAATAACAGCCTTGCACAAATATTTTTTTAATAAATATAGGCACTATATTTGAACGGGAGGTTGAGAGATTATTAAAATTATCTCACTTTTTGATTTTACAATACATACAATACTACAAAGTATTTTTTTAGTACTGAAATGCAGGGTAAGAGATGCACAGATTATGTTCCTTGTGATTTTCACTAAGATTGGTGGGAGATTCTTGAGGTAGTTTAGGAATTAATTACAACACACGCGGGGAAATCGTGAAAAATGTGAAGCAAAAATAGCGAGAGCACTCTATAAAAAGCTTTCTGGAAAAAAAAAAAAAAAAAATGTCTATATATGGAGAGTTTAATGTCTTGCAGTGAGGTTGAATTGAGGAATATACTTTCTATTATTATAAATAGCTTTGACAATTGTTTCATAAATTTGATTTTATACACTATTTAAACTAATGATATTTTAAAATACCTTCTGTAGATAAAGGGTTGAAACTGAATATCATTAACATCAATAACACAAAGAGAATTTCAAGCTGTATAAAAATATAAATTGCACTTTTTTACTTTCTCTTACCTAATAGATATGGTAGAGAAAGTATTATTTTTGGGTCAAATTTTTGAAAGTGAGTTTTTGTTATATTTGCACGTTTTGAGGTCCTTTAAATCCGAAAAACAGGTTTTTAGCGATTGGTCTCTCTGTGTGTATGTTATCAGCATATCTCAAGAATGAATAGCAGCAGGAAGACCAAACTCGGTATTCTAAATCTGTATCATGTAGGGATGCTACTCTAAACTTTTCGTTGAGATCAAGCAAATGGTTCGTGTACAGGGACATCCAAGAGAATTCAAATACATTACGTATTTGGGGGAAATTGCAAGTACGTAAAGTTTAACATCTATAGGCTACACTAAACCAAATGAAATGGATACATAATTTTTATAGACATAAAAGCATGTTTCATGTAGAATATGCTATGAAAATCCTTCACAGGCTCGTTTACAAGGCTACACAAAACGGCTAGAATATAGTGGGATAATACTTGGAAATTCATGGAAGTGCATTTCAAGCTGTGCTATATGTTATTAATACAAGATTATATTTAAGTGCTCAATGTGATATATACATAATTTTTAGAAGATGTACAGGGCTGCCAACAGTTAAGGGAAGCTTTCTTTTTCATTGAATGTAATTAGGGGAAGTGATTTAGTATAATATTTTACCATGTTCAGGAAAACTGCTCAGAAATTAAAATTAATTCTTCATATTTATGTGGTAAATAAAATATTTTTAAAACTAAATATTTAGCGTTTGTTTTTTGTATATTGACACGTTTTGACAGTCCCTGAATATTGAAGTCATGTTTTTAATGTTTAATCTTTGCCTATGTCTTTTATCAGAATAACTTATAAACAAATAATTTCAGGCAATTCAAATGTTGTATTTTGAAGTTAATATAAATAAGGTTGTTACTTGAAAATTTTTTATTAAAATTCATAAGTTCCAAGGAATGGTGCAGGTGTAAGTTATCTGGATAATTTGAATTGAACATTTTAAATTTAATAACAGCTTTTGAATTCTCTTTAAATGTAAGTACAATATTAAAACGGGGGGTTAACATTTTACTTACGTACATTACCCGCCTCCTTCATATAGAGTTATTTGTCAAATGAAGTTTTTCCGAAGCCTATTTTAAATTGTTTTTTTTTTAACGGAGGTTTATATAACAGTATTCGTTATCTTACCCTTAATGTCCAATCTGCCTTTATGGTATTGAATTTCAGGGTAAGGGAAAGTCGCGTAAGGGCCACACCAGATCCCCCCCCCCCCCCCCAAAGAAAAAAAAAATGCAATTTTCAACAATTTATTAGTATTACAAAGATTTTTTTTTTCGATAGTTAGAATAAATAAGTGAATAAAAGGAAAAAGAAAAGAAACTTGAAAAATTTTTTACGGTAAGGATAATATTTTTTAAAATATTAAAGAAAATTTTCAATTTAAATTCTTTATGTAAAAAAAAAAAAAAAAAAGATAAGAAAACTTGTATTCTTGCGAATTCATTTTAAATTAAAAAAAAAAAAATCTTTTATGCAGATTTACAAATGAAAGGAAAAATGTATTTTCTTTTCCTTTCTGATTTTTATATAATTCGTTATTTTCCAATGTATAGTCCATTTTCAAATGTTGCTTACCATATTTTGTCTCTCACTTTTTATCAAGTCCGTTACCATAATATTTAGTATTCAAATAATATATACTAGCAGGCTTTGCCCGCTTCGCTGGCCACCAAATATAAAGGAAACTCTTTTCTATATAGCTTTATAAAAATAAATAAAATAAATTACTGAAATTGTTCAAAAGCTCGCTCCAGGTCCCTGCTGCATTCGGCAGCGATTTGGTCATCCACTGCAACTCGGGTGCTTATCCCTATTACCTGCGACAATAGTTTACCAATGAGCTTCCATTTAGGTGCTTATTATATAACAGTTTCGAAATAGATAGTATCGAAAAAATTGGAGTTTCCCTTTTATATTTGAATCCCAGTTACATGTGAACAACACTATACGTGTTGTTCACATGTAACTCGGACTGGACTCAAATGTAACTGGGTTTAGACAACATAATATTTGCTTTTACGTTATTTCATATGTTTATTTTGTTTATCCAATCAACCATTAAATGACAGCAATTTCACGCCAAATATTACAATATACTGTGACCGGCTACGTCTGTCGCATGAGACAATTAATTTTTTGTGTTTATATATAATTCATGGGTTGTAAACCTGATAGTACAGCCTTAATATAGTTATCTTTGGCGGCTTTTGAATTTTTGTCACCATTTTAGACTTAATCCATTGAAACAATAAGACTTAATCCCTTGTAACAATATGCTATGAGCGCTATTTCTGCCGTATTTTAGACAACTAATCTTTTTATGGTTATATATATTTCCCATTAAACATATTTTTATTTATTTATTTAAATATTAATTTGAATTTTTCAAATATTTCTGTTCGACAGCGTGCAAGTGCAGTAACACACAGAGGCTCATTTGTTTGTATGATAAATTAGCATAGTGATTATTATATAAAAAAATAAATAAATAGGTAAATAATATCGTGTTACACAACTTTATTATGTCGCTCCACTGGCGGCTTTTGAATTTTTGTCGCCATATTAGCGATGGATTTTTTTTTTTTTTTTTTTTTGTATGAAAAGGGGAAGACTATTTTGTTAATAATTTTATCAGACTCTTTTTTGTTTATACATAAGAATCCTTTATATTCTGCTTATATTTTTAATGGTTTTTAGGTTTAAAATAGTGCTTGTTGAAATAAATTTCCTATCTTTAAAACTGCATTTGTTCTGTAAATTTTGTGTAAAAATAAATCATTTATGTTTTTATATATTTGATGCGCTACTTAGATTAAAATGGCTGTTGCTATATTAAACTTCTTGTCGAAAAACGTTCGGTGTACTTCAACACCAAAATTTAAAAAATCGCCCAGCAGGATCTGTTAATGAAACTGATAAAATAAAAATATGGTTCATAGAGTTTAAATAATCTATTTAAAAAAACTTTTAAAACCCAAATTATTAATGTATCGTATCACATACATAGATATAGGAATAATATATAGATTGATCATTGGGGAGAAAAAAGTGATTCCTTTTCACTCGGGAAAAGACGGCGATTTTTCCAAAATATGGCAGTCTTTCCCCGAGTGAATACACACGAATGTTTTAGCAAATAAAATTCATGAATAATTTATTTACTAAAGGTGAATGAAAAGCTCCAGATATAGTTTCAAATTCATTCTTCTTTTTTTCCTTTTTTCCTTTAATACCACTTAATGGCTGATTCCAAAGCTTTTTTTTCGGCATCAAAAATCTTTGCACGATAATATGGGGATGAAAGATCTATATATATTATTATATCTATGATCACATAAATCTTTTCAAAGATAGAATAAAACTTAATTTGAAAAATAATAATAATAATAATAATAACTTTTGTTTATTAACCAAAATAATTGATGAAATTTGAAATGCAAGTTTGTCTTGTGGGGTACAGGCTGTATATTATATTTTTGTGTTCGTGAGAGAAAATTTAAAAGAATTTGAAAACTGCAATTTTTAATCCCACTTAAAAATCATGTGACTTAATGTGAAGCAGATTTTTAATTTTTTTCTCCTAACGGTTTCCATACAATATTCTGCTGTTGGCACCTAAAATTCATACTTTAGTTAATTTTAAAAAATCTAATTGTCCGATTGATAAGCTGTTTAATGCATCGGATTTACAAAAATTTTCCTTTTCATTTGCTATCTTATTTGTAACGATGCGACTGATATTTCTAATTTATTTTATAATCTTTCTGATTTATTTTCCTCATTTTAAATAAATGTACGTTTTTTTTTTTTTTTTTTTTTTTTTTTTTAATTATTATTATTTTGTCGAAAAAAAATTGCCAACAATTAAATTATGGATAAAATTTTAAAATTTAAATTGCTTATTTATCAGAAATTAGAAGGTTATTATTTTCACATTTTAATTAATTAAGAAAAAACTAATCATCCAATTGATAAGCTGTTTAATGCATCGGATTTACAAAAATTTTCCCTTTCATTTGGTATCTTATTTGTAACGATGCGACTGATATTTCTAATTTATTTTTCTAATCTTTCTGATTTATTTTCCTCATTTTAAATAAATGTACGTTTTTTTTTTTTTTTTTTTTTTTTTTTTTAATTATTATTATTTTGTCGAAAAAAAAAATTGGCAACAATTAATTATGGATAAAATGTTAAAATTTAAATGGCTTTTTTATCAGAAATTAGAAGGTTATTATTTTCATATTTTAATTAATTAAGAAAAAACTAATCAAAAATTCGAAAATCTGATTTCGATGTGCACAATGACCTTTCTGGGGGCACCTTTGTGACTGTCCGAGCTACTGTTTTCGAGAACAGTGAAAATATTGCTCACTTAATAGTATAAGATATGGATTTTTTTTTTCTTTTTTAATTTTTAGTTATTATTATTTGCAATTTTACATTTGAATAATATAATTTACTAGATAGATTTTGAAGGCATTTTTATTGTTAGGGTGATTTTCAAATGAATTGCTGTTTTCATCTTTACACAATTTAAAACATCGACTTACATGAAACACAAAAACATACTCACGTATCCCTTATAATTTGTAGTTTTCTAAGTAGGTAACTTTTGTGAGTTTTTTTTTTTTTTTTATACATATATATATTTTAGAAAAAAAAAGTCTTGAAAAATTACATTTTGTCTCATGAGTGTTACCTTAAAAAGGCATTCTGTAAATTCCTTTCTATCAATAATTAAATTTACAAACCTAGTTTAAAAAAAAATACTTGGTTTAGGTCAAAATGGTATCAATATCTATTTTGATAATTGTTGGTATTTAAACAGATATTTATCGCATGAGTATTACTTTGTTTCATAAAGAAAGGTTTTAACTTCTAATAAAAGGAATTTTAATAAGAAATTATGTATTTTCATTGCAGTTATAATGAATAACTAAAAATGTTTTATTAGCAAAACAATTTATATGTTTAAATTAACAAATGTATGAATGCATTACTGATATTTAGCTATAGTAACGGCTCATACGCGTCGGTAACATTCATGAAAAATAGTAACACTCTTGAAGCAGGATAACAATCCTGTTATAATAATAATAATAATAACTTTTGTGTAAAAAGAGAGACATAAAGTTAAAATTCATTACAACATTAGTAATAAGACTATATTGAAAAATGTAATTAGAACATCATCATTCACTTTCTAAAGCTTATATAAGAAATATAATTTATATTCAATTTAATAGAGTTTTATCTTCTCCAGAAATATTTAGAAACATCACTTTTATTCTTCATTCATAAAGTGACAAATGGTACACTACAATGCATCTGTATTTAGTTTTCTTTCGGATCCCGCGTACAAACTAAAATAGTATAAAAGTATTAATTTTGATTTTAGTTGTAGGAAGGTTTATTTCTTTACTGTTGTTTTGCAGGATTGCATTTTCAACCTTATAGTCCGTTATCATAAAATGGATTCTTCATCTATTTCACTTTGCAAATTATCGTATATCTTTTATTTTAATGGTTTGCTTTTATAATTTTGTGCAAGAAATTTTACTTCTTTACATCTAAAATGACACTGATACAAATTTCCTTCTCTCCAATCATTTTGTTTATATAGAAGTAGGAAATTGGTTTGGTTGTGTAAGATTCTCCTCTTTTATTATTTATGATTAGTGAATACTTTATACTCCAATTCTACATAGGCCATATCTTTTTTTTGCATTGCAGACACTAGTTGTCAATACATTTGGTTGAGCATTTGTCGCGCGCTTAAACTGTTTTGGAGCTAACGTCAAAATTTTGTGCTAAGTATTCGTTTTATACATACATATATGTAACAAAAGGTATCACTAAATCAAAAATAAATGTAATCATGAGTAAAATCTAGCATAATATCTATAACTGTAGATTTATTTATTGGGTTGGGGACAAAATCTCGCGGGACAAAATCTCGCGGGGCCAAAATCTCGCCTACATAAATGAAAGGAAAGCAAAAAGGAGTGGGTAATTATTAATAATGTATAAAATTTCATGACAACACATACCTTAGTCAGAGCAATGGTATACAAACAAACCCACCACAAAAATTGCTATAAATTTTGCTTAAAAGAGTTTAAAGACTATATCTATTAACTTTTTTAAAAAATTAGTCATAAAGAATTCAATCGTGCTTATCTATTTTAAAATTTTTAATTAAGGTTTGTGAACAGTGTTCAGCTTTGATGTCAGCAGTGATGTACAACATTTTTAAAATGTATTTTGAATGCTGAAAAATAAATGATAAAATAACTTAAAAAATAATTTAGTTAAAATAATAAAATTCCATTCTATAATGTATTTATTTATTTTAATTAATTTATATTAATTTATAAGGCCCTGTAGCCTTCACCAGAGATCGCACGTGACAGAAATACAAATTATCAAATAGATCATATTATTTTTTTGACGCGATATTTTGTCCCGCGATATTATGTCCGGATCCCTATTTATTAATTAGTTGCTTCAAATCACGAGTATTACTCCCTTCTCTCCCAACCTCATAAGTACATTCATAATTGCCGAAACGTCAGTGGAGGCCCTCTGTTGAGACTCAAAACGGTTTTGGGCTGTGTCTGTGTGTCTGTCTGTCTGTCGCGCGATAGCGGCCGCATAAATAGCGCTATCGACTTGAAATTTGGTACACATGTTCATGAGCCCCACGAAATCAGCTGTATAGTTTTTGGTATGTATTCCATTTGTAGTTCGTATACAGGGACACGCCAAAGTTTTTCTTATCATTACGGTCTATGGGAGGAATTTGTATGTATCGCGATAACGGCCACAAAAATCACGCTATTGACTAGCAATTTGATACACGTGTTCATGTGCCCCACGAAATCAGTTGTATAGTTTTGGGTGTGTATTCCATTTGTAATTCGTGTACAGGGACACGCCAAAGTTTTTCTTATCATGACGGCCTATGGGAGGAATTTGTATGTACCGCGATAGCGGCTACAATAATCACGCTATTGACTTGCAATTTGGTACACATGTTCATGAGCCCAACGGAATCAGCTGTGTAGTTTTAGGTGTGTATTCCATTTGTAGTTCGTGTACAGGGACACGCCAAAGATTTTCAATCATTACGGCCTATGGGAAGAATCTGTATGTACCGCGATAGCCACCGCAAAAATCAAGCTATTGACTTCCAATTTTCGCCGAAACGTCAGTGGAGGCCCTCTGTTGAGACTCAAAAGGATTTTGGGTTCCGTCTGTCCGTCCGTCTGTCTGTCTGTCTGTCTGTCTGTCTGTCGTGCGATAGCGGTCGCAAAAATCACGCTATAGACTTGAAATTTTGTACACATGTTCCCCACGAAATTAGCTGTATAGTTTTGGGTGTGCATTCCATTTGTAGTTCGCGTACAGGGACACGCCAAAGTTTTTGAAGTGAAAACTTCTTTAGGCACGTTGAGCACTTTTGGGTGAACAAAAATCTTTGAACTCGCGTCATCGTCAGCTGACGCTTTCCATTTGAAGTGATAATTTTGGGTGAACAAAAATCTTTGAACTCACGTCATCGTCAGCTGACGCTTTCCATCCTTGTGTGATACAAATAATGTATCATACAATTAACTTGCTAATGTGAAATGTTAATAATCATATACTGTATCTTGTTTTAAAGTCTGGTGCGGCTCTACACGACTTCTCTCATCTCCGGGCACTGTCTCTATTGCAGTTAGACCTCACAAAACCGAGAGAAAGGCCAAAGCCGCCATTTTTCTCATGTTTTTACAATCTAGTGCGGCTCTACACGACTTCTCTCATCTCCGGACACTGTCTGTTAAAGATTGCAGCCGGAAACGTTGCAGTTAGACCTCACAAAACAGGGAGAAAGACCAAAGCCGCCATTTTTCTCACGTTTTTAGAATTTGGTGCGGCTCTACACGACTTCTCTCATCTCCGGACACTGTCTCTTACAGATTGCAGCCGGAAACGTTGCAGTTAGACCTCACTAAACAGTGAGAAAGGCCAAAGCCGCCATTTTTCTCACGTTTTCACAATCTGGTGCGGCTCTACACGGCTTCTCTCATCTCCGGACACTGTCTCTTACAGATTGCAGCCGGAAACGTTGCAGTTAGACCTCACTAAACAGTGAGAAAGGCCAAAGCCGCCATTTTTCTCACGTTTTTACAATCTGGTGCGGCTCTACACGACTTTTCTCATCTCCAGATACTGTCTCTATTCCAGTTAGACTTCACAAAACCGTAAGAAATGCCAAAGCCGCCATTTTTCTCACGTTTTTACATTTTTACAATCTGGTGCGGCTCTACACGACTTCTCTCATCTTCGGACACTGTCTTTTAAAGATTGCAATCGGAATCGTTGCAATTTGACTTCACAGAACCGTGACAAAGGCCAAAGCCGCCGTTTTTCTCACGTTTTTACAATCTGGTGCGGCTCTACACGACTTCTCTCATCTTCGGACACTGTCTCTTACAGATTGTAGCCGGAAACGTTGCAGTTAGACCTCACTAAACAGTGAGATAGGCCAAAGCCGCCATTTTTCTCACGTGTTTACAATCTGGTGCGGCTCTACACGACTTCTCTCATCTCCGGACACAGTCTCTTACAGATTGCAGCCGGAAACGTTGCAGTTAGACCTCACTAAACGGCCAAAGCCGCCATTTTTCTCACGTTTTTACAATCTGGTGCGGCTCTACACGACTTCTCTCATCTCCGGACACTGTCTCTATTGCAGTTAGACCTCACAAAACCGTGAGAAAGGCCAAAGCCGCCCTTTTTCTCACGTTTTTACAATCTGGTGCGGCTCTACACGACTTCTCTCATCTCCGGATACTGTCTCTATTCCCTGATGCAAATAGGACGTTGAGGCTCCTGATCTGCAGATCCACTAGTATCTACCTAAGTTACACTCATGAGATTTATTAATGAATTCTTCACTAGAATAAATTATAACAATTTTTTTGAAAAATTTGGAATGCATCTTAATAATTAATAAATAAAATATACACTTTTTTCTCAATTTCATTATTTTCATATTATAAAAAATAGTGTAAAATAAATGGGTAACATTCATAAAAAAATACTCACAGTAATGAAATACCCATTTTGATGTACAACAATTGAAGAATATAATTATCCAGTTGAAGTCCTGCACTTCGTTAGAAGGAGCAACATGGCTCTCTGATTGCTGTTGCTTACTGCGATATACAAATATTTTCCAGTTATATCATAATAACTTCCTAGAGGTATCACTTATGAGCTGCTTATGAAGACACAATATGTATTTAAGTTTTTAAATATCAGATTTAGCATTTTAGTGAAATCGCTTGCATTTTTGTTCAATTTATACATATTACTTTATATTTCTTCTATATATATAAAAGAGCAGAGTCTTGTCTGTCTGTGTGTGTGACTGTCCGCTATAGAAACCTAGGCTGTTTCACCGACCGGGACAAAATTCGGCACGGTTAATGTTTACGACCCGAGAAACACAACGCCGCAAGCGATTTTACAAAATTCGCCCCCCAAGGGGGGAGGGGGGGGGGGCAAAACGTAATTTCACAAAATCCTTCATATCTCAAACAAAAAAAAAAAAAACAGATATCCGTAAAATTTTTGCTTTAAAATATAGCTAATACAAATGTCTAAAAATCGGTTTCTGGAATTTTTGAAATTCGGTCCCCAAGGGGGGGGGGGGGGCGGGGGGGGGCAAAACGTGATTTAACATGCGTAAAACGTGATTTCGCATAATCCTATATATCTCAAACAAAAAAAAAAAATAGATATACGTGAAATTTTTGCTCTAAAATATAGCTAATGCAACTATCTAAAAACCAGTTTCTGGAATTTTAGAAATTCAGCCCCCAGGTGGGGCAGCAAGTGGGGGGGGGGGGTATGGAGCAAAAACAAATAGAAATACAGTTAGGCCGTTCAAAATTGGTACAGATAGGTTTTAAAGGCCTGCAAGTCGAATGGGGATATTTTCGATCGTGTAAAGTTATTAGGAGGGGCAAGAAGGGGGGAGGGGAAGGGGGGATAAAAATAGTGTCAGATCGTTCAAAATTGGTACATAGAGGTTTTCGATACTTGCAAATCGATTGCGGATATTTTTGAATTTGTAAAATTATTAGGAGGGGCGGGTAGGGGGTGGGGCGGTAAGGAGGGCTATGGGGCAAAAAGAAATAGAAATACAGTTAGGCCGTTCAAAATTGGTATAGATAGGTTCAAGAAGCCTGCAAGTCGAATGGGGATATTTTTGAAAGTGTAAAGTTATTAGGAGGGGCGAGAAGGGGGAGGGGAGAGGGGGGGGGCAAAAAAATAAAAATGGAGTTAGATCGTTCAAAATTGGTTTATAGAGGTTTTCGATACTTACAAATCAATTGCGGATATTTTCGAATTTGTAAAAATTATTAGGAGGGGCGGTAAGGGGGGGGCTATGGGCAAAAACAAATAGAAATACAGTTAGGCCGTTCAAAATTGGTACAGACAGGTTTTAGAGGCCTGCAAGTCGAATGGGGATATTTTCAAAAGTGTAAAGTTATTAGGAGGGGCGAGAAGGGGGAGGGGAGAGGGGGGGGCAAAAATTAAAAATATAATTAGATCGTTCAAAATTGGTATATAGAGGTTTTCGATACTTACAAATCGATTGGGGATATTTTCGAATTTGTAAAATTATTAGGAGGGACGGTAAGGAGGGGGCTATGGGCAAAAACAATAGACATACAGTTAGGCCGTTCAAAATTGGTACAGATAGGTTTTAGAGGCCTGCAAGTCGAATAGGGATATTTTCGAAAGTGTACAGTTATTAGGAGGGGCGAGAAGGGGGAGGGGAGAGGGGGGGGGCAAAAAAATAAAAATAGAGTTAGATCGTTCAAAATTGTTATATAGAGGTTTTCGATACTTACAAATCGATTGGGGATATTTTCGAATTTGTAAAATTATTAGGAGGGGCGGTAAGGAGGGGGCTATGGGCAAAAACAAATAGAAACACATTTAGGCCATTCAAAATTGGTACATATAGGTTTTAGAGGCCTGCAAGTCGAATGGGGATATTTTCGAAAGTGTAAAGTTATTGGAAGGGCCGGGAAGGGGGGAGAGCGGAGGGGCAAAAAAAAATAAAATAGAGTTAGATCATTCAAAATTGGTACATAGAGGTTTTCGATACCTACAAATCGATTGAGGATATTTTTGAATTTTTAAAATTATTGGGAGGGGCGGGAAGGGGGGAGGGAGCGGAGAGGCAAAAGAATAAAAATAGAGATAGATCGTTCAAAACTGGTGCATAGAGGTTTATGATACTTACAAATCGATTGCAGATATTTTCGAATTTGTAAAATTATTAGCATAGACGGGTGGGGGTGGGGCGAAGGGGGAAAAATAGAAATAAGAGTTAGAACATTTTGGGAATTTTTTCCGAAGGCAGTGAGAACCCGGTGCGACATTTTTCCTAATCATATTTTCTCTTTTTTTTTTTCACTTGATAAAAATTAATGCAATTCTGGGAATTCAGTAATTATAGTGATTCATTTAAAAATAGGGAATAGCGAAGCGGGCGTCGCCTGCATCGTTTATGAACGGGTAAGCCATTGGGGGGACGGTGCCATTAAACTTCTTAACGACGTTATATAAATTATCATTCACAACCATGTCGCTACTTTGGCGACGTATTTTTAATATATCTTTTCATAAATAGTTATTAATAGTCATTTTCAGAATATTAAATTGAAATAAGGTAAATATCTTACCTTATCGGTCCAGAGTCTTGGGGACTGCCGGCCACTGATGGTTCAATTCCAATTCATTGGTGCAAATTGACGACTCAAATCGAAAATAATAGAATATCAATTACTGACACATACATTTATTACAACAAAGACGAACACGAAGCACACACTAAAGAGAAAAGAAGAAACAAAAACATTAATATCGGCGCGCAGCGCCATCTACAGGTTTTAGATTTGACCAATAAATAACACATTGGCCCCCGGATGAACATTAATTTTATGTTCATCTTCTAATTTTCATTATATCAAAGAGAATTTAAAGTTCACCCAAAAGTCCTAATTTGTAAATATAAGTATTAAAGTTTATTTAGTCTCTTTCAAAAATTTCAACTGGATAAATCAACTGGAAAGGACGTCTCAATGTACCTGTAGCTGTTTTTATCTCACAAGATCGTACCTTTCCATCTCTACCGGGAAACACTTGAGTTACTACTCCTAATTTCCACAGGTATCTTGGCAACTTAGCATCGTGGATTAAAACAACATCGTTTGGCGAATATTCTCGAATACTGGAGTGTCGACTTGTCATGGCGTTTTTCAGCTGAAGAAGGTATTCCTTCTTCCATCTTGACCAGAACTGTTCCAATATTCGTTCTTTTTGGTTGAAACGCTTCACATATTTTGCAGAATTTCCAGGAAGCACATGTGGTTTCATATGCACGATAGGTAGGGTAGTAAGTCGCTGACCTACCAAGAAGTGTGCTGGCGTAATTGGAGAAGGTTCTCCTGAGTCTGCATAAATATATGTGATGGGTCGCGAATTTATTGAAGCTTCAATTTCACATATAACTGTATGTAGTTGTGTGTGTGTTAAAGTGGTTTTGCCAACCACCTTTCTTAAGGCAGATTTTACGGATCGCACCATTCTTTCATAGAAGCCTCCCCACCATGGCGACATTTCCATGATATATTTCCATTTTATTTTATTACTACTATAGTAATCTTTAACGTCGGGATGGCTAATTATTTTCCAGATGTGCCTTAACTCAATATCAGCTCGATGAAAGGTTCGTGCGTTATCGGAGTATACCGTATGGCAAAGACCACGCCTTGCTACTATTCTTCTGAAGGCCAATAAGAATGTTTCGGTAGATAGGTTCTCTACCAATTCTAGGTGCACTGCTCTAGTAATTGCGCATGTGCACAACAATATATATATATTGCTATCATTATTTCGGATGTATAAAGGGCCTGCAAAATCAAGGCCTATCACTGCAAAGGGCTTTTGCTCATTGATACGATCTGCAGGTAACGGAGCTGTTATCTGGGCTCCAGCTCTAGAATTAAATTTTATGCAAATTCTGCATCTTCTTAATACGCTTTTTACTGCCTGTCTGCCCTTGATTACCCAAAATTCCTCCCGTAATTGAACTAATGTATCATTAATGCCAAAATGAAACACTCGTTCATGCGCATTTTTAATTAACAAATCAATTAATTTACCCTTTGAAGGCAACAGGATCGGGTGTTTTTCGTTAAAGGAATAATTTGATTTCTGAAGCCTTCCTCCGATACGCATTATTCCCTCGGAATCCAAAAATGGTGAGAACTCAATTAAATTTGAATTTTTAGAAATAGGTTCCCCATTTATCAAACAGTTTAATTCATTCGGAAAACTAATTTTCTGTGTATATTTAACCCACATTGTTTGCGCACTACCAATTTCTTCTGCCGATAATGGACCCTTAACTTTCTCGTTTTTAGGATTCGCGTTGTTAAGAAATCTCTTTATCCATGCCGTAATTCTGAGAACTCTTAAAATGTTACTATATTTTTCAAGATCCAATATTGGTTCAACTGTTTCTATAGAGATTTTAAACTGAATTATTTTTTCAGGTGTTTTCCTTTTTTCTTTGGTAATACATTGCGTGTCTACCTTTTCCCCAATATCATTACCTTTACCATTTAGCTCAGGTAACCATTTTGGACCTTTAAACCAAAAATCATTATTAACTAACGCATTTGCGCTAATACCACGAGTAACTAAATCAGCGGGATTATCCTTTGTATTACAATATGACCACTTTTCGGGTACTGACAATTCCTGAATTTCAACTACTCTATTTTTAACAAAGGGTTTCCACTGTTTCGCCGATCCCTTCACCCAGTGTAAAACATTAGTAGAATCTGTCCAATAAAATTTCTCGATGTTAATTTCTTTAAATATATCACAAATATATTTCGCTACTCTAGCTGCTATCACCGCTCCCATTAACTCCAATCTTGGTAACGTTAGTTTCTTTAGCGGCGCAACTCTAGCCTTCGACATAATCATACTTACATAACATTTTTTATCATTACATCAGTAATGATAAAAAATAGGCATAGGATAACCCTAAAATATGCAACACAACCATATGCAAGTGGTGAAGCATCTGAAAAAATGTGTAGTTCTACACACGAATTTTTCAAATCAACATACGTGAAATAGCATCTATCTATTTGAATTTCTAATAAATCCTTAATTTCGTTACACCACTTTATCCAAATTCCCTTAAGATCATCCGGCAATTCGTGATCCCAATCCATACCTCTTTCCCACATTCTTTGAAGAAAACACTTTATCCTAATTAAAAAGGGAGATATAATCCCAATAGGATCAAAAAATTTTGCAGCTGTATGTAATACATATCTTTTCGTACATATACCGATATATCCAAATTTTCAACTATAGTTTTCAAAGCTAATCCTAATTTATCACTATCTTTATCCCACACCAATCCAAGAATATTTATTACACTATCATTATTTACCTCCGAAAAACAATCATTTTTATCCCACATGTTCTTTAATTTCTGTGAATTCGTACTTAACTTTCTTAATTTCATTCCAGCCTTTGCTAAAATATTTACCGCAGTAGAAGTTAATTCATAGGCACCGTTTACGATATCGGAGCCATAAAGCAAATCGTCCACAAACAGAGCTGAATTTAACATTTCATAATTATCCGGATAAATTTCCCTATATTCCTTAATGTGTTTCTTAATTGTTGCCGTTAAAAAGAAAGGAGAAGTTGTACAACCAAATGTAGCTCTGGTCATTCGCATTATTTTATAATTCTCGGTGTCCTCGTCAAACCATAAAAACTTTAGAAAAATTCTATCGGGTTCCGCGATTTCTATCATTAAAAACGCCTTTTCAATATCTGCGCAAAACGCAATCTTAAACATTCGAAATCTATTAATTACATCCAAAATTGGTGGTGTAAGACATGGCCCTTTTACGAGACAATCATTTAAGGATTTACACCCCGAAACTCTACTGGAACAATTAAAAACAATTCGTACCTTTGATGTTTGTTTTTGCGTCCTAATAATCGCACGATGTGGGGCGAAATACTCCCTTTGAGACCGACCGCATTCTTCAACTATCCCTCGATGTTCTTGTTCTGTGATTATCTGCCTATATTGCTCAAAAATCCATTTATCCGCTTTTAATCTTTTTCTCAAATAATTGAATTGTCGTCTAGCATTTTCAAAATTATTCCCAAATTTATCAATACTATGGTCATTCCATAATAAATGAGTAACATAATGACCCTGTTTATATTCTAACTGTTTATCAAATTTATTTATTATTTCCTGATCGGAAGTAGAAATCAATTTATCATCATTTATTCCTAAAAAATCCAACGACCATAATCGTTGCAAATCATTACCCGTACATTCGGATGATTCATTTATTTTCATGGATGGATGGTTTTCGTGTAAACAAATAGAGTTACGACATTCAATCTTTAACACAGAGGCCGAGGCGCCAGTAATTAAGTTGTCTGGATTGTTTCCTGAATTATTATTGCCTGACAATGTCCATCCCAATAACGTATTTACAGCAAACAACGAACGATTAATTTTCTTTTTATTTTTTTTGCAGTTTCCAAAATAACCCCGCGCCGATTAATATCTCTGGAGCCTTCGAATGGAATTGCGAAAATTTATTTCCTTCCCCCTCACTCGAAACCAAAAGTTTTCGAAATGATGCGTCTTCCAGAATCTTTAACTTCGTAAAAGATATTTGATTTACGACCAATGCCTCTACATAACATTTCTGTTTGTGGTTTTTTAAATGAGACAATTCGAAATTTACGACTGAATATTCATTTGATTGAGGTTGATCACATGAAAACGGATATATTATTAGTGTTTCTTTTCTAATCACCGGCAATTTTAATTCACGCGCGAGTGATATGTTTATGAAATTTCTTTGAGACGCATTATCAAATAATACGGCACACTTTAGAGAGTTTAAATTAGAACTATTTGTTATTCTTGCGAAGCAAGTTTGTAAATATATTTCATTATTCTCAA
Organism: Salticus scenicus; assembly: GCA_963930645.1. NCBI lineage: Eukaryota > Metazoa > Arthropoda > Arachnida > Araneae > Salticidae > Salticus > Salticus scenicus. Next base: position 185,314,842 of record OZ005655.1, on the reverse strand, counting down.
GCGGATTTTGTACAGGACACTTATAGGACAATACAGAATTATCGTTTTCGCAAGCACTGCTCTCAGAAGTATTTGTTTGGGTATGTTCGATGTGATTTTTATCTTTCATATGAGCCGTTGGAGTTTCCGATTTTTGCTTATAGCAAATTAATGTATTGTGTTTTCCTGAACATGTGTCACATTTGAGACCCGATAAACAAAATTTAGCTGTATGTTTACCTCTTTTGAAACATAAATAACAGATTCCCTGTTTGCGTAAAGACAATTTTTTGTCCTCTAAATTTAATTTACACATTTTACTGTCATGATCATTTATTGCAGCAACACAAAATATACATTTACTAACAGTTAATTTAAAGGCTGATGCCTTTTGCATTGTGTTAGAATTCTTATATCCCGAACCAGATTTCCGGTAGGAAGCATTATTATTATTTTCCGATGATTTTGAATCAAATCTGGAATTTGAGTTTTTATACCCGCTATTGTGAGTTTCTACTTCGCGTTTTAAAAATAAAAAGGTTTTTTCCCTAGTCTGAACTTCTAATTTTAAATGTTTTAACAAATCTTGTACATCCCATTCCTCGGATTCTGTTTTCATTTTATTATAGTCTATCATAATACTGGTAGGTATTAATTTTGTAACAATTGGAAATAACAAATTTCCGTAGGATTTTAAATCGACTCCTAAATTTTCGAGAGATTTAATATTAACATCAAGGGCGTCGTGCAGTAAGCGTAATTCTTTAATTTGATTTGGAGATTTAACAGGGTTCAAATTTAATAACGCGTCAATTTTATATCTTATTATAATATCTTTTTTTCCAAATCTAGATTTTAATAAATCAATTGCAGTATTGTAATTTTGATCTGAGAGTGCTAAACCCTGAATAGCTGTTAAAGCTTGGGCTTTTAAAAAGCTTCTTAAGTAAACAAATTTTTGTACGTTAGACAAATCGTTATTATTGTGTATGGTTATCTCATACTGATTCCAAAACTCCATCCAGTTTTCAGGAGAACCGTCATAAACTGGAATTGAGATCTTGGGCAATCTTACTGAACTCGCATTAATTCTTTCTAAACGCAAATTGGATGTTTGCTCATTTCTTGGCTGTGATAAGATCGGAGTGACATTTAAATTTTTAATTTCTCTATCTTATTCATAATTTGAGCTTTTACATCAATAATTGAATCCCTATATTCTTGTCTCGATTCTATTTCAGTTTGTAGCTCGTTGAAATCCGTGATTTTGGCCTCAATTTGATCTTCAACTTCTATAATTTCGTTATTCTTGACTTGCAGTTTTTCTAACTGGGATTCCAATTCGAAAACATTTAACCCTTCGTCGGGTTCATTTAACTTTATGTTTATCGTATTGATCAATTTAGTACATAATCCTTTTAGGGTAGAACGTTTTCTCTTTAATTTTTCTAGTTCGGTTGCCATATTTATTTAATTTAGAAATTTGGACTATAGAATAAGAACAACGCTAATTCATATTTTAAGGGCCTGGCAGTCCCTGTTAGGGCGCCAAAATTTTATGTCATTAAACTTCTTAACGACGTTATATAAATTATCATTCACAACCATGTCGCTACTTTGGCGACGTATTTTTAATATATCTTTTCATAAATAGTTATTAATAGTCATTTTCAGAATATTAAATTGAAATAAGGTAAATATCTTACCTTATCGGTCCAGAGTCTTGGGGACTGCCGGCCACTGATGGTTCAATTCCAATTCATTGGTGCAAATTGACGACTCAAATCGAAAATAATAGAATATCAATTACTGACACATACATTTATTACAACAAAGACGAACACGAAGCACACACTAAAGAGAAAAGAAGAAACAAAAACATTAATATCGGCGCGCAGCGCCATCTACAGGTTTTAGATTTGACCAATAAATAACAGACGGGTTAGCCATTGTCGCAGGCAGTAGGGCCAGGCACAGGAGGCTGCGAAGACGAACAAGTCGCTGCCGAAGGCAGCGGGAACACAAAGCGAGCTTTTAATCGATTTCAGTTTTTTTTCCCCATAAAGCAATATAAAAAAGAGGTTCCTTTAAATATAGTGACCAGCGAAGCGGGCAAAGCCTGCTAGTATCATATAAAAGAAAAAGTTGTTGCAAAACATAAAAAAGATTCATATCACGTAAATTTGCACAATTTGCTAATAAAGCAATAGAAAAAGATTATTCAGAACTTAGAAAAAATGCAATGAATGCATTGAATTAAATAGAAAATGATACACCACTTTATGCTATTATATTGTCAAAATAATAATTTTGTCAACATGAAATGTATTGAAAAATAGGACATCAAACTGGCAATTGATTTGAAAATCACCCGTTAACTAAATTTCAAATTGTGTAAGTTAGCTTTTTATTGTTTTTTATATTCAATAAAAGAAAATATTGGATTTCTAAAAAAGTTCGACATCCAGTTTCCGATGGTTTTACGCATTTTGAGAGATTTGGACATTTTAAGAAAATGTCTAGTGGTGAGTGAGGGTGACAAAATTTTTGTGACGGCTGTACAAAAACTAATGCACAAAATTTAATATAGTTTATATTTAGTAGCACTTTAAGATTCATTTGTGTCTGTCAACCTTTAGTGTAAATTTTTGTACACGGGGCATGATTTCTCCTATTTACAGGAAGGCTATATCTCAACTTTTATTATGTACAATTACACAAAACTTTATATGTAAGAAATTCATTATGAAATACTATGCAGTTACAATTTAGGTACATATCGGTCGAATAATGGCGCTTTTATGTTGCAAATTTCCAAGTTCGTGTGCTATATATCAGCTTCTATGATATATAAATGTGCCAAACCTTGATATGTGAGATGATCAGTATAATAGCGAATATTGACTTAATTTAGACTTATATCACCCGAAACTATTATTACGTGCTACGTTATTATGCTTATGTACCGTATTTCACTCATGGCTACATCACAGATTCTATTGGTAAAAATTGTAACAAACTGCACACCTAAAATCTTTATTTTCAGAAGTAAACTTTTGTACAAGTTGATGAGTAGGTATTTCTATTATACATAAGGATATAGAAAAAAAAAAAAAAAAGTGAACACTTTATCTTGTAATTTTCTTTTTTGTTTAAAAACTCTTCCCCACCTGTTTTTTTTTTTTTTTTAAGAACCCCCCAGAATTTTTTTAAGGAAAAACTTCTATAGATTGATTTTATCCTCAATATAAGACAAATTGTTCATATTTAACATAATTTTAGCTTATTTATTTTTAAATTTTAAATTTGATAACAAAGAAAAAATGTTTATTTCCAGTATATTAGAAAGAGTTTTGCTTAGACATGGGTTCATTTTTGTTTATATAACCTTCATGCTTTAAAATCTTCATGTCTAAAGATTTTTTATTTATTTATTTTTTTTTGTTGTTGTACTAGAAACATTAAATATAGTTTCCTTTATTTAAAACAAAGCTAAAATAAACTTTTAATATTAATGTCTGCTTGAGTTCTCCCTTTTTACATTATTTTGTATACATTAGAAGAAAGTATTGGATTCTTGAAAATTTTCTATTTCTGGTTTTCGGTAGATTTACACATTTTTAACGTCTTGAATGCGATTTGACCATTTTTAGACAATGTTTGTGTATCTGTGTGTATAAAAAATGTTGCGGATGTTGTATGTCACGAACTAGTGTATGAAATTCAACTAAACTTCGTATTTAGTGGGACTTATAACTAAAATGATGCTGATTACATTATCGGATTCCTCGCTCAACAGGTCGCGCTGTCATCAGAGATTTTCTTTTCTGTTCTTTTTTTGAATATTTTGAATATGACAGTATAAGACAAAATTTTGTATAAATATACATAATGAGATTTATTTTTAGCTTTTCAATGTAAAGTTTAAAAAATATATTTACAATAGTAATAGTCAACCAGAAAATGTTTTTTTGTATGTATAAGGGATTGATAAATAATTTTAGTACGTACTACGTAAATTTGTATAAGAAAATATAGAAGAAAGTTTTGTTGGGGGTCACAACATACTAGTTGTGTTCTGGAATAATATGGAATAAAATATGAAAATGACATGTGTACTTTATATTACATGAACATTTCCACAACTTAAATTTTCAAATTTGATATTTATTCAATACATATACATATAAACTCCAATGTCGCCTTCCGACAGAATCCACAAGAATCATCTTCCAGAGCTTTCGGTCCAGGATCCATTCCTCCTCCAAATCCCCATTTCTCATTGCTTTTTTGATATCATCTATTCAGCTCTTTCTTGGTCTTCCTCGCTTCTTTTTTGATTTGTCTTATAGTTAAAAGCGATTTTAAGTAATGTTTGTATGTTCAAAATAACTTGTGTTAAAATAATTACAATGAATAATTGAAATAAAATTAACACCAACAGTGGAAATCAATTTCAGTATATATAGAAACATTCATAGAATTATTTTAAAAATCTTGGCAAACACTTATATATTATATTATAATTACAGCAATAATCAGTGTATCCGAACATAAATATATACGACTAGCAGGCTTTGCCCGCTTCGCTGGTCATTATATTGAAACTGAAATGAAGTCTCAAAATACCATATCATTAATAATAATAATAATAATAAAATCATTGAAATCAGTCAAAATCTAAGTTAAAGTTCTCGATACCTTCGATAGCAGTTTTCCCACTCGCCACACTTAACAAAATCCCTTTGTAGTGCATGTTGCATATACATAATACATACCTAGCCCACATATTAAAAAATCGAGATTCTAAGATTATTTGAAGCAAAGTTATGTTTTAAGAATTGTTTTGTAGTCCCTCCCCCCCCCCGGCCCGCTCTTAACTGAATACATGTCCCCCCCGCTAAGGGGAGGTAGGGTGGAGTTTCACAAAATCAATTTGTAGTGTGTGTTGAATACGCATAAGCAGTCCACGCATCAAAAATTGCCATTCTAAGATAGTTTGGAACAGAGTTAAGCATGAAAACATGTTTTAAATAACCCCCAACCCTCAAGGGGTGATAGCACGGAATTCCAAATATTCCCTTTGTAGTTTGTATTGAGTACGCATAACCAATCAACCTATCAAAAAATCGCTTTCCTGAGATAATTTGGAGCAGAGTTACTCTTTAAAACGTGTTTTTGCCCCCCCCCCCCCCCGCTTTTAAAGGTAGGAAAAGGAAAAGTTCACAAAAATCCCATTATAGTGCGTGTTGGGAACGCATAACCAGCCCGCACATAAAAAATCATCAAGATAGTTTGGAGCAGAGTTACGCATGAAAACATGATTTTGTCCCACCCCACCCCAAGGGGAATAAGGTGGAATTTTACAAAATCTCTTAGTAGTGTGTGTCTTGAGTACGCATAACCAATCGACATATCAAAAACTCGTTATTATGAGATAATTTGGAGCAGAGTTACTCTTAAAAGCATTTTTTGCCTCTCTTCCCGCTTTTGAAGGGGGGAAGGGTGAGAATTTGTAAAATCCCTTTACTGTGAGTGTTGGAAAAGCATAAACAACCCACATATACAAATTAATCTTACTGAGATAATTTGAAGCAAAGTTATACTTGAAAACGGGTTTATATTGCCCGCCCCCCAAGGGGAAAAGGGGGACTTTCGCAAAACCCCATTACAGTGGGTGTCAGACACACGTAATTAAGCCACTCACTAAAATTTGTAACCTCTGGTCCTATAGATTTTTTCGGATGAATTTAGCGCTAAAAGAGGGGCTCGAATTTGCCCCATCGTAACTCCCCCCCCCCCCCAAAAAAAAAAAAAAAAAAAAATCGAATATCACAAAAAACCAAACATGATGTTTTGGAAATATCTTCAAGAAGACTCTTGGCGATTTTCTATATCTTTGTGCTATTATTGCAACAGTTTTACTCGAAAACCCGTATTTTGCTAAATTTGCCTCCGAAGATAGTTTTTACCCCCTCCCCCCCCCTCTTAAAAATCCAAAACGCAAATCGCAGGAAATGCTTTTTTTTGCACTCAATTCTAGTCCCTCTCTTTGCAATTTCTTCACTGTGACGCTATTTGGAGCCGAATTATGCTTATAAGGGAGGTTTTGCCTTCTGCCCCCCCCAGGGGGTAAAGGGGGGGGCTTTCACAAAATCCCGTTACAATGGGTTTTGGACACACGTAAATAAGCCGCACACTAAAATTTGTGACCTCAGCTCCTATAGATTTCCACGGACAAATTTAGCGCTAAAGGGGGGGGATCGAATTTGCCCCTTCGTAACTCCCCCCAAAATCGAAAATCGGAAAAAATCAATTTTTGCAAATACCTTCAAGAAGATGTTTGGCCTTTATTTATTTATTTATTTTTTAAATCTTTGAGCTATTGTTGCTAGAATTTTACTCGAAAATCCATATATTGCTAAATTTCCCCCCGAAAATCCTTTTTACCACCTCTCCCCCCTTAAAAATCCAAAATTCCAAAAGCGCAGAAAATGATTTTTTTGTACTTAAGTCTAGTCTCCCATACTGCAATTTTTTCATCGTGAAGTAATTTGGAGCCGAGTTATGCTTATAAAGGTGTTTTTGCCTCCTGCGACTCCGAAAATCATTTTCACCCATTTTCCCCCTTAAAAATCCAAAATTCCAAAATCGCAGAAAATGGTTTTTTGTATTCAAGTCTAGTCTCTCCATCTGCAATTTCTTCCTCGTGAAGCAATTTGGAGTCGAGTTATGCTTATAAAGTTGTTTTTGCCTTCTGCACCTCCGAAAATCATTTTCACTCCCTTCCCCCCCCCCTTAAAAATCCAAAATTCCAAAATCGCAGAAAATGATTTTTTCGTATTCAATTCTAGTCTCTCCATCTGCAATTTCTTCACTGTGAAGTAATTTGGTGCCGAGTTACACTTATAAATGTGTTTTTGCCTTATGCGCCCCCGAAAATCTCATTTTTACCCCCTACCCCCCTTAAAAATTAAAAATTCCAAAATCGCAGAAAATGATTTTTTTATATTCAAGTCTAGTCTCCCCATCTGCAATTTCTTCACCGTGAAGCAATTTGGAGCCGAGTTATGCTTATAAAGGTGGTTTTTGCCTTCTGCTCCCCCCCGAGGGGGTATTTCGCAAAATCCCGTCTTAGTGAGCGTCAGGGTCCTAAAATCAACCTGCTCACCAAAAATTGTGACTCTATCTCCCATAGGATCGCCACAACCGTGTTGAGTCAGTGAATCAGTGAATCAGTCAGTGAATCAGTGAGTTTACTCTTTTATATATATAGATTAACTAAGATTCGCCTTATAAATTATCAATTTCATTCATATCCCTAAATAAATTCTTAAATTCAATCAAAATTCACAAAAAATCTTTAATAAAAATTTCTATTATGAAATTTGTATTTGAAATTTTTCGGAAAAAGAAAAATCTTTTATGTTGTGGCCCTTACAAAATTTCCTTCTATATTGTCCTATACAAATTCATACAGCGCCAAAATTATTTATTAAAATTATTTTTTGTAAAAATTATTTTCCATAGTGAGGGCAGACGATCTTCATTTCAGAAAAGTATAAATACAAATACCGGAAAAAAAAAAAAAAAAAAAAAAAAAAAAAAAAAAAAAATCGGTATCTTTGTTTTAAATTAACACAGATACATGGTTCAACCATTTGTTTTAAATATATATTGACGGATATTTTTGAAAAATACTCGTAATGAAAATTTGTGCAGGAAATTGAAAATATACAAAAATTTGATCCTGACTGTCTATTAATATTATAAGTTATGTATATATATTTCACAAAGGTTGGTTTAAAATAATCTTCCTTGGCACATCTATACAAAATTTTGTTCTATGCTGCTATAATAATAATAATAAAAAAAAAAAAAAAAAAAAAAAAAAAAATCGAGGCAACAACGCTTTTTGTTGCGTGATATGCACTAAAAAATTGATAGGCACCAATTTATGTCAAGGTGTACATAAATATAACTTTTTATGTAATTACGTGCATTAGTTCTCGAGCTAGAGTTGACAAAAAAGAAATTTGTCATGGTACACAAGGACATATACGCGGACAAACGTTTTCTAAAAAAGAATCAAATCGTATTCAGGACATCCCAAAAAGTGTAAATCTATGGAAAATCAGATTTCAAAAATGTTTACAAATCTAATATTTTCTTTTATTGAATACAGAAGTATCGAATACTGAAATAAAAAATATATTCAACAGAAATAATTGAATTTCTTATCGAAAATTTTAAAATTAAAATTGTGAATCATTACTTACTTATTCAATTCAATCTAAAAAAAAAAAAAAAAAAAAAATCGAAAATAAGAAATTTATTTAAAATAAATAATATCATTAAAAGTAGTTTAAATTTTCACGAGAAGAAAACAAATCACGAAATGGAAATTATTAATTCATACAAACATATTGCAATAACGTATTTTGTATTTCAAACCACACCTTTTTTATCGAAAATGGAAAAAGTAAATATTAAAATCATATACATATAATTTTTTTTTTTTTTTTTTTTTGCGATAAAGTGTACCTTTTTATTAATTAATCACAATTTGCATTTCATGCATACATATAAAAGTTAATAAAAATTGTTATGGTATGAATACAATAATAAAAGTATTGTTATGGTATGAAATATTTACAAGTTATGTAGCCTTATAACAAACATTATTTTATCGGTTCTAATTTAAGTGTTTAATATGTATGTTCTAAAAATTAAAAGAAATTCTCGAAAAAACTTAAGTCTAAGAAAAAAAAAATCTGTGCAAGATTTTTTTCTGTATTCATACAATCCGATTTATTATTATTATAAATATACCTTCATACTATATACTATATGCGTAAGTAATTTTTGTATTTGTGAAAATTTTCCATCTTTATATTTTGACGTTTTCACACTTTTTTAATATGAGGAATCTGAAAATAAAAAGATTGTCTTCGTCTATGAGTCAATCAATTTGTTAGTTAATTTGTTAGTCTATGTATATATTATCTCAAGAATGAGTCATCGTAGAGAAGTCGGACTAGTTTTAAAATATCATTTATGATACTAGGCCAGAAGTCTACAGACTATTTCACTTTGAAAACGTTTCAAGTTATTCGAAATTTAAGATTTTCTTAGCATAGCAGTATACAACAAAAATTTTCCATAAATGTGCATTATGAGAATTATTTTCGTCATATAGTTGAACTAGATTTAAAATGTCATTTATGATACTAGCACGAACATTTCTGAGTACCAGTGTTCTACAATATTTCTGAGTATAATATTAGAAAGTTCGTAAATTATATGAAATTAAATCTAAGGAAACAAAATTTTGGTGCAAATCTTGAAGATTTGCACCAGAAAGAATTTCGAAAATTTTATATTAAGATTAAAATTTAAGGACAAAAGTCAAGATTTCCTGACGTTAGGCAATATTTCGCACAAACTTGTATTATGGGGGATTATTTCATTTAAAATACACGCGAGGGAATTTAAACTAAAATAATAAACTACAACTAATAAAATTACTCTGGAAATTAGAAAAAAGATAAATGTATCGATTAACTTTTCAGCAGTTTTCTACGCGGGTTGACCATCAGCCGAGTTCATTGCTTTTGCCAGGAATACAATGTGATCTATAATAGAAATTTATGAGACTTTGTAATTTGACAAATGTGTAAAAGGAAACTGAACAGAATCCACCAATAGCAACTAATTTTGAATTCTTCTTATTGTTGTTTATTGCAATTAATACACAAAAGTAGATAAGTTAAAATAAATAAATAAATAATTTTTACTTTTTAGTTTCTCTTACTCATATAATGTACGGTAAGTATCGTTTTTGGGCCAAATTTTCGAAATTGAGTTTTTGGTACTATATATGGTACTATATGTTTTGAAGTCCACTTATATCCAAAAATCAAGTTTTTACAGGTTGGTTTCTGTGTGTGTCTATTATCAGCATAATTCAAGAACAAATATAAACAGGAAGTCTGAACTCGATATTATAAATCAAGCTTTCACAACATACGGTCCGCGGGCCGGATGCAGCCCGCCAGTAGTCAGTTTGTGACCCCCAAAGTGTTTATATAAATCGAAAAATAGTATATATATATATATATATATATATATATATATATATATACTAGCATACCCGGCCACGCGTTGCTGTGACTAAGTTATACGTTGAATTATATGGCTGTAAACTATTTAGTACAGTCAAATTATTATTTACGAACAAAGACGAAAACGTTGTAGCCGTTGTAAAAACCCACAGGGTTGAGATTTGAAACTTAGGTCAAAATTTGGAAGCGATTGATAAAAATTTTCGTAGTGTTGATATTAAGCACAAATTAATTTTATTGTAGGGTCCTATAAATTTTAATGGAGAAGTGATATATATTATTTCTAATGCTACTTTGGATAAAATTGCTAAAATGACTAATATATAAATTAAATTCTATTAAAATTCTATTAAAATAAAAGTATAAAAGAAACAGACGATTTTAAAATCAATTTTTATGGAGGAGTGAAATATAATATATGCTATAATGGATAATTTTACTATAAAATGACCTCATCATTTTAAATATTTTAAAGAGGACAACAGCTGTAGTTATAAAAAGGAAAACAATAAGGCTAAACCAGAAAAATAAGTAAATTTGATAAATATTTTAAAACTTTAAAATTGGAAATCTTATGAAATATTGGACATTTAAAGTAAATACATGTATCATTTTAAATAGAAAAAGATTATGGAAAAGTTTAGTGTATTTTAACGAAGTGATGAGAAGTTTTTGAGTATGTTAAAATTTTAATAGTAAATTCAAGTTAATAAAGATGGGAGACATTGAGGATTAAGATAAGAATAATTATAAGATTTAAAAAAAAAAAAAAAAAAAAAAAAAAAATTATACAGACACGACATTATTTCATTATTTAAAACATGAAAATCTGACATTGACAGATTTTAATTTAGTGTCAGTGGCCTACTGCTAAACTTGTTAATATCGACAAATTCTTCTTTAGTTAATTCGTGACAATCTAAATTCCATGATAAAGTTTTCATTAAATCAAACCAATGTGTTTCAGCTGCAGATACTGTAACAAATAACGTTGGAAGTCCAAACTGTCTTATAGCCGCAAAACAACATTTTTTCTCTTTTTCCCAATGAGGGGGAGGTGTGCCTTGGGGGGACTCATGTCAAAGTTGTACCTTGGGGGGGACTCATGTCAAAGTTGGGCCTTGGGGGGACTCATGTCAAGGTTGGGCCTGGGGGGGACTCATGTCAAAGTTGGGCCTGGGGGGGACTCATGTCAAAGTTGGGCCTGGGGGGGACTCATGTCAAAGTTGGGCCTGGGGGGGGGGACTCATGTCAAAGTTGTGCCTTGGGGGGGACTTCATTAAATAAATCACCATTCAATAAACCGACTGAAATAGGCCCTTAGCACTATTAAGAGTGACGTATAAAAATTCGACAACGCTGTACCGACTGAAATAGGGGTACCTTGGGGGGGACTCATGTCAAAGTTGATACTTGGGGAGTCTTCATTCAGTAAATCCCCATTCAATAAACCGACTGAAATAGGCCCTTAGCACTATTAAGAGTGACGTATAAAAATTCGACAACGCTGTACCGACTGAAATAGGGGTACCTTGGGGGGGACTCATGTCAAAGTTGGGCCTTGGGGGGACTTCATTCAATAAATCCCCATTCAATAAACCGACTGAAATAGGCCCTTAGCACTAATTAAGAGTGCATTATAAAAATTCGACAACTGTACCGACTGAAATAGGCCTCTAGCACTAAAAAAAAAAAAAAAAAAAAAAACTTATTATATACCATGCTTTTAAATTTTAATATACTAATAATATACTAATTAAAAGGAAAATGATAAATATTCTATCATAGTTTGAAGTCAAATTTGTTTACAAATGTCTAAATAAAATATCTGATGTAAGATACTAATATTTTGCAGCGGAATAGATTTCATTTCTGTCATCCTTGGCGAAAAAAAAAGAATATCGCCAAATTATCTGGCGAAAATATTTAATTCCTTTCAAAAATCATGGTTATTTTAACAAACTCTTTTAATATAAGTTTAACAACTTATATTAAAAGAGTAATGGATAATATGAAACAATATTTCGTACAATACATATTACATGCCATACATACGTACAATGAATAATACATATTAAATTTCGTACAATGCATACAACTGGCATGTATATTTTCGTGTTACGCTTTTGATCGCCAAATAATAATAATAATAATAATAAAAACCAAGGGCGACAGAGTTTTGAAATTTAAAATTAAAATTTTGTCAATTTGACAGCAAAATAATTCAATCTAACACCCGCGATAACTAATACATATCTATACCCAAATATAAGGATTAAAATCGGGAAATAAATTTCCTCGATTTTTAATAATTTCTTACAAAAAATCCAGTGGGCAATTAACATAGGAAATCTTTTTCTTGGCTGCACAGACGGTCAGTGAGTCACACTTCGCTTGCGTATAGAACTCATAGATATAGTATAGCATATATAGAATAGAGTGATCATTGGGGAGAAAAAAGTTATTCCTTTTCATTTGGGAAAAGACGACGTTTTTACCAAAATATGGCCGTCTTTCCCCGAGTGAATACACACGGGAATACATACTAATATTTTAGCAAATAAAATTTATGAATAATTTATTTGCTAAAGGGGAATGGAAGACTCCAGATACAGTTCCAAATTCATATTTCTTTCTTTCTTTTCTTTTTTTTTTTTTTTTCAATACCACTTAATGGCTGTTTCCAAAGCTTTTATTTTTTTTTTTTTTTTCGGCATCAAAAATCTTTGTACGATAACATGGGGATGAGAGATCTATATATGTTACTATATCTATGATAGAACTACATTAGCACTTTATCAATGTGTATAAAATCTTTAAATTGATTATGACGTCAATTTTCGTGAGATGCATAATTTAACTTTTTATAATTTTTTAACGTTCACGTTTGATTAAATGTATTAATTTTTATGTCGAAAGAAAATGAACTCGTATTTTTTTTTTTTTGGCAACAATTAAATTAATGGAACTTACAGATATTTTGGAGCAACTTTAATAAAGGTCTATAATTAACAAATAATTGCAATAAAACAATATTGTGACAATAAATTGAGATAAAAACTATCCTATCTCTCAAGTTGGACCAAACTGCACACAGTGTGCAAAATTTCATCAAAATCGGTTCCTTAGTTTAGGAGTTTACCCCGGACAAACATCGTGACACGTAATTTATATATATATACAGATATACAGTTCCCGTCGCTTATTAAAATCACATTCGTTCTGAGCCAAAGTGATTTTATTAAGCGGCTGATTTTTATATCCGGCGAACGTTCCTGCACTTACGGAAAAGGTATTATTTCCCTGAATTTGGAAAGAAACTTCAAAAGTGAAGAATAATGGAATTAGTAAGCAATATTAATTAATTTTTGATAGATAATTAATTGTTTCTTCGATATAAATAAATAAAATGTATTCCAAGTTCCCATGCACTTTCGTTTGAGGAAAATTATCACAACTTTACCAAAAGTTCACGTTGTTCTTATAAATTTAAAATATTTTCGTTTAAACCTCATGAATTATAGTAATTTTAAAATAAGAACTACAAATTGTCTTTTAATAATTAGAAATTAAAAAAATAAATAATACTATTTCAAATCAAATTTGTAACTTATTACTGCGTTTTGAAGAATACGTTCCGTAAAATTGTTACGGAGATAAGTAAGGCGTGTTTAATTTGTAATTGTGCTGCAAGTGTAAAATCTTCGACAATGAGTGATAACGGAGGGTTGTTGCGCTTTAATTTCTTTTCTTATTTCGAAAAAAAAAAAAAAAAAAAAAACACATTGTAAAAAAGAATAATATTAATAATAATAATATGTATAAATGATAATTTTGGCTGGTGAGGAGATATTTTTGAGTTTATTAACCGGCGATGCTGATTTTATTAAGCGGCAGCTTTAAAAGTAATTTGTATTGATTTGATCTCGGTCCTGGCAATTTGATCAGATTAAGCGGCTGATTTTACTAACCAGTGAATTTATAAAGCGGCGGTTACTGTATATATTTGTGATATACTGACATTTAAATTTCAGGAAAAAAAAAAAAAAAAAAAAAAAAAACATAACTTCATATTTGAAATGTTTGCAGCAGTGAAGGTTTTCAATATAAAATTAAAATTTTTCAAAAATCAACTACTGAAAGGTGAAATTAGTTATTTTGCAAATGCACTCAGTATATTCCTCAGATAAAGGCACGCCATATTAGAGAAAAATATGCAAATCAAATCGATGTTTTAATAGCAGAATTTGATGAAATGTTTTCTTTAACGAAGTAGGAAAAAAATCAATTAAAATTAATTGAAGATCCATTTTCCGTTGATCCTGAAGATGTGCCAATACATTTGCAAATGTAAATTATTGAACTACAGTGTTGGAATATTTACAAAAACAGTCATAGAGACTGCAGTTTACAAGACTTTTATAAGAATCTCGACTGTCAAAAATATAAAAACGTTATTTTAAATGCCTTGCCAACTTTCAGTATGTTTCAAACGACGTACATTATGTGAGCAAATTTTCTCTATTATGAACCTTAACAATAAATGCTTGATTGACGATCATTTCAGAGACATTTTGAAAACAGTAACATGAAATGAGACTCCTGAATATGATAAACTTGTAAACGAAAAAAAAAAAAAAAAAAAAAAACGCAGTATTTCTTACTAAGTTCTTGAATATTGTTATTATTTTGTTCTTTAGTATATGCTTTTGCTTTTTTTAGTTTTTAGTTTTTTTCTTTTAGTATGCAGCGTTCTTTATTAAATTTTGAAGATATTATTATTATTATTATTTTTTTTTTAGTATACTAACATAATTTTTTTTAAAATTATATATGTATATTTATTTATTGATTAATTGATGTTTGCATAGCATTTATTTTTAATTTCATTAATATGATTGTAACTTTCTGTTCTCCATGTGGTCTCAAAGTGGACATGTGGTTACTTTGATTTTTTCTATTTTTCTTTCTGGTTTCCTTGATGATTTGAATTAATGTTTTATTTCATTTTTCATTCAAAATAGTTTTGCTGCTTGATCATTGTTAGCTATATCGTTTTACGAAATCGTTGCAGTTTTCACAGCTTTATGAAGTACATGCTTCCTGATGAGATAATACTTCTATTTTTAAGCATTTTTTTTTTTTTTTCAATTATCAATCCATTTTTTATTCCAATTATTATTTCTGTGGTCCTTTATTTATTTTCTCCGTCATTATGTTTAATGGTCCTTTTTTACTCAAGTGGGCGTAAGTAATTTATATTGTTTTTGTCTCTTATTGGATCTTAACACGTATCGCAACATTTTTGTGCTAGTTTTAGCAATGTTTTACAATCAGTTTTATTTTGGTTTTGGTTTTAACATGTATCTACTAAATGCTAAATAATTAAGGTTAAAATATCTATAATTTATATATATATATATATATATATATATATATATATATATACTTACGCTATTTTCTTTCTTTCTTTCTTTTATTTCTTTGTCCCGTGTCAAATTTTGTTGGCGTAATATGGCCCACAGCACGGTTAAGGTTGTGCAGGTCTGTTTTAAATATATAAAGAAAGATGCTATACTAAACTTTTCGTTAAACTTTAGCAATTTTTATGTATGGAGTACCTGAAAGCACTTATTTAAGCTTAATTATGTTTATAATATATATAATAATAATACTGTGATAATATATATAATAAATTATCACAGTAAAACTTTAATAACGTTATAAGCGGCTTCTTCAAAAGTGTTCTAATTTTTTGAGGACAAAGGGCAGTTTTCGAGGACTGTCTTCGTGAATCGAGGACGGCTAGTCACTCTAGTTAAGACCAAGCAAATGCTTCGTGTACAGAGACATCCAAGGTTATTACGACTATGGGCGAAATTTCTGGTAGGTACATTTTAACACTTTTAGACTGCACTAATTAAAAGAAAATGAACATGTTTTTTATGTACATGATAAAAGCAAGTTTAGAATAGGGTAGGATACAAAAATCATTCCCCATTCATTTACAGGGCAACATGAAAAGAATCAGATATATTAAAACAAGACTGTACTTTAAAATTGCTAAAAGCATGTTTCAATTTCTGTTATGTGTTTTTCATACTGCGCTAAATTTAAATACACTATACTATGTGGTGTGTATATGCTTTATAAGCAATATATAGGGGTGCTCAAAATTAAATGAATACATTTTTCTCGAGGAAAAATAATTACTTTCTCATAAAAGTGCTGAAATAATGATTTTTTTTTTTTTTTTTAGAAATAGTAATTATAATAATAAGAATTATAGTAATAAGAATTATTCTTAGGGCTGCAGAATTGTTTGAAGGAACATGGAATTTTCAACTTTCATTTGTGTAAATATTTCCTATCAGTTATCGACGGAGCCTCCTCAGTATTTGAAGTTTTGGCACGTTATATGCAGGATCCGGGTTCGATTTCTGACCTTGACCTTTTTCGCTTTTTTTACATGAACATTTCCCTCTTTATATTTAATTTGTCATTTTCTTCAATAAATGGATATTGTACACTTAGTTAAAGTTACAATTGCGTTGCTTAATCAGTGTGCACTCCCCCCCCCCTTTCAGATGATTTGATACATCTCCCAATACCCGAAAATTAGTATAGTCCGACCACAATAATTCGGCACTCCAGTCGTATGATTTTGGAAGTTTCTATTATAAGTACTCAGTAAAGAGTTATAATTTAGTACGAAGGAAGGGCAAGACATTAATTAGCTGTTAGCGCATTTGGCTTAGACTATGACGTACTTCAAAATATGCAACTTTCAGTTAGAAATTCATCCCCCCAAGGTCAGTTGCCGTATTACAGGATATGATTATAATCTCTTATTATAATTTTGGTATATAAACCAGTTATAAGCAGCTTCAAAAAAAAAAAAAAAAAAAAAAAAAAAATCTACCAGCAGGTTTTCTTGATTCTTTAAGTGGGCGTAACTATCTTGATTACATACAAATGGCTTCGCCTGGTGTAGCTGTAGTTTTAGTAGTGTACGAGATTATAGGAAGACCAGACATTTTAAATTCAGTTAGAGAACAAGCTCTTACTCTTTGTATTCTTAATTAAAAAATAATTTGTGTTAAAAAATAAATAAACAATATTGCTTTTTATGCATAAAGTTATTTTAAGTACATTCCTCGCCTTAACAGACAAATGGACACATTAAATATAAAATTAATATAGCAAAACACTGTAACAAATAGCTGAGTTGAAAATAAACTTTTTATATATGGTGGCTTTTTAATAATTATCTGAAAACTCATTTTGCACTTATTTTTTTTATTTTATTTCTTCTTTTGTTAAAAATAAACGAAATTTGTAATTTATGAAAAAAAAAAATAAATCGATAAAATAAAATGAAAACCTGCTTGATGGTTGGAAAAAAATGCATGAAATGGTTGCCAATTAGAATAAGTTATTTTAATTTACGAATTACATTTGTTTCTATTAATAGTTTTAAAAATCTTGAATATTAAAGCACAAACATATTCAATGAATTTGTTTTAAAAACTAAAACACGTTGTTTTAATGTTTAATAACATCATAATTGAACAGAAGCTGTCTTTAAATAAGTTTGCACTACAAGAAATAATCCTTATTGTGTTACATTAACATATTTTTCATTTCCTATAAAATTTGCAGGGTTTTTTTTTTTTTTTTTTTTTTTAAATAAGAGAAATTCATATTGTAGTAAAAAGACAAGAAAATAAAATTATGCATCACTCATAAATTATTAAACACTTTCCCCTTTTTATAAGGAAAGAAAAGGAATAGTCATACTGTACGAGACTACTTGAATCCGAGAAGACATATTTCGATTTTTTTTTTTCTTTCTTTCTTTTCACTTACTATCTTTGCAAGCCAACAAACTTGCAGCAAGTTCAGTGTGACTGTGACAAGCTGTAAGTTCATAACAAGATTGAAGCAAGTTGACGCAATTTGCAGCAAACTTGTCGTGCAAGTTGCACTCTTACTGTATGAAATTTGCTGCATATTCGTTGCAAACTAGTAGAAAAGTTAGGTTTGTCGTATTAAGAGTACTGCAAATTCATTGCAATAGGCAAGCTTGTCATGTCACACCAACTGTTAATGCATTGCAAACTCAGATTCTTATCACGTCACATTATTTGCAAATACACGTAGAAACATGTAAATATAGCTTGTATTTCGCATAAGACTTGTCGACACGAGACTTCGAGCCCCGGGGATAACGTCACGCTTCTTCCACCAGTAAACAACACTAGCAAGAAAACGTTGCGAAACCGCTTCAATATCAGTCTTTGGTTCAGTTTTAAATACTTACATAGCAATTTTAGTTTGCAACAGAAATGGTGTGAAAGAAAAAAAAATTAATTAAAACGAAAGATATATTTATGTTGTGTCTACTTTGCGGCAATTTCACGGCAAATTTATCACATCAAATTTGTCATGGCAAGATAATATCAAGAAAAATCAAACTTGCTGCAAATGTGCTTGTTCTCTGGGACACTGTTAAAAATTCGAATGCTAGGTAAAACCAAAACTTGGTACTACAATAGCTGCTATATGCAGGTTGAACCCAAACTTGGTACTACAATAGCTGCTATATGCAGGCTGAACCCAAACTTGGTACTACAATAGCTGCTATATGCAGGTTGAACCCAAACATGGTACTAAAATAGCTGCTATATGCAGGTTGAACCCAAACTTAGGATTACATAATAGCTACTATACGCAGGTTGAACCAAAGCGTGGTGCTTCAATAGCTGTAACATGCAGAAGAAGCCAAAATTTATTAGTATACAGTAGTTAAAACCAGATAATGATGATGGTGAAATCTTCTACCATAATTTGGTGCTTCTTGCTGAAAAAAAAGCACAAATCATGGTAAAAGGCTTGACTTTCTCATCATTGTATCTACACTGAGAAAAAATATATACCGCTTTTATCTAGAATAAGAAGCCATTTTCTAAATCCCTAAACTAGAAATATAGATTTCTGAGATATACGTATAAGGTAAACAAATAACCTGGATAGACGAAATGATCGCGAATTTCTAGACTACATTTTTCTAGATTGTGAAACAATATTATGAATCCTTTGTATTGAAAGAAATTCTCATTGATTTACTAGAATTGGGTTATAAACCAAAATTATAGTTACTGAAACTCGCCTCTCGTTTTCGCATTTAAATGTGATTGACCACCATAATATAGGAAAACGGTCTAGAATTTTAATGAGGTCGCTTATAGTCGTTTTAATGGAACTCGCTAGAGTTTATAAGGGTGACATGAAACTAGAGTCTTGCAACGGGTCGGGTACCCGTGTTATCCGCTTTGCGGTTCGAGTTCACATTAATTTTTAGAATATAAATCTTTTGAATGCTGAGATTGGGTGACATTCTCTTCCTTCATAGCAATTTAAAGCAACATGACTTATAACATAAGTTTAATTCGTAAAGAAGAAATGCTTGGCGTTTAATGCTTGGAATTAATACTTGGCGTTTAAATGTTGAATATATATATATATATATATTTGCCATCCAACGTATCTTTGCCTCCTTGTTTTTCTTTTTTTATACATCATGAATATTTGAAAGAGTGGATTTTTTAAAAGTAAGTGTAATACACAACAAATTCTGTTTATTATACACTGAAGTTTTGTTTAGACTCTATAGTTTTGTTATAATTAGACTCTAGTTAATTTTTTAATAAAATTTTATAATTATACACTAGTTTTAATATAATTATACATTTGTAATATTTATGTACTAATAACTGAAATATACGTTCAATAATATAACTGTATTTCGTGAAATAAAATTTTAATTTAGTTTCTTATATAATGTAAATTGAGTACTATATTTTTGCAGGCGGGTCAGAAGCTGCAGGTTCGGGTCAGGTTGCGGATCGAAAGTCTTATTGCAGGTCGGGTGCAGGTAAAGTTTTCTCGACCCGCGCAAGACTCTAGATAGAACTATTTTTACTACAGCCACAATTTACGTTCTAGATGTCAGTTACATAATTTTTTTTCAATGTACTTTAGTACCAGATTTTGTTTCAAACAAGTACCAAATTATGATAGAAGACTTAACTATCTTATGGTTGAAGCTACTGTACACTGTTAAAAAAAATACAACTTTGCTGCCAAAAATTCTCTGTAATTACAGAAAAATACGTTTTGTCAACGTAATTTTTCCTTAATTTACGACTCTTTTCTTAAATTACAGAGAATTTCTGGCAGCAAAGTTGCATTTTTTTAACAGTGTAGTGATTGAATGTACTGTAGTATCACGTTTTGTTTCAAACATTACTTGATTAAAAAATCACGGTACCAAATCATGGTAAAAAGCTTAACTATCTTATGGTTGCAGCTACTGTAGCTACTGCCGTACCAAGTTTTGTTTCAAACAAATACCAAATCCAAATCATGATAGGAGGATTAACTGTCTTAAATAGCAACTTTTTAAAAAGCAATACAACGGCTAGTGGTTTAGCTTATTTTCTGGATTTATTTTTCCCTGTTTATTTTTTAAAATCTCAAGCATAACGCTGCATAGGAGAATGACGCTTTGTTTTATTCTAAAGTTCTTTTATCATTTACCTTTTGGCTACATAAGTGAGAATATTTTATTTTTTTAACCCCTTAACGCGTGCTGTCCTCGCTGCGAGGACGCAAAATTTAAGATCCAGCTGCAGAAATTCATCCCGGAAATTTTTTAGCAAAAATTTATGTTTATAACATATCTGAAAAGGCCGGGTTTTTTTTTTTTACCTTAGAATTTAAAATTTCTTTTAGTTTAATTTAGTTCATGAATTCCGGTGGCAGTGTAATTTAAATGATCCGAATTGTCTTGCGCCGCAAAGGGTAAAAGTAGAATTTCGACCACTGGCTGATACTAGTTATTATTATTGCTATAAATTTTACTAATTTAATTATAGTTATAAATAATTGTAGTAACAAACTACAGTTTAATAATCTAATGAAGCTACAAGTTCCATCGCAATATCTTATTATTCATTATTATTTTACTTTATTTATTTATTATTTTAAAAGGTATCCTGCGCCTCGCAGTGATCGAGAAGTTCTGATTCCAAAGCTGATAGACGAAAGGTGCCTGGTTCGAACCCAGGTTATGCTCGTTGATCTAGCTATTCCGAATTCGCCGTGGTTTTTCTCCGAGCTGGCACCCTTTAGAAAGACATTTACGGAAGGCGTTCTACCCAGGTCTAGAAATTAGGCGTAATCTATCCGCCTTAATCTCAAATACCTACACACATCGTCCTACCTCATTCAGATTTATGTACGTATTGTATAACAATAAAACAAACTATTACAACGATTATATAATTTTCCGTTAAAAAAAGCGTCTACTTCTCTTTGAATAACATTAAGTTTTTGTATATCAAAGATCGTTTGATATTATGAGGTTTTTATTTTCACTATCAAGCGCATACTTTCAACATACAAAATACTTGCGAACTAAGATGCTGATGTTCTGTAATTTACATATGATATATGAAAAGGGAAACAAAAAATATTCAAGGAAGTTTGAGGGAGAAAAGGGAGAAAAGGGAATCAGGAAGGATATAAAGGTATAGAAAGCTTAGCACGATAGGGACAAAAAATCTTAAAGTGAAAGTCACATTGAGAAAATCTTGGGGGTATCATTTAATCAGTTTTGGTTGATGTTTTTCAGAACGATATCCTAAAAAAAAAAAAAAAAAAAAAAAAAAAAAAAAGAACAAGAAAAAGAAGAAGTTTTTTTAAAAAAAGGTACAAAAATTTTTAAACGAAAAAATTATTTTTTTCTTATTTCAAAAAGGATAGAGAAATAATGTAATACTATTTCTGTACTTAAAGGTCAAAAGTATAACTTATTTACATTGGTACAAGCGGACTTTACCTGCTTCGGTGGTCACTATATTTTAATGAATTCTCAAAATTTCATAAAATTTCTATATCTATAATAAAAGAAAGATATGTGTGTGTGTGTGTGTGTCCGGAGTTTTTTAGAAAAACGGCTGATCGCAGAGTACACGAATTTGCATGGTAGTTCGTATTGACCTCTCCTCATGCATCTCGAAGCCCGATTTCAGAATTTTTGATATATATTTTTTTTTAATTAATTAAAATATGAAAATAATTTCCTTATAATAGCTTTAAATTTATCCATTTAAATATTAGTTTTAAATTTATTTGTTGCCAAAGAAAGTTTACGAGTTTTTTTTTTTTTTTTTTCGACATAAAAAGAAATATATTTTCCCTCGATTAATAAAAAAATATCAGAAATTATATTTGTTTAAGCATATGGCAAAACGTCGTCTTTACAATTTTAAAATGAGAGTTAATTTGGTATCTGTCGTCTTTGGTAAAAAACAAAAAAGTCGCCAAATTATATGGCAAACATATTTAATTCCTTTCAAAAATCATGGTTATTTTATTAGGTATATTAAGAGAGCAATCAAGAATATAAAACAATATTTCATGCGAAATATATTACGGAAATATACATCTGGCGTGTATATTTTCGTATTACGCTTTTGATCGCCAAATCAAAGAAGCTAAGGGCTACAGATGTCATACCTATACCTTAAAATTAAATAATTATAATAATTATATAATAATAATAACAACAACAACATGTTTCTTCCAAATTTTTCTTCATAACCTTTTTTAATATACCTCAATTTTAGATTTTTTTTAAAAATTAAATATATGTTTTTGGCATGGATAGTATGCTTGGTATGAAGGCTAATTAAATATTATGTTAAAGAGCTTTACTTATGTATAATCCTGGGCATTTTTTAAATTTTGACGCGTAGACTGGGCATTTTTCGCCAAGGACTCTACTTTCGCTACAACCGTTTTACGCCTATTGGTGCATTAAAAATATAAATAAATTATAAAATATTGATAAAGAGAAAGAAATAAACAGAAACAATAATCGTATAGATTATATATTTTTGTCTCACTGTATTATTTTATAGAAATGCGACAAAAATTCAAAAATCACCAAAGAAAGTTATAATAAAGCTGCACCATGATCAGGTTTATATATTTATATATTTATTTATTTTCCTACATACCAACCACTATTAACTAACCATAAAATAATTAAAATGGAAAACATCTATAACCACAAAAAAAAAATCAGTTGTCCCAGACGTAGCGCTTATATCATATTATAATTTTATATTTGGCGTGAAACTGCTGCCATTTTATGGTCGACCGGATAAATAAAACAAAATATAGCAAGTAAGTAAATATTATATGTATAGTATACAGAGCTGCCAACCTAATCCGGCAAATTGTTAGTACAGCCCCTTTTCTACACCACTTAATTTTTAGAGTATTTGTTTTCTTCATTCATCGTAAATTTATTTGAAGATAATTATTCTAAAAATTAAGTGGTGTAGAAAAAGGGACGGTATTGACAATTTGCCGGATTTGGTTGGCAGCTCTGAGTATGTAGTGTTGTTTATATGTAATTGGGATTCGACTACTTCAATTTTTTCGTTACTGTTCGTTTTGAAACTGTCATCCGATAAGCACCCGAATTGAAGCCTACTGGTAAAAGGCATTGTCACAGGCAATAGGGACACGTACCCAAAATTTTGCAGATGAGGAAGTCGATGCTGAAGACAACGGAGACTCAAAACGAGCTTTTAAGCAATTTCAATGCTTTTTTTTTTTTTTTTTTTTTTTTTTTTTAAATAAAGTAATATAAAAAAGAATGATTCTCTTTTTAATATAATGACCAGCGAAACAGGCAAAACCTGCTAGTATTTAAAAAAAATTAAAAAAAAAATAAATAAATAAAATCTCAAAATAATTTTATTGATAGTTATTATATAATCTTAATTGTTCTATATATAAATATAATATATTATGAATCATCTATTAAATAATATTTTATTTTATCACAAAGTCTTGCTCTCTACAATGAGTGTAGGGCTTTAACTGAATTTAAGATGATAATTCTTATACATCATTATTAAATCGTGTTCTATTGAGTAAGACATAGGTGTCAATAAGACACGCCTATGCACATAAAATAGGGTTCGTGCTTATAATATCACAAATCGATTGATAGTTGTATCAATTTTATATGAAAATTTGCTGTAAAATTAGAAAGAAAAAAAAATATCATTGCTACTGTAAATTACGCAAGTCTACATCTAAACTTTTGATTTGATAAATTTGGCTGATATTTATGTTTTTTGGAAATTGAAGCCAGTCTTTCTCTATCACTTATAAATTTATGTGAATACTGGGTGTCTTCGGAATAATTTATTTCGTGACTCTTTCATATGGTAATAATGGTAATTTTTATACCAGGTGTCCCATAAATCAGTAGATATTTAAAAAAATCATAAAAATTGAAGGAATTGATAGAATTGAATGCGGTTTGAAAAAAAAAGTTATTCCCGTGGAGTTTTTCTTTATTTTTTTTGAAACAAAGAAAAAACTAGTATGTTGTGGCCACCACAAGACTTTCTTCTATATTTTCCTATACAAATTCACTCAGTAACAAAAAAAAAAAAAAAAAAAAAAAAAAGCTCTTTTGAAAGATATCCATAAAGAAAATTTTGCCGTTCTTAGGGGGAAAAAATACAATCACAGCACCTCCTGTTGTGCGATTGATCCCCAAATCTAATCAGCACCAGTTTATCTCAGAGGCCAACTAAATACCAAGTTTGGTTAAATTTCGTTTAAAATAAATAAATAAATAAAAACGATTTTGTTTTCTAAGTTTTTTTTCGTAAAAAGTAAATAGTTCAACCATTCGTTTTAAAGGTATTGACAAGACCTTTCGAAAGATACCCATCTTGAAAATTTACTCCCCTCTGGGGGGGGGGGACTTCCCCCCCAGGGGGGTTGACGAGGCTCCTACACATACAAAATTTTTTTCACAGTTGACTATCTCTATTACAAATAATTCTTGTAAATTTCATAATGATTATTAAATAATTCTCTTTATGCACATTTATACAAAATTTTGTCCTATATCACCATGTTAAAAATTTAGAAAAAGCGGGATGGCAACGCAACCTGTAAGACAATTTTTACCAAAAGTTGATAGGCACTAATTTATGGCAAGGTGCAACTACATAACAATTTGTATGAAATTCTGTGCAGTAGTTCCTGAGATACAGTTGCCACAAAATTTTGTCACACACACACAGAGAGAGAGACAGACAGACATTTTCTAAAAATGGTCAAATCGTGTTCTACAGCTCTCAAAATGTGTAAATCCATCAAAACCCGAGGTCTAAAATTTTTACGAATTCAATACTTTCTTCTATTGAATATAGAAGAAAGTAAAAAATTAAAATTTTTTGTCGATAAAGGGCGCTGTACGTGGGCGAATCTCACATTTCCGTGAAAAATTATATTTATTTGCATACAAGTGTTTACAGGCATATAAATCCTATTTTATGTGTCCGCCATCTCCACAAATTACAGTTTGAAACTAATTACAACACCGCTGATGCTTCTGTCTGCGGTTCTTACCTGAGGTAAAACATCTTCACCAATAATGCTTTATCCACCAAGTCAATATTGCAATTAAACCATCGTGTAGGCACAAGTAGAAGGTAAAATCAGAAATAAGTTGTGTTAATCGTAAGCAATTTATATGACTCTAATTTTCATATTTCTCGTTACAGCGCCCTCTATAGATATCCTCTATGCAGCGTATATATTATGTTTCTGTCATGGAAATAGTCTAGAAACTACTGAAAATAAAAAATATTGTGTCGGTAGACACCCTGTACTGACAAAAATCTATATGGGATAAAGAAAAACTAATTCATTTTCGGTTTCAGTCTCCCCCCCCCCCTCAAAAAAAAAAAATGTATATATATATGTATATATATATGTATAAAAATATGTATATATATATATATATATATCAGCTAAAACTATCAAATCAAATTTTGCTAACATTATTTTTGTACACATGTGCTATTTTTATTTTTATTTCATTATTATTATTATTTTATTTTTTATTTATTTGCTTTCGAAAAAGAAGGAAGACTTGTAATGATACATATGTATTAAAAAATATGTGTATTACGTGTACTAATATAGATGAATGGAAAGAAGCTTTGCTTCATTTGTAATGACATTGTAAGTATAAGAAGTTCAACAGCGTTTGGTTTAAAACGTTCCTTTTTTTTTTTTTTTTTTTTTTTTGGTACAGCGAATTTCTGTCGCTAATGTGAAATGTGAGTATACATCTAAATTTAGATCCTTTGAAATAATAGGCTAGCAGATGTTTCGCTTAACATTCTCAGGTCTATCAAAAAGCAATAGACAGGTGACGTTTTTGCTAAAATATTCCCTGGGGGACTTACGTCGAAACAATGAGATATTTTATACTCGTGTATCAGAACAAAGTTTATATTTTTTATATTAAATATAATCATGTTTGCCATTTGAAAATGTATTGACATTTATACTATGTAGAAATATTTAAAACGATTAATATCAATGAATCAAATAATATTATTATAATTAATTCGGACATTTTAACTAATTATTTTTATAGACATTTTTGTTCTTCTAAATATTTATTACTTTCTTCTATATTCAACAGAAGAAAGTATTAAATTCACAAACGTTTTTGACTTGCGATTTTTGGCGTTTCTATACGTTTTAAGGGGTGTTCTAAACACGTTTAAGCCATTTTTGGAATGCTGTCTCTCTCTGTGTTTCTGTGAGTGTAATTTTCTTTTCTATTCTTTTTTTTTTTTTTTTTTTTTTCATAGTTCTAGTTCAGAACTAATAAGTAGAATTACATAAAAGTTTATATTTCACCTTGGCTAATTTGGTACCTATCAACTTTTCGTGCTTATTACCCAATAGATGACTCTGCTATGTTGCGTTTTTATATGCGGGAAGACTGTATCCTATTTTCTATGGCGTAACTTTACACAAAACTTGCTAATTATAAAAAAAACTCCGGTCATTCAATTTGAGTGCATATCGGCCACATTAATGGTGGTGTTATGTATTATACAGGATGATATAGAAGAAAGTTTTGTGATGGTACAATTTACTAATTTTATTTATTTATTTATTTTTCCTTTACGTGAAATGAAATCATAGTTTTGAGTAAAAGTTTCATAACAATGAGTAAACATTTCATATGTTTTGTACCTATAACTTTTAGACATTTAGATATAGTGATAAAAGGGAAAACCCCCCCCCCTCCTCTCTCTCTCTCCCCTTACGCTATAAATTTCTTTTGTCAATGATTTTGGTTAAAGAAAGAATTTTCTGGTTTGGAAAAGACTCTCTATCTGTTTTTAAATTCCAAAGAATTTGCAATTTTCGTGTATTTTTAACCATTTCCCTGTCCTATTTAATTTCACAACACTGATCAGTGTTGCTCAAATTTAGGAACCTTTTTATTCAATATCCACACTAAATTTTAACTGTATCGGTTGCCTAATCATTTCGAAGGTTATTTGTATGTTGTATAGATCAAATATCACTCCTCAAAATTATTGGTGATAGTTGAATAAAAGAGTCCCTGAATTTCGCAACACTGTTCAGAGCGTTTTAGAACGTAAAAGTTAAAGTTAACGTTAAGTAAGAAAAGGGTTAAAGTTAACGCCCTTTTAAGTAAGTGGGTAAAATTTTCAAATAAAATTTTCTAGAACTAAGTAAGATGCATACAACCATGGCGCTTCAAGTAGATCCGTAAACTATTTATTATAAGCTAATAGAAGTCCACTATTGTCATATTCTGCGAATAGCGGGGTTTAATCTTTTAACGTTTCAAACATAGAGAATAACTAAACTAATTATAAATAATTATAAGATAAAAACTTTTTATATACCATGTTTTTAAATTTTCTATTGAATCATACCTATAGAACTACATTAGCACTTTATCAATGCGTACAAATTTTTTAAAGTGATAATAGTGTCAATTTTTGTGAGATGCATAATTTAACTTTATACAATTTTTTAACGTTCACGTTAAATTAAATGTATTTATTTTTATGTCGAAAGAAAATGAAATAAATTTTTTTTGGCAACAATTAAATTGTATCTATTATTTTAATGGCTATTTGTAAAGTTATTAGGAGGTTATTATTTTCATATTTTAATTAATTAAAAGAAAACTAATCAAAAATTTGAAAATCGGGCTTCGAAGCATTGTGTTGTCATCGGGTTCTGAGCTATTTTGAAAGTTTCAAATGTTTAGCTAGTAGGGAAGTTAGTTAAAAATCGATTGCAAGAGTTGTACCGGACAAACAAACAAACAAACAAACAAAAATCGAAGTTAATAAAAGCATGGTAAAATGGTTATTGGACACATAGCTCATCATAAATATGTAAAAAGAAAAAGACCCCTCCCCCCCCCCCACCAGCCTTTTTAATTTTCGAGATTTTTTTGGTTTGAATCATTTATAAGTTAATCTGATTAAATTTAAATACAGTCGGCATTCGTTATAACGACTCTCAGCGTCCCACAATAAAAAGTCTTTATAATGAGTGGTTGCTATAGTAGATATAATTAAAAAAATTACGCATGCACACTCAGCAGTTTTGTAAAAATAGGCGATTTTTAAAGAGATTATAACTAAATACCCAAATTATTTTTTATCATTGGTATTAAAATTGAAATTTTATCATTAAAAATGTAATTTCTAAACCGGAATTTAAATTAGTAAATAAAGGAAAAAGGGTATTATAGATAGAATTATAAAAAATTTATTTTCTCAAGAAAATATCGAAAGATTGTCTGCCTTTTCTGTATATGTGATTTTTGCAAAACGTAATTTTCCATTACACTGTAGACTCTATATCTACGAAGTTTGCCAATACAATAGAGTCATTCCATGTCAAATAATAGTGTCCATTCCATATCAAATCAACGAAAGAAAAAAAAAAAAAAACAGCATTTTTAATCTGACCCCTCAGATTTTTAGGAAATTGGGCTCATTTATTTTTCCTATTGAGAAATAAATGTATACCAATTAATTAGTCCTTATCTCTTTTAGTTTTTGATATACAGGGCTGCACAAATGGGTAAAAAATGGAAATTTCCGAAATTCTTCTACTACAAATGTACCCA
The DNA here is from genome assembly GCA_963930645.1 of Salticus scenicus. Lineage (NCBI taxonomy): Eukaryota > Metazoa > Arthropoda > Arachnida > Araneae > Salticidae > Salticus > Salticus scenicus. The sequence continues at coordinate 185,285,643 of OZ005655.1, read as the reverse complement.
TATTTTCTTTCCTAATTAACTTAGAGATACAAGATTGGTATCATTAGAAAGCTTATAATACAGGCTTTCAAATGATATATCACCAGTATATATTTCTATTTTTTTTTTCACTTTAAGGTAAAAAATTTTGACCTTTGAATCTAATATCTCAAAAAGTACACATTTAATTTTATTTTGAAAATTATATGTTATTTTTACATTTATTATCTATGACTATTGCAAATTTCAACATGGGGCGGTCATGGGATGCTGAGTTATAAATTAATATGCAACTCTAAATCAGTATTTTCATACTAGCATAACGTAAGTTTTTCCCATATTTTGTTTCCTAATTAACTTAGAGATATAAGATTGGTATCATTAGAAAGCTAATAATATAGGCTTTTAAATTATATATCACATGTATATATTTTTAAAAATTTTCATTTTAAGGTCAAACATTTTGACCTTTAAACTTCAATATCTCAAAAAGTATACATTTAATTTTCATTTAAAAATTATATGACATTATACCGTTTATTATCTATTATTATTTTAAGTTTCAACATGGCATGGCTATTTTTTTTTTTTTTTTTTTTTTTTTTGTAAAACGTGCGTTATGTTAATATGGAAATAATGGCAGAGTTGCATTTTAATTTATAACTCAGTATCCCATGGCCGTACCATGTTGACACTTACAGTAATTATAGATAATAAACGTAAGAATAACATATAATTTTTAAAAGAAAACTAATTATGTACTTTTGAGATATTGAAGGCCAAAGGTCAATATGATTGACGAAAAATAAAAAAAATGCATTTCATGTGATATATCATTTATAAGCTTCCTAATGATACCAATCTTATATCTCAAGTTAATTAGGGAACAAAATATGGGGAAAACTTACGTTATGTTAGTATGAAAATACTGATTTAGGGTTGCATATTAATTTATAACTCAACATCCCATGGCTGTCCCATGTTGAAATTTGCAAGAATTATAGATAATAAATGTAAAAATAACATATAATTTTTTTAAGAAAATTAAATGTGTACTTTTTGAGATATTGGAGGTCAAAGATCAAAATGTTTGACCTTAAAGTTAAAAAATTTAAAAATATATACTTGTATATATCATTTGAAAGTCAGTATTATAAGCTTTCTAATGATACCAATCTTTTATCTCTAAGTTAATTAGGAAAGAAAATATGGGTACATTTGTAGTAGAAGAATTTCGAAAATTTTCTTTTTTTACCCATATTTGCAGCCCTGTACATCAAATACTAAAAAGAGATAGGTACTTATTAATTGGTATACATTCATTTCTCTATAGAACAAACAAATGAGCCCAACTTCATAAAAATCTGGGTGGGGTGGGGGGGGGGGGGGTGTCAGGTTTTAGCTGTGTTAGTTTGACATGGAATGACTCAATATTGAAGGTCTTTTCAAGTTAGGTGTTTATAAACATGTTCTATTTGAAAAAAAATGCTGCGAAAATTGTATGCTGAATTCGGACGTTTTTTGGGACTAGACGATACCAAATGGTTATTATATCGGAAACAAAATAACATACAATGAATAGGGAAACAGTTGGGGATTTTATCACTGGTCGTGGTATGGTCTTTATAATGTGTGGTCATTATAACGAGCGTCGACTGTAATTAATTTAGTAAATAAATAACTATCATCAAACACTATAAATTGCAAAAACTCGCAAAATATATTAAAACAGTACTTTCTCCATCATTCATATATGCATAAAAGAAAGAAAGGAATGAAGGAAGGAGAAAATTGTTAGTGTGAAAAGCGTTTGCTTTAAATGAAGAAAAAATGACGTTCCATGTAGTCTTTCCTCTGGTGCACTTTTCTAAGCGTACTTGTCTTGTACGAGAAGCGGCTTTAAAATGTTTGCAGTTAACTGCATGAATGCCACGTGATCCAGTGTAGTGGTAGAAAGAGAGTTTTCTGATATGAAATGGCGAGAGATCGTTTTTAACAAGAATGTATCGTTTTGTATTACAAGCATTAAAAAACTATTGTAAAATTTTCAAAGAAAGAAGTATATTTAAAGTTTAAAAAAATATATTTAACTTAAAAAATATATATGTATCATTTTCTATTGGATTAGCATTGCTTTTGTTATTATTTGAATTTACAAATTAATAATTTTCCACGAAAAATGCACAAAAGTCAATCGGTAAAAAATTGTCCTTAACAGCTTCATTAACAAAAAAAAAAAAAAAAAAAAAAAAGAAAAGAAAAGAAAAGAAAAAGAAAAAATGAAAAAGAATGAAAAAAAAAAAAAAAAAAAAAAAAAAATCATGCTGTTTCCTTAGACACTTTCCAATTGTACTTACCGTTACTATTTACATAACTTTACTTTCAATTTATTTTATCGCCATGATGGAACCTAAAAAGATTCTTTACTTTTAATTAGAGAAGAAGAAAATTTTTAAAAATTGTCTTTATATATTTTTCTTCATTTAAAAAAAAAAAAAACTATGCATTAGATTTTTTTGTGTAACCCTATATATTTTCTGAAAACAGATAGGTTACAGAAATATATTTTGTTTTTAACTATGGAGGGTGCAATATCACCAAAACATTTTTTCAATTTTTTTTGAAAGAAAAAGCGTTAAAAATTTTGTTTTTGTGTAACCAGATATATTGGCTAAAATTTTTACTAAAAAAAAATCCTCTAAATACTGAAAATTTTCATTGACCAATTTTCACATATATTTCATAATGCATCTATAGAATTTCGCTGGACTGTCATACTTTATTCTACAGGGGGGAAAATGTATTTCTATATTTTGATAATGCATATTAATTTCGTTATGTGCAATACAAAGATATTTAAATATACGTTAAAAATACTTCTCATAGACCGTAATTTGTTGGAAATCTTTTGTGAGTCTTTGTATACAAATGGGTTGCGGCACTTATATCATTTTCAATAGAGAAAATGCCATAGGGAACTTGAATAAAATGCACCAGTTTCAAGATGTTTTTGAAACTGTAAAAGCTACGAACTGCAATTCGTTTATTTACATATTGTCAGTTTTTCATTCAAAGATAGACAGACAGTGTCATTGATAAATCGAAGACATATACTCACGTTTAAACTTTGTTAGAAAGTGTCAAAACGGCATAACACTACTGAAAATTTACTTCCAACAATTTCCAGTTACATTTTCCTGCTACATCTGAATATTTTTGTGTAGCTCTGTAGAACTTAATGCTAATCAACTAAATGTATGTGGAGACACATTTGCTGGAATATTAAAAGTAAAAATAAAAACAACGTTAAAAAACGGAAACGAGAGAAAGAAAAAAAAAAAAATTTAAAACTATATGGCCGTTTCGGGGGGAAATGTATTTTTATATTTTGATAATGTATATTAATTTCGTTATGTGCAATACAAAGATATTTAAATATACATTAAAAATACTTCTCATAGACCGTAATTTGTTGGAAATCTTTTGTGAGTCTTTGTATACAAATGGGTTGCGGCACTTATATCATTTTCAATAGAGAAAATGCCATAGGGAACTTGAATAAAATGCACCAGTTTCAAGACGTATAAATATTAACGGCAATTAGAGCTCGGAAAAAACGGATAGACAGACAGTGTCATTGATAAATCGAAGACATATACTCACGTTTAAACTTTGTTAGAAAGTGTCAAGACGGCATAACACTACTGAAAATTTACTTCCAACAATTCCCAGTTACATTTTCCTGCTATATCTGAATATTTTTGTGTAGCTCTGTAGAACTTAATGCTAATCAATTAAATGTATGTGGAGACACTTTTTGCTGGAATATTAAAAGTAAAAATAAAAACAACGTTAAAAAACGGAAACCAGAGAAAGAAAAAAAAATAATTAAAAACTATATGGCCGTTTCGGAACTTCTTAAACTCTTTTCTTAGTATTAATGACAAAAGAATTTAAACCTGATAAAAAGAATAAAGAAACGAAAAATTAAAATCCCAAAGCTTGCCAGGCAAGTATGGTCCAAGACTTGGGTTAGAAAGGCAAGTTGGGAAAAGTGTCACGGGTATGCTTGCCTGGCAAGCTCTGGGGTTTTAATTTTTCATTTCTTTATTCTTTTTGTCAATTTTAAATTCTTTTGTCATTAATACTGAAAAAGGAACCTAAGAAGTTCCTAAATGGCCATATAATTTTTTAACTTTTTTGTTTTATTTGTGCTGTTTAACGTTATTTTTACTTTTAATTAATGCTAATCATATTATATAGAATTAATTATTCTATAGAATTAATTTTTAATTTCCTTATGTATATATATATATATATAGGCCCACCGGTTCTGCGCTCAAAGCTGGTAAATGGTAAGTGCGGGGTTCGATCCCAGAACGAGTTGATCAACCTAGCCGTTAGGAGTTTTCCGTGGTCTTCTCGGAAACTTGCGTGAATGCTAGATAGGAGCCCTTAGAAAGACTCCTACGGAAGGCACCCCACCTATAGGTCTAGGACCCTTGAGTAGTCAATCGGACTTAAGCCATGCAACCAACCAACCTTATATTTGGTGCAGTACAAAGGTATAATATTTTGCTTTAGAGAAATACCTCTCATGGAACATAATGTATAAAAACACTTTTTTTTAAAAATGGTAAGTGCGGGGTTCGATCCCAGAACGAGTTGATCATCCTAGCCGTTAGGAGTTTTCCGTGGTCTTCTCCGAAACTCGCGTGAATGCGAGATAGGAGCCCTTAGAAAGACTCCTACGGAAGGCACCCCACCTATAGGTCTAGGACCCTTGAGTAGTCAATCGGACTTAAGCCATGCAACCAACCAACCTTATATTTTGTGCAGTATAAAGGTATAATATTTTGCTTTAGAGAAATACTTCTCATGGAACATAATGTATAAAAATATTTTTTTTTTCAGTTGCAAAACAAATAACTATTTCATTACGATTTGTGCACTATAAATGTTTTTAAATATGATTTATAACTAGTTGGCATAGGTGGACTCTGCTCAGTTCCCCATCATATATATGTTTTCATAAATTTCTAGTACAGAACATTCTCTTAACATGTTTATCATGTTAAGAGAAATGATTTTGACCAAACGCTTGACACAGTGACAGAAAGAAATCCCCGCCTAATAAGCTATCACAAAGCGCCTAATAACGCTTGACACAGTGATGGAATGAACTCCCCGCCTAATAGGCTATCCACCGTTCACTTCGATATATTTATCTTATTCTAATCTATTAATTTATTTTATTAGGGTCAATTTCGTAGTTTAGTTTTCATGCTATTATTTTCAATGCATTTATAATGCATATTCATATGGAAAATTTAAATTTTTTTTTTATATTGATAAAATCGTAAATTACGAATAATTTACGAAATTTTTCTATTAGAATATTTGCATTCAATCATGTTCAAACAAATATCACAAATGTAATTTTGAAGTTGTCTAACGTATTTATGATCCTCAAAATGGAAGTTTATGCTCAATTTTGCCTTATTCTGACATGTTAAATAAATCGTAAATTCCAAATAACTTACGAATTTTTTTAATTGAAAAACCATAGTCTATGATATTCATGCCAGTATTCTAAATAATATTTAGAAAGTGGTTTGACATCTTTACAATGAAAATATCCCTCAAGATTGACGTTTATGTGAAAATTTGCTCTATTATGCCATGTTAAGAAATTCGTAAATTTCCAATAACTTACGAAATTTTTATATTGGAAAATTCGTAATCATTAATATTCATGCCAGTGTCCTAAATAATATTTCAAAAGTAGTCTGACATCTTTACGATGAAAATATCTCTCAAAATTGACGTTTATGTGAAATTCTGCCCTATACTGCCATGTTAAGAAATTCGTAAATTTCCAATAACTTGCGAAATTTTCAAAGTAGCATATTTATAGTTACTGATGTTCATTCCGGCATCAAAACTGACATTTTAAAACTGGTCTGACATTTTTACAGTCAGAAGTTTCCATTTAATGCACGTTTAAGTGAATTTTTGTCCTATTCTCCCATGTTAAGAAAATCGTAAATTTTTAATAACTTACGAAGTTTTTCAGTGGGAATGTTGCAAATAAATAGAGTTCTTGCCAGTGTCGAAAGTAATATTTTAAAGCTGATTTGACCTCTCTGCGACAATTTGTTCTTGAGATATCGTGTACACAGACTAACAAACTAACGGACTAACACACTAACAGACACCCTACAGACAGACACCATTCAAATTTTGTCATTTTTGGATTCCTCACACCTGAAAACGTGTAAAAAAGTCAAAAAATCGAGGTCGAAAATTTTCACGATTACCTAAGTTCCCCATACCTATAGTATGATGGGGAACTAAAAACGCCCCTTGTAGAGCGCAATGCATTAGTATTTTTAAGATATCCCTGTGCACATTTATACCATTTTCAAAAGGTAACATGCTAGAGTATAAATAATATATATCAATTCCAAGGCATCGTAAAAGTATTTACGGAAGTTAGAGCACTGGCAGACGGATGGACAGATAGGCACATACACAGGCAGGCAGATGAACAGATAAACTGAAGTTACAATCATTTTTACTTTCTCTTACATACGGTAGAGAAAGTATTTTTTGGGGTCAAATTTTCGAAATTGAGTTTTTGTTATATTTACGCATTTTGAGGTCTCCTAAATCCGAAAAATACGTTTTTAGCGATTGGTCTGTGTGTGTATGTATCTGCATGTGTGCCTGTCTCTCTGTTATCAGCATATCTCAAGAACAATTTATAGCACAAAGTCCGAACTTGGTATTCTAAATATGTATCATATGGAGATGCTACACTAAACTTTTTGTTGAGATCAAACGAATGGTTCATGTACAGGGACATCTAAGATAATTCAAATACATTATGCATATAAGGAAATTTATAGTATGTACAGTGTAACATCAATAGGCTGACGTAAACGAAACGGAATGAGCAAAATGTATTGTAGGCACAAAAGCATGTTTTGTGTAGATTGTGGTATGGAAATTATTCATCATTCGTTTACAGGGATACTCAAAGTATTTGGATATATTGGGGATATACGTGGAACTTGCTGAGATTGTAATTCCTTTTGTATTAGATGTTTTTCAAGACTAAATTTAAGTACACAATATTATTTATAGTGCATATTGATTACAGACAATATACATGGTTACCCAAAATTAAGCTACACGTTCTTTTCTATTGAATGAAATTGATGGAAGGAAGTGCTTTGTTACATTTTACTATGTCGAAGAACACTGCTCAGGAAGCAAAATTAATTTTTCATGCCCATACTGTAACCAAAGTCTTTTTTGAATATAATATCAGGTATTTGTATAATCAATTTTGTATAGTATCAGGGCACGTTTTGAGGTGTCCTGATTATGAAAGTCCAATTTTTAGAGGTTGATTTGTATGTATATTTGTTATCAGCATAACTTAAAAATAAATAACCGCAGGAAATTCAAGTTTGGAATTCTTAAGTTCGTGTTAGGTTGCCACTTAAAAATTTGATCAAGATTGGCAAGTTTGAGGGCAAATTAATATATATATATATATATATATATATATATATATATATATATATATAATTGTTTGCACTATAATTGAACGGGGAGTTGAGGGGCAGTAGCACCCCTCACACAAAATTACATGCCAAGTAAAACTGTTCCTAAACTTATTTTAGATTATTTTAAGAGTACATTGAACTTTATTATCTTACGCTGCTGATTTTAGGGCTTTATATGCAATCTATCTTTATACTATTCAAATGCAGGGTAAGAGAATGTCGTGTGGGTGACACACCAGATTGTTCAATTTTGTTGGAGAATATTAAAAAAGGCAAACTCGTTTTTTAAATAATTGTATAATAAAATTTTAATACATATTTATTTATTTATTTTCTTCTGTGCACACATGAACGATTACAAGACGAAGTGGGGCTCAGCCACAGCCAGAGACGTTAACACAAAAGGGATTATATGAAAATATTAAATATATTGATTCATTTCAATCATTTAGTTTGTTATTATTGTTATTATTCAATTAATATTTCTATTTTGATATGTTATTATTAAGGATTGTCCTAGAGCCATAAAAGTGAAAAAAAGAAAAAAAAATCCTATTATTTTGACCCAATTTAAACTAATTATTTCACTTTTATTAATAAAATAGCAGGTACTATTATCCTTCTTTAAATATATATATATGTGTGTGTATATATATATATATATATATATATATATAATGTTTCATTAATATTATGAAAAGAATGAGAATGAAAACTAAACAGTTGAATAATTCAGCACAAAAACTCACAAAGGCCAATTAGATATCTAGTTAACTTGAATAGGTTTAATAATTTTAATGTATTTGAATAGTTGTGTATTAATTTAAATTGATTAGTAAATTAATAAAATTATTTACCGAAATTTTAAAACTTATTAGATTACAAAACTTGCTGAAAACATATAAAAGAAGGATCTTTCAAGGTACAAAAGAAGGTACTAATAATGGATAGTATTAAAAAGGTTAAATATCGAGCTTACAATAACGAAGTGAACCATAAAAGTTGAGATTAGCAAAATATTTTTGGACCATATCACAAAAAATGGATATATATATATTTGTTCAAGTAACATGAATAATATGTATATAAATTTCAAGGTAATTTTAAAATATCTAAAGGAATATGTGAACACGCGAACAGATATAGACAGATAGACGAACCGTAGACTTTTCAACTTTATTAAAACTATACTTCGAGCAATTCTCACTGGTAACTGTTTTTTTTTTTTTGTTTTTGTTTGTTTTAACATATAAATATGTAAAATATTTGAATTTTCAGACAGATTTTTTTTTCATATTTCTATTTGTTTCTCGAATAATTTTTTATCAGTTAAAAAACGAAAAACGAAAATGCACTGCGACTCTTTCTGATTTAATATTTCTAATATTTTCAAGATATTCCCCTCCGTATAACTTAAACAACATATACAGTCAGATATGTTTATTTTACAATAGAGAAAAAGAACTTATTATGAAAACAATCATAAAACACAAAAATAAAAGATTTAGCTTTTATCTATTTTAATGTCTAAGAAGCATATTTAACGTAGAATTATTTACGTAGAATTATTTTAAAGCTTCCAGTGAACAAACTAGGCTGCTAGGCATTTTAAAATTTAATTAAAAATGTCTGAATTTTAATTGGCCAGTACCCAATCAAATTTCCACAATATATATTGGATTGCGAGATGTCTCCATGGTAACCAAGTGACTGGAGCGAGAAAGATATTCAAATCTAATTAAATTATCGAGTCTGCATTTTTGTTGTCCGTGGGTAATATCATTTCTTTAGTTACTTTCTTGTTGTATTCACGTTTTTCTCCAAGAAATTGTACTGTTCTACATCATTATAAAATTGCATAATCTATTTTGATACCTTTTAATTTTAACCCTTTAATGTTCAGTTTATATTTTCTTTTTAAAATTGCTAAACTAATTTCTAAAATGACTATGAGACCCATAGCTGATCATAAATATGTTGGAAGAAATGTTTATTTTGAAAAACAATCTGTATATATATATATATAAATTACGTGTCACGATGTTTGTCCGGGGTAAACTCCTAAACTAAGGAACCGATTTTAATGAAATTTTGCACACTGTGTGCAGTTTGGTCCAACTTGAGAGATAGGATAATTTTTATCTAAATTTATTGTCACAATATTGTTTTATTGCAATTATTTGTTAATTATAGACCTTTATTAAAGTTGCTCCAAAATATCTGTGAGTTCCATTAATTTAATTGTTTGTTGCAAAAAAAAAAAAAAAAAAAAAAGAGTTCATTTTCTTTCGACATAAAAATAAATACATTTAATCAAACGGGAACGTTAAAAAATTATAAAAAGTTAAATTATGCATCTCACGAAAATTGACGTCATAATCAATTTAAAGATTTTATACACATTGATAAAGTGCTAATGTAGTTCTATCATAGACAGGGTTTAACCTAACAAAAAATTTTCTTTAGCATTTTAGCTAAAATGACCAATCAGTATTTTAGCTTTTCCATAAATCTTTTAGCTATTTTTTATGCGGAAAGTCGATTGGGGGGATATAAAATATATTTAAATACTTTAAGAAAAAAGCTTGAATCTAAAATTCTGATTTTCTACTTTTATTTTCACATACACATACTTTACACACACTATAGAAAATCAGCTTTCTCTAATCCAAAGAGAGAGTGCCTTATAGAGATATGATTGTTCTGCATGGAGGGCAATAAGGTCATTACTGAATTTTTTCAACTGAAGTACAAGACTACCTCTAAATTTGTGTTGTGGATTAAATGAGGTAGTTACATTACAAATGTTAGAACTAAATAGGATTATGATACAATTCTCCTTGGCTTTGAAGAACGACAATTTTTGAAAGCTTTTTGAAAATTTAAGTCTTTTCTTGGAGGTCCTTCAATATTTATCATAAGTAATTTGCTTAAATTCTCTGTTGTCAAACGATTTCTTATATCTGTTTTTATTAAATTCATCTGGTAGAAAGCTCTTTCACAGTCTGCTGTATGTACAGGTAAGCTCGCAGCATATTCCACTACAGAGCATAATAGTGGATATTCATCATGCATTTCATTTTCATCTAGAAATTGTAATAATTGCAAAAAAGTATAGTCTTTACATCTGACACTTATTACTTTTTTTAAAATATTCCATTCAGACAACATCGGATATTCAACAAATGTATTTTGGTATACAGGACTAGTTTGGAAAATTTTGCAAATTTCCTTTATTTTGTCTATTCCATAGTCTAGATTTCTAACATTTTCACAAATATTTTTTGGAAGTAGCACATTAAATGGTATAGTTTGTTTGATATCTCCTAACCGTCCCTCAATTCCTTCAATAAGGCATTTCAGAAATTTCTGTTTAAGAAGTTTACGTTTTCCATTTTTAAATAATCAGTATTTAGTTTATTATAAATCAGATCAATGTTCATACTCATAAAGACGATTCTTAAAAAACGCATTATTGCTTTGGCATACGTATGATTTACTTGCAAAAACTAAGCAGTTTTATTTTTTAGACTGTGCAATATACATATTTTTTATTTATTTAGACTAGAAAAATGCTTTTTATAGTTGATATGTCCTATTTGATAGAAACCGCACGATTAATTCACGTTTATTCAGTGGTGGATTTAAGGGGGGAGAGCTAGGGGGCTGAAGCCCCCCCCCCCCAAAAAAAAAGCACTAACATTTCCAATTGGATGTTACAATTGTAAATTTTTCATTGCTCTGGAATAACATCTTGAAAACACTTAGCATCCCCCTCCCCCAGAGTTAAGTTCTGGATCTGCCACTGCGTTTTTTATTATTATTACTCCATTCTATGAATATTGAAACGCATCTTTAAAAATTATTAAAGGTATACTCTACTCTGATTAAATCATATTTAAATGATTTTGTTTGGATCCCCCCCCCACACACACACACCTTTTTGTTTTAAGTTTTATATCAATTTTTAAGAATTTTTCACAGGGACATTATTTGATTATCCGTGTTTTCCGATCTTCCGTGTAAACCGGAACATTAATTAAGCACAGATAATCGGGAGTTTTTCCGTGTATAACTATTAAAAAATAGAAATAAAAATAATTATTTTTACAAAAACATCTCAACTGGTAAAGCTAACGGATTATGTTTAATAATTATTTGAAACAAAGTTACATAAAATTAATGTGCTTTTCTTATCTCTATTTATAGGAATTTTAATTTATTCAAATAGGAATTGGATTAAAATAAAACTTACCATCGGTCACCGTGAAGAAATTTTTTTTTGCCTGTTTCCTTACAATTTGTGCAGGGCACATAGGGCACATTGTCCTTGTACTGAACATTTAGCCATTTGAACTGTCCCTGCCATTTTCTAATTAATTCTTTGGACACTAAATTAGCTTTCTTTTTTTTTTTTTTTTTTTTGGTTATCATTCGCACTTTCGTTTTCTGTTTCTTTCCGTTTCACTGATACTGACGGTTTTAACCAAGCATCCATTTTTGTGATTCATTAAAAAACATCTATTTCGAATTTTAACAAAAGCAAAACAGGCAGCTTTATCCCATGAGCAAAATGAAGAAATTATTTAAAATGGGGGTAGGGGGTAAGTGGTAAGAGGTAGGCGAAGATCGTTGCGCAATACAAGCACCCAGAGAGCTTCTATGAAGCAGATACCGTATTCTGGCTTACGCGCGTAAAAAGCAAAGGGTCACGCGAGATTGTTCGTAGCCAGAAGATTGTTCTTTGTTCTTAGCAGACGCAGACGATAGTTGTTTGTCCCGGTAAAACGAAATTAAATCAAAATATACTTAAATAAATAAAACAATTCCAGATTTTTTAGTGGTTTAGTAATTTTTTTGCCAGTGAATATTTTAATAAAATTAGAGATTTTCATACAGAAATATTTTGTGAAATCATCTTGTTTTCGCTTTTTAGCGAAATGGTGTCGAGCATCTTTTCGCAAAATACGATGTCCTTTCGCAAAATGCGAAAAAAGCGAACGGCAGTTTAAACCCTGATCATAGATATAGTAATATATATAGATCTCTCATCCCCATGTTATCGTACAAAGATTTTTGATGCCGAAAAAAAAAAAAAAAAAAAAAAAAAAAAAAAAAAAGCTTTGGAAACAGCCATTAAGTGGTATTGAAAAAAAGAAAAGAAAAGAAAAGAAAGAAAGAAATATGAATTTGAAACTGTATCTGGAGTCTTCCATTCCCCTTTAGCAAATAAATTATTCATAAATTTTATTTGCTAAAATATTAGTATGTATTCCCGTGTGTATTCACTCGGGGAAAGACGGCCATATTTTGGTAAAAACGTCGTCTTTTCCCAAATGAAAGGGAATAACTTTTTTCTCCCCAATGATCACTCTATTCTATATATGCTTATACTATATCTATGAGTTCTATACGCAAGCGAAGTGTGACTTACTGACCGTCTGTGCAGCCAAGAAAAAGATTTCCTATGTTAATTGCCCACTGGATTTTTTGTAAGAAATTATTAAAAATCGAGGAAATTTATTTTCCGATTTTAATCCTTATATTTGGGTATAGATATGTATTAGTTATCGCGGGTGTTAGATTGAATTATTTTGCTGTCAAATTGACAAAATTTTAATTTTAAATTTCAAAACTCTGTCGCCTTTGGCTTTTATTATTATTATTATTATTATTTGGCGATCAAAAGCGTAACACGAAAATATACATGCCAGATGTATACATTGTACGAAATGTAATATGTATTATTCATTGTACGTATGTATGACATGTAATATGTATTGTACGAAATATTGTTTCATATTATTCATTACTCTTTTAATATAAGTTGTTAAAATAACAATGATTTTTGAAAGGAATTAAATATTTTCGCCAGATAATTTGGCGATATTCTTTTTTTTTCGCAAAGGATGACAGAAATGAAATCTATTCCGCTGCAAAATATTAGTATCTTACATCAGATATTTTATTTAGACATTTGAAAACAAATTTGACTTCAAACTATGATAGAATATTTATCATTTTCCTTTTAATTAGTATATTATTAGTATATTAAAATTTAAAAGCATGGTATATAAAAAGTTTTTTTTTTTTTTTTTTTTTTTTTTTATCTTATAATTATTCTTATCTTAATCCTCAATGTTTCCCATCTTTATTAACTTGAATTTACTATTAAAATTTTAACATACTCAAAAACTTCTCATCACTTCGTTAAAATACACTAAACTTTTCCAAAATCTTTTTCTATTTAAAATGATACATGTATTTACTTTAAATGTCCAATATTTCATAAGATTTCCAATTTTAAAGTTTTAAAATATTTATCAAATTTACTTATTTTTCTGGTTTAGCCTTATTGTTTTCCTTTTTATAACTACAGCTGTTGCCCTCTTTAAAATATTTAAAATGATGAGGTCATTTTATAGTAAAATTATCCATTATAGCATATATTATATTTCACTCCTCCATAAAAATTGATTTTAAAATCGTCTGTTTCTTTTATACTTTTATTTTAATAGAATTTTAATAGAATTTAATTTATATATTAGTCATTTTAGCAATTTTATCCAAAATAGCATTAGAAATAATATATATCACTTCTCCATTAAAATTTATAGGACCCTAGAATAAAATTAATTTGTGCTTAATATCGACACTACGAAAATTTTTATCAATCGCTTCCAAATTTTGACCTAAGTTTCAAATCTCAACCCTGTGGGTTTTTACATCGGCTACAACGTTTTCGTCTTTGTTCGTAAATAATAATTTGACTGTACTAAATAGTTTACAGCCGTATAATTCAACGTATAACTTAGTCACAGCAACGCGTGGCCGGGTCTGCTAGTATATATATATATTTGAAATGTCACTATATTACCTTGATTAAATTCTAATATTAATTATTTTAATAAATAACTCTGTATAACACGATAAATAGCAGAAAATCGCAACAAATGTTTCAGGCCAGAACAATAACACCACACTTCATCAGTAAAAAAAAAAAAAAAAAAAAAAAAAAAACTAGACGAACAAATGGAAAATAAAAGCTTTGAAACTTATTAAAACAAGGAAATTTTTTTAAAAAAGTATTGCATTAGAAAGGCCAAATTTTGATTTCAGTGCAAAACCAATAAATATTAAAGAGTTAAGAGATCTCACACTTTTTAGAATGCTCTAGTACATTGTAAAAAATCAGTCTGTTACAACTGACCATAAGTTTTAAAAATATTTACATATTAATACGCAAACATGAAATTTGTCGTACGTTTTTGGCCTATTTTTAATTAGAGAAAAGACTTAAAATTAGCATCGTTAGAAAGATATGGATAATGTAGGTTAAAAAAAAAAAATTAAAAAATTAAACATAAAAAGCCGAGAAAGCAGAAAAAAAAAAAAAAAAAAAAAAAAAAAAAAAAACTTTATTTTTATACACATCTTTTGTGCTACAAATTGTTCATTAAATCTACACTAAAGGACAAATAAATAAATAAATAAAAATAAAGTAGAAAGCCACACTTAGATAATTTTTATTTTTCCTTTGAAAAACATCAATTTAACCACTTAAAAATAGTGATGAAACGGATAGTGATTTTGCACGATACCGCATATCCTTATCCAGCAGATATTAGTGTTTCAGATATTTGATATCATGGCAAAATAATTACCTGTTACATCTGTGCATTTAAATTTTAAAATTGGGTGATTTTTTTTTTAACGAGAAATAAAAGTATCCTAGTGCGGCCTTTTATTTATTTATTTATTTATTATCATCATCATCATTAATATTAATAACTTTCTTAGTGTATTTTCTATGATGAATGCAGACGATTTTCCTATCAGAGAAGTATCTATATTAATACGCACGCAAATATGAAATTTGTCACACGTCTTTAGCCTGTTTTTAATAAGAAAAAAGCTTCAAATTAGTATTGGTATTATCCATAAAGTATAGTTAATATGGGCTGTAGAAAAAAATTCTGATGTGAGGCCAAGAAGGCAGATAAAAATACCTTATTTTTGTACACTTTTCATTTTATACACGTAATCTTTGTATTTAAAATTCTTATAGAAGATAAATTGTTAAATTTGAATGTGTAATTTTTCAAAATACAATACAATGGTTCTTAATTCAATTTAGTTTTGTGACTTTATTTTTTATTTTTCCAGCAACAAAAGATTTGTATAATTTTATTTATTTATTTTTAAACTGTTGAAATATTCTATCAATATAGACATCGATATATTGTATTCTTTGATATTGTATCGATATAGATATCGATATATTGTATTCTTTGCTATTGAAATGCCTAGACGAAGGTCTTTGATCAGTCAGATTGAGAGGCAAATAGGAATGAAATAGATAGAGAAGCTCATAAGTATATGAATTCTCATAAAAATAAAAATGCTAATAGGGATTTTTTTTTTTTTTTTTTTTCCTTAAGGATAGATTAATTATTACGAATATTGTTTACACGTTAGTTTTAGATTTCTATTTAAAACTTCCTATTTCTTATTTAAATGCACCTTTCTATATATTTTTTTTTTTTCTTTCTTTTTCCTTTCCTATTTCTTTCTTTCTTTCTCCTTTTTTTATGTATCTTAAAAAAATTGGTTGAGTTTCGACCACTGTGCTAGTTATTAAAATTACACAAATGTTTGTATGTTATTTAAGATCTGTTTCAGATTTTGGAAAATTACAAAACAATATTATTAAATAATTATAATAATAATTAAAAAAAAAAAATCAACCAAATTATTAATGCAGCAAAATTTTCCAGTGTTGTTTCACGATTCATAAGATAACTTAACTTAGAATTTACATATTAACATACAACTTTGAAATAAAATATTCACTAAACAGAATTCTATTGAATGAATTAATTATATAGAAATCTTTCGGGATTAAGATCTTAAGATTTTAAAATATCGTGCAAATTTGAGAAATACAAGAAAGTGAGAATTTTTTAAATAATTAATCATAAAAAAAAAATGATAAAAAACATTTAATTGTCTTAAAGATATTAATTCATTTTATAGAAAATTTTTATTGGAAATTATGTCTTAACCCTTTCAGTCGCAGTGTTCCCGCTGATGGAACACCTAATTTTAATTCCCAAGTGCAAAAACTCATCCCGGAAATTTTTTAGCAAAAATTTACATTTATAACATAGCAGAAAAGGCCCTATTTTTAACGTGAAAATTTAAAATTTCTTCTGTTTTAATTATGTTCGTAAATTCCGGTGGCAGTGTAATTTAAATGATCCGAATTACCTTGCGCCGCAAAGGGTTAAAATACTCCGGAATAAATTGAAATGTTGGGATCTATGCAACTTTTACGAGTTTTTGTTGTCGGTAATGTTTACTTATAAAGTGATTTATTTTTTAAATTAAGTATTATTTGAATTTAATAAGGTTTACATACAGATGTTTCAAACCGAAAATTTCTCGAAAAGGAACAATGCTATTTTTTTATTTTTTAAATATTTATGATCAGCTATGTGTCTAAAAGCCATTATTAAAATTAGTTTAGTAATTTTTAAAATAAATTAAGTAGTGAACGTTAAAGGGTTAATATGTAAGTTTTAAATTAAGTTATCTTACAAATCGTGAAGTAATATTTTGCTACATTTTTTACTGTGAATAATTAAGTACTGTATCCTTTATATATAAATGTGTACGCAAAGCTGTAAAACAAAGCTGTAAACTGGTAAAGAAGTATTTTCAAAATCTTGGTGATAATTGAAAAAAAAAAAAAAAAGCACTTTTGAGAAAATAAGCGTTAAAGTTTGGAAATCATAAATGAAGCTCAAAATATTAAAAATTGTTCATATTTCAATATTATATTTATTTTCAGAAGGTCAATTTTTTTAAGGTTAAAACCCACAGACTCTTAATATTATCCTAGCGACTTTTAAAATTGTGATGATCTATGTTTTATTTTTGCACCATTGAATAAAACAGTCTAATTTATAAAGCTTTTTGGAAATTATAAATTTTGCATAAGGTTGAAATATTTTCTTTTTCCGTCATTTAAATTCTACTCAAAAATTTTCGAGGTATGACCACAGTCCTTACTTTTTTGCCGCCCCTGTTTTTATCTCTTTTTCGTTATAGCAAAGTGTGCAATTGTATCAATCTTTTTCCTTGGGAAATAACGAAAACGGCTTTAGTTAAAGGATGGTAGTTCACACAGAAGAAACCACAGAAATAAAAATTTTCCATTGATCAGAGAATTTTCTCTTTTGTAATGCGCTAGATTTTCCACTTTTCCGAACAATTTTAAAACCTGTTTATTACGCTCTAAAAACTTTCCTTTCTATATATTTCTGAACACTAAAAGTGAATAAACGTACCATCTTCTCATTTCAATTGTTTAATTTATTATTTAGTAATTTTTATTTTCTCTTACCCATAAGGTAGAGAAAGTATTGTTTTTGGGTCAAATTTTCGAATGCGAGATTTTGTTATATTTATACACGTTTTGAGGTCCCCTGAATACGAAAATCATGTTTTTAGCAAATGGTCTGTGTATATGTCTGTGTGTGTGTGTGTGTGTGTGTGCGTGTGCGTGTGTGTGTGTGTGTCTGTGTGTCTCTGTGTGTGTGTGTGTGTGTGTGTGTGTGTGTGTGTGTGTGTGTGTCTGTGTGTGTGTGTGTGCGTTATCAGCATATCTCAAAAAGAAATTATGGCAGAAAGTTCAAACTCGGCATTCTAAATGTGTAACATATAGGGATGCTACAGTAAGCTTTTCGCTAAGATCAAGCAAATAGTTCGTGTACAGGGACAATCAAGAGAATTCTAATACATTACGTCTATGGGGGAAATTGCAGGTAAGTAGAGTTTAACATCTATAGATTGCACTAAACCAAATGAAACGAATATATATTTTTTATCATTGAGATAGTTAACTGGGAAAAAAAATTGTGTATGTAGAAGCCTTG
Organism: Salticus scenicus; assembly: GCA_963930645.1. Taxonomy (NCBI): domain Eukaryota; kingdom Metazoa; phylum Arthropoda; class Arachnida; order Araneae; family Salticidae; genus Salticus; species Salticus scenicus. The sequence goes on along the minus strand of OZ005655.1, from coordinate 185,267,147 downwards.
TCTCCTCCCCCCTCGAGGGGAGTAAATTTTCATGATGGGTATCTTTGAAAAGAGCTCGCCAATACCTTTAAAACGAATGGTTGAACCATCGATCTGCGGTAATTTAAAACAAAGTTATCGATTTTTTTTTTTTTTTTTTTTTTTTTTTTTTTTTTACTTTTAACGAAAAAAAAAAACTTAAAAAAAAAAAAACTATTTTTTTTTTTTTTTTTAAATATTGAGAATAAAATGGACTTTTTTTGGATATTTGGTGTTATACTACTTCTCTAATATGGAAATCGCCTGCATTATCATAAAAGGTAATTTTTTTAAATAATAGTTTTAATAAATTATTTTTTAATAACCGAATTAAATTCTATATAAATGTAAGTGCATTAATGAAACGGGGGGTTGAGGGGGGCGGTAGCCCCCCTCACACAGAACTAATTATGATATAAAACTCTTCAGAAGCCTAATATGAATTGTTTAACACAGGTTTACATAACAGTACTCGTTATCTTATCTTTTAATCTGCAACCTGTATTTATAGTATTAAATTTCAAGATAAGAGAAAGTCGTGTGAGTGACACACCAGATTATTTAATTTAATTTATATTTATACTTATTATTTTACTTACTTTTTATTACTATTTTTATGTATTTTCCTCTACTTAAAGAATTTTTTGCTTTCATTTTTGAAACAGCATTCGTACTTAAGCAATTTTTGTTTTCCGATTGAAAGTTAAGCGTTTCTGTCTTTAGCTGTACATACTTTTTACTTCCATTTTCCCGCTCGTCACACAAATCTGCTAAATTACATAGTGCAGCTGCTGAACTACGCTGATATATTACACAAGTCTGATAAAATAAGTAAAGTAAGGAAATATGAACATTAGATATTCAAAGCATAATTTATATATTTTTATTTTCGTGCTTTGCTCACATCACTCTAAATTTCTTAACTATTATTAACAGTCTGGTGTAACAGTCACATTCTTTTTTCTCTTATCCTGCATTTCTATAAAACAGATTATTATAGTTTAAGGTATAAGATAAGAGGTAAAGTCTTTGAATAGTTCCCAAGTAACTTTAAACATCAGTTGAAAATTGTTATAGAAATAGTTTTATTTGACATATATTCATTGCTGAGGAGGCGTTAGCCCTTTTCATACAACCCCCCGTTTGAATATTATAGTTAAACAATCATAAAACATTTCAGGATGCTATCGAATATATAGTTCCCGCCGCTTATTAAAATCACATTCGTTCTGAGCCAAAGGGATTTTATTAAGCGGCTGATTTTTATGTCCGGCGAACGTTCTTGCCCTTAAAGAAAAGGTACTATTTCCCTGAATTCGAAAGAAACTTCAAAAGTTAACGAATAATGGAATTAGTAAACAATATTAATTAATTTTTGGTAGATAATTAACTAATTGTTTCTTCGATATAAGTAAATTAAACGCTTTCTAAGTTCCCGTGCACTTTCGTTAGAGGAAAATCATCATTACTTTGCCAAAAGTTCACGCTTTTCTTATAAATTTAAAATCTTTCCTTTTAAACCTCATGAATTATAGTAATTTCAAAATAAGAACTACAAATTGCCTTCTAATAATTATAGTTGCGCAGATAAGTTATGGGGCGTGTTTAATTTGTAACTGTGCTGCAAGTGTAAAATCTTCAACAATGAGCGATAACGGAGGGTTTGTTGTGCTTTAATTTCTTTTTCCATTTAAAAACTAGTATGTTGTGGCCACCACGATACTTTCTTCTATCTTTTCCTATACAAATTCACTCAGTAACAATAATTAAAAAAAAAAAAAAAAAAAAAAAAAGTGGGACTTTGACAAAATTTTGGGTAAAATGTGAAAATTATTCTAAGTTTGTCAAAACACGGAAACCGTGGGACTTTCACAAAATTGGGGGGAAAATGCAAAAATTTGTTTAAGTTTGTCAGAACACGGAAACCGTGGGAGTTTGATAGAATTAAGAGGAGAGAAAAAAAAAAAAAGAAAAAAAAAGTGGGACTTTGTCAAAATTTTGGGTAAAATGTGAAAATTATTCTAAGTTTGTCAGAACACGGAAACCGTGGGAGTTTGATAGAATTAAGGGGAGAAAAAAAAAAAAAAAAAGTGGGACTTTGTCAAAATTTTGGGTAAAATGTGAAAATTTGTTAAGTTTGTCAAAACACGGAAACCGTAGGACTTTGACAAAATTAGGGGAAAAATGCAAAAATATGTTAAAGTTTGTCAAGACACGGAAACCGTAGGACTTTGACAAAATTAGGGGAAAAAAGCAAAAATTAGTTTAAGTTTGTCAGAACACGGAAACCGTGGGAGTTTGATAAAATTAAGGGGAGAGAAAAAAAAAAAATAAATAAATAAAGATTTTTTTTCTAAGTTTTTTTTCGTAAAATGTAAAAAAAATCGATAACTTTGTTTTAAATTATCACAGATTTATAGTTCAACCATTAGTTTTAAAGGTACTGACGAGACCTTTCGAAAGATACCCATCTTGAAAATTTTTGCCCTATATCACCCTGTTAAAAATTTAGAAAAAGCGGGATGGCAACGCAACCTGTAAGACGATTTTTACCAAAAGTTGATAGGCACTAATTTATGTCTAGGTGCAACTACATACCAATTTGTATGAAATTCTGGGCAGTAGTTCCAGAGATACAGTTGCCACAAAATTTTGTCACACACACACAGACAGACAGACAGACAGACAGACATTTTCTAAAAATGGTAAAATCGTGTTCTACAGCTCTCAAAACGTGTAAATCCATCAAAAACCCGAAATCGAAAATTTTTACGAATCCAATACTTTCTTCTATTGAAGATATTACTATATCTTCTATTGAAGATATTACTATATATTACTATTTATTTTTTACTTTCTTCTATTGAAGATAGAAGAAAGTAAAAAATAAATAGTAATTAAAGAAAAAAAAAAAATCACAGTGTAAAAAAAAAAAAAAAAAAAAAAAAAAAAAAATAGTGTGTATAAATGATATTTTTGGCTGCTGAGGAGATATTTTTGAGTTTATTAACCGGCGATGCTGATTTTATTAAGCGGCAGCTTTAAAAGTAGTTTGTATTGATTTGATTCCGGTCCTACAAATTTGATCAGATGACGCGGCTGATTTTATTAGAACCAGTGATTTTATTAAGCGGCAGTTACTGTATATATATATATATATATATATATATATAATTACTCAAAGAACTTTCGCCCAGATCACTTTGTGAATAGTCTTTAATTAATTTTGGGCAACCCTGTATATTAACATTATACTACATGCGCATCACACAGTATGATTCTCTTTAGCATAATAATAAAAACCATAAAAACACGTGATACAGTTTGAAATGCATTTCGAGAAATTTCGAGATTTAATTTCTAATAAATCCAAATTCTATCGTGTAGCCCTGTAAACGAATGATAAATACTTTACATACCATATTCAATTAAAAAAAAAAAAAAAAGAGAGAGAGAGAGAGAGAGAGGGGAGTGAAAGTAAAAGATTTCTGTTTATAAAAAGTACATGTTTATTTCATTTTATTTAGTGCAATATTAAATTGTACCAGGAAGAACCCAGAGCTGCAACGTGTCTGAATTCTTTTGAAGGCGCCTTGTACACGAACTATTTATCTAATTTATATAAAATGTTTTAGATAATATTTCCATATGATACAGATTTAGAATATCAAGTTTCGACTTTCTGCCAATATCTATTTTCGAGTTATGTTGGTAACAGACTCACACATCGGCAAACACGCAGACAGGAATCCAGACAGTCCCGCAGATACACAAACAGACACACACACACATACCTACCTCTAAAAACCTGTTTTTCGGAGACAGGGACCGTCAAACGTGTAATTATAGTAAAAATTGCTTCGAAAATTTCACTTCACAACAATACTTTCTCTAAACATGTATGGGTAAATGAATGTAATAAAAATAAATAAATAAATAAATAAATAAAAAATACTGAAACTTTTCTTTTGGGTTATTTTATTTTTCATTAAGTGTTTTTGGAGTTAGCATGTATTTTTTTTTTTTTTTTTTTTTTACATAAATAAAATTCATTTTTTGGTATTTATTATAGTTTTATTACTTTATAATAATGCACTTTCTTATATAAAGTGAATATTTAAAATATACTGAATTGGGTCTCCAATATTAGAATTTTTCATGTGCATTTGGCATCCAGCCAGCTCATTTTAAAATTGTAAAGATCTCCTATTTTACATGCAAACTAAATAGTAATTTAAGAAGTTTGGAATAAAATTTGCTTTTATTTTCGCATTTATTTCTTTAATAAATATATTTTATTTCGTGTATATATAAAGCAAAGAATCACACACAATTCTGTACTGATAAGTATAAAGGGTTTAACTCCAAAAATGTCGATTTTGAGTTAAGTACATAGTCAGACTCAGAAAAAAATTCTCTATCGATTGGTATAAAGGATTTAAATCCATGTCATTTAGTCTTTGAGAAAATCCATTGGTAAAAAAAGATTCAAGTCAGAAATTTAGCATTAATCTTTGGTATAAAATATTTAATTCAATTTTTCCCTTTATTAAATGAAGATTGACAATCACTGAATGATATAAAGCGTATAAACCACCATAATCCCCTTTTCCTAATCGATTCTGCTCATTAGTTTTTAGTTAGTTTAACTTTATTTTTCGTCTCCTGAAAAATCAAGAGTATGGACTTAAATCCTTTATACTTATCAGTACAGAATTATCTAGTAGACAATAAATGTAAATTAGATAACATGACTTTTGTTAGGATTTAACTAGTGTATTTAGATTTTCAGAAACTTTAAATAAATAAATATATATATATATGTATTAATTAATTGTTGTTCTTTAAATATTCTTTTAATTAAGAGACAGGACGTGGTATCCCACCTTCTTTTCTTTTCATGCTGTGCAAAATGAGATAATTTACGTTTTCAAGTTTTTAAAATTTTTATTTAAATTACTTATTGCCGAAACGTCAGCGGGGGTCTCCATGTAGAAACTGTGTGTCTGTGTGTTTGTATGCCTCGCGATATTACCCGGTTGACTTGCAAATTAGTACACATGTTTATGAGCCACACGGAATCAACTGCGTAGTTTTAGATGTGTGTTCTGTTTATGGTTAGTCTACAGGAACACACCAAATTTTTTCTTATCATTACGGCCTATGCACAGAATTTCTCTGTACCGTGATAGCGGCCTCAAAAATCACCCCATTAGCATGCAAATTGAAACACAAGTTCCAGCGCCTTACAGAGATAACTCAACTGTATAGTTTTTTACCAGTATATCTTTTATGGTTCGTGCACAGTGCCTCACCAAAGTATTTCTCATCATTACGACCTATGGGCAGAATTTCGTTTACACCCATCTTATAATGGTTACAGTGCATTCAACAAAATACAAATTAACATACATTATAGTGATGCTTAAGAGTATATCTTATGTAGAAAATCGTGTGCTTAGATTTAATAATTAATGTACAGGACCTTACAAAAGTTTTCCGACAATGTCACGTAATTATCCAAATTATGTCGAATTTCGAGCACTTATTCATGAGCTGCATAGAATAAGTTGAAAAGTTTTTAATTGTGTATATAATTTTTTGACTAGTTTACAGGAATACACAAAAGAGTTTCGTGACATTAGAGCTTATGGACAGATTTCTGTTTAAGCTCATTTAACAGGTTTATGCTGCATTCAACATAATCGAATTAACATACACTAAGCGACGAAAAAAAAAAAAAAAAAAAAAAAAAAAGCCGCACTGCAGAAAAAATGACTTATAACTCTTTTATTTGTATAATAACTTCAAAATTAATGTTTGAAACAAATAAAACTGTCTTGTTTGCATAATACCAAAAGGATGAAATGATACCTATGAACATTTTCGATTTAATAATTCGTTTTATTGCACTCTACGAAGTATTTTTTAAAAATCTGCATAAAACTTTCCTTTTGAACGTAATGCAATTACCATACACTTTGTATTCTATTGTGATTTCTTATATGAAATAAACAAATTATATTTTAATATATGAACTAAAACTATTTATTTGTTATATCTAAGCAATTTTTTATTAAGAATATGTATTCTGCATTGGGTTAATTCCACCTTTATATGGAATTACTGCTTTTATGCACAATGGCATAGTATTATACAGTGTTTTAATATAAATCTCAGAAATTTCAATGTGCCAGATATCACAAATAATTTTTTCTAGTTCTGTCAGAGTTATAGGCTGCAAATTTCGAATCCTCTCCCCTCTCTCCCGCCTTTTTATAGACAAAACGTTTTCGAGCGGACCGCGATTAGGACTATTTCCATGTCTGGTAAGGAAGAAATTCTACTATATCCTTTGTTGGATTTAACTTAAAGTGAAAAAAGATATGATTACTTACAGAAATATAGGTTCTCATGGAAATGGATAGGAAATTTTCACAATTTGAAGTGAATAAACTTACCACAGACGCCGTGTAGTAAGGTGTATTTTCATCTTAAAATGCTGTTTGCGGGAATGTCCAAGATACCTCCAAAAATAGCCGGTCAGGCACCACTTTTATGAAGATTGTGTTTTATTTCGAGTTAATTGATCCCTTGAGCATAAAAATTTGCCCGACTGTTTGAAAAGTTATGTACTTCCGTACCATACTGTACGGAGAATGTGTCACTGTTTTAAAACTGCGATTTTTACTAAGTCGGTCATATTTTCGTTGTGAGATCTGCTTGTTTTCTTTAGCTCGAAATAAGTTAAACTTGACTCATCCAAGAGAACCAGTTCAGCCCAATAATTAGCTAATCATTTTTTAATTTTTTTAGCCATCTGAGGTCTTGTTTTCTAATTCTTTTCTCTAAGAATGGAATTTTTTCAAATTTTCTGTCATTGAAAACCTGCTTTGTTTAATAGTTGCTGTTAAAAAGATTATGCTTCTAAACACTTTTTCTGAATCCCTTTTATGTTCTGAATGTAGTACAAACCGATTTTATAAGCAATGGCTTTTTAACTTACTGTCATCTCGCTTGAATGAGCAACATGGCCGCCTAAAACCAAATTTCCAGTTTAAACGGCCAAAAATTTTTATATCTTGCTAAAAACCCTTTTACCAATATTTCGTTAACATTTAATTATTTTGCCATCTCACTTATTAAAATATATTTTGTCAAATATTAATACATTTTGTGGCATCGTTAACTGCCTTATTCTTACCATTTTTGAAATAGTTTCTAAAATTGCAATTTTCCTGACAATTGCATTTTATTTTTAACACTGGACTCAAAGCTAAAATGTATGTGGAGGGCAACATAATAAAAATCTGTTCGAAAATTTGCTTTTTAAACGATAAAATTGGCGGTTGTAGAAGGCGAAAAGGAAAATCTTCCAAGTGCGGCTTTTTATTTATTTTTTGTCGCTTAGTGTACATTACTAAGATGCTTAAAAGCGTGTTTTCTCGAGGAGAAAGGTATGTATACACTAAATAATTTATTCACAGAACCAAAGAATTCTGACGGCATTCTGTAATTATACAACTGATGTCAAATTTGATTCAAATATTAATGAGTTACAATGAATTAGATTTATACTTTTTATTTGCGTATATAATTACTGTGACTCGAATATAGAGACTCACAAAAGAATTTCGTACCATTACGATATATAGGCAGTATTTTTTGTAAGTGCATTTTAACATAGTTAAACTTCATGAAACATAATTACATAAACATATGTTATTAGAATTTTTAAAAGCAAGATTTCTGCGGAAAATGGTAGGCATAAAATTTGTAATTAGTGCATAGGGTACGCAAATTAATTCTGATAAGTTACGCAATCATTTGGCATGTAATTTAGTACAAATATTTATGAATTTATAGAAAATATGTATATAAACACATATACAGATAGATAAAGACAGACAGATACAACATAGGGTAAAGAGGGCAGTACACTGAAAAAAAATTCTGTAACTGACATCTAGAATCTAAATTGTGGCTCTAGAAAAAATAGTTCCATGTCATCCTTATAAATTCTATTCCCCTTAGAAAGCGAGTTCTAGAAACCCCTATTAGAATTATAGAGCGTTTGCCTATATTCTCGAGGGCAAAGTTATTTAAAAATATCTGCAAATAAATGCGAATACAAGAGACGGGTTTCAGTAACTATAATCTTGGTTTATGAATGACCCAATTCTAGAAAATCAAGCGATAATTTCTCGCAGTACAAAAGATTCAGAATATTTAGATTATTCAGAATATTGTTTCACCATCTAGAAATGCGTAGACTAGAAATTCTCGATCATTTCGTCTATTCAGTTTATGTGCCTTATATAGCTCGGAAATCTATATTTCTAGTTAAGGGATTTAGGAACCGATCACTTATTCATTCTAGATGAAAAAGGTATAATTTTTTTTCTCAGTATAGCCCGCTTCAGAAACATATATTTTTATGCAACGAGTTTAATTATATATATATAATATATATATATATATATATAATTATTTTCAATAATATTGAATAAGTACAATGATCTGCTGAATAATGAGTGATGCAAACAGGACGTTGAGTCTTCTGATCTGCAGATCCCCTTGTTTAATCGTCGTGTTTCTCTTTTCGCAAACGAGCAAAGACAAATGCATCTCGTCTTTCCCGAGTTTTTCCGGGTTCACTGCACGCGGCTCTCGTTATTTTGAAGTGAAAAAACGATACATTTCGTTACTTCCTTATACAAAGTACAAGGAAGTATTGTAATCCCGATTTTGGGGGGGGGGGGGGGGGGGAAGGGGACGAAATGAATTTTATGTGTCGTGTAGCTCAAAAACGAATGATCCTAGAATGTTGCAACTGTATATTTGTGACTGCCATGATGTCTAGTTGCACACCGGTAACTTTGGTCTTAATAAGAGCTCCCGTTTTAGAAATATCTACAACTTTAGATTTTTTAAATTTGAAAAAAAAAAAAATAAATAAATAAATAAAATAAATAAATAAATAAATAATAAATAAATAATAAATAAATAAAATAAAATAAAAGAAATAAATAAATTGTAATATAGCCTCGGAATCAGAGTATGTAGTGGCCATTTAAGTCTTTAAAAATAATCTGCAGCGCTATTGCTGTTATATAAAATGATTGGTTGGAATATAAATGAATGTGATTGGTTAATTGGATTACGACAATATGATTCGATTTTCTCTTATAGTGATTAAACGCATTACAAACTGAGATTAAAACAGTTATAAATATTTGACATATAAATGTAAAATTTTAGAAATAATAATTAATTGTACTTTTACAGTATTTTACAATAATTTTAACAACTTTTACAGGATTTTTAAGCACAATTCAATGTATAACGCAGTGAATAAAAAATTTGTAAGTAAATCCCATAGATTGTAAATAAATCAATAAAATAAAAATCGCAATAATTATTTCAGATTAAAGTAAGATGACACGTTAAGCAGACGAAAAAAAAAAAAAAAAAAAAAAAAAATCGCCACACCACAACTACAGCATAAAAACAGTCATTTTCATTTTTAGTGTGATGGATGGCAGTGCGACAATTTCGACCCGAAATATTGTTCGAATTTTTACTTATATAATGGTAGAGAAAATATTGTTTTTGGTTCAAATTTTCAAAATTGAGATTTTGCTACATGTGCTGAGGTCTCCTGGATACGAAAGTCAAGTTTTTAATGGTTGTTTTGTGTCTGTATGTCTGTCTGTGAAACTTTTATCCCCATAACTCAAGAACAAATTTCATCTGGAAATTCATATTCGATATTTTAAATCTCTATCATTTGAGGAAGATGTTTGAAACCCTTTTATCGAAATCGAAAATATGGTTCCTATACAGGGACAAACAGAATTATTTAAATACATTACGTCTATAGAGCGAAAATTCTGATAGGTACAGTTTAAGATATTTAAACTGCACTAAACAAAAGGAAATTTGCATACATTCTTTAAAAACACAAAAGCATGTTTCGCATAAAACATGGTATGAAAAATATTCATCCATTGTTTTTACAGGGTCACACAAAAGATTTCCGATATGTTATAGCTATGTTTGGAAATGGTTCAAAGTGCATGCTTTTATTTTATTTTTTTATTTTTTGTGACGTGCTCAATAAATAACCTTCGGTATCTAGATAATTTAAAAACAATATACACAGGGCTACTCAAAATTAGTCAAATAAATTTCAGAAAGTGATGTAGGCGGCAATTCTCTAAATATATATATATATATATATATATATATATATTTTTACAACAGACTTTTTTTTTTTTTTTTAACGTTGTTACAATATTCAAACGGGAGGTTAAGATGGGGGGGGGGGAGAGGGTAGTGCTCTACCAACACATAGATAATTTTGTCAAATAACACTGTTTTGTACTGTTGCTTACAATACGCTAAAAATGTTCGACTACGGAACCTCACATGTTCCACCAGTCAAATTCACCTTTTCTTCCATCCCATATCCTATGGGGGTTTTGATGCTTCGTTTTATCAGGATGTCTCATCCAAAAATAGATCTTCTTAAATAATGCTAATAATAATAACAGGAGACTTGGCGTTGGAATATTAAAACTCGAATAAACTACTGCGTCATATTGTTACAATACGATTTTAACATATACAATAGGATTTTAAAATAATATTTTCGCCTTCCGATAAACTCACCTTTTCTTACTTAAAAGATCCCACTGAGATGCATAATTCTTGGGGCATTTATAGTATTTCCTGTCAGTGTGGTTTATCATATATTGGCCAAACTAACCGCAGTCTTAAATTTCGTCTAAAAGAACATATGAATTACGTCCGCAAACAAGAAACCAATAAATCGGCTATTTCTAAACATTGCTGGGAGGAAAATCATAATTTTAAATTTAATTCTGCTAAAATAATTTGCAGACCTAAATCCATTCATGAACGCGATTTCTTTGAAGCTTTTCATATTTATAAAAAATTTAAAAACCTTGTAAATTGTGATTTCGCTGTTCCCTATTTGTCTGACTGTTGGAAATTTTATATTCAGTCCACATTTTCATAATTTTTCTACTGTTTACACAGCTAACTTTCCTAAATTCCTATTGGCCACTCTCCCCACCTTTCCCGTAATCCTATTGGTTGAACTAAATCCGGCCCCTCTCCTATATATACGAGCACTTCTCCAGATTCAAAATTCTCTTTGCACTGAAGACGGTACACTTAAGGCTACCGAAACAGCTGTATGCATCGCAAAAGTTTTTCTTTTGCGTTTCTGATGTAGTAGTTTATTCGACTTCTTAAATGCTGTTTTTCCCCCCTTAATTTTTACTCTTTGAACGGGCAGCCTTTTACCTTAGTAAGGAAATTTTTGACAAAATAAATTTAAATACGTATTTTAACTTTGGACTGTAATTTTTAATCTTTAAAAGAAATACTTAAATTTATTTATTTATTTATTTATTTATTATTTATTTATTATTTATTTATTTATTTATTTATTTATTTATTTATTATTATTTTATTTATTATTTTTTTTTTCAAGAAAGTTTCTCACTGATACTAATCTAGAAGGTGGCCTGTTCAAAGAGTAATAAAAATATAAATAAATAAATAAATAAAAAAAAAATAAAAACGAAAAACTTCATTTTTGAATGAAATATCCTTATAAAACAAAGCAATAAAAACCTCATAAGATAATATGGAAAGGAAGAAGAGGGGAATCTGACTGATGTATAGCCTATCTGTGTCTAGTAATGTTAGGTTTAAAAAAATGAAAAAAAAAAAATAGTGTGTGTGACAAACCAAATTATTTCAGTTTTGGTTAATTTCACGTAAAAATGGATATCAAGGCCATATTTTACGTTTCAACTAACGCAATTTTTTTTTTTTTTTTTTTTTTTTTCTTGATAGAAAACTCATAAAAAATATTAAATAATGTTACACATTATGTATAAAAAATTTGTATATAGGGTAAGTGCTCCAATTATTGGCACTTTCAGAGTAATTTCTGACGTTTTTAATGTTTTAGTCATAAGAAATTATTTTTGGAAATCTTAAGTTAATATATCTGTATTGATAAGTATAATGGATTTAAGTCCAAAAATGTCGATTTTGAGTTAAGTACATTATTCAGACTCTGAAAAAAATTCTCAATCGATTGGTATAAAGGATTTAAGTCTATGTCATATAGTCTTTGAGAAAACCCATTGGTAAAAAAAGGTTCAAGTGAGAAATTTACCATTCATGTATGGTATAAAATATTTAATTCAATTTTTTCCGTTATTAAATGAAGGTTGACAATCACTGAATGGTATAAACGGTATAACTCAACGAAATACCCTTTTCCTAATCGATTCTTCTGATTTGTTTTTAGTTAGTTTAACTTTATTTTTCGTCTCCTGAAAAATCAAGAATATGGACTTAAATCCTTTATACTTATCAGTACAGATATATGGGATGAAATACTTTAAGAACCACATATATGTTAAAATATATACATTTGATAATAATTATTTCGAAGGTTTTAATGAAATATTAGTATATAAAAAATGACTATTCTAAAAAAAAAAAAATGATGGCAAGATAATAAAATGCATATAAAAATTTAGGAACACTGTGAGCTTTGTATAATATTTTTTTTTCAGTTAAAAAAAAAAAAAAAAAGCCTACAATTATGTTAGTTTCTGTTATATTCAATAGAAGAAAGTATTAAATTCGAAAAAAGTTTCGTTTTCTTGTTTTCGATAGATTTACACGTTTTTAGAGGTCCACAGCACTATTTGACCATTTTTAGAAAAGATCTGTGTGGGTGTGATAAAATTTTGTGTCAATTGTAGATAAAGAAGTAATGCACGTAATTTTATACAAATTGATACATAGTTGTACTTTATAATAGCAGGAGACTTGGCGTTGGAATATTAAAACAGGAATAAACTACTACGTCAGAAACGCCAAAGAAAAATTATTGAGGTGCATACAGCTGTTTCGGTAGCCTAAAGCGTACCGTCATCAGTGCAAAAAAATAATTCTGAATCTGGAGAAGTACTCGTATATATAGGAGAGGGACCGGATTTAGTTCAACCAATAGGATTACGGAAGAGGTGGGGAGTGTGGCCAATAGGAATTAAGGAATGTGTAGCTGTGTAAACAGTAGAAAAATTAAGGAAATGTGGACTGAATGTAAAATTTCCAACAATCAGACAAATAGGGAACAGCGAAATCACAATTTACAAGGTTTTTAAAATTTTTATAAATATGAAAAGCTTCAAAGAAATCGAGTTCATGAATGGATTTAGGTCTGCAAATTATTTTAGCTGAATTAAATTTAAAATTATGATTTTCCTCCCAGCAATGTTTAGAAATAGCCGATTTATTGCCTTCCAATAAACTCACCTTTTCTCAGTTAAAAGATCCTATTGATATGCATAATTCTTGGGGCATTTATAGTATATCCTGTCAGTGTGGTTTATCATACATTGGCCAAACTAAACGCAGTCTTAAATTTCGTCTAAAAGAACATATGAATTACGTCCGCAAACAAGAAACCAATAAATCGGCTATTTCTAAACATTGCTGGGAGGAAAATCATAATTTTAAATTTAATTCAGCTAAAATAATTTGCAGACCTAAATCCATTCATGAACTCGATTTCTTTGAAGCTTTTCATATTTATAAAAAATTTTAAAAACCTTGTAAATTGTGATTTCGCTGTTCCCTATTTGTCTGATTGTTGGAAATTTTACATTCAGTCCACATTTCCTTAATTTTTCTACTGTTTACACAGCTACACATTCCTTAATTCCTATTGGCCACACTCCCCACCTCTTCCGTAATCCTATTGGTTGAACTAAATCCGGTCCCTCTCCTATATATACGAGTACTTCTCCAGATTCAGAATTATTTTTTTGCACTGATGACGGTACGCTTTAGGCTACCGAAACAGCTGTATGCACCTCAATAATTTTTCTTTGGCGTTTCTGACGTAGTAGTTTATTCCTGTTTTAATAGTTGTACTTTGACAGAAATTGGTGCCTACCAATTTTTGGTGCAAATCGACCAACAACGTTGCCATCTTATTTTTTCAAAATATATGTTAGTATAAGACAGAATGACAAAATGTCGTATAAATGTACACAACGAGCGCATTAAACATAACTTTTAATGGATTATCGTGAAATTGGAAAGAATTATTTAAAATAGTACTAATTAACTGAAAAAAAGCTTTTGCACATATCAGAGTATCTCTTCTTCCGCAGAGGGTTGGTTGGTTGTAGGATTTTAAGGCCGATTGACTCCTGATGTGTCCTAGGCCAAGAGGGGGAATGCCCTCCGTGGGGGTCTTTCTAAGGGGTCCTAGCCCGTATTTACGCAAGTTTCGGAGGAAACCACGGAAAACTCCGAACGGCTAGGTCGATGAGCGCGACCTGGGATCGAACCCGGCACCTCCCATCTACCAGCTTTGAGCGCAGAACCGCTCGGCCGCTGGTGGGCTCTTCCGCAGAGGGAAGTGCTTCCCAATAACCCGTTTTTTCAATCAATATTTTCCAAAAGAACTTGTCAACACCTTTAAAACAAATGGTTGAACCACAGATCAATGATAATCTAAAACAAAATTATCATTTTTTTCCTCATAAAAAAAAGAGTCTCGCAAAAATACATTTTCACATTGTGATACACCCTGTGTTAAGGCTCCTATATATACGAGCTGGCGCATTAGGCATTTTGTTGCCTTAGGGTTGCCACATGTACCCAGCGCGTTTCTCTGATAAACAAATTACAATTTTTTTTTTTTTTTTTTTTAATCGTCTTACGTTATTTTAGAGTAACTTGTTTTATTATATTTCATAATTTTAGATATGATATGGAAGTTTGTTTAGCGATAAACTGCTATAATCATTCAAGAAGTGAATATAAAGTGTTCGCAGAGCTTCTATTACTGTGTATTTGAGTTTTGGCGACATTTTGTAAAAGAAACAGAAACCGCCCTAACAACACATCTTACATCAGTATATCCATAGGATATCTTCAGAGTAAAATGACATCCTGAGAATGTATTGTGAAAAAAATGTGTTTTTAGGAATATTATTGTTGCTTATTGCTCTTATCTTGACAGGATTAGCTTCAGATCACGATTTCTTAAAATCATTAGGGAAGCGATAAGGACGCCAAGCGGGAAGGCTGTCCTCTTAGGAGTCAAAACAATGGCGGTGATGCGCCGGCCTATTATTTTATTTAGGGGCTCTACCCTGTGTCACAATATAGGACACAAAATTGGCTTTCTTTCGACATTTAGTGTTGTACTTCTCTGAGATTAAAATGGTCTGCATTTATCACGTAAAATGTTTTTAGTTTGTATTACCTGTACATGAATATGTATAGGAAAATACAGAAGAAAGTTTTGTGATAGCTACAACATTCTAGTAATTTTTATTTACACTTTGTTTTCCATAGTTAAGGTGATGGTGGACGTTATAATTTTCGCTGTAAATTACTCTCATGGCATTTATTAAAAAAAAAAAAAAAAATTGCATACATATATGTATTGTAATATAACAATATTAAGTATATTAAACTTTCTCAAAAAATATTAAAAAAAATAAATAATAATAATAATAGTTAAAAATTTTAATTTGTTAAAAATTTTAATTCGTGCTAATTAATTTTTAAGGCTTTCCCTGGATTTTAGATAATTTGATGTAGCAATATGTTCTAAACATATTTGTGGATTGATTGATAAGTTAATTTGAATATATATATATACCATTGTCGCAGGCAATAGGGACAGGCACCGGAGATTGCAAGGAAGAACAAGTCGCTGCCGAAGGCAGCGGGAACCCAAAGCGAGCTTTTGACCGATTTCAGTTTTTTTTTTCCTTCTTCTTCTTTTTTTTTTTCCCATAAAACTATTTTGAAAGAGTTTGCCAGCGAAGCGGGCAAAGCTTCCAAAATTGTTAAAGAACTAAAATATTATTCAACAATTCGCCGAGAGAGGAAAAAAAAAAAAAAAAATCATTTCTTTGTTAAAAAAAAAAAAAAAAAAAAAAAAACTTAATTTGAAACTCATAAATATTATATGAATTTCACCACATAATTAAAATTTTAATTCACCAGTCACCAAATTATTATTAGAACCAGATTAATATTGTGCAATAGTGAACTAAAATCATACAAAGAAAGATTTCGAAATAAAATTCATAATTGGCGACCCAGTTTTTATACTTCCGCAACGCAGTACTGTTTTAGTACAGGATCCCTATGAACGAATTTTAAATTTTTATCGTCATGTTGCGAAAACTTTTTATTCATTTTTTTTGGCATTAAAAATAAATAAATAACGGTCAATTATATGTTGGTTGTTCACGTGTTTCAAGTGCCCAGAACTTGCATGTGCTGACGGAAAACAATAAGTCATTTAATGTTGTATACAGATCGGTATTAGAATAAAAATAAATTGTATATTTTTCCCATAGATCTTTCAATGAGTTACAAATTTTTTTGAGTATACTTTATGAGACTCTGTTTTGCACAGCATCACAATGATAAGGTTTCACTACATTACATATTATGATCAGACCGTCAGTTCTCACTTCTCACACATACACATCAAAATTTCCATGCGAACGAAGTCGCGGGTAACAGCTAGTATATACATATATGTGTGTGTTTGTATGTGTGTGTGTTTAAAAGTTAAAAAATTGCATCAAATATCAGCCCACAAGTATAAAAATATTTTTAAAAATTGAACTTATGAATAAATCTACATTGTAATACCTAAATGTTTAACTATCATGCAAAATACCAAAATGAAAACAATGAAGTTCTTTTATATGTGTATTATTTCATGGTTGCAAAAAAATGCTATATAAAAAAAGTTTTTGCCATTACAAATGGAAACAATATAATCTCTTTAAAACAATATAAAATTACATATAATTTATATATTATCTTGTACGCTATATTTTGCAAATGTCATTTTACATATTCTGTTTTTATGTAAAAGTATAACAAATTGTTTAAAAATATTGTTAAATCTTAAAACGATATTTTCGCTTATTGTATTATTATTAAAACAACGTATTCACATGTAGAGAAATTTAAGCAGAATATAGTATGTCAAACTGTCTGCCTAATTTAAAAATTTGCCTAACGCATTATTTATTTATTATTTTTCCCGTTTCTTGTTCCACTAGTGAACTTGCTTATGAATAAGCATCCTACATAATAACTGGAGGTGGTCTAAATAGCATGACCCATTTTTACTTCTCGTGTTCAACGAGTGCGCTGACCTTATTATTCAGTTATTTAACTTCCATAGATTACATTTAATTTAAATTGAATAACGTAAGGTTGAAAAAATACTAGTTTAATTTAAAACTAGTTGACATAAGTGGACTCTGCTCAGTTCCCCATCATATATTTATTCTTAAAAAGTTTTACTTTCGGGCACACTTTATTCATGTTAAGAGATACGAATTTGGCTGATTACTCGACACGGTTACAGACTAAGCTACCTCACCCAGTAGGCTATCCTATTCAAACTACACTGGTGTACAAATCAAAGCAATAACTTGTTTTCTGGTTTTCTTCTTTTGCGCGTAATTTTTTAACAAATGAAACATAAAATTTGGATGGCATGTGCATTATCATATCACCAATCGAATTTTATACATCTTTAGCATAAGTAATAATTTTAAAACTAATTATTATTCAATTTTTCTGAAAAGTAAGCTTTGGAAAAAATGGAAAATTTCAACAATTTTAGAAAAGAAAACTTAAGGAAAAATTGTCACAAGGATGTATTACAGACACGTAAAGATGCACATACATGCATGTGTTAGATTACAAGCAAATCTTTCTTCCTGTATTCACTTTTCTGTTTCTTCTTTTTCCTTCTTTTTTTCGCATGTGAATAACTTTTTAAAAAATATACATACAAACATGAAAATTGGACAAGACATTCATTATAAAATTATTTATCGACATTTTTATTTTCATGGTGAAGCTCATAGTTTACAAATTAGTAATTTCAAAAAGTCTGTTATAAAAGTAAAAAAAAAAAAAAAAAAAAAAAGTGAATACAGAAAGGAAAATGGGGATTAGTTTGACATTTGAAGGCATGTGCATCTTCACCTATCTCTAATGCATCCTTACCACCATTTTTCCTTAAGTTTTTTTTTTTTAAACTGTTGAATTTTTTCATTTTTTCCAAAGCTTACTTTTGAGAAAAATTAAATAAATTATTAATTTAAAAATTATTACCTATGCTAAAGTTATATAAAATTCGATTAATGATATGATAACAAATATGCTACCAAATTTTATGTTCGTATGTTTATTTGTTGAAAAGTTATGCACAAAAGAAGAAAATGGGAAAGGAAAAAGCCAGTTTAAAAAAAACCTTCCTTAAGCGCCAGTGTTACATTTACCTTATCTTAATATACTGATTCATTTTATTTTGATTTAGCTTCGTATTTTAGTTGTCATTCCAAACTATTCCTAATGTAATAATCCCTATAATGCAAATTTACATGAAAAAATGGAGCTGTTATGCCTGTTAAGAAAACTTTAAATTTACGAAATTATATATATATATATATATATATATATATATAAATAACTCCCTTGGAATGTCAGTTTAAAAAAATTCAAATTATATTAATGATATTTGCAACAATATTTATGTTATATGTATTAAGTAACGTGTTACCAGTGAACGACAGGTTATGCTTTCAAAACTGGTGAATGGGAGGTGCCGGGTTCGAACCCACGCCATGCACTTCAGCTTAAGCAGTTTTCCTTGGCGGAGTTTTTCATGGTTTTATTTGAAGCATGCAAGAATGAGGACTAGGTCCCTGTAGTAAGATCCTAACGGAGGGCATCGCACCAGTTTTAGGTCTCTCGCCATTAACCGACAAACATTCATCAGAGCATTGGCATTAATCTATAAAAATCAAACCATGTTTAGTAACTGTGGAGAAATTCATAGCTTTCTTTATTTGCTTTTTACGCATATGTAATTCAAAGGCTTAAAATTTCAGACATACAAAATAAAATAAAATAAGCAAACAAAAGTGTTCATTCCTTATTACTAAAAAATCTGGAGTGACTGTACTCGACTTTCTGAGTATAAATATTTAGTAATTACGGTCGTTTTAATACATTTAAGTCAGTAAATAAAAAAAGGCGAAATCGTGATAGTGTATTTGAGCATTTCTCTCCAAGTTCGTATTTTTGTAACGTATTTCAGAACGTAATGTATTGGAATTCTTTTTGCATTTCTGTAAAAGAACATTAACGGCCCTCTTCACTTACAGTCGCCGGAAGCCCGAGCCAATGTTAAAAATGCCAAATTAAATGCCAAATTACAAAACGAAAAATTTTCACATATTGAAAATTCGTATTTTGCAGCTTCAAAATAAAATATAAAAAATTAAAGAAATAATTGTTTTTTAAGGTCCGTCAATTTAACAGCTGGGAATTTTCAGAATGTGAAAACAGAATTTTAAAATATGTATTAGTTAATAAGTTATTTGTAAAGAAAAATTTACCATAGAATAACATTAGCTTCGGCTTCCGGCGGTGGTGAGTGAAGAGGGCCCTTAAATGGTAAGCATGCAATTTCCAGTACTGACCATGCTACGGCAAAATTTTAAAATATGTATTAGTTTTTTTTTTTTTTTTTTCAATTCTCTCTTAAATAATTTAATACACTTCAGATAATTAGCCCCACAAGATGTAACTTGTGTTTTTTTTCCCTCTGTAAAAACATTATAACTCATATAGCATTTCCTGTAATGATCATATTTTAACAAAGCAATGTAACATGTATCAGATTTTTTCTGTTTTAAACAATTTAACATTACTACAGACTGTAATGTATGAGAATTTTAATTTTAATTTCTTTAAAATAAACTGTAATTCTACACTCATGAAAATCTATACAATTCTTGCGACTATAACCTACAATATATATGTACTCAATTTCATCTATAATCGACTAGCACACATCTATAGACACTAGCCACTTTGAATAATTTAAGTCCATAAACAGTAATGAATAAGAATTCTTCTTTGTGTCCAAGTAAAATATGGGTCTGACACTTATGAAAATCTTTACAGTTCATGATATTTCGAAAGTAATAAAAAGCGTATGTTTTAAACGTATTTTGGTAAATTTTAAAAACGCTGCAGATAAAACTAAATTATTTTCTAAGAGAAACTGTCTCAGAATATTTTTGTTAGTTTGAAAAGAGAAGTTTATTTTAATATATATACCAAAGAGAAAAATGTTTAGTTTTCTATTTCTTTAGAATTGCACAACAAAGCGAAAAATAAAAATCTATTCTTTCGTCGAAAACTTCTTGTAAATAGAATCAGATTAACTCGAAACATTTATTTTTAAAAATAGATCGCAGTGTTGCATAAAAAGATTACGGTAAGACATGTATTTTTATTGTTTATACTTTTTTTTTTCTTATGAAAATAGACGCATATAGGAGATAGTTTCATTATTATTATTATTATTATTATTTTAATGACATTCGTTTTATTGAAAAGTAAAGAACTCGTACCTACTTTTTCTCGATTGAAGAAGGGCATTGCTTAATTATTTAAGCCCGAAATAATTGTTGCATATCTATCGTGTTTATCATTTTTCAATTTATGCAAAAAACACAAAATGTGAGACTGCTTTTTTAATTAATTAATTAATTTTATATATATATATAAAATATTTAAAATAAAAGTTAAATGCGATGTCAAGAAGTTAAACAACAACTGTAGTCCGTTCAGAATTTTTCAGGTGAAACATTTTATGAATAATAATGCAATTAAGAGTTAATTAGAAATTTGCCTAAAACGTTAAGAAAAATCAATAACAAAGATTAAGTGAATGAAATATAAAAAATATTTACCCTTAAATTACTTATTTATCTTAGTTGTAAAGAATAGATAAATAGTTCTTTCTGACGAAATACATTTATTTTTTACCGTACCAGACACGAGACAAACGCTTTAGCACAATGTCACACATCCTTGCTAATCAATTTAGTTTTTTTGATCAATCTAATGAGACTTAAGGGCCCGCTTCACTCATCGCCGTCAGAAGCCGAAGCTAATGTTATTCTATGGGAATTTTTTTTTTTTTTTTACAAATAACTTATTAACATATTTTTAAATTCTGTTTTCACATTCTGAAAAATCCCAGCTGTGAAATTGACGGACCTTTTTTTAAAAAAATATTTTTTTAATTTTTTATATTTTATTTTGAAGCTGCAAAATACGAATTTTCAATATGTGAAAATTTTTCAGTTTGCAATTTCAAAATAAAATATTAAAAATTAAAAAAATACATTTTTTAAAAAAGGTCCGTCAATCTAACAGTTGGGAATTTTCTGAATGTGAAAACAGAATTTAAAAATATGTATTGGTTAATAAGTTATTTGCAAAGAAAATTTCCCCATAAAATAACATTGGCTCGGGCTTCCGGCGACGGTAAGTGAAGAGGGCCATTAATACGTAAAAAATGACTATAGAACGACACTGAAAACCAAACCAAACCAAATTTGTTGATTTTAACAGAAATAGTTTTATCTTGTAAGGTCATATCTTGCCCCAGATGTAATGTTGCACAAAATTTGTACCCCTATCCTGATTTCGGAGATGCTTTTTTATTTACGCTTGGTTTGGTTCCAAAAGGAATTTTATAGTTTCATGCTTTTCTTGTAAGTCCTTCCTCTTCATTATTAAACACAAGTTTTTTGAGCAATTTACAATTATTATTATTATTATTATTATCGTTATTATTGTCAAATTCATTTATTTCGATGAAAAAATCACCTTGAAATAAATTAACAGAAATACAAAGTTTTTAGACTCCCAAATCAACAATAAAATTTTCTACTAACTAATTAGTTGAAATTTCTTCTTTCAAATAAAATTTATTTAATTTTTAGATAATTTTTACTTTCCGAGAAAAGTATTGTAATCATGTCAAAAATCCGAATTTGAGAATTTGATGTTTCTATACGTTTCGAGGTCCCTATAGTCCATTTTCACTATTTTTTCGATGATATATGTATGTGTGTATGTATGTGTGTGTGTATGTCTGTGAGTGAACACGCTAGCGTCTAAACGCTTTGTTCGAATAAGCTGAAAGTTGGTACGTATATTGTAAGTCACTATAGTACGAACCCAATTGATTTTGGTGAATCTAGCACTTATAGTTTTTTTACAGGGACACCAGGAAAAATTCTTTATCATTATGGCCTATGGGGCCAAATTTTTAAAAGTGCGATAGCATCTAAACGCCTTATTCAATTGAGCTGAAAATTTATATGAATATTATAAATCACTGTTGCACTAACTATAAGCATTTTGGTGAATCTAGAACTTATAGGTTTTTACAGGGACACAACGAAAAATTCTTTATGATCTATGGGCTCAAAGTTCAGTAGAGTTTAATAAAACATTGTGTAATATATGGAGAGAAGTATTCAAACACTCTATTAAGATTTTCTCTCTTTTGTTTCTTTAACAACTCCTCTTTCTTTACTTCATCTACAAAACTGTTAATTACTCAATGTTTGGAAAGTCGAGTGGAGTCACTCCAGATTTTTTTCATTAGATTTTTAACTAATTTTTATTATTTAATTTAACACTAATAATATTTAGTGCATAGAAGCTGGAAATATTCTTTATTATATGGCCTATTGGTCCAAATTATTTAAAGTACGATAACGTCTAAACACCTTATTCGATTGATTTGAAAATTTATACACATGATATAAATCACCGTCGCATGAACTGTATAAATTTTGGTGAATCTAGTCCTTATAGATTTTTTACAGAGACACAACGAAAATCTCTTTATCGTTAGGATCTATAGGCTCAAATTATTTGAAGTTCAATAGGGTAAAATTAAACAATAGAAAAAATTACTCAAACACCCTATTATAATTTTCACTTTTATTTACTTATCGACTTGCCTTACTTTAAATTATTACACATTATGTCAAAATTATTTAAATGAAATTCCGTAAAAACAAGAAAAATGATAAAAAGAAAAGAAAAAAAATTGCAAATTTTCATATTTAGGTATACTTATTTAAAAAATGTTAACCATTATTTTCAGATTACTTTGACAAAAAACGCAGATAATGAGTATTTACACGCAAAAGTGCAATTATTATCCAGAATAACAATTTCTTTCAATCTTGAAAAAAAAAAAAAAAAAAATCTCTAAAAATAGCCTAACAAGGAATTTACGAAACAATGGATTAATTTTTATAATATGAAAAATAAAAATATTTACATAATGATTTTTATTAGACAAAATAGAAAGAAAAATTGTTAATCACGCGTACATTATGAAACGCTTTCCAACGTTTACATTACAGGATATTATTATCAATATATTGAGTTACCAAAGGGTGAAAGTTGGTTAGCGATATTCCAGTCACTTTTATTTTTGAAAAATGTAAAAAGACAAAGAGTAGCAGTGTAGTAACCCTCACCAAAGTGTCACCAAAGTAACATTACGACGACTCAAAATTCGATAACTAAACGCAATTACTATTGCAAATAATTTTTGGTCTATTTGGGCGCATAGGCCTTATGGCCTATAATAAAGAGTTTTTCTTTGTGTCCCTATTAAAAAAACTATATGTCCTAGATTCACTAAAATCAATAGGGTTCATGCTATGAGGACCAAATTTCAGCTTATTCTAACAAAGCATTTAGGCGCTATCATATTCACTCACATACATATGAGGAGCAAACATTCAAACCGTGTTTTCTCCAAAAATAAAAAAAAAATGAGTTAGTGATTTTTCTGTGAACTCAACATTAAATAGCACAAAATTATACTATTCTTTTAAACCAAAAAAAATTTTATCACATTATAAACGCTCTTAGAAAGTTGGGGTTTCAATCAAAAAGTGTTTCCTCCAGAGCCTGTTTTCAGTCAAACTGTGATTTCTCCAGCCGACCAGTCAGAACTGTTCTTTCTGGTCGCGTGACTCGTACATGTACCAGCTTTTTATGTTTGTTTATTTCGTTAGTTCTATCTTGTTTTCTTCATTTTAGAGGAGTGTGTTTTTTTAAATTTCAAATGGAAGAATTAATAGGTGGTGCATTAGTGAGTACTTCTAATTATGGAACTAGAAAAAGACAGAGAATTGGTGGGAAAAGAAAAGGAGCGAAAAAAAAACGATATTCAGCATCTTCAGATAACGTTTATGCTCCATGCAAACATTCTAGTAATACTTTTTAATGCACTGATGTTAGACCTAATGACGTTAAGAAGTTTCGGGATAGACTTTACGAAATTGCGGACAAACGGCGACAAGATTCTATTATAGCCTCATTGGTTGTTACAAAAAAAGCAACTCAACGTAGACCTAAGATCCTCAGAAAAACTGTAACAATAGCATCAAAAGAACAATACTATAAACTGTATAAGAAAGTTGGGGATGTAAAAATATTGGGGATTGATTGGAAACTTTATAATACGAAATCACTTAATGCTTATTTCAAAAATTTACCATACATATCAGAACTGAAAAGAATAGTCTTAGAAAAAAATAGAGAAAATGTGACGGTCAAAGGATTCAAAAACTATAAATTCGGAGATATAAAAGAAAATTCTGGAGCAAAACTTTTTAGGAAAAGGATTAATACTGCTATTATACGAAACGTTGTCTTACAATGTCTTCCACTGATGAGTCATGGAATATCACTTGAAAAGAAAAATGACGTAGACAAACTTTTAAAATTGATGTATGGTGAAGAGTGGAAAAATCAGCCTAATTTTAAATGGTATGAAGATATCATTACTAATTACGTTCATGTAGAATATGAAGAAACAGGGGAATCATACAATTGCTTATGTAAAGATATTGGTTTAAAAATTTAAATTTCAAATTGGCTTAAAAATTTTAGTTCTTCCTTACAATTTGCAGGATGATTTTTCACGTGTAAATATTTAATTTAATTTTATATTTACAAAACAAAATCTGTTCTGTTAATTAGTTTTATTTCATTAAGAATGTTAATTCATCAATATGCGAGTTACATACTTTTTCATTCAAA
Source organism: Salticus scenicus (assembly GCA_963930645.1). Classification (NCBI taxonomy): domain Eukaryota; kingdom Metazoa; phylum Arthropoda; class Arachnida; order Araneae; family Salticidae; genus Salticus; species Salticus scenicus. The sequence goes on along the minus strand of OZ005655.1, from coordinate 185,242,058 downwards.
AAATGTTTTGTCCACATTGGAAACATTCAAAACATGTTTTCTCCCCTGTGTTTCGGTCAAAACATGCTTTCTCCAAATTTCAAATGCATTTTTCTAATTAACTCTAAGTTTATTAGGTAAAGTATGCCTACAGATCTTCCTAGTAACCAGTAATACAACTAAACAAACGATAATTAGGGTCTAAGAAGGGTTATTTTTTAATTTATCAGTTTTTTGTGTTTTCTGAAAAATTGTATTCGAAGGAGAAAACACGGTTTGAATGTTTGCTCCTCATATATCATTGTAAAAATGGTAAAAATGAACTCAAGGGACCTCAAAACGTATAGAAACACCAAAACCTCAAAATCAGATTTTTGACATGATTACAATACTTTCCCTACATACGGATGTTCAGAAATTAAAATACGTTTTATGATATCTTTTTCTTTTCTTTATTCTTAAAATGTTGATAATTATGTTATCTAGAACTGCAAGCATATGTCCGTATATTACTGATATATTTTTCGTACAATTTTTTTTTTTTTTTTTTTTTTTTTTTTGTAGTATATTGGTATAAATGTTAATAATGCTAACTTTATCTTTCAAAAACCGAAGCATTTTCACTGATACAAGTTTAGTATTTTGCACCTTAGAAAAACCATTTAAATCAGCTTTTACAGCAAATTGCCTGCTAATTGAAATTTATTCAATAAATTCGATTTTCTAGATTAAAATTATTGATTTTTCCCTTCATTTCAGTTCCTTTTCACTGAAAGCATAAATTATCAAATTAATTTATTTTACCAAAACTCCGAATCTGCACAACATTATGCGTTTTGCACTTTGCATGCGGTTCTAAAGCAAGAATTTATTGAATAATTCTAGCAGCTTAAATTTACACAGATAACTGGTATACACAATTGTCTGCAAATATTTAGAGTTGGCAGCGCATTACGCCATGCGCAGTTTGAGGCCGTATTTCATATTAACTAACATTTGATGATAGCCAGGAGAATCAATACCTCTCCTGCTGCCTCCCCATTTGTTTCATATTATTGCTGAAGCCGTATTCGCTTCCTCTATAGCGATATTTGCATCCGCCCATACATTGTAAGAACATATGGCATCATTCTTACTGTTATGTATAACTCTGATGTTCATAATATTTATCACACCTAGTTGCAAAAATAGAAAATAATATGTACAATTTTAAATAATGCACAAAAATATTACAAACGATCAGACACAATGAACAAACTGTGCAAAATTAAAAAACAATAAAATATTATACTATCAGTAATTGAAATTTTGAAACATTTTTTTTTTGTTATCACAATTAATATCTTAAGGGGACTTGGCATTAGTGAAGGTTTCATATAAAAAGCTTGTATTTCCATTTAGTATTTATAAATTAAAGTATATTAGGTTTGTTTTGTTCAATAAAATATATATTCAGGCAACAATTCTTATGATATTTGATATATTTTTTTACAGATTTGAAACCTTTAAATTGTGTTTCTCCGTTTGGAATTTTTTTTATGAATTCATGATCTTCAAAATGTTAAAACTTCTTCAGATCAGAAAGTGCTTAATATTTTTTTGCATGTTCAATAGAAGCAACTTAAAAGAATTTAGGATAGATTTTGTAATATTTAAAATAATAATAATAATAATAATAATAATGCGTTTTACAATTTTTGACATAGACATGCACTTTTTATTTATTTATTTATTCAAATTTTTCAAAAACTAATTTATGAATTTCAAAATCTATCCCTTTGTAGGTTCTGCTAAATATTGTTAAAAATTAAATTTGGTTTCTTTAAATATGTGTATTTCATCCCCTGATGATTTTTTTTTTCAACCTATCTGAGATTCTCCTACATAGAGAAATTGTTCATTCTTATTGGTCTTTGTGGTTTCGGTGATCTTGTGTCTGTTGCTTGGCTTCTACTGCGCTTAATGGGTCATTATTGTTCATTACAGGGTTTTCTTTTTACACCTTGAAATATTGTACTAGAGTAAACCTTCTTTTCGTCAGAGTCTAATTACACGGTCCTATTTCAATTTTCAACAGGTATTGTAGTACAGTGGATTGGTGTCAGTGCTATTGTTGAACTTGATAATTGAATCAATTTGGGAAATCTTGTTGTTTTGTTTGGCGTGTGTATGTCTCTTTGGTGAATTGTTTGACTAACTATTCTTCGTTCTCATTCTTTGATTCTACTATCAAAAGGATTATATATATTAAGTCTTTTCTTAAATATCTGTAGGACAATAATAATCTTAAATATCTGTATTTAGCACTTTGAAGATCATGAATTTCATGAGAAAATGCATTTTAAAGATTTCAAATCTGTAAAAATATGTCAAAAACCATAAGAATCATTGCCTGAATATATGCTTTATTAAACAAACCTATATATACTTCAATTTATAAATATTAAACGGAAACATAAGCTATTATACGAAACCTTCAGTGGTGCCTGCTAAGTCTGTGTATGAATGTTGTAAAAAAAAAAAAAAAAAAAAAAAAACTATATATATATATATATATATATATATATATATATATATATATATTTTTTTTTTTTTTTTTAAAAGAAGGTTTTGTCTGAGTCTTGCTTGTGACATTATTACATAAATAAGCATATAGTGATTTGAAATTTTATTTTTCCGATTGAATGAAAATAATGCCTGGACCGGGAGTCGAACCCCAGAGTCTGAGTGAGTAATGTCCACCGGTTGTCTGCCTGGATAGTTCAATTGGTAGAACCTTGACCTTGTAAGTCAAAGATCTGAGGTTCGACTCCCGGTCCAGGCATTATTTTCACTCAGTCGGAAAAATAAAATTTCAATAAATATGATTTTCTTCCCAATCAGTTGATTGTGTGATTTTAATATATATAGTGATTTATTGACCATTTATTGGATGAAGTGAGGTAAGTATAATCTCCCCTTGTAATTCAATTGATTAACTAACTTTGGACCTTATTTATCTGTTTGAACTTTCCTTATATTTAGACTTTGAAAATCAAATCAAATGTAGAACAGTTATAGTTTTAGAAGTCAGGGGCTTAATTTCTAGCAAAACGAGTATGGGAACTCTAATGTTTATCAGAACATATGTTATTGTTATTTCCGAGACTTACGAACTAAGAAAAAAAATAAAGAAGGCCTGTTTTTGGTAATTTCCTGAAAAATAATGCTGACACATTATTCTTGACTTCAACATAAGAGGGATTCCTTCTCATTCTTCATCAAGCACCATTCAAACCCAAGTATAAATCCAGGAGGGAAAGAGCCGAGTAATATGTAAAATCCCCATCCTTCAAAAGGAAGAACTCTTTAAAAAATTAAATAAAGCAGGGGGAAAACAGATCGATCGACCTGGTGAATTTTAATCTTTTTAAAGATGAATATTCCGTTTCTCTTTTCTTCAACTGGAAAGAGAAAAGGGATAAGAATAAAAATGAAAATCATTTTAAATAGTTCAGAATTGCCATTATAAATAGTTCAGAATTGCCATTGAATACACCTTTTTTGGTCGTAGAGAGTAATATTTTTTACTTAAAACTCTTATATGCATCCTAAATGTCAGTTACTTGTCATTTTTATTTTTTTATCCTCTTACCAAATTATTACAATATCTTTTAAATATATATGTTCAATTCACATTCGTAATAGTTTCACAGTAATTGAAATTTGAATTACATATTATATATATATATATATATATATATATGTGTGTGTGTGTGTGTGTGTGTGTGTGTGTATGTATACATTGCCAGTATAAAAATTATATTATTTAAACAAAATTATTTTGAAGTTTCATTTTGTTATTTAAAGTAACTCATTTTGCATTTAAACCAATTTTATTTAACATGTACGGCTTTAAAAATAAAATAAATAAATAAATGGAAAGAGAAAAAATAAATGCAACATAAATAAAGTAATAAACTATTCAATATTATATAATTCTATAAAGAAACTGTCACTGTAAAATTACTGACGATAAAACTTTATTTTACATCAGTTAGATAGCACCCTTTCTCCCTTCCCATGTTATCCAATGGGATTTTTGTCGCTTCGTTTTATAAAAATATTTTATTCAAAAATGAACTTTTTCGAATTCTGTTTTTTGAATATTACTCTTTGAACAGGTCGTCTTTTAGCTTAGTGAGCAATTTTTCGAAAAAATAAATTTAAATATTTTACTTAGAGAACCACATTTACAGTCCATAATTTATTTATTGAAATAAAATATTTAAATTAATTTTTTCGAAAAATTGCTCACTAAGCTAAAAGGCGACCCGTTCAAAGAGTAATATTCAAAAAACAGAATTCGAAAAACTTCATTTTTGAATGAGATATTTTTATAAAACGAAGCAACAAAAATCCCATTGGATAACATGGGAAAGGAGAAAGGGAGCTATCTGACTGATGTACTATCTTAATAAAAAAAATATTTTATCGAAATATTTAATAATAATAAAATAATATTAAAAAAATTACATTCCATAATTGCTTATATTTTCAGAAGTTTTTTATTAAACGCTAAGAAAATTTGCAAAAAAACTCTTCTAGTAGATATCAGTTCAGTGATGCCAGATGATCGAAAATTATTTCCCCAAACAGGTCTTCAAATTTCCCCAAATCACGGTTTTTTTTTTTCGAAAAAATCCCCAACTTGATTTCTACTAAAAAGGGAAAATAAAAAATTTTTCAAAAAAAAAAATTTCAAGCAGATTTTTCTATGATTTAAGCTCAGATTTTTCCCCAAATGAAGGCAATTTTTGAAAAAAATCCCCAAATAACAATAAAGCTATTGAAAGTCTCTAGTCATAGGGATATATCATTACGTTACCAACATTGACAGAAAGTTGAAAAACGCCCCAGATTTGTCCCCAAAAATTTTTGAATTCTCCAAAAAAGTCCCCACAAACATTTGGTCTCCAAAATTGTCCCCAGAAGCCTCAAAACTCCCCAAAATGGGGACAAAATCCCCAATCTGGCATCACTGTATCAGTTCGGCTTTGATGATCTTTATTAAACACATGTTGAAGCATGTTATTGGCCATTTTATATCGACACTTTGAAATAGACCGATATCAATGAACCAATAGCAGGAAAGGAGCTAAAACAGAAGATATTGTTTTCATTCGTCATATTGCCTTTTCTGTGGTTTCCATCACCTACGATATGCATGAATGTAGAGTGGGAATTCAATATAGTGTAATATATCAGAACCCATAATAGATATCTCGGATAGGGATATATCGTTTCGACTAACATCAAATCTCTTTCCTAGTAAACACACATGCTGATTATAGGTATGAATACGCATTAATAGTGAATGGATTGTGATATTGGAGTATGTCTGATGAATTTTTTCTGAAGGGGTAGAACCGTGACCTTGAACGAAGTCAGCTTATTCACGGGATAATCAAAGCAGATGGCTTTCAATAAATACTGGTTTATTTTTTTTATTTTTTGCGGTGGCCTTTTTAAAGCAGTGATGTTTAGATTTGAGGTTATGAAGGATGAGGAAGTATATGTATTAGAGATCGTTTGGCGTGGGGTTATTTTTTCTAGTTTATCAGTGAGTAATTAGACGAAAGTAGAAAATGAGTATTAGAATAAGATATTCGGCGCTTTTTTTCTTCGGGTCTCGTTAGCTGTTGTATGTTGGCTGATCGGGTTTCATTCGCTCGAGTTTCGTTCACTCAGGTGCGCACTAGGCAATATCGTTAAAGGGATATATTAGCGGAGCTAGATCTTAAATATTGTTATCGAGATATTAAAAAAATATCGATACTTGGGGATATATTGATAAATAATCCAGTCCTATCCGTAGCACAGCATTTAAGCAGGATAATGCAAGCATGTTCTCCTGATCTCGCACCAATGAAAATGTCTGTTTATTCGTTGAAAAGCAAGTGGCCCGCAACCACTCAGGCAGATAAGTGTAGTTATGACTCCCAGAGGTCGCTGCTTTATGTACTGTTTTCTCAGGATATATTACTCAAAACTTCCTGAAATTTTAATCAATTGCTCTTCCTATTATAATGTATGTGCCCAATAAATATCATTCTTATATTTGTATCTCTTCTTGGTGTTGCAATTTTCACAAACATAATCAATTATATCAATATTTCAGGATTTTCAAAGTCATCATATTTCTTTCAAAAAGATATCCGCAATACTGAAAAATGTACATTAGGAAATTCAAATTATATATATATACTAGCAGACCCGGCCACGCGTTGCTGTGACTAAGTTATACGAACAAAGACGAAAACGTTGTAGCCGATGTAAAAACCCACAGGGTTGAGATTTGAAACTTAGGTCAAAATTTGGAAGCGATTGATAAAAAGTTTCGTAGTGTTGATATTAAGCACAAATTAATTTTATTGTAGGGTCCTATAAATTTTAATGGAGAAGTGATATATATTATTTCTAATGCTACTTTGGATAAAATTGCTAAAATGACTAATATATAAATTAAATTCTATTAAAATTCTATTAAAATAAAAGTATAAAAGAAACAGACGATTTTAAAATCAATTTTTATGGAGGAGTGAAATATAATATATGCTATAATGGATAATTTTACTATAAAATGACCTCATCATTTTAAATATTTTAAAGAGGGCAACAGCTGTAGTTATAAAAAGGAAAACAATAAGGCTAAACCAGAAAAATAAGTAAATTTGATAAATATTTTAAAACTTTAAAATTGGAAATCTTATGAAATATTGGACATTTAAAGTAAATACATGTATCATTTTAAGTAGAAAAAGATTTTGGAAAAGTTTAGTGTATTTTAACGAAGTGATGAGAAGTTTTTGAGTATGTTAAAATTTTAATAGTAAATTCAAGTTAATAAAGATGGGAAACATTGAGGATTAAGATAAGAATAATTATAAGATTAAAAAAAAAAAAAAAAAAAACTTTTTATATACCATGTTTTTAAATTTTAATATACTAATAATATACTAATTAAAAGGAAAATGATAAATATTCTATCATAGTTTGAAGTCAAATTTGTTTTCAAATGTCTAAATAAAATATCTGATGTAAGATACTAATATTTTGCAGCGGAATAGATTTCATTTCTGTCATCCTTGGCGAAAAAAAAAAGAATATCGTCAAATTATCTGGCGAAAATATTTAATTCCTTTCAAAAATCATGGTTATTTTAACAACTTATATTAAAAGAGTAATGAATAATATGAAACAATATTTCGTACAATACATATTACATGCCATACATACGTACAATGAATAATACATATTACATTTCGTACAATGTATACATCTGGCATGTATATTTTCGTGTTACGCTTTTGATCGCCAAATAATAATAATAATAATAAAAAAAGCCAAGGGCGACAGAGTTTTGAAATTTAAAATTAAAATTTTGTCAATTTGACAGCAAAATAATTCAATCTAACACCCGCGATAACTAATACATATCTATACCCAAATATAAGGATTAAAATCGGGAAATAAATTTCCTCGATTTTTAATAATTTCTTACAAAAAATCCAGTGGGCAATTAGCATAGGAAATCTTTTTCTTGGCTGCACAGACGGTCAGTGAGTCACACTTCGCTTGCGTATAGAACTCATAGATATAGTATAGCATATATAGAATAGAGTGATCATTGGGGAGAAAAAAGTTATTGCTTTTCATTTGGGAAAAGACGACGTTTTTACCAAAATATGGCCGTCTTTCCCCGAGTGAATACACACAGGAATACATACTAATATTTTAGCAAATAAAGTTTATGAATAATTTATTTGCTAAAGGGGAATGGAAGACTCCAGATACAGTTTCAAATTCATATTTCTTTCTTTCTTTTCTTTCTTTCTTTCTTTCTTTCTTTTTTTTTTTTTTTCAATACCACTTAATGGCTGTTTCCAAAGCTTTTTTTTTTTTTTTTTTTTTTTTTTTTTTTTCGGCATCAAAAATCTTTGTACGATAACATGGGGATGAGAGATCTATATATATTACTATATCTATGATAGAACTACATTAGCACTTTATCAATGTGTATAAAATCTTTAAATTGATTATGACGTCAATTTTCGTGAGATGCATAATTTAACTTTTTATAATATTTTAACGTTCACGTTTGATTAAATGTATTTATTTTTATGTCGAAAGAAAATGAACTCGTATTTTTTTTTTTTTTTTTTTTTTTTTTTTCAACAATTAAATTAATGGGCGACAGAGTTTTGAAATTTAAAATTAAAATTTTGTCAATTTGACAGCAAAATAATTCAATCTAACACCCGCGATAACTAATACATATCTATACCCAAATATAAGGATTAAAATCGGGAAATAAATTTCCTCGATTTTTAATAATTTCTAACAGATACTATTTTGGAGCAACTTTAATAAAGGTCTATAATTAACAAATAATTGCAATAAAACAATATTGTGACAATAAATTGAGATAAAAACTATCCTATCTCTCAAGTTGGAGCAAACTGCACACAGTGTGCAAAATTTCATTAAAATCGGTTCCTTAGTTTAGGAGTTTACCCCGGACAAACATCGTGACACGTAATTTATATATTATATACAGAACAGATATGTATGCATTTGCTTATTAGTCCCAATATCTTATCTGTTTTTATACCAACTACATTATTTCTCTACTTCAATGTGACACGTTTTGTACATAATTTTTAGATAAAGTTATTGACAAATCATCAGTAGATGAGACAAACTCGTTACATAATCGTGTAATGCAATCGATAATTAGTATACCAACTTTTATTTGTCTTGGCTCGATTTGCATTATTGAAACTTCACAGCTTATTGTGTTCTGCGATTTTATTTCCTGATCGATTTCACTAATAAACATGATTGCTTTTTTTTTTTTTTTTTCCCCGTCTAACGTTTCATTCCTGTTACAGTTCGTTTCGTAAATATGAAATTACATTTTTGTTACGGAAGAAGTTATGAGCATTGTGGAAAATAGTACTTTTATAATTACTAGTATCGCCCAGTGGTCGAAACTCGACCATTTTTTTTTTTTTTTTTTTTTTTGCAAAGCGAGGCAAAGCAAAGTTATTGCCTTGCCCTAAACGGAATGCAATTGCAACACAGCTGCGGCAATTGTTTGCCAATATTCACTCTAAGAGAAAATCGCAACGTGAAAACTTGTTGTGTGATACAGCCCAGAAGCTAATAGGAACCATGTCAAACCAAGGCCCAACCAAGTATCAAATTCTGTTAAATTAATTCGATTGGTTCATAAAGTACAGTGTTTGAACAACAACAACAAAAAAAAAAGATATTTTTCAAAAATGGTCGAATTGAGTTCGGGAAATTTCAAAACGTGTAACTTTATCGAAAACCGAAAATCTAAAACTTTTCTGAATCTTATATTTTCTACTTATTTATGCAGAGGAAAGAATAATAAATCCACTTTTTAAAAAATAAAAATAAGTAGTCAATTTCACTTAATTAAAATGCAAGGAAATCTCAAAATGTGTAAATTCATCGAAAACCGGAAATCAAAAGTTTTTATGTATCTTCTACTTGCTACTTCTACCCACAAAAGCTAGCAATAAAGACACTTTTTAAAAAAATAAGTAGCCAATTTCAGTTAATTGAAACTTAAAGAAAGCTCAAAACATGTAAATTCAGCAAAAAACGGAAATCGGAATTTTTTCCGTATCGTCTACTTATACATGCAGCAGTTATTAACAAATCCATTTCCCTTTTATTTAGTATATTAGTTGAATATTTATTGTTTAAATATCACCCTTTGAAATGAAATGTTTATGTTTACATTCGAAACTGGAAGTTTGCCTTTTTTTTTTTTTTTTTCTGGAGTTTTGTGATTTTAAATTAAAATTTTATGAATTTTACAGAAAAAATAACTCAATCAAACAAATGTAGACAGTAACTTATAAATAACTATACCCAAATATCGGAATTAAAATCGGCGGATAATTTCCGTTATTTTTTAATAAATTTTTACAAAAAATCCAATGGACGATTAACATGGAAAATCTTTTTCATGGCTCCATGGACAGACAGTGACGTCATCACTTCGCTTGCGTATAGTGATGCTACATTATGCAAATTACTGTGTCTATGGTTTTGGTTGGTTGGTGTCGTGTCCATGGGGAGAACTATAGAAAACCATGAGCGTGCAAAACACAGCCGGCCAACTCCTTGATGTTATCGGACTACAGATTCAGATGATTTTGGCTGCGTCTATGGTTTTATTTGAGCTTTATGAAATTGCCAGATTTAACAACTTTTTACATTTAGGTATTTTTTAATGTAAAGGAATACGTGTATAAAAGGGAAAAATGGGGGAAAATGCATAAAAAATAAAAGTATTTTTAAATACCTTCTTGACATCGTAAGAAAATAATATTTGTATTCGCACCTTCCGGCTAACCATACCTTTCGAATGATACCATTTTCAACCCTCTACTCCCATAATTAATATGTTAAAAAGGGACTACAAATTTTATGCTTGCCTATTAATATATAGATAAATAGATATATTCGGTTTTTAATTTGGTTTAGTTAGCCGCTCTACGGTCATTTTTTGCGCGCTAATGTTAATTAGACAGGGACTTATGCTTTAAAATAAATTCCGAATCATTACGAACATCTATGTCTGAACCGTGACTCGAACTCAGAACCTGGCAAAGCAACAGAATGCCAGATGGGCCATTCGGCCAGCAGCTCAGCATGCATACGTCCAAACCATCATAAAACTTTCTACACTATTTCAGTATATAGCGGCTTAGAAAAATTAAGGCATAACATGCTTTTGGATGCACATAAAATCTCATGAAAAATTTATAATACCCAGCATTGCAATCAACAAATTTACGTATCAGAATTTACGGAATCTGCGAATATTTCATTCTTGACGTTTTTGTATAACTTTTAACAATGTTTCATTATTATTATTTTAAGAAGTTGATACCAGTAGCACCAGAAATTCTCCGACGGGGGGGGGGACACCACTTCCCCGACAGGGGGGCACTATATAGAGAGAGTTTATTATATGGATATTTATCAAAAACTGCAATATTGTTAATAATATTATTGTTAATATTTGTACCATTCCATTTGTTAGTACTCCTCGTGGTTTTGGAGATCATCGTGCCATTCTCTGAGTGCATAATATTTTCCTTCCACAGAAAAAAAAATAGGTGCAGGGTGATTGAAGGAAAATTCTTAAGAAAAAATTAATCTTTGTTTCCGTTGATCACAGGTATATATACAGTCGAATTTCCCTAAGGGGACCACTTATCGTGCCATAGGAAATTGGCTCTTCAGAGAGATGGCCTTTCAATAGAAGTTGTCTTCCTATTCACGGAGAAAACTACAGAGCAGAGCCACCTATCAGCTCATATGCACCTAAACTGATTCAGTATATTGATTTAAAATGGCCCTCTCATATATCAAGTTTTATGTATTTATATACGATAGAATCTGATATATAGCTTTCCCATTCACAGGAAAAATTGAAACACAGGAGCGTTACCTATCTGGCTATGTGCGCTGAAACTGATTCCACATAATGTTTCATAATGGCCCTGTCATATACAAAGTTATTTGCAATAATATACAATAGAAATTGAGATATAGCCTTCCTCTTGTCGGGGAAAATAGCAGCAGAGCATCGCAACTTATCGGCCGATATGCACTTAAATTAAATCAACCTGATGTTTCATAATGGACCTCATACACATCAAGTTTCGTTCGATTATACGAAATAGAACCTGAGATATAGCCTTCCATTTAATGAAAGAAATTGCAGTACAGCAGAGCCACCTATAGGGCGATTTGGACAAAAAGTTTGTCACACACAGACAGACAGACATTTTCTAAAAATATCATGGTCAAAACGTGTTTCGGACTCTCAAAACGTGCATATTCATGGAAAACCGGAAGCTGAAATTTTTTACGAATCCAATACTTACTTCTATTGAATATAGAATGCAAAAACTGGAATGCTCCAAATTTGTAAAAGGAAAGAAAAATGCTGCTAAAAGGAGAAAAACTGAAAATTTTGTATTTTTTCCCCGACAGATTTTGGGAGTATGCCCCGATGAGGGGTCACGGACTTCCCGACGTGGGGGGTTGTGCCCCCCCCCCTAGCTAGCGCCATCCCTGGTTGATACGAAGATGCTGTTGACAGTATCTAAAAGAAATTTAATAAATGTAATTTCGCTTATTCTTCCCCCCCCCCTCCCAAAGACGTTGAGTGATTGGTAGATTGAAAATTGTTTCCTCACACACTGCCACAATCAGGTATTTTTTATGCGTTTTGATGTGTGGTTCAAGCATTCAGGAATCAATATCCGAAAACCCAGTACCCAAAAGAGGACAGGTAAAAGGTTCCAGGAAAGACATTGCTTATATCCTTTGCGAAAAATCATGTTCTTTCCTAGCTCTAACGACCCAAATATTCTGCGAATGTATTTTAGCTCATTTCATAGTATTTTGTAATAGGCATTTGTAATTATAGTGCTAAAACGTCTTCACAATCAAAAGCTCTATGAAAGACAACTCCATGTATGCTACCTGAAGACTGTATGTCACGTGAAGACTGTATGCTGATTTACATTAGACAGGAAAGCATATTACCCAATATTCCAGTTTCCAGAAATTATCATTGGGATTTTCAGTTATCAAGTTTAAGCTAGCTCAAATAACTCAAGTTTGAGTGCATTATTTTAACTCATTCAATTTAGTGGATTTAACTCAAGATGAGAGAGCGCGCGTTTCTTCTAGGCAAATAAGTAAAAATTCTCTCAGGTTGAGTTAATTTCAAGATTTGATTTTAAGGGAGTTCTAATCTGAAGAAAAATAGGTTCCGATTCAGAAGAGGTAATTATACTTTGAACTAAAATGTATCTGGGTATCCCAGTTATTCTAAGGAAAAACTCTGATTGCTGCGAAATATCCAGACGAAATCTCCGATGTATGTGCCAGACCAGTGAGAAATTCATTAAAATTGATATAATGGTTGATTTCACTGATCTTTAGCTTGTTGATCAATATCTTAAGAGCAAATATTTTTATAAAGTAAAATGAGCACCTTTCAAGACAGGAATTACTTTAAATAGATTGAGAGGTAATTTGATAATGATATATTTGCTGGCGCAAGGTCCAGAATGGGACATACTGCGCCAAATAAATGTGTACAATTAAAGTGTAGCTTCTGGGTGGGTTTACCCATCCAGATGGTCACTAAAAAACAAACGTAAAGTTAAAACAAGAAAAGAAAACAGTGTATAAGATGAAATGATGTAAAAGTAATGAGCAGTGTATACAATAAAACCAGAAGTAAAAATGATTAACAGAGTATATAAAATAAAAACACACGTAAAAAAAGATGAACAGTGTAAAAAAATAAAATCAAAAAACGTAATCAAATTTCATGGTAAAAACCTGCTTCAATTAAAAAACTAATGAGTCTAGAATGAGGATTTTCGCCCAAAAGGTTCGTTAGATTTGGTGAAGATGAATTGAAATAAAATCTATATAAATGACGTAAGCAGGGACAGTCAGTCAAAATATGGCGAATGGTAAGTGTGCTGAAATGACATTTTGTACATAATGGTTCCTGTTCCCCAAGGAGAATATGCTTGTGTGTAATCCTAGAGTGCCCAATTCTAAGTCTAGTAAGTATAACATCGAGTTTGCGTGGAGCAAGTGTTGGCCAAAGTGAAATATATGGTTTAATTTCCCATAATTTATTACTAGTTTGGAAATCCCACTCTCTCTGCCAATTGCCTCTTAGATAATATTTTAGTGAATGTTTAAGATCTTCATATGGAACAGAACAATTAAGAGGATTTAAAGCTTCCTTGGCTGCTCTATCAGCTGCCTCATTGCCCTTGATGCCTACATGCCCTGGAACCCAACAAAATTTAATATCAAATCCCTTTTTTAAAAGGTCGTTATAGGTTTTTAACACTGAAATGAAAGAGGTTGTACAAGAACTGGATGAGAGTGAATCAAGAACACTTTTGGAGTCTGTATAGATGATAAATTTTCGGATATATTTGAGATAATTTAATAAGATGGAACAAGGGTTATCTCGTGCATGTTTTTATTCCTGTCAAAATTATCAATGCTTCACAGCTAGGAGTAGACACTTTATTAAAAGCAATTTATTTTTTATTGACAAATGTCAACATTTACATTATTATCTCAAAAAATGGACATTTGTATTTTTTTTTTATTTTTTTTTTATGTAAATCATACTTGATGTTAAAAATGTTAAAATTCTGTTAAATACTTATAAATATCTGTTTATATATAGCGATTATTTGGAGAAAAAAAAAAAAAAAAAAAAAAAAAAAAAGAAAGGAAGGAAGAAAGAAAGAAAAAAAGAAAAGAAAAATCATAATAGGGTGATTGGGTATTTCTCTCCAAATTGTATGTTGTGCAATGGACCGTTATGTATCCAAATTCTTTCGTGCTGTAAAAGAACTATAAATATGTATAGTAAGCACGTAATAGCAAACCTATATCGGTTTCCACTAAATAAATAAAAAAAAAAAAAAAAAAAAAAAAAAACATTTTGACACTACAAAAACAGGCTTTAAATAATCTGAGTCCATAGACAGCAATGTATTAGAATTCTACTTTGTAGCAATTTAAAAAGAAAGAAAAAAGAAAAAACAATAATAACTCTTACATTTAGGAGAATCTATATAATTTTTGTCAGGGTGTCTTATAACATGCCCAAATTTGATCTTAGTATATTGTAGAGGTTAAACACGAGCACATTTAAAGTAATTTAATAAACCGTAGTGAACAAGAACTTCATAGGTCACTTTCCCACAAATTGTATACATTTTTATAAGTATAGCACTTATAATTCTTACACAGGGACACCGAAAATTTCTTATTAATTGCAGCTTATGCAATAGAATGTGAAGTGCAATAGAGTTTAATCTCACATCTGATTAACATCAAATTGAGTAAGAATGCTTTAGGTCATTGTTGCAAGACCAATATAGACTTTTATAAGACTTACAGCTCCTTTACAAAGTAGAATTCTTAAACATTACGGTCCATGAACTCAAATTATTTAAAATTTGTTTTAATAATTTTAAAATGTTTAAAAAGAGAAAAAGTGCGTTAGATTACTTGAGAATAACTGACACATTTCGCTACAGCATGGTCGTTACTGAAAATTACGTGCTTACCATTTACAGCTCTTTTGAACAGGGACACACAAAAGAATTCTCATACATTATGGTCCATCGTAGAAATATACGAACTTGAGGATAAATACTCAAAACAATTATAATTTTCCCTTTTGCTTATTTACTGAAATATTCAGTTATTCACATTTATTTTAGAAGTCTATTAACTTCGAAATGTTTAGAAAATTGAGTAAGTCCCTTCAGATATTTTAGAAATAAAAGTCTGGAGTTTCAAAAATTCAATGTGACCTTTACATGCTTAAATGAAATAATTGTGTATTTTACTTCATTCAAGAAAATTCTGAATGAATAAGCTTTCTAATTCCTAAACTTCAGCTTACTGGATTAGCTTTTTTTTTTTTTTTTTTTTTTTAATATATATATTACATAATTATGCAGTTTTACGTGCTTTAGATAGTGGACTTTAGAAAAAGCTTTTATTTTGTTATTCTTAAAGAAAAAAAAAAAAAAAAAAAAAAAAAAAAAAATCTTTATCATCTTCAGAGTGCTGTATTCTGGTTCGAATTTTAAATGCATTGGTCATATTTTCTCTGTGCAAGAAAATAAGAATTGCTTTGTGAAAATAAATTTATAATTTTTTTTAAAAATTACATATTAATTTGCGTAAATAATGTGTTTTTATATAATAGTAATATAATAATTTGTTTTTATACAATAAATAATACAGCAGAATTTAATTTTAATCTCTGATTGAAATTATATCCATAAACCTCACGAAAGCACTTCCCTTTAGCAGCAGTTCTCCATTCCGCAGTTCGATTCCAAGCCGTAAGTGTAGGCGGCACACTGTACTGTACGGAGATGTGGTCGAATACGGATCAATACGGACTAGTTCTGGTGCCGAGCGCAGGACTAGAAAATCGATATAAAGGAACAGGGACTAGGTTACTAGGAAAGTCACCGTTTCTGTATCCCGGATGAGAATTTATAACGTGAAGCAGAATTTGCAGTAAAATTTTACATTAAAGTTCATCGTTATGGTTTTACTACTGGAGTGCTTCTATTATATAACAGAATGCTAATACTTTATCTTTCGAATTAAATTGTTAAAGTATTTCAATGTATAAATGTAAAATTTACATAGAAAAGAAACTACTGTAAAAAAGAACAAATTCTGACCTCTTCAAAAATTAATGATGGATTTATTTTTAACGTAGGGCATGTTCTGCTCTATTTGAGATAGTAAGTTGAAAAATAGTTTTAAAAAAGAGTAAACTTACTAACTGAACATTTTTTAGTTCCACTGATACATAATACAGTTAATTTAAATTATCTCTTTCCCCTGGGGAATGGGGAGATACTTTAATTGGATAAAGTCCGGATTTGCATCAGGCATTGCTTGTCTCTCTCTCTCTCTCTCCCTCCTCCCCCCTCTCTCTTTCTCACTCACTTATTCTCTATCTATCTATCTATTTTTCTGTCTATCTTTTTTCTTTTTTTTCCTAATGGGGAGGAGTCAGGGGTGTCTAAAAAGAAATTAAAATCAGGTGGCTGTATATATTATGACATACTACAGCCGACTCATACTTTAAGTTCAAAAAATATTTTATGTATATAAATGTGGAAAGCTAAAAGTAAAATTTAAACAAGAAAGAAAAGTCATACGATTTGCATAGATTATAAAACATTTTCTAACTATACAATCCACTACAAATTAAATAAAATGTCATAACTACTTTGTAACACCACTGGAAAGTGTTGAAATCGTATATGTGAAAACGCTTTTAAAAACATGATTCTAAAAATAAATGCGTGTAAATGAAAATTTGGACAGACAAATGAATAAACTGTCTGAGAGACAGATTGACGAACCAAAATCGGAAAGCTCTTTTAACTTTATTGGAAAGTGTAAAAAAAAAAAAAAAAAAAAAAAAAAAAAAACGTATACAACACAGTTGAATTAGAACTTCGAGCAATTTCCACTTTTTTCATCTAATGCATCTAAATATTTCTTTAGAGCCCTGTAAACCAATATTTAACTATACCATACTATTCTTTAAAATACATGCTTATGTGAATCTGAATATCGCTTGTTAATGGTATTATGCTTTGATGAGTCTCACAAAGCACAATATATTGAGGTTCTTCTGAGGGTCACTGTACATAAAACAATCGTGTTCTTCATATAATTTTTAAAAGAGAACATGACAAAGTAAACTTTCATTAATTAATATGAGTATACCGTTACCAACTAGTATGTTGTGGCCACCACAAGACTTTCCTTCTATATAATTTTACGCAAATTCAGGCAGTAGAAATTTATTAAACTATTATTTATTAAAATTATTTTCCATGATGAATGCAGAAAATTTTTATCTCACAGAATTATAACTCTAAATGCCGAAAAAAAGTAAATTTTGTGTCAATAAATAAATAAATAAAATAAATAAAAAAATATTTTTTTTTTCGCTAAAAAGAAAAAAAAATCGATAACTTTGTTTTAAAAGCATCACAGACCTGAGGTTCAACCATTCGTTTTAAACGTATTGGCGAATTCTTTCAAAACATACCCACATTGAAAATTTACACCTTTCTTGTTACTCCCCCCACCACCACCCCCCAGGGAGGAAGCGATGCTTCTACATGCACAAACTTTTTTTTCCTATTTCTTTTTTCCTTTTAATTTACTACTACCATTAACAATAATTCATATTAATTTTACAATAACACGATAAAACTAACACACATTATGTTCATTTATACGAAATTTCGTCCTATACTGCCCTGTTAAAAATTTAGAGAAAAAAAAATTATCACAGCGCCACCTATTGAGCGATCGATCCCCAAATCTAATCAGCACCAGTTTATGCCAGGGTAAAACTAAATACCAAGTTTGGTTATATTTCGTTCATTGATTCGCGAGATACAGCGTCCACAAAATTTGTGATACACACATACACAGACAGACATTTTCTAAAAACAGTCAAATCGTGTTCAGGGCATCTCAAGACGTGTAAATCCATCGAAACTTTTCACGAATACAATACTTTCTTTTTGTATACATAGAAGAAAGTAAAAACACACATCGAGTAGTTACCATTCATAATACATAACACATCTGAAATCTTGCATGTATCTCTGTAAACTCATTATTTAATTTAATTATTAATTATATGCACATCATTTCCCCTCAAAAACCCTGCTTTTAAGTATTTTAATAATATTTTAATAATTTCATTATGATGAATGCAGTGTAGCGATGTTAAAATGTACATAAAAGAAATGGCGTCCATAGATGGTAATGTATCGATTTTTTTTTTTTTTTTGTGTGTGTGTGTGTGTGTGTGTGTGTGTGTTTCCTTCCTTATACACGAGACATAAACACTATCGGGTGATCCAAAAATAACAGAACAAATAAAAATTATATTATTCAAAAAGTATTAACTGTAGTAGTATGTAGTTTTCACTAAAATACACAGAAAGACATGGGATATTTTTTAAGTAACAAGATATTTATTGCTAAATTATATATTTTTTTTCCTCCCTCGGGTGGTTTTTTAATTGTAAAATTAATTTTTTTATAGTGGCGCAGTACATCCAATAACGAAGCTAGGGAAAAAAAAAAAAAAAAAAAAGTCAAATGTGACAGCCGTCATCTATGAGAATGGCCCTCAGACTTGCGCATTGGGAATTCTCATAAATAATATAAATAAAACTTATCGAACTATAATAAAGTTTATCGAACAATGCTTTACCTCTTAACAACATCACGATTTTCTTTTTGGAACAACTGACAGATGCTATCAATACAGCACCATTTGTTAATGAAAAATGTAACTAAAATTTCGTTTATATATATATATATATATATATATATATATAAATCCTATGCTTTTCTGAGCATTTTAGAAAAAAAAAAAAAAAAAAAAAACGCATAGCGTTACGATCAATACTTTTTTAATAATATATTTTATTATTTTTTCTGTGACTTTTGGATCACCCAGTATATGCACCAAAAACTGTATAGCTTATTCCATGTAATTTATAAATATTCGTATCAAATTTTAAGTTAATTTTTGTGACCATTATTGCGATAAATAGAGACTATATGGCATACATAACAGGAC
Source organism: Salticus scenicus (assembly GCA_963930645.1). NCBI lineage: Eukaryota > Metazoa > Arthropoda > Arachnida > Araneae > Salticidae > Salticus > Salticus scenicus. The sequence continues at coordinate 185,222,770 of OZ005655.1, read as the reverse complement.
GCATATAGACACCAAAACCATTTTGAGTGCCAATATAGACTCAAAAAAGTTTGAAATTCTCTTATTATCAAATTTATAATTGGTGAAACGCTAGTGAGACAAGGTACAAGGTGAGGAATGGTAGAAGATTTTAAAAGAAAATTATTATAAAATCTTTGTCAAAGAAAATATTTATACCGACCTATACAGGGTCCGCCAAAAGTCCCCCACGCCCCTCCTAATTCAGAAATACATCGGAATTTTGAAAAATGGTAAAACACATGTTCAATAAATTTGATGAGGAAACACCTTTTAGTGAAAAATTTTTAGGCTTAGGGGTTCTGGGAAACTTTAAAATTTCAAATAGGATGATATGTCTTGTGATACATCCATGGAAACGTCTCTTCAAAACAATGAATTTGACATAAATAGTTTTGTCCTACAGTGATTATTAAAGGAGATGAATGAGTATAAATCCACATTCAAAACTAAAAAAAAATGATGTATATCCTTTAATAATCATCGCCGGACAAAACTACTTATATCAGATTCCTTAACCTAGAACCAGATTATTGTTTAATTTAGTACATAAATTTAATCATATAAAGTATTCATCTAATAATCACCATTCAAAAATGAGAGTGAGGGTGGGGAGAATGCAGTTCACATCTGGAGAATTGAAACGAGTAAATTGGATTCGACTTTTCGTCATAAAAACGTTCATACTCGAGCGCAATAAATAGTAGAATGAATTATTTCCGATCAAGACATAAAGAAAAAAAAAAAACTTGGTCATTAACTTTGATCTGCTTCACATCAAAAAAGCAAGTGCGACACATTTAGAAATAATCAAATTTCCACTGCATTTCCTTCATGAAACTTTTTTATATTGGTCGGGTATTTATCAATATAAAAACTTTCATAACCATTAGTGAATTTTAGAGCGCTTTGATTTGTTTTTTTTCGCCCCAATTAACTTTGATTTATTATTACAGGAAGTATAATTTCAAAATTAGATAAACAGCTTTATAAAAATTACATTACAAATAAGGTTTTTAAATAATAATTAAAGCTCATTAACTTCTTTAAGAAAACATCATAAAAAATAATTTGGGACATTCAAGACGGTTTGAAAATTATGGCAAAGCAATAAAACTAAAGCAAATTGCGAACAATCTATATAATATTTCTCTAACGTGGACCAGTTTCAATTATTTTTTTTCGAAACGATACGATACGCGAGGATAAAAAAATAATATTTATACATGAACAATATTTAAGCACGCAGACTTAGCTCAATGGACTAATAAGAAAAAATGACGACATTTGCCTGATGAGATTATTTTACGAAAAAAATGCATTTTTAACAGTTATTTCTTCAGAATCTTTGCAAGCGTCAGTTTAAACCTAGCAATATTTTAAAGATATATACAGAATATGAACTTTTGTGTCATAAATTGACTAAAAAACACAATCATAAAAAATATAATCAAAATAGGAATTATTTTATTTTATTATTAAATATATATATATATATTTATATATTAAATATATATATATATATATATATATATATTATTAAATATATATATATATATATATACCAAAATTAATAAAAAGCCATCGCCAACATGACGACAAAAATTTAAAAGGCGTCGTGGGAGTCCTATATTAAAATTGTACTGCCTGTGGAAGTATGAAAATTGGGTCGTGAACCATGAATTTTATTTGGAAACCTTTCTTTGAATGATTTTGGTTTCACTATTGTACAATATTAATTTGGTTTTATCAATAATTTGGTTTATGGTAAATTAAAATTTTAATTAGATGGTAAAATTGGTATAACATTTATGAGTTTCAAATTTTAAAGGTAAATAAGAAAAGAAATAAAATGTGAATATTTCGTACGGGTGGTTTGCTAGTAAAGAATATTTCTTTTTCTTAGCAACCCTACTCAGAGCAAGGTACATTATTTTGTTTACTTTCACTTACCCATAAGGTAGAAAAAGTATTGTTTTAGGTTAGGGTCAAATTTTCGAACGCGAGTTTTTGTTATATTTACACGTTTTGAGGTCCTCTGAATACGAAAATCATGTTTTTAGCGAATGGTCTGTCTGTGTGTTTGTGGTGTCTGTTATCAGCATATCTCAAGAACAAATAATAGCAGATAGTCCAAACTTGGTATTCTAAATAGGTATCATATAGGGTTGCTACACTAAGCTTTTCGTTGAGATGAAGCAAATGGTTCGTGTACAGGGACACCCCAAAAAATTAAAATACATTACGTCTATGGGGGAATTACAGGTAAGTAGAGTTTAACGTCTATAGACTGCACTAAACCAAATGAAATTAATGTATATTTTTTATATGCGTAAAAACATGTCTCATGCAGAATATGGTAGAGATAGCATTCACTGTTCGTTTACAGGGCTACACAAAAGAACTAGATTATATTGCGGCAATAGTTGAAAATTGGTGGAAGTGCATTTCAGGTTGTGCCGTGTACTATAGGATTATGTTTACCATGTGGTTTGTACATAATCTTCAAAAGATATACAGGGCTGCAAATATTTAAGCGATAACATTCTTTTTTATTGTTAGGGGAAGTTCTTTAGTATAATATTTTACCATGTCCAGGAAAGCTTCTCAGGAACTGAAACGAATTCCTCAAAGACATATTATAAATAATGTATGTTTTTGTGCTAAATATTCATCGCTTGTTTTTTGCATATTTACACGGTTTGAGGCTTCCTGATTACCGAAGTGAAGTTTTTTAACGTTTGATCTTTGCCTGTGCCTGTTAGAGTAACTTAAAAACGAATTATTTTAGGATATCAAATTGTATCCAGAGTTGTATTTTGAAATTATTATAAATTTGTTGCTGGAAAAGTTTGATCAAGATTGATAAGTTTCAAGGAATGTTGCGTGTGAAAATAGTCTGAATAATTTTAAGTGAACTTTTAATTTAAATAACAGATTATTCTATATAAATGTAGGTGCAGAAATGAAACGGGGGGTTGAGGGGGGAGGTACTAATTATCATATAAAGCTCTTCCGAAGCCTAATTTGAATTGTTTTAACATAGGTTTTCATAACAGAACTCGTTACCTTAACCCCTTAATCTCCAACCTGTATTTATAGTATCAAACTTCAGCATTTCAGGGTAAAGAGAAAGTCGTGTGAGTGACACACCAGATTATTTTTTTAATTTTTGGTAAAGTTCTTGTGTTTACGACAAAAAAAAAAAAAACTTTAATTACTTTTTAAACAATGTCAGTAAATAAACTTGTTCTAGCTACCCGTTCCATTATTAATGGATTCCTTTCAGGTTTCTTCAAACGTTTTCAGTCTCAGTTTTTTTTTTTTTTTTTTTTTTTTTTTTTCCGGATAGTCACGACTATAAACGGTTTTGATATAGTAAATTCTATGTACATGTTGTATATAACTAAAAAAAATTAGTTGACCTTATCAATTAATTGTTTCTATGAATACTGAACAAGAAACGCTTTGAAGAAATTAAGGTCGCAGTTGCCGATTGGCAAAGTGTCCAGTTTGTAAACGGAAAATTAAGGATTTGATATTCGAACACTACATTAATGGTAACTGGTGCACGTAAAATCTGTCACGGCTGCAATATCCTCCATGTTCTGTAAAACCTCTGGGAGTTATCGAAGTGGGGTACCATTCTTTCCGTAGAAGATAAATATTTTGATCGCATGTCTCCGGATTATCTCTAGGGGTGAATCCCAGGTCATAGTTAATTGCCCAATATCTATTTGCTCTAGCGCGATGTAAAACCCGCTCATTCCAGAGTTGCCAACTCTTTTAATTTATTTCGGAGCATTGTTAGCCCCAACGTTTTTTCATATCACTTTTTCAAAGACTTTTTTTTTTTTTTTTTTTTTTAATCATAGTTATACATTTGAGAATTTTTTTTTATAAACAAAGTGATGTGAAATAAAGGTGAGGCTGAAAATGCCCCGGAATAAATTGTAAAAGTTGGCAACACAGTCATCCTCAACCTCAATCATTGAACATATCCTTTTTAGTAACGAATATGTCGTTTTATATTTCTGTAACATTTCCAGTCACATCACCCTACCCCTCTTATCCAAATATGGTAGAGAAAGAATCGTTTTGTGGTCGAATTTTTGCTATAATTTTATGCTTTTAGTCGCATTTTATCGTTATAATCAAAGGATATGATATCCCACGTATATTTTATCGACTAAAATGTTTTTTAAAAAAATAATAATCGTTTAAATTTTGTTTATTTAAATCCTTAAGATATTTTTTAATAGATATTTAATTATAATCTGTTTATTAATGGTTAGATGTAGATTCGACTAGCTGGGATCTTATTTTAACACTGTCCAACACACCTAAAATGAAGAATCGTTTATTTTTTTGTATAATATCGCGTTTTGAGTTTACCTGAATATGAAAGTTGAACGTTTAAGGATTGGTTAATAAATATGCTATCAGCAAAACTTAAAAACAAATATAAAAAATTCAAATTAGGCATTTTGAAGTTTAAATGAGGTTGACGCTTGAAAAGTTCTATCAAGATTAGTAAGTTTCAAGACGTGTTGCAGGTGAAAGTTGTCTGTCTAATTTGGAATAAACATGTAAATTTAATAAAAGCCTTCACTTTTTTTTTTTTCCAATGTAAGCTTTATAATTAAACGAGAGTTGAGGGGGCGACAGACATATGCCTACACACAGAATTATATGCCAAATAAAACTAGCCCTGAACCTATTTCAAATTGTTTTAAAAATAGATACAGTACTTGTTACCTTACTCTTTAATCTGTAATCTACCTTTATAGTAGTGAAATGCTAGGATAAGAGAAAATCGTGTGAGTGACACACCAGATTATTTTTTATTGTTTTTAGCTATTACATGTATGATAAAAATAGTCTGAATAATATTAATTTTTGTTGGTAGCTTTTATTTTTATTGGCAAGTACTTCATTTGAACTATATTTATATTCATATATACCAATTTGAACTATATTTAAATTATATACGAAGTATAAATGTCATGGACTCAGGTAAAAATAAATCTTAGAATTAAACATTGAACTATATATATATTTATATATAAAGTTTCACATTTATAATTATGTGTGATTAATTATTTGTTAACCACGTAATCATTTTAAATCTAATCAGTTATGCTGGTGAATTAGCATTTTTTTTTTTTTTTTTTTTTTTTTTTTTTAAATAAACAATAAACGTCTAATCAACATTAATCGACAATTTGAAATTAAATTCTGTTTTTTGAAAATCAATCTTACTATGACAAAAAACAAAAATTCGTCACTTTCATTAAGACCCATGAATATGTTGTTCGTAAGGACGTATTTTTAAAAGGAATAATATTTATAGAACCAAAATACAGCTTGCTATATAAACAAAGTCCTGATTCAGAATTCTTTATATTCGAACTCTTCCAGTTTTAGAATTAGAGGAAGCATTTTTCCGTAGACGTTTTCTGTCTAGGTCAAGAATATACTCCTGCAAGTGACCTAAAGTTCATTGACCTTGTTCCAGGCTTTTGTCCAGAAAATAAAATACCGTTGTCTGATTTTTGACTTTTTTTTTTTTTTTTTTTTTTTTTTACACATATATGGTACAAAAAATATCGATTTTGAGTTTTACATTAGAAATTGAGTTTTAGTTATATTTACACGTTCTGAGGTCTCCTGAATCTGAAAATCAAGTTTTTAACGGTTGGTCTGCAATCAGCATAACTCAAGGACAAATATCAGCAGGAATTACAGTACTTTTAGTATTCAAAATGTGTTGTATCGGGATGCTTCTTGAAATCGAATACATGGTTCGTATAAAGGGGCATTCAAAAGTATTCAAACCCATCACGTTCATGTCTATGGACGGAATTCCTGGTAAGTGCAGTTTAACATATTTAATTGGACTGCACTAAACCCAATGAAATTAACCTACGTTCTTCTTATATACCAAAGCATATTTCACATGGAATATGACATGAAAAATATTTATCTTTGGTTTAAAAGGCCACACGTAAGAATTCCGTATCATTCCTTTTGAAATTTCTTGCTGTAGGCATTTTGGCGACTTTATTAAAAAATGATAATAAAATTAAAAATACAAACTAATAAAGTTTATTCTTCAGTGAAATTTAATGGAAAATAATTATACTTTTTTTCTAATGAATTTATCGAATTACTTGTTTTCTAATGAGTTATTCCCGGGAATATGAGTATTATTGGGAGAATCCAGAAACTGACAGTGAAAAATTAAAGTTATCATTTTAGGTGGGTATCGAAGATGTTCTTATTGTACATCTGATAATTAAAACTTTTAATTAAAATGCTGAACGTTAGGGGGTCGTATTTGAGCGGCCGTCTCGCAAAACGTTGGTAGTAGAGGGAGGCTCTTTAAAAAATAGTGCATGATGTTTTTCGATAGTTCACCTTCAACTATCTGTAGAATCATTTTATAAGGCTGCCTATCAGACAAACTTGAACGGCAGCTAAACTCCGTGTTAACATTTGGGAAAATTTGACCTATTACATAGACCTGCGATGAAATTTTTTTTCTTCAAGGTGATATATTTTTCTGGTGTATTTTTGAATGTGCCGATTACAAAAAAAGTATTCAAAAATTTCTGTCACATACAGTTTTGACAAAAAGTGAGATATTTTGAGCTCAAAGCTCCACTTTTTCAACTCCAATCTAAATTATTTCCTGCAAAATCTAGGTGATGGGAGTGAAAAACAAAGATAGCTAGTTTATCGAATCATCAAAGAAATGTAGAGGAAGAATCATTGTTGAACGCTACATAGAGAACCCCTTCCCTTCCTCAAGGCTCTGAAACCGTGCACAAAAGTAAAAGCTCTAAATGTAGCTTTGATGTAAAGAAACACATTTAAAAGATAAGTTGGTTGGTGGATTTAAGGCCGATTGACTCCTGATGTGTCCTAGGCCTATAGGGGGAATGCCCTCCGTGGGGGTCTTTCTAAGGGGTCCTAGCCCGTATTTACGCGAGTTTCGGAGGAAACCACGGAAAACTCCGAACGGTTAGGTCGATGAGCGCGACCTGGGATCGAACCCGGCACCTCCCATCTACCAGCTTTGAGCGCAGAACCGCTCGGCCGCTGGTGGGCCATTTAAAAGATAAAGGGTGAATAATAGCCTATTTTAATGAATTTTATACATAAATAATTTCAAATTTGTTATAGCTCTGTGTAAATTCTTTCGAACTTTATCCTTATTTTGTGAAAAAAACGTTACATGATAGGAAGGAAAGACAAGCATTTCTGAATTCAGCATATCAAAATACATTTGAGACACCTAAAGTAGTGCGAAAAAAAAAAAAAAAGAAAATTGAAAAGTAAGATTTTGCAGACTTGTGTTATTTTTCATTACATAATACATTTTACTTCGATTACCCGATTATAATAGGTTATAGACGGATATTATTTCCTGTCAAAAATTTCAAAATCGAATTTACAGCACATTTACATATTTTAAGGTCTTCTGAGTTTTTTCTTTAAAAAAAAAAAAAAAAAAAAAAAAAAAAACGGTTTCAGGCAATTGGTCAGTGTGTATGTATGTGTGTGGAGAACCTTCCGACTACCATACCTCTGAAATAAAAAGAATATTGATGAACGAACGAAAGTTTGTAATTAAGAAGGGTAAGATGCAAGATGTTTTTACCAACTTGTGATGAACATTGGAAGTGGGACCATAAATCCATATTTCAACAAACAGCTCTAACGATTTCATTCAAATTTGCTATGTAAACCCCTTTTTAGATGTTCTTTCACCTTTACTACATGGTTATTACAGAAAAACAATTTTACACGAGTCCCGATTAGGTAGGTCAGTTTTAGATCTTGAAAACTGGTGTTTCAAAAAACGGCTGAACCGAGTTTTTATTTATTTATTTATTTTAACATGCTATGTCTTTAGAGTGTATGTATTAGTTTGTACTTACAGAAAATTTGCTAAGTGTTGTTAGTTAGTCAGAAGACATAAAATTGACCTATATCCAAAAATAGTTTATAATATGTATAGTAGTGGCTAATGGAAATCGTAAGGGATATTATAACCCCCCCCCCCTTTTTTTTATTCTGTTTTTACCTTCTGAAAATTCATGGCATTAGTCCTTGTTTACAAAAACTTTTTTTTTTTTTTAAATACATATATATTTTAAGTTGTAAAATTTGAAATTTCACTAATTAAAAATTCTTATTTTATAGCTTCAAAATAATAAATTTAAAAAATAAGAATAAATCAAATTTTAGAAAGTAAAGATTAATGTACAGTCATGATTTTTCTGAATATGTAAAAATGGAAGTAAAAAAAAAAAAAAAAAATGTATTATATAATGAATGTGTTAAAATTTTTCATAGGTTAACATGGTGTTTGGATGTCATTGCCACTCTCTGGTAGGAAGCATTAATATATATATATATATATATATATTAGGAAAATTATTATACTTTAAATTCAAAGCTAGTATAACAAAACTAATAAAAAGTATTCATATTAAGCATGCTTATTTTAAATTTTCCTCTGTTGACGCAACAAAATATCACAGCAAAAAAAGTTTATTGGTTGTTATATCTTCATAATTATAAATTTCATCAACAATAAAACTGAAAATTTGATTAAATTAAACTCATAATAAAAAATTGTGTATATCATCTCTTGTTGTTTTGGGTTTCCTTAAGGTTCACAATAGGAAGAAAATTTAAATGATATTTTTAAAATTTAAATGAAATATTTTTTATGTTTTGCAGAAAACAAATTTGTTTTTCAATAATTATGTTAAAATGAAAATTTAATATCTATATAAAGGTCTGGCTGAAGACCTTTGCTACCTTTTTGAAGCCAAAATATTCAGAATATAAATTTTCATCAGAAATTCAAATGGTATCGTTCAAGTTTTTATCTCTCAATCTGTTTCAAAATTCATTTTTAATTTGATTTTAATCCTTAAATGCATGATTTTAAAAATAAATAAAACAATAAGAATTTTTTTTTTTTTTTTTTTGTACTTTTCAAAAAACCATATTGATTTATTTCTGCATCATCATGGACAATCACTCCTTGAGTTCTACAAATCAATCATACAATAATATATCAAATACATAAATAATACCTCTCATTACATTACTGTTGGTATAAATGGGTCCGCAGAGTGAAAAGCAGAGTCTTTTGAACAATCACAACATTTAATAATATATAGAAAAGTAGAATAACATAATGCGGGCATTTCTTGCCGCTCGCTTAGCAAAGCTTTCTCGTACAGACTCATATAAACTTCTCTCTCTCAGAGAGCGAAGATGCGCCGTTGATTACGTAATACAGTTACGTCACATCTGACGTCATGACAGGTGGTGAGCTAGTTAACAGCTGATATGAGGAAACATGCATTGAAATCCTTCATTTCCCCCTTTTTCAATAAATGTTTCGAAAATAAAACATATTTATGCATTATAATAGCATATTAAAAATTACAGAAAATTATTTTTATGCAAAAGTGACTTAAAATAAGAAAAGTGTTAGTAAAGAAATAGAATTATAAGCAAATAATTATGGTTAATATAATAAAATAAAATACGTAAAATATAAGCAGTTAATTTCTTAATGAAAACACAGTTTAAATATATATATATTTTTTTAAGTTCTTCAGTCCTGAGTATTAAGTCCTATCATACCACAACATTTTTCATGTTTATATGCATTTAAACTTTTTGTTAAAATATCTGCAGGTTGTTCATCTGATGAAATATATTTAATGTCAATTAGTTTATTATTGTAAACTTCTCGCACAAAATGATGACGAATGTCAATGTGCTTAGATCGATTGTGATGAACAGGATTTTTTACTAATCTCAGTGCGGACTGATTGTCGCACATGATTGCAGTTGGACTTGATACAATTTCAGGATCCAGTTCTTTTAAGAAATTTCTAACATGAATTGTCTCTTTTGCGGATTCAGACAGAGACATATATTCAGATTCTGTTGTGGATAGAGCAACGGTTCGCTGCTTTCTAGATTCCCAAGAAATAGGTCCACCGGCATATTTAAAGACGTATCCTGTATATGATTTTCTATCATTTATATCCGATGCCCAGTCGGCATCAACAAATGCTGTCAATGGTTTATCGTCTCTGTAATACACAATTCCTAAATTTCTAGTGCCATTGAGATACCTTAGTATTCTTTTAGCAGCTATCCAGTGAGGTTTTCCTGGATTGTTATTAAACTGACTTAAATAATTTACAGCATGGGTGATATCTGGTCTGGTAGCAACCGACAGATACATAAGAGAACCAATTAATTGTCTATAAGGAATTTTTGACATGTATGATTTCTCTTCTTCTGTATTTGGACACATTTGTTTAGTTAATTTTACACTGCTATCTAAAGGTGTATTCACCACTCTAGAATCTTCCATATTAAATTTATTTAGTAAATCTTCAATGTATTTCTTTTGTGTTATAGTGATGCTGTCCCTATCTTGATTAAATTCAATGCCTAAGCAATAATGCAGAAGGCCCATATCTTTCATTTTGAAAGATTCTGCTAATTTATTTCTTATATCAAAATAGTGCTCTTCACTTTTAGTGAGACAAATTAAATCGTCGACATAGACGATTATAATAGCATCAAAAGGATATTTTGAGTAATAGACACATTTGTCGGAATTCAAAGGGTTAAATTTCATTTTTCTCAATTTCTCATCTAATTTCTTAAACCACTGTCTTCCTGACTGCCTAAGGCCATACAAAGATTTTTTTAATAAACACACTTTATTTTCGTGTATATCATTTTCAAAAAATTCAGGAAGCTCCATATAAATTTCTTCATGTAACATTCCGTTAACATATGCCATAATGAAATCTAACTGGTATGCTGTGAAACCATTCTTGATAGCATACGCGATTGCAGTTCTTATAGAACTTAATCTGGCTACTGGTGAAAAATTTTCCTCAAAATCTATACCTTGTTTCTGTGAACACCCTTTGGCAACTAATCTGGCCTTAAATTTTTCAATTTGACCATCTGGTTTGAATTTTGTTTTTAAAACCCATTTACACCCAATTACCTTTTTATCTTTTGGTCTATCTACAATTTCCCAAGCGTTTTGCTTAACTAAAGAATCATATTCTAATTTCATCGCGTTCTCCCAATTTTTAGCATAATCTCCATTTAGCGCGTCGATTACGCTGGGATTAATTTCATTAAATGAGTTATCAGCTAATTGAGAAGTTTCATCTTTATATTTTGTATCTGTAATACACTCCTTATGAGACTTTTGAAAGTTCCAACTTTTAATTTTTTTAGGTCGGCCTGGACCGCGTTTAAAAATAGGATTGTTTTTATTAATCCTTTCCTCTTGTTTACATATATCGCCAGCACTCTCCTCCCCTCCACTCACATCTTCTACGTTCCCCCCTTCAGAGTGGTTCGCTTCCCCCCCTTTCCAAAAAGAGAAACTTTCTCCGTTGCATTCAGGGGGATAGGAAATCGATCCGCTGTTTTCCCCCCTGTCTGCGGTTTGAGTAGGGATAGGAGTTTCATTTTTAATATTACAATCATTGCATTTATTCTCAGACGGAAAAATTAATTCTAATTGATCAGTAGTGGCTGAATCATTTATTTCAAATTCGTCTATAAATCGAACATCACGACTTATGACAATTTTTCTGGTATACTTATTCCATAATCTGTAAGCGCGTGATTCATTTGAATAGCCAACGAATATATGTTCGTGTGACCTAGCTTCAAACTTCCCTTTTGATTTTTTATTTAGAACAAAACATTTCTGTCCGAAAATTTTAAAATAGTTAACAGTTGGTTTATAACCGAAAAACAATTCAAACGGTGTTTTATTTTCTTTAATTCCTTTAGTGGGACACCTGTTTCTAATATATGCAGCGCAATTTACTGCTTCAGCCCAGAATGTATTTGGAAGGTTTGATTGCATTAATAAACACCTCGCCATTTCGCATAATGTACGATTTTGTCTTTCAATTCTAGAATTTTGCTGAGGGGTCATTGGTGCTGAGAATTCGCGTTTAATACCGCATTCTTCAATATATTTATTGAATTCTTCGCCACAATATTCCAAACCATTATCAGTATGCAGTATTTTAATTTTTTTCCCTAATCGATTTTCGACTGCTGCTTTATATCTCCGGAACGCGTTCTTAGCTTCATCTTTTGTTTTTAGAAAATTTACTTCAATGTAACGAGATTTATCATCCAAAAAAGTAATAAAGTAACGTGATCCGCCATGGGATTTAACATTTATAGGGCCACATAAATCAGAATAAACTACTTCTAATAATTCATCACTATGAAATTTGTTTTCTTTACAAAATGGTTTCACAGTTTGTTTAGACCTAATACATACTTTACAATCTTTTAAGGAATCTTTTTCATTAAAATTTAAATCTCTTAACATATTTTCAGATTTTAATAATTTTAAATCTTTTTCATTTAAATGTCCTAATTTTAAATGCCATTTATGAAAGTTGCTTACCTGAGTTGATGCAGCGATATCCACATGCGGCTGAAAAAAATATAAATCACCTTTTCTCGTAGCACTTATAATCAGAGAGCCGTCCTGCTCCGTAATTTTTGCACATTTTTCGGTAAATACAACTCGGCAGTTGTTTGCAGTAGCTTTTGATATAGACATTAAATTGCATTTCAATTTTGGAACGCACAAAACATTTGTTAACTTTAAATTGGTTACACCGTGATTACCGGGAACTTTTAATTTGACTGTTCCAAAACCTGTGATCTCCACTGTTTCATCTACAGCTAATTTTATAAATGATCCAATTCTAGGTTCGAAATCTATAAACAAATTCTTGTCATGAGCCATATGTGATGTCGTACCGCTATCGAGACACCACTCGGAATGTTCTTGGAAAGAGTTACTGGCTGCCATCGTGAACTCTGTACTATCTTCAACCATGAAAGATCTATCTTTATATTTATTCGATGAAGTGAATTTTCTGTCTGACATCTTCTTTCTGCATTCTGAGGCTTTATGCCCTACTTTTGAACAATAATTGCATTTGAAGATTGCATAATTTCTTTCGCCATACGTGTTCTTGTTCTGCACAGGCTTTAAGATTTCTCTTTTGTTCTTTTCAGGAAGATTTTTCTTGTGAGTTGTAAAATACGCATTTGATGATTCTTGGTGCTTTTTATTTTTTCTTGACTCGTATTCTTCCATCATTTTAATTTTCAGAGCTTCAGGCTGCGGCAATTCATCTCTTGCTTCTATGGCGCACCTGAAATTTTCATAGCTGTCAGGAATACTGTATAAGAGCAAAATTGATAATAGGTCTTCGGCTACTTGAATGTCCATTTCTTTTAGCTTGTCCACTATATCAAAGAAAATATTTAGGTGATCGGACATATTTTCACTGTCAGTCATTTTCTTAAAGAGTAGCTGCTTCAACAGGGTGGCTTTCTTTGCCGGTCCTCTCGATTCGTAAACTTCTTTTAATTTATTCCATACTTCATTTGAGGTGGTACAATGTTTAATATGACACAACTCACTTGGGGTAATTGCTAGGATTAAATCGGCTCTAGCTTTCCGGTCAATTTCGAGCCATTTTTCTTCACCTTCGGCGCCTTCATCGGGCTTAATTTTCGTTCCGTTAGCATAACTCCAGTGATCATTCTTGATTAAAACAGCTTCTATCTGCAGCTTCCAGGTGTCAAAATTATTTTTGGATAACTTTTCTATATTTAATACTTGCGACATATTTAATCAGCTATAGTAGCTTCTTTATAAAAATAGAATCAAAAATACTTTCGATTTCAGCCCTTAGGCTTAACAGTAAGTCGCACTTTCGTTTTAGCGAATGTTAATTTAAATTTTTAAAAAGTCCGCAGTAAGATGCGTGTCTCTGGGCCCATAACCATTGTTGGTATAAATGGGTCCGCAGAGTGAAAAGCAGAGTCTTTTGAACAATCACAACATTTAATAATATATAGAAAAGTAGAATAACATAATGCGGGCATTTCTTGCCGCTCGCTTAGCAAAGCTTTCTCGTACAGACTCATATAAACTTCTCTCTCTCAGAGAGCGAAGATGCGCCGTTGATTACGTAATACAGTTACGTCACATCTGACGTCATGACAGGTGGTGAGCTAGTTAACAGCTGATATGAGGAAACATGCATTGAAATCCTTCAATTACAAAACGTAAAAATTCATGAAGCAAATTATTTTTAGCATTTAAACGTAAAGATTGCATTTGTTGCATGACCACTGTGTGGTACCCTTACATAGTGGAATTTTTCACCTCAGTCTGTTTGAAAATTTAGGCCTGTGACCAACGTCGTCTTTTCGTATATCCATCCCACACAGCCACTTACATTCATAAGACATGTACAAACATGTATAAAAGTTAAAAGATTATTCATTAAACTTCTATAAATATCCTACAGACACCTATTAGCACGACAAATGTCACTCTTTTTTACATCCATTACCCTACTACCGTAGGTAATGGAAGTATTGTATTCGGTCTGAAAATTCGAAATCGGGTTTTCACCTGATTTACACGTTTTAAGGTCCCCTGAGTCCAAAAAAGTGGTTTTTGGCAATTGGTCAGTGTGTATGTATGTATGTGGAGAATCTTCTAGCTATTATAGCTCAGAAACTAATAAAGATAGATCTACGAAACTTTAGAATTGAAATACGTCTGGTGTACAGATGAAATTTCCAAATTTTGGTGAAAATTGAAAAACCGGAAGTGGGACATCGGAAACCGGAAGTGGGACCGTAAGTCCGTATCTCAAAAACGGCTCTAACGATTTTCTTCAAACTTGCTATATAAACACTCTATTAGATGTCCTTTCGAATGATATAGTTGGTTAGTTCAGGAAAATTGATAGGCGTCCTGTATAAATAGCTCAATTTCAGGCCTCGCAAAGGCGTTCCTTTAAAAACGGTTCTACGGATTTTTTTCAAACTCGCCATTTTAACTCACTTTTAAATATGCTTTTGCATGTAATTATTATTTTCCGGTCAATAATTGATTTTTTGTAAAAGTTGGTATCTCAAAAACGGCTCTAACGATTTTCTCTTTAGGTCACTTTTATGTTTTCTGATCACATTATCTCTCAAAAATGCATATAATACATGTAATAGCGGGTAATGGAAGTCGTGTGGCTGTTACACACCAGATTTTTTTACATCCATTAGATGTCTGTTACTTATCCGATAAATTTCCAAATATCCAATAATTGGGGACTTGTTAGATATAACAGATACTGAAAATATCTAAATCTTGTTTTCATCTACCACGTTACATCTATTAGACATTGAAAAAGGCACATCTAAATTTCGTCTGTATTTAAACATCTAATAGATATCTATAATTAATACTGGATATCCAGGACTTTTAATGGTCATTCTTTAGATATTTTGTACCTTTTATGGATCATTGGATGTAATTTAGAAGTCTAATGGATATCAGTTTCATACAGCCACGGGAGATAGATAAAGAAATAAACTGTCAAACATTCTAATTGTGTTTGGAAACAATAAAATAGTTTTGGTTAAAAAAAAGATCATTATGCAAAGGTTGCTATATAAAGAGATATGAGGTTTTAAAATACATTGCAGATCTACATTGCTATGTATTTGAGGGTTAAGCACTTCAGAGAAAAAAAGATAACTGGAATAACAAAAAATATTTCCGATATTATTGCAATGTATCTGGACATATAGAGTAAATGTATTTTAAAAAAATACAACACACAAACTTTATATCTGTTTTTTTTTTTTTTTTTTTTTTTAAATAAGATACATATCTTCATATATTCACTTAAAAAATCTTTAGAATTAAGAAGTGTTTTGAAATGATTACCCTATTTCTCGACCTTTTTTGGATTCCAATACTAAAGAAGCTAAAGAAAGAGGCTTCATAACCAAAGCAACTGAAACATGAATGAAATGCTCAGGGATGCGATTAGCAAAAAGACAAAAAGGCTGAAACTACATGCAAAGGCAAGGCATGTTGACATGAAACACTAGAATTTTGATGACAAAAATATTAGAGTAATAAATATATTTTTTAATTTTCAATTTATAAAAAAAGGACACATGATTATGCTTTAGTATTCAATCAAGTTTTATTTGATTAGTTAATCAGGGTGTCTACTGACTTGACAGAAAAAAAATTCATGACCCCAAAAAAATTTTCATGACCTTTTTTATCGACATATCCAACCTTTCTTTTTAAATTAACATATTCATTTTCCTTTTTTTTTTTTTTTTACCAATATATCACCTTGCTTTATTTTTTAAATTATTGTTTAACAACATTATTAGCTGTTCAAAAAAAAAAAAAAAAAACTGAAAACATTTTTTTTATTAACAAGCTAAGTAAAAAGTAATGGAAATCAATCTAAAACAGACACATATAACTACAAACATATGTACACTATTTGT
Organism: Salticus scenicus; assembly: GCA_963930645.1. Lineage (NCBI taxonomy): Eukaryota > Metazoa > Arthropoda > Arachnida > Araneae > Salticidae > Salticus > Salticus scenicus. The sequence goes on along the minus strand of OZ005655.1, from coordinate 185,206,300 downwards.
GCAATGTTAATATTGTAACTATTAGTTTTTTTTTTTTTTTTTTTTTTTTTTTTTTTGGGGGGGGGGGGGGGTATTTGAAAATTGTCATTTATTTTTCTTGCATAAAGGAGAGGGATATATGTACTAAAATTTTTTTCAAATCTACAAATATATATATATATTTTCCCCACGAAAAGACTAATAGAAGAAAAGAATTACTAAACTAAAGTCAGAGATGAGAGTGGGAAATAGACAAAAAGTCTGAAAGTATCAGAAAACTCAAAGATAATTTAATTTTAGTAATAAAAGAAGAAACAGATACACAAAATCATACTTTCTATGAGCAAAAATGGAGAATATATGAAAGTAAGTTGTTTAGAAGCAGCCAAAAGAAAGAAAATTGAACAAAAATGAGAAAATTTAGAACGAACAACCTGAAAATTATTTTTAAAAAACTAAGAAAAGTCTGAAAATTCTCATCCCTGTAAAGTATATAACTATACATCTCAAACTTTGCATTTGGATGTCTTTCTATACTTCAAAATAGAATACATTCTGAATTAGAAAAAGTAATACATTCAGTTATACATTAGTACTGTTTTGACTAACAAAATATTTTGAGCGTACATATATTTTAGAAAATTTAAATGTTAAGTAAAAAAAATGCATTTTTTTTTTTTTTTTTTTGGGGGGGGGGGAGAGGAGAGGGGGGTTGCCTGTAGATTTTCATAGAAGAATGCCTGTAGATTATCATAGAAGATAATTTTGTTTTTTTTAAAGATTTAAATGACTATATCAAGCTTATACAGGGCTTGCGCTGACCTTTTGAAAAGTGGGGTCCCAAGACCCCATCACTATGAAAAATGTGGGTCAAGTTTTCAAAAAATGGGGACACCTTTTTTTTTTTTTTGGGGGGGGGGGGGGAACTTGTAACTGCTAATGTATTTCACAAACACAAAAAGTTTTTCAAAATTCCTTTTTACATTTTAAAGCATTGCATTAAAAAAAATAATAATGAAATAAATAAAAACTTTCTAACTTATTTTTTGTCATAGGATATCAGCACTTACCTTTGTTAAACTTGCATTTGATTATGTAGTTAAAACAGCACATTACTAAATTAAATTAATAAAAAATGCAAAGAAAATTATTTGATGCAATTGAAAGAGGTTTTAAAGAAGTTAAAATTATGATCATTTTGACAATAACAATTGACTTCGAACAAGATTAATAAAAAAAAAAAAAAAAAAAATTAAAGAAACTTACATTTACCAGGTAATTTTCTTCTTAAAGACACTTAAACAACAACAACAAATATATATATATATATATTGGACCCATTATCCATGACCAGCAGAGTTGGAAATATTCAGGATTTTGGAATTTTACAGAATTTGGGTTTTTTATTTTTATTATTAATTTTCCTTGAATTATAAAGTACAACTCACTGACAATAGAATATATATAAAGAAAAACTTACCTTTTGCACATGTTATTTAGCTGAAGAATCTATTTTTTTTTTTTTTTTTTTTAATAAAAGCTAATAATTTAGATGCATTATTTAATATTCATTTCAACTCTATCATTAAATAAGAATAATTTGTATTAAATTAATTTCAATCAGGATATTTCATACATAAGCTCTCTCTCGTTTTTTTTTCTCTCTAAGTAGTAGTAGTGTGTTTGTTTCTGAAAAAGTTTCTGAATAATACTGAAAAAGTTCCTGAATCCAATACTTTTTTTTCCCCTCTCTATTGAATCTAGTTTTTACTAGATTCAATACTAGTTCAATTTTTTACTAGTTAGTCTAGAAATTATGGGTCCTTGGGACCCACAATTTTAAAAATTCTGCATCCCTTTCATTAGAATTGGGGACAATGGTGCGCTATAGCGCACCAACGCGAGCCCTGTTATATATTTACACTACTAAATAATAGTAACCTTGAACTCACAATAGAGAATTTTAATGACCCACACCCGACTTAAAACCTGAATTGAAAATTAATAATTCATCTAAAAATCTTGCAATTTAAGTTATAAAGTAAATTTTTAGATAAATTTAAAGTAAATTTTTAAATTTTTATAGTGTTAATAGCTGAAACTATGCTGTTACCTAGTGACAAAAATTTATAATGAATGACAAACTATTTATAAATAATGACATTGATTAATAAACAATTAAAAATAGAGTTTAAATAAGCTTTATATAACTTTATGGTAGAGTAAAAATAAAATAAAATTATGCATTTAAAATTTTAACTCCTTTAACCATGGCTTCAATCAATTCAAATCATGTGTAAAAAATTAAAAAAGTTTTAAGTAATTAAGATAAATTATTTGAAATGAATCTGAGTTTCTAAAGCTTGAACGCATTACTCTTCATAAATATTTAAAAACAATAAATGTTTAAAAGCAAATAATAATAAAAATTATAAATTTCCTATTAAAACTGACAGTTCAGTAATCCTCAATTTGTCATAAAATTCTAACCTTTCCACACATTAGATAAAGCAAAATTAATACCACTACACAATTTAAAGAGTGAAATTTTGCCATAAGTTGTTCAAAAAAAAAAAAAAAAATTAAGGGAATTCCAATTTTTTACAATTGGATAAATAAACTTTAAATTTCGAAATACAGAAAAAGGATCAACTATTAATTGTTAATAAAATTTTTAACATATGGCTCATTAAAGATTGACATGTACTATGACATCTAACTTCAATAAAAAATAACAAAACTACAGCGTCAACCAGCTTTAATAAAGGTCTTATCATTTGAATTGAACGCATCAGTCATGACTAATCAAAAGACAGCACAACTTGGAGAGGATTTTTTTTCATTCAGAGGTTGCTCAAAAATGTTCTATAGGAATCCTAATTCTTTTGAATTGAGCCCTGCTAGTGGCCAAGAGGTTTTCATCTCAAAGCGATTAAACAGGAAGTGCTGTTTCCAAACCAGGTTGCTTAGCCATCCAGAGTTTTCTGTGGTTTTTTCCAAAACTTATATGACTACAGGCTACAACCATTTTTGGAAGACTCTTATGGAAATTATACCTCCCAAGCCTAGGTCTTAACCCACACACACCACCATTTTTAAGATTCAATGGACATGCTTCAGATTTCAGAATGCAGAAAAGACTGACAACATCCAATAAAGAATGAATAAAATACAATAATACATTGTGTGAAATCCTCATCATTTGAGCAAAACACATCAGCCAAGATTACTCACATCATGAAAATTTGCTTAATAATATACATTACATATAAATATGTACAAAAGTAATGGCATATTAATATTAAATATTGTTTCTAAAATATCATCAATGTTTTTAAAAATCAAACATAACATTTAAATTAAATTTTTTTAAATAAAACTATTTGAAAATTTCTTATTTATATATGGATGGTTCAGAAGCCAATCAGTGTAAGTCAAAAATACTGAAATTGAAAAATGGGAGTTGTATTATAAAATTACAATACAAAGTCAGTACTATAGTGGGCATTGATAGTGATGCCATCTGGCAAATAATAATGAAATTAAATTACTTGTTTGTATCTATGGAAGAACTTGTAATTCTCTATTATTCATAACCCATAATTTTCAACTATTTTGACTTAAATTGATCAGTTCTGAACTATCTCTATATATAAAGCCTTAGTTAAAGGGTTAAAATATAAGATATTTTTGCTTTGCACATTTTACTAAAAGAAAATAGATGCAGAACTAGTACAATAAAAACAACAACAATAACAAAAACATTTTACACATATAGCAGTCTTTTAAAAGCTGCCTTTTCATTGAACATATATAATAACACAGTGCTTAAATATACAAGCAATAGAAACCGTATACGCTCTTAATGTTACATATTGCACAGTTTTATGAGATTCACCAAATAATAAACAGCTTTATGTTAAGATACATATAGAAACAGTCTTAAGTATAATTATACATATGTATGTAAGAAAAGGCACACACTTTAATAAAACTCAATTTGTATAAAGAAAATAATGGCTAGTAATTAATACTTATAACAATCAATCATAAATGAAGTTTTTCTTTGTTTCTTTTTAAGTTTTTATCTTATTTTTTTCCAATTAAGAGACTGAAATTAAACATATATTAAATATAGTTTTATTTAAATTGTTTTGCTGTTGGAAAATAAAAAGTGTTATTTAAAATTTATACAATAATTATATGTTTCTTAAATTAAAATAGAAGATTGTACTTTTATTCTTTCTAAACATTTTTATTCTGTTTAAAATTAAAGAAGTAATTTGGAATATATGTGTATGCAACATTTATATTCAGAAAATACCTAAATCTAAGAGATAAAATACGAAAAACTTATGAAACCTCTCTATTGTCATCATTATAAAAATGTAAAGTATTTTAAATTCTTACTAAAGAAACATGAATCAGTAAAATTCCTAAAGAAAATGAAACCAAACTTAAATTACAAAGCACAAACATAGGCGTCCTGTATAAATAGCTCAATTTCAGGCCTCGCAAAGGCGTTCCTTTAAAAACGGTTCTACGGATTTTTTTCAAACTCGCCATTTTAACTCACTTTTAAATATGCTTTTGCATGTAATTATTATTTTCCGGTCAATAATTGATTTTTTGTAAAAGTTGGTATCTCAAAAACGGCTCTAACGATTTTCTCTTTAGGTCACTTTTATGTTTTCTGATCACATTATCTCTCAAAAATGCATATAATACATGTAATAGCGGGTAATGGAAGTCGTGTGGCTGTTACACACCAGATTTTTTTACATCCATTAGATGTCTGTTACTTATCCGATAAATTTCCAAATATCCAATAATTGGGGACTTGTTAGATATAACAGATACTGAAAATATCTAAATCTTGTTTTCATCTACCATGTTACATCTATTAGACATTGAAAAAGGCACATCTAAATTTCGTCTGTATTTAAACATCTAATAGATATCTATAATTAATACTGGATATCCAGGACTTTTAATGGTCATTCTTTAGATATTTTGTACCTTTTATGGATCATTGGATGTAATTTAGAAGTCTAATGGATATCAGTTTCATACAGCCACGGGAGATAGATAAAGAAATAAACTGTCAAACATTCTAATTGTGTTTGGAAACAATAAAATAGTTTTGGTTAAAAAAAAGATCATTATGCAAAGGTTGCTATATAAAGAGATATGAGGTTTTAAAATACATTGCAGATCTACATTGCTATGTATTTGAGGGTTAAGCACTTCAGAGAAAAAAAGATAACTGGAATAACAAAAAATATTTCCGATATTATTGCAATGTATCTGGACATATAGAGTAAATGTATTTTAAAAAAATACAACACACAAACTTTATATCTGTTTTTTTTTTTTTTTTTTTTTTTTTTTTAAATAAGATACATATCTTCATATATTCACTTAAAAAATCTTTAGAATTAAGAAGTGTTTTGAAATGATTACCCTATTTCTCGACCTTTTTTGGATTCCAATACTAAAGAAGCTAAAGAAAGAGGCTTCATAACCAAAGCAACTGAAACATGAATGAAATGCTCAGGGATGCGATTAGCAAAAAGACAAAAAGGCTGAAACTACATGCAAAGGCAAGGCATGTTGACATGAAACACTAGAATTTTGATGACAAAAATATTAGAGTAATAAATATATTTTTTAATTTTCAATTTATAAAAAAAGGACACATGATTATGCTTTAGTATTCAATCAAGTTTTATTTGATTAGTTAATCAGGGTGTCTACTGACTTGACAGAAAAAAAATTCATGACCCCAAAAAAATTTTCATGACCTTTTTTATCGACATATCCAACCTTTCTTTTTAAATTAACATATTCATTTTCCTTTTTTTTTTTTTTTACCAATATATCACCTTGCTTTATTTTTTAAATTATTGTTTAACAACATTATTAGCTGTTCAAAAAAAAAAAAAAAAAAACTGAAAACATTTTTTTTATTAACAAGCTAAGTAAAAAGTAATGGAAATCAATCTAAAACAGACACATATAACTACAAACATATGTACACTATTTGTGCAATGTTAATATTGTAACTATTAGTTTTTTTTTTTTTTTTTTTTTTTTTTTTTTTTTGGGGGGGGGGGGGTATTTGAAAATTGTCATTTATTTTTCTTGCATAAAGGAGAGGGATATATGTACTAAAATTTTTTTCAAATCTACAAATATATATATATATTTTCCCCACGAAAAGACTAATAGAAGAAAAGAATTACTAAACTAAAGTCAGAGATGAGAGTGGGAAATAGACAAAAAGTCTGAAAGTATCAGAAAACTCAAAGATAATTTAATTTTAGTAATAAAAGAAGAAACAGATACACAAAATCATACTTTCTATGAGCAAAAATGGAGAATATATGAAAGTAAGTTGTTTAGAAGCAGCCAAAAGAAAGAAAATTGAACAAAAATGAGAAAATTTAGAACGAACAACCTGAAAATTATTTTTAAAAAACTAAGAAAAGTCTGAAAATTCTCATCCCTGTAAAGTATATAACTATACATCTCAAACTTTGCATTTGGATGTCTTTCTATACTTCAAAATAGAATACATTCTGAATTAGAAAAAGTAATACATTCAGTTATACATTAGTACTGTTTTGACTAACAAAATATTTTGAGCGTACATATATTTTAGAAAATTTAAATGTTAAGTAAAAAAAATGCATTTTTTTTTTTTTTTTTTTTGGGGGGGGGGGGGGGGGAGAGGAGAGGGGGGTTGCCTGTAGATTTTCATAGAAGAATGCCTGTAGATTATCATAGAAGATAATTTTGTTTTTTTTAAAGATTTAAATGACTATATCAAGCTTATACAGGGCTTGCGCTGACCTTTTGAAAAGTGGGGTCCCAAGACCCCATCACTATGAAAAATGTGGGTCAAGTTTTCAAAAAATGGGGACACCTTTTTTTTTTTTTGGGGGGGGGGGGAACTTGTAACTGCTAATGTTTTTCACAAACACAAAAAGTTTTTCAAAATTCCTTTTTACATTTTAAAGCATTGCATTAAAAAAAATAATAATGAAATAAATAAAAACTTTCTAACTTATTTTTTGTCATAGGATATCAGCACTTACCTTTGTTAAACTTGCATTTGATTATGTAGTTAAAACAGCACATTACTAAATTAAATTAATAAAAAATGCAAAGAAAATTATTTGATGCAATTGAAAGAGGTTTTAAAGAAGTTAAAATTATGATCATTTTGACAATAACAATTGACTTCGAACAAGATTAATAAAAAAAAAAAAAAAAAAATTAAAGAAACTTACATTTACCAGGTAATTTTCTTCTTAAAGACACTTAAACAACAACAACAAATATATATATATATATATTGGACCCATTATCCATGACCAGCAGAGTTGGAAATATTCAGGATTTTGGAATTTTACAGAATTTGGGTTTTTTATTTTTATTATTAATTTTCCTTGAATTATAAAGTACAACTCACTGACAATAGAATATATATAAAGAAAAACTTACCTTTTGCACATGTTATTTAGCTGAAGAATCTATTTTTTTTTTTTTTTTTTTTAATAAAAGCTAATAATTTAGATGCATTATTTAATATTCATTTCAACTCTATCATTAAATAAGAATAATTTGTATTAAATTAATTTCAATCAGGATATTTCATACATAAGCTCTCTCTCGTTTTTTTTTCTCTCTAAGTAGTAGTAGTGTGTTTGTTTCTGAAAAAGTTTCTGAATAATACTGAAAAAGTTCCTGAATCCAATACTTTTTTTTCCCCTCTCTATTGAATCTAGTTTTTACTAGATTCAATACTAGTTCAATTTTTTACTAGTTAGTCTAGAAATTATGGGTCCTTGGGACCCACAATTTTAAAAATTCTGCATCCCTTTCATTAGAATTGGGGACAATGGTGCGCTATAGCGCACCAACGCGAGCCCTGTTATATATTTACACTACTAAATAATAGTAACCTTGAACTCACAATAGAGAATTTTAATGACCCACACCCGACTTAAAACCTGAATTGAAAATTAATAATTCATCTAAAAATCTTGCAATTTAAGTTATAAAGTAAATTTTTATTGCTATACAACTGGTAAATAATTTGAAATAATTTAAAATGTAATTACTATTGCACCAAGTTAAAAGTTTTAAAATCTGAAAAATGGGTAAATAATAATTTTTAACCATTTAGGTGTGTTGTGTACTTCAAGTGTACAAAATGTGCTTTGAGTTTAGTAATAAGTACAAAACTTTGAATAAACACCATAAAGTGCAATAAACTCACAACAATTGTTTCAGGTTGATAAAACACGATCATTCATCAGCCAAACAAAGTGGGCACGAGTGCTACATACAAGCAAAGTGACAATGCACCAAAGAATGCATTGTCGAATTATGTTTTTGCCCGTTAAAGAAATTACTTTGAAACATATTCTCAAGTCGACCCGACTCATAGGAAAAAAAAATCAATCAACTTGAACTGCAAGAGAAAAAAAATTGTTCGACCTGACCGATGAAATTGGGTTACCTAAACCAATATGTGACTCAAACCGATGGTGGAATTTCATGACCTGTTCTTGACTTTCATGACCCATAGTTGATTTTCATGACCATTTCATGACTTACATTACCTAGTAGATACCCTGTAATGCAACACATTCATACCAGAAAGACCACAAAAAAAAAAAAAAAAAAAAGCTGAAAAATTAAATCTACAAAAAAGCTGAAATCAGCTGAAAAGCTGAAAAATCCCATCCCTGAATGCTGAATGAACAATGGGGAAAAATTATGAGAGAAGCCTCATGTAGCACATTTTTAAGTAGGATTTTCACAATCCCGCTTTCTTATGTGAACTCAGCTGTGTCACAGGTTTTATATCACCAGCAGTGGATCAATGCTGAAGGGTGACTAACATTAGAACTTTTCCAAATTCCCTGACTTTTCTTCACCAATTTCTCTAACTTTTACCTGACAAAATTAGCGAATAATTTAGCAATTTACAATAATGAGCTTTAAAATATGGCTTTTTTCTACAAAATTTGTCATAATTCCCTGACTTTTTTAGATTCACTTAAATTCCCTGACTAGTGGCCACCCTGTGAACTTTCTAATAAAACTTAAAAAACTTAATTAAATTAATAATTTTTTGCTTGAAAATCATCAATGTATCTCAGTCTTTATTTACAATATTAAAAATTCAATATAATATTCAATTACAATATAATTAAATTTTTATATTAAAAATTCAAATGAATTACCACATAAAATTCATACTGTCTAAACTATTTCTTTTTTAATTGCATTAAATATTAATGTTAATATTGAAACCCATTTTGTATAATGAAAAAAATGTTTCAAAAGATTATCATGTCATTGTAAAACAATACTAATTGATGTTTAGGAACCTAAGTTTGTATTTCAAGAAATATTAAAGGCTATTTGAAGTAAGTTATGGTCTTTTAAATTATTACTTCACAATATAATATTAGCGATAACATTATTTAGAACAATTCCTTTGAAATTTTTTTTCAGTTGTTTCATATTTTAATTTTATGTGTGGACCACAAGTTGTTACTATTATCAAACATGAAGTCAGCTTTATCTGCTATAAATTTCTGTCATCTATTTATTCATTGTATTAACATGTTTATTACTATTATTATTATTGGTGTATAAGTTTTATTTTGAAAGAGATGATGCACTTATGATTTTATCAAGAGAAAGGGCCTCACAAAATAAAAAAGTCAATAATGCGTTGGTCCACTTCTGGCTCTTATGTACGCAGTTATTTGGCTTGGTATTAATTGATGGAGTTGGCAGATGTGCTTCTGTGAAGTATCGTGCCAAATTCTGTCCAATTGTTGCATTAGATTGGTAAAATCCCAAGCTGGTTGTAGGACCCTTTTTATGATGCTCCAAACGTCCTCAGTGAAAGAGAGATCCGGGGACTGAGCTCAACCCCATTTTACTGAGCCGCCTATTAAGGGTATTTGAAGTCACTGAAGTACCAGTTTCACGTAGGATCAACGATAATGATGAACTGGAGCTTGATTCCATCAAAACCTGTATATATGTCAATTTGTGTCCAGTTTGCATTACTCCTTGGTGCGTCACTTTTTCTGTTATACAGTTTTTTTTTTTTTGCAAATTGCCATCTTAGAATCATAAAAATTTGCATATAATGTAACGAATTTTGCAATACTAAGTACAATAAAATTTCTTAAAAATTATTTAAATAAGAAAAAAGCAGAAACAAAATTCAAATTTTGAATTTTTTTTTAAATATCTCCTTGTTAGTAAATTTTAATTATCTAAAAATATTTTAAATAATTTTTTTTTTTAAACTATTTTAATTTCCCTTCTAGATTTTACATTATGTTTCAACAATATATTCTAAATACAATATATTTGGACAATATTTTGTGAAATCATTGAAAAGCTAATTTTCTTTAAAAAAATTTTGTGCTTGAATGCTAAAAATTTACTGTTAAACTATAATGTAAAATTGAGGAAATAAATTAAAAATTAATTAGCATGAAATATTAAATAAGATAGTAATGATATAAAATTTATGTTAGTTTAATTAAAAAAAAAAAAACATATTACCTATTGTAAATGGAATCTGAAAGACTGGTTAGAATTATTCATTGTAAATGGTATCTGAAAGTCTTAATAAATAGATAGTACGAGAAACATTCTTGGGGGATAGAGGTGCCTTCCTTATTATTATATAGAATGAAATATGCACAAGGAACAAAACTAAAATGAAATATTGTTTGACTAAATGAGGAACCTACCTTTTCTCTTCAGTACTTGCCAGAAAAACTGTTTTTATCAAGTTAAAAAAAAAAAAAAAAGCTAGAACATTTAAAATAAAACATCTCAGTTATCAAAACAGGGTGGCTACAGAAATTCAGAAAAAAAGTTCCATGATTTTTCCCTGATTTCCCTGACTAATTTTGATAAATTTCCATGATTTCCATTACCTGTTATATACATTTCATAATTTTATGTATATGATTAAACCACTTACTAAATCACTGCAATTCAAAAACTATACTGATGGGCAAAAAATCACAAACTTTTTATTTATTTATTTTTTTCTTTGTTCACTTTGTTAACATACATAAAAAGGAAAATAAAATTCAAAATTTCGGAGATATTAACAAAATTATAAAAATATGAATCATTTTAATTGCACAACATATTAATATCAGAACATAAAATTATTCCTCAAGTTGCTGCACTAAAAATATTTAATAATAAAAAAAAAAATTAAATATTAACTTGGCGAGACTCAATTAGAAAGCAGTCAATCTTGTCATGTAATCACGGCTAAGATAACACCTATTCGGAGATCTTTCAGTCATGTTTGCTAGGCAAAAGTGAAAAGTTGCATGATTTCTGGGTATTTTTACAAAATTTCCTGATTTTTCCCTGATATTTCCAGATTGATAAAGTATCCTGATTTTTCCATGATTTCCCTGATTGTCGCCACTCTGCAAAACTAAGCAGGGTAGTTTTAAAATGTTTTCTGTAGATTTCCTCGGAGTTTTGACAGTCATCTACTAAAATCCACAAAATATATCATATATGGCATATTGTTTTAATTATGTTAGGCGATCAAGAGTTTTAGCTGGAATTTTGGTCCACCATATCAAGTTAAAACTGAAGTGAAAATAATTTTTTGAAAATAATTTGTTTGTTTATTTGTTTGCAGGGGGTAATCTCTGGAACTACTGAAGACCATTCCCTTTCATTTGGTACCAAATTTGTAACGATCGAACTAATATTTCTAACTAGCCGCCTTCGGCGACCAGCTGGTTCACGATTCTTGAAAAATCCGACTTTACAAAACTCCCGCTCGGTGGTGCCTTTTTCCCGTTTCAGGTCTTATAACAGCTTATTGACATATAGTGAAAATAGCTTATTTAAAAATTTAATCGCAGTAAATTCCCGTGCGGTAGCGCCTTCGTCACGCTCTTCCCTTTTCAATATCTGAAACAGCCTGTTTGCTCACAATATTATGATCTTTCAAATTTCTGACATTAGCAAAGTCCCACTCGGTGGCACCTGCGGCGCCTTATCACCGTTTTTTCAAATGATGTATTATTTATGAAATTATTTTAATTAGTAGCTGAGATACAAAAGAAAACCTAATCAGGACACCTTAAAACGTATAAATCAGGTGAAATCTTGAATTCCACTTTCAATATTATAAAAGTACTTTAAAATATCTTTTGAATGATACATTAAAAATAATTTAATCATAATTAGAATTAAAAATATTGAAATTTTAAAATATTACAGCTACAGTGCCATCTGGCGGTAGAAATTTCTGTAATCTACTGTTCAATTCCAAATCAACAAAGCTTACAAATGATGTATTACTTATGAAATTATTTTAATTAGTAGCTTAGATACAAAAGAAAACTCATTCAGGAGACCTCAAAACGTGTAAATCAGCTGAAATCTTGAATTCCACTTTCGATAATATAAAAGTACTTTAAAATATCTTTCGAATGATGTATTAAAAATAATTTAATCATAATTAGAATTTGAAATATGCGTATTAGAATAAAATTTAATTTCCAATTGAAATGTAAATTTTTTCCAAAATCGATGAAATTTGAACTGCAACTATCCCCTGTGCTGTTAATGGCGCACAGAAAGTTTCAAAGAATTTAGAAGAAAATTGAAGCATTTTGAAATTTACTATTTTTATTCCTAGTAGAAAAACCACGTGATGTCAATTGGTAAAAAATATGTTTCTTCTGGACCAGATGGGGTGAATGGGTTGTCATGGTAATGAACGCTTGCAGAATTTCAAAGCGTTTGCTGACGATGACGCAAGTTACATGATTTTTGTTCACCCAAAAGTGCTCAACGCACCTAAAGAAGTTTCCACTTAAAAAAAACAAAAACAAATTATAGTTTTAAAAAAAAAGGTGTTTCAGCTATTATTGTTCTCCGCAAATTACAAAACTTGTGCTGGAACATAAAATGTGAAATTTTTAATAATTTTTAAATTGAGATTCTTGTTAAATACAGTTATTTTTTTATACTTGCATTTCTTTACATAGGTTGTTAATTTTTCTTTCATTGTAAAAGTAATTAAGTGTAAATTTTACTCTTAAGTAATTAAGTTTGGAAATTTTACTATAGACATGACGATTTCTGGTGTTGATGTTGTTATGTGGATTAAGGCCAATTGAATACTCTTGGGTCACGGGCTTGGGTGGGTGTGCCCTTTCTGTGAGGTTATTATTATGGGTCCTAGCCCTACTCATACAAAAACAGTAAACTTAGAATGGCTAACCAAAAAGTACAACCCAGGATTAAAACTTAACCTCCTGTCTATGAGATTTGAGAGCACAGAATCTCTTCACTCCTAGTGAGGCCAAGACAATTTCTGATAAAAGAAATAGTTTGTAAGCAGTGGAAAAGAAAAATAATTAAGACATTAAACTTCAGGATTGTGAACTTTTCTCATCCTTTACTTATTTCAATAATATTTTCTTTCATTTAAAATTATATTTTCATGCCTTAATGTTACATATTATCATTAATTATGATATAATCAATTTAAATAAAGTATGAAAATTCTTGTAAAAAAAAAATCAATCATGATAAAACAATGTCGATAATTTATTTCCTAACTTTAAGAATAAATTATTTATATTTAATTTTGTTAGCTTATCGAAGATGCTCTTACAAGAATGCTGAAGATGCCATGTGGCCACTTCCTAGAATCTATATAATAATTTTAGCATACTTATACAGTTTTAGAGTTAAAATACACATTAAAATAGGAATAACTGGTTGAAAAAATGAATTTTAATTTATAATTAACTTCGACAACTATAATACCTTAGCACGTCCAAATTTTCTTCTGTTAGTGCCTAAGACATTGGATGCTATTTTACTTCTATCTATGCCACTATTTTTAATAACTCAACAAAAGTATATGTTTATAAAGTAAAACTAGTATGTTGTGGCCACCACATGACTTTCTTCTATATTTTCCTATACAAATTCACTCAGTAAAAATAATTTATTAAAATAATTTAAAAATATTATCTTCCATGATAATGCAGGCGATTTCCATATTAGAGAAGTAGTACAACACTAAATATAAAAAAAAAAGTCAATTTTATTTTCAATATTACATTTAAAAAAATATATATATAATTACGTCTCCTGAATCCAAAAAAGTAGTTTTTGGCAATTGGTCAGTGTGTATGTATGTGTGGAATCTTCAGACTATCATATCTCTGAAACTAATAAAGATAGAACTATGAAACTTCAGAATTGATACAGGTCTGGTGTACAGATGAATTTCCCAAATTTTGGTGAAAATTGGAAAACCGGAAGTGGGACATTAGAAACCAGAAGTGGGACCGTAAGTCCATATCACAAAAACTACTCTAAGGATTTTCTTCAAAACTGCTATGTAAACACTCAATAAGATGTCCTTTCGAATGATATAGTTGGTTAGTTCAGGAAAATTGATAGGTGTCCAGTATAAATAGCTCAATTTCAGGTCTCGCAAGTGCGTTCCTTTAAAAATGGCTGTACAGATCTTTTTCAAACTCACCACATTAACTCCCTTTTAAATATCCTTTTGTATGTAATTATTGTTTTCTGGTCAATAATTGAGTATGCCAAGTTTTAGTAAAAGTTGGTGTCTCAAAAACGGCTCTAACAATATTCTTGAAAACTGTTACATAAATCCATTTTAGATACTTTTTTTCATGTATAATGTGGTTATTACAAAAAAATTAACGTCATTCTGATTAGATAGTTCAGTTTTAGATCTCAGAAATAAGTGTTTAAAAAAAATAACTTTATCATCATTTTTTTTTTCTTATTTTTTAACTCACTGTGTAAACTCTGTTTTATATGTCTTTACATGTGTATCAAGTTTCTCTTACTGGGAAATTCTAAAAAATGCATATAATATGTGTAATAGTGGGTAATGGAAGTCGTGTGGTTGTTTCACACCAGATTTTTTTTACTTTCTCTTACCCATATATATATATGGTAGCAAAAAATACTTTTTGGGGTCAAATTTTCGAAAATGAGTTTTTGCTTTATTTACATGTTTTGAGGTCCCCTCAATCCAAATATCATGCATTTGGTCTGTGTGTTTCTGCCTGTTATCAGCATATTTCAAGAACAAATAATAGCAGAAAGTTCAAACTTGGTATTTTAAATACGTACCATATAGTGATGCTACACTAAACTTTTCTTTGAGATTAAGCAAATGGTTCATGTACAGGAACATCCAAGAGAATTCAAATACATATGGTCTGTGGGAAAATACTGGTAAGTACAGTTTAACATCTATAGGTTGACAAAGCAAACAAAATGAACAAAATTTATTATATGCATAAAAGCCTGTTTTGTGTAGATTGTTATATGGAAACCATTCATCATGCATTTACAGGGATACCCAAAGTATTTGGATATATTGCGGCTATAATTGGAAATTGTAATTCTTCTGTGTTGGATGTTTTTTAAGACTAAATTTAACTACACAATATTGTTTATAGTACATATTGATTACAGACAATATACAGGAACAGGACTACCCTAAATGAAGCTAAACTTTCTTTTCTACTGAATGTAATTCATGGAAATGCTTTGCTGCATTTTACTAAGATGATGAACACTTCTCAAGAAGCAAAATTAATTTTTCATATGCATACTGTAAACAAAGTATTTTTTGTATTTTCAACTGTGTTTTTTTTTGTATAATATCACGTTTTGAGGTGTCCTGATGATGAAAGTCCAATTTTTAGCGGTCGATCTGTATATATATCTATTATCAACATAACTTAAAAATAAATAACTGCAAGAAATTCAAATTTGATATTTTGAAGTCTGTATTAGATTGCCATTTAAAAATTTAATCAAGATTGACAAATTTGAAGGCAAATTAATAACAGCCTTGATTTTTCTTTTAAATAATTTTATGCACTATAATTGAACAGGGGGTTAAGGGGCAATAGCCCCCTCCCCCCTTCACACAGAATTACATATCTAATTATTATATTACAAAATTGTTCCTAAACCTAGTTTAGATTATTTTAAAAGTACATTGAACTTTATTATCTTATGCTATTGATCTTAAGACTTAATATGCAATTTATGTTTATACTATTGAAATGTAGGGTAAGATACTTGTGACTCGCCCCGCCCGAAGGCACCCGAGTGAGAAATGTAGGGTAAGAGAAAGTTGTGTGAGTGACACATCAGATTATCCCCCTCCCCTTTTTAATGGGATGAACAACTTTTTAAAAGCACATATGAACTTAAATGAAGGACTTTATACTAAATATCAAGTTTCTAGCTTAAGTGGTTCCCAAATTGTACACCCTCCTCTTTTTTACCCCTTTTCTCCTCTTCAAGGTGGTGGTTGAGCAGCTCTTTAATAGCATAATGAATATGAACCTGAATGAAGAATGTGTATACCAAATATCAAGTTTTATGCTTAAGCTGTTTCCAAATTTTATATCACAATTCGTTTTTCAAGTCCATTTTATAATCTTCGAAAGTGTTAAATAACTTAATGGTGCAGTGAACATGAATTTGAATGAAGAAATTTTAACTTGGATATCAAGTGTCTTAAGTGGCTTGCACATTGCACACCACATCTCCCTTTTTTACTTTCATTTCATACTCCTTGAAGGAGCTGATAAACTTTATGAACTTGAATGGAGATTTATCATAATGAATATTAAATTTTTGGCTCAAGCTGCCTCTGAATTGCACAGCATACTCCATTTCATCCCCTTTAAGGAGGGTTGAACAACTTCTTTATAGAGTAGTGAATATGAACTTGAAAGAGCAACTTTTTAATAATGTAGTAACTTCTTCCAGATGTTAAGGAACATGTGAGCCATTTTTATTTGAATTTGTCAAAGGTGTAGATTTCTATAACAAACAGATTTCTATATATACATATAACATATTTGTCAATTTATTGAAATATACCATTTCTTCCATCCACTTATTGTTATTTTCAGTGCACCTTCCACCACCCCATTAACTCAAGATTATTCAAATCAATAAAGAATGTTCATGCCAATTATAAAGTATCTTACATGGTTTCTAGACTGTACAATATATCTCCTCTTTTTACCCCTATTTTACTCCCGCTTTAAGGACACTGAGCAATTTATTTCATAGTGTAGTGAACAAGAATTTGAATGAAGACATTTCATACTGAATATCTAGTTTCTAGCTCATGTGGTTCCTAAACTGCACAGCTGTTTCCCTTTCTCCCTTGCAGGAGAGAGGAGAAACTTTTTAAGACACAATGACTTCTTCAAGACGCTAAGGAACATGTGCGTAAATTTTCATTTGAATCTATCAAAGGGTGGTTTTACAGTGAACAAACTGATTTTCATTTTTATAAATAGATTGTGAATTAGGTTAAAACTGAGTTAGAAAAATCTTTAAATTTAGGTAAGTATTTAAATAAGATAGTAAGTAACTCTATTTTAAAATAGCATGAAGAATAACAGCATATATATAAATAAGAAAGAAAAAATATATGAGCGTATCTTTAACTTAATTGTGTTTAACCAAATCTAATTATCAAAGGTTTGTACATTAATTATTTAATATGCACTACAATTAAAATAAAACTCTTTTTTTTTTTTTTTTTTTTTTTTTAATATATGCATCTAAATATTGCTGTAAAAAATACTTATTACATGTTTTTTCTTTTTACTGTTTAATTTTCTAAATTGAAAAATCTAAAAGGTAGATATTGAAATCAAGGTAGATTTAAGAACTACTAATTCATCCACTATAAAATACATAGGCAAAATTATTCAAAGGAGAAGTCTCAAATTGCAGGATAAAATTACACTAAATTCCAAAAAATGTAAACGTTGATAAAGATATGTCATGTATTTATTATACAGTTTTACAAACATACAAAAATTTTATCATCTAAAAATTAAACACAGAACACAAGTTAAAGTACAAACAGACTTTGAAACAGCTCTATAAGTTAAGTGAAGCAATGATATAGTGTTAATAGCTGAAACTATGCTGTTACCTAGTGACAAAAATTTATAATGAATGACAAACTATTTATAAATAATGACATTGATTAATAAACAATTAAAAATAGAGTTTAAATAAGCTTTATATAACTTTATGGTAGAGTAAAAATAAAATAAAATTATGCATTTAAAATTTTAACTCCTTTAACCATGGCTTCAATCAATTCAAATCATGTGTAAAAAATTAAAAAAGTTTTAAGTAATTAAGATAAATTATTTGAAATGAATCTGAGTTTCTAAAGCTTGAACGCATTACTCTTCATAAATATTTAAAAACAATAAATGTTTAAAAGCAAATAATAATAAAAATTATAAATTTCCTATTAAAACTGACAGTTCAGTAATCCTCAATTTGTCATAAAATTCTAACCTTTCCACACATTAGATAAAGCAAAATTAATACCACTACACAATTTAAAGAGTGAAATTTTGCCATAAGTTGTTCAAAAAAAAAAAAAAAAAAATTAAGGGAATTCCAATTTTTTACAATTGGATAAATAAACTTTAAATTTCGAAATACAGAAAAAGGATCAACTATTAATTGTTAATAAAATTTTTAACATATGGCTCATTAAAGATTGACATGTACTATGACATCTAACTTCAATAAAAAATAACAAAACTACAGCGTCAACCAGCTTTAATAAAGGTCTTATCATTTGAATTGAACGCATCAGTCATGACTAATCAAAAGACAGCACAACTTGGAGAGGATTTTTTTTCATTCAGAGGTTGCTCAAAAATGTTCTATAGGAATCCTAATTCTTTTGAATTGAGCCCTGCTAGTGGCCAAGAGGTTTTCATCTCAAAGCGATTAAACAGGAAGTGCTGTTTCCAAACCAGGTTGCTTAGCCATCCAGAGTTTTCTGTGGTTTTTTCCAAAACTTATATGACTACAGGCTACAACCATTTTTGGAAGACTCTTATGGAAATTATACCTCCCAAGCCTAGGTCTTAACCCACACACACCACCATTTTTAAGATTCAATGGACATGCTTCAGATTTCAGAATGCAGAAAAGACTGACAACATCCAATAAAGAATGAATAAAATACAATAATACATTGTGTGAAATCCTCATCATTTGAGCAAAACACATCAGCCAAGATTACTCACATCATGAAAATTTGCTTAATAATATACATTACATATAAATATGTACAAAAGTAATGGCATATTAATATTAAATATTGTTTCTAAAATATCATCAATGTTTTTAAAAATCAAACATAACATTTAAATTAAATTTTTTTAAATAAAACTATTTGAAAATTTCTTATTTATATATGGATGGTTCAGAAGCCAATCAGTGTAAGTCAAAAATACTGAAATTGAAAAATGGGAGTTGTATTATAAAATTACAATACAAAGTCAGTACTATAGTGGGCATTGATAGTGATGCCATCTGGCAAATAATAATGAAATTAAATTACTTGTTTGTATCTATGGAAGAACTTGTAATTCTCTATTATTCATAACCCATAATTTTCAACTATTTTGACTTAAATTGATCAGTTCTGAACTATCTCTATATATAAAGCCTTAGTTAAAGGGTTAAAATATAAGATATTTTTGCTTTGCACATTTTACTAAAAGAAAATAGATGCAGAACTAGTACAATAAAAACAACAACAATAACAAAAACATTTTACACATATAGCAGTCTTTTAAAAGCTGCCTTTTCATTGAACATATATAATAACACAGTGCTTAAATATACAAGCAATAGAAACCGTATACGCTCTTAATGTTACATATTGCACAGTTTTATGAGATTCACCAAATAATAAACAGCTTTATGTTAAGATACATATAGAAACAGTCTTAAGTATAATTATACATATGTATGTAAGAAAAGGCACACACTTTAATAAAACTCAATTTGTATAAAGAAAATAATGGCTAGTAATTAATACTTATAACAATCAATCATAAATGAAGTTTTTCTTTGTTTCTTTTTAAGTTTTTATCTTATTTTTTTCCAATTAAGAGACTGAAATTAAACATATATTAAATATAGTTTTATTTAAATTGTTTTGCTGTTGGAAAATAAAAAGTGTTATTTAAAATTTATACAATAATTATATGTTTCTTAAATTAAAATAGAAGATTGTACTTTTATTCTTTCTAAACATTTTTATTCTGTTTAAAATTAAAGAAGTAATTTGGAATATATGTGTATGCAACATTTATATTCAGAAAATACCTAAATCTAAGAGATAAAATACGAAAAACTTATGAAACCTCTCTATTGTCATCATTATAAAAATGTAAAGTATTTTAAATTCTTACTAAAGAAACATGAATCAGTAAAATTCCTAAAGAAAATGAAACCAAACTTAAATTACAAAGCACAAACATAGGCAAGAGTAAAAATTTTGCATAACAACTCTCCCAGGATCAAGATATCAGTTTTTCCCTTTTCAAAAATAAGGGAAATTAGGGATTTAGTAGGTCAAATAAAACAAAAATAACAACATTCTGTCCCCCCACAATCAATTTAATCAATCAATTAAATCTTCAAATTTTCAAAATCTGATCAAATATATACATCTTACAAAACTGAATACTATAGCAAAAAGCCAAATAATTTCCAAAATATTTGTGATGAACGATTCAATTTTGATCAAGATGTTAATTTAAAAAAAATCATTTTTTCAATTGCAATGAAAACTTCCAAAATGTACCCAGCTGGGTTTTAAACACAATGGCTATATAAGTTAAACATTTAATCAAAACACCACACACCTTTGCTGAGCAACTTTATTTTGTTGGTTTTGATAAAAACAATTAATCCACTAGGTTCATATTTTCAGCATGAAAAGTTGTTCCTCAAAACTATTACTTTTTACAATGTGACCATGTTCTTACTTGACCATGCTCTTTAATTTGGTTTCAATAGGTATTTTACCAATTCATAAATTTCTTATTGAGAAATAACATATAACATAGATTTCTACAGTTAAATTTAAAGAGATAACAGTTAACTAGTGTAAAAATTTTTGACTGACAATCCTGAACACGAATTTTTTCTATTTCTGTATTTGAAATAAGGACTATTCATTAAATATTTTCAAAATAATATTTTTGTCAGCAGTCAATATTATACCCATCAAACTTTAATTCTCAACTGCAAGAATTCATCCCAGAATTTTACTTTTATAATTTAAAAGAGTTAAACTTAATCGCGAAAAAAAAAAAAAAAAAAAAAGAAATAGAACAATGTATTGAAAAATACGCAGGAAAAAAAAAAAAAAAAAAAGTTTATGAAATAGGATATAAATCACAACTGTTCTTGCAAAAAGTAAATTAACAATATATTTTAGAATATTCAAGCAGCTCATGTAATCAAGCAGCTTATGCTTAAGTATAGTCTTATATAGCTTATGTAATATGTATGTGTACATAAGCTGCTATTATGTGCATACATAATAGGAGCTTATGTATGCAGCAAGAAAACTTTTTAGCTTTAAGTAAAATAATATAAAAACAGTTTTGACTCACATATTGATATATTTCTATAGAATGTAAAGTTCATATAAAAATGATGGACCATAAAGAAAAATCCCTCTTATGTATAATATAAACAGCTATCAGTCTTTTTTATTTTATTTTTTTTTTTAATTTACAGAGCATTAAAATGTGCATTGGATATATTCATATAACCCTTCTTATGTTAAAATATACTTAAAGAGAACTGTTAAATGAATCAGATAAGTCAATCTTAACATATTAAATATTCACATGTGGTTAATAAATAAAAACCTTGTATAAAATTGCTATAAAATACACTATTGTTAAAAACATATTGCACATATTTCTCTTTTTACAAAAGAAAATAAATGATTAATATATTTATTCATTCTATCAATCACATCTTTCAGGGAAAAAAGCACTTTTTTGAGATGAAAAATTGCTTTAAAATAAGAATAATTACAAGAAATTTTGGAAATTTTCTGTTAGAATATCACTACACTATTTGGCTTATTTGGTAACTCATACACAAGTTGTGATCCAATGATAGTGAGGTCTAAAACATTTAAGGTTTTCTTTATCTCACACAATTCATAAACAGGATATTTGCAAATTTATTTGGTTTGCAATTTATTATTATTGATATTAGTAACATTTTAAAATCATTTATTATTTAAATTTATCATAATCAATTTAATTATTATTATTATTATTTATTGTTGTCTCAATTTAATAAAATCCTTTGAACATAATTTGATGGTTTTTAGTGAGGACCATGAAACAAACCCACTCAATACCACACTATTATGGTACTTGTCGATTTAATAGGAAATAGTGGTCCTAAATAGAAAATTATCATATTTTAAATATTTTTACCAAATGCAAATAAATTAATATTTTTCCAGAAGCCTGCAAAATGAGCCATGTTACTCAGCCAAAAATCAACTGTAGGTTACAATAAGAAATAAGTTTATTTATTTATTTCAAAATAGGTTTAAATTATATTAAAAATTCATGCTTTTCTTCCGATATCTTAATTTTCAGAAAAATAAAAGCATACACAGCCACACACATAGCAAATGAAAAGAATTTTAGAAACACTAATTTAATGAACAGAAGTTATTTTTAATTTTGTACAGTGCCATGGTATAAATGAGTTGTACAGCTCTAAATAGATAAAATATTACTTTTTTATACTTTGACATATTATGGATATATATAATATGTATTTTGACTTTAATAAAACTTATTGATTTATGTCTTTAAATTAAACAATATATGAATTTCATATATTTAGATTTGTCTTATATTGGTATTAACACTATTTTTTGTATTATACACTTTGTTTATAGCTGCATTTGCGCTCTTACAATTTGTATTATTTCTCTAATATGTTATTTACTAATTAAAAATTTAAATTATGATTCTTGTAGTGTTGTGAAGTTTTGCGATAGTGTATTTTGTCACTGGAACTGGATCATTTAAAAATAAATCTTATTGGTCATTGGTGTTTCAGTGATCTTGTATCTGTTGCTTGGCTTCTACGATGCGTAATAGATCATCATTATTATATATAGATTTAAATAAAAAAAGAAAGTACAGCTGCATTTAAAAATAAATAATAATAACACAGTCGAATCTCAAGGGGGATAAAAAAAAACGTTCATGCTATCAGTAACTAATCTTCATATAACTAAACTAATCTTCATTTTGACGGGAATTGTGGAAACAGTTCATGTTAAAAGTAATTCACGTTAACAGTGTTCATGTTAACAAGGTTCGACTGTAATAAAAACCATGCAATTTCTAGGAGTAAAATGAAATTATCATTATTCATTCTGAGTAGATATCATTCAAAACACATTCATCCATTTTTTCTGAACATTCATTCTTTCTAAAAATGTTCAATATAAATCAAATATTTATAAATAGCATAGTACCATTAAAATTTGCAACTCCAACACAGTGGAGGATTTTTGAGTGAAGAAAACTGCTTTTTAACAAATTTAACTTATTTAAGTCAAAACTCTTGATATACTCACAAAACAATATAATACTGAATTGGTATTTTGTTTAAAAAGGTAATATTTCTTATATTATCCCTTCCAGATATAAAATGAGTGATAAAAATCTTTACAGTTTTTTTTTTTTTTTTTTTTTTTTTTTCCCCACCCCAGGTTAAAAATTCTCAATTATATTCCAAAAATAAATTTGACGTATGAACATCTATTTTATCATTATTATTCTAATTTTATTTTTTAGATTTTTGTTTTAAATATTCTTAAAAGGAAAAAAAAAATTATGACCTTCAGTGAAATTAACTGAATTTGGTCCCTTGATATTCCTGTAAAAAAAAAAAAAAAAAAAAAAAAAATCTCCATATTCACCATTGAATTATTTTTAGAATACAAGATAAATGAAACTAAAAAAAAAAAAGCAGCTTTTTTTTTTTTTTTTTTTTTTTTTTAATTCATTGCATTAAAAAAGATAAATAAATAAATCTGATGCTTCCTTTTGAAATAGGCTTTTTTTTTTTTTTAAAAATTGAAAAATTATTTATACATTTTATTGAATAAATTAGACTAATTTTCCTATCTAACTAAATTTTGTATACTTTTGATAAGTTAGAATTTCATATAAATGGTAAATTTTATTATTATTAATTTAAATATATATATTTAAAAAAAAAAAAAGTAAGATACTTAATTTTTATACTAAATTTTATAGACATAACTTATATTTTACCGAATAAAGATATATGGAATAAAAATTCTTTGTGGAAACATTTTATACAGTACTGATTAAAGATAAATAATTTTTCAGATGGGTACAATTTAAATAATTTGTATCCACAATATAATATTTTTAGGTAAACAAATAATAATAATAATAAAGGAGCATTATTCTATAAATTATGGGACATTTTCAAACTTTACATTTGATGCACAGCTTATCATTCATTTTTATTCCTGTTTACAACAAATTATACCATAGTAAGTGTTAAATATGAGTTTTCTTATATAGTCATGGATAATATACAAATACATCGTATAAATAAAGAATATTAGATAATAACATTAAAATAAAAAGGAAATTTTTTTTGGGTAAACACATATACTTAAAATTTTCCACATAACCTGTATTAAAATTACTCTTTAAAAAAAATTAAATATTATAAAAATTATAGAAAAGGAAAAACAGAAATCACTATCCATAAATGATAAAATATAAAAGCAATGCAATAAAAAATATAAATCCTGATTACTGTGAATGCATAAGAAATGTTACATATTCAACAAAACAACATATCCAAACTCCATTCAAACAAAATCTAAAAATAAAATTAATAGTATATATCAAAAGATCATAAACATTTCCTTTTTGCTAGAAAATGTAAGTCAATTTCAAAAAAAAACTTCTCTCACTTAGAATATTAAGGAAAAATGTCCAAAATGAATTACAAAACTGTTTTAGCAGTTTACAAAACAAAATGCCACAACTAAAAAAAAAAAAAAAAAATGAAGACAAATTTGAAGAAAAAAAATATATATAGTATATATAATATACATTTTCCCCTTTTCCGATTCTAAATAATATTTTTGCATCATGAAATGAAAGGACTTGAAACAGACACAAAGTCATTGATACGTTAAAATAAAGAAAAAAAAAAAAAAAAAAAATCCTTATTAAATAATATTGTTTTTCTATTTTATAAAACTGTGCATTTAATGTATTATAATAAACCAAAAAAATAGTAACTAAAATTTGAGCATGGCTTTTATCAGCCATTTCAGTCTGTATTTGTTAAAACAATAAAATTACAATATAAAAAACTCAATGATCAATGAGCAAATGTATTTTAATTAGAGTAAAAAAATGCAAATAGGAGGGAAAAAAAAAAAAACAAGCAATAATTCTTTTGACTAAAATTTAAAAACATAAAAAGATAAGAATTATTTTCTTTAACAAATCAGAAATTTTATTGCTAAATAATTACAATTATATTAAAATATAATGAAAACAGTATACATATGATACAAATAATGAATAACTTAGGTAAAAGACGATTAAAAAAAAAAAAAACCTTAAATACAAAATAAATAAAAAACAAAGCTAAAAATAATCTCACATTTAATAAATGGAAAATTAAAAAAAAGTACTTTCTAAAAACAGAATGGTCATAAAATGCAATACAATACAAACACATGAATAAAATGCAAAATTGTATGAAGATGATACTATAGTACAAAATGTCAAATTCAGAATAATTCTAAAAGTATCAATCTGATAATTTCATAATAATATCTTATAATTCCATTATTTTCTAATAACAACTAAGATTTGAGGCAATTAATTTGTTGAGGGAAGGATTACTATTTAATAGTCTATTTTCAATAACGATTCAGCTATTTAAAAAAAAATAATAATAAATAAAAAATCGGGTTAAAACAATATCAATGTAATTTATATTTAAAAAAAAATCTTTAGAAAACTATTATTATTATTATTTTTTTAATGATGGAGGGAAGGAGGGGAGTTAACATTGGCTTGATTTGATTATTTACAACAAAAAGTATTAACATAAGAGTATACATTTAAAATCAACTGCAGGATGAATGCATAAATTTTTTTTAATTTACTTTTTTATTTTTTTAATTTAAAAATATTTTGTCGAGACGGGCTCTATAATGTCGAATAAGAAAATAGAATAACATACTATAAATTTAAGATTTTAATCTTTTGAAATATTTTATTATAGATGAGCCACAGTTATAATCTTTAGTATGCCATTTGAATTTGCGTTATTTAATATCAGTGAAAAAAAAAAAAAAAAACTTAGTACACTATTTATGTAATAATTAATAACAATGAATTATTTATCCAATTTGACTAAAAATAAATAAATAAATAAAAACATATCTACGAATATAACAAATATAAATATATATGAAATACAATGTGATGATTTAACCTGCCGGAAAGAATAAAAATCTTGCAATAACACCAACAAAAAGTTATTTCATTCAATTAACATATAAGAAACCTTTGAAATCTAAAATTTATTTATAGTATTTTTTTATAAGAGATTTAAATATTTTTTGTGAAAAAAGAATGTGACTAATTTTTTACATTTCAAGGAAATATTAAGAACAAAACAATTCATATTTAATGGAATTTTGTAAAAACAAAGATAAGATTAATCAAAAGTTAACTGATTAAACGGTGCTAAAAAATGACTTACGATCCTATTTTAATGAAATGTATTACCCTTAAACATTGCCATTGAAAGAGAAAATTATAAAATTTAATATTTGTATTTTATTAAAAGATTCTCCATTCAGCATTTCCAAATTTTATCAACAAAAGTTTAGTAGTATACATTCTGAAGAAGTCAATAAATAAAATTCATCAAAAGAATTCAATCCAAAAATAACAGCTATTTTAATGAAAATTTATAGAATTTCATTTTGCATTTTGATGATCAAATTTTTAATGAGTTTCAAATAAATGCACAATTCAATGGAAACATTAAATTATTTTTAAAAAAAATTACTGTCTGTGAGGACATCAGGCGATCTCCCCCCCCCCCCCCCAATTTAAAAAAATAAATTAAAATTAGAATCGTTATTATTATTATTATTATTTTTTTGTATTAAACAAAGTTTCAAAATATCTTTTTTTCTGTTTAATTAATTATTTTTTTAATAAAACGTAATTTGAGGTAACATATATTTTCCTCCTGAACTATTTGAATAGCTGCTACTGAATCAGATCTTTTATAACTTAAAAATTCCTTTAAAAAACAATAGTAATGAACAAATTTAAAAATTTCAAGCTCAGTTTTTGGTTTTCTATTAGAAAATAAAATGCAAACGATAGCGACATAGTTAATTTGAAAATGTAAAAATAAGTTAATTAAAAAAAATAAAAAAAATGTTCAATATTATTAATATAATAGACATTTAAAACTTTTTAATAACATTTCATTTGTTAGAAAAATGTATTATAATAATGCATAGTCCATATAATGTATATGAAAAATTCTTTTTATATGAAATATTAGCAGAAAGTATTAAAATTTCCATTTATAGACTGAAGATAAGATGATTATGAAGACATATGACAAACTATTTTATTTACAACACTATTGAAATAGTCCTTTCTTCTTATCTTTCTTTTTTTCTTTAGAATCATTTTGGCTGAAAGAAAAGAAGTTAAAATTAAGAAACAATAAATAAAGATAAACACACACATATATATACATATATAAATGCAACAGGAATGAAATTATTAAAAACTAGCCAGGCAGATCTCTTTTAACACAACAAATAGAAGAGTGGGTTCTACTGCCTTTGGCAGCATTGATCCAGAGTATATTCAGTATATTCAGTAATTGAGTACAAAATAGCCATTTGAGAATGGTGTTTTCAAAACAAATATAAATTTTGTAGGGTTTCAAAAGATGTGTGTGTACATGCACATCTTTTGAAACTCTACAAAATTTATATTCTGTGATCCAATTTTAAAGAGGAAAAGCAATCAAATGACATAGTATTTAATGTATAAATTAATAAAAAGAAAAGGACTCCCTACTTTTTTAAACTTTTAAAAAATGTAAGTCATTGAAATGAAGATATAAAATTTACAAAAACTATACAAACATATTTCCAACAGACCTTCCAATTTTGACACAAAAACACCAAAAAAGGTACATTAATTATTTTAACGCAAAGCAATCTATTATATAGCTTTGACCGATGCAAATTTGTGTTTGTCATTTGATTTTCAAGAAAATCAAGATATATAAAATATTTAAAGAGTAAATTCAACAAAACATTGATTTCCACTTTTATAACATTCAACCAAGTTAACCTGGTGGTGAACATGTGTTAAATACGTCACCTTATATAAGTGTTACTGGATTAATAGTGGATTTTGCATTCCCGGCTTTAATTTTATTAAATGATAGTACCAGTATTATTACTAAAAGAATATTTTATTTTATTTATTTATTTGCCATTAAGGACATATGTAACTATAGTATACACTTTTTCCCTAATTTCATGGGCAAATAAAGAATGTTTGAATACTGAGCCAAAATAGTTGTTGATATAAAATGCTTAATATTTAATTATATTACTGAGAGAATTTGGTTATATTAAGAATTAAAATTATTTTTCAGTAATGCATATCTATATTTTTTGTAATTTTGTAGTTCTAAGCACTTCTCATTAAATATTATCCATATTTATAATGAATTCTCTAGATAACCCATGGATAATGTGGAGATGTTTTGATTTTCTTGAGAAAAGAACCTCAGCAAATTATATGCTGCCACAGACCACATGCTGGAAAAATTACAATGATTTTCATTATCACAATTTTGAAAACAAAAATCAATTATAGTAGAATTCTGAACAGAAAAATTGATATTAAGTTGACTCAGAAACTCAGCACTTTAAAATTACAATAATTTAAGTATCCTATAATTTCCTCAAAAGAAATTATACAACTTTGCAAGTTAAAATATTCCCAAAGACCGAACATATGGAAATCAGAAGTCTATAGCTGAATATACAGATTTTTTTTTTTTTTTAGATTTTTTATAATATAAAACATACTTACTCCTTTAAATTAACATCAACAGACATTCTACGCAGAAGTTCTTCATCTTTATTTATAGTAGTTTCAAAAGTAGCTTTATCGTTATCAAAATCTTTCCACCTTTCTTCTAGTTCCTTCCTTTGGGCTTCAAGACTTTTCTTCATTTGCTCATGACGTCGTTGAAGCTATAGGTAAAAAAAATATCGCATATTTTTATGAATTTCAATTACAAAAAGCTTTCTATCATTCAAAATCATACAACATAAATTACATTTGATGATTCATTCTTTTACATAAAAATTCTGATTTGCAAGATTTCTTTTCCCTTTTCCTTTTAAACAGAATAAGAATTAATAATAATAATAAAAAAAATCATGTATAATCAGTAATTTAACATAAATAATTATACATTTAAATACAGACTCCGGTAAATGCACATAGATTCTACAATTTATTATCACATAAATGTTGGAGTGATTACAAAAAATTTTGATAATTTTTCAGTTTAACTTGACATGTTTATAAATCTTAGCAAAGCTAAATTTACTCAAACAGGCAAAGTAAAAAAAAAAAAAAAAAAAAAAAAAACAATCCAGGAACTTCTTTGAACAAGGAGTAAAGGTGATATATTTAACATTGATTGAAAAGATTAATTAGATTAAAAAAAAAAAAAAAAAAAAAAAAAAAACTAGCTGAAAAATTAAGTGAAAGACTTTTGAGGCGTGAATCATCTTCTCCAAGGTTAATCCTAAATCAATGAGAGCTTGAATTAAAAAGATGATAGTGTAAAGAGGTTTTGAGAGAATGTGAAGGCTAGAAAAAGAATTACAAAAAATGTTAGGGTCAATTTTTTTTTTTTAGATAATGACAGTGGTGATGGAACAACAAGCAGTAATGATTCCCCGACAAGGGGACATCATCTCCGTGACAGCGGGCACTATATATAGAGAGTTTATTATATGAGTATTTAACACGATGCCACATTATGCTATTTCTGAGAGACTGAGCATGAGGTCATTGCCTAAGATCAGTAAGATTTGCCGTTTTGAAATCAACAGAGTTTTTTTGATGGTGTATGGTGAAAGAATTCTATCTACAGCTGGAGCGAATTTTTACTTGCCACAGCAAAAATTCCGCTCGCCAAAGTCGAGCTAGAAATTTCATGCCCTAGTTTATTGTAACCATTATTTATTAATATATTTTTAATTTAATCTTGATCTAGTAAAAGAAACATATCATGAAATACAACTAAAAAAAAAAGTTTTACATACAATGTGAAACAGTTTATACTCTGAAAACCTAAAATATTCATTCTTATCAGTCTAAAAAAAATCAGTTCATTGTTCATATCTAAACTGCAAATGAATGGATGAAATTTAGACATGGTAAAGAAAAATCTTATATTACTATCTGAGAAAAATCTTAGATATTCTCTAAAAAGCTTATTAATTAGTTTATTTTTTTTTTTACTTGTAGTTAGTTCACCGTTTATAACAATGCTTCATTAAAAATCCTGATAATTTTTTTGCAAAAATTACTAAAACTTCTAAAAGTTGGAAAATAATGATTATAAGATTAGAAAATAATGGTCCTTATGGTGAGATCACACAGGTCTACAAAAAAGAAGTTGACAAAATTTGATTTGATGATTTTAGCTGATCTTTATGTTTTTTGATGTGCTGAAACTGAAAATGCAGCCCATTTTTCTCTATCAAGTATAGATTTTTGTCAATACAGGGTTCTTAACGGCACAATTTCTTACATATACCATCATAACAATAGGTTGGTTGGTTGGTATGGTTTTATGCCTCACTAGTGCTGCAATAGATATCCATAATTAATTAATCATGGAAATATACAGTAAAACATACCCTATAATTATACTGGTGGAAGAGTAATGGAAGAAATTGTATAGGTAGGCACCCTGTATTGACAAAAATCTATATGTGATAGAGAAAAACTGGCTTCATTTTGGTCTCAGCACACCAAAAAACATAAAGATCAGCCAAAATTATAAAATCAAAATTTTACATGTCGACCTGTGTAATAGAATAAATGATTTTTTAATACTAACATCTGCTTCAGAGTCTTTTAATTTCTGCATTTTCTCTTTTACTTTAAGTTCAAAAACTTGTTCTAATTCTTGTTCCATTTTCTTCATTTTTACCTCATGTTCTTTTCTCTCCTCTTCCATCTGTGCCAAAGGATTCCTTAAATAATATAAAAAGGATTAGTAGGTAAAAGAAATTACATTTACCAGTTTCAATACAAAATTTGAAAAATGATTCATATTCCTATGAAAATATAATTAGTTTTTAAATTCAGTAAGAAGCAATAACATACAGAGGCAGGTTTTAATTTTTTGGGACCGTTTTTGTGAAAAGCAAAATATTATGTAAAACTTTTCATTTTAGCAATCATTCTAAATGATGTTTATTATCAAGATAATAGTGTTTTATTGAATAAAGTATAGGTACTGTCTTATTCAAAAAAATTTATAAAAAGAATCATTTTTATAAAGTGAAATCTTGTGAAAGGGCCGTTTTTTATGACTTTGAATTTCGTGAAGGGACTCAATTTTTGACAAAATATGTATGTTATCAATGCAAAAATCACACACATTTAATCATACAATTGCAATTTTAATTGATATTTTCTTAGTTTTGCAGTAGAGGAATCAATATTTCCATACATTGATTATTGGTTTAATAACTTTTGATTGATATTAAATATTAATGCACATATCAATATCCTAGGTTTATTTTTTTTTATTCAAAATCACAGGAAAGTGAAAACTTAATTAATTTCAGTCTATTTTATTTTAAAGATGAATTCATAAGGATTTGTGATAAGAATTCTTTTGTAGAAAAAACTAATTCACATTTAATTTTAAATGCTTCTTTAATATAAAATATGTTTAAAAAAAAAATAAATAATGGCTGGTGGTTATAATTCTCCAATTAACTATTGCTCACAACATAATGTATTGAAGGATTGAAAATATAAGACAACTCTTAAAATTGTATTATTAATGGCATTTTTCAAATAGTAATGTAGAAAAATTAGATGTGGTATTAAACCACTATCAGTAATAATAATAATTATAATAATAAAACTTTAAAATACACTATCAACCTAAAGAAAGCCTTATAAGCAAACACAAACTCAATGTAAAACAATCTAAAAAAGTATTTAATAGTTTTCAGTTTTCTGCAGCATAATACGTGTTTGTAATAATAAGATTTCTGATTTTGAAAAATAAAAATACTTTCCACATCTATTTCTTTCCACTCAATGTATGTACGAGGTTTGTCCGGAAAATGCGTATAAAAGTTAAATAATAACTTTATTTTAGAATTATTCAGATATTCAGAGCCTGATTAAGGCAGGGGCATACGGGGCAGTTGCCCCGGGCCCTCACATCAGAGGGGGCCCACAAATTGAATAGAAAGTTTATTTTACGTTTCCTTCTTTAATGAACATTTTTTAAACAAAATATCAGTACCTACAGTGTAAAATCCAGCTTAACTGAGTCATCGTAATTGTGAAAATTTAGCTGAATTCAGCAAGGATAATGTCCTAATGTCCTAATGTCAGCAAGGATATGAATTTTTCGCAGCTAGATCTAGATGACAAAGTTAACAATCAGAAATAAAATGGATAGAACGATATTTCGTCTGACCATTGGAGGGGGGGGGGGACTTTATAGCTATTTTAGGTTCTAGTCAATTTTATTGTTATATATCTATAATGAGGTGAAAAATTTAAATACCTCCATAAATTTCGGTTCTTCATTACTGAAGTAGTGAAGCAGAGGGGGCCCCAAAAAAGTTTTTGCCCCGGGCCCCAATTGGGCTAAGTCAGGCCTTGCAGATATTACAATATGGTCTCCTTCAAAATACTCTCCCTGAGACAAGATACACTTCTGCCAACGCCGTTTCCACTGTTGATAACATTGCTGAAAGTCTTCAGTTGTGATGCTGTTCAGTCGCCGTGTCGTTTCTGCCTTGATGGCTTCCACATCTCCCAAGTGCCGCCCCCGAAGCACCATTTTGCATTTCGGGAACAAGAAGAAGTCACAAGGGGCTAAATCGGGTGAATAAGGCGGATGGTCTGTCACGGTGATTGAGAATCGGGCCAAAAACTCATGCACAATGAGCAATGTGTGTGCGGGCGCATTGTCGTGATGAAGGATCCACCTGCCCCCTTGTGCCAAATCCGGTGTGCCAAATCTAGCTTTGCAAGAAACTTGATGTTGATGCGCTGTTCCTCAATCAGAGTCATTTTGTCTCCATGCCGACGCCAGGTGAAAAAGGGTAACTTTCAACAAGCAGCCGCAAACTCCTACTTACACGCTGAGCGCTCTGACTCGAACTGAGCATTGATGGGATTGGCTACAGCAGTAGTGCCACCTGGCGGTGACTGCAAACTGTACAATAAAGTTACTATTCAACTTTTATACGTATTTTCTGGACAAACCTCGTATATTCAATGTATTTGGATAAAATGTCTTCTTATTTTACATGATTACTAATGCTTTTCTGCTTACAAATTTCATCAACATTCAGTTATTAACCCTTTCATAATGGGCAGCACAGTCACTCAATTTGCAGCTGATGCATATATTACATGCCTGTTACGAAAGGGTTAATAACCAAAAGTTTAATTAAATACACATTCAAACATTAGCTAACTTACAAATGAAATCTTCAATGTTTACATATTATTACAATGCGTATCATACAAATTTGTTCTTAATAATTAGTGAAAGACTTGCAAAAGTTTTGTGAAATGCTTCAAAATATGAGTCCCTCAAGAATACATCAAACAGTTTTGTAAAATATCAGAAGCAAATATTCAAACGATTCTTTTTAAAATAGGCTGAATCCACAGAGTTTTAATTTTAAAACATGATACTTTTTACTTAAATAATTTATTTAATATTAATACAAGTAAATAAATAAAAAAAAATAATAATAAGTGGATAATAAACAGAAGAAGAAAAATAAAAAATAAAACTGGAAAAATTTAAATTTGCATAAAAATATTTATAAAACAAAAATTATATTAGAAGAATAAATGCATATTACTTACCAAAACACCATATATGTGTTTAAGATCCTTTGTGGGCAAAAACTAACAAAATATTCATCAATACAACAGAAATATTGACATATATTATAAAAAATTTTAACATGATAGACATATAGCTCTTTTTAAAACATTTATATAAAGCACAACAAAATGAAATATGCAGATATGATGAAGGTGAAGAAAATGGTAAATTTATTTCCTCTGTAAATGATTTGAACAAAAATAATAAATTAGAAT
This sequence comes from Salticus scenicus, assembly GCA_963930645.1. Classification (NCBI taxonomy): domain Eukaryota; kingdom Metazoa; phylum Arthropoda; class Arachnida; order Araneae; family Salticidae; genus Salticus; species Salticus scenicus. Next base: position 185,171,828 of record OZ005655.1, on the reverse strand, counting down.
ATTTCATAAGGACCACTATAGTGTAACTATGACTGTTTGAATTTTACAGGGCTGCCAACCTCTGGGAGCGCTAAAGTGTAGTTAACAAACAAGAAAAAGTGTAGTTTTAAGGTACAAAGTGTAGCCGCTAAAAAATAAGAAAATGCTTAAAATAAATAAGCATAAAATCTTTTGTTTACATTAAGACTTACTTTCTAAAATTTATTGACTTTAACAATCAAACATACAAAATATCACTGCATTCTTTTAAAAATAACATTGCACACAAAATTTTTTCTGGAAATTATCGAAATACCTAACAACAATTAGATACAGTTTAACAGCATTTTGATCAGTGCTTTCATCAGTTGCCATCGAAAACGGCAAATGTTTCAAATCGCAAACGATATCAGAACAGGATATTTTTGCAATGCATTTCAATAGGGCCGCCGTCCTTGTTCTACCGCTAGGACACTGTCTGGCGATTTTTGAATCCGGGAACATAGCTCTAAATAAATTTCCAGCATGATTTGCTGTAGAAATTGGAACATTATGTCACTTAGAAATGATGCAAAGAGCATTTCTGTTTTGGTAGTCTTTGATGCTGCATCACTTTTCACATAAAAACTGGATGGCAAAGGCTTTATCGTTGCTTTTATTTTACTTAAACGCTTGTGTCAGCTTGTTGCAATATGACGCGAACAATCATAAAGTCCACGATGATTTACGCGAAAATTGCTATTACATATTGCACAATATGCCTCATGGGATGAATCTACAGAATGCAAACACGGCCACAGAATCTACAGAATTTGCAATCTACAGATTGTAGCAGAATACTCCGATAGAGATTTTTGATCAGGAATTTTTTTTTCTTCTTTGTATTATCATCATCATCGCACATTTTAACTAAAAATACTATTAAATAAAAAACTAAATAAATTTGTACACTCTTAAGCAAAAAATAAGAATAAATAAATACAGAAAAGCAAGTCTAGCCAACAACAAACGCACAACACCGAAAATTGAAAGTAAACAGATTAGACAAGCTCTAGCGATAGAAAAGGACTTCTCCAAACATCCAATCACCATGCGTACTACACAGTCACGCTATCGTCACAGTTTATGAGGAGGAAATGAAACAACCTATCAACCTCCGGAGTTTTCAAGCTACTTCATTCATAACAGCGATTTGGAAATACAGTGTGAAATCGTAGTTCGCTCGTTGTAAACAAGATGATGGTGGGGAAAGGAAAAGTGTAGCTTTAAGTATACGATGTGTAGAGTGTAGTAGAAGCAGGCTAAAGTGTAGTTACTACACCAAATGTGTAGTTGTTGGCAGCCCTGATTTTAATATTGACTGTCCAAATTGGAGAAAAAGCATGTATTATGTATTTTCTATCGTTTCAGATATGTACATAGAGCTGTTTAATTGTTAGAATATACAAAATACTTAAAGCAATAAAAAGATTGTTTATTCAAAGAGACATCTGTAATCTTTTAACCAGCTGATTATCACTGATAGATATATCCCTTCACTGAGCTATTGTATATTCTACAATAGATTTATAATTCAAAATTATATAGTCATAAATTTTTAGCTTATTTTTGAACTAAGAAGTTTATAATTAATAGTCATTAGCTTCAGGTGAATTTTTTAATTTCAAATTAAAATAAACATTATTTTAGTACATTGTAAAAACTATACAATGGAAACATCATTACAATTTTATTCATTTCAAAGGTAGTCAGAGGGTTAATACTGTTCTTTAATCAAATACCAGCTTTTTAATATATATTTAGACACTTTTTTTTTTAAATTAAATATCATAAGTAGATAAAATTACAGTGGAATGTAATTTGGATATCATATTATTAATAATTTCTATTTATCGATACAGGCAAAAGATTTTTCTAAAAATCATATCAAAGTAGACGTCATGCACCTTTTTCTCTCCATTTTCAGAATTTAATGCAATTCATATAGAACTACTTTGTTCATACAAATGGGAAAAAAAAAAATAAATAAATTTTCAAATTTTAATATAATTTTTTCAAAAAAGATGTAAAACATAAGGCATCTTTTTATTTTTTATTTATTTGTTTTTAATTTCAAGCAATAAATGCATGACCAGAAAACATACAGGATTGCTACACAAATCACTGGAAAAAATTCCCTGAGTTTTCTCTGCCTCTTTTAACAGTAAAATAGATGCCAAACCACGCAGCATTAGAATCTAACATTTTTTGAAGTCAAATGAACACATCTGAAGAATATCAAATTTATTAACCTATTACAGTCGGCGGAAACATATAATTTACTTTTTTTTCTTCATTAAAAAGCACAAAAAAAAAAAAAAAAAAAAAAAAGATTTTATTATAAAAAAATTTCAATGCTTTTTCGAAAAAATAAATAAATAAAATTCCCTGACTGTCAACATTATGTACTGAAGCTAACTTAACATTATGTATGATTTTTTTTTTCTTCTGGCTATGGCATTGTCTATTACTTTCGTTTTTAAAGATTTAGGTATAGCATTAAATACATTTTTTAGATTTACTTTGTTACATTTGCAAACTATATATAACTAATGTAATTAGCATTTTCTTTATTTATTTTCTTTATTTTATTATTATTATTGAAATGAAATCACACTTTTTATTAATCAAATTAGTAATTTTTTATAAAATACTTCTATTGCTAAATTGTCAATTCAAAGTTAACAGTACAATTTATTGTGTTGAACATATATAACTCAGTGGATTATATTTTGTGTGGTTTTTCCAGTTTTGTACAGACATTCCACAAAAAAGTGGACAAAATAACAACCCTGAATTAAAATGAAAAATGACCCAATTTAAATGAACTATGACATATAGAAAGGAGGGGGGTTTCTATTTGTTTTTTTTGAAGGGTTGATTATGCAACATTCAGAAATTTCCAGAAGCTTTTAGAGGATTTTAGTAATGTCATGCCCAAATGTATAAAAAGAACTCTGTCCTTAAAAGTTATTTAAACACAACTGGTCATGCTCATTTGCGCATTTTCACATATTTTTGCCATAGGTCTTCTATAAACATTTCAAGCGAAGGACACAGAAAACAATATTATTTAATATTAATAAAAACAATTATTTGTAGAAGAATTAAATATAAAGTTGTTTGCATTTCTCAATTTACTGTATATTGAAAGGCAGCCAACAACTTTAAATATGCTGTCCAATCTTTTAATAAAATCACACAATCAACTGTGGAAGAAAATCATATTTATTGAAATTTTTTTTTATTTTTCCAACTGAGTGAAAATAATGCCTGGACCGGGAGTCGAACCCCGGAACTTTGACTTACAAGGTCAAGGCTCTACCAACTGAGCTATCCAGGCCGACACCCGATCATTTTTTTTTTTTTTTTCCCGTCTGAGTGAAAATAATGCCTGGACCGGGAGTCGAACCCCGGAGTCCCGGTCCGGGCATTATTTTCACTCAGTCGGAAAAATATAAAAAAATTTCAATAAATATGATTTTCTTCCACAGTTGATTGTGTGATTTTATTAAAAGATTGTATTTCTTTCTCCCATTGTTCAATGGTGTTTTCCATTACCTGCGGCTTATTTCTGTTGAGCTATCTAAATGATAGACCAGATTGTTTCTGCCTAAAAGGTTGTCTGAATGAGTAATGTCGATCGGGTGTCGGCCTGGATAGCTCAATTGGTAGAGCCTTGACCTTGTAAGTCAAAGTTCCGGGGTTCGACTCCCGGTCCAGGCATTATTTTCACTCAGTCGGAAAAATAAAAAAAATAAATATGCTGTCCAAATTTAAATGAATAAGATTTAAAACTTTAAGCAACAACAACAACAAAAACTTTTTTTTTTTTTTGTTATCCAAAAACTCAATATGAATAATTTAATAGTTAACACAAGGGAAAAATAATAATAAATCAACAAGTTAAGCTAAACATTATATAGCTATTTCAAATGTTTAATAAAAATAGTCAGGAAATTCCAACCGAATAAGATGCTTTTGTGACAATTATTGGAAGACAGACATGAAAAATTTTTTAGCTCTCCACATTGCACAATATTTGCTGTTGGTTCAATAATTTGATAATGACAGAGTGAATCAAATTAATGAATGAATTAAAATAAACAGAATTACTCACTTATTTGATATCCTCATTGATTTACCATCATTAGCTACAGCAGCTAATTTTCTGCATCTATAATTTTCATAGTGTACATTATTGGTAACATCTTTTAAATCTTGCATATGTGTCCTAGAAAATAAGTTTAATGCATTTAAAAGAATATAAAATAAATAAAGTAAAAAGTCTAAACTAAAATTTAAATATGTGTGTGCGTACACACACAAAAAATTATAGCTTTCAAGGGGAAAAAATAAAAATAAATCTATAGAAAGGTTGCAAAACTACTAAATATTGTTAAACATACAGCACAATGGAAGCATCTCATTATTTTGGGAAAAAGTGCAGAAGAAAGGGAAAGACTGAGCCCTTTAAATTAACTAATGGTTAAAAAAAAAAAAAAAAAAAAAGGAAAGTTAATTTATAAGCCATTTTTTATAAGTTTTCCTAATACATTTTTTTTTTTTTTTTTTTTTTTAAATAAAAGAAGGTTTATTTTGTCATATAAAGTTGTAAATATACCTATAGAAATACAAACTAAATCTGTGAACTTTAATCACAACTCTCTCTCCCCTTCTTTTTTTTCATTTTTCAGTTCCCCATGCCAATAATAATAATAAAAAAATAATAAGGAAATGCAAAAATATTATTTTAGTTTGTGGAAAGTTATTTATAAACATGTGTTTCATTTTATTATGATGGATCATGTAACTCAATTTATTTAAGTACATATATTGCAAAGCCTTACTAGTACCCAACCTAGTTTCTCCCATAACTGTTCTTCAAAAAAGTAATGATGTCATATTGCAGAAAAATCCTCAAATTGCATTTTGTAAAAATTAAATTTTAAATGGTCCTCAGGTCCTTATATTTAACAAAATATTATTAATACACTTATATGACTGAGGAGGGGGGGGGGGGGGGGGGAGAATCCTTATACCATTAAAACTGACCAAGTTATTTGTTCTTAAAGATTGAACTTCACTTTAGTTATAGGCAAAAAGTGAAGAATGAATATTTTAATAAAATAATAATAGAAACATAGAAAAGAGATTTTAATGTTAATAGATTCTCTCTTTTGGTTGAGATTATAGCTTGCATTTTCCTACTATTTTAATTTTTGTATGAAGAAAGTCCATCTAGAGCACTTGTGTGAAGCTAAAAAACTATTGCACTTCCATTTTTATTTTGACAATTTTTTTTTTTTTAACTTATTTTATTCTGTACATTTCTCTTATTGATGAATATATGTATCATTTGGTGATTTTAACCAGCTTTTAACCCTATACTATAAAAAATGTTAACCAATCAGTTTACACTTTTGTAATTTTCATTTTTTATTATGGATTTTACTTAATCTCATAACTAGATTTGCAAACTTCCATATTTCATTCCTTCGAGACACTGAAATGGCTTTGTGCATTAGTCATGCCCACTTTACTATATATGTGCCAATCTTATATAAATATCTCTTTTAATGTAATTGTAGTGGATATCAAATTAATGCTATACAATAATTTATGTGATTTTGGTTTTAGATTATAATTAATACAAAACCAAATATAAAAACAATAAATTTTTGGATTATTATTTATTTTTAATATCAATTTTTAGTATTTTGAATTCATGAAATTTCAGTAATATCATGCTTGAAAAAATAAAAATAAAAATAATTTAATGGGTTCATTTAAAACTCGCACATAAAAACCTGCCTAAATTATCTTTTATTATTCTGTTTTTTGATTAATAATCTAGACGCAAATATGCAAAATTGACAATGTTAAAAAGGTATGTATTTATCAATAATTAAACTTAAAATCCATTTCATTTATACTAGATATTAAGATAATAATATTTTAATTAATAATAGCGCAACAGAATAGAATAATATTTACAATAATAAAAAGCTTTAAAAATAATCTTGTACAAACAATGGATTTATGGATTTTCAGCCAATTAATTTTACTGTCTACTGTTAAGAGTTAGATTTGTCTACAAACAAGATTAAAATAATATTTCAAAGCATTTTATTAAAACAAACATCCCTATTTTGAATTCATATTTAGTGGGTTTTTTCTTTTTCAATAATAATTAAAAATAAATAAATAAAACAATCTTATACAGTTTAATAATGTCTATTGCTGTATAGGGTGATTGTGAATCCATGAAAAAATACCTGAAATTTTAGTAAGAAAAATTTTCTGTATGAGTAGAGAACATATCAATTATTGCAGAGAGGTTCAAATCAACTCATTATGGAAAATATTAATTTTATTGGGTTTAGCAGTCGCATGAATTTGATCTTTCAGTCTTATTTTATAAATTTTACTACCAAAAAAACTGGAATTCTGGTACTGAAAATGGAAAAAAAAAAAAAAAAAAAAAAAAAAAACTAAAATCAGGTAAATTACCTGTACACAATCACAGACAGAAGCTTTCGAAATTTATTTTAAATACCATATTTACTTAAAAAATAAATAAATAAATTATTACCTGATTAACATGTTTCTTAGAGCTACAAAATCACAATGTTCCATATTTTCAACTATAAAGAATAAATATTAAAAATATTGCAGGCATCTATGATTATATGAAAATGTTAAATTATAAATTATATATAAACCTCACACACACACATATATATATTATTGAATAATGAATTATTAAATGCAGTAAAAGCCAAGCAACAGATACAAGATCACTGAAATCACACAGACCAATACAAAAGTAAATTTCAAGAAGGAGAAGCTCAGAAAGGTGAAAAAAATTCACCAGGGAGACCTTTTTCACCCTTGAGCACCAATGTACGATTTCGTTCACTAGTGGCAATAAATAATAGCAAATCACTAGTGGGCCTCCTATCATATATGAAAATTATTGAAGTGAAATTGAAAATGGAATAAGTTATTAATCTACATGCCAAATACAGCCAAACCTTATATTAGTAAACCATCTGCAACCTAATATAAAATTCATTATAACTGGAAATTTACCATATACAAATTTGTTAAAGCATTAATAAATTCATAGAATTTCACCAAAGTTTTGACAGAAATATTAACTATGGTAATACACAATTTACTAATGAATTACTATTACTATATACAGTATCCGCTGCTTATTAAAATCACATTCGTTCTGAGCAAAAGTGATTTTATTAAGTGGCTGATTTTTATATCCGGCGAACATTCCTGCACTCAAGAAAAGGTATTATTTACCTGAATTTGGAAAGAAATTTCAAAAGGTACAAAATAATGGAACTAATAAACAATATTAATTAATTTTTAACCGATAATTATTTGATTGTTCCTTCAAAGTAAGTGAATTAAACACATCCCAAGTTCCGATGCGCTTTCCTTTGATGAAAATCATTAATACTTTGCTAAAAGTTCACGCTTTTCTTTTAAATTAAAAACTTTTCCATTTAAGCTTCTTTCTTCTTAGTTATTTCAGAATAAGAACTAGAAATTTTCTTTTATTAATTAAATATTAAAAAGCAAAGAAAAAAAAAAAAAAAGCACTTGCGAATTAAACTAAATTTGTAACTTATAACCCCTCTTTGAAGAATACATTCCTTGAAATTCTTACTAAGACAAGTGATGGGGTGTGTTTAATTGCTGTAAATGTAAAATTTAATGTTGTAAGTGCAAAATTTTCGACAAAGAAAGATAACGGATAGATTACTTAATTTTATTTTCTATTTTATTTCAAAAATAAAAAATCACAGTGTAAATAAAAATTTGTTTAGCGTGCATAAATGACATTTTTGCTGCTGAAGAGATTTTTTTGAGTTTATTAACCGGCGATGCTGATTTTATTATGCGGCGATTTTAAAATTGGCTTGAATCGATTTGATTCCGGTCCTGGCTATTTGATCAGATTAAGCGGCTGATTTTATTAACCAGTGAATTTATTAAGCGGCGGTTACTATATTATCAATTATATAGATAATCAAAAATTAGAACAGAAGAAATTTAATCGGTATCTATACTTACTATTATTTTTACGTGCCATAGAAATAATTAACTATTTTTTGTTTAAAAGAAAAAGTATTTAGAATATTACCAGCTGCTTTCACATCAGAGAATAAATTTGGTGGCATTTCACTTTCTCATTCTGAGGGTAAGGAAGCTATTTCATCATCATTATTCTTTTCCTCTATCTCGAACGAGTGGTGCTTTTTAGCAATCAACTGGTTCACAATCTATGAAAATTCTAAATTCTGATCAAAGCAAACTCCCATTCAGTGGTGCTTGATATTTTTATAAATTAAACTAGTATGTTGTGACTATCACAAGACTTTCTTCTAATTCACTCAGAACAAATAATTTATTAAAATTATCTACCATGATGATTACAGACAATTTTTAGAGAAAACTACTAGCACTAAGTATCCAAAGAAAGACAGTTTTATTCTATACAAAAAACATCTTAAAAAATTCATTTTTCATAATGGTTATTTTACATATCAAGCTTCGTACAGTTATATGCCATACAAGTTGAAATATAGCCTTCCCATTCTCAGGGGAAAATAGCAGTATAATAGCGTCACCTATTGGCTGATAAGCATCCAAACTGATCTTACTCATACATGGTCAAGTTTTTTTTTTTTTTGGTTAAATTTTTGTTATAGTTACACATTTGAAAAATTTTCAATTTATAATCAGATTTTTTTAAATGTTGGCCTGTGTGCCTGTCTGCTATCAGCATAAATCAAAAACAGATATTGGCAGCAAGTTCAAACTTGATATTCTAAAGGGTCTAGCAGGATAAGGTAGGGTCAGCGGCCCCAGAAAGATATTTTGAAAATGACTCGTGTGGTAACATCTGCGAGATATAAAACTACCATTTTCACAAATTCAGCCTCTCATCTCGCTGCGTTCTGGAGATAATGGATCAAATAGACGCTAGAGGGGGAAATTTTTAAAATTGATTTTTATGAAAACTATTATAGCTACACTAATGAAACAAAAACTGTTCGTTAAACAAAATGTTAGTCTACATTATACATTTTTTGTAGATTTTTTCTGTCGTATTTACTATTAATAAAAAATGAAAATATTCTTTTTCATAATTTTATTCCTAGTTCACGCAGAGGTACAATCACAGAAAAAATATATAATGTAGCTTACTATGTCTAGTAATACTACCAAAAAGTGCATAAATATAAAATGGGTGCAACACTTCCAAAAAAAAATTAAACTTCTTATGACCGTCTTAGGTACTAATGACTTTACATTTGTCTTTTGATTGAAATTTTTATTACTGTATTAAAAGGTGGTAACATGTTTATTACTAAAAAATATATTAGTTAGTAATTAAAAATATATGTAAGACGTTGATTTTGACATAAAGTGTTGAAAATTGTTTGTGGAACTACGTTTTAAAAGAACAAGACGCAACTTGTTGCTTTCCAGCTAGTTGCGTGTGTATAATTTGTAGCATTTTGTTTATTCCTCAACCTATGGAAGCCTCTGCGCAAGCACTAATTCAACGAGTTCACTGTTAAAAAAGGGGTGACAGTCATCTGGCTCAGGGAAAACAAATGATAACAGAGCGCGAATTACTGGATGTTTTCCAAATCACAAGCTGGCACACATCCAACATTTTGGACGCGTCGTATCTTGGTAGTTTTAAGGAACGTGGCTGCAATATTCCTATTATTCTTCTACCCCCACAAGTATATTAGCTCAACTTAAATAATCTTCTGCGTATTGTTTCAGAGTATTTCAACTTTTAATAATTCTATAGAAAAATATTTTATTGTGTTTTAGTGAGTAATTGTACACAAAATATGTCTGGTAAATGTAAAAACTGTCGTAGATTTTTGCGTAAAGATAATAAGTATAGAAAAGTTATCAAAACTGAAAATGAAGCTAAAACATACAGTGATTGTTTCAATAAGAATATCTCGGTAAGGGACATAATATGCAACAAATGTCGTCTAAGTTTTTATAAAAAGGCAGCCTCAACTTCAAAGCCTACCGTGAGTGCTTCCGAGACTGACAGTGATTCTATGATAGTCGAACCTGTAGATACAAACGATGATGATTTTGTGTGTCGCATAACTAGTCCTGAAGAGGATGATTATATTGAAACGTCTTTTCCACAAGTAGTATCAACACATCGGTTCTGTATAATATATCGAGTAGAAGTAAATCTACGAGTAGTATCTCTTGAAACACGATGTGACATTTTCTCAAGAAAAATGATTTTTATACCCAATGGTGATTGTTGCTGCAATGAACATATGATTGGTGATAGAATTTATGAAGATGACTTATGCATCATTTCTAATACAAGTAAAATTAAAAAATCAGAATTAGTTACTTTTATAAATGTACTTTCCCAAACATCTAATCTAACATTGTTCGATCGAATAGAAAATGGATTATCAGAAAATCAACTTAAATCTCTGACAGGCTTTACTTTGAAAAACATTATGGAGCTCAAACATATGCTACCTTCAATGAGAAATACAAAAACTCGGACTGTGACGCAAGCCTTAATCATTTTTCTTTTCAAATTAAGGACAGGAAATTCAAAAAAGACCATTACTGCTGTTTTGAGTTTGCAATATGAACAATACGTATCAGAATTTGTTGACGATATCATGAAATGTTTTGAGAGAGATATTTTACCAAAATATTTTAGTTATGATGCTATTACACATCAAAATCTTATTTCTAACACCTCCAGTACAGGCAAGAAGTTATTAAATCTGTCTGATAATCAACTTGTTATTATTTGCGATGGTACTTATGTACGACATCAAAAAAGTCAAAATAATTTTTATCGAAGAAAATTTGTCTCTGGACAGAAAAAAATTAATCTTTACAAACCTTTCACCATCTGCACTACAAATGGTTATATTATAGACTTTGCAGGACCTTTCTACGGCACACAAAATGATGCTTCAATACTAAAACTTGTTTTACAAGACTCTACTGGTTTACAGACATTACTATCACCAAATGATATTTTTGTTGAAGATCATGGTTTTCACGATTAAGTTGATTTCCTACAAAGTAAAGGCTATATAGTATTTATGCCTGCTTTAAAAGGAAACAGGGTGCAACTAACAACGGAGGAGGTTAACGAATCAATAAGAGTTACAAAATAGAGATGGGTTGTAGAAGCAGTTCATGGTTCAATAGTTAAAAAATATCACCTTCTACACAATTCTTTGGGTAACAAACTTATACCGAAGTTGAAAGAGCTTTGTAAAATTGTTGGATTTCTACAAAACAAGTATGACCAAAGATTAAATTCTGAAGGCGATAAAAATGATGATCTGCTTGAGTACATGGAGATCAGAATGAGTGTTGTAAATACTCTTAGTGAAGAAGTCATTAAAAAAAATTGGAATTGTCGAAAGTCGGCTTTTCAGCAACTTAAATCGTTTGAAATCCTATATTTCCCTCAGTTAAATAAAGACCAGCTAACTTTGTTTTTCACTGGCTCCTACCAACTCTCAAAGGCTGTGTCTTATTTAGCGGAGATAATGGACGAAGAATGCAACCTCACAGTACAGTTTGCTAAAACCACACCCAGCATATTAAAACTTGAAGTTAAATCAAGGCATGTGAACCGTAAAACTTATCATGTTTATATTGAATATGTACCAAATGGAATGACAATCGAAAGCATACGCCGATATTGCTGCAACTCTCCTAATGGTCTAAGAACAGTAGGATGTTGTTCTTACATAGCCGCAGTTGTTTATTACTTGTCTTATGCCCGATATCTTTCCCGCATCTTATTTCCAGCACAAGTTTTATCTGATATATTTACATCAGAAGAGATTCACGCAGTTATTAATGAGGACAGTGATGAAGATTAATTATACTTTAATAATATATTTTGTATTACAATAAATAATATTTTCTTTAACTTAATTTTTAAATATTCAGCATATTTCTTTTTTAACGTGAATAATAACTGTAATTTAGAACTTTCACAAAGTTGCACATTCTTAATAAACATGTTACTGATTTTTAATACAGTAATAAAAAGTTCAATCAAAAGACAAATGTAAAGTCATTAGTACCTAAGACGGTCATAAGAAGTTTTAATTTTTTTGGAAGTGTTGCACCCATTTTATATTTATGCACTTTTTGGTAGTATTACTAGACATAGTAAGCTACATTATATATTTTTTCTGTGATTGTACCTCTGCGTTAACTAGGAATAAAATCATGAAAATAAAATATTTTCATTTTTTATTAATAGTAAATACGATAGAAAAAATCTACAAAAAATATATAATGTAGACTAATACTTTGTCTAACGAACAGTTTTTGTTTCATTAGTGTAGCTGTAATAGTTTCATAAAAATCAGTTTTAAAAATTACCCCCTCTAGCGTCTATTTGATCCATTATCTCCAGAACGCAGCAAGATGAGAGGCTAAATTTGTGTCAATGGTAGTTTTATATCTCACAGATGTTACCACACGAGTCATTTTCAAAATACCTTTCTGGGGCCGCTGACCCTACCTTATCCTGCTAGACCCTTTGTATTATATGATTATATTACTTTATTTTATTTTTTATTAAAATTGGACACATAATTTGTGTACATGCAGGGGCCAATCCAGGATTTCAAACTTGATACCTATTTTTGTGAAAATTTTTAATGACATTTTATTTTTGTGAAAAATTATAGCGCACTAGTTCCAAACTAAGCAAAGTAATAAAAAGAAAAGAAATATACATTTAAAAGACTTTTTTTTAATAAAGGCGTCATCAAAATTATTTGTTTACAAATACTTACACAAATGCAATACTTGTTTGCAATTAATCTTATTTACAATACATATTTAGCACTTAATTAGGTTTTATATCTGATTAAGCTTATTCATATGTACAAGTCAATATGAATAATAAGATAGAAAATGAATGAGTTTCTTAAAGGGTTATCCTGCGATTGGCAGAATCTTTAAATATGTTGACAATGTGATCAATTAATAGCTAAAATCTTCAATTAATAGCTAAAATCTAAACTTTTATACTTAAAATTAATTCGTAAGAACTGTTTTCCAAATTCAATTAAAAGTGAAATTATTTCGTTTAAATTCAACATATTATCCGGCAATTCCTTTTTTGGACTAATTAATCAAATAGAATAAATTTCAGAACAATCCGTTTTTGTTTTTCGTAGGATCACACTGTACCTCAGATTGACGGTCAGCGTGCATTATTTCTCCCGGTCTTCCTTCACTCTCTGACGGCTTCCCGTGCGCTCCTTTCCCGGTGCCGTCATTCGCCGCGGACCGCGCAAGGGCGGTGACGTCACAGACTCCGTTGGTGCGCCGTTCATGCTAATTAGACCGGTGCGGCATGACGTCGGGCTTTGCTCTCCGGGTTGTGGCAGAGAGGTACACACACAAGGATTGTTTTGTTTACTTAAGCTACGCCGTTTCTAGCACGTAGCAAACGATAGCGTGTGGCTTCAAACCGACATTCTGTACAAATTTTGTTTCGCGAATCGCATCAACAGAAATGCGCAAATAAATTACTTTTCTTCGAAAAAACCGATCATTTAAATGTCAAAATTTGCAGGGATAACTACGATTTTTGTGAAAGTACTGATTTTACACATATGATTTTTGTGAATATATAGTTTTTGCCAGGCCGATTTTTGCCAAGGCACCGTTTTTGCCAGGCCGATTTTTGTGAAGGTACCGATAAACGGTAGTAAAATTGTCCTGTATTAACCCCTAACACGGAAATACTGAAGTATTTAAATATATTATGTCTATGGATATAATCTCTCATTGGTACATATTAACATCTTTAGACATCGCTAAACATAATTAAATTAAATGCATTTAAAAAAAAAAAAAAAGAAATGATGCACAAATAGATGCTTTATATAGATTATGATACAAAATACATTTACCATTCACTCCCATGACCTTACAAAAGAATTCAAATATATTAGGAGTTATACTTGAAAATTACTTGAAGGGTATTTCAAGTTATGTATTGAATTTTTCTCACAGTTCTAAATTTCTGTAAGTTATATGATATGTATTTAATTTATAGTCAATGTACAGGAAACCTAAAATTAGTCAAGTTTCAAAGAGTAGTCTTGGTGAAAATTCTTTGAATAATATGAAATAAATTTTTAAATTTAATAAATTAAAAATTTATTCTAAAATAGTTTTCAACCATTTTAAAAGTATTTTAGAAATATTCAAATACACTATCTCTTATATTATACCTTAAATTGTAATAATCTATTTTTATATAAATGCAGGTTGAGAGAAAACAGTATTAGTGCTATACTAGATTATTTAAAATAACCAAGTTTAAATACTATCATTAAAAAAAACAAAAAAAAAAAAAAAAAAAAAAACGCCCAATTTATTCTCACTAAGGAATTGCTGAATTAACTTAGATCATAAAACAATTAGCTACATAACAACTGAGTAAAATACAAACCTTCTGCAACACCCCATGGATATTTTCTACCTCTAAGACGTTTCCCGTTAGATTCAATTACAGTATTACTACCTACAACAGCAAATGGTAAACGTTCCTGCAAGATATAAACAAATATTAACAGACAAGTATTTTCAAAGCTATTTATTAGAAGTTGAAAAAGATATTTCAAATGCATACATACCTTTAAATATTTTTGTAACTTATTATCATCTTCATCTTCACATTCAGGAAAATCATAGATTTTTATTTTATTCCTAGAAATTTCACCTAAAATCTAAAAAAAAAAAAAAAAAAAAAAAAGAAAGGAAAAAGTTATTCAATTTAAGGCTAAACTGTATTAATTCCAACACAAAGCAAAACACAGGAACAATATATTCAATATTCATTTATATTCAATATAATATCTATATTCAATAGAAGAAAGTATTGGATTCGTAAAAATTTTCGACCTCGGGTTTTTGATGGATTTACATGTTTTGAGAGCTGTTAGCCGTAGAACACAATTTGACCATTTTTAGAAAATGTCTGTCTGTGTGTGTGACAAAATTTTGTGGCAACTGTATCTCAGGAACTACTGCACAGAATTTCATACAAATTGGTATGTAGTTACACCTCGACATAAATTACTACCTATCAACTTTTGGTAAAAATTGTCCTACAGGTTGTATTGTCATCCTGCTTTTTCTAAATTTTTAACATGGTGGTATAGAACAAAATTTTGTATAAAAGTGCATAAAAAGAATTATTTTTTAATAATCATTATGAAATTTACAAGAATTATTTATAATAGAGATAGTCAACTGGGAAATTTTTTTTGTATATGTAGGAGCATCGCCTTCCCCCCTCAAGGGGAATACATTTTCATGATGGGTATCAGCTCGCCAATACCTTTAAAACAAATGGTTGAACCATCAATCTGCAATAATTTAAAATAAAGTTATTGATTTTTTTTTTTTTTTTTTTCATTTTTAACAAAAATTTTTTTTTTTTTAAATATAATTTGTACATAGTATATCAGCTATACATCACGGTAAGAAATTAGAACGTGAAAGTCAGGCATCAATGACACCTAATTATTTTTCTAGTGGCCAAATTTTTTTTCTCAGGAGTAATTTTTAGATTTTTTATTGGGATCATAACAGGATAAAACTTAGTTTTTTCTTATTTGTTTATTTAAATAACAAATACAAATACTAAACATGAATACATTTATATTTTTTAAAGATTAAAAATTTACTTAAAACTAAACAAAGAATTAAATTATTTACGAAGAAAAAAAAAGATAAAATTGATTTTTTTTAAATCTGGTCAAAAGTTAGGCATAAAAAATAAGGACTGAGTGTGATTTTTTGGTTTCCAAACTTAAGTTTCTAGGTGCAAAATACACCTAACGACTGCTAATTTCGAACCCTGCTGTGCATATCTCAATATCTGTATGTATCCCAAGTGGTAACATTATGATAGTTGATTACTGTCTTAAGGGATACTTCACAGATAGTCAAGATCAGTCAAAGCCCGCGTTATTGTATGGGTGAAATTGTTTATAGAATTACATATTACCTATTTGTTATTTTTAAATTCTGTTTTCATATTCTGAAAATGCACAACCATTAAATTAGTACTCATTTTCCATAAAATTATATATATTTTTAATTTTAAAATTTGAATTTTGAGTTTGAGAATGTGAAAATTTAGTTAAATGCATTTTTATCATTTTTTAGTAGTAAAATGAAATATTAAAATTAAAAAAATTCAGTTTTGGAAAACGGGTACTAACTTAGCGGTTGTAAATTTTCTGAATGTGAAAACGGAATTTTAAAATAACAATTAGATAATGAATAATTCTGTATCAGGGTGGCTAACATTAGAACTTTTCCAAATTCTCTGACTTTTCCATGACTATTTTTCACCATTTTCCCTGTCTTATGGTGTTTATTTCGTGCAAAAATTCACAAAACTTGCGTACATTTTAACAATTTACAACAACGAGCTTTAAAAATAAAGCCTATTTTCACAAAATTTGGCAGAATTCCCTGACTTTACATGAAATTAACCGACTATTCCATGACTTTTTCATGATTCCCTGACTTTCCCTGACCAGTGGCCACCCTGTGTATACAAATTTCACCAGAGATTTACATAGGATTTGGTGACCAGAGACGGGGGAATTGTAAAAGGGAGTGGCCAGTCTTAAGCGTTAACCACTGATCATTACAGCATGATTTCTTATGAGAATCATATCAAAATGTTGTGGATATAAATAACATTAATGGATTACCTATAAAAGGGTAAGATTCAAATTTATTCTATTGGGCTAGGAATTCACATTTTAAAGTCGGAATGCTTAACAAAGAATGTTATGACAAAGGCAAATTTATTTGTAGTTTTGTAAGAGAGAGGTGAAGAAGCTGACGTTAATCTTAAAGTGATCGTGTTAAAAGATTTATTATCAAAAGAATTTGTTAAAGATATCGAATTTGTTAGTGAATTTTTAGCAGTCATAGTTGATGTACATAAAAAATCAGAAGAGATTAATTGTTCACATTTGTTAAAACAAACTAGAAATGATGATACATCACATAATTCTAATAGTACAGAAAAGATATTATCTTAGATAAGCTTTTGAAAGCTATAGCAACTTTAGTAATACCTGTATCTAAGAAAAAGGAATTGTGGAATCTATTTTTTGATTTTATTGAAAACACTTTTAAGCACAAAAATGTTCCCTAATGTTATAAATCTGAAATTTTACTAAAAATAATTGCCGAGAAAGCCAATAATGAGGAATATTCTAGTTTATGTTAATGAAGAATTAAAGAACTATGAAAAATTAAATCCTTGATTATGAGAACGAATATGAATCATACCCTTTTGCTTGTTTGGATAACTTATTAGCTGATGAAACATGTCAATAATTTGCTTCTCCTTTAACATCAAGTTGGCTCTATTACTGTAGAATTTGTAATGTTGATGATTTCAATTCAATAATTAATTTGATTATATCAGATAAATTGCTTGCAACATCAAATAGGGATTTAATAAAGAAGCATCAATAAACTGGCGTTGTAAAAATATTACTTACAAACTTTGAATAAACACCATAAAATGCAATAAACTCGCAACAATTGTTTCGGGTCGAAAAAACACACGACCCTTCATCAGGCGAATAAAGTAAGCACTCCCGAAACAATTGTTGCGAGTTTATTGCATTTTATGGTGTTTATTCAAAGTTTGTAAGTAATATCAAATAGGGATGTCGTGACACACACCACAATTCAGTAATATGAGGGTTGGCTTTGTCCATAACAATTGGTAAATGTGTGTGATGTTTATTTCACTGCTAAAATAAAATCTTTTGATGAAATTAAAAGTGAGAAAAGCATTTATCTTGAAATAATTCTGAAAAAACCTAAAAAATCCTTCATGTAAAACGCACTGGTCCTGTAAATAATATTTTTTTTTATTTCCAATGCAGGTAGCAATATGGACAATTATCCTTATGCAGTACGATATCTAAAATAAAGACATACAAAGTACAAATATAAAAAAAATAATCAAAGTACAAGGAAAAGCCAAAAGAAATCCAGTGGATAAACTGTTTAAAATGTCCCTGGCTTCCCAGCACCCCCCTGGGGGTAATGTTACTCATATCTGCAGCATTCCTCAAGCTACATGGACTCCCAACGTGATGCTAAATGAGTAACAACTATGCAGCGGAAATCAACCCTGTAAATTGAAATAAACATATTCCATATTTACTTTTTGCATATTGCAAAAGTTCTCAACTGCACTATGGGGGTATCTCCATTTAGATTTATGCTAATGGTCAGAAAAAGAAAATAGGCACCAATTTCACATTTCATACTAATTTCATATAAAAAAAAAACTATTTTATTACCTAAAAATCTAATGCAAGAAACTTTTTCCCTTCTAATTTTGTATTTAAGATTTAGATAACCATTAATATCTAGCCAGTAGAGGTCAAGACTCGCGGTCGCCACGTGGCGACCTAATTGGAAAAAGTGGCGACCCAAAAAAATTGCTCTAATCGCCAATCAAACATGCGATTTTTCGCGGAAATCTGCGATTTTTTCCCCCCTAATTCGCGGAATTTTGCGAATTAACTTCTACTTTTAAAAAAAATCGCGGATATCGTCCGTTTTAAAAAAAAAAACCCCATTAACGGCCCTCTTCACTCACCGTCGCCGGAAGCCCGAACCAATGTTATTCTATGGGGAAATTTTCTTTACAAATAACTTATTAACTAATACATATTTTTAAATTCTGTTTTCACATTCAGAAAATTCCCAACTGTTAAATTGACGGACCTTTTTTAAAAATGTAATTTTTTAGTTTTTAATATTTTATTTCGAAATTACAAAATGAAAAAATTTCACATATTGAAAATTCGTATTTTGCAGCTTCAAAATAAAATACAAAAAATTAAAAAAATAATTTTTTAGAAAAGGTGCGTCAATTTAACAGCTGGGAACTTTCAGAATGTGAAAACAGAATTTAAAAATATGTATTAGTTAATAAGTTATTTGTAAAGAAAAATTTCCCATAGAATAACATTAGTTTCAGCTTCCGGCGGCAGTGAGTGAAGAGGGCCCTTAACGATCGGCGATTAAATTCGCTACGAAAGTCACCCAATTCATAATCTTTCTCCATCCACAACATAAATGTCAATATTCATCTTAAACTTGCTTAATGAGATTCTAGAACCTATAAAGAAATAGAATAGTTAAATATTTCTTGCTCATGTAATTAATTTTTATTCGTCCCCCCCCCCCCAAACATCTCCAGATAGTGATCAGTGATTAATTCTAGAAACAATAAAGAGATAGAAGTGCTCAATGTTTCTCACATATGTAATTATTTTTAAACTTCATTACTGAACTTGATAAATCTACTTATTTTTTCTCAATTAAATTAGATATTTAATATCTATTCTAAATGTTTAAACAAGGAGGAAAATGTAGACTAAATTATTCAGGTAGGAAAATGTTTTCTAAATCAATTGAAGAAAATTAATACTCAGTTGGTTTTATGCATATTAGAAATTGATAATTAACTACTGTAGCTTTTTTAAATATGTATGATTAATGTACATAAATAAAAATCATATTATATATTTGTTTGATTTTTTCCCCCCTTGTTGACATGGAATTTTAATAAGGTTTTATGTGGATATAAAACTTATTGCAATAATATTATAGAATTGTTTTGTGCTAATGAAAAAAATCCTGTGTTAGTAAAAAATTTCCAGCTAATTTCTAATTTTAGCAATCGTATGTCTGTTAATGTAATTAAATCTCGGATAATATGCCAAAAAGATTTTTTGCCCCCCCCCCCTTCCCCCAGACTCAAAATAATTTTGTTTTCTTCTAATGCTAATCACATCTATTTTCCGTATGGAGATGTCACACTAGGTGAAATTTATTAAATGAATCAAATTTTTGTATTTCTCTTTCAATAAGACAAAGTAAATATTCTTGCAAAACACAAATTGCGTATGAGAAATAACATTATTTTGTTAGTGTGTCATCATTATAGCCTGCTGTTTTCTGTATCGAAATCAAATTAATACTTAACTACGAAAGTCCATATATTTCTCCTCATTACTGAAACTTTAAAACCTTCTTTCTAATACTATAGTTATTAATAGCATTTAAAAGTTGCATTACATGCTACTATAACTACCCTATATGTTTATAAAACTCACTCTTAAAATACTAATAAGAATAAAATCATAAACACTCAAAGGAAATTCAAACGAGATCATATCTTCTCTCAAAAGTCGAATCATTTTTCAATGATTTGATTTCTCAGCCAATTCTGTCTTTATCCCACCTGCTTTCATTTCAGATATTAAAAATTTTAAGCTCGAGCAGTATGAAAGTTTAAAAAAAAAAAAATATTTATATTCAAACAATATTTAAAGATTTTTTTTTTTTTTTTAATCTGTAGAAGTGCATATTTTTTTATTATTAAAATAATACAATAAAGGTCACTATTTCTTAATTTCCCGACCATATCATCTGTGTTTTATGCCTTTATATGTATATAGATATATATTTTTTAATTATGTGTGTGAATATCAGGTATAACGTCGACTCACGAGTGGCCACTGAGTTAATCATGTCCAGTGGCCACTGGCCACTTACAAAAATTGTAAGTCTTGACCTCTACTAGCCAGTTCATTTTTCATGAAAAATCTAAGATACCCTCAATCTGAAGTGTTGCATTAAACATAAGATCTCTTACTACTAAAATAAAAATATTATTAGGCTCCTGAGCTCTTGCAAGTGGGAGTTTTTGACAGTCAGAATTTTTTTAAACAGACACACCACAGGTACCAATTAAGCAAATGCTTGCCACAGTCAAAATTTTCAGGGGTAAAATCAACTGGTTGCTAAAGGCAGCTAGTAATAAAGATTGATATCTTGAATTAATTGATCACAGTGATAGCAAGCACAGAACCAGTGCAAATAATATCTGTACTCTTTATCCTCTTGTCTTCAAATTTTCAAATACATAAAAGGAAAAGGCACAACATTCTTAAAATAAAACACCTTTTGTAATTTTATAATGACAAATTCTTTAAAACTGCTTCTCTTTTACTTGTGGTAAATATGCTGCACAATCTTCCTGCAAATGAGCTTCTTCAACTTGAAATAAAAAAAAAAAAGAACTATAAACTTAAAAAATGATGCAATAATTTAGCATTATTTCAAAAAGGCTATGAACTGACATTCAAGTTATATTTTACAACAATTCTTCATAAAATTAATATTTTTGAATGATTGCAAAATTTCATTTTAGAACAAGAATAAATTGTTAAATATTCTATAATATTGTAAATTATTTTTTTTAAATAACCCAAGAAACCAAAAATAAAATAACTTTAAGGGATAATTAATAGTAATAATAATAAAATAAAGCCAATCTCTACTTACTGTTCTTTTAAACTGTGCACATTCTTCAGGAGTCATAGTATCTGCTTTGGCAAGAACAGGGATGATATTCACTCGGTCATGTAATCTCTTCATAAATTCTACATCTAATGGTTTTAAGCTGAATACCAAAAGTATAAATATGTTTAAAAGAAGAAAAATCTATTGTAACATTAGTTTAAAATATATAAAACATACACTTAAATAACTTTGAAATAAATGAAACAAAAACTTTTCTTCTTTCTTCTATACATGCCAATAACAAGAGAAGGTTTTGGAAGATTTGACTGATATGTATAAGTTTTAAAAACTGTAATAGTCCCAAAATTCTTTTATTATTATTATTACTATCATTATTGTTATTCAAAAATGTATTTTTTATTTTATCATTTTTATTATGTAAAACAATAATTTTGGAGTCACTATTGATATCAAGATTTTTTAACTTTTCATAAAAGTAATTATTACATTATAGTGATAACTACTTTATATAATAAATAAGTAACAACAATGCAATTTCTTTTCTTTTTAATATACATTAACAGAAAAATGTATGACTCCACTGTTAGCTGATAACAAGGGAGAAGTGAAAATTTTCTGGCACTGATGATAACTTTACCAGACAAGGTGTTTATATCACAATTGTATGGATGACTACATAAATATTTTAGTGACTGGTTAAAATAAACCGAGAACTCTATAAAAAGAAACAGAAAAGAAAAAGTAATTTATATCAATAACAGAGTATATCTCTCTGTTAAAAAACAGTTGTTGGACATGTGTTACTATGTTCAAGGAAAATTTTAATTGAACAAATGAATAACTAATAAACCTCAAGAGGAAAGTATTTGAAAAAAGATTCTTTAGAAGACACTTACCAATATGCTGTAACACTACCATTACAGGCAGACAAGAAACATATTAATAACTCCTAATTAAGTGCCTGGACAATTACTGTAATTAATTGTGTGATCTGATACCACATATTTTTCAAATTTTATCTTTCTGTAATGCTGAATTTTCAATCATACTAAAGTTTTCTTTACTCTTCAGGTGACATGAAATCCAATGTTTTAGCTTGGTAACCTTTTATATGCAGCTGAATTTTGCATTTCAATTTGTGTTGTATAAAGTAATAAAATGAAATAAATCACCCACTAGTTGTAATGCTTCTTTGATTAAAAAGTATCTCCAGTTCCATAGTTAACCATGCCAACATATAATCATGCCAGTAACCTACTTCAGTTCTAATGTTTATATTGATTTGGCTTAAAACATTATGTATGTTATACATCTATCCAGGGCTTTATTTCTAACAAAATAAGTGTGTGAACGCTGATGTTTCTAGGAACTTACGTTCATATGTGTTGGGTCTCCATTGTACCACCATTTTAGGAGTCTATTGACGAATTTTGAAAAATTATTTTTGAAATTGTAAATCAAATCTTACAAAATTTAGCAAGGCATGGTCTCATTTTGTATTTATTTCTGTTAATCCCCTGTTTCCTATTGATTTTTCAAATTTCTTGTTAAACTAAAATTTTCTGTTAATATTTTCTTCATTAGAAATGAACTACTGGTTAATTTCTTGCTCTTAATATTTTATTTTAATATATGTAATTCAAACTGTGGTTGCATTTTAATGCTCAGTAAAAGATAAAAACATGAATATTTCATTTCATTTCCAGTTAATTCTAATATTACTGACCCCTGTGTAAAAAGTAAGAGAAAAAAACTACTAGATGATATTTTGAAAAGTAGATTAATTTTTTTTTTTTTTTGGTCAAGTTAGATTATAAGTTTAAGTATTTTTTAGAAAAGAAGTATGTGTTAAGTCGATATTTATTAAGAAATGAATAATAACGGTTGTAGACGAGAAATAATAACGATTCAGGGACTTTGACTTTCAGAAGTATGCAATATTACTGCATTCCATCTAACACGTAAAAATTCATTAAAATAAAATAAGTATAGAGTTCCCATACAAATTAAGTTCTGCTTCTAGCTAAAGAAGTTTTCTGAATTACTTGAAAAAATAGAGGAAAGTGGTTAAAAAAGACATGCTAATTTTTTTAACATAAATAGGCGAGTCATCTATACAGGTTTCTTAGAAAAAAAAAAAAAAAAAAAATCAGTCTATCCTCCTTTATGCATTTAAGAAACAATCTTCTGAGTTATGGTGGTAATATGCATACTTTTCAACACTGTCCAACAAAGTTAATAAGTTTTTATGACTTTGGTTTATAATCTATATCATGTCTGTCCACACTCTAACTCCTGTAAATATTCACAAAATTCTTTGAAAGTGATATATGTTATTAAAATTTACCATAGTATGTTCCCTATTTAAAATAGGGTAAATACCACCATTGGTTTGTGCACAGGAACATCCAAATGAACTCCAAAGCATTGTGTTCCATGAGAAGTATTCTATAAATCATATTTCAGTATCTTTAATTTACACAAATCATAATGAAATTGACATTTGTTGTTCATATGCTAAAAAGTACTTTTTGTTTAGCTACACTAAAATATTCAGATACATTAAGGCTACAAATGAACATCACTGGGACTGTATTTCTGTTTGCATTAAGCATTCTTAACACTTTCTAACCAGGGGCAAGGCATGGTTTAGAAAACTATGAAAGCGCCAAAGCGATGGGCTACCAAAAGCAGAGGAAGAATCAATTCAGTCTTTCGATGAGATGGCATAACTTTATTACTTTTAAAAAACTTAAATAGGGGAAGTACTGCTTCCATCGCTTCCATGGACGCTTCGCCACTGTTTCCAACAATGTTTAAGAGTGATTATGAATTCAATTAGTCTGTCTGTCTACCTTTCTGTGCTTCTGTTTGTCCATTATGTGATAACGTAGGCAAAGAACACTGAAGGTTAAATGATGCAGCGAGTATGTATAGTTGAAGTGTTAATAATCAACGACATAATTTTTTGTTCTTGTTTCATCATTATCTATTTCCTCAATTTCTACAAAATGATTTTGCTTTCCCCTTGGGTGAGTAAAAAAAAAAAAAAGTTTTTAAAAATAATTTTATTAAAAAATAAAATAAAAATACAGAAAAACAAGTTTATTTAATAATAATAATAAAATAAATGTGTTTGTATGATTATTAAAAAAAAAAAAAAATAATAATAATAATTAAAAGACCACTTTTATGCATTACACAGCGGCTTTACTAAATTTATATATATTATGGTTTCAAACAACAGAACAAAAATCCATGCAATTTTTAAAGATAAAACTGTACAAAATTGTTTTCAAAGTTAATAAAGAATAATAAAAAAATTGACCATAATGTGATTTTGCCACATACAGTAGAGTACAGTTACGCACCGCAGTATATATATGTCAAAACAAATATGATGATTTGTAAATATATCACAAAAAGTAGTGATTCATACTTGTGCAACCAAGCACAGTAAATTCATACATTTTGTTACCTATATTAAATTAACTGGTGTGCTAAATCTAACTTAATATCATTGTCACTCTAAAATCAGAAAATTTTCAATAGATTACTTCAAAATTGATTCACAGCTGAACAATGTGATTAGACAGAATCAAAACATAGCTCCAAATGCTTGTAAGGACTGCAGCTTTATTTTTTTATGCCATGTTCATAAAATAATAGTACGCTTTGCACTAAATCAAGAAGGGTAGGTTTGACCCGGCAATACAGTTTTGCTCCACTCTCCTCAACCCTAGAGTTACAGAAAATTATTATACTTTCAATCTCCCCTGAACTTTTCAAATTGCAGTAGGTACATCAAAGAATTGTAATCTTTAGGTCAAGCTATAACTAGTATTTTTAAAACAGACTATTAAAAAAGTCTAGTTTGCAAATATCTGGGTGCTACTGAGAATGTAAGAAAGCTTTGAAACAAAACTGTTTTTAGTTTTGAATAATAATATAAATAAAAACTGCACATTTAAATCCAAATTGCAAAAATAAAAATTTATTAAGGGGGGGGGGGAAGCAAAATCTAAATGGTTAAATATTGAAGATGAGAAGAATGAACAACTAAATGAAATGTATGACAAGAATTCAAAAAGAGAATATTTTAAATGATCTTGAAGTTAGAAAGAATGTTTGCATCATTTCTGATGATAAAGATGGAAATAATTTGAATAGATCTGATTTTATAAGAACTGTTGTTTATCAAGAACAAATATAAGGTTCTTAATAAATAATAACTTAATTTGTTGGACAATTACGTATGACTGTTTCACTGCTTTTAAATTGCAAAAAATTATTCATTCTGAAAAATCATGTATGAAACAGATTATTTTTACAACTATGTGTTTAAAAAAGTTTTTTTTTTTTTTTTTTTTTTTAAATTTATGCTAATATATAATAATAATAATAATAATAATAATAATGATGATCAATTAAGCATAGTAGAAGCCAAGCAACAGATACAAGATCACTGAAACACCAATGACCAATAAGATTAAAAATTTCTTTACTCTAAAATGAGTATGTTTTCTTCCATGTTCGTAAGAGATTTTTAAAATACCAGTTTGATTTGTAGCTTTACGTTACATACTAAAGAACACAGCTTAAAAGCAAGATCTCAATAAATTTAGAGTAAATTTAACCATCCTACCCCCTCTTTTTCTAAAAACCAAATTATAGTTAAATATTTAAATTAATAAACAATAGTTTGATTCAAAATGGGGGGGTGATAGATATTACAGATATTTCTACCCTTATTTAACTTACAGTTTATTTCAATTAAATACTGATTTTATATAATTACATGAAAGGAGTTATCAAAACACTATAAAAAGAAACTAAAATACTAAAAAAGTATTACACATTTAAAAATGTACAAGAAACATAATTTTTAATTTACTACATATGAAAAAGCATTAAAAAAAATGTTGAATGGTTTAGAATAAAATTTTAACATATATTAGATGTTAAGTTTCTTTAACAAACAGAAAAAAAAAAAGGTAGAAAAAAAAGTAGCTTTTTGAAAATAAATAATAATAATAAAAACTTACCCATGCCCAGATGGTGCAATAAAATAAAGACAACAATGAACTCTGGTGTCAGGAGAAATAGTCCTATGAACTCTAGATTCAGCATTTAGATATTCTTCATATTTGTTTTCAATAAAATCTATTATAGGCTGCCAACTGAAATTAATTAAATATAGCTATATTATATAATTATATATCTAAGAGATTCATAAAAAAAAAAAAAAAAATACACACAAATTATTTATCAATTTTATTAATAATAAAAAATTATAGAAGAAACCATTTTACAGTAGACAAAAGTTATTTTCTTTTCCCTCTTTTTTTTTCTAATTATGAAGAATA
This sequence comes from Salticus scenicus, assembly GCA_963930645.1. Taxonomy (NCBI): domain Eukaryota; kingdom Metazoa; phylum Arthropoda; class Arachnida; order Araneae; family Salticidae; genus Salticus; species Salticus scenicus. The sequence continues at coordinate 185,144,955 of OZ005655.1, read as the reverse complement.
ATAACAGGGATGAAACTACCTAAGATGCAAAAACCCTGAAAACTGCTACTTGCATGCAGATAAGGGAGATTTATTAGTGATATATGATATGGCTATCTATAATAAGTGATATTAGGAGACTTTTTAATACATTATAAAGCAAATGAAACATTCAAAATAACAAATTTCTATAAAAACAAAATAATTAAGCATGAAATTCAAAGAAGCAAAATTTTTGAAAACCCTGAATTCAGGGGTAGCCCCCGAAGAGTTTCACCCTTGTAATAAATGATTTGAGATTGCAATTCAATTACATTACAAAGAATAATAAAATTAAAATAATGCTGTAATTCAAATGCATATGATAATTTTGTTATTCTTTATTTAAGCTTTCAATTTTTTTTTTTTCTTTTTCAATACAGATCTAAAATTTAGATCTATTTTACAAATAATTTTATATTTTTTAAATAATATACATCATTTGTAAATAAATATGGACAACACCCCTTACTGTTTATCCTTTTTTTTTTTTTTGGGGGGGGGGGGGGGGGAGAGGACTGAAATTCAGTTCATTCTGTTGACAAAATCAAAGCACTTTATGCAAACAAAATTTTGTTAGTGCTTGCACATGCACAGTTAAAAATTTAGTAAAAATGCTCATAGTTTGCCAGATATTTTTATATTCTGATTGCAGTATATTGTGCCCACAGTAATAAGTCAAGTTTCCTAAAAATGGCATTTTCCTGCACATTATAATTAAAAAAAATATTCTATATTCCAATGAATATAAATGTTATTCAGATAGAAATGAATAAAGAAAATTGAAAGAAGCCTCGAGATCACACGCTACAGTTACAATGCATTTCAAACATAATTTTTTACAGAAGGATCTCATTGTTTTTTCTTTGATTTTTTACTAGTCCGCTTTTTGTCTCTAGAAGAAAAGTTCCGCCAAAATATATGAGGTATAACATGTTCTTTACACACTTAAAGTTTCAGGATAATCCATTAAGTATTTTTCTAGATATTTGATAAAACCTCTAAAAAATATAAAGTGTGCGCTCATTTAATAGCAGTTACATACTGTCAAGGGTGCAGAAGTTTCTGTCTCAAGACAGAATTCTTATCATTGGTATTTTTTATTAATAATTTCTTTATCATATTTATGCAGTAATTTATATATTTCAATTGAATATGATAGAAATTACTGATAAAAAGTACGTGTGTGAGTGTTCCTTCTTGAGACTCCAACCAGGTAAAGTACACTGGTCAATGTGAGAGTAAAACAAATATATCACTTGAAATCACAAATATTTGACAATTATGAATTAAAATAGATAAAAACTTAAACTATGAAACCTCTCAATATTTGCTTCATTAAACAATTTAAGAAATTTCATACTGGACATTCAAATTACTTTTTTATTTAAATTGCAAAAACTATACAATATTTGCCTCCCAAGAGAAAAACATTCCTTCACATAACAAAGTGATTAAAAATGAAATAACAGGCAAAAACATGTTCTCCTGAAAGCTAGAAAATTATTATATTTTTGAAAGCCAATACAAAAGGACAATAATGCATTGGTGTATCACATTCTGAATTGTGCGATATCTCATGTTGATACTGCTACTTCAGCATGAAGTTTGCTTCTTTGGTGATTGTTAAAAAAAGTATGAAATTCTTTTTTTTTTTTTTTTTCTTTTTTCCAGACTTTGGGAAAAATATTGAAATTTCACAACTTCTTAACTAAATTTTTAAATCCCCTGACTTCTCTATGTAGCGTAATTACCTAGTACCAAATTACAAGCAATAAAATTATTATTATACAGTTTTATTGGGGTTTTTGATGTGATACACCAAACTTTATTCAACATAAAATATTTCAAGCGTTTTTTTTTTTTTTTTCTTTTTAATTTTGTACACTCATAAAACTAACTTGTCATATAGCTACAGATTTATTAAGATTGTAGACAAATCAGCCACTTTGATGGTTAGTAAATTAATAAAATTTAATACAAATAAAGCTTAAAATAAATTTACCAATCTGAGTTATCCACAGCATCTCCGAAACCTGGTGTGTCAACAACAGTTAAAGTAAGATTTACTCCATTCTCTTTTAATAATACTTTTGTTGTTTCTACCTAAATAGACAAAAAAGAAAACAAATTTTTATAAATCAGTGAAATATATAATTATTATAAACAATCTTGAACTGTGAAAACATCAAATGGTGAAAAAAAGAAATCTTACAAATAAGAATAAAACAGAAAAAAAAAAGTCTAATTAGAGTCCTTTATTTATTTATTAATTTATTTTATTATTTTTTAAAAAAACAAGTTATACTTTTAAACTCCCCCTCCCCCATTTTTCTTTCTCCCCAAACATTTTGAATAAATAATAAGTAAATATCAATTTAATGTATGCAAAACTTCATTTCTTTCAAAAAAAAGGAATTCCTCTACCCTTCGTTAATAAAGTCCTTTATTGTAATCATTCTGAGTATAAAACTGTAAAAGAATAGTGAACAAATATAACTATATACAGTATTTTACTATCCCCCACCCCCTTCAATATAACATAGTTATTAAAAAATATAGATGTAATTTCTTTTACAACATTTCATTAAATTTGTATAATACACTCCTTCTCATATTTATAAGGACACTTTATATTTTTAAATAACTAACGTAAAAATAATTGTAAACAAGATTATACTAAGTGTAGTTAATATATCTAGTATTCTAAAAACCAAAACTGTTATAAATTTTTAATATAAAACAAAATTAATAAAAAATAATGCAAAATGTGTTTTTCTCCACGTTTTTAGATGTTCATAATTATAGGGACAATCCAGATTTTTTCGTTTTATTTAACTTACTAGCAGATAAATTACAGTTGACATGCGAATTTGTTAACTACTGGGCTAGATTAATTCATATATAAGCCTTCAATTTTTCTTGAACGGACATTACTGATAATTCCTCGAAAAAAAGAACGTTCAAGTAGTGAAGTATGATAAATGTGTTTTTTAAGTGGAAGGATAATTTCAATCCGCCGAATTTCTAATGAAATTCAAAGGTCTAAAATTGCTGAAGGAAATGTGATCAAACATTGAACTGCTGGTTCGATAGGAGAGAGATCTGATACAAAATCAGAGTTGTTTTACAGAGATCGAAGACTCATAATTCCTCTTACTGTTCGACTCATAATGATTGCTGCCGAATTTGTTCGTAATTTTTAACGAAAGGTTAGGGTCTACATTTATGCATGTTTAAAATAATTAATAATATGTTAAAATGAATAAAAAACCTGTAATAATCAATCAGCATTTAATGGGGGAAAGAACGTCTGTGTTAAAGTTGAATAAAGACAATATTAAATGGTAAAATGTTGCATTTTCGGATGAAAAACATTTTATTCTTGATTAACCAAATGGTTTTAACAGTTACTGGCACGATCTGAAGATAGCAAAAGACAGAGCAGATTTTTTAAAGGCAGATATGAATCGGGCATTTTAAAGGTGGATCTATGGTGCTCTGGAGAGCTGCTTCTACTGAAGGCAGAATGAATTTAGTAATTTTTTCTATTATTATGAACATCAAGAGAATATTCGCAAATTTTAAACGTGGAATTATCAGATTTTTGTTAGATTTTCGGGGGGTAATAATATTTTTTTCAACAAGACTTACATTTTTGCTCTACTTTTAGAGCAATAGGAAATAGTTTGAAGAAAGAAACTTCTGTATTATTGCCTTTCCCATAGCCTAAAAGTTGAAAAAACTTTAACTTATGATATTGGAAAAGTGCATGCAAGTGGAAAGCAATTTTAAATAGTTTAAAAATGTATTAAGAATATCATATATGCTATATTGAAATGGTATTGAAACTGAATAAAAAAAAAAAAAAAAAATGTATATATATATATATATATAATAAAGATGATCTATTAAGCATATTAGAAGCCGTTTAACCCTAAAAAGAGACCCCATAAAATATTAATTTAAAGAATATCTGAAAAAAATTACTAAAATTCGAGCTGTCCTTATAATTGTGAACGCCTGGAAAATCATCTTTTTACCATATTTAAAGTTTTTTAAGATAGAAAAACGATAAAACTTTTTAAATATAGTCTATTAATGAAATTCAAATTAATTAAAAATATATTTGTTTAAATAATAGTGTTCAGTGTTTAGTTAATATAGAAAAACGGGTGTCCTTATAATTATGAGAAGGAGTGTATATATTCAATAATTTCTTCATTACTTTTTCATAATTCCCTTACTGCAAAAATTTGTAATTTTGTGGTTTCTTTATTTTTATTTTTTCTATCTATACATTCAGATGCTGTAAGACATTGAAAGTAATTTCAAAGTTTCTATGCAAAGCAGATAATAATTTGTTAATAAAAACTTACATATTCAAAGATGTTTTAGTTTTATAGAATCTGTGAAGTAACCAAAATGCCATTTTTATGACTAAAACTAAAGTGTTTCTGAGCATAATGGTTGCGCAGATGGGAAATTTATTAAAGTTTGTATTCAGGCTAATTTATAGGCTGTTTCCACTTATGTGCTGAACTACTAAGTACAGTTACAGTGGTAGTATAAGTGCATAAAAAATTTTGTTCAAATTTATTTGTAAAAGATTTTATTTACAATCAAGTTTACTTTTGATTCTTCACTATAGTAAACATAAAATGAACTAAAAGAGTAAATTATTTTTTATATTTCTAGTTAACAATATCACTACTTTCTCAAACCATAAACTGTGAATGTTAAGAATCATGATACAATAAAGAAACATTAGTAAAATACTAAAAAAAAAAAAAAAAAAAGATATATTGTTAATAAAGTTGATTAAAGATTCTTAAACTACTAATTATAATAAAAAAGTTCCGGAATGTTACCTGCAAAAGATCTTAATTAAAAATACAGATATAGCAAAGATAAAATATTATCAATAATGAATACAAGTTTACCATAAAAACTGATAAATATGTAAAATATAAACAAATAAAAATAAAATATACTTATTAAATTAAAAATACCTTATTAAAATCCTTATAAAATTTGAGCCTTTATATATTTCGGCGCCCAGACGGGGCTATCATCAGAGCTCGAAACGACAAGAAAATCACTGCTGGGTGGTTTGTTTACTCTCTTCCTCTTCTTCATCCTCCTCTTCACTTCGCTTTGTTTGCTGATATAGTGGTTGCCACTCAGGTGGAATAATACTATGCTCGACGTCATTCACTGAATTGTTAGAGGTTAATATTTCAAGTGTTTCTCTTTTAAGGGCATAATAATGAGAGTTATAAAGGGCTATTTTTTGATAGTTAATTGAATTAGTTAACTCTCATTATTACGCCCTTAAAAGAGAAACACTTGAAATATTAACCTCTAACAATTCAGTGAATGACGTCGAGCATAGTATTATTCCACCTGAGTGGCAACCACTATATCAGCAAACAAAGTGAAGTGAAGAGGAGGATGAAGAAGAGGAAGAGAGTAAACAAACCACCCAGCAGTGATTTTCTTGTCATTTCGAGCTCTGATGATGGGCGCCGAAATATATAAAGGCTCAAATTTTATAAAGATTTTAATAAGGTATTTTTAATTTGATAAGTATATTGAACTCAATCCTTTTTTAAATGTCAAATAAAAATAAATTCTTTTATTTACAGAAAAGTAAGCCACATCACACCAGAATTATATTTTAAAATAAATTTACTAAAAATAAATTCACAAAATTAAGACTAATAATTAATTCATTTTGAGCAGCACCACTCCATCAGTTATAAGCATCTTTATGCAGAGTGGTGGAATAGTGGTTTGATTTAGCAGAGCATGGGGGCACCCTTGTACAATGCTTAAAATGCACAATCATAGAGATGACCTGGTCTTTGCATAAAGAAAAATTAAGATAAGAAAAATAATCCTAGATTGCAATGATAACAAGATTAATCACCCCAGTCATATTTTTATTATTAAATAACTAATTTAACATCAGCTGGCTATAAACATGTAAAAATAACTACTTAAAACAAAAATAACAAAACAGTATTCACTGGTTTTTTTCTGCAATGTTTATTTCAAGCTAGCTTGGCTGGTCACATATGAGCCCTTTAGCTGTCAAGTGGTGTAAGTCCGAAAATACCATTTTGAGAAAAAGAGGCTGTGTTCATGCTCATGATTAATTCTAATGTATCACAATTAATTCTAATTGCTCTCAGTGGCATAAATATAAACTAGAATTTACACCACTTGGCAAATGAATAGAGGACCCTTTGAGTAACAATATTATACCTCTAACTCAATTTCGTAATTTTTGGACTTACACCACTTGACAACTAAAGGGCTCATATGAATTTAGTAAGATTTAGTAATTGATCATAAATTATCTTCAATTACAAAAGAGTACATATTAACAAAATAGTTATTTCCAGTAACCAACCAGGCAACTCAAATATAAAAAACACTGTCCAGTGACTAACACAGTAGTTTTGAAAGACCTTTGATTATTCTCAAAAATAAAAAATGATGAGGATAAAAAAAAAAAAAGAAATTCAACTTCTTTCCAATTTTTATCTTTGAAAAAACTTTTTACTTTGGTTGAAGAGGAAATCAAACCCACCGTTCTCTCAAAATACTTTGATAGATTGGGTAATCAACTCATTGGCCTTAAGGAAGGTTGTATATCAGTCAGATTCCCTCTTTCTTTCTTCCCATGTTATCCTATGGGACTTTTGTTGCTTCGTTTTATAAGGATATCTGATTCAAATATAAAGTTTTTTGAGTTCTGCTTTTTGAATATTACTCTTTGAATATGTCGCCTTTTAGCTTAATGAACAATTTTTTGAATAATAATAATAATAATATTTTATTTCAGTAAGTAAATTTAGGACTCCAAGTTTGAATCTCTAAATGAAATATTTAAATTTATTTATTTTTTTTTTTTTCAAAAAATTGCGCACTAAGCTAAAAGGCGACATATTCAAAGAGTAATATTAAAAAAACAGAATTCGAAAAACTTAATTTTTGAATGAGATATTCTTACAAAATGAAGCAACAAAAATCCCATTGGATAACATAGGAAGAAAGAAAGAGAAACTTTGACTAATGTATAGCCTTAACTGGTTTCTAGAGCAGATATCAGCTTGCCTTTACAGTTTTTTTTTTTTTTTTTTTTTTTTTTTAAGAATATAATTCCTTAGAATTTTCAAAACAGAAATTTCTGCCTTTATCAGCAAGAAAAGTTACATGATTGTTTAATTTCATACTTTTTTTAGGGAGAGAATGCTTGGGCTGGATTCTGAGTTTAGTTGTTCAAAAGCAAGCAGAATTAGTGTGGGAAAAAAAAAAAAAAAAAAAAAAAAGATATGGAGGATAACCAAGCTTTTGTAACCAAGTAACCTTAAAGAAAAAAGACTAGAGTATCTTCCTACATTTTAAATAGCTGATCAAATTGCCATTTTTCCTGATTTATCACCTTCAATTTCTGGGTAAATATGTCTTTTTAAATATTTTTTCTAGATAATGTGGTACCATCATTTTATTTTTTCCTTAGCAATGTTACAAAGATGTAGTTTAGAAAGAAATTTTTTACACCCAATAAAGTTTTTTCTTCCATAAGATATTTTTCAGTTGAAACTTACAGCCTTAAATAATTCTCTATTCTTAATAACAACTAATGTATTTTTAACAAACACTAATTTTGAATAGTATTAAACTAAAAAAAATTAAAAAAATTTCTACAATTGTTGGTACTACAATGCAACAATCCCCGAAATGCATATTTATATGGAATATCACCCAATTTTGCTATGTTGATAAAATCTTAAATTTCGAATAACTAACGAAATTTTCCTATTAGAATATTTGTAGTCAACCATGTTCAAACAAGTATCATAAATGTTATTTTGAAGTTGTTCAATATAGTTATGATCCTCAAAACAGACGTTTATGCTCAATTTTAGCCCAATTCTGCCATGTTAAGTAAATCGTAAATTCCAAATAACTCATGAAATTTTTAAATTAAAAAATTCTTAGTCTGGGATGTTCATGTCAGTATCCTAAATAATATTTTAAAAGTATTCTGACATTTTTACAATGAAAATATCCCTCAAAACGGACGTTTATACGAAAATTTGCCCTATTCTGCCATATTAAGTAAATCGTAAATTTCAAATGACTTACGAAATATTTAAGTTAAAAAATTCATAATCAAGGATGTTTATCCCAGTATCTTATATAATATTTTAAAAGTAGTCTGGACATCTATACAATGAAAATACCCGTAAAAACTGACGTTTATTCGAAATTTTGAAGTATTCTGCCATGTTACGAAATTCGTAAATCTTGAATAATTTGAAAAATTTTCGATGTAGCACATTTATACTTAATGATGTTCCTCCCGGCATCAACTGATATTTAAAAGCTGTTCTTACATCTTTACGATAAAAATATCTCTTTTTATGCACACTTAAGTGAAAATTTGCCCTATTCTTCCATGTTCAGAAAATTGTAAATTTTGAATAACTTCTGAAGTTTTTTAATTAGAATGTTAATGAATAGGGTTCTTGCCAGTGTCATAAATAATATTTAAAAACTGGTCCGACCTCTCTGCGATCATTTGTTCATGAGATATCGTGTACACAGACTAACATACTAATGGGCTAACACACTAATGGACTAACAAACTAACAGACACCATACAAATTTTGTCATTTTCGGATTCCTCACACCTGAAAACGCATAAAAAAGTAAAAAAACAGAGGTCTAAAATTTTCACGATTACCTAAGTTCCCCATACCTATTAGTATGATGGGGACTAAAAAAAAAAAAAAAAAAAAAAAAACCTAATAGTCCTCCATTCTAAACTAAATTCCGCTTGTGCCAGAATTTCACCAAAATCATTTTTTTTTTTTTTTTTTTTTAAAGAAAGAAAAATGAAAGAAAAGAAAATTAATAATAATCAGTATCGAAACAAACACTATCGAAAAAGTTTTTTTAAATAATTTTCAATTAGGAAATAAAAAGTGCATGTGCAAAATGAAATAAAAATAAGTAAAAAAATGAATTTAATGATTTGATTTTTATATAAAACATGATCGTGTGCTATCTTAAAAAGTAGATGTAAAATTTAAAGTTTATGTGGTGCCTGTGGCATCTATAATTTTTTTTTTTTTTTTTCTTTCAGTCAACTGTTATTATTTCAATGGATTGCAAAGGCATTCTCAGCAAAAAGTACGAATAGTAACATCAACAGTAAATATGCACAAAATTTATTTATTTATTTATTTTTTTGTTGTTGTTCACTAAGATTTAATGAGAAATCTGAAAATATGCTTTGTAAAATAATAAAGCATAATCACCTGTACAGTTTTCTTTGGTCTAAGAGAAGGACCTGGATATTCATCTGAATATATGTCTGTTAGGAACATGGAGTTAATTAAAGTTGATTTTCCTAAACCAGCTTCACCTGAAAATATTTTTTTCTTCTTTATAAAAAGAATTAGAGAACAGAAAAATATACAATAGCCAATTTAAAGTACATGAAATATTAAAAAAAAAAAAAAAAAAAATCATCACTTTTCATAAATATTGAATTATTATATCAAATACTTATGTTTCATTCTAATAAAATATTAATATTTCCATTTTCTTTCTCCCAAAATAAGTAAGTAGGTAGGTATAATAAAACAATTTATATCCATAAAAATACTTTAAGGAATTTAAAGAACCACCCTTTTTGTGAGTAAACTAAAAAGCAAAGGCAGGTGTCTTTGTGATCTAGCTAAAATTAAACTCCCTTTCTGAATTATTTTTTATGTCAATATTGCAATTTAATATAGCCGTACTTTATGAATTATTAGCATAGAAATTGAAATTATTACTACCAAAAAATAATTCATATAATTAAGATGATTATTTATAAGCAAAGAATAGATAATAATAAAATGTTATAAAATAATCAAACAATAGTATTAATACTAAGCATGACTTTATAGATATATATGGTACTTTACCATAATATCCTTTCACCAGATAAATTATTTAGTAGTTTTGTCCAGTAAAGATTTCATTGTACTTTTTCAAAATATTAACTAATATACAGTACATTCAAAAATCCACACAGCTTACAACAAAGGGTTTTATGAATTTCTGAATTTTGCCGATTTTGATTATATCTTCTTTTACTTTTACAGGGTGGCTAGTATATTATAACTTTTCCAAATTCCTTGAATTTTCTCTGACCATTTTTTGGTATTTTCCTTGACTTATGCTGTTTATATCACATTTAAATCTCACAACATTAGCGAACAACAGTAATTTACAATAACACACTTCAAACCAGGCCTTTTTCTACAAAATTCGTGAAAATTTCCTGACTTTAAATAAAATTCTTTGACTTTCCCAGATCACTTAAATTCCCTGACTTTTCCATGATTCCCTAACCACAGGATACCTGGTTTACATCTTAAAATCTCATTTGAGATCAAATGAGATGAAAAAGTATAAATATTTAATTAAAAAATTTAATTTAAAGAACAGTTTTTACACATTTTATTACAGTTGCAAATTTAATTATATAGATTTTTGAAGAGCCTCATCAATAACAGAGTAAGATTAATTCATTTTATGTCTTAAAAATATTTTTTTCTGTAATCTGGAAAACAGACAGCAATTCTTGGTCAGTCACATAAGTTTGTGCCATAAGAAAGTTTGAATATTTATCTCCAAGACAAAAAATCCTTCTAGAACACTCTTTCTTCTTTGTCTCTAATACAATATCTGATTTATTTATTTTTAATAATCGCATAATTTCATTTTTATTATTTCCTCTTTTGTAAAAAGCTGAGTGATTGTTGATTCAACAGCACTAAGTCACCAGTTAATAATTCCTTTATCTCCTAAATCAATTGTTGAAATTTTGCAATGCCTTAATCAACAACAAATCAATTATAACAATGTTTGTTTACACCAGGGTTGGGTTTCTTCCAGGACAGTGGAAGAAAGTGGAAAAAACCAGAAGAAACTGGAAGAAATGGAAGAAACCAACAGAACACAAAACAGATGTTCCACATTAAAATATATTAACTACCTATATAAAAGAATTAAACTCCGAACGTAATATAATATCAAATCTAAAGTCTATTATTTAAATAATATAAAAAATATTATTTTTGAAAAATGAGTTATTTAATAACAAACCTTAAATATCTACAGTATGATGGAATTTTACTACTGTAGGGGTAGGGTATTTCTTTTTAAACTAAATATACCATTTTCGTAAAAATACATAATTTTATACTCAAAAATTATTATTCAATATATTAAATTAGGAAAAAAAAAATGTAATTATACATTAGCTACTGTCTCTTATATGTATTAGCATTCATATTTCAATGTTTATTTTAAAAGACTAATGTTTTTAAAACTTTTTGCATAGATGCTAGTACAAATAGTACAAGTGATAATAGTTAATATAATTTTTAGCCGAAATATTTATTCACTATTCTTTCTTTTGTCATCTTCTTCCTTTTTTTTTTTTTTTTTTAAGAATACAATCATTTGTATGAATTCTAAGCTGGTAAACAAGTGAATTAGACGTGTGCGTCAAAATATCTTAAAACTCTTCTCTACAAATTATCCAGTTTTTTTTTCATATTTTTGATTTATCTTTTTTAAGTTGAGAAACCAATTTTAATATCCAACTGCAAAAAAAACTTTTGTTTATACTATGTTGCACTGCAATAAAGAAAATGAGGAAATGATAACATTTTGTAGTACAGTAAATATCATGTACTTGTTCAATGTTCCCTTAAATAACTAAATGTCTTCTATTAGATAGTAGAAGAAAGTGATATTTACTATTTTAATTACCAGTTAAAGAAGTAACATTGTTGTTACTGGTTAAAATGAAATCTATTATCTTTAATGAATTTTGAGTATTTTGATATGTAGGTAATACGATCTTGGCTTAAAATCTCATGTAATTATTAATTTAGCATACACAATTAATAATTAAATTTTTATAGGTGTAATTAAGTTTGCTTGAGGTTATTAATTTGAAAAAATGCATTAATTACAATTTATATAATAAATATTAAAGAAAAACAGTTTCTTCCATTTCTTCCACTTGGAAGAAACCTATTTCTTCCGGCCGGTTTTTTCCACCTTGGAAGAAACTTGCCAACCCTGGTTTACACTATAAATGATACGTGGATTTTAAAGAATTGTGAATTTTAGAGTTGTGGATTTTTGAAAGGTGACTAAGTCATATGTATGGTAATCTAAAATTCTCAAACTATCATGTTCTATAAAAAAGTTTGGAACAACTTCAGTATATCCCCACAGCGATATTTGGTGATTATAGCTAAATCATCAATCTAAAAATCATAAATCATAAAATCATAATCTAAATCATAAAATCATAAATCCAAAATAAACAACATATAGGCTGCCATATTGTATTGCAAACAGTCCAGAACGACATTGTTATCGTCCAAAACGGTGCCAAATTCAGCTGTGGAGATATACTGAAGTTATACCAAATTTTTTTTTACATTTTCTAAAAACATTTTGTTTTGGCTCTAAACAGAGTTCAAAAGGAAAAACTGATTTTTAAAAAAATCTCCAGAATTGAATTTATAGACTAAAAAATTGCTTCATTAATTACTAGCTAGGCAGTCTTTTTCAGTACAACAAATAAAGCAGGTAAAATAAATGCATCACAATTTTTAAATGAAAAAAAAAAAAAAAAGCAGTTAATATAAATAAGATTTTTTGGCAGGCCACAAGTTAAGCCCTTGAGGGGCTACAGATTGTGCACCTCTGGTCTAAAACATAGGTATATGGCAAATATTTTTAAGTGATAATTTGCTGAAAATTATCAGGATTTTGTTAAGCCCTATTTGAATATCTTTCTTGAATCACAATGAAAATTCAGTTTGGATATGAATATTTTTATTTTTTTTTTTTTTTCAAAAGCGAAAATAAAATTGAAATTTCATAAATATATTACTATTCAAAATACTTGTGATAACGAAGAAATTTTATTTTAAGTTTTATATATGTTAATTATAATTAACCAAAAATGCAAAACCAATAATAAAATACCAACTTTGCTGCCAATCAAAAAATAAAACAGATATATGAAGTTTATATGGATTTTCTATATCTTTTTTTTTTTTTTTTTTTGCTAATATTTAAAAACCATTTTAATTTGGAACATATTGCATATCTTCACAACATATATATGAAATATAATATCTAAATAACACAATTATCCTTAATATTACAATGTTTAATCTTTAATAATTTATTTCCCATTAAAAAAAAAAAAAAAAAAAAATCTGCATGATAAATAAAACTAAATATTGGTATTGAATGTTTAAAAATCATACTTGCACTTTAAAATGAAACTGATCCCTGAAAAATAAATCTTAGACTCATTTATGAATTAAAATTCTATATTAATTCTGCTCTTTCCCTAGTAAAATTAGAGCTAAAACTGTAATTTGTGTTTGGTTTCCTAAAATTCTACATCATATTAAATGTATGTAATACAATCAGGGTTGCCACTCAAATAGCAGAATGAAATTCCCTGACTTTTCCAGGTATTCCAGACGTCTAAGAAAATTCCAGTCTAACTATATATTGTGCATTGGTTGTATTGAGGGCAAAATAATTATGGTACGACTTGAAAACACAAAAGTTACATATTACTTTGACCTAAGGACAGATTGCCCTCCATGCGGGGGTGTCTTTCAAAGAGGTCTTGTTTTTTAAAAAATGGCGGAAGCTAAGAAAAATGACTCTACGTTGGAGGAAAAATTCGTTTTTTTTTTTGGCAATAATTGTATGAAATTCCCTGACTTTTCCAGATTCTGGCTAAAATATTCAAATTCCCTGACTTTCATAGTCAGTTTTCAAATTCCCTGACTATTCCAGGTTTTCCAGACGTCTAAGAAAATTCCAGTCTAACTATATATTGTGCATTGGTTGTATTGAGGGCAAAATAATTATGGTACGACTTGAAAACACAAAAGTTACATATTACTTTGACCTAAGGACAGATTGCCCTCCATGCGGGGGTCTTTCAAAGAGGTCTTGTTTTTTAAAAAATGGCGGAAGCTAAGAAAAATGACTCTACGTTGGAGGAAAAATTCGTTTTTTTTTTTTTTGGCAATAATTGTATGAAATTCCCTGACTTTTCCAGATTCTGGCTAAAATATTCAAATTCCCTGACTTTCATAGTCAGTTTTCAAATTCCCTGACTATTCCAGGTTTTCCAGGTAGCATGGCAACCCTGTACAATACAAATGATTAAAAAAAAAAAAAAATAATAATAATAATAAATGCATTCAGTTACTTACCAACAATTAAAAGTGTGAAATCAAATCCTTTTTTGACAGCTTTTCTATAAACTTGATTTGGCAAATTAGCAAAACCTACATAACCATCCATTTCTCGAACAGACATTTCTTTGGCATATGTTGTAGAAGGATTAGCAGAGATATTTTCTTTGTTAACAATATTGTTTGAAATATTTACAGGAGGAGCTGCAGAAGTAGTATTATTTACATTTGGCCCAAAACTGGCTGGCACACTTGGTATATTTGGAGTAGTTTGTGGTGCAGGAGCAGTGTTATTGAAGAACATTTCTCTCTTTTGGGAGAGCTGGAAGAAATTACAGTTTAAATTTATATGAAAACCTTTTTAAACATATAACAGGAAGCAATTAATTCATTAATTGCCGAATTTTTACTAATATGCCAAAAGAATTCACAAATAATTTTAAAGAAAACAAAATACCTTATTTTGTGGTGCATAATCTGCAAGAAAGATAAATTAATTTTATACCAGAAAGTTTAATTTATGAATAAAGCTATATTTCTACGATACAAAATTTCATTGAAAAATAGTTTGGCTTGTTAATTAAAACTTCTGATTTGAAACTGATTTACTATATGATTTACTGAAATACCTTTCATAGAACACAATGCTTTGGAAATCTTTTGGGTGTCCCTGTACACAAATCAGTGATGGAATGGAATTTACTCCATTTTCAAAAGGGAACACCCCTATATAGTGAACTTGAATAATATATATATCACTTTCAAGGAATTATGTGAATATTTACGGCAGTTAGAGTGTGGATAGGTAGACAGACAAACCAAAATCTAACACTTTTCAACTTTGTTGGGAAGTCAGTGTTAAAAAGAAAAAGCCACACATACAATGATAATTTAAATTTCTATTGCTTATAGAAACATTGAATCATGGGTATGCCTAGAACCAAAACTGGTATGCATATTAAAGTGTGAGTAATGTGAAAATATATTAGTGTGTGTGTGTATGTGTAATGCTATAATATTTCTGTGTGAGTCTAACATGTGGGTTTAATATGTGTCTAATGAATATTTATTATATCAATATTTGAGTGCCAAAAAGTAATTACATTTGCAAAATAAAGCAGAAGGCTATTGCACAGATGCTTCAATTCCTTCAAACTTTGCCACAGCCATGTGGGTGAAAAAGGAAAGAAAAATTAGTATATTGGAGCCATCACAAAACTTTCTTTTAAATTTTCCTATACAAATTCACATAACACAAATTATTTATTTAAACTGTTTTTCAAGATGAATGCAAGAAGATTTTCCATCTTGGTGTGTGTGTGTGTGTGTGTGTGTGTGTGTTTGGGATTAAGGTCGATTGACTGCACAAGGGTCCTAGGCTTGAAGGGGGAGTGCCCTCTGTGTGTGTGTGTGTGGGGGTCTTTCTAAGGGAACCTAGCCCGTATTCACGCAAGTTTCCGAGAAAACCACGGAAAACTCCGAAAGGCTAGGCCGATGAGTGCGACCTAGGATCGAATCCGGCACCTCACGTCTACCAGCTTTGAGCACAGAACCGCTCTGTTGCTGGTGGGCTTTCCATCTTGGAGAAATATAACACTAAATGTTAAAAAAAAAAAAAAAAGTTAATTTTATGCACTGATTTATTTATTTATTTATTTTTTTGTTTGTGCAACCATTCGTTTGAAAGGTATTGACCAATTCTTTTTGAAAAATATTGATATCTGCAATCTACAAATCCGGGCAGTATCCCTCTACTACCCTAGGGAAAAAGTTATGCTAATACATATACTTTTTTTTTTTTTTAAATCCTAGTTGACTATTACTAATACAAATAATTCTTTTTAATTTAACAATGATTTGTCAAAAATAATTCTCATTGTGGATATTTATACGGAATTTTGTTTAATACTGCCATGTTAGAAATTGAAAAAAAAAAAAAAAAAAAAAAAAAAAGAAATGGCAGCGCCATTTGTTTTTTAATTAAAGTTGATTGGCTCTAATTTATGTCAAGGTGCAACTACATATCAATTTGTATCAAATTCTGTGCAATAGTTTCTGAGGATATAGTTGTCACAAAATTCTCTCTCTCTCACACACGCACAGACATTTTCTAAAAATTGCCAAATCGTGTGGTGCACTGCTACTTTGTTCGCTCGATGAAGGGTCGTGTGTTTTTTCGACTTGAAACAATTGTAGCGAGTTTATTGCATTTTATGGTGTTTATTCAAAGTTTTGCAATTATTACTTTGAAACGCCAGTTCTGGAGTGCCTTTCTTATTATTGATATATTTTACCTATATCGTATAATGAATTCGTAATTTTTTTTTGATTTCCAGTTTTCGATGATGATTTGAGATGTTTCGAACACGAATCGAACATTTTAATAAAATGCCTGTGTGTAATATGTTAGCAAAACTATTTATTTAAATTTATTACAATTATTTTACATGGCTGCTGCTATAATCTAGCGGTCTATCGCCGGGGCTGTGAAAGAAACCTACAATAATATTGCCAAGTGCAGAGGTCCTCAAATAGAAAAGTACTCAAATCTCTTATTTATCTTATATAAAGTCTATCGGTCAACAAAGTTCTTAAAAAGTAATGAAATCGGAAAATAGGTCCCTACAGTTCTAAAAAGTAACTAAATCAAAATATTGCTCCCGAAAAAAATACAATCTGCTCATTAAATACGCAAAACTGATTTTAGATTTTTCCTAGTGCATCCGCCTCTCACAATTTTTAAAACATTCAGCAAAAGTCGATAGTTTGTATTATAATGCACACGCCTACGCTATCGTATAATTTTTTTGTGTCCATTATTTATTTGGGTATTTTACGGGCTATAACAACATCTCTTAGTGATATCACTAGTCTGGTCAGGAAGTCAAGTTTGCATATTCATTTCTTAATTATAAACAAAACATAGCAATGAGCGAAGTGTGTTGGTACTTCTAAATGCATCAAATAACAGTCTAATGAAAAAGTATCAAATAAAGTAATATATCAGTAATCTGGTTTTACGTTCTAAATTTAAACAATTATCATTTTTGATGGCGATGCATATGCTATCATATTTAAAGTTTCTATATAAAAACTATTGTATATATATTCTAAACAATCTCTTGTTCTTAAAAAAAAAAAAAAAAGTTTAGCTTTTAATGCATTTTGCCCATGCGATCACACATCACACAACGAACAGAAAGAAAGACAAATAAATGTCATTTTCTCTATGAATTGCGCAGTACAAAATTATTTAAATATATATATTTTTTTTAATGCCTCTCACAGAACGCAATACACTGACATTCATTTGAGTATACCTGTACACAATGTACTATACCTTTTTAAATAGGGAACATATCATAGTGAACTTGAATAATATATATCATTTTGAAGAAATTCTGAAAATATTTACAGGCGTTAGAGGCGAACAGAGAGATTGATAGACAGACGGACAGAAAGACAAAGTGAGGCTAATTCAAATCATAATCTCTCTTAAACATTGTCAAAAAGTGTTAAGAAAAATTAATTAAAAAGGAAAACGCTATTGCACCAATTTCCAGTTATAACCCTTTAATGTATTTGAATATTTTTGTATGGTTCTGTAAATCTTAATAAGCTAATCATATTATATTACATAGAAAACTTTTTTTTGTTTTGTCTATGAGTGATAAAAGTCAATTTCATTATGACCTGTGGCAAAATAAAGGTATTAAAAATTAAAATACTGTTTTTAAAAATAGCTCACATAGATGGCAATGCCTTAGAATTCTTTTGGGTGTCTTTGTACATAAACTAGTAGTGGTATTTATTTCATTTTCAATAGGAAACAATAAACATCCCATAGTATTTGTGTAACCTATATAAATTTTCTAGAAATTCAATGAACATTTACGAGAGTTAGAGCGCAGAAAGACAGACAACGAAATCATAAAACACTTTAACTTTGTTTAGAGTTAAAAATTAAGCTACAAATTATATGAAAAAAATATTTTAAAATAAATAAATAAATGACGTCAGTTTTAACATAAAGTTTTATTTCAATTTTATTAATTATTTACGTGTAAATATTTTCTTTTTATGAAGAAAAATAATGTGTGAGCACGAGTTTTGTTGCATAAGTAAGTGTATCTTCCCCATTTATTTCCATGACTCTCGCTAAAAGTAAAACTACATTAAAATAATTAGATGATTTGAATTTGAAGGAAAAATATATGTAGTCTACCTAAAAAAGTTCGCACTTAGGGATGAAATAATAATTAAAAAAAAAAGAAAAAAGAAAATGAAAGGAAAAAAATAATTAGTGAGCAATTTATCTGCTTTCGAGAGGGGCGCATAACTCATAACCCACACAGCGCAAAATAGTTTCCGGTTATATTGTAAGAACGGTACGACCTTTCATTATCGTATCATTCATTCAAGAATGTTTTTACTTTCTCTTACCCATAGGGTCGAGAAAGTATTGTTTTAGGGTCAAATTTTTGAACGTGAGTTTTTGTTATATTTACATGTTCTGAGGTCCCTTGATTACGAAAATCATGTTTTTATCGAATGGTCTGTGTGTATGTTTGTTATCAGCATATCTTAAGAACAAATAGTAGCTAGCAGAAAATCCATACTCGGTATTCTAAATGTGTATCGTATAGGGATGCTACACTAAGCTTTTCGCTGAGATGAAGCAAATGGTTCGTGTACAGGGACACTCAAAAGTATTCAAATACATTACGTCTATAGGTAAGTAGAGTTTAACATCTATAGACTGCACTAAACCAAATGAAACGAATATATATTCCGTGTAAAAAAAATAAAAATAGACGCAAAAATTTGCCACCATTTGCGCCATTTACAATTTAAAATTTCGCTATGTTGGTAAAATCGTAAATTACGAATAATTTACGAAATTTTCCCATTAGAATATTTGTATTCAATCATGTTCAAACAAATATCATAAATGTAATTTTGAATTTGTCTAATGTATTTATGATCCTCAAAATGGAAGTTTATGCTCAAATTTGCCTTATTCTGACATGTTAAGTAAATAGTAAATTCCAAATAACTTACGAATTTTTTAAATTGGAAAAATCATAGTCTATGATATTCATGCCAGTATCCTAAATAATATTTCGGAAGTGGTTTGACATCTTTACGATGAAAATATCCCTCAAGATTGACGTTTATGTGAAATTTTGCTCTATACTGCCATGTTAAGAAATTCGTAAATTTCCAATAACTTGCGAAATTTTCAAAGTAGCATATTTATAGTTACTGATGTTCATTCCGGCATCAAAACTGATATTTTAAAACTGGTCTGACATTTTTACAATAAAAAGTTTCCATTTAATGCAAGTTTAAGTGAATTTTTGTCCTATTCTCCCATGTTAAGAAAATCGCAAATTTCTAATAACTTACGAAGTTTTTAAATTCGAATGTTGCAAATGAATAGGGTTCTTGCCAGTGTCGAAAGTAATATTTTAAAACTGATCTGACCTCTCTGCGACAATTTGTTCTTGAGATATCGTGTACACAGACTAACAAACTAACGGACTAACACACTAACAGACACCATACAAATTTTGTCATTTTCGGATTCCTCACACCTGAAAATGTAAAAAAGTCAAAAAACCGAGGTCGAAAATTTTCACGATTACCTAAGTTCCCCATACCTATAGTATGATGGGGAACTAATATAACTTCGGCTCATATACTATATACAATAAATTAGCATTAGTAGACAGATGCAACGATCCAATCAGTATAATTCCAGAATAGACATAGACAAAATTAACTATTAGACTAACAGCATGATATTTAACACGTTGAGTGCCATGTCGGCCACCGGTGGCTGACACTGAACTTTCCGGTTAGGCCGCGTCAACCACCGGTGGTTGACAGTGTCAAATGTGATATAAAGCCGCGTCAACCACCGGAGGCTGACAGTGTAAAATACGATATAAAACTAAAAAAAATCTGGAGTGACTCCACTCGACTTTCCGAACATTGAGTAATTAGCAGTTTTGTAGATAAAGTAAAGAAAGAGGAGTTGTTAAAAAACAAGAGATAAAACCATAATAAAGTGTTTGAGTATTTTTCTCCATATATTACACGATGTTTTATTTAACGCTACTGAACTTTGAGCCCATAGATCATAATGATAAAGAATTTTCGTTGTGTCCCTGTAAAAAACCTATAAATGCCAGATTCACCAAAATGCTTATAGTTAGTGCAACAGTGATTTATACTATTACAAATAATTCTGGTAAATTTCATAATGATTATTAAAAAATAATTTTCTTTATGCACATTTATACAAAATTTTGTACTATACCACCATGTTAAAAATTTAGAAAAAGCGGGATGGCAACGCAACCTGTAAGACAATTTTTACCAAAAGTTGATAGGCACTAATTTATGCACTAATTTATGTCTACATACCAATTTGTATGAAATTCTGTGAAGTAGTTCCTGAGATACAGTTGCCACAAAAGTTTGTCACACCCACGCAGAGACTGACAGACAAACAGACAGACATTTTCTAAAAATGGTCAAATCGTGTTCTACAGCTCTCAAAACGTGTAAATCCATCAAAAACCCGAGGTCGGAAATTTTTACGAATCCAATACTTTCTTCTATTGAATATAGAAAAAAGTAAAAATTTGGTCCCACAGGCCATAATGATAAAGAATTTTTCTTTGTATCCCTGTAAAAAAACTGGTAAGTGCTAAATTCACCAAAATCTATACAGTTCGTGCAACTGTGACCTATAACATGTGTACAAATTTTTTGTTCAGATTAAATAAGCGTTTAGACGCTATCGCACTTTTAAAAATTTGGCCCCATAGGCCATAATGATAAAGACTTTTTGGCCCCATAGGCCATAATGATAAAGACTTTTTCTTTGTGCCCCTGTAAAAAAACTAAGTACCAGATTCTCCAAACTCTATACAGATTGAGTAACTGTGACCTATAATATGTGTATAAAGTTTTTGCTCAATTGAAGAAAGCGTTTAGATGATATCGCACTTTTCAGATTTTGGTCCCATAGACGATAATGATAAAGAATTTTTCTTTGTGTCCCTGTAAAAAAAACTATAAGTGCTAGATTCACCAAAATCTATAGGGTTCGTACTATGGTGACTTACAATATACGCACCAACTTTCAGCTTATTCGAACAAAGCGTTTAGACGCTAGCGTGTTCACTCCCAGACATACACACATACATACATACATACACACACATACATACATCATTGTAAAAATAGTGAAAACGGACTCAGGGGACCTCGAAACGTATAGAAACATCAAAATCTCGAATTCGGATTTTTGACATGATTACAATACTTTCCTCACGATAGTGTTCGGAAAGTAAAAATACATTGTTAGTTCCCCATCATACTATAGGTATGGGGAACTTAGGTAATCGTGAAAATCTTCGACCTCGGTTTTTTGACTTTTTCACACGTTTTCAAGTGTGAGGAATCCAAAAATATCAAAATGGGTATGGTGTCCGTCTGTAGGGTGTCTGTTAGTCATTTAGTGTGTTAGTACGTTAGTCTGTGTACACGATATTTCACGAACAATTAATCGCAGAGAGGTCGGACCAGTTTTAAAGTATTAGTTATGACACTCGCAAGAACCCTATTCATTCGCAACATTTAAATTAAAAAACTTCAGAAGTTATTCGAAATTTACGATTTTCTTAACATGGGAGAATAGGGCAAAATTTCACTTAAACGTGCATGAAAAGAAATACTTTTATCGTAAAAGATGTAAGAACAGCTTTTAAGCATTAATTTTGATGCCGGAATGAACATCATTAACCAGAATTATGCTACTTTGAAAATTTCGTAAATTATTCGGAATTTACGAATTTCTTAACATGGCAAAATACAGCAAAATTTCGTATAAATGTCCCTTTTGAGGGATATTTTCATCGTAAAGATGTCAGACAGACTACTTTTAAAATATTATATAAGATGCTGGTATAAACATCCTTGACTATGAATTTTCCAATTTAAAAATTTCGTAAGTCACTGAAAATTTACGATTTACTTAACATGGTGGAATAGGGCAAAATTTCGCATAAACGTCCACTTTGAGGGATATTTTCATCGTAAAGATGTAGAACACTTTTAAAATATCATTTAAGATACTGGCATGGGCATCCCCGACTATGAACTTTTTAATTTAAAAATTTCGTAAGTTATTTGGAATTTACGATTTACTTAACATGGCAGAACAGGGCAAAATTGAGCATAAACGCCCATTTTGAGAACCATAAATATATCAGACAACTTCAAAATAACATTTATGATACTTGTTTGAACATGATTGACTACAAATATTCTAATAGGGAAATTTCGTAAGTTATTCGAAATTCAAGATTTTATCAACATAGCAAAATGGGGCGATATTCCATATAAATATGCATTTTAGGGGTTGTTGCACTGGAAATAATAGCATGAAAACTAAACTACGAAATTGACCCCAATAAAATAAATTAATACATTAGAATAAGATAAATATATCGAACTGTACGGTGGGTAGCCTATTACGCGGGGATTTCGTTCTATTACTGTGTCAAGCGTTTGGTCAAATTAATTTCTCTCAACATGAACATAATATGATCTGTACTAGAAATTTATGAGAACATATACATGATGGGGAACTGAGCAGAGTCCCCACATGCCAACTAGTTTTAAGTAGTTACTGAAAATTTATTTAAAATTTACTTAATTTTTATTTATTACAGGATTATATCATTAAGGAATTTTAATTACTTTTATTGAAACATGGTAAACACAATGCGTTTCTAAGCAGCACGCGTGGCCTGACGGGGATTTCCTTAAGAATTCGCGTGGCGCTCAACGTGCTAAGAATGCATGGTTTTGAATAAAAATGGTTTCATGAGTAAAATATAATAAATCTTAAAGTTTACCCCTTCTGTACGTACATTCCAATATGAGTAATGATCTGCCTTTTTCTAAAGACTCTTCCACCACTATTTTCATACAATAAATTTCTCTTTTAGAATTAAAGCTTATTTTCTGATAGAAATTGCTATTAAAAATAATTGGTAGCGAAAAAGGACTGTCCGAACCCTAAAATACTTTTCCAATCTGCTTTTATTTTATTATTTATTTATTTTTTGTTTGTTTGATATGTGGGTATACGCGCAAAGTTTTTTTGGTAACCATAAATTTGCTTAATCTTCAGTTTAGTCATACACCCCGCAACAAAAAGATAGGTACAAATGGTTTTTTCTTTGATTTTTCATAAAACAACATTATCTAAATTGTGCCTATCATTTATTATTATCATAAGATAACACTATTACCGGACTAATTTTTGTTTTAAGACTAATTTAGAAAATTTTTAAGACTAAAATTTTTCTAATTTAAGACTACACACCGCGACAAAAAGATAGAAACAAAGGGCTTTTTTTTTTTTTTTTTTTTAATTTTTGAATATGATTCAAATACTTAATATGTTTTTGATATGATAATATTTTGTTATGATAATAAATGATCAGCATAATTTAGATAATGTTATTTTATGGAAAAAAAAAAAAAAAAAAAAAAAAAAAAACGCTGTTCCTATCTTTTTGTCGCGGAGTGTAGTATTAAATTAGAAAAATTTTAGTCTTAAAACTTTTCTAAATTAGTCTTAAAACAAAAATTAGTCCAGGAATAGTGTTATTTTATGATAATAATAAATGATAAGCACAATTTAGATAATGTTATTTTTTGAAAAATCAAAGAAAAAACCCTTTGTACCTATCTTTTTGTCACGGGATGTATACGGTTTCTACAGTATTTCTTACAAGGTAATAGGACAGAAAAGAAACACACACATACAAAACATGCAATAAAAAAAAAAAAAAAAAAAAAAAAAAAAAACTTACAGAATAGGTATATTCAACTGGAGTATCATCAAAATGGGCCACAACAGGCAGATTTGTGCTATCATATATTTTTTGCCGATGAACTAATCTCTCAACGCTCGCAAATCTATATGGTAGAGTAGATGAGTCCGTTTTCTGAACTGATAGTTCCTGTAATCCGGATGGACTACTTGGTGCAGTTGTAATAGAACAAGGTTTGAAAGCCTTTGTACTCTCGCGTGAAATACTACAATCAGATGGGCTAGTGAGCAGTCGGATAGTCCTGGATACATCTTCTTTAGGAAGATACAGAACAGTTCTGACGGTAGAACGAACAGTGGGATGAGATTGGTACATGTTTTCACTCATGGAAACTTTCAAACCAGTCTTAACTTTTGATTATTATATTTGGGATACAAAAATTATAATACAAACAACAATTTAACTCAAGAATTAGAAATTCCTATTTGATATCCGCAAGAATGCCCAAAAATTTCAAAATATTAAAGAAAAATGTAGTTGGACGCTAATCAGATATTATTATTCATAATAGAAATTAAACAAGCATATTACTAGTAATATTAAATAATTAGTTTCAATTTTCACAATTTCAGTACGCTTTTGTAATGTCAACTTCTTTAAATTGCTGAAATTTCTTAATGTAAATTACACAGCGTCAACTTGCTTTTCAAAAGGTTATAAAGTTTAAGTAATAATATTAAAATAAATATATATCTTTTTAAATTAAGCGATATTTTCCGATTTTATTAAGCAAAAAGAGCAATTTTTAAAATTAATTAAAATAAATGAAAATTTGCCTTTATTTCCTAAATAATTTAAGAATAATATTAAAGTTATATAGAAAATGAAGAGCTGAAACTATTTTGTTTTAAAGTCTTTAAAAGTGTAACTTTTAGAAATATATTTCCAAAAAAAATTCTTCACCAAATTAGCCATATAAAGCGAAGACCAATAAATTTTATAGTTCAGTCGACTTTCAGCACGTCACGACATCAAAAGAGGAAATAAAAATGTCGAAAAGTACGATTGAATACTACTCAGAAATTCAGAAAAGGTGTAACAACCGGTCAAATGATAGATGCCGAAATGACAAGGTAACGTCCAGGAACAAAGTAGGGAAATGTCCATTCGAAAATGTCGCCAATGTCGCATGCCAAGACATACAACAGCCAAAGGATATTCAAAGATCAATATGCTTGCTCCATTTTATTTATAAGATAAATTGACTTTACAGAAAGCCACGAGAAAACGATATTATTTTAATAGATGTTTAAAATTATCGAGTAAATTTGAAACTTAAATAAATATATATATTTTTTAATTTTGATTACAAATATAACGGTATAGAATAAATTTAGAAATGGATATTTCTTACTAATAATATTCAAACTTTTACTGTTTTTTGAAAATAAAAACTATCAAAAAAATTGCCCTATTAATACACCACAATATTTTATAAAATCAGTTTTTTTTTTTTTTTTTTTTTTTTTTTCCCCTTACAAAATTGAAATACCCGTGAATTTTTACTTATGGTAAATAACTAGGTGGTAATTTTGTACACTAAGACTAATAAATGTGATGAAATAGTCTCCCGAACCTTTTTTTTTTTTTTTTTTTAATTGGTCAGTGCGTTTGTGAACTATAACTAGTAAGATAAGAGAAAAAGAACTGTGAAAGCTACACCATGTTATTATTTTTTAATTAATTTTCATTTTTCATATTCCTTCTAAAATTCAAATAGTTTTTCAGTTTGGAATATTTTAATGAGTTTTTAAAGATGTCATTATTTCTTGTTTGTATCTAGATTGTACACACACTAAAGTTATTTTTTACATTTTGAGATTTGATATACAGATTAGGATTTATTCAAGGCTAAAATTTCATTATGCCATGCACTAAAAAGAGAGAGCTTACCTTAAAAATTTTATTAGCGTTATTTTTGTAAAGAAATTAGTTGAAAATTAAATTACATTAAAAATAATTGTAAGATAAAAAACTGTTTATATACCACATTTTTAAATTTTCTGTTGAATAGCTATAGAACTACATTAGCACTTTATATATGTGTAAAAAAAATTTTAAGTGATAATGACGTCAGTTTTTGTGAGATGCATAATTCAACTTTTTACAATTTTTTAACGTTCACGTCTAATTAAATGTATTTATTTTTATGTCTAAAGAAAATGAACTCGTATATTTTTCTTTTGCCAACAATTAAATTAAAGCTAATATTTTAATGGATATTATTAAAGTTATCAGGAGGTCATTATTTTTATATTTTAATTAATTAAAAGAAAACTAATCAAAAATTCGAAAATCGGGCTTCGAAGTATTGTGTTGTCATCGGGTTCTGAGCTATCCTGAAAGTTTCAAATGTCTAGCTAGTAGGGAAGTTAGTTAAAAATCGATTGTAAGATTTGTACCGGACAAACAAGAATCGAAGTTAATAAAAACATGGTAAAATAAATCCGCACCATTAAATAAATCGAAAGTTTACAATACTCACAAAAATTGTTGTGCAAGCTGATGAAATGAATGTAGGCTTATAAAGAATATCAGTATGTGTCTGTCTGTATGATGTGTTTTACAATGACATAAAGCCTTTAGCGACATCAAAACGGGAAGTACCTCGCAAAACGATAAAAGCAAACTACACATGAAAGCCACTTTATTAAGAGCAAATTAATTGAACATTTATTTCATTTTTTAATAAAAGTCATCGTTCAGTGAACGGACAAGTTGACTCGAAGGTTCTTAAAAATCACAAAATGAGATATTATTTTTATTTTATAAATTAACAAATTAATTACATTTGAATTAATTGCTTTCATCTCAATCTGCATTAAAGTATTTATTGCGTTTTAAAATGTTTTATTAACACAAGTGAAAAACGACTATTTCAACTGATCAAAGTTTTTGAATTCTTATTAAAATTACAAAATAATAGGTACGATGCGTACACTATAATTACGAAATAACTGGTACGAGGTGTTTAAGGTATCGGTACATTTTTTAATAAAAAAATCGATTTTTTGATTTTGCCGAAATCAAATTTAATCGTTTCTTTTTCTAAAACTGTTTAAAATTTAATTTCTATCTTGTGTAGAAGAAGACTTATAGTTGTTTAAAAATTGGTTTGACAAATTTAAAAAGCCGCGAGTCATAATCGTCATACTGTTTTCTCGAAACTGTGATGTTTTTTAAATACAAGTCGAACCTCGTTAATGTGAATTACTTTTAACATGAATTGTTTCCACAATCCCCGACAAAATGAAGATTAGTTATATGAAGATTAATTACTGATAGCATGAACTACTGATAACATGAACCAATTCTTTATCCCCCCTTGAGATTCATGTTAACGAGGTTCGACTGTACTTGTTAGTTTATCGCAAAATATCAGAACGCAAAAATTTCTCCATAATATAACTTATTTTGCATGAATGCTGAAAAATAGACTTTGTTCATTACTGTAAATGAATGTTATTTTATTTTATGATGGTTTGTATTTAAAATTGCCGACAATTATCGGAATTAATTATATATATATATATATATATATATATATATATATATATATATATATATATATATATGCAAGAAATTGCATTGCGTTTGCTTCTAAGATAGTTCAAGTATATTTCTTCGGAAAAGTGTATTCCCTTGATTATCTTATGGTCATTTTCTAATTTATAGTTTTATAGTCTATCAACATAAATATTTCTTTTTGAGTTACTGACTTTTGCGTAAATGCCAATTTTTTAACATTTTTACTAATTTTTCCAGCTTTATTATTATTATCAATTATAATATAGATTTGAATTGCTTGATTTCCCTATTTATATATCATACGAGGGTTGCTATTTATATTTCTGGCCTTGGCAACAGTAAGTGTTGCTAGGCGACCGCAGACGATTTTAATCGAAAGTTTGATATTTTTAAACGTAAATTCAGCAGACGATTTACCATTATAGCTTTATTTGTGTTGTTGACAGTAAATTGAAAAGTTCTTCTCGTTCAAAAAATGGAATTGAATCGTGAAAATTTTCGTGCGATTATTTTTCATAACTTTCGACGTGGATTGTCAAGACAAGAGTGCTTCGATGAACTTAATTCTTTATACAGCGATAAAGCGCCATCCTACAGCACTGTAAAAAATTGGTATAACGAATTTAATCGTGGTCGATGTTCGATCCAGGACGAATCCCGTGCAGATCGTCCAAAATCCGTTGTCGTGCCAGAAAAGATCGATGCTGTGCGTGAACTGATAAAGCAAGATCGTCATGTGACATACCGTGAGATTGAGGCGTGTTTGGACTTTAGTATGACTAGCATCAATAAAATATTGCATGAACATTTGAGCGTAAAAAAAATTTGTTCGCGTTGGATCCCGCATAATCTGACAAACGCTCAAAAAAAGGCTCGTGTCGATTGGTGCAAGGAAATGTTGGAAAAATACGTTCAAGGTACATCAAAGGCTGTGTATAACATCTACACAGGTGACGAATCATGGATCTATGCATATGAGCCGGAAACAAAGCAGCAATCAACTGTATGGGTCTTCCAAGGCGAGGCAAAACCAACAAAAGTTGTTCGAGGAAGAAGCACATCGAAACAAATGATTGCCTGTTTCTTCGGCATTAACGATCATGTGGCAACAGTGGCGTTAGAGCAACGCAGGACGGTCAATTCTGAATGGTACACGACCATTTGTTTGCCAGAAGTCATCGGAGAAATTCGAAAAAAGCAGAAGAACAGGCGAATCATTCTTCATCATGACAATGCGAGCTCTCACACATCGACTCAATCAAATGCATTTCTGACTGAGCGAAAGATCGAACTGATGGGTCATCCACCGTACAGCCCTGATTTGGCACCCAATGACTTCTTCTTATTCCCACACATCAAAAATAAATTACGTGGACAACGATTTTCGACCCCCGACGAAGCGGTTGATGCATTCAAAACGCATGTTTTGGAGTTACCTCAATCGGACTGGAAAAAGTGCTTTGAAAATTGGTTCAAACGCATGCAAAAGTGTATTGATCATCATGGAGAATATTTTGAAAAACAATAAAACCAATTTCGATCCTACATATTTGTTTTTTCTTTATTAGGCCAGAAATATAAATAGCAACCCTCGTACGTTCAATCAAAAAATAGTTATGGGATCAAAATCTGAAAATAAATGAATAAAAATCCGAATGTGTACATATATTTTTAAGGCTTGCTTTAAATTACTGAAAATTATAAATTTAATACTCTTAATTAATTACAATAAAAAATGTGGCAAATTACTGATGTAGGAAAAAAATTCGGTATTATTTCAACTATGTGTTCAAAATACAATAAAATTAAATTAAAATTTACACATTTTCGTATAACTTGCATTAAAATATTCTTAAAAATGCATTTAATAAAATGAATAACTATTGTAGAAATCTCTTAGGATAAAGCATTTTAAAATAGCAAACTTAAAAGATGTACACAATTTTTGATTAATTTAACATTGAAAATAATGAAAATACTTATCTTAAAGATATATATTAATTCATTCTACGAGTATATAATGCAGTTTTATTTGAATAAATATGCTTCTGAAACTATAATGAACTGCTGTTTAACCCTTTCGGGGACAAGGTAATTTCACTCATTTAAATTAAATTATCGCCAGAATTTATGAAAAAGACAAAAAAAAAAAATCTGGAGTGACTCCACTCGACTTTCCGAATATTGAGTAATTAACCGGTTTGTAGATAAAGTAAAGAAAGAGGAGTTGTTAAACAAACAAAAGAGGGAAAACCATAATAGAGTGTTTGAGTATTTTTCTTCATATATTACACAATGTTTTATTTAATGCTACTGAACTTTGAGCCCATAGATCATAATGATAAAGAATTTTTCGTTGTGTCCCTGTAAAAACCTATAAATGATAGATTCACCAAAATGCTTATAGTTAGTGCAACCGTGATTTATAATATTCATATAAATTTTCAGCTCAATTGAATAAGGCGTTTAGATGCTATCGCACTTTTAAAAATTTGGTCCCATAGGCCATAATGATAAAGAATTTTTCTTTATGTCCCTGTAAAAAAACTATAAGTGCTAGATTCACCAAAATCAATAGGGTTCGTACTATGGTGACTTACAATATACGTACCAACTTTCAGCTTATTCGAACAAAGCGTTTAGACGCTAGCGAGTTCACTCACAGACATACATACACACATCTTAAAAATAGTGAAAACGGACTCAGGGGACCTCGAAACGTATAGAAACATCAAAATCTCAAATTCGTATTTTTGACATGATTACAATACTTTCCTCACTATAGTGTTCGGAAAGTAAAAATAATAAATGAAGTTTTCCTCAATACCATTGAAGGGAAGGGGCCGTGCCCTTAGCGACAGTGCTCTTAACGTAACCCTGCGTGTATCTCTTAGCGTAACCCTGTGTCCTTAGCATAAATTTTATCCCCCCCTCTTAGGCGTGCTTTTACGTAAGTGCCTTTAGCGTAAATCTGTAATAAGTAAATAATAATAATAATAATAATAATATGTTAACTTTTCAAATTTCCTTCACACTATATCCAGACACAGGTTTGGCTATTTGGTTTACCCTACGAATGCATCTTCTTTCCAGGACATCTTGAGGATGAAATAGGCATCTTTAGGATGTAATGTGGATGAAAGGGATATCTTTAGGATGAACTGTGGATAAGTGTGTTTGTAGGAAAACTATCGCAAAATAGGGGCATTTAAAATTTGAAGGACAATCCTTAGTTGTCACATTCGTACAATAAAATAATCTGGTGTGTCACTCACACAACTTTCTTTTACCCTGCATTTCAAATACTATAAAGATAGATTTCAGAATAAGTCTTAAAATCAATAATTTAAGGTAATAAAGTTCAATCTACTCAATAATCTAAAATAAGTTTAGGAACAGCTTTATTTAACGTATAATTCTATGTGTGTGTGTGTGGGAGGGGGGGGGGGTACCGTCCTCTCAACCCACTCGTTCAATTGTAGAGCTTACATTTATATATATATATATATATAAATAATAATAATAATTCAAAGCTATAATTAATTTGTCTTCAAACTTGCCACTCTTGATCAGATTTTTCAAGTGGCATCCTAATACGAACTTCAAAATACACAATTTGAATTTCCCGCAGATATTTGTTTTTAAGCTATGCTGATAACAGATATACATAGCTTTACATATCAACCGCTAAAAATTGGACTTTCATATTAAGTGACCTCAAAATGTGATCTTTCCTTCCTAAGCTCTGTTCGTCGACTTAAAAATGTAGTTTAATGTTAGTAAAATGTAGCAAAGCACTTCCATTAATTGCATTCAATAGAAAAGAGCGTTTAGCTTAATTTTGGGTAGCCCTGTATACTGTCTATGAACCACATTCACATCACATTCTGTACTTAAATTTAGTTTTATATGAAAACACCTAACACAAAAGGAAATATACTTCGAGCAATTTCAAAGTATAGCCCCACTATATTCAAAAACTTTGGGTAACCCTGTAAACAAATGATGAATGATTTCTATACCATGATCAACACAAAACATGCTTTAATGCATATAAAATAATCTGGTGTGTCACTCACACGACTTTCTCTTACCTTGCATTTCAATACTATAAAGATAGATTGCATATACGGATTATTAATCCGTTAGCGCACAGTGTCCTCATTTGAGGACAGCTAATAAAATTGCACGTGTATTTTTTGTGGTCTCTTGGAATGATTTCTTTTTAGTGACAGTTTATAGCGTCACTCTAAATGATGCCTGAAAGTTTTATGTGCCTACTATTAATTATTATTTCCTATTTCATAATTTGGAGAGTCATTTTATGATTTTTCATTCGTCGCACATATATTTGCTTTTTGAACAGGTATACTAACTTAAATCAAGTTGAATAATAATATATATTCTTCTTAATAATATATAGTCTTCAAAATATATTGAAAAAAATATATGCGATTCTACTCTTCATAAAACACCAGTAAGTGAAAAAATTATCGGCTGAAATGAATTACAGCGACCACAAAAAATTATCAAAATTAAGCATTTTTGGCGATTTAGCGCTGTTAGGCGATAAGTTTGCTAGCACCGAGATTGCCGTGTACAAAGAGAACCGTGTTTTGCTTCTCCGCCAAGTACTCAAAATCAATCGCCTAACACTGTGAAATCGCCAAATATGCTTAATTTTGATAATTTTTTGTGGTCGCTGTAATTCATTTCAGCCGATACTTTTTTTTTTAAGTTCTGGTGTTTTATGAAGAGTAGAATCATATATATTTTGTTTCAATATATTTTGAAGACGACACCTTTTGAATGTTTCCTTGTTAGAATTTTTTCGGATCTTTAATAAAACCCCTTTAACAAAAATTAGGGATGGATTTTGAAATTTATTAATTAGTTTTCGGGGGAAGGGGGGGGGGGGAGGGCATGTCTATGTAAAAAAAAAAAAGTTATATTATTATTTAAAAAAAAAATTCTTTTAAAGATATTGCAAAATCCATCCCTAAATCTTTAGAGTAGGTTCTATTAAATATCCAAAAAATTAAATTTTTTCTCAAATATCTGTAGAAGTTTATCATTTTGAAGACCATGGAGGGGAAAAAAGAAAAAAACCCTCACAAAATGCAATTTAAAGATTTCAAATGTGTAAAAAATATATAATTAATCATAAGAATTGTTACCTGAATACATATTTTATTGAATAATAAAAATATCGTTCAATTTATAAATATAAAATTGAAATATAATCTTTTATATGAAGTCATCAGTGGTACCAAGAAGTTGTCAAGCTCACCTTATCCCCATTCCCTATGCAATACTAAGGGTTTTTCGTTACTTCGTACTGAAAGGGTATTTCAATTAAAAATTGAATTTTTCGAATTCTACTCTTTGAACGTATCGCCTTTTATCTTAGAGAGCAATTTTTAATTTAAATAAAATATTTCTTTTCAAGATTGAAAATTAGAGTTCGGAATTTACATAACAAAAAAACGTGAATATACAGGGTAAGTCAAAATGAATATAACGATTACAAACGGCTATAACGATTTAATGGAAAAGAATTTATCGATAAAATTAACACAGAATGTAGACGGAACTCCAAAATTTTGTATACATACGTCATAGATGTTCTTTGTGACTTCCCTTGGTCACACGGACAACATCTATACGGTTGTCCATTTCATGCCATACATTCTGAAGCATGTCTGCAGTCACCGACGCAAGCGCATTACAAATGCAGACTTTGAGACCCTGCGATTTTTATCTATGGGTTTATGTGAAAGACAGGGTATATGTGTGCTTCCCATGCCCAAAACAATTGAAGAACTCAAAGTACGCATTTGTAATGCGCTTGCGTCGGTGACAGAACAAATGCTTGAGAATGTATGGCGTAAAATGGACTACCGCCTAGATGTTGTCCGTGTGACCAAGGGAAGTCACATAGAACATCTATGACGTATGTATACAAAATTTTGAAGTTCCGTCTACATTCTGCGTTAATCTTATCGATAAATTCTTTTTCATTAAATAGTTATAGCCGTTTGTAATCGCTATATTCATTTTGACTTACCCTGTATATTTTTCAAAAATTGAAGGTAAAAGTGATATATTATTCAAAGAGTGGAATTCAAAAAATAGAATTTGAAAAAACTTATTTTTCAATGCGATGACTTAAAAAATATAAAACAACAAAAATTCTGTAGAATTATATCGGAAAGAGGAATATGAGTGATGTGTGTAGGCAGCTTTAAGTAATTTTTAGTTAAGTTATACATGCAAACTTATATGTGTACATTTAAAAATTCATACATTTATGAACCCACAAAAGCTATAGCTTTCAATCTATTATAAAAGCATCGCCGCTATTTTAGCGAGCCATTCGGGATAAAATAAAATAAAAGTATTTTCCCATATAACAGAATACAGTTATAATTGTAACTTGTGGGAGGGAAAAGCAAAATGAGGAGTTTAATTATGTATATTTACGAATGTGTAAGTCAAATTCTTATTATAGAAAATAACTCTATAGAATTATACGATGAGAGAGAAAAGGTAAATTTGACAGACGTAACCTTTAGTGATTTTTAATACACACAATACACTACACATACAATTAATAAAAAGATAAAATATTTATTTTTAGTCTGTGCAAGGGCAGAATAAATTAAGATCACGCAATTTCGTGAATAGCTTCTTTGATAATAAGTGCTTAAATACAAGAACTTCTCTTAGGAATTAAATAGTCATTGCTCCTTGAAACCTGTAAAGAACGTTGTATTGTGCGACGCTAAAGACAGAAGGATTCTCGTTTTTTCTTCATTACTTTCAATTTACTGATGGCCAATTTCAAAAGTAAACATAATTTTTGCCATGTTTTTATTAACTTCTATTCTTGTTTGTTTGTTTGTTTGCCCGGTACAAATCTTGCAATCTATTTTTAACTAACTTCCCTACTAGCTAGACATTTGAAACTTTCACAGTAGCTCAGAACCCGGTGACAACACAATACTTCGAAGTCAGATTTTCGAATGTTTTTTTAATTAATTAAAATATGAAAATGATAAGCTCCTAATAACAATAAAAATAGTCATTAAAATATTAGCTATAATTTAATTGTTGCCAAAAAATTTTTTTCGAGTTCATATTCTTTCGACATAAAAATAAATTCTTCGACGTTAATTAAACGTGAGCGTTAAAAAATTGCAAAAAGTTAAATTATGCATCTGGCAAAAATTGACGTCATTATCATGATTTTCTACACATTGATAAAGTGCTAATGTAGTTCATGATGCAAATATATGTTGTCAGGAAAGATTTAATATTTTATTTTTAAAACCAACTTTTTTTTTAATTCGAATTTCCCGTAACTCTTTAACCAATCACATTAGAACGTCCATCTTTGGAATATCGATAATAAGGATTTTTTTCGCCATAAGTCACCAAATCTGGCGCCAAATTCATTACCTGCCTATTGAAGCTTTTTAATGCGTTTTAAAGGGAAGATTAAGCTATTTTAACGCGAAAAAGAGCTGGAAATGCAGAAAATTGACATTTTATCAACTTACTAAGCCCCTTTGAAAGAATTTATACAAAAATAAATACAATTATTTACAATTTCGTAACAATACGCATTGATAAAGTTCTATAGCTATGATTCAACAGAAAATTTAAAAACACGGTTTATAAAAAGTCTTATATCTTATAATTATTCATATTTAAAATAAAAATTTTCGACTTACTTCTACTTTCTAAACCACGA
Source organism: Salticus scenicus (assembly GCA_963930645.1). Taxonomy (NCBI): domain Eukaryota; kingdom Metazoa; phylum Arthropoda; class Arachnida; order Araneae; family Salticidae; genus Salticus; species Salticus scenicus. The sequence goes on along the minus strand of OZ005655.1, from coordinate 185,109,403 downwards.
TATTGTCTATAACCAAATACAAATTATGTTATCTATATATATAAAAGAAGACTTCCTGAGTGAGGGGGTGATCTATCAACGCCCAGACCAAACCCCTGGACCTAGAAGCATGAAATTTTGTGACAATGTTCTTTCCATGACGTAGGCATCCACTAAGAAGCGATTTTACAAAATTCGCCCCCCAAGGGGGGGAGGGGGGGAAAAACGTGATTTCACAAAATCCATCATATCTCAAACAAAAAAAACAGATATCCGTAAAATTTTTGCTTTAAAATATAGCTAACACAAATGTCTAAAAACCAATTTCTGGAATTTTCAAAATTCGGTCCCCAAGGGGGGCGGGGGGGCAAAACGTGATTTCACATGCGTAAAAACGTGATTTCGCATAATCCTATATATCTCAAACAAAAAAATAGATATGCGTGAAATTTTTGCTCTAAAATATAGCTAATGCAAATATCTAAAAACCAATTTCTGGAATTTTAGAAATTCAGCCCCGAGGTGGGGCAGCAGGGGGGGGAGGGGGGGCAAAAAATAAAAAGAGAGTTAGATCGTTCAAAATTGGTATATAGAGGTTTTCGATACCTGCAAATCGATTTCGGATATTTTCGAATTTATAAAATTATTAGGAGGTGCGGGAAGGGGGGGGGGCGGCAAGGGGGGGCTATGGGGCAAAAACAAATAGAAATACAGTTAGGCCGTTCAAAATTGGTACAGTTAGGTTTTAGATGCCTGCAAGTCGAATGGGGATATTTTCGAAAGTGTAAAGTTATTAGGAGGGCCGGGAAAGGGGGAGGGGGGCAAAAAAATAAAAATAGAGTTAGATCGTTCAAAACTGGTATATAGATGTTTTCGATACTTACAAATCGATTGCGGATACTTTCGAATTTTTAAAATTATTAGGTGGGGCGGGAAGGGGGGGGCGGTAAGGGGGGGGGCTATGGTAAAAAACAAATAGAAATACAGTTAGGCCGTTCAAAATTGTTACAGTTAGGTTTTAGATGCCTGCAAGTCGAATGGGGATATTTTCGAAAGTGTAAAGTTATTAGGAGGGCCGGGAAAGGGGGAGGGGAGGGGGAGGAGGGGGGCAAAAAAATAAAAATAGAGTTAGATCGCTCAAAATTGGTATATAGATGTCTTCGATACTTACAAATCGATTGCGGATACTTTCGAATTTTTAAAATTATTAGGTGGGGCGGGAAGGGGGGGGCGGGAAGGGGGGGGCTATGGTAAAAAACAAATAGAAATACAGTTAGGCCGTTCAAAATCGGTACAGATAGGTTTTAGAGGCCTGCAAGTCGAATGGGGATTTTTTTGAAAGTATAAAGTTATTAGGAGGGCCGGGAAGGGGGGGGCAGAGGGGCAAAAAAAAAAAGAAAATAGAGTTAGATCATTCAAAATTGGTACGTAGAGGTTTCCAATACCTACAATTCGATTGCGGATATTTTCGAATTTTTAAAATTATTGGGAGGGCGGGAAGGGGGGGGGAGTAGAGCGGTAAAAAAATAAAAATAGAGATATATCGTTCAAAACTGGTGCATAGATGTTTTTGATACTTACAAATCGATTGCGGATATTTCAAATTTGTAAAATTATTAGGATAGACAGGAGGGGGGGGGGCGAAGTGGGAAAATAATAGAAATAAGAGTTAGAGCATTTTGGGAATTTTTTCCTAAGGCAGTGAGAACCCGGTGCGACATTTTTCCTACTCAGATTTTGTTTCTCTTTTTTTGTCATGTGATAAAAATTAATGCAATTTTGAGAATTCATTATAGTGATTCATTTAAAAATAGGGACCAGCGAAGCGGGCGTTGCCTGCTAGTATTTTATATTTAAAAAAAATCTGCCCACATCATGTCAGATTCAAACTTACTTTCTTACCATGTTAACTTATGGGAAATTTGATGCTTAGTATAATCTATTGCAAAAATAATCTGATGTGGCACTCACACGACTTTCTCTTACCCTGAAATTCAATACCATAAAGGGAGATTGGACATTACAGGATAAGATAAAGAATACTGTTATATAAACCTTCGTTAAAAACAATTTAAAATAGGCTTCGGAAAAGCTTCATTTGACAAATAATTCTGTATGAGGGGGACTACCACCTCTCTTAACATTGTTTTAATATTGTACTTACATTTAAAGAGAATTCAAAAGCTGTTATTAAATTTAAATGTTTATCTTAAATTATTCAGATAACTTTCACCCGCACCATTCCTTGAAACTTATGAATTTTGATAAAATTTTTCAAGTAACAACCTTATATTAAATTCAAACATTTGAATTGCCTGAAATTATTTGTTTTTAAGTTATTCTGATAAAAGACATACACAAAGATTAAACGTTAAAAACATGACTTCAACATTCAGGGAACCTCAAAACGTGTCAATATACAAAAAAGAAATGCTAAATATTTAATTTTAAAAATACTGTATTTATTACATGGGTATGAGGAATTAAATAAATTAAATTTCATTAAAAATTAAAATTATCGGAAACTGGGTTGTGGGGATTAAGGCCGTTTGCCTGCACTAGTGTCCTAGGCCTGAGGAAGAGTGCCCTCCATGGGGGTCCTTCTAAGGGGTCCTAGCTTGTATTTACGCAAGTCTCGGAGAAAACCAAGGAAAACTCAGTACCGCTAAGCCGACCAGCGCGACGTGGAATCGAGCCCGGCACCTCACGTCTGCCAGCTTTGAGTGCAGAACCGCTCGGCCGCTGGAGGGCCATCGGAAATCAGAAAATATTGAAAACACTAGCGAGCTTCGCCCGCTAGCGGGTCAGTATTTTCAAATGAATCACTAAAATTAATGAATCACTAACAGTAACTTTTAGTGTCAAGAAAAGAAATTAAAAAAAAAAATCATTTCTGATTGGGTAAAAAGTCGGCCCGGGTCCCCACTGCCTTCGGCAGCGCAGCCCCTTGCGCGCTGCGCGCGCGTATTTCTTCCCTGACCTTTCGTGCACCCCCCCCCCTCAAAAAAAATTCTGATCGGGTAAAAACTCACACCGGGTCCTCACTGCTTTCGGCAGCGCAGACCCATGCGCGCTGCGCGCGCACGTGTGAGGGTATACTTGCGCTGCGCGCACATATTCCTTCTCAAATCAAATTTTTATTCTTAAGAAAAGAAAATTAAAAAAATCATTTCTCATCGGGTACAAAGTCGGACCGGGTCCTCACTGCCTACGGCAGCGCAGTCCCATGCGCGCTGCGCGCGATTAAGTTATGGAATACACGCGCTGCGCGCGCGTATTCCTTCCCTGACCCTTCATGCCCCCTAAAAAAAATTATTTCTGATTTGGTAAGGACTCACACCGTGTCCCCACTGCTTTCGGCAGCGCAGACCCATGCGCGCTGCGCGCGCACGTGTGAATGTATACGCGCGCTACGCGCACATATTCCTTCTCAAATCAAATTTTTATTCTTAAGAAAAGAAAATGAAAAAAAAAAATCATTTCTCATCGGTTAAAAAGTTGGACCTGGTCCCCGCTGCCTTCGGCAGCGCTGTCCCGTGTGCGCGGTGCACGCCTATATCTTCCCCACCCTTTCAGCCCTTCCTAATTAACCTACATATACCAATTTTGAACGGTCTAACTGAAACAGCTGAGATGCAAAAGAAAACAATCAGGAAACCTCAAAACGTGCAAATCTGGTTAAAACTTTCGATAATATAAAAGAACGTTAAAATATCTTTCGAATGATGTATTAAAAATAATTTAATCATAATTAGAAATTGAAATATTGAAATTTTAAAATATTACAGCGCCATCTGTCGGTAGAAATTTCTGTAATCTACTGTTCGATTGCAAATCAACAATGCTATCGAATGATGTATTACTTATGAAATTATTGAAATACGCGTATGAGAATAAATTTTAATTTGCAATTAAATTGTACATTTTTTATTTATTTTGGAAACCCGTTGAAATTTGAACTGCAACTTCGTCTTGTGATGTTAAAAGTGTGTAGCAAGTTTGAAATAATTTTGAATAAAATTGAAGCATTTTGAAATTTGCAATTTTTATTTCCAGTACAAAATCAGTAAAGCAGGAAGTAAAATCTATTTATTCTTTCTCCCGGCGCCATGGTAACCGCAATCCGCGTTTGTAATGATCGATAGATGGCGCTCTCTGAACACTGCAGTTGTTAGTAAATATAACAGCCACGTGTAATTATTATTCTTTCTCCGCCATTTCATTATGGAAAGTCGATTGCATAATATGAGAATATGCAGTGGTGTGATAATTTCACCTTAGCCCACCAGAGGGCGAGCATTTCATTACAATCGCGGATACGTCGATTACGAAATTAATAAAACTCTTGTGATTTGTTGCTACCTTTTGTTTCATACTTTAGTTAATTTTAAAAAATCTAATTGCCCTATCGATAAGCTATTTAAACCGTCGGATTCAGAAAAATCGGACCTTTCATTTGATATCTTATTTGTAACGATACGACTGATATTTCTAATTTATTTTCCACTTTTTCCGTAAAAATGTCGCTTTTTAAGCATTTAATCATGAATTCTGGGTCATTTTTCGGTAGATATGGGTGGACATTTTAATTAATATCTCCGCTAATTAGGGTCGCATTGCTTAGCGAATTATCGCGATGTCGAGATGAAGAAATTCTGCGTCTGTCGACATCGGTTCGAGGCGCTGCGACCATTAGCGCCGGAGCTTTAGCGGTCACAAGGCATTTCTCACAGACAGACAGACAGACGCGCACAGATTTTAATAATATAAGGAGATATAACACAACTGAAAATGTACCGCCGACTGTTGCCCGTAATCGATTCGAATATTTTTGTGTGGGGGTAAGTGAATCATTAATGTTAATCACGTTTTCTACAGGAAAGCATCTTTATTGAATCTGTAAAATGTAAATTGATTTCGTATGTTTAGAACAGTATAAAAATGCTGAAATTGAAACGCAGTTGTATTATAAAGAAATACGAGTCTTAGACCGTAATGTATCCGTTATTAAAAAAAAAAAAAAAAAAAAAAGAAAATTATATCAAGAAATGAAATTATTTTTCTTAAATTGCATGTATTAAAAATAAATAAACTTAAAACAATTAAAAATTTACAAATGCTCTAATAATTTTGACACATCTACAGCATTAGTAAACAACAATAAATCTGTAAAGATTTGAAAAGTGTAAAAAGGCATTATAAAAGAGAGAATCAAATTACAGTATTTTTCTGCGTATAATCTGCAGGTAAAGAAAAAAAAATTGTAAAAAATCAGTTTTACACCAGAAATTTTAATTAACAGACAAATTTATATTTGAAGGAATTAATAACGTGCACAAAAAAATAGTTTTGTTTGTAGATTAAATTTTTTGGTATAAAACCAATTTATCTGACCTGCCAATTTTTCGCAAGAAAATATGACAATGATTTATGAAAAACTCATAGTTCTTTTAAAAAGATGTAAAAAAAAAAAAAAAAAAAAAAAAAGTGCCAACTTTTTTATTGCACTTATGAGTGAAGCATAAAAGGAAGACAGAAAAAAGAAGGAAGAATGCACACGAGAACTTTAACAGTTAAGATTGCATGTAACCGCATTTCAATTTTAAACGTCAGATTCTATCGCAAACATACATGTAGACAAATCTTTCGAAATGAATGACTAAAGATTAAAAAAAAAAAAAAAAAAAAAAAAAAAAAAAAATACAGGGTGTTTTGTATGATGATGACATACATGAAGGTTATGAAAAACTGAACGATATGGATTAAGATAAGTTACAGAGTGATTGAGGGGAATCATTCGGATACGCATGATATATTTCTCGCAAAAAAGGATGAAATGATAGCAAAAAGAATAGTTGTTCAAAGCCACGAATCTTAAATCCGCTAAAACCAAAGCCCTTTACAGAATATTAAAGTACGTATATTACGGATTCAAGTTTCAAAACAAGAAAAACATCTGGTACAAATTTACGAGTTCCCACAAAGATATATGGACACTTAAAAATAGAACAGAAAAGAAATTTCAAAATTCAAGATTTATTTGGAAAAAACAATGACAAGGTTAAATAAATTTACACGTTCGCTTGGATCGAGGTCGAAATACTTAAATTTCATATTTTTTGTGTAAAAGAAAGATTTGAATTTTATTTTTCGCTCTTTTTTATTTATACTAACTGAATGGTACCACATGTGCTTTGCAAGAAATCTTTAGCTTTCGAAGGGAAACAAGACAAATTAAAAAAAAAAAAAAAAAGTTAAAAACACACTTTCATTTCAAAATGTTCCAATTGTGTAGATATAGATTTTACATGTATGCAAAACTTCAGCTCAATCGGATGTTAGGAAATAAATTAAAATTCAAAAACAAATTTTGAACTAAAATTGGGGCCCAGGCGCTCATCACCCTTCCCCATCTAAGTCCATTATTGTTTGAGCATAAATAATAAATTGAGTTGTCGTCGGAATCTTACATGTATAGAAACTTTCAGCTCAATCGGACCATAGCGAAGAGGATTAAAATCCGAAAACAAATTTTGAATTGGAGTTGGAGGTTCACGCTTAGGGCTCCCAGGCCCCCCTCTCCAAGTCCATTACTTCTTGAGTATGTATTGTATATTAGATATTATCAGAAATCTGCACACATATTAATCAGGACAAAATCTAGCTAACGCCTATTTTTTAGTTCAATCGGATAATTGGTTCAAACGATTTAAATAAACCCATTTTAACTGTAAAATTATTTATATATATATATATATATATATATATATATATATATATATATACAGTACCCGCCGCTTATCAAAATCACATTCGTTCTGAGCAAAAGTGATTTTATTAAGCGGCTGATTTTTATATCCGGCGAACGTTCCTGGATTTAAGAAAAAGGTATTTGCCTGAATTTGGAAAGAAATTTCAAAATGTACCAAATAATGGAACTAATAAACAATAGTGATTAATTTTAACCGATAATTATTTTATTGTTCCTTCAAAATAAGTGAATTAAACACATCCCAAGTTACGATGCGCTCTCCTTTGAAGAAAATCCCCAATACTTTGCTAAAAGTTCACGCTTTTCTTTTAAATTTAAATCTTTTCGTTTAAACTTCTTGCTACTTAGTTATTTCAGAATAAGAGCTAAAAATTGTCTATTAATTAAACATTATATATATAAAAAAAAAAATCACTTGTGAATTAAATCAAATTTGTAACTTATTATACCGCGCTTTGAAGAATACATTCCTTGAAATTATTACTAGGACAAGTGATGGGGCGTGTTTAATTGCTGTGAAAGTAAAATTCAATGTTGTAAATGTAAAATTTTCGACAAAGGGATTACTGTATTTTAATTTCTATTTTATTTCAAAAATAAAAAATCACAGCGCAAATAAAAATTTGTTTAGCGTGCATAAATGACATTTTTACTGCCGAAGAGATTTTTTTGAGTTTATTAACCGGCGATGCTGATTTTATTAAGCGGCGGTTTTAAAATTAGTTTGCATTGATTTGATTCTGGTCCTGGCAATTTGATCAGATTAAGCGGCTGATTTTATTAACCAGTGAATTTATTAAGCGGCGGTTACTGTGTATATATCTGGAGTAACTTCTCTCAACTTTCCGAACATTAAGCAATCAACGAATGTATAAATAAAGTGAGGGAAGTCGTTAAATAAACAAAACAGAAAATTATAATAGGGTGCTTGAGTATTTTTCTCTATATAGTATTTTGTTTATAGTGTATTAACGCTATTGCACTTTAAATAATTTGAGCCCATAGATTATAATGATAAAGAATTTTTCGTTGTGTCTCTATAAAAATCTATAAGTGATAGATTCTCTAAAATTCATACAATTCGTGTGACGGTGATCTATAACACATGCATAAATTTTCAGCCCAATCAAATAAGACTTTTAGACGCTACTGCACTTTAAATAGTTTGAGCCCATAGTCCATACTGATAAAGAATTTTTAGTTATGCCATATTAAAAAAAAAAAAAAAAAAAAAAAAAAAAAAAACTGTAAGTGGCAGATTTATTAAAATCAATAGAGTTCGCGCTACGGTGACCTATAACATACGTACCAATTTTCAGCCCATTCGAACAAAGTGTTTAGACAAACACACATCACCGTAAAAATAGCTAAAATGAACTCAGCAGAATTCAAAACGCATAAATAGTACACCAAAATTTGAAAGTCGAATTTTTTCATGATTACAATACTCTCCTTACATATGTATGTTCGGAAAGTAAAAAAACAAATTGATACCAAAAATAAATAATTAAGTAAATACATTTTTTATGTCGGGGAGGGGGGGGGGGTGCATTATTATTATTATTTTTAATAATTAAAATAAAATTGAGTAAAATCACACTATAAAAATGGGACAGCTTCAGTTTGAACACCTTGGCGAATTTTGAAATTTGGCACCGAAATAGCTTGGACATTTCTCGCCAAGATGTTTACTTACGCAATAGCGATAGCCATTTTAATTCATTGACAAAATGACAACAAAAATTTAAAAACCACCAAGAAACTTCTATGGTAAAGCTACACCAAAGGAATTTTAATAAATGAATATAGTACCCGATGCTACAGAATGAAACACAGTTATTACATGACTTTATATGGAAGAATAGATTAAAATAAATCCCGTCATACTAAATTATTTTATCTATTTATTTTTTGATGACTTTTAAACCCATTACTTAGAAAACAAAATTAGGTTTTTATTTATTTATTATAATTATTTTCCAGAATGCCATATGAGAGGTTGTTGTTATTTCCCGGAAAAGCAAATTCTGAACTAATCATCTTTTGATCATCGGGAAAAAATGCTTGGAAATTTTTCCAAGAATAGCCAAAAGCGTTTATTGTAATATGAAAAGATCGAAAAGAACTTTATGCCGAAGGTCCCGGTGGACGTTAAATCTTTTTTTTTTTTTATAAATTGCTGCATTACAGTTATGAAAAATTCCATGCATATGCATTGAAATATAACTATATTAATATTTCCCAAAACTAAATTAATATACATATATGTATTTCTCTCTACTAACCAATTTCTAACTTTTCTATGTGAATTCATTTATAGATTAATTAAAAAATATTTTTATGTGTGAATGCTGAAATTTTGCATTAAATTTCAGCTTTCAGATATAACTAGCAGATCTGCAGATCAGGAGCCTCATCGTCCTATTCGTATCACTCATTACTCAATAGATCATATTTATTCCATATTATTTAAAATAATTACACACACATATCTTGTATCTCATAAATACTTGTACCAAACTGGATGCGAAATGATTAAATAGTGTATTGGAATTATTTTGTGCGGTCCTGTAAATTAATTACCAATTCTATGACTACCATTTTCCTCAGAAACCATGCTTTTTAATAACACATATTTATTTCATTGTGTTTAATGGAGACTAACATGTTAAAATGCACTAATAAGAAATACCGTCTATAGGCCATAATGGGACGAAATTCTTTTCTATGTCTTTGTACACGAGCCACAGTAATTATACACACTAATAAAAAAAGTATACAACTAATTCATCGTAACTCATCAATATTTGATCCATATTTGCCTCGTTTGGATGATTATAGAGTGTCACTGGAATTCTTTTGTGTGGTCCTGTAAATAAACTGTTTAGTCTATACATACCTTTTTCTAGAGAAAAAAACGCTTATCTTAATTTTAATAATGTATTTTAATTCTATAATGTTGAATGTAGCATAAACGCGTTAAAATGCGCTTAAATAGAAATATGTCCATAGGCTCTAATGTCACGATATTCTTTGTCTGTCCCTGTAAACGAGCTATAAATATCGTATGCACTAGTAAAAACTATACAACTTATTCTATGTAGCTCATGAAAAATTATTCGAAATTTGACATGATCTGGATGTATAAGTGACATCTTTGAAACACTTTTGTTAGGTCCTGTACATTAATTATTATACCTAAGAACATGTTTTTCTACAAAAAGTAATAATGTACAGTCAATAATAAAGTCAATTATGTATGTTGATTTCACATTGATTCTACATATAGGCCGTAATGACAAGAAATACTTTGGTGTGTCCCTGTATACGATCCATAAGCAATATAGACACCAAAAATTCTACAGCTATTACTTTGTGGCGCTTGAACATGTGTACCAATCTGCAAGTTAATCGGGGGATTTTTCGGTGTTGTGGTATATACAAATTCTGTCCATAGTCCGTAATGATAAGAAAAACTTTGGTGTGTCCTTTTACACAAACTACAAATAGAATACACACCAAAACTATACAGCTAATTTTGTGTAGCTCATGTGCATGTGTACCAAATTGCAAATCAATACAATGATTTTTGCGGCCACTATCGCGAAACATGCAGATATACAGACAGAATAATACTTTTGAGTTTCCACTCTCTATATTGAGGCCTCCATTGACTTTTCGACAAAAGTATTTAAAAAAATCTGGAGTGACACCATTCGACTTTTCGAACATTGAGTAATTAACGGTTTTGTAGATAAAGTAAAGTAAGACGAGTTGTTAAATAAACAAAAGAGAAAATTATAATAGGATGTTTGGGTATTTTTCTTTATACAGTACACGATGTTTAATTTACGCTATTTTACCAAACACGCAGATCATAATGATAAAGAATAATTCATTGTGTCCCTGTAAAAACCTACAAATGCTAGATTCACCAAAATGCTTATAGTTAGTGCAACAGTGACGTATAATATTTATATAAATTTTCAGCTGCATCGGATAAGGCATTTAGACGCTATCGCACTTGAAAGTTTGAGCCCATATGCCACAATTATAAAGAAATTTGCGTTTTGTCCCTGTAAAAAGAACCATAAGTGCCAGATTCGCTAAAGTTCATAAAGTTCGTTTGACGGTGACGTATAACATGTATATAAATTTTCAGTTAATTTGAATAAGGAGTTTAGTCGCTGTTGCACTTTAAATAATTTAAGCCTATAGGTCTTAATGATGAACAATTTTTAATTGTGTCCCTGTAAAACTCGTTAAGTGCTAGAGTCACCAAAATCCATACAGTTTGTGTGATGGTAACCTATAACTCGTATATAAATTTTCCACTCAAACGGATAAGGCATTTAGATGCTATCGCATTTTAAATAACTTCACCACGTAGGCCATAATGATACAGAATTATTTGTTGTGTCCCTGTAAAAAAAAACAGGAAGTGCTAGATTCACCAAAACCTATATAGATCGTGAAACTGTGACCTATAATATGTGTTTAATTTTTTGTTCAATTGAATTAGGCGTTTAGACGCTATCGCACTTTTTAAAATTTGGTTCCATAGGCCACAATGATAAAGAATTTTTCTTTGTGTCCCTGTAAAAAAAACCATAAGTGCTAGATTCACCAAACTCTATGCAGTTCATGCAACTATTACCTATAATATGTGTATAAATTATTTTCCCAGTTTAATAAGGCGTTTTGACGCTATCGCACTTTTTAAAATTTGGTCCCATAGACCATAATGATAAAGAATTTTTCTTTGTGTCCCTGTAAAAAAAAATGTAAGTGCCAGATTCTCCAAAATCTATACAGATTGAGTAACTGTGACCCATAATATATGTATAATTTTTTTGCTCAATTGAATAAGGCGTTTAGACGCTATCGCACTTTTCAGATTTTGGTCCCATAGACCATAATGATAAAGAATTTGTGTCCCTGTAAAAAAACTATAAGCGCCAGATTCGCCAAAATCAATAGTGTTAGTGCTATGGTGACTTGCAACATGCGTACCAACTTACAGCTCATTCAAACAAAGCGTTTAGACGCTAGTGTGTTCACTCACATACATACACACGCGCACACACACACACACACACATACGTCATTGTAAAAATAGTGAAAACAAACTCAGAAGACCTCAAAACGTATAGAAACACCAAAATCTCGAATTCGGATTTTTGACATGATTACAATATTTTACTTACATATGTATGTTCGGAAAGTAAAAATTAACTTATTAATGAATGTGCAAAACAATGCTCAGGTATGTTGAGAATATCTTGTTAAAGTATAATAATGTAAAATCGAGGGGGAAACTATAAAAATTAGTTAGCAGGAAGCATTTTAAAAATTTCTAAAAATAAATAAAAATAAAATAAAATTTTGAATTTAAACAATTTTTGAATTTTTTTAAAATAGTTTATAATGTTATATTTCAATGTATGTGAAATGAAGTTTTATTATTATTATTATTATTATTATTATTATGTCCACTATCCCTTTAATGTGCAAAAAACGACCATAGAGTGACAACCTCAAACAACGTAAAATAAAAATCTAAGTTATATTTTCTTTCTTTCTTTCAGATTCTGTAGATAATTTTTCATAAACCCAAAAATTTTAAATTAAATTTATTTCACTTGAATAACGCATATACCATAGCTGAAATGAAACTGATGGCAAACCAATTGCATTAATTACAGATAAAGCGTAGATAGAAAGAGGTAGCCATATTGAACGTTTTTTTTTTTTTTTTTTAAACTTTGTTGTACAGCGTTCTATTAAAAAAAGAAAGAAAAAAAAATAATAATATAATTTAAAACGTACTTCCAGTCACTCACGTCTATAGACTGTAATGTATTGTAATTTTATTTGTATGGTCAACAAAATAAAATATTAACACTAAAGAATAAAGTGACGAAACAAATTAATAAATTACTAATATTGATTTGTGAATAACGCAATCTACAGTCTAGGAAATTTATGTCATAGTATATATAATATGGCAACACCAATATGGGGGGGGGGGGGAGTCAGTTTTTCTTTAATAAACAATTACAATCTATTTAAAATATTCAACTAATGAATTAAAATTATAATTAAGTAATAGAATTAGGCCAATAACAAAAATTAAATCCTTTTTTTTTTTTTTTTTTTTGTCATACATGTGTTGTAGATTACTGAAAGGGAAGGATGAAAAAAAAAAGAGAGAGAGAGAGAGAGACTCATAGGTCATTGTCATTGTCAGCACTGACTCGTAGATAATGTTGAGAGGAGAAAATAAAAGCAACTAATGAAACAAATACAGAAAATGAACAAAGGTTTTACCCGCCCTAAATTAGTCAAATAGATTCATAAAAAATGCACATGTAAGTTCTCTTCCTTAAAATGTGTTAAGGGAACAGAAACCTGACAAGTGTACGTCCGCTTGTAGATTTTTCAACTAGAAATTTTACCAACAAAAGGAAACATAAAACTCATAGTAAAAGGGGAAAAGATAGGAAATTTAAGTGCTTGTTGAGAGGGAAATGGGGACAAGTAACGATTGTATTTATAGTAAAAAAAAGTACCTAAATATAGCTGAAAACAAACTTTTCTTGTGCAATAAAACAAATTTATATATCTTGCGGTCTTTTTAATTCTATTTGAAGGAACAGTTTTAGAGGGATAATTTATAAACGAGAGACAGGTGTATGTGGCCAAATAGAGGCACACTATTTTTAGAGTACTAAGTCATACTTTGAATGGATTACTCAATTATCTAACTTTATATATATAAAAAAAAAAAAAAAAAGGTAAATATGCTCAATGCTTTCTCATCTACAAACCGAGACAAATAGCCTTTATTTGTTTTATTCATTTTTTCCTTACTATAAATTTAACATTTTCCAGTAAAAGACAATAGGTTGAGGAATTTTTAGTATAATATCAATAAAATAGATTTGTAACAAAAAACTTATACTCATATATAATATTCTTGTCTTAAAAATCAATACTTATACAATAATATTTTATCTAAATGAACCGATGTAGTTCTAATAAAAATAGAACTGCTTTTATGAAAATATATAGAAAAATATCTACATCAAAGAAGACAAGCATTACCATCCGTAAAAAAAGTTTTCTCCCTGATAGGAATATGCGAAATATGCAAACGACAGCAAAAATTCCACTTAACGGACGGCACAAGAACCTAACAAATAGGCTTGCATGGAATAAAATAATAAAAAGAAGAGGTATGGATTATTATGATAACATAAGAAGACACCAGAGAAATAATAAAATGGGAAACAGACCAGCCCACAAATAAGATGTCACGCGAGGGGATTTAAGGGAATTTCTAAGAAAAACGAAGAAAACCATCTGCGGAGGGATGACACAGAGGGTAGATAATTCAGGGCAAGTCTTTCTTATGCCAAAAAAGCTTTTAGTGAGACTTGCTTCCGAAGTGGAATTGCTATACATCCAGCACGCAAGATGATGATGTAACTTTGTGATATCACATTTTAAGATCTCATATGGGCATACAAACTGTTTTTACTTTCAAATAATTCAATTGGACACGCAATCTTTGATTTTGGATAAGGCACAATAGAATTTTCAAAATGATAGATGTTTAAATAATACAGAGATGCATTTCCTTTAAAGATTTATCCGAAAAGTAGGAAAAGAGAAATAGATAATCCTTTATAAAGAAACTAAATTCGTTGAAAAAGAAACCACCCGATAGCATCATCATCAATAAAAATATTTTTTTTTTTGTTTTAAAACGACTGGAAAGAGTTTATAAAAAATATAAAAATCTATGATTTATGAATAAAATAAACGTTACATTTAGATTTATACACATGCTTTGTGAAAAAAGCTATAATTCTAATTAGTTAATAGAATTGGCATGTTTTTAGAATCAACAGTAAAATGCATGGGTTTTACTGCACTGCCCAAAACTGTATTTTGCAACAAAATATGTTAGAAAAGCAAATGTCGAAATTTTGAAAAATTATAATAATAATTAATGATTTTTAACACTTTCCAACAAAGTTGAAAAGTGTAAATGACTTGGTTTGTCTGTCTGTCCGCGCTCTAACTTCAGTAAATATTCATGGAATTTCTTGAAACTAATATATGTTATTCAGGTTTATTATCGGATGTTCCAATTGAAAATGGAGTGAATACCTCTATTGGTTTGTGTACAGGGACACCCGAAAGTATTCAGAAGCATTGTGTTCTATGAAAGGTATTTCTATAAATCATATTTTAATACCTTTACTTTACACAAATTTTAATGAAATTGACATTAGCAATACATATGCACAAGAAAATGCTTCCTATAAAAGAGTGTGTGTGATTAGCATTAAAATTTACAGTGCCACACAAAAATATTCACTTACAATAATGGCTATAATTGGAAATTGTTGGAATTGCATTTTCGCTTGCATTAATCATTTTTAAGATTTTCTAACGACGTTTAAGAGTGATTATGATATGAATTCGTCTACCTGTCTTACTGTCCGTTTATTTGTCCGTGCTATTAATTCAGTAAATATTCACGGAATTTCGTGAAACTGTTATATGCTATTCAAGTTCACTATGAAATGTTCCCGTCTTAAAATGGGATAAATACAACCACTGGTTTATGTACAGGGACACCCAAAAGAGTTCCAAAGCACTGCGTTCTATGAGAGTTATTTCTATAAATCACATTTTAATACTTTTGTACAAATCATAATGAAATTGAGAACTTTCATTAAAATCTGTAATTTCTAGTTGGAATACCGCTAGTTCGCAAATTATAAAATGTCAACGCATGGCTGGCCTTGAATTTAATTAAATATTATTTTTCTATAAAATCTTTAATTTTCAACCAGATTAGAGATTTTTTAACTGTGCATTCATAATTAATATTTATAGCTAATTTTTAGTTTTTATGAAAATCAGTTGAAAATTCGCGATTTTTAAAATAAGCATTTTTTATACTCTAATTCAAAAACCACGTCATTTATCAGCTAACAAAGTTGGGAGTTGGAAAATTGATCACTCTCAAATTTTAAAATATCAATGCAAATTAGCGTGAAATAAAATCATATTTTAATTAATTAAAAAAAAAAAAAAAAAAAAAAAAAAACTATCAAACAGATTTTCATCAAACATAACTAAGAACCATCCATAATTAAGTCAGCGTCTTAATAATAAGATAATTGAAATCGGTCAATTTGTGAGCTACCGTGCCACAGACAGAATTTCTTTCCTTTATGTGCGACTAACTTATAATACCCCCCCCCCCTTTTTTTTGGGGGGGGAGGGTCAGGTATTATAAAGAAAAATAAACTGATATATGTTTTAGAATTTTGCATCAATATGGTCATTGCTGAAAATTGTGTGTGCAGTATATGTATACACACACACACCCTCAAAAAAAAAAAAAAAAAAAGAGAGAGAGAAAAGAAAAGAAAAAGAGGATAACTTACTGTTCAAAGTATAAATATACGAATTTGGAGAAAAATACTCAAACATTAAATACAATTTTCACTTATGCTTACTTACTATTCATCGATTCAAATTTGTTTAAAAAATCTGGTACTTACTAAATGTTTGGAATGTCAAGTGAGATCATTAAAGATTATTTTATTTGTTTATTTTACATTTGAAATGCATCAACTTTCCCAATGAGATTGCTTCATAAACTACTGAAAAATGATACTTGGGTTTGTTACACACACACAAATCGGATTTTATTTTAAAATAATCCAGAAAGCAGAGAGTTGAGATTTTTTCCCCCTGCTTTCCTAGGATGATTTCTCTATCATGATACTAAAATGAATTTGGGTGATGTATCTAGAAATACAATACTTAAACACACACACACAAATAAATAAAAATAAAACAAAAATACTTTAAAGGAAACAATATTTATACACTAAGCAACCCCCCCCCCCCCCCAAAAAAAAAAAAAAAAAAAAAAAATGCATTTGGATATTTTCTTTTTTTCTTTCAGCAACCGTCAATTTCATCATTCAAAAAGTAAATTTTCGAAAAGGACATTCTAAATTTCTCATCATCCTCCCCGTAAAATTTAGGATTAAATCAAGTTTTCAAAACAAAAAGAGTAGTTACAAAAGTTGTAATTTTGTAAAGTATTTCGAAAATGGTACGGACAAGGCAATTAATGCTAACACAAAATGTACTGATTTTAGAATGAAAAGCAAAAAATGTTTGAATGTAAGGGATGGAATATAATTAAAGGTTAACGAGTCACTGGTGAGGTGGTATTTTAGCAAGATATAGAATTTTTGGCTGTTTAAATCGGAAGTTTGGCTCTCGGCGGCAGCGTTGCTCATCTGAAAGAGATGACCGCAAGTTAAAAAGACAATGTTTAAAAAATCGATTTGTAACATGTTCAGAACTTAGAAGAGATTTAAAAAAGCGTTTAGCAAAAGAATATTTTTAAAGATAGTGCAGCGACAGTTAAACAAAGCAGGTTTAAAAGCCAGAAAGCCATTATTATAATGAAAAAAAAAAATTAGGGGGTGGGGGGAAAAACTTCAGTGTGGACCATTTTTTTTTTTTTTTTCCCCTTTAAAAGGCCAGTTAATTATTGGGCTCCTGTGGTTTTCTCTGACAAGCCAAGATTAACTTATAACTTTGGAGGTGACAAAAACAAATTAGTCGGAAGACGGCGAGGTGAGCGACTTGATAAAAGTTACAGTCTTAAAATAATGAAATATTCTCCATACATTATGGTATGGGGCACATAATTTGTAAATAATCTTTTTTTTTTGTTTTACCATGTTTTTATTAACTTCTATTCTTGTTTGTTTGTCCGGTACAAATCTTGCAATCGATTTTTAACAAACCTCTACCAGCTAGACATTTAAAACTTTCAGAATAGCTCAGAACCCGATGACAACACAATACTTCGAAGCCCGATTTGCATAATTTTTGATTAGTTTTCTTTTAATTAATTAAAATATGAAAATAATAACCTCCTAATAGCTTTAAAAATAGCCATTAAAGTATTAGCTAAATTGTTGCAAAAAAAAAAAAAAAAAAAAATACGAGTTCATTTTCTTTCGACATAAAAATAAATGCATTTAATTAAACGTGAACGTTAAAAAATTGCAAAAAGTTAAATTATGCATCTCACAAAAATTGACGTCATTATCGCTTTAAAAATTTTATACGCATAGATAAAGTGCTAATTTATATAGCTATGATTCAACAGAAAATTAAAAAATATGATACATGTTTTTTTTTTTTTTTTTTTTTTTAAATCTTATAATTATTTTTTTTCATCTCAAGTTAAATCCTTCAAGCTAAATCCTCCTCAAGCTAAATAATAATGCTTAAAACGAAAGTTTTACGTAGATTTTTATTGAGTACTTTGTAGAGAGTAATCAAGCAAATTTCTAAGGTACAGGGAACGCAGCGTACCTGTATTTTTTACTTTCGTTTTATTTATTTATTTCATTTATTTATTTATTTTTTGTCAACACTATTTGAGAAAAGTATTATTTGAGATAATATTATTGCATTAAAAGATCTAAAAAAAAGTTAAAAAAAAAAAAAATCATCATCATCTCATCATCAATTTCAACCTTTATCAATCTACTGCAGGATGAAGGCTTTTCCTAGGTGATTCCAAACTGCCTTGTTTTCTACAATCCTTCTCCATTCTGCTCTTCCAAACTTCACAATTCCATCTTTCCAACGACACAGTGGCCTCTTCCAAAGTCTTTTCTCATCTCTCGGTATCCAAAATAGGACTTCGGTGGTCCACCTACCATCATTTCTTCTCGCAAGGTACCCAGCCCAGGTCCATTTTAACTTCTTGACTCCAGAAATAACATCAGTAACTTTGGTTTGCTTCCTAATCCAAGTGTTTGGCTTTCTGTCTCTTCGGGCGAATCCTAACATGCATCTTTCCATGCTTCTCTGGGTTGTTTGAAGTTTTTGTATAGCTTTACATGTTAATGTCCACGTTTCTGAAGCCTAAGTTAAAACAGGCAAAATGCACTGATCAAAAACTTCTCAAACAAGTCGGGGGGTCACCTTTGAAGGTAGTGCTACTTTTTCCGAATACTCGCCATGCAATTTTAAATAGTGGTAGCAATATAATAGAACGCATATAAAAATATAGGAACGCTGCGATCCCTATAAGTATCATTTTATCTCTTTGGTATTATTCAAGCATGACAGTTCTGATGATTTAGTTTTGAAGTTATTACAAATAAAAAGGTATAAATCGATTTACAGAATTTTTTTTTTCCCTTTAGTGTATATTATATAATGCTTCAATTTCAATTTTCCAAAATCTCTAAATTAATTTTGTTATAAGATATTCAAATGCTAACATTTTAAATACTTTTAGTATTTCAATGTTAAGCGGAGTGAGATCAATCAAAATTAGATTTATCTTGGTAAAAATATTACACATGTCTAATTAATAAATTGCAGTATTATTTTAATGAAATTTCTTTAAAGCTTTTTTTTTTTTTTTCCCTTTAGTGTATATTATATAATGCTTCAATTTCAATTTTCCAAAATCTCTAAATTAATTTTGTTATAAGATATTCAAATGCTAACATTTTAAATACTTTTAGTATTTCAATGTTAAGCGGAGTGAGATCAATCAAAATTAGATTTATCTTGGTAAAAATATTACACATGTCTAATTAATAAATTGCAGTATTATTTTAATGAAATTTCTTTAAAGCTTTTTTTTTTTTTTTTTTTTTTTTTCAATAAATATTTATGCAAGAGGAAAATTTTCAAATCTTAAAAATACAATGCAATGGTTATAATAAATTGGAGTTTTTTACACTTTATAACTTAAGTTGTAAAGTATTTCCGACTTCGGTTTGTCTGTCTGTCCGTTTGTACGTGTTCTAACTTCCGTAAATATTCTTAGAATGTCTTGAAACTGACATCAGGGTTCCCACTAAAGCCAAGAAATTGAGAGAATCTCGCATGTTTATTTATTGTTTATTTATTTTCTCACATAAAATTTTTAGTCCGAAAACAGGTCATTTATAAAAATCGACAATTTTGAAATGAAAAATCTTTCACAAAAATCAGCAAATTTAAACAGACCCTTCACAAAAGTCGAATGATTTTAAAAGTTTTCAAAAAACTTGGATAAGGAAATTATGTATTTTGCTGATCAGCTGCAAATATACATTATATTTCTACAATGAAACACCTGAAAAACTGAAATTAGGTAAATAATCTCGTATTGAAGGTATATATATATATAAAAACTAGTATGTTGTGGACACCACAAGACTTTCTTCTATATTTACCTATACATATTCAATCAGTAACAATATTTAAAAAAAAAAAAAAAAAAAAAAAAAAAAAAAAAAGTACGATTTTTTTTCTTTTCTTTTTTTTTTTGTTAAAAGTAAAAAAAATCGATAACTTTGTTTTAAATTATCACAGATTTATAGTTCAACCATTCGTTTTAAAGGTATTGACGAGACCTTTCGAAAGATACCCATCTTGAAAATTTATCCCCCCCATGCAGAAAATTTTTTTCCTAGTTAACTACTACTATTATCAACCTGATCTTTCGAAAGATACCCATTGTGAAAATTTACCCCCCTGGGGGAGGTATTTCCCCCCTAGGGGGGAAGCGATGCCCCCCCATGCAGAAAATTATTTTCCTAGTTACATACTACTATTATCAATAATTCATATTAATTTTACAATCACAAGTTTAAAACAACTCTAATTATGCACATTTATACGAATTTTTGTCCTATGCTGCCATGTTAAAAATTTAGATAAAATGCTATCACAGCGCCACCTGTTGAGCTATTGATCCCCAAACATAATCAGCACCAGTTTATGTCGGGGACCAACTAAATACCAAGTTTGGTTAAATTTCGTTAAAAAAAAAAAAAAAAAAAAAAAATTGCGATTTTTTTTCTAAGTTATTTTTTGTTAAAAGTAAAAAAAATCGATAACTTTGTTTTAAATTATCACAGATTTATGGTTCAACCATTCGTTTTAAAGGTATTGACGAGACCTTTCGAAAGATGCCCATCTTGAAACTTTGCCCCCCCGGGTGGGTACTTCCCCCCCGGTGGGGGGGGGGGAACCGATGCCCCCACATGCACAAAAATTTTTTCCCAGTTAAGTATTACTATTATCAACGAGACCTTTCGAAAGATACCCATCTTGAAAATTTACTTCCCCGGGGGGGTACTTCCCCCCCAGGGGGGGGGGGGAACCGATGCCCCCACATGCACAAAATTTTTTTCCTAGCTAACTACTACTATTATCAATAATTCATATTAATTTTACAATCACAAGTGTAAAATAACTCTCTTTATGCCCATTTATACGGAATTTTGTCCTATGCTGCCATGTTAAAAATTTGCATAAAATGCGATCACAACGCCACCTATTGAGCGATTGATCCCAAAATCTAATCAGCACCAGTTTATGTCAGGGTGCAACTAAATACCAAGTTTGGTTAAATTTCATTCATTGGTTCGTGAGATACAGCGTCTACAAAAAAATGATACAGACAGACAGACAGACAGACAGACATTTTCAAAAAACTATTAATTCGTGTTCTCCACATCCCAAAACATGTAAATCCATCAAAAAGTGGACTTCGAAAATTTTCGCGAATCCAATACTTTCTCTATATTACATATAGAAGAAAGTAAAAAAGTAAATTTCATCAATTTGCGTGCAATATTCAGTGCATTTAATTTTCAGCGTGCAAGCTACCTATTTCAGCAATCCGCAGTGAAAAAAATCTACATATTTACGCAATTAAATGTGATTAAATTCAAATTACCAGTATTGTACACTTTTAAATCCACTGGTTGCATTTGTTTTTATTATAAATAGCTTTAGTATTGAAAATGAAATTCAAATTTTTAATGTTTATGATTGATCTGTAAATCAAAAATTTTTTATACAGACTGAAATCATACATTCATTTGTACAAAGATGTTTAGTTTCATTTTTTACTTTCTTCTATATGTAATATAGAGAAAGTATTGGATTCGTAAAAATTTTCGACCTCGGGTTTTTGATGGATTTACACGTTTTGAGAGCTGTAGAACACGATTTGACTATTTTTAGAAAATGTCTATCTGTGTGTGTGTGTGTGTGACAAAATTTTGTGGCAACTGTATCTCAGAAACTACTGCACAGAATTTCATACAAATTGGTATGTAGTTGCACCTTGGCATAAATTAGTGCCTATCAACTTTTGGTAAAAATTGTCTTACAGGTTGCGTTGCCATCCCGCTTTTTCTAAATTTTTAACATGGTGATATAGGACAAAATTTTGTATAAATGTTCATAAAGAGAATTATTTTTTAATAATCATTATGAAATTTACAAGAATTATTTATAATAGAGATAGTCAACTGGGAAAAAATTTTTGTACGTGTAGGAGCCTCGCCACCCCCCTAGGGGGGAAGTCCCCCCTCGAGGAGAGTAAATTTTCAAGATGGGTATCTTTCGAAAGGTCTCATCAATACCTTTAAAACGAATGGTTGAACTATAAATCTGTGATAATTTAAAACAAAGTTATCGATTTTTTACTTTCTTCTATATGTAATATAGAGAAAGTATTGGATTCGCGAAAATTTTCGAAGTCCACTTTTTGATGGATTTACATGTTTTGGGATATGGAGAACACGAATTAATAGTTTTTAGAAAATGTCTGTCTGTCTGTCTGTATCATTTTTTTGTGGACGCTGTATCTCACGAACCAATGAATGAAATTTAACCAAACTTGGTATTTAGTTGCACCCTGACATAAACTGGTGCTGATTAGATTTTGGGATCAATCGCTCCATAGGTGGCGTTGTGATCGCATTTTATGCAAATTTTTAACATGGCAGCATAGGACAAAATTCCGTATAAATGGGCATAAAAAGAGTTATTTTACACTTGTGATTGTAAAATTAATATGAATTATTGATAATAGTAGTAGTTAGCTAGGAAAAAAATTTTGTGCATGGGGGGGCATCGGTTCCCCCCCCCCGGGGAAGTAAATTTTCAAGATGGGTATCTTTCGAAAGGTCTCGTTGATAATAGTAATAGTTAACTTGGAAAAAAATTTTGTGCATGTGGGGGCATCGGTTGCCCCCCCACCGGGGGGGCAAAGTTTCAAGATGGGTATCTTTCGAAAGATCTCGTCAATACCTTTAAAACGAATGGTTGAACGATAAATCTGTGATAATTTAAACCAAAGTTATCGATTTTTTTTACTTTTAACAAAAAAAAAAAACTTAGAAAAATATCGCAATTTTTTTTTTTTTTTTTTTTTTTTTTTAACGAAATTTAACCAAACTTGGTATTTAGTTGGTCCCCGACATAAACTGGTGCTGATTATGTTTGGGGATCAATAGCTCAACAGGTGGCGCTGTGATAGCATTTTATCTAAATTTTTAACATGGCAGCATAGGACAAAAATTCGTATAAATGTGCATAATTAGAGTTGTTTTAAACTTGTGATTGTAAAATTAATATGAATTATTGATAATAGTAGTATGTAACTAGGAAAAAAATTTTCTGCATGGGGGGGCATCGCTTCCCCCCCTGGGGGGGAAGTACCCCCCCGGGGGGGATAAATTTTCAAGATGGGTATCTTTCGAAAGGTCTCGTCAATACCTTTAAAACGAATGGTTGAACTATAAATATTTGATAATTTAAAACAAAGTTATCGAATTTTTTTACTTTTAACGAAAAAAAAAACAAAAAATTTTTTTTTTTTTTTTTTTGTTACTGCGTGAATTTGTATAGGAAAATATAGAAGAAAGTCTTGTGGTGGCCACAACATATAGTTTTTATAACAAAAAAATTTTTTTTTCTCATTAAATGAATAAAAGGTTTTCAAAGTTGAAATTAAAAAAAAATTTTTTTCAAACACTTAATGACTTGTTCTATTTAAAAAAAAAAAAAAAAGAGAGAAAAGAAAAAAAGAAAAGAAAGAAAGGATATTGCTTATTAAACAATTAGACTTTCAGTTATGTTTTATAATTTATTTTAATCTTAAAAATTAATAAAAAAATTGTGCATACTTATGTAAAAATTTTCATTTAAAAATAAGTTTCTTTAATTTGTTTCTTATTATTATTCGAAGTGTTTTGAAACAATTACTCTGTGTTAGGTGCCTAATGTTTGGCGTCGGTTATATCATTCTTGTTATCTTTATCGCTTTACCAGCAAAATGGAAAAGTACCGAAGAGAATTAATAATTGAAGCTGCAGGAGGTTTTTCCAAATTAAAATGATAAAAAAAAAGGGGACTAATGTGCAAGTTGTACCTGACGGGACTAAAGTGAAAGTTGTACCTCAAGGGACTAATGTGAAAGTTGTACCTCACGGGACTAATGTGCAAGTTTCACCGAACGAACAAACTATTTCTTTCAACGAAAATGCCTACTAACCCTGGACGATAGGTCTAATATATCGTATCATATTATATATCGTATTTATCGTAATATAACTCAATACTTATTTCGCTTCCTTCTTCGACTCGTTTTAATACGCATTTTTTATATGCATGAGCAGCCACCGAAAAACAAAAACATTAAATTCATTTTTTTACTTATTTTTATTTCATATTATTTCACGCGCACTTCTTATTTCCTAATTCAAAATTATTAAAAAAAAGCTTTTTCGATATCGCTTGTAACGATACTGATTATTATTAATTTTCTTTTCTTTTTCTTTCAATAATAATAATAATAATAAAAAAGATTTTGATGAAATTCTGACAATAGCAGAATTTAGTTTAGGACGGAGGACTATTAGTTTTTTTTTTTTTTTTCTTTTCTTTACTTTTTTCAAATTATAACATCGCTTTCACATTATTCAATTATATTTTCGATAAATTTTAGATTTTGACAAATGTCCAACTATCGAAATCGACAACGCAAAAATCCCAGATTGAGACTAATAGGCCCTCAGTCCTAAATTTTTTTTTTTTTTGTTCTCACATTTTTATTTTCCGAATATACTATGCAATTAAAGTACGGTAATAAAAAATTCGACATTGAAATTTTGGTGAATCTATACGTTTTGAGGTCCCTAAATTCATTTTTGCTATTTTTAAGGTGATGTTTGTAGGTGTGTTTGCGTGTGAGTGAATGAACATGATAGCGTCTACACGCTTTGTTCCAATGAGCTGAAAGTTGTTAAATATGTTGTAGGTCACTGTAGCACGAACCCTATTGATTTTGGTGAATCTAACACTTACAGTTTTTTAAAGAAAAAATTCTTTATCATTATGGCTTATGAGCTCAAATTATTTGAAGTGCGACAGTGTCTAATCTAAATGCCTTATTAAAGAGAAAAAAAAAAAAAAAACTGAAAATTTACACACATATTATAGGTCACCGTCACACGAGCTGTTTAATTTTTTTTTCTAATCTAGCACTTGCAGTTTTTTTTAAGGGCCATAACAAAAAATTCTTTATCATTATGGTCTATGGGCTCAAATTATTTAATCTGCGACAGCGTCTAAATGTCTTTTTCAAATAAACTGATAATTTATATACAAGTTATAGGTCATCGTCACACGAACCGTAAGAAATTTAGAGAATCTAGCACTTATAGTTTTTTTACAAGGACACAACGAAAAAATCTTTGTCATTATAGCCTATGGGCTCAAATATTTTAAAGAGCAATAGCATCTAAATGCCTTGTCCGACTACGCTGAAAACAGATATACATGTTAAAGGTGATTGTTGCAAGACCTGTGTGGAATTTGGTGAATCTAGCTCTTTTAGTTTTTTACAGGGACACAACGAAAAATTCTTTATCATAACGATTTATCTATGGGCTCAAATGATTTGAAGTAAAATAGCGTTAAATTAAACTACATACTATATGAAGAAAAATTCTGAAACATCCTATTATAATCATCTCTTTTGTTTATATATATATATATATATATCTGTGTATATATATCTGTGTATATATATAATTTGAATAATTTAATTCCATTGCAACACTTAGCAAATGAAAGATAGATGATATGAAATTTTAAATGAGATGTATTTCGAATAAAATTATTGTCACGATGATAATTTAATTTCAGTACACTGAGTAATATAAAGACTTCTCTAACTTTACTTTATCTATACAACTGTTAATTACTTAATGTTTGGAAAGTCGAGTGGAGTCACTCGAGATTTTTTTCTTTTCTTTTTCTTTCTTTCTTTTTTTTTTTTAAGAAAACTCACCTTGTTTCTGAGTAAAGATCAGGAATTATCATCTAGGTTTTACCTTTGATGATAACCTGGTATAAGTTATTTTAAAATATACTGTGACATGTTGTCTATTGAAAATGGTATAAATCGTGTGATCTGCACACAAAAACACACAAGAGAATTATAATACATTACGTTCTATGAGAAGTATTTCTATAATGCATATTTTAATATTTTTTGTACTGTACAAAATGCAATAGAATTGACATATTATTAATATACACAAAACCATGTTTTCTATTAAATACGATATGATTAGCATTAATGACTATTTTAAAGGCCAACAGAAACATATCTAAATACATTAGGGGATGTAATTGAAAGTTATTAGAAGTGAACTTTTAGTAAATTTTAACACTTTCCAACAAAATTTCAAAATAATCATGAATTTGATTTGTCTGTCTGTCTGTCTGTCCAGCTCTAATTTCTGTAAATATTTTTAGAATGCTTTGAAATTGATGTATGTTATCATGTTCACTAAGGCATGTTTTCTACTGAAAATGGAGTAAATGGCGCAACTGATTTGTGTACAGAACTCGGAAAAGATTTCCGATGCATTATGATCTACGAGCAGCATTTTTTTTTTTTTTTTTTTTTTTTTTTTTAACTTTTCGAGCATACATATGTAAGGAAAGTATTGTAATCATGATAAAAATCGACTTTGAGATATTGGTGCTTCTACACATCACATACGTTTTGAGGTCCCTGGGTTCATATTTTGTTATTTTTACGGTGACATATGATGCGTGTATGCATGTGTGTGAACACAATAGCTCTAAACGCTTAGTCCGAATGAGCTGAAAATTGGTACATATGCTATAGGTCATCGTAGCACAAACTGTATAGGTTTTGATAAATCTGACACCTTTTTTTTTTTTTTTTTTTTTTTTTTTTTTTTTTAAAGAGCCACAACGCAAAATTCTTTATCATTATGGCTTATGGGATTATTAAGTGCAACAGTGTTAAATTAAACAATATACTAGTATTTGGGGAAAAGTAATCAAACATCCTATCATAATTTTCTATTTTGTATACTTAACGACTGCTCTTACTTTATTTAAACAACTGTTAATTACATAATGTTCGGAAAGCTGAGTGGAGTCATTCTAGATTTCTTTAATATTATGCACCCAACATAACAAAGTTACACAAAACTTTTTTTTTCCCAACAGAATAAAAAATGATTAGCATATAATTTTTTTTTAGTTCACCAAGGCCCTGTAAAGCAAATTGTGTAAAAAAAAAAAAAAACTATTTAATGATTTATTTTTAGAAATAAAGCTAAAAAGATGCTTTTGGGATATTACTTCCTCCATAGCCAAAAACAAAAAATCTGGAGTGACTCCACTCGACTTTCCGAACATTGAGTAATTAACAGTTTTGTAGATAAAGTAAAGAAAGAGGAGTTGTTAAACAAAAGAGAGAAAACCATAATAGAGTGTTTGAGTATTTTTCTCCATATATTGCACGACGTTCTATTTAACGCTACTGAACTTTGAGCCCATACATCATAATGATAAAGAATTTTTCGTTGTGTCCCTGTAAAAACCTATAAATGCTAGATTCACCAAAATGCTTATATTTAGTGCAACAGTGATTTATAATATTCATATAAATTTTCAGCTCAATTGAATAAGACGTTTAGATGCTATCGCACTTTTAAAAATTTGGTCCCATAGACCATAATGATAAAGAATTTTTCTTTGTGTCCCTGTAAATAAACTGTAAAGTGTTAAATTCACCAAAATCTATGCAACAGTTCGTGCAACTGCGACCTATAACATGTGTAAATTTTTTTTTCTCAGATTAATAAAGCGTTTAGACGCTATCGCACTTTTAAAAATTTGGCCCCATAGGCCATAATGATAAAGAATTTTTCTTGGTGTCCCTGTAAAAAAAAACTATAAGTGCTAGATTCACCAAAATCTATAGAGTTCCAACTATGGTGACTTACAATATACGTACCAACTTTCAGCTTATTCGAACAAAGCGTTTAGACGCTAGCTTGTTCACTCAGACATACACACACACACACACATACATGCTTCGTCGTAAAAATAGTGGAAACGGACTCAGGGGACCTCGAAACGTATAGAAACATCAAAATCTCAAATTTGGATTTTTGACATGATTACAATACTTTCCTCACTATAGTGTTCGGAAAGTAAAAATATTTTTGTAGCCTTGTTGTTTTTAGACAAGACACAAAGCTAACCAATAAATAAATTATTTATTTTAAAAAATAAATGCTATATGAAGATAAGTTTTGAATGTTTTCTTCCTCCAAAATAATAATAAACAAAACACATTTTAAGGTGTCTTCACTTAAATGAGTAAAATACACTGAAGATTATTAAACTATGAAACAGTAAATATACAGTTGTGAAGTGTTTAAAACCAATCCAAACCACATGAATTTGTTTTCCTTTTAATTATCATTTTTTATATTTTCTCTTTTAAGAGTAATAAGGAATCTCTTCTGAGTAAGCGAGACAACTTTATAAAAATTGATCTTAATTCGTTTAATTTCTTAATGAAGCAGAAAATAGAGTTTCCTTTTATAGCAACACATTAGGGTGACAAGAAGAAAGGTGCGGTTATCTCTTCTTCTAATACTAGATTCCCATTTAAAAAAAAAAAAAAAGCTATTTGTTAAAAGGTTTTTAAACGATGAAATATTAAAGAACTCCTGGTGTTATGTAATTTAACTAATAAAGATTTAATTTCATATCTTTTTTTTCACTATTTAAATCTCACTCAAAAAGAAAATACTACTACATTACTTTCGTTTTCTTATAGAATTAAGGGGATAAAAACAAAAAACCATGCGGTGTGCATTGATTATTAACACTTTCCAACTATATGTAATTGCTGTATCGTATAACTTTCAACGTTCTTTGCCTATGTTATCACACAACGGACAGACAGCAGTTCTGAATGGGGAATACAGATAGACTAATTGAATTCCTAATCATCCTTAAACATTGTTAGAAAGTGTTTTTATAAATGATTAACACAAAAGAAAATGTAGCCCTTATATTCTAATTGCAGCCCTTAATGTACCTGAATGTTTTAGTGTAGCCCTTTAAATCTGAAGGTTAACAAAATTACATTCTATACAAAACATTATTTTAGCATATTAAGAATAAATGTCAATTTCTTTATGATTTTTACAGTAGAAAGTTATTTAAATGCAATTCATAAAAATGTCTGTCCTAAAATGCAATGCACTGGCATTTTTTTGGGTGTCCTTGTACACAAATCAGTTGTACAGGACCTATTAATGCCATTTTAAATAGGGAATATTCCATAGTGAATTTGAATATCATATATAATTTAAAAAAAAAAAAAAAAAAAAAAAAAAAATTGAAAATATTTACAAAGGCTAGGGGTGAGTAGACGGACAGATTGACAGATAGATGCACAAATTTAAATCACAATATTCACATTATAAAAATGTTAAATCGCATAACTTTGAATTAAGTTAAGAATAAATTTCGAATAACTTATTAAATTTTCAAACTAGAATATTCGTAGTCAATGATGCCAATATCATAAATGATATTATAAAAGTGGTCAGACATCTTTACGATGAAAATAGCATTCAAAATTAATACTATTTACGCAAAATTTTGCCCTATTCTGCCATGTTAGGAAAATCGTAAATTTCGAATAACTTACGAAGATACGAAGTTTTTAAAGTTGAATTTTCATAATTATGTTCATGCCATTTTAAAGCTGGTCTGACATTTTTACAGTAAAATAATTCCTTTTAATGCACATTTAAGTGAAATTGAGCCATATTTTCTCATATTAAGAAAATTGTAAATTTCCAATAATTCACGAAGTTTTTAGATTAAAATGTTGCAAATCTCAATAGGTTTCTTACTAGTGTCATAAGTGACATTTTAGAGCTGGTCCGACCTTTCTGCGATCATTTGTTCTTGAGATATCGTGTACACATTGCACAAACATTATACCGATTTTGTGATTTTCGGTTTCCTCACGCCTCAAAACGTGCAAAAAAGTAAACAGAGGTCGAAAGTTTTGATGACTACTTGTTAGTAAGTTCCCTATACCTTTAGTATAATGGGGAACTGAAAATTATTTTTCAGGGTTACTAACATTAAAACTTTTTCAAATTCCCTAACTTTTTCCAGACTATTTTTCATCATTTTCCTTGACTTTTCCCGGACTTATGCTGTTTTTTTTTTCCAAAAAAATTCACAAAATTAGCGAAAAATTTAGCAATTTACAATAATGAGCTTTCAAATATGGCTTATTTCCACAAAATTTGTCAAAATTCCCTGACTTTACATGAAATTCGGTGACAATCCCATGACTTTCCCAGACTTACTTGAATTCCCTGACTTTTTCGTGATCCTCTGATTTTCCCTGACTAGTGAAATTACTTATATTACTCTTATACTAGGCGAGACGTAGCAAAACCTCGACGATAACTTCAGGGCCCCAAGGCTAATCCCTTCCCGAGCTTCAACGACTTTTTCTAGTCAATTTTCACCTTTTATTCCTACCGGAGTTAGCCTTTTTTTTTTTTTTTTTTTTTTTTTTTTTACCGCACACTTAACAATGTGAATTTTTTTCGTTTTCATCCATGCTTTTTTCTATGGATTTTTTGACTCTTTTTTCCCGTTTCTCTAGGAATTTTTAGCCTTTTTCCGTCGTTTTCTACATTCTAAAGTGCGGTGGCTCCCTCCCACCCACCCCCGTCAAGCCATACTAGGCGAGACATATTAAACCCTCGACGATAGCTTCAGGGCTCCAAGCCCAATCCCTTCCCGAGCTTCGATGACTTTTTCTAGTCATTTTTCATCTTTTATTCCTAACCATCGCACATTAGAATGTAGAAAACGAGGAAAAACGGTTAAAAATTTATAAAAAAAGGGGAAAAAAAGAAGTAAAAATTCATAGAAAAAAGCATGGGATGAAAGCGGGGAAAAAAATAAACAGGTAACACCGGAAGGAATAAAAGGTGAAAACTAACTAGAAAAAGTTATCGAAGCTCGGAAAGGGATTGGGCTTGGGGCCCTGAAGCTATCGTCGAGGTTTTGCTACGTCTCGCCAAGTATAAGCTGTTTTTAATTTAGTATTTAGTCTTTCAGCAGGTGGAGACCTGTAGAAAAGACTGAACACTGACACGGAACATTGGGTTTGGTCAAATAGTTTAGTAATTAATAAATTACGCGTGAAATTAAAAATAACAATAATTTAAATCAAAACCTCGATGTATAATAATAAAAATATTTTTTTCTTGGTATAGAACAATTAGAGTGTTAATTGCTGTCTAAGAATGTTCAACATAACAAATTTTAATTAACATTTAAATTTTTTATGTTGAGTGAATATAACTTACCAATTATGAAATTATTAATTTCTAACTTAAATTTGTACAGACTGTATTCAAATAAAACATTTTAAAACAAGCACATTTTTTATTTCCATTACCTGACTACTGTAGGTAATGGAAGTATTTTTTGGGTTAGAAATTTCGATATTGAATTTTTATCTTAAAGTCTCTTCTAGGGATGAAACGGATAGTGATTTTGCCGGATATCGGATATCTGGAGCTCCTTTGCCTGCCGGATACGGATATCTGGACCGAATATCCGGCATTAATTTTGTTTTTTGTTGTGTTGTATATTTCTTTTCTTTTTCTTTATTTTAAAACAATAAAATATGAACGTATTTCTTATACTATTCTTTTAAACACATTTTAAATATAATTTACTTAAGCATATTTATTTAGCATCCTACTTATTTGTGCAATATTGTGACGAAGAATAAAACTTAAGTCTCATTACTTAAGTCTAAACTTTAATACTCATTCCTGCACTTGCAATTTGTCATAAATATATAGGTTTTGTTCAGAATTATTAAACAAAAACTTATCATTTACACATTTTTTTACAGTACTAAAAAATGTGTATTTGATATGTATTAAAAAAAAAAATGAAACAAAATATTTTTCTAATATAATCATAGTTGAAGGGTTAGTTATTTTCATAAGAAAACGTATTTATTGTGACCATCACACACCACTTACTTTTTAAATTGTGTAAAAGTTTAACCATAGCTTCACACAATAAATATTTTACATATGGAGTTTGGTGCAATTTTAATAATAGATGCTGAGATATAGGCTTGGGAAAAATCATAATAGCAGATCCACTTGTCGGCTGATATAATGTCAGCCACTTGTCGGATGACCTAAAGAAGGCCGACATCAGTTGAACGGAATTTTTGTCACACACACTTTTTTTTAAATTGATCAAACCAGGTTCTGGACCTGGTAATGTGTAAATCCAGCGAATACCAAATGTAGAAAATTTTGATGAATCCAATATTTTCGTTTGAGACATTTACAAGAAAACATAAAAGAAAGAAGCCCCCCCCCCCCCAAAAAAAAAAAAAAAAAATAAATAAAAAAAAAAATCTAAAAGCTTGAATGGCTTAGTATGTTATGGCCATTACAAAACTTTCTTTTATATCACTCTACATAACAAAGCTACACGCTGTTTAACATGCACAAAAGAAACTTAATAATAGCTTCGCACAATAAAGATTTTAGATATGGAGTTTAGTGCAATTTTAATCAAAAGATTATGAAATGTAGCCAAGTGGAGAATCATAGAAGATGAGGAACAACTGCGACATCTGTTGGTCAATATACACCCAAATTAAGCCAGCTTTTGTTCTCTTATTATTTATCTTGCATATCAAGTTAAGTGCAGTTAAATGTTATAGATGTTGAGATTTAGCCTTCCCATTCACAGGGTAAATTGCAGCATAGTATAGCCACTTATGCACCAGAATTGAATCAACATGATGTTTCATAAAATGGTCCTCTCACATACCAAATTTTGTGTAATTATACACAAATAAATCCAAGATAATTTCTACATTCACGGGAAAATTGCAGCATAACAGCATCGTCTATTGGCCGATATGCACAGAAATTAAACATATTTCATAATAGCCCTGTGACATACTTAGTCTTTTTTTAATTATACACAGTAGAAGAGATATAGTCCTCCTTTAAATGGGAGAAATCACAGTATAGCAGCGCACCCTATTGAGTAATTTGCACCAAAAGTCGATGGGAACATTTTTTTTGTTGTTGTTTTGTTAATACGCAACTATGTATAAATTTATATGAAATTCTGTGCATTAACTCTTGAACTAGAGCTGCTACACAAAACTTTTGTCAGACAGACATTTTCTAAAAACAGTCAAATTCAAAATTCTGGTTCACTGAAAATGGGTAAATCCACCAAAAACGGGAAGTTGAAAATTTTTACGAATAAAATGCTTTTTTCTATTGAATATAGAAGAAAGTAATGATTCAAAACAAATTTATATTTTTGTTTCTTTAAATGCTTTTTACTTATTTTATATTTTTATATTCTGTACAGTAAGAAAAACAAATTTAGATTATTTATTAAAATTACTTAATTAAAAGTAAGTTCAGTTTTTCTAATGTACAAAATCATAAACTTTAAATAATTGAGCTTTTTTTTTTTTTTTTAAATTCTTTAACAATCTGAAAATGAAAATACAGACTTCCTAAAAATTTAAATATTACTTCTATTTGAAGTAATTTTAATTTTGGGGACTATATCTATGCAGCGCAATGGGAAATTCTAAATTCAGGTGTTTTAGCAAGATATTCCATTAAAAGTGCACATTTATATAAATTGCAGTGCTTATTTTTTTTTAATCCAAATCGAATAGGTAGATGACACGTTTAATTGAATAGGTAATGGCACAGACAATGATGCCAGAGGGTCTGCTAGTATAAATATATGGTCACAAAAACAACTTTCTTGTGTAGGGAAAAGTGGATTGTAAATAAACAGGCAGGTTCTAGTCAATACATGCACTTTATTTGACTCATTCTCGAAACAATCTAACAACTTTTACTTCCAAAACTAACAATATTACTAAACATTCTCAACTTATTCAACAAAAGTCATGAAAACAGAGTTATATGCACTGCAGACGATGAATATTATTTGTTCAGGAACAACAATGAACAGCTCTTTTTATTGTTATGGGGACGATTAGGGGGAATGTTATAGATCACTCTGGCAAATCCTAGATAACTCTGCACAAAATTAAAAAAGGCTTTCTATATCTCTTAAACCTGAAGCTACTTTTTGCTAAATTTGTTTGCTAAAGTGGTCAAATTCGACTTTTGCAATTTTTTTTTTTTTTTTTTTACCTTTACAACTGATCTAAAAAAAAAAAAAAAAAAAAAAAAAATTTCATCTGAGGGGAATTTAAGCTTGAATTTTCTCCTCCGGATATCCGTATCCGGACTGCTGATATCTGGTACCTCGTCGGATATTTAAAACTCAGCCGGATAGGCCGGATACCGGATATCCATTTCATCCCTAGTCTCTTCAGTCCTTTTTTTTTTTTTTTTTTTTTTTTTAAATAGGTCATTGTGTGGGAGGGGGAAATTATTATTATTATTATTTTATAACTTTGAACCCATTTAGCAAAGCTAAAAAATGAGTAACACTCATATTGTAGTCAGAAATGCAAATTAATCAAGATGGAATCTGTGACAGAATATCAAGATTATGAACTGCAAAGAAAAAATTAATGAAAGATACAGAATAATATCTCAAAGCTTCCAGAAACCCAGTTTTAAAATGCAAGACTTTTTTTTTTTTTTTTTTTAAGTAGGACAAATATATCAATGATAATTGCTATAATGTAGTCAGAAGAAATCATGCAACGCTTTGAGGTATAATAAGGACTAATCTATGAAAGTATAATTGCAATAATTTGAATAATATAACTGTACTAGACAGTAAAATATATAGCTCAGAATTCTTTCTTACTTTGATATACAAAAAGGAATATTAAACAAAATCTTGTAAAGAAAAGTTATTATAAAAATAATAAAAGCCTCTTTCACTTCTTCATCAAACAGATTTTGAACATCATGCATTTCTCCTTGAATGTGGCTTTGTTAATATCAGTCAATTATTTTAATTTAAATTGTTGAAGATTAAATTAATTTGCCACTTTATTTACTTATTTAACAAATTATCAAGCTTTTGTTTTTTTTTAAAGCTGCTTTGTATTTTCTACAGAAAACCATTTTATTGGAAGCTCAACATTTTCTTAGAGATGAGCAATTTTTCCTTGCACACTTAAAAGAGTCTTTTACAGTTCTTACATCTTTGATGTTCTGCCAAAGCATTTACTTAAGAATTCACTAATAACAGAAAAACCTTTTTCAATATCTGTATTACCATGAACTAGCACTAAAAAGGAAGGAATACTCTTAGTCAGGAATGGGTGGGTATCAGCATTTTCCATCTAGAAATTTATATTTGCATTCAATAACAATTATTAACTCATGCACACACACAAAAATAATTAAATAAATAAATACATAAAAATATTTTTATTTATTTATTTTTATTTTATCATTTTTAACAATAATTTTGTTCAGTTAACCCAAAGAATGTGTTTGAAAAATGCGTAATTGTCATTGGATAGTCCAATACGTTACGCCATAAATTTCTCAGTAAACAGCGAATGAGCAAGCAATGTGCTGAATCAATAAAATTGTTTAAATCAATAAAATAATCTGTTGTTGCTGTTCCTCGTCTCAACCTAGTCTGACTCCCTCAGGCTTGGTTGGAGAATGGATCTTGGATCTGGTCTGTTGGATCCGTAAGACAAGACGGATCATCTTTCTTATTCAAAAAACTGTTGACACTGGCTTAATACCCTTATAGCAGTGGTGAGTGGAGGACACCAGCCAATCTTTCTTAATTTGAGATTTTTTCTTGGGAAAGAGCTCTAGGTAAGTGAGTTCTGAAGAAGAGAGGTTTACATAATTGCAGCCTTGCTTTGCAAGATTGTTTGTCAATTCATTGTTGTAAAGATCTACATGGGATGAAATCCACTGGAGATAAATATCCTGTTGATTTGAAATGAGTTTCAAATTATAAAGAATAGATATATTCTTTAACCACATTTCTTGCGACCATGGAAGCCAATGCGCAAGTGCAGATTGAACGAGTCCAGTGTTAAAATAGGGGTGACCGAGAGAAAACAAGCGATAAGGGAACACCGAATAACTGGATGTTTGCCAAATAACTATCTCTCGGCTAATTTTGCATCCCTCTAAACTTTTGGACTCAGCCTCACTGCTAGTCGTAGGAAACGTGGCCACACTATACTTGTTTTATCACAAATGTGGATCTAGTTATTGAGATGTTGCATTGAGCTGCAGCTGTCAGTAAGTATCCAGATGTCGCCATAGTTATTTTCATTCATAATAAAATAATCTTGTTGATTTAAACAAATATTGATTGTATCAATAAAACTATTTGGTCAAAACAACAAAATAATTTGGGTTCTGGTAACAATATATATATATTTTTTAGACTATATGAAGAAACAAATTTGGTCACAAATTTTTTTCTTTTTTCAAAGCATTTTTTTTCTTGGATACACCATCTTTCTATGATTTCATCCCACACCCAATATGATCGCCATTCTTCTAAAATGCTGTCAGTGCCATTTGCAGAATAGGATATCCAAGTTATTAACCACATAAAACATATGTAGCAACAAAGATGGTACAGCAGATTTTTCTGAATCCTGTTCTTAATTAACAAATTAAAACAATTTTAATTTATCATTTTCTTGTAGAAATACAAGGCTGCTGATTCTGAATAAAATTAGATTTTATCCTTGTTTGATATCTGAAATGAAGTTAGACAAGTTTTATCTTACTTTTCATTTGAATTGATAATTTTAGCTGATACATATGTATTTTGGTGTGCTAAAACTAAAAATGAAGCCAGTTTTTCTCTATAACATACAGTTTTTTGTCAATACAAGGTGTCTACCCACACAATTTCTTCTGTGACTCTTCCACCAATATAAATATATGGTAGCTTTTATAGTATGTTTCCATAATTAATTATAATTAATCATGGAAATACACTAGAAACTATTGAAAATGAAGAAACTGTGTTGGTAGACACCCTCCTTTATTGACCCATATCAGAACAGAACCATGCATTGTGATCATAACTGTTTTAGACAAATGAAGCCATTCCATTTTTAATTTCTGACGAACTTCTGTGAATATTGTCTCACAATATCTGTATGATGTAAAAACAGTAAAGACAAATATCCATACTGAATTGGTTGATAAAAATTCACATTAGAATCCCAAAATCAGACATCCAGATGTTTTGTTATTGAAAGTTTGCAGAATTTCTGCTCTAACAAAATCGTTTATCATAACAATCAGATTATTGACAATTTCGTTTTTATTTGAGAAAGTGTCCTCTGCCTAGTAAAAAAGGCTACATTTGCATTCATAGGATTTTTTTTTTTTTTGGTCTCATTGTGATTCAAAAGATGACCTTTCTACTAATTTGATCATGAAAAATACACATTACATAATGGGTTCACTTAGTCATTTCAAGAAAGGTTCTCACTGACCAATAAAAATCAAATGCCTTGAGACAATGATTTTCCACTTCCTTCTGAACATTTTCTAAATTTTGGAGTACATTGCCAATGCACAGACCAAAAGAAAAATGTGCACCAAAAGAAAAATGTTGGCAAGTGAATGAGGATAAAATTGAAAACATAAAAGATTAAGTCTTGAATACTTTTCAAAAATCAGCCATTTAATTGAAAATTTCAATAGTGGCAAATTAAAATGCAAGAGCAAAAGATTTTGAAAATCATTTTGAAAATTTGGAAAGAGGAGACAAAAAAAAAAAACTATATTTATGAAGTGATAATTTATTATTTTTGCATTTTACATTTACTAATAAAAAGAGTTTAATATATAGAAAAATTAATTTAAAAAAATCATTAATTAAAAATAAAATAAAAAGTTCAAAAATTGAATATTATTCTTTTATATCTACCTACTTTACAGTACGAAATTTATTTTAACTTCTATATACATTCTAGAACCAAAAAAAAAAAAAAAAGATGCACCAAGAAGTAATGTAAATAGGGCACAAATTGACATGCATACAGGTTTCAATGGAAAATTCAAAATTTTAAAGTTTGGCTGCCATTGAATGAACATGTGATGCTGCAGCGCATCTTAACTGTGCAACTGACAGAATGCTGAAGAGGAGAAATTTCGATTCCAGTTCATAAATTCTTTGAGAATTTTATTCCATCTACTCAGATAGACAGCAACTATGCCTCACATACAAGTGCACAAGCAATATGTGCAGATGCCAGCACTTGAGAGATGCGTGTAGTTGGGCTCAAAGAAGCCGGTTGGTCTAATCGGAGAACTTTTTAACACCTGGATAGGAGCGATGCCACTACTAGACGATGGTGCCAGGAATGAGTGAATCATGGCCAAACATAGCATCAAGAAGGAAACGGTCAGACTAGATGGCTCAGAGAAAGGAGGTTGAGCTCACAGAACCCCTTGCACCAATTATTATTGCACTCTGTACACTGACAAGCTCATTTGCAGTGAAGTCGGGCACATTCGACCTGGAATGTCATTGAATGGATTAGAATTGTCTTCAGTGATGAGTCCTGCTCCAATTTAAGCCCCGGTGATCAGTGAAGGTGTGTCTAGAGACACCCTGAAAAAAAAAGGGGGGGGGATTCTAATCTGATTGTTGCTAGCTGTATGGTCTGGGGTGCCATTTCATTTCATGCAGGACACATTTCATTGTCATCTGCGGCACCTTAACAGCACAGTGGAATGTCGGCAAAATTCTATGCCCCGTTGTGTTGCCCTTCATATCATATTAACTTGAGTATATCTTTCAGCATATGATAATGCCTACCTGTGCACTGAGGTAGCTTTTACTGTTAGTTTTTTTGCTTGTCGAACATTACCTTGGCCAGCAAAGTTGCTGCATCTTATCCCCACTCAGGACGTTTGGAACATTATGAAAAGAGCCCTACCACCAGCTAAGGATTTTGCCAATCTAGCACATCCATTGGACAGAATTTGGCACGATATTTCGCAGGGGACATCTGTTAACTCTGTCAACCGATGCCAAGTTGAATATCTGCTTACATAAAGGTCAGAGGTGGATCAACATGTTATTGATTTGTTCACTTTTGTGAAGTTCTTTCTTTTGATTAAATCATCGAAATTTTCTGAAACTGTAAGTTTTTCTCTACATGTACATTGTATCTACCAATTTTCGTCCTATTCAGATAACTCCTTCTTGGTGCATCTTTTTTTTTTTTTTTTTTTTTGTCTTAAAGTGTACATAAAAAGAAAGTACTATTGGATTCTTGAAATTTTTCTATTTCTGGTTTTCAATGAATTTACACATTTTGAAATGTCCTGAAAATGATTTGACCAATTTTAGAAAATGCTTCATATATTATCAAAATTTCACGAATCCCACATCTCAAGAATAAATGCATGAAATGTCATATCCGGTTGAAATTTGACATAGAGTGATTACATTTTAGCATATATTAAATTAAACCAGCAATTTTCCTGATTTACAAGAGAGTTATATTTCAGCTTCTGAAGTGTATAAGTGCACAAAACTTGATTTATGAGAGAGCCATTATGAAAAACAATGCTGATTCAATTAAGGTGTACATCAATTTGGGGTACTATGCTGCAATTTTTTCTTCTATACAGGAAGGCCATATCTCAGCTTCTATGACAAATAAAAAATGAACTAAATTTGATATCTGAGATGGATATTATGAAAAATTATGTCAACTGGTATATGTATACCAATGTATATCATAATGGTGTATAATAATGTATATTAGCTAGCAGGTGAAAATAAATCAATGAATCATGAGTAATAACAACTAAAGTAGTAAGTATAGCAATTCAACTGAATACTTAAACAAAAAACCAGAAGACTTTGAAAAAAAAGTTGCACCTTAACAACGCATGAAGAAACAAAGCATACCACAGGAAACTACAACTGTTGGCACTAAATTAAAAAATATCTCAATTTTACCAGTCATGTATCTGTTTTGCAATAACATTTTTTATGTTATCTGTAACAAAACACCTAAAGAAAAGCTTACTGTTCACTACAGACTGTATTTTGTGCTGAATGATACAAAATCCTTGTCCCCTGTGATAGTGACAAACAGAACTGAAAATATCCACTTGCCAGATAGCAACTAAACAAAATAAAGTAGCATTTATAAAATTCAAGTGACTCATCACTTTTTTCTTCTTCCGTAACTTTTATAAATATAAATGTCTTTAATCATTCATGCCAAAATTCCGTATTTCGGTAATCAGGTTAAAAAATATGCTGCATTTTGGAACCAAGCACTAAAAAAGTAGAAATTTTGTTGATATGCAATGAAACATTCAAATTTCAGGAATCAGCTTTGCTTATTTATTAACAAAGAAAAAACTGTGCATTCCACATATTAGTGGTCAAATAAAGAGAGACAGAATGCAGATATCTGCAGTCAGCTGAGATTAAATGATAAAAAAAAAAGGTTAAATAATGGTGAAATTACTCTGCATTTTGAAAATTGGCTGGAAAAATATCCTATATTTTAAAAATGGAATTTTTAAAAAGTACGAATTTTATTGATCAGGGCAAAATAATCACACATAAAAAAAAAAAAAAGGTTTTGAGGAAAAATTAAATTTTTGGCATTAGTGCCCAAAAAAGAAATTCATGTCTTTCAGTCGTAAGTTCCTATTAAATATTAAATGTATTTAGATAATATCTCTATTCTAAAAAAAAAAAAGTACTATTGTTGCTTTTTTCAATTTATCATGTCTTTTTTGCATGCTCACTTTTTTTTTTTTTAAATATTGCTCAATGAAACTTAAACAAACAGTAGCTTTTTAATTATCCTATCTGAGAATTGGACACTTAATAAAAAAACCATGCAGTATGTAATTAAAAGTTATCAATTAATACTCAATATCTGAGAAAATTTCTTTAGATAGCCGGACTTATTAATTATATATATATGGTTTTGTATTTAAATTGTAATTAAATTAAAAAAATCTGTGAAAACATTTAAAATGAACTACATTCTCTTTTAATTTTGTAAAGTTGGTATTTTCATTTAATCTTTTGATTGCTGAGTATTACAATTGTATTAAATTATTCAATTTATATTTACATTTAAAATCAATCTGCTGCTTATATGCAAATATTTAAATGTATTTTGTTTATTATCAACAATTTTTCAGAACTTAAAAAATCTTGCTTATACTACTTAATTGCATATATAATTACATATATACATATTCTGGCCTAATTTGGCATTACCATTAATTTGAAAATTACATACACTTTGAATACAGCTGCAAATGCACTTAAACAATTGTGTATTATTTCAATTTTTATTCCAATAATAATTGTAATTACTGCAATTTTTATTTCAATTAATAATTAATTTAATTATCAAATTAAATTTTAGCCTATAATATTTGGCACTATATAAATGGATGTTTGTTATACCAACTCTACTATTGTGAAAAAGATAAAAGTAAATTTAGACTCAATATGTGGTGAATTTAATTATTTAACATGTCATAAAATCATTCATAATGGTAATCTTAAATGTTTCATGCTTTTCTTAAAATAATAATAATAATAAAGAGATTTTAGTGTTTCAAGTTTATAAATTCTGATCATTAATAATGAATGCAAGAAAATTCATTAAATTAAAAAAAATTTTATTAAAACCATTTTATTAAATAATAATAATAATAATAAATGTTTAAGATTGTTTTATGTAGGGGCTCATTTTATAAACTTGTGAAAGGGCCCATTTTATGGATTTGAATTTTATAAAGAGGCTTTTTTTTTTTTACGAAGAAAACTTTGTGAGGCAGCTAAAGGGTCCCAAAATTTACCTGTATGAACCCCTGGATGTGGATTCCCTGCTAGAATCAAAGAAAATTCTATGAAACAATACATATTAAAATTGATAATACACTATTGGGACATAAAAATAAATAAAGATTAAAAAATGTTGTCCTCCCCCCTCCCCACTCTTTCAATAAAAATTATACAATCTTCCTTTGATTGATGATTAAATTCATATATGCAATTCATATATGCTATACACAGCAATCTAAAATGAATAATGGTGGAGATAGACATACATTTATGAGTTTCAGTAGAGTATTACTGATGAGTTCAATTTATAAAATGTACATAAATAGTTAATTTTTGATAAAGAATTAAGTGCATTAATAAATAACTTAATATCATAATAATAGATTCTGATAAATAAAAAAAATAGGCAAATTGGAAAACAACATAGGATTTCATTCATAAGAAATTGCCTTTATAGAGATGCACTAAATTTACTGTGACTTTTACTGATTGTTATAATCATGACATAATCTCTTATTCCTATTCCAATGAATTAGCATTTCAAGTATGACTTTATTGGAAAAACAAAATTAAAAGACAAAAAATCATACTTACCATTCCATATAATATAATGAGATTCAGTGGCGGCTCGTGCACCGAAAATAGGTGAAGAGACACACTGCATTTTACACTGTATTCCTTTATAGAATATAAATTTATATTTAAATAAATATTTTTAGTTAATTTTAGTTAAGACCATGCTTAATAAAAATAATGCATTAAAAATACTTAAATATTATTTTTGAGCTCTTCACCTATTTTCGGTTCACGAGCCGCCACTGATGAGATTTAGTGAAGATGTTTACTGTAAACTAACTTGAAAGATCTTTCATCAATAATGAGCTTCAAATTAATTCGCTGTTATTATAAAGTTTAAATTTCAGGGATTGGTCCAAGTTTTAATTTATGTACTATCTTTGTAAAAAATATATACATTTGTAAAATCTTATCTTAGCAGTCACTTATATCTCTCATAAATATAATAATAAGCAAGAGGCCTCCCGAACGATGTGAGGTATGACCACTCCAAAAAAAATCTCTGGAACACGATTTTATTTTGATAAAATGGATGCCATGTTATATCAGGTTGTAATTCGCTATACAAAGTAAACCGCTCCACCAATTGATACAAAAGTTGGCATACTTATCAGTTATCAATCAGACAAAAATTTATCTAACGCTGTAATTTTTTTTTTTTTTTTTTTTTTTTATCTCAAAAGGATAATTAGTTCAAAAGATATTGAATAAAAACCCATTTTAACTTTAAAATTTTTAAAAAGAAAAAACAATGTTGCCAAAAAAAAAAAGTTTTCATTTTTTTCCCCCGATTTAAAAGAAAATAAATTTATTACCTGTTCACATTTATAATTTAACACTTCTTTGTAATGACGAATTTCTTCGAAAATTTACACTAAATACTTGAATAATTTCACAAAAATTATATGTTTAAACATGATATTCATCAAAACAATTATAAAAAATATGTTATCCAGCTGTATATTTATAATTGTTATTACTTGTGTCATAAAAAATTTTTGATAAAACTGATGTCATAAGAGTCTTTTTTTTTTATTTTTTTTTTTAAATTTATCTATAAAATTAATAGGCAAACATGAAATTTGTAGTACACTTTTAACATATTAATTATGGGAGTAGAGGGTTGAAAATGGTATCATTCGAAAGATATAAATAGCCAGATTTGCAGAATATAAAAATTATTTTCTTATGATGTCAAGAAGGTATATAAAAATACTTTTATTTTTTATGCATTTTTCCATTTTATACACGTATTCTTTTATATTAAAAGATACTTAAAAAGTAGAAATTTGTTAAATCTGGCAATTTCTTAAAATTCAAATAAAACCAACATAGACACAGTAATTTGTATAGATATAGCATCACTATACTCTCGACTACAATTTTTTTTTCCCCTAGGAGAAAACAGCTATTAGAATGGTAGAAATTTGAGTGAATGAGTGTTAGATTGAAAGTTTATACTGTTGAAAATATATGCAAATTAAAAAAGGATTTGATTTATGAAAAGCTCTATTTTTTTTTTTTTTTTTCTAATTTATTTAAGATTTTTTTTTTTTTTTTAGATTTAAGTCAGCTTTAATTTAAAGACATATTTTTAAACTAAAACATAATGCATTTCAATTAACTAAAATTGACTACTTATTAAAAAAAAAATAAAATAAAAATGGATTTATTACTGTATCTTCTGGATATATAAGAAGAAATTATAAGATTTGAAAAAAAAAATTATGTCAGGTTTTCTATGAATTTACACGTTTTGAGATATCCCTGCATTTCAATTAACTGAACGTGACAACTTATTTTTAAAAAGTTGGATATATTACTAGCTTCTGCATGTAAAAGAAGCAAGTAAAAGATACGGGAAAAATTTCAATTTCTGGTTTTCGATGAATTTAAATGTTTTGAGATTTCCTTGCATTTCAATTAATTGAAATCGACTACTTATTTTTAAAAAAGTGGCTTTATTATTCTA
This sequence comes from Salticus scenicus, assembly GCA_963930645.1. Classification (NCBI taxonomy): domain Eukaryota; kingdom Metazoa; phylum Arthropoda; class Arachnida; order Araneae; family Salticidae; genus Salticus; species Salticus scenicus. The sequence goes on along the minus strand of OZ005655.1, from coordinate 185,064,998 downwards.
TCCTCTGCATATATAAGAAGTATAAGATATAGAAAAACTTTTGATTTCCGGTTTTCAATGAATATACATGTTTTAAGATTTCCTTGCATTTCAATTAATTGAAATTGGCTACTTATTTTTAAAAAAGTGGATTTATTACTAGCTTCTGGATGTATAAGAAGCAAGTAGAAGATATGGAAAAAATTTCGATTTCAGGTTTTCGATGAATTTACGCGTTTTGAGATTTCTTTGCATTTCAGTTAACTGAAATTGATTACTTATTTTTTAAAAAGTGGCTTTATTATTCTATCCTCTGCATATATAAGAAGAAAGTATAAGATTTGGAAAAACTTTTGATTTCCAGTTTTCGATGAATTTATACGTTTTGAGATTTCCTTGCATTTCAATTAACTGAAATTGATTACTTATTTTTAAAAAAAGTGGATTTATTATTCTATCCTCTGCATATATAAGAAAAAAGTATAAGATTTAGAAAAATTTTAGGTTTTCGATGAAGTTACAAGTTTTGAGATTTTCCAAACTCAATTCGACCATTTAAAAAAAAATATATCTGTCTTTTTGAGTTCAAACACTGTACTTTATAACGCAACAGAATTAATTTAACCAAATTTGATATTTGGTTAGGCCTTGGTTTGACACGGTGTCGATTAGCTTTTGGGCTATATCACCTAACAAGGCACACTTCCACGTTGCGATTTCCTCTCATTTCTGGAAAGGCTCAACATCTACAGTGTACCAAACTTAGAGAAATATATTAAGTAAAATTTTGCTGATTCAGTTTGAGTGCATATCAACAAATAATTGCTGCAGCTGTGTTGAAATTTATTTTCGTTTAAGAGAAGGCAATAACTTTGCTTTGCCTTGCTTTGCAAAAACATAGTCGAGTTTCGATTACTGGGCGATACTAGTATGTATATATTCAACATCAAGTGAATAAAATTTCACTGAAGAAAATATAAACCTTTTTTTTTTGGTAGAATTTTGCGACAGAGCAATTAAATGATCTTGTTAAATGATTTAAATTGAAAATTATGAATTAAGTGGATATGTCACTTTTTGTCACTGACAGCTAACCATGTAGACAGCTAACCCATAGGGAAATTTATAATCAGAATTAATTACCATGTATTATATTTTTACGAATTTATAAATAATAGCAGTTATTTTTTATGTAATTTCATTCAAAGAGGCTTAGTCAGGTTATAAAATGTTAATTTTCTGCATTTCTAGCTTGCTTCAGCATTAAAATAGCTCATTTTAATATATAATTTTACTTACAAAGGATTAAAATTCATTAAAAACAATTAAAATTTACCTTACATTAAATCCTTTTTAAAAATGATTTTTGAACACCTTGCCGACCTTAAACACAACAAACCATCCACTGCTTTTTCAAGGACTAATAACACTAAACCCATTAATATTGACTCAATTTTCGTAAAATTGCTCCTTTCAATTCACATAAATACACACTTAAAAGAGAAGCACTTGAGATTCTGACCACCAGTGACGCAGTAAATGGCGTCGAACACAGTCTCATCCCACCTGAATGGAAACAGTTTTTTAAATTCAAGAAAAGAAGTGAAGAATTGACGGGCGGAGACAAAGAGATAAAAGATTGATCCACCAAGCATTTTGTTGTCATCGAGCTCTGATGATGAATCAGGTCGGGGCCGAAATATATTAGCTCTTCATTTTTTAAAAGGATTTAATGTAAGGTAAATTTTAATTGTTTTTAATAGCTTTTTTTATTTTAAAAACCTGTTGAGAAGCTTGATAAACTTGGTGATAAATTTGGTGATTTTATCGCTGTTTGGTGACTTTTTTGGCTACTTCGGTGAGAAAAATCCTTATTATCGATATATTGATTATCTAAGCTTTAACTCGATTATCTTGGTAATTACTGGAAAATTCTCAATTTCTAGGAAACTATAAAAGGGATCCTGTTCCGACCAAGTCAGTTTTCACACCAAGCAGCTTAACGTTGATAGCTCCATGACTCGGTTGCTGCTATTGTTTAAGGTAACCTATTGCTATGTTTTTGTCTTATTGTACAGTTTATGCTGTGAATTTTATGTTGTCAGCTGTTATTTAATCTGTGTTTTCTGGTGAAACTGAAGTTGATACTTCTTCGACAGACCTGTAATCTTCTGTAAATAAACTTTTAAGCCCCTGTAAGATTCGCCTTTCATTCACAGACAATTTATGAACCCCAAGTATGCAACAATACATATACATTAATTAACTGATAACAAATGAAAAGCAATCCCAAAACACATGGGGGCCTTTTTCAGGGCACCCCCCTTCCATGTAGGGAATGGAAAATGAGAAGTTTCTGAGGGAACGTTTGCTTTAAGACAAAAAAATATGTTCCTAGCCTCCAACTTCTCAAAGATGAAAGCAAAAACATATAAAGCCATCGAATTCAAGATTAAAAATGAATTAATACAAAACACTAATATAAAGAATCAAATTTATAAATAAGATACATTAGTAAATAATAAATACATCAATATAAAATATAAAAATATAGAAATAAATATTTATAAAACAAGCAGAATGAAAAAAGGAAATATGAATAAAAAATCCCACAAGAATAAAAAAAAGAACAAACCTTCTTTGGCTGGTAGGACTATTACCAGTTCTTAAATGTCACCCGAGAGGAAGAAAAACCTTGTATAAGATTAAAAATCAGGTAGATTGAAATGTTTACTTAGTAAGAAAGCAGGGTAGCAGTTAACGGTTAAACTGTTAAGGTTTTTAAGAGCTATATTCAGGTCTATATTGTTGTTAGACAATCATTTTAATTCTGTTAATTTGTGTAAACATAATATTTTTTAAAACTTTATGACTAACACAGGAAAACCAATTCGTCAGATTACAAACCCTATACAGCAAAAATCCTGTCTTTTATCACAAATACCAATCGACAAGTTTTTACCAGTTTTCCAATTTTTAAATCCAAAAAAGAAATTTTGTCATCAGTATCAGTTCAGTTTAAAATAACGTTGGATGGATAGATTTTACATGCATATTTCACAAAATTTTCACAGTTAAATACAGTATAGAATTCGTTATCCGGAAACCCGTTATCCAGAATGTTACGAAAACCAGAATACAAAATGCCAACTACCAAAATTTTTAATTATCGTAAAATTCAAGAATTAAAGTTATACAACAGCAGTGGTCAGAATTATAGTTTTACAACCTGTTTTCTTTAATGCTACGGTGTTATTCTGGGGAAATATGGTGAGCACAAAATTGTCCAAATAATTACTGAAAATGTTGCAAATTTAGGTTAGAAAACAAATTTTTGTGGTATTTATTACTAGATAAACATTAATAACACATACTTCTTAAAGTGCCCAATAGCAGATGAATTTTATCCTTGAACTCAGGTCGCATACATGAAGTCCCAATTGTTGTAAAATTTTAAATAGTTTTTATAATTTCCATTATTTTTAGAATTCATTTCACAAAATATTTAGTATTATGTGCTAAAAATATTTGAAACATTTATGAACAATTAGTATCAGAGACACACTAGAAGAGAAAAAAAAAAAAAAAAAAAAAATCTCAGAAATGCTTGCAAAATCCAAATGAAAGGATTTTATTCTCAGGTCCAAAATTAAATTTTATATATGTTTATTTATTTTTCATTTATTATTACTATTATTATTTATAGTTTAAAATTCTAATTAAGAATGTTTTTTATTTTGTGGAAATAATTTATTAAATGAACAAATATATAGGTAAAGTGTTTATGTATATTATTCATGTTTATCACTGCTATTTATGAAATTATTTTGCACCATTTTTATACATATAATAAAGTGTTCCGAATTACGGAAAAACCCCTTATCCAGAATATCCCAGGTCCCAAGCTTTCTGGATAACGGATCCTATACTGTACTATTATCTCATCTATGTATCTCTTAAATATAATGTTTTTAAATTTTCTCTCAAAAACATAAAGAAAAATTTTTGCAAAAGTACTCAAGTAGCTAGTGCCCATCAGGATTCCTCGAATTTGTAAAAAATATCCATACCATTAAACAAAACATTTTCAAAAATACAAAATTTTATAAGGTTAATCCAATAATTCTTTTCACAATTAATCACCTGAGAAAATTCATCATACACACTTTCAAATATTTCTAAAACTAAATAATGCAGAATGTTACCAAAAAGGTTTTTAAAATCATATGTATTAATTGTTAAGATATCTTCTGAGTTTTCTTTATAATATTTCAAGACCTTGTAGTTATTTTTAATTATATGGCAGTTATCGTCAGATTCTAAAGTATTCAATATATTGTTTAAAAAAAAAAAAAAAATACCTGCTTTGTAATTATAACTAAAAGTACCACAAATAACAAAAAGAAATTTAATGGGATTTTTATGAAATTTAACATTAATAAAAAGGTATGGAAATCTAAAACTGTTTCTATTTATAACTAAGGTTTTGTCAAAGGTCAAAATTATTTTTCTTATGATTGAGTGGAATTATTTAGCTTTTTGTAAGAACTATTACACTAGAATATTCCTTTATAATTAACATTTTATAAAAAACTTTACAGAGAATAGCAAAATTACTTCCTGCTTTATCAACTATGGCAATAATAAATTTCTTTAAATTTTCAATATTTTCTTTTAGATCTTTGTTGTAATCATCATGAATTTTATTTCCAAAGTAACTTTTATAAAATATTCCAACATTTTCATTTTTCAGATTCTAAAACCTTCTAGAGGCCAACTATATTTGTATATATTTGTATGAGAGTTTTAAAATAAAAATATCTAAAATTTTTTTTGATAAAATCGATAATCTTTCCATTCTTATAATTAAAATTTAACCTAAAACTAGCTCCCAAATTCACCAGATTTCTTAACTTAGTATTTTCAATGATATCTAAATTATCCATAATGATATATGTCCAGGACAAAAATCCTTAAATTCTTTATACAAATCTTGATTACAGAAACAGTCATCATCTTTAATAAGATTAATGTTTTTACTATACTTATTATAATTGTAAATTAACTTTTTTAAATTTTTACTATAACTGTAAGCAATTTCTGACATTACAAGAAATTTTAAGCAGAAAAAAGTTATTACAATTTATATATATATATATTTTTAATTTAATATTTTCAAACATTTTATCTTTATATCATAAAACAAATTTTCAATAGGTGTATCTTTTGATAAATTTTTTTCTGATAAATTCAAAATGTTAGTTTAATTTTTGCTTTAGGGTTTGTAATCTGACGAATTGGTTTTCCTGCATTAGTCAAAGTAAAAAAAAAAAAAAAAAAAATATGTTTACACAAATCAACAGAATTATAATTTGCAATAACATTATAGACCTGAATATCGCTCTTAAAAACCTCAAAAACAGTTTAACTGTTAACCACTACCCTGCTTTCTTACTAAGTAACCATTTCAATCTACCTGCTTTTTAATCTTATACAAGATTTTTCTTCCTCTTGGGTGACATTTAAGAACGGGTAAGTAGTCCTACCAGCCGAAGAAGGTTCGTTCTTTTTTGGTGTGGGTTTTTTTTTCATATTTCCTTTTTTCATTCTGTTTGTCTTATAAATATGTATTTATAGATTTTATATTGATGTATTATTATTTACTAATGTATCTTATTTATAAATTTGATTCTTTATATTAATGTTTTGTATTAATTCATTTTTAATCTTGAATTCGACGGCTTTATAAATTTTTGCTTTCATCTTTGAGAAGTCGGAGTCTGGGAATGTATTTATATTTTGGCTTAAAGTACATGTTCACTCAGAAACTTCACATTTTCCATTCCCTACATGGGGAGACTCCTTTGAAGAATGTCCCCATATGTTTTGGGATAGCTTTTCATTTGTTATCAGTTAATTAATTTTTATATTATATTTCCTCTTGCTGCATTTTGTGCATTGGTTTATTATTACACAGTTTCAAGTTTTTATTGAGGATTCAGGTTTTTTAGTTTTCAAAGTTTATTTCATAAATATATATACAGGGTGATCAGTTAAAAAGAGTACCTGTTGGTTTTTCTTATTAACCTTAAATCTGATGGATGTGGCAACTATTCTAACACTGAAGTATAATTGTTTCAACCTTGTTTAAGTGTGGGAGACAATTTCTAACACTGTTGGTCTATTGCAACTTTATTTGTGAGGTAAAACAGAAATGGAGAAGTACAGTCTTACTTAATCCTGTGATAATTTTATTTTTGAAAATAAATATTTTGAATTTAATTCAAATTTTTTACATTATAATTCCTTACAGAAAATGTTGAAAATATTCGCCCCCCCATTTTGAATGCAAACATGAACACATCAAACCAAGTTTCTGACACACTTCGCAGCACTGTTGGTGTTATTGACGAGATTTCTTCACTCATGATCTGTTTTAATTCATCGATGTTTGCAGGACTTCTCTAAAAAATCCTATGAAATGATAATGTAAAAATGATAACGATAATGTAATGTAGGAATGATAATGTAAAAAATTTTAATTCAATTATGTTTTTCAAAAATAAAATTATCACAGGATAAAATAACATTGTGCTTCTTCATTTCTTTCTTACCTCACAGATAAAGTTGTAACAGTCCAACAGTGTTGGAAATTGTCTCCCACACTTAAACAAGGTTCAAACAATTATACTTCAGTGTTAGAATAGTTGTCACATCCGTCATATTTAAGGGTAAAAAGAAAAACCAATGGGCACTCTTTTAAATTGATCACCCTGTATATTGTTTTCACATTCATAAAATTTACAACTGTTAAATTAGCTCTTGTTATCCAAAAATTGATTTTATACACTTTTTATAATGAATTTTGGAAAAACAAGGACCGATTTTAATAGTTGTGAATTTTTTTCAATGTGAAAACAGAATTTAAAAAGAAAATACATTAGGTAGTGAGTAATTTCTTAACATGGTTAGAGTTTCACTATCAGTGACAATAAGTTATGAGTTCCCTTAAACTATAGGTGCACAACATTTTAGGGTGAATGCCACTCGTACAGCTGATTGGAGCATGAAGCAGGGGTGAAACTACCTAGCATGCAAAAACCCTGAAAACTGATATTTGTATGCAGATAGGGAAGATTTAATAATGAAATATCATATGGCTATCTGTATTGGAGAGTTCTTAATACATTATAAGGCAAATTAAACATTCAAAATAAGAAATTTCTGTAAAAACAAAATAATTTACATGAAAATCAGAAACAGCAAAAATTTCAAAAACCCTGAATTCAGGGGTAGCCCCTGAAAAGTTTCACCCCTGATGAAGAGTCTTTCAGTATAGCTGATTGGGGTACAGAGGGATATTACCAAGGTTAATGTCTATTTACATAAATCTGCATTGGTGTTACTAAATTTATATTTTACAGTAAGAAAATTATTCACCAATTTTTATAAAAAAATAAAACTTATAAATTATTACTAAATAAAAGTAATTTATTCAATTACTTTTATTTAATAATTACAATAGACAAAAACATAATGTAGACACCACCAGACTTCCTTGCACACTCATTTAATTATACATATCATTATGAAAACTTCAACATTTTTGTGTGTGATAAATTGTTCGTAAATACTCTTTAGCAAAGATCAGTTGTGATAAATCGGTACATTACATATAAAAAAAAGAAGCTAGTAAATTCAATTTAAAATTGAGAAAGAGCTTTTAGATTCTGGCAACCTCAAACTATTATTTTTTGCCAAATTTGTCTCTTTTGCCAAGAACATCACAAAGATTGATCTTTCTTCAAGTCAATAGATTGCTTTATTTTCCTGAGGACTTTATATGTGGTTTTCATTTCAACAACAGGTCTAATAAAGGAAAGATGTTTTATTCTTCGTAACAATATAAAACAAGCTTTATCATTAAGTTCTGTTGAAATCTCAAAAACGGGAAGTCATGTGACCCAAAACACTGAGTTTTCGTGGATAGCTCCAAAACAAAAGAAAGTCATAGCAAGTCATACAGTAAACAAAAAGACAAGAGCATTACTAGATGTTATAACATATATAGATACAAATTTGCAACATTCTATGTCCAACTATTTATTATTATTATGCAAGATACACACAGACGTCATGAAAAAACTTGTAAAATCACAGACATCTAGACAGTAGAAGATCATATCAAGAGTAAATTGAAAGTGTACAATTAGATATTACTACCAGTCGTAAATATAATTGTTAACATGCCATGTGAGATACAATACCTGTTACATAAAATCGCTTTCCTAATACTTCTTTTTACTTTTTACAAGGAAGTACAAAAATACTTAAAATTAACACATATAAGACTTTTCAGAAGGCTACAAGTTGTGCGCCATTATCTTAAATGTACAGTCACACTATCACAACTAGAGAACTTCATGGCATAAAGTCCATAGTGCTAGGACATTTTAATAATGTATGTATTTTTATGCTGGTTTTTGTACTCCACATGAAGTCAAGCATTGCTTTCCTATCAACCCAATCAAATAGACATTATTACAGTAGAACTTGGATAATTCGAAGTTGAAGGGACCAGAAAAAAATTCGAAATATCCAAAAATTTGAATTACATATACTATTTTGTCAAAAAAAGTGATAAATTAAAACTCTCTGATCAGAGATTTAACACATAAATTTTATATCTAAGAATACCGCTACATTACCCCTCCCCCCCCCCCCCCATTAAATCAATATTTTTTATTTCTTTTTTAAGTAGAATCTTTGTGTCATAGCATATGACCTGATACAAAAATAGAATCTTCTATATTACACATGACTTTCAATTCACAAAAACCTCGAAGTTCATACATATGCACCATATCTTCTGGTGCACTAGCTAGGGGCTTCTATTCTATTTCCTTATCCTTCTTTTGAAAGACTATAAAAATTGATAATGCACTTCAGATGAGTAAAATCTCGGAAACAAATTTTACTGTAATATTTTAAAGGTAATCGTATGAAAAATTCGAATTATCCACGATTTTTTAACATTATTTTAATACAAAATTCAAGGAACCGTGTAAAATATTTGAATTATCCAAAATTTTAAATTATTCAAGTTTAACTATATATTCTAATGTACCCATAAAAAATCACTGACCACCAATCACACTTTCAAAATTAACACATCATACATATTATAATGATGATTTTTAATTATGGCTGTATTTATTTTATAAATAACTATACATATTTTAGCAATTTGAAATATGCATGTGGGCAATACCAATCAATTTTTAGCAAAAGGTGAATAAAATTTAACGTGACAAAACAAAATTAAGATAAAAAAATCATACTACCATTCAAATGCTAAAACATTTTCAAAAAATATCACAAATAAAAAATATCACAAGGCTACTTACTAATTTTCAAACACCAGGTGATTTTCAACAAGCAGTAAAAATTCATGTGAAAAAAAAAGAAGGGATCATGTAGCATTACATTTTAAATGGATTAAAAAAAAAAAAAATGAAATAAAAACTATGATAATGCTATAAAATTTGTAATGCAATGAATTATAAATAAACATGTGCTACTCATATACACAAACATTTAAAAAAACTCATATGAACAGAAACAAATAAAATTTAATATTTAAGTGATGTTTAAAATTTTAAGGTGCTTAAAACTACAACATGCTAGGCTATAAAAATCAAACTCGAGCTCTATTGGAAATTTGCAACTTCAGTAAGAAATGTCACCATAACAGAAACATTTTTGACTTTTCATAAAGATTCAAGACTCATGCCTCAAGATATTTTAGTAAAATGGCAAAGATGACAAATTGCAACACACTAATTTAGTGTAATTTGTCCTGGGCTTAGGGTTTAAACTAGTTTTAAGAGTGTAGAACATTTATGATTTATATATTTGAAGATATTTAAATAATAAGTATATTCTATGTAACGGGATGTAATAATAACAGCGTTTTTTAATAAATACATTGATGACAGAGTTATCCTACATAGTTGCAAATTTCTAAGCAAGTGTTTTTTCTTCATGCATAAAAGAATGTTCTAAATTATAATTAACTTGCATGCTTAGTTCACTCTCAACCTTTACTCACAAGGAAACATAAGGTGTCATTTTCAAAAAGTATTGAAAAAAATATATGTGATTCTACTCTTCATAAAACTCCAGAAAATGAAAAAATTATTAGCTGAAATTAATTACAGCGACCACAAAAAATTATCAAAATTAAGCATATTTTGCGATTTCACATTGCTAGGCGATTGATTTTGAGTACTTGGCGGAAAAGCAAAACACGGTTCTTTTCGTACACGGCAATCTCGGTGCTAACAAACGTATCGCCTAACAGCGCAAAATCGCCAAATATGCTTAATTTTGATAATTTTTTGTGGTCGCTGTAATTAATTTCAGCCGATAATTTTTTCATTTTCTGGTGTTTTATGAAGAGTAGAATCACATATATTTTTTTCAATACTTTTTGAAGATGACACCTTTTGAATGTTTCATTGTCAGTTTAAATAATATTAATAATAACAAGGCTCTACTAAACAAAAGGTATTCAAGCAAAATATTCTAAAGTGAGTTATAATCAAATATAGACATAGCAGGGGTATATATTAAGACACTAGTCTGCAGGACCAGTAATTTTAACATTTTACTGGTCCATACATACTTTGGCTAGTCCTTCATCCATTCTATTATATTTTTAAAAATTTGTAAAACTATTTTACATTCTGTTTGTTTTATAAATTTAGATGGCAAATAACATTTTTTGTTGTACTCGTTTATAAATAAAAAATTTATGCTTTAATAAACGAGTTAAATGCCACATTTATTATTATTAAGAATATTAAAAGTTAAAAAAAAAAAAAAATGGATAGTGAAATTAATTCAAAAATTGCAGAGAATAGGTGATAATGACAATTATAAAGAAGTACACTTACTATTGCTATAATTGTTACATACTATTTTGTGACAGATTTATGGGCAATTTAAGAAAAAAGTAAAAAAAAAATTGAAATGCTCAGTGGTCCAATGAAACACTAGAATTTAAATTTTGCTCGTCTGTGGAATATTTTTGTGGCCCTGGATCAATGGAACACTTAATTTTGATCCCTACATAGCTAGTTTACCTTATAAATTGTTAGTACTGAATGAATTAAAATAAATAATAATAAAACTGAACTTTATTATTATTATGTCAGCACAATATGTATCGTGTGCACCAACATCTTTACCTCCACATTCAAATAATTAAATTGTAAGTATAACAATTTAATACAGTAAAACAAGGTATCATTAGAGAAAATATTGTTATATAAAATTTCATTAATGCAACATAACTAACTTTTGATCTTAATAATAACTTTTGAAAACAGTTGAGTGAATAAATTAAATATCACCGATATCTTTATTTTAATTACAATTTAAAAGTACATACTAAAAAATTTATACACTGATACAATCAATGGAAAAAATAAATATATGTAATTTTGTAAAAAACCATTTAAAAAATAATTAAACAGGGACATACCAAATCTTCTTGATGAAGCATAAGTTAAATCTAGAAAAATAATATCATCAATTACTAAACTAATAATAATTAAAGAATATTTTAATGAATTTGCATGCATATATCTGTACTGATAAGTATAAAGGATTTAAGTCCATATTCTTGATTTTTCAGGAGATGAAAAAAACTAACTAAAAACAAATCAGAAGAATCGATTAGGAAAAAGGTATTTGTTTGACCTATACCCTTCCAGACAAACATTTGTTTGACTACATACATGAATGGTATACATTTGTTTGACTTATACCATTCAGTGATTGTCAATCTTCATTTAATAATGGGGAAAAACTTAATTACTAAATATTTTATACCATACATGAATAGTAAATTTCTGACTTGAACCTTTTTTTACCAATAGATTTTCTCAGACTAAATTCCATAGACTTAAATCCTTTATACCAATCGATTGAAAAAAATTTTCTGAGTCTGACTATGTACTTAACTCAAAATTGACATTTTTGGACTTAAATCCTTTATACTTATCAGTACACATATACATAATAATAATCTCCAGTGGCCTATCCAGCCTTTGTTTACAGATAAAAGGTAAAATTGGAAAATTCCATTAGTAGCCAATGGGCAATAATAACTAGTTCATTCTTCTTCTTCTTTTTTTTTTAACTGACTACTTTTTTATTTCTTTAAATATATTTTCTTTCTCTAAAAAATATTAAACAGTTAACATTTTAAATTCCTGTTATAGTCTGTTCAATTTAAACTGATACCAAAAGTAAACAAAACTATATGTTTTTCAGCAACATGGATACTGTCACTGTTACTTTTGGGGTTGGCACCAGCCAAAGCTGCTCATTCCTCCCCTTCTATTGTTAGCATTTTCTCACCTCTCCTTTTGTTACCATAATGACTTTCTCTTACTTTAATGGATATTTCATAGTTGTATGTTTTATAAAGTAAAAGTGTTTGTCATAAACGCCAAAACACAAAAAGAAGGTGTGGTGGGATAGTTTTATCTTTTAAAGAGCTCTTTATTGTTTAGAGGGGGGGTTGGCTAAAGAATTAATCTTAACATATTTTTTTTTTTTTTTTTTTTTTTTTATGAATAAGAAAGTCACTATTTCTGCAAGAAAGACACAAAAATGGAATACCTTGATAACTAGTGCTGGACGATATCAGAAATTAAATATCGCGATATATCGCCAAGTTAATATCGATATTAGCGATATATTGCGATATTTCTTTCAAGGCAGAAAAAAATAGACATTTGTTATTTTTTAAAGACATATGCACACGAATTTTAAAGTATACAAGTATAGAGTGTTTTCCATGTATTTTCTGGTATATTACTACCATAACTTTATCATAAAAAAAAAAAAAATCATAAAAAGTGAATTAATGTTTTGTGTTTCTTATAACTTATACTATTGCTTTTTAGTATACCTCTGTATAGTTTATCCTCTATTCTTCCCATTTTAAGCTTTAATTATTTAAAAATCATATTTTAACACAGCTAATATGTGATCTGTGTTTTATTTGTACCAAGTATATCAAAATTCATAATTCTACTAAAAATAAAGCTTCAGAAAAATTGTCTTAAGATGCAGGTATTAAATAAAAATGAAAATCATTTTAATTAGTTCAGAATTGCCATTATAAATAGTTCAGAATTGCCATTGAATACACCTTTTTTTTTGGTTGTAGAAAGTAATATTTTTTACTTAAAACTCTTATATGCATCCTAAATGTCAGTTACTTGTCATTTTTATTTTTGTATCCTCTTACCAAATCATTACAATATCTTTTAAATATATATGTTCAATTCACATTCGTAATAGTTTCACAGTAATTGAAATTTGAATTACATATTATAATGTGTGTGTGTGTCTGTGTGTGTGTGTGTATTTATGTATACATTGTCAGTATAAAAATTATATTATTTAAACAAAATTATGTTGAAGTTTCATTTTGTTACTTAAAGTAACTCATTTTGCATTTAAACCAATTTTATTTAACATGTACGGCTTTAAAAATAAAATAAATAAATAAATAAATGGAAAGAGAAATATAAGTGCTACATAAAAAAAGTAATAAACTATTCAATATTATATAATTCTATAAAGAAACTGTCACTGTAAAATTACTGACGAGAAAACTTTATTTTACATCAGTTAGATAGCACCCTTTCTCCCTTCCCATGTTATCCAATAGGATTTTTGTCGCTTCGTTTTATAAAAATATTTTATTCAAAAATGAACTTTTTCGAATTCTGTTTTTTGAATATTACTCTTTGAACAGGTCGTCTTTTAGCTTAGTGAGCAATTTTCCGAAAAAATAAATTTAAATATTTTACTTAGAGATCCACACTTAAGAGTCCATAATTTACTTATTGAAATAAAATATTTAAATTAATTTTTTCGAAAAATTGCTCACTAAGCTAAAAGGCGACCCGTTCAAAGAGTAATATTCAAAAAACAGAATTTGAAAAACTTCATTTTTTAATGAGATATTTTTATAAAACGAAGCAACGAAAATCCCATTGGATAACATGGGAAAGGAGAAAGGAAGCTATCTGACTGATGTACAGTCTTAATAAAAAAAATATTTTATCGAAATATTTAATAATAATAAAATAATATTAAAAAAAATACATTCCATAATTGCTTATATTTTCAGAAGTTTTTTATTAAACGCTAAGAAAATTTGCAAAAAAACTCTTCTAGTAGATATCAGTTCAGTGACGCCAGATGGTCGAAAATTATTTCCCCAAACAAGTCTTCAAATTTCCCCAAATCACGTTTTTTTTTTTTTTTTTTTTTTCGAAAAAATCCCCAACTTGATTTCTACTAAAAAGGGAAAATAAAAATTTTTTCAAAAAAAAAAAATATCAAGCAGATTTTTCTATGATTTAAGCTCAGATTTTTCCCCAAATGAAGGCAATTTTTGAAAAAATCCCCAAATAACAATAAAGCTATTGAAAGTCTCTAGACATAGGGATAAATCATTACGTTACCAACATTGACAGAAAGTTGAAAAACGCCCCAGATTTGTCCCCAAAAATTTTAGAATTCCCCAAAAAAGTCCCCACAAACATTTGGTCTCCAAAATTGTCCCCAGAAGCCTCAAAACTCCCTAAAATGGGGACAAAATCCCCAATCTGGCATCACTGTATCAGTTCGGCTTTGATGATCTTTATTAAACACATGTTGAAGCATGTTATTGGCCATTTTATATCCACACTTTAAAATAGACCGATATCAATGAACCAATAGCAGGAAAGGAGCTAAAACAGAAGATATTGTTTTCATTCGTCATATTGCCTTTTCTGTGGTTTCCATCACCTACGATATGCATGAATGTAGAGTGGGAATCTGGGAAATCAGTATAGTGTAATATATCAGAACCCATAATAGATATCTCGGATAGGGATATATCGTTTCGACTAATATCCTAGTAAACACACCTGCTGATTATAGGTATTGTGATATTGGAGTATGTCTGATGAATTTTTTCTGAAGGGGTAGAACCGTGACCTTGAACGAAGTCAGCTTATTCACGGGATAATCAAAGCAGATGGCTTTCAATAAATATTTTTTTTTTATTATTATTATTATTTTTTTTTTATTTTTTTTTTTTTAATGCGGTGGCCTTTTTAAAGCAGTGATGTTTAGATTTGAGTTTATGAAGGATGAGGAAGTATATGTATATGTGTTGCAATAGAAATCGTTTGGCGTGGGGCTATTTTTTCTAGTTTATCAGTGAGTAATTAGAGGAAAGTAGAAAATGAGTATTAAAATAAAATATTCGGCGCTTTTTTTCTTCCGGTTTCGCTCTCGTTAGCTGTTGTATGTTGGCTGATCGGGTTTCATTCGCTCGAGTTTCGTTCACTCGGGTGCGCACTCGGCAATATCGTTAAAGGGATATATTGGAGAAGCTAGATCTTAAATATTGTTATCGGGATATTAAAAAAATATCGATACTTAGGGATATATTGATAAATAATCCAGCCCTTGTCGAAAATTATTTCCCCAAACAAGTCTTCAAATTTCCCCAAATCACGTTTTTTTTTTTTTTTTTTTTTCGAAAAAATCCCCAACTTGATTTCTACTAAAAAGGGAAAATAAAAATTTTTTCAAAAAAAAAAAATATCAAGCAGATTTTTCTATGATTTAAGCTCAGATTTTTCCCCAAATGAAGGCAATTTTTGAAAAAATCCCCAAATAACAATAAAGCTATTGAAAGTCTCTAGACATAGGGATAAATCATTACGTTACCAACATTGACAGAAAGTTGAAAAACGCCCCAGATTTGTCCCCAAAAATTTTAGAATTCCCCAAAAAAGTCCCCACAAACATTTGGTCTCCAAAATTGTCCCCAGAAGCCTCAAAACTCCCTAAAATGGGGACAAAATCCCCAATCTGGCATCACTGTATCAGTTCGGCTTTGATGATCTTTATTAAACACATGTTGAAGCATGTTATTGGCCATTTTATATCCACACTTTAAAATAGACCGATATCAATGAACCAATAGCAGGAAAGGAGCTAAAACAGAAGATATTGTTTTCATTCGTCATATTGCCTTTTCTGTGGTTTCCATCACCTACGATATGCATGAATGTAGAGTGGGAATCTGGGAAATCAGTATAGTGTAATATATCAGAACCCATAATAGATATCTCGGATAGGGATATATCGTTTCGACTAATATCCTAGTAAACACACCTGCTGATTATAGGTATTGTGATATTGGAGTATGTCTGATGAATTTTTTCTGAAGGGGTAGAACCGTGACCTTGAACGAAGTCAGCTTATTCACGGGATAATCAAAGCAGATGGCTTTCAATAAATATTTTTTTTTTATTATTATTATTATTTTTTTTTTTATTATTTTTTTTTTTATGCGGTGGCCTTTTTAAAGCAGTGATGTTTAGATTTGAGTTTATGAAGGATGAGGAAGTATATGTATATGTGTTGCAATAGAAATCGTTTGGCGTGGGGCTATTTTTTCTAGTTTATCAGTGAGTAATTAGAGGAAAGTAGAAAATGAGTATTAAAATAAAATATTCGGTGCTTTTTTTCTTCCGGTTTCGCTCTCGTTAGCTGTTGTATGTTGGCTGATCGGGTTTCATTCGCTCGAGTTTCGTTCACTCGGGTGCGCACTCGGCAATATCGTTAAAGGGATATATTGGAGAAGCTAGATCTTAAATATTGTTATCGGGATATTAAAAAAATATCGATACTTAGGGATATATTGATAAATAATCCAGCCCTATTGATAACCCGTTTGTTTACTTCTGCTATCACTTTAGCTTGAATGGACTATAGTAGCCAAAATAAATATATCAATAACACAAAACAATGAAATTGACAGAAATTTAAGTTTACACAAAGTGATAAAAGTCGCCATTAAGAGATAATACTTAATTACCTTTTTACTTTCTCTTACTCATTATATATAGTAGAGAAAGTATTGTTTTGGGGTAAAATTTTTGAAATTGAGATTTTGATGTATTTACATGTTTTGAGGTTCCCTGAATTCGAAAAACATTTTTAGCAGTTCAGTAGTCTGTGAGTTTATTATCAGCATATCTTAAGAATAAATAGTAGCAGGAAGTCTAAACTTGACATACCAAATCAGTATGCTACACTAAACTTTTCGTTGAGATCAAGCAAATAGTTTGTGTACAAGAACATACAAGAGAATTCAAACACATTATGTCTATGGGCAAAATTCTTGGTAGGTGCAGTTTGACATTTTTAAACTATACTAAACAAAATGAAATGAACATATATCTTTTACATGCATAAAAGCCAGTTCTGTATAGAACAGGGGTGGCCAACCCGCATCCCGTCTGTCATGTAGTTTTCTGTAGCCCATGAGGAGACTAACAATATTTAAAGTTTGACAACCTTGGCTAACAGTTTAAAAATTAATAAATCTGTTCTGACTTTTTAAAGTGAAATTATCTTTCAACGATTATAATAGCTAAAAAATCACTCTGTTGTAATGAAATATCATTAGGTACATTTTAAGACGAGTTACATTCCCAACTCTGGCATTTTTCATATAGTTGGTACAAAAATGAAACTTACGCTCCAATTTATCTGTAATGAATATTTATGGTTGATGAATTAATAAATAAAATTTTTAAATAGTTAGATCCATTATTAATTCTTTTTATTACAGTTATATTTTATAATTTTTACGATTCTATTCAATGAATGAAAATAATTTAAATTAATGTATTCTGCTCCGAATCTTCACTCGCCCCTCCCCCCAAAAAAATATGTGTTATGGTTAAAGTAATAAATCCGGTTATTATTAATAATTACTGCCTCTTTCGGTGAATGTGATTAATTAATGGACATTAATTACATTAACTAGTCATTATTAATAATTACCAAGAAAGTTTGCAAGAGAAAAGAGAAAGTTTGCAAAAGAAAAGCTACCGCAAATCCCCCACCCTCCTTTAACTACAAAATAACTTACCAATAAACTGTACTGAAAACTTAAATAATGTATTAGGGAAAAAAATAGAAGAAGTGTACTTACTTATCTGTAAACGAAATTATTATATAATAGTAACATTCTGACATTAGCAAAAATATTTTATTTTTTGCTTAACACACAGCAAACATATTACTTTTTTAATAAATAATAATAAAATTTCTTTTTAATAATAAATTAATAAATAATTAATAAATATTAATAAATAATAACATTTCTTGAATCTTAATACAGACATAATTTCATGTTCCTGTAATTATATTCGTTCATCTGTTTCCTTTGTTATGTTTGAACGAACTTAGAACACAGTAGGGTGATGGGATTCAATGTTTCGGCACATTTAACTGGTAACTTTTTTGTATCGGGCCTTTGTTTTTGCATTTCAGAACTTTGTTTTAGCAGCCACTCATATGAGTTTGATTGGTATATCGTATTGGAATTGGATAGAAGATAGAAATGTTTATGGATTTTGAAAGAATAGTTTTGCGACCATTTTTCGAATTTCATATTTCGGCTAAGCTTTGATAGAGGGCACTTCACTGGTGATTCGTTACACAGTGATGCAATTCTAATTCAGTGTATCAGTACACTTTTTACTATCAATCCTTTCGCATCAAAACTTCTTTTTCTTGTCTTGGAGTTGGAATTTTGTTTTTAATTTCGCGCTATCCGTGTTTATTTCGGTGTTTGTGTTTGTCATACAGGATATGTTCTTTTTCCTTTATGGTAAAATAGAGTTTTAAAGGATTTTTTTTCTTCTTCAGAGCAGAATGCTTTAAAAATATAAATAAAATATTAGTTTTAAACAATATATTTTAAAATTTGCTTTTTTTCTTTCTTCCAGTTAATAAAAAAAAATTTAAGAACAAAAATTGCGCATCCTCTGGGACCCGTCACGATAAATTTTTTGCATCCTACCTCTGATTTTTTGTGTAATTTATGCGCTATAGTGAGTAAATGGCATTTCTGCTCTCAGACATTAAATTTTTTATTAACTGTTTTATCGTGCCAATAGATACACAAGGAAGAGATATTTGTAGTTAAGGCACCCCTTTAGACCACAGTAATAATACAGTATTAGCATTAGAGGTCTGCACGGGCCGAAATTTTCAGGCCCAGGCCCAGCCCGGCCTGATGGAAAGGTTTGCTTACACGGCACAGTATGAAATAAAAAAAATTCGGCCCGGCCCGGACAAAAAGCGATAAAATCAGGCCCGACTCGGCCCGGTTCAAAAATATGTAAAATTACATTAAAAAAAAAAAAAACATGTCTTTCTATGAAAAAGATTTTTAGTACGTGTTTTGCAGAGGTTTTATATAGCTAAGCAATAGAATGTTCTTTAAGAAAACTGCTGAATGTTTACAAGATATTTATATATAAACGGTATTTCATTATTATAGACGTACAGAAGGCACAAAGACAGACAGAAAGTCAAATCAAAAATATTAGCATTCCTCAAACAATATAGGAAGATATTTAAAATGGTTAATAGTACCTAAAATACACTTTCAACCACTTCCTGTTATATAAAGGGCAAAACTGGGAAAATTCATTAGTGGCCAGTGGCCGGTACTGTCAGTTTCATTAGTAGCCACTTTTTTAAGTTAGTGGCAACTTTTCACATGATAAGACATAAGACTATTTCTTTCAGACTGCAAAAAGCATTGTCACCATTTTGTGGTATAATCACCACAAGAAAAATAAGAAATACATATAATAATAAAATTAACACATGGACACTGAAATTGTAATTTGTAATTATGCTCTTTTTAAAAAAACCTAAATTGCACATCCTAAATTAAAATCTGCTTAGGGCTGTAATAATAACAGCAAAAGTTTTTATCTTTCAGATAATTCAGTAGTACTTTTTTTTCAATTTATTTGAGTCTGTTAATCATTCACAGTTCACACTGATATTTTCTAGTAAAAGAATCAGCTGATTTATCCTCATCATAACCTTTTACATGGTCATGTGTAAATACAGTTAGCAGTTTTATTATTTTTTCTTATTTCTAAAGACACACTTTTTGAAATGATTTTATTTCAATAGAGTTAAAATATTTCCTCTTAAAAAGTATAGGTATGGAAACTTAGCTGCTTCATTAAAAATAATTTACTTAGCTGCCAAATTTGTAGCTTTAAAAATAGGAAGATTTCTACTTTAAAATGGGAAGGAAAAAGGAAGATTTCTACTCAAAAGAGAGCAAATACAAAAATTTTTGAAAAATACACATTTAAGCCAAATCAAATTTTGATACACATATTTGTCAAATCTCTTAAATGGGTTAAATATGCACTAAATACTATGGAGATAATAATGGATAAAGATTGTGCTTTGCAGGACATTTGATCATTAACTGCTAGTTGAAATGGAGTGCACATGTGTGTGTGTGGGGGGGGGGATACATTTATATACTTCTTTATAGGTTCTAGAAACTAATCAAGAAAGTTTGAAATGAATATTTACATTTATGTTATGGGTGAAGAAAGATTGTAAATCACAAAGCTTCAGTGGAGCATGTGATTGATTGCCAATTGTTGGAGGAGGGGGGGGGGGGATTACAAGAATTATGAGTAAGAGATATTAAACAATTCTACTTCTTTACAGATTCTATAATCTAATAAAGCAAGTTCAAAATAGATATTTATATTTTTATGGCAAATGGAGAATGATTAGAAATTATAAAGCTTTCTATAAGTTGTGTGATCACGGATCGTTAGGAGGAGGGAAAGGGGGGGGGGGAGTGTCTAAAAAATTATATGAGTGAGACATATTAAACAATTCTACTTCTTTATAGGTTGTAGAATATAATAAAGCAAGTTTAAAATGAACATTGACATTTATGCCATGGATGAAAAAAGATTGAAAATCACAAGGCTTCAACTGCCTATCGTCACTTGCTTTTTAGAATCTTTTAATGATCACAAAAAGTGGCGACTTTAGTGGTGATCGATGCATAATTTTTAATCGCCATCTTTTTTTATTTAGTCACCATGTGGCCGGTGGCGACTGTTAATTTTGCCCTTTACTGTTATATACCGTAATGTATCCAAATCTTTCATGTGATCCGGTAAACAAAACTTTAATGCTAATCCAAACATATTCAATAAAAAAGATGCTGTTGCACATGCTAAAATTGATGCTACTTTCATCCAGTGTCCCGTAGAAAAGAAAAAGAAGCCTTAGAGGAAAAATTACAGCGGAAGGATTTTTATAGCCTTCATACCACCTAAACACTACAGACCATAGAAAACAAAGCCTTATAGACAGTAACGTATCTAATTTCTTTTGTTTGTTACATATACACAAACTGGTAGTAACATGCATATTATTTTGAATTAGAAACCATCTAATATTACATTAAATAAAATATATTAATTTTGAGACATATTTAAAATGTTTGTGGAAAATCAGATTGCGAACAGTCAAGCTGATAGACAATTAAATTGTAGTTACAGACACCTTTTAACAAAATAAAATTTTATGTGACATAATACCAGACTATAAAATTATGTAAAGTAAATTACTGAATATTTTGTAGTGCAAAAACTTCAGAAAAACAATTCTGATGCACTGAATTAGGTTAATGCACTATCTGACAAACACATTGCACAAATCAGGTGATAATAGATATTAGTCGGATATTATCCTGGTAGTGGTACCTAATAAATTTTTAGATTTCAAATTATGTGTTAGGAACTTTACTTATGATTGTATGCTAATTAATATAAATATCAAGGCATTTTTAATATTTTATGCATCTGAACCATTGCACGAAATTAATAATTTTGAAAATCTATGTAACAATGTTTAGGCGTAAAAGCAGTTTATTATATAAAAATGTATGACTCTACAGATAATTGTCACTACTCTATTGTCACTAAAACATAACATATTTAGATAGTTAATTAGCTAATATTTTTTTACTATATGTGAAAAAATAAAGATAATAATATAATATTAAGGGCAATGGTGCTTTAAACTATTAAAAATTTCTTTATATGCACAACGTTTATACCGTAATTTTACATAAGCAGTAATAACAAAATGCGTATTTAATTTTCAAAAAATACATAATTCCTTGATTAAATATTTTAATATATATATATAGTACGCCCCTTTATAAATTTTCCTTTTTTAGAGCTTTTTTTTTTTTTTTTTCCCAACAAGTTTTTAACAGATTTCTTTTCGCGATATAAATTTAAAAAAAGACGATTGAGAACCACGGATTAAATGAATATAAGAAAAATTACATGATTTAATTGCTTATAAATCGACAATTTATTGTTGAACAGATTAGATAAATTGTACAAAAGTTTTCTGATAAACATTTTAATTTTTATCTTACTTACCACTTTTAGGCGCCTGCATATTTATTTACGAAAAGATTAATAAACAATTCCTTTTCTAATTTCAAACATTTACATTTAATAATAAACTAATGTGTTTAATACTTTGACAAGCCGGCAAAATTATTTTCAGTCATTGAACTGACAATTGACAATTAAGGATCGTGTTTGATAATCGATGTAATAAACATTTAAGTAATCAATGTTGATCTTGGCATGGTTTAATTTTCTTTTTTAATTTAAAATATAAGTTATTTTTTATAAAGTTTCAAATTATTATTATAAAAAAAAAAAAAAAAAAATCCCCCCTTTTTTTTTAACTGAAGAAAAAACGTGATTCATTCACTAAATTCATGATTCAAATACTGAATCTTCTTAGCAGTGTTGCCAGACTTGGGGATTTCTTCCCATTTTGGGGGAGTTTTGAAGCTTTAGGGGAAATATTCGGGGACAGAGATTTAGTGGGGAACAGTTTGGGGAAAAGAAAAATTTTGGGGAAATACACGGGGATTTTCTTTAAAATTAATAAAAGGTGACATTTTCGTATAATTCAATAAAAAAAAAAAAAAAAAAAGGAAAAAGAAATGGGCAATTCTGGATGCTATTTGTATTTCAGAAATAGAAAAGCAACTTTTTCATCTTTTTGATTAGAAAATTTATTCTGTTTTTTTTTTTTTTTTCCTCCACTTGTAATCTCTGATTCCAGGAATTATTTGGTTTATATGTGTTGTAGCAAGTATAGTGAATGCTAAATACTTATTGATTACTGCTTCGCTTGAATAATCAAGCTTAAGTAAGCTGGACTAGCAAAATTTGGATGCTTTGTCTTAGCTAGCTTGAATTAAACTTGCAGAGATGGAATGTTCAGTTTGACGAAAGCTCAAGCTCCCTGGGTATACCTTGTTTTTCATGCATTTAAAAAAAAAAAAAAAACTATTTTTATATACTTATGGGTTAAGTACAAATGATTAGAGATGAGGAATCTCAGAAAGTTAGAAAAATATACAAAAGTTACACAAATTTAAAATTTTCCAAAAACTAGCGTATTAAAATTTATTTTTGTAAATGGGGATTTTTTTCTATAAAGAGCTTCATTTGGGGAAAAATGGGAGCTTAAATTTATTAAATATTTTTTAACTTTTTTCAAAAAAATTACATTTTTAGTATAAATTAAGTTGGGGATTTTTTTTGGAAAAAACCCTTGTTTTGGGGAAATTTGAGAACTGTTTGGGGAAATTCACTTTGGACCATCTGGCAACACTGCTTCTTAGAAAATACACGCGTTTTCTATTGACTATTGTTGTTATTTTCCATTCGTGAGTGTGAGATTAATGACGTTAATACTAAGATCTTAATCCTATTTAAATTTCTGTACAAAAACTTACAGATTTTCGCTAAATTTATCAGACAATGTCATTTCAACCTCCTAGTGCTAAGCAAGAACAACAAAATAGAAAAGTTTTGGAAGAAGTCCATTTAAAAAAGAAGCTAATGTTAAAGCAACAAGCAGCTGTAATAAGTACGCCACCCACAAATTCTACGTCTGCAGCATCTAATTCAGCAGTCACTGCTGGTGTTTCTTTACCACCTCAATCTACTACAGCTTCAGCAATAGATTTCCAAGGTTTGAACAAAAATCAAAGAGCAGCTTTACAACATGCTCATGCAAATTCATTTGCAAGTTTTATAACGCAAGATTCATCATTTGGAAATCTTATATTACCTGTGATGCCACGATTTGATAAATGAATTCTGTGATTAGTGCACTTATAAATTATTTTCCACATCGTCTTTCATTATGTCATACAAGAGATAAAGATTTCTCTATCAAATTGAGCAATGTAAATGATCTGTAAATTTCGTTCATTAACCAGAATGTATTTGGATTATCCTCATAAACACGTGTATATTTATCATACGTACAATCTGGTTGTTGTTGTATATTAGCAATATCTGTTTCTACTTTTGTTGAATCGTGTATAAATAAGAGAACAATTTTTGATTAAGCACTTTGACGAAATTATCCTTTTTCCTTTGGGATGTTATAGTTGTTTATTGGAATTTTATTCATATAGAATGCAAAAATTTTTATTAATTTGCTAAAGTTATCTACTATCCTTAAAATATGTTTTTAATATTTTATTTCTTTAAAATAATTGATTATATTATGTTAATTTGATCAGTTTCAGCATTTGACAAGATGAATTGATTTTGTTTGAATTTGTATGTTTATGTAAAAGTACAATAAATTTCATTAAAATGTATTTTATTTCATTGCTTCAAATTATTGAAATTTTCCAATATTTCTGTGGTAGTGTTTTCTAGAACTGTAGCCCGTTAAAAATGATACATTACACAAAAATACATAAAAATTTAGCCAAAGATTACTTTCATGTGTTTTCAAAATAAATCTTATAATAGCTTGTTTTGCTGTTGCTTTGTTACGGCTTCCTATGGTGAACATCAAATGTTTTAGTAATTTGAAACAATTTAGTAAGTAATCATTGATTGGAGTGCAGTGCATGAAGGACTAATTGCTTCAAATCTGAATGTATATCTGTATTTAAGAATTTGTGTATGTATATTAAAAATTGTGTATAGTATATTTAAATGCATTTGTAATAATATCAAGATGTGTATGTGTAATATGTAGCATCTGAAAGACCAACTGTTGCTTTTTTTCTTTTTCTTTTTTAATACTAATAGGTATAAAACACACAGTATATATTTATATCTGTTGTAGGTATTGTGTTTTCTTATCCCTATTTCATGGACATTCTCTAGGCATATTACACATTGTTATTAAAAATAAATATTATTTAGTGTTCTAATATATAATGTGCTTCATAAGTCAATTAGAATGTTAATAGCTTTAAAATTATTGACTATACTGTGTTGATGCCACTATAAACAAAATTCTTTTTTTTTTTTTTACACTTTGCCAGTTCTTTAGTTAGTATTTGCAAGACAAATCACAGACTTTAAATTTGAAGCGTATATTTGCACTGTGCACATTTTTACTTTCTTCTATATTCAATAGAAGAAAGTATTGGATTCATAAAAGTTTTCCACCTTAGATTTTTGATGGTTTTTCACATTTTGACAGCTGTAGAACACGATTTAACCATTTTTAGAAAATGTCTGTCTGTGTGTGTGATGAAATTTTGTGGCAACTGTATCTCAGGAACTACTGCACAGAATTTCATACAAATTGGTATGTAGTTACATCTTGACATAAATTAGTGCCTATCAACTTTTGGTAAAGGTTGCGTTGCCATCCTGCTTTTTCTAAATTTTTAACATGGTGGTATAGGACAAAATTTTGTATAAATGTGCATAAAGAGAATTATTTTTTAATAATCATTATGAAATTTGCAAGAATTATTTATAATAGAGATAGTCAACTGGAAAAAAAAAAAAAATGTATATGTAGGAGCATCGCCTCCCCCCTGGGGGGGGGGGGGTAATAAATTTTCATGATGGGTATATTGGAATATTGAGAATAAAATGGACTTTTTTTTTATATTTAGTGTTGTACTACTTCTCTAATATGGAAATTGTACTGCATGATCATGGAAGATAATTTTATTAAATAATGATTTTAATAAATTATTTTTACTGAGTGAATTTGCATAGGAAAATATAGAAGAAAGTCATGTGGTAGCCACAACATTCTAGTTTTTTTTTTTTTTTTTTGACAAAAATTGTGCCCAATAAGACAAATATATAAATTTCTTATGTGGGCAATCAAATCTTGAGCATATTGCTTAATCATTTAAAAATGAGGCGTCGAAAAGATAAAGGCACTGTTAGAATTTATGAAAAACTATCTAAATGGTGATGTAATTATCAAGAGTACCTTATATGCAGCAATTTCTAAATCATAAAAAAAAAAAAAACTAAAGCAGTCTTTGGGGATTGCCGATAGAAGTGAAAACTAAGTAACTTGTGAATTGTATCGTCGAGCTGTTAGATTATTATTTTCGAATTATTTTTGGTTTGTAAAGAAGTGCTTATGATTTGTATTATATGATTCAGCACAATATTTGTAGCAGGGAGAAATTTCGTAAAATTCCTTTATAGTGTGTGTTGGGAACGCATAAACAACCCACATATAAAAATTAATCTTACTGTGATAATTTGAAGCAATGTTATGCTTGGTAATGTGTTTATTGCCCTACCAAAGGGGGGGGGGGATTTCACAAAATCCTGTTACAATGGTTGTTGGATACCTGTAAATAAGCCACACACTAAAATTTGTGACCAAAAAAGCGATTTTTGCCTCCTAGAGATTTCCCCGGATTAATTTAGGGGAACTTGAATTTGTCCCCTCGTAATCGAAAATCACAAAAAAAAAAAAAAAAAAAAAAAAGAATCTTTGGAAATATCCTCAAGAAGACGCGTGGCAATTTTGTGTATCTTTGCACAAATTCTAGTAGAGTTTTACTCAAAAATCTGTATTTTGTTGAATTTTCCTCCGAAAATTGTTTTTACACCCTGCCTCCCTTAAAAATCCAAAATTGCAGAAAACGATTTTTTTGTACTCCAAGTCTAATCTTTCCATCTGAAATTTCTTCACCGTGAAGTAATTTGGAGCTGAGTTATGCTTATTAAGGTGTTTTTGCCGTCTGCTCCCCGGGGGGGGGGGGGAAAGGCAGGGTATTTCACAAAATTCTTAGTGGGGGTCAGGGTCATAAAACCAACCTGTTCACCAAACTTTATGACTATCTCCCATAGAATCACCACAGCTGTGTTGAGTTAGTGAATCGATGAGTTTACTCTTTTATGTATATAGATATACAGTGTGAAGAGAAATATAAAGTCCAGTATTGAACATGAAATAAATACCTGAAATCAGGTAAATTATTTGAACACAAGCAACCTTGTTATTTTTTGTTAATCTTAAAAGAGAAGAAAAAAACTGTATTGGTTTTAATCATTATCTGTCAAAAAAAAAAAAAAAAAAATTTTTAAAAAGAATGCAAAATTGAACATTTTCAGAGAACTAACTAAAAATTTGGGTAATGCTATATATATATATATATTTCAGTGGCAGCCCCCCCCCCCTCCCAAAAGAAAGAAAAAAAAAAAACACCGACATTCACAATTGAATATTGCAATTGTAAATTTTTTATTGGTCTAGAATAACACTTTGAAAAATCTTAGCCCCCCCCCCCCCCCCCAAAAAAAAAAAAAAAAGAAAGTCAAGTTGTGGATCCGCCACTGATATATTTCTCTCTTTCTTTTTCTTTTTTTAATTCTTTATAGTACCTACCAAGGATCAAGCCAAGATTTTGCACAGAATAATTTCTTGATCCAACTGTATATTTGTATAAATAGTATGGTTGAGCGCAACACAATACATACAAAAGGTAGAGTAGTAAAAAAAAATTGCTGAAGGACCATTCTATGAAATCTCACATCTGTCACAAAATTTCAAAAATTAATTTTAGAAAATGAATCACGGCCAAATTTGCTTATAGAGAGCCTTAATTTAGAGAATCTGGGTACAACAAAAACATATTTTTAAGATGGTTAACCTAATGAAAAAGCCTTTTTCAAAACCCTTTTATTACAAGCATATCTGGGATTTAGTGAGGATTTTTTTTGCAAAACACTTTGAATTTCTTCCTTTTTTTTTAGCCTCATTTTTTTCCTGCTATAGGAACTGAATTTTGCAAAAATATCTACTTTCCAAGCAGTTACAGAGACTTACTTCTTTGCTGTGTTGTACAATAGGATATATAAATAATAAAGGAAAATAGAATAAACTTTCTACCCTTCTCTATATCACTTTTTTTTTTTTAATCTAAAAGAAGTAAAATAAAATCTTTTTAAAAACTATTTCTAATTCATTTATATGCATTAAAGTTTTATTTTTGATGTTTTTTCAACAGGTCTGTTTCTTATGAGCGCTCATATTTAATGAGAAAATTGTGTCAGTTCCTTTTCCTCGTTATGACCAAGTTTTAGTCTAATAGAACTATTTTGCTATTGTTTTACTATAATACCATAGCCTCATATGTTAACTTCTAAAGCAGTAGTAAAACAATTCTAATATTTTATTTTCTAAAAGGTAATTAACTTTGTGATTGTACTGTATTTGTGTAAATAAATAACTTGTGACATTTCATGAAATGGTCTATAAGCTAATACAATATATCCCACTTAACAGGGTATCTGCTATCTGGAATAACCTGTAAGTGAGAAATTTATCTGGAAAAACCAGGAAATACTAAAAATATTCAAAAAAATCTAGAAATTAAGATCACATTTTAAAAATTAAATTTCGGAAAAAGTTTGAATGTTGCATTTTTCTATGTATAAAAAAACAAGAACGAAAAATCATGTGGTATCTATGCATTGATTATTGGCACTTTCGAACTGTACATACTTGTCACATTGTTTAACCTTTAATATTCTTTGCTTATATTATCCCACAACAGACAGAAGGACAGTCAGACAGATATACTGACGAAAGTCATATTCTCTCTTTAAAAATGTAATGTAAACGAAAATGCAATTTGAGCAAATTTCCAATAATAGCCCTTAATGTAACTGAATACTTTTGTGTGGCCCTATAAATCTGAATGTTAATCGCGCCAAATTCTATAGAAAGCATTCTTTTGTGCTTATGAATAACATATTCCATTAAGGTTTATGCAAAGTAACATTATTAAAATATTGTTCATAGAAATGCCTCGCGTAGAATGCAGTGCTTTAGAATACTTTCGAGTGTCCCAGTACACACACCAGTGGTAGTATTTTCTCCATTTTCAATAGGGAACGTCTGATAGTGAACTTGAATAATATATATCAATTTCAAGAAATTCTATTCATATTTATGGGAGTTAAGAGTGCAGATATACAGATGAAAGTCATAAACACGTTTTATCTTTGTTGGAAAGTTATTAAAAAAATGATAAAATTAATTCGATGTGTCACCACACTAATTTCTCTTATCTGGGAAATTGTTTTACCTATCCACCCACACCAATATCAGAAACATATCATTCTCAGTCAAAGTTTTCAAATGGCATCTCTATGCAATCTTCAAAAAGCACTTTTATCAATTATGTCTGATAGAAAAGATGTATTCTCTTAATTTTAGGTACACCTGTAAATTGTATACATACCACAAAGTGTATTTAATGTTAGCACTGTAAAAAAAAAATAATAATAATAACACTAACACTATTAGTTTCCCATCATACTATAGGTATGGGGAACTTGGATAATCGTGAAAATTTTCGACTTTGGTTTTTTTACTTTTTTATACGTTTTCAGGTGTGAGAAATCCGAAAATGACAATATTTGTATGGTGTCCGTCTGTAGGGTGTCTGTTAGTTTGTGTACACAATATCTCAAGAACAAATAGTCACAGAGAAGTCAGATTAGTTTTAAAATATTACTTTCGACACTGGCAAGAACCCTATTCATTTACAACATTCAAATTAAGAAACTTTGTAAGTTATTAGAAATTTACGATTTTCTTAACATAGGAGGATAGGGCAAAATTGCTCTTAAACGTGCATTAAATAGAAAATTTTTACTGTAAAAATGTCAGACCAGTTTTAAAATATCAGTTTTGATGCCTGAATGAACATCATTATAAACATGCTACTATGAAAATTTCTAAAGTTATTGGGAATTTACGAATTTCTTAACATGGCAGAATAGGGCAAAATTTCACATAAACATCAATTTTGAGGGATATTTTCATCGTAAAGATATCAGATCACTTTTGAAATATTATTTAGGATACTAGCATAAATATTATTTATGAATTTTCCAATATAAAAATTTCGTAAGTTATTGGGAATTTATGAATTTCTTAACATGGCAGAATAGGGCAAAATTTCACATAAACATCAATTTTGAGGGATATTTTCATCGTAAAGATGTCAGACCACTTTTAAAATATTATTTAGGATGCTGGCATGAATATCATAGACTATGAATTTTTCAATTTAAAAAATTCGTATGTTATTTGGAATTTATAATTTACTTAACATGGCAGAATAGGGCAAAATTGAGCATAAACGTGCATTTTGAGGATCATAAATATATCAAACAACTTCAAAGTAACATTTATGATACTTGTTTGAACATGATTGACTACAAATATTCTCATAGGAAAATTTTGTAAGTTATTCATAATCTAAGATTTTATCAACGTTGCAAAACTGAAAATTTTTCATATAAATAGGAATTTTGAGGCTTGTTGCATTGGAAATAGTAGCATGAAAACTAAACTACGAAATTGACTCTAATAAAATAAATTAATAGATTAGAATAAGATAAATATATCGAAGCGAATGGAGGATAGCCTGTAAGGCGGAGATTTCATTCTGTCACTGTGTCAAGCGTTTGGTCAAATTAATTTCTCTTAACATGATTATAATATGTCTCACACTAGAAATTTATAAGAACATATATATGATGGGGAAATGAGCAGAGTCCGCCTATGCCAACTAGTTTGAAATATACTTTAAGAAACTTCTACATATAGATATAGCTCCTGATAAATCTCAATTCTTTCATGTGGCCCTGTAAGCATATAGTCAATGCTTTTGATACTACATTCTATATGGAACATGTTTTTGTGCTTATAAGAAATCAAGGATCAATCCAAGGTTTTTTTTTTTTTTTTATTAAATAGTACTTCATTTATTAATTTTTAAAAAAATTGAAAAAAAAATCAAGTTTTTGAAAATAAAAAATATCTCTCCCGTCCTCCAAACAATTAACTTAAATGCACAAAAAGCAGTTTCTCAATTTTAAAATTCATTTAAAACATTTGTAAAATAACTATAGATGTGGGTGAAGCAGGCAAAAAAAAATGGTATTTACCATTGCCATTATAAATATCCAAGTTCAAGGTATTTATCATATGCTTGATGCAGACAAATTCATGCAAATTAGCAATTTGCATTTTTATTGTAGAGAATTTAAATGGCTAATTTTAAAGCTATTATGAGATTATTTTTACATTTTAATTAATTAAAGGAAAACTAATCAAAAATTTGAAAATCAGGTTTCAAGGTGCACTAGGATCTCTCAGGGGCACCTTCGTGTCAAATTACGTGACTGTCCGAGCTACTGTCTTTCTGCTATGCTGTCCACGGATATACACGCATAGACATTGCCTTTTATATATATAAAAGGAGCTTGCACAAGTTTATTAAACAGAATTTTCAAGCAAGAAAAGTTAATGAAATTTGTTCAATCTCTAAATTATTGCACTTAGATTTGTCAGAAACGACAATTCTTACCAAAAATATAGATGATGAGTTTGGAAAAAGCAGAATTCTTAAAGGTATCAATTATTTAAACAAATGCAAGTTCAAAGAAGAATTTTGGAAATTAATTTTTATAGCTATAGGAAAGTATACTATACTCTATTTCCTTTAGGCTGTCGTGTCAAGGCCATGCTCAGATGAACTATGATTTCACTTCTCCCGTCCGTTGCTAGGTTACTGAAGAAACAACGACATCTCACTTGATGGAATTGAGCACGTGATCTCAGTCATGGGATTTCCCTCTCCGCATTTCGTGGCCTTGAAGCGACTCTGATACGGAAAAGGACTATAGCAAGGGAGGGTCACCAACTGTTCAGAAGGTATTTATACATGTTACATATCATCTTAAAGGCCTCATTAAACTGACAACAAAACTATCCATCTTATCGGTAAATGCACCCTCTAGCATGAGTTTTTCTCAATTAAATTTTTAAAATTACAGACTCTTTAGTAATGTACTTTGCAGAGTTTCTACCATTATATTCAATTTTGTAAATGATTTTCATTCTAAATACCATTATATATATTATTAGTAAAGGCCGTACATACTTTGTGACTTTTAGCTTCTCTGACTTGTACACAGTAGGGCTCGGGACGGGTTCAAATCCCAGACAAGGCATGGATGTGTTGTCTCTTTTATAGGTAGTGATGGTCATCCACTAAGTGCTCCTTCAAAGAATGGTTATTAGTTCCACGAATTAACCCTCGCTTTCCCAAGATATGGTCATTTTGACCCTATTTTGTAGTTGAAATTTAGTTAAGTCCACCTCATTCAAAAAGTGCACTAATTCACCAAAGATAGCAAACGTAACCAGTGGAATGTTGCAACTTCTAAACGATACAAAAAGGCACAGTGCTGATGGTTTTCACCAAACGTGCCAAGTGGCACCTGAAAGTAATTTTTCTGCAGTAACGCCTTGATCTTGGGAAAGCGAGGGTTAATGTGAAAAAATGTACTTTATTTCTTCATTTGTTTAAAATGACTCAACTTGAAAAACCAGCCAACCTCCTGAATTAGAATTTTATGGCAACCACAAGACTTTCTTCTATAATTTCCTATACAAATCCATGCAGTACAAATTATTCATTCTAATTATTTTCCATGATAAATGCAGACAATTTTCATATTACAGAAACATAACATTAAATGTCCAAAGAAAGTCAATTTTGTGCTAACGCCTAAGAAACAGCTTTTATTTATTTTTCTTTTTTTCCGTAAAAGGAAATATATATATATATAATATATATACAGCAATAAATTTTGGTTTAAATTATCACAGATCTGTCATTCAGCCATTCATTTTAAATGTATCTGTGAGTTCTTTTGAAAGATATCCATAAAAATTTACATACATACCCTGGGGGGGGGGAGGTACTAAGCCTCCAGAGGTGGAGGAGTGAAGCATGTACAAAAACTTTTTTTTGGTTAATTATTACTATCATAATTTTTTTTTTACATATTGAAAAGGTAAAAATAATTCCCATTACATACATTTACTTGAAATTTTGTCCTATACTACCATATTAAAAATTATGAAAAAAAAAAAAAAAGGGATTAAATCTTCATCAATTATTACAATGAAGTGATATTCAAAAATTTTATTGTTCATATCTTTAGAAATTCATCCTAGCTACTTGAAAAAGTATGTTTAAGATACATCTTTTGTTTTATAAAAATTTGGACAGAAAAGGTTAAATCTCATTGAATTAAATAATATTCTGCAATTAAATTCTGCCCTGTTTAAAGTTATTCTTTTTAGAGATAATTTAGTCAGTAAATAGATTAACTGAATTAAAACACCAAAAAATTGTTTAGCCTAAATGATTCATTGGTTTTCAAAACACTGTTTATACAAATTATACAATGCACAAAGATGGGTTATGTATGAATAGATAAATACACTCACCAAGTTTGTACATCTACAAATGTTCAATCTATGTGCTTTTGGTCACCTGGTATACATCCAAACAGTAATCTAATTCCATCCAGTCAATGTCCGTCCCATCAGCAGAGTGATGCATTCCTGCAATTCTTGCAATATTGTTGGTATTTGGGATACATAAACTTTTATTAATATAATCCCACAGGAAGAAACAACATGGAGTGAGATCTGGTGACCTGGGATGATAATAGCAACAGAGGAGACCAGCACACTCTATCCAGAGGTATGGCAGTTCTCTACTGAGAAAGGCCTACCATATGCATGAGCAACGAGGGGGATTTTTAAAACTTGGTGAGTGTATCTATCTTTTCATGTATCACCCATCTTTGTACATTGTACACTTATCAATAAACAGTGCTTTGAAAACCTGATGAATCATTGAGGCTAATTCTGTATAATATTTCCATACCATCCACAATAAAAATGTTAAATAGTGTATAATAATTTTAGAAGTAAATGAAATGTGATATTATGTTCTGCATAAACTAAAAAAAAAAAAATATATATATATATATATAATGTAAAAATATTGACAAAGGTTTCAGAATCTAAAAGTGTTAAATGGGAATAAAACAGTAACAAACATCAAATTATTCAAAAGAGTTACAAAATTTTAATAAATTATTTATTCAACTATATTTACATAGACGTTTATAACATATTTCATTTTTTTTTTTCTAACATTAAATACAAATAATTTTCAAAAAATTATAATTTGTACTGTACATATCTTTGATGAATACTGTTTTATAAAACCATGACTAGATACAGTTCACTTCAAAATAAATAAGTTTAGTAACATAATCACTAAAGCTTAAGAATACTGGATGTTAAATTATAGCTCTTATGGTAAATCTTTTGTATATGTAGTGCTATAAAAGATATAATATCATAAAAACATAAAAGTATGATAAAACTAGAAAAATAAAATACATTGACTTATAAATATTAGCTTATATTTTATGCGTATACATTATGTGCATTTTTAAAATAGAAAAATAATAAGGCACATTTATAGGCAAATCTTATTAATATTATGCTATCATAATCCAATTAGTAAATTAAAAATAGTGTATAAAAATTACTATTATTGTTATTACCTTTTTTCCTTTTTTTTTTTTTTTTTACCAGTTGACTATTTTTAGGTCTGAATATTTTAGTCATGAAAATCTAGAATAAAATCAAATGGCAAACTGGTTGTGTAGGTATTTTTTATCTGCCTTTTACTCTCATCTCACTTATGTTAATTATTACTGTCACCTGTTGTCTACAATTGAATTATGTTGTAAAAGCATGCTTGATAAAAAGCTTAGAAAAATAATACTCTTGTGTAAAAATTTAAACTTGGTAATGTTTTTGATTGTATTGTTTTTGGAGACTATGCTGCAATGCTGAAAAAATTAATCTAAAGTGGCTCATAGCACAAATTTAATAAAACATAACTAATAGTATTCAACTAAATTGTGCTATCCAATAATGTAAGTATAAGATGAACTGACAAACAAATAGTTGAGTAACAATAGACAATTTGTGGCAATTCATCCTAATATTCATCAAATATCACAGATTCATATACTGCTCAGTCCTAAATCAGCCATTATTATAATAACACACGTTTTGGTGCATTGAAAAATTCTTGACCAATAATAGTTAGTTTATGACATGTTGGTAGATATAAAAATTATGAAAAGACATAATTTCAATTACTATATATATATATATAATGTGGCAAAGAAATTTTTTTAGTTGTGGAAATGGCTTTAGCAACCTTACTGAAAGATTAAAAAAACTGATTTTAAAATAACATGATATTATTTATCAGTAATTTTTATTTATTTACTTATTTTTTCAAAGATCAAAAATTTGCACCTCTGTATCTGATTCCATAGATCGATGTATGAATAAAATCTTCTTATAAGTGTAAAAAATGAAGGATCAGGGAAACAGGTGTTAACTGGGGGTGGGGGGAGGGGGTGAGATTTAAGAACAAATGACAAATTTCTGAGAAAAATGTATGCTCTAAAAAACTAATTACTTATTGGACTTATTGCATCAAAAATTTATAAAAATAATTTGTTTAGCTTGCTAACAGATATTTAAATTATCAAAAATCATATTAAGTACATTGAAAAATAAGACTTTAGAGTTTGTTTTAAAAACGTTAAATGAAATAAAAAAAATTCTGCATAATCTAAAAAAGATTAAATCTTTAAAATCTGTTCAATGTGTTTCAAAATATAGGATGGAATATTTTGATTATATATTTCATAGTCACTTTATTTTATTTTATTTTTTTCTTTAAATGAATTTTGGTAACAATTCTGGTTTTAATTATGAATATTGAAAAAATAAACTATTATTGACAAAAGAAATGTATTAAAAAATTACCAAATGCATTTTACTTAGTAAGATGAAAAGGTATAACAAAACGATTTCAACTACA
This sequence comes from Salticus scenicus, assembly GCA_963930645.1. Lineage (NCBI taxonomy): Eukaryota > Metazoa > Arthropoda > Arachnida > Araneae > Salticidae > Salticus > Salticus scenicus. Next base: position 185,028,928 of record OZ005655.1, on the reverse strand, counting down.
TTAAAATACATCAACTAAAGATTTAAAAGTAATTAAAAAATGAAATTAAATCATAATGAGTATATGATATATATTATACAGTCATTAGGTCCTTTTATTTAATCATATACTGAGAATTGATACATTTTATACAGGAAGAAAAAGTGTACTAAGTAGAACAATGCATACATAATTTCTTGATAATAATTATTACAAATCAATTATAAGCCAATAATAAAGCACATAAAATATATTTAATATTTCCTAGAATTATTATTATTATTATTATTTTTTTTTTTTCTAGATATATAAAATTTGTATTAGATCTGATAAGGAAACATACATATTTTACCCAAATGGATTAAGATAGTTTTGGGTTTATTAGTAGATTCATATTAAGGACCTTCCTTAATATGAATGTGGTGTTAAAATCTGGTAAATCAGTTGTTATCAGGACTAGATGATGTCAAGTCGCTGACATAACACATCAGTTTAAAAGTTTTGTCATATACTTACTGTAAAACAATTATAAGGACATTTATGTAAATAAGAACATATTAAATTGCAGAAAGTATCAATACAGCAATTAATAATGATGCAAAAACAGTGAAGTTGCATGCATATGTAAAAAGAAAATATGGTAAACAACAAAGCTATTTCTCTAAGACACAGTAGTTGATTAAAAGTTCATTCAAACATGTAGCATCAACACTGAAGCCATACTGAAGGGTGTAAATAAATTAGTAGGTTTCTTCTCTTTGAGATTGGTTCTGAATCAGAAAATACTGTGAAATTTCTTTAACACAGGAAAACAAATGTCTAAGGTTTGTAATTTACATCATGTATTCTTGTTGAAGTATTTCTAGTTATATGTACAGTTTAGTAGATTTTACCACCACATTCATACTGCTGACTATTCAAGAATTTTTTTAAATCAATTTTGGTAGTATATATATATATATACAGTCGGTAACAAAAGTATCCAAACACTAGCAAAAATTCCTATATAAAAAAAGTAGAGTTAATACTGTTTTGTTAAATAAATCCTTGTCGAACATGTTCTTAGACTGACTAAGACCATGTTCTTAGACTGACTGAGATGTACACTTCTTCTTTTTACTTTCATACCAGATATTTTCAGATTAGTATATTGTTTCCTAATTCAGGTTTCCTAAAATTATGCTGGCAATTATTTGTGAAATCAGATATAATTGGTATATTATAAAGAAAGAAAAATAGGCAATGCAACAATTTAAAAATGTTAAATAAATCTTAACCTTATAGTCTTCTTATAAAAGTACAAGTTTAAAATTCATGAAAAGTATATTAGCTAAAACTTGTATACAAATATATGCTGGTATATTATCAGTTCAAAAAGCATTATTTTACAAAAAATAAAACTTGTTCAAAGATAAATTTACCACAGTGAGTGCATGAAAAAAAAAAAAAATAATAATAATTTATTACATCAAATATTCAACACAATTCAGAAGAAACACAGTAGTAAAATATAAATAAAAAGACATAATTTAATCATATTACCTAGAGTAGATGCTTGAAGAAGGAGGCAGAAGGAAGAGTAAATAATGCCATAAAAAAAAAAAAAAAAAAAAAAAAAAAAACCCTCCCTATTATTAAAATATATTTTTTTTTTTTTTTTTTTTTTTTTGCATAGAAATTATTTTACATTTACATTAGGAAAAACTATTTCATTAAAAGAAATGACTCTTCTAATTCATGAACTGGATCTATTCTTGCATGTCATTCTTTGTTTTGAAAATACTTGTTTAAATTAGTAAGAACTTTATAAACGATTATTTAAAGTAAACAACTAAAAATATTAAGAAGGATTTATATACAATTATACATTGAAAGTACTAGACCAATGTAATAACAACAAAAAAATGAGGAGAAAAATCTTTCAAGTGCTAATATTTGACTCACTTGAAAAAATTACAGAAGTTAATTTGTATCAGGCCTGTCCCTCCCAAAACTCCTGACAGACCACACTGGAAATCCATTTTATTCAAGCAGGCTACATTGTGTATGTATGTGTATATGTGCACATATATATATATATAAGTTTAGAAGGTGGGGGGAATGAATATTTGAAAAGGAATACATTAATATTATTTTCATTCATAAATTAACAACAGAACATTCAAAAATATATGACTATACACTATTAAGAATCAATAATAGATCTAAAAATACTTTATCAACCATAACCAGTGCAATATTCATTTATCTGGCTACCATAACCAGTATTTCCACTCCGAAGAGTCAGAATGAATTTATTAATTTTCAATGTCTTAATAAAAGATATCATATGAGTTTTATGAATTTCATCGCAAACAGCAAAATAGTATACGACAGGCCACAGGTTGGGCACCCCTGGTTTACATTGTACATAATAGACTGGCAAATTTTTAACTGCTGAGTCGCAAGGAAAATACCACAAAAAATTTGGTAAATTTCATATTTTGAACAATAAATATGAAAAGTCCCAGCCAAATTATATTAATCTTCATTATTTAATGTCAAGATTGAGTTGAGGAGAACTTAAATATATAAACAATAGCTTTAAGTCTGAAAAGTGACAGTCTGTCTTTATATTATATCTAAAATTTTCATTTATTTTATGTAACTTCAGTATTGCATTATTACTGGAAATTAAATTTAAGATTTGCTTTTTACAGTACATAATATAGAATGGTAAATATGATAAATTTACATTACTTTGCAGGTAATATAAATGAAATGATATTAGAACATTTGATTAATTGAAATAAATTCTTAGAAGCGATCATAGATGAAAATTGCAATCATTGAATTGGCAATAATTACTTTGTGATATAGCACACATGAAATCCTTTTCAGTAATTTTTTTTTAAATATTTTTTCTACTGTAACTTAGCATCTAATATTTCTGAAAAATACTATATTTGATTAAATCTAATGCCAGTAAATTTTTCAAGAATCGAGAATCAAAGATTAGTACATGAAAGAGTTTTCTAGTGGGTTTATTGCATAAAAATATCTGCAAATAAGGTTTTAACACAATGAGGAAAAATTAAAAAATAAAATAAAATAAAATATATCGAAAGATACATAGTTACAGAAAAGAGTTTATATTTCCTTTCAAAATACAATAAACTATCATTTGAAAGCTGCAAAATAGCCCTGTTTTTATTTAATGTGCTAATTCTAAATTGTGAATATAGATTCCTTCACGGACAATTAAATGCAGTATATCATTTGCACAATCCTCTGAATCTGGTCCAAGCATGTAAACAATTTCCTTTACTTTCACAGATATATCTTCTTTCAAATCATTTTCGAATGCATACAGCATCATCTTGTAAGCTTTAAATAAATAAATAAAAAATGAAATTTACAAAAAGAAAGTATGATTTAAAAATATATGTGTGCATAGAAATAGCAAATTAAACAATACTGTAAATTGAAAAAAACCAATAATGAAGTAAGAAGGGATACATATGTTATTAAAAATATGCCCATTTTATAATTTATATTATTTATATATATATATATATATAGAGAGAGAGAGAGAGAGAGAAAACTATTGACATGAATTTATGAATATATAAGTTTTACAGATTAGAAATAGAAGTTTTTGAAAGCATTTATGATGAATTTGGCAGCTACTTAAATTGTGATAAAAATTACTGGATTAATCTTATCAGGTTTTGTATTTTTGAAAACGTTTTGTTTAACGGAAAAGATTACTTTTTACAGTGGAGGGGGATCCCAATGGGAACGAGTTTTCCGAGTGCTTTCGCAAATTTATTTTTATATTTTTTTGTAAAAAGTTTTATAAATATTACTTTCTTCAGATATATTGATGATTTAATTGTTTTTAACTGTAATTGTTTCGAAAATATTTCAAGAAAAATATATCCTAAAGAATTAATTTTAAACCGTACAGATACTGATAAAATTTCTTTCCTAGATTTAAATAGAAATGAAGATAAATGGCTCATTGGATTATATGATAAAAGAAAAGATTTTAATTTTAAAGTTAAATGTCTTACTAATTGGTTTTCAAATATCAGTAGGAAAGTTTTAAAAAACATTATGTTCGCACAACTTAAAAGAATTTGTACTATTTGCAATAATGAAGAAGATTTAAAATATGCTCTTGAAGACTTAAAATGTACCTTGCAAATTAACTGTTACCCATCCCAATTTTTAACTGTGAGTTTCCAGAGTTTTCCTATCTCGGTTTGTTCTACGTCCTCCTTCAAGGGCGATATTGAAGAACCGACGAGTAGCCCCGTCGGCCGAAATTAATTTGTTTTCCAGATGAAGGGTTGTATTCTTATTTCATTTTATACTTTCTTGTTTACATTCAGTAATTCTTTATTGTATTGTATATATTTTTTAAATGAATTGATGTAATTTTGTAACTTCTACAATTTGATAATTTTATGAAGTTTTTTTTTTTAGTAGTTTTATATATTATATATATGTTTGATTTCTCTTCAGTTATTGGTGGTTTTATGTTTGGTGAGAAGTTGGGGGCTAAGGATAGTTATTAGCTTATAGCTACTGTCCTTTCAGAAACTTCTCGTTCACCCCTACACTGAGGGGCCTCCCTGATGAAGATCTCAGTGTTTTTTGGGGTTTAATTTCATTCATTTGTTTATATATTTCTACATTTATATATTCCTATATATATATGTATATATATACAGTGCCAGATATTTTCAATAGATATGCCTGTGTCATATCGTAAATATGACATTTTTCAATATACCCCGCCGAAATAATTTAATAATTAAATTGTCCATTTAGAGTTTAAATTTATTTAAAAATTATACTTTCCCCCTTTTTAAACTAACGGTCATATCCCCTAAATAAATAAATAAAGTATTATTTCATTACGTTTCTAGTTATTTAAACTTTAAATTAAATAGCTCCGATTTTATAATTAACTTATAACAATATTAATATTTATATAAATATACTCTTAATAACGGAATAGTCTTTTTACCTCAGCGATCGGTAAACATAGTTATGATCGCAGATAATTTAATAAACAAAATATTAAATATTTCAAATTACAATATCTAACCTTTAAACCTTAACTAAAAGATACAAAACTTAATTTAATAAAGTTCGACGTATGTACCGACCTCCAACGTTAAATATTATGCAAGTTATCTAAATTTATAATTCTCATTATTTTCTCCTTTTAAAAATAAAGATTTCAGCCGGCGTCCATGTTTTTGACGACCATAGCATAAGTTTGAATTAAAAATAGAACACCTTTTGAAAGGAGCGCCGTGATTGGCCAGAAGTCCACAGGATGGTGAAGAAAGCGAAGGAGCGTCGAATTCCTACCGAAGCTACCAGCGAGAACAGTCGCAAGAGAAACATCGCTCAAACGATATATATATTTTTTGGCCCTCGCCTCCTCGATTTCCCAAACCTTCCCTTTAATTAAATAAATAAAACTACTACTTATTTCTTATATTCAAGCGGATTCTACTCTCTAAATGAGATTTTCCTTTCTATTTTCTTAAAAGAAAATTAAAATGTTTGTTAGCATTCATTACGTTGCAAGCGTGACTCACTTAGCCACAAAGCATTTTTCCAGGACAAGTATCAAGATTATGGAGGTAACTAAGAATACACCAAATACACACAACTCAAGGAAAAACTGTAAGTAAATAAAATTTATTATTTATTATCTTCGGCCATTCCATCTGCTATCAGGTAGCGAGTGTATTTAGCCAACGGCCTTATGAAAAATACAAGTTTGAAATATAACGAAGATAATTATTTTAATTATGTCTTTCCCATACTTTTGTCACGAACAATGTGATATTTTATGGTGCCGAAACCTCTCTCGCAGGCAGATGTAATGAATAAAATGTATTTTTACGTTTGTTTTGAAAAAAAAAAAACGTTACGATCTGTACGGTGAAATAGAATACCTTCAATATCAGAGTAATCACAATAATTGAGAAAATGCTTACATTCCGAAACATCTATGTGTAGAAACGTATATATATTTATTCTTATAGTAATAGTTTGAGATATATTTTGTAATTAGTTATAATTTAACATGCATAGTAATAGAATTAGGGGGCAAAAAACCCATAATGCCATAGTAGCGGCAAACACTGCTATGCCGATATTACAACCGGCGATCGCCGCACCTGTTACTTTAGATAATACAGTAACTAATAATAATCAATCAAATAACTTGGCAGTTAATATACAAAACTTCGATGGAGATGCAAATAAATTAAATTTCTTTATTTCTCAAATCAAAGAAAATGCAACTTTGTGCAATTGGACTGATAGATATACATTGCTCTTCACTAAATCCAAATTAGTTGGAAAGGCACTCAACCTAGTCATACAAACACAAGAGGTCGAAAATTTTAATACCTCTGAAGAATTATTCAACAAACTTTTATCTTTTTTCAAACCCCCTTCAGATGCCCAACATATTCTGAACTTTGAAAATTTTAAAATGCTAGAAGGAGAAACCATAGAAAACTTAACTCATTGATTAAATATTTTAGCACAAAAAGCCTATATCAATATTAAAGACCAACAAACACTCAATGAAATTAAATTCAATAAATTAGTCAAAGTTTTGCCATCTTACATTCGTTTAAAAATCCGTGAAGCGGAAATTAAGGATTACAATGAGGCAATCAAGAAAGCAACTCTGATACAAGAATGTATCGAAACAAATGACATTTTAGAAAACAATAACAAACCTTCTACTTCAACAAAAAGCGACGAGTTGTCACAGCTAGTCAACTCTATACAGTTGGATTCCAAATACTCGAAAAATAAAGAGTATTCTCGGAAACAAAAATTTCAACATTTTAAGGATTCTAACTACAAATCCAGGAACTGGAGAGGACAAAAAAGATCCTCATTCAAAAATCAAAATAACTTTAATTCAAACTTTCAAAATACAAGAAACAGGGGGAGGAGCAAATTTTCTAGGATTTGAGGTAGTGCATTTTATAGAATTTTGCATCATATGGATTATTTTATATACTATAAAACTTACTCCTAATAAACATAGCCAAATATGCCTGGAATAAACTTCTATAATATTGAGCACAATTTCAAAATACAATGGTTTTCATGACAAAAACATATATAATTTAATAATATTTATAATTTACTAAAATAATTATTTAAACAAAATAGCAATAAATAGAGAAAAATTACACTTTTTTTTTCTTTTTTTAATTTTTTGTCAATGGTTGTTTCTGAAATTTTTATTGATATCTAATGATATAATAATGTTCTTCATTTGTCATATAATTTTGATAAATTTAAGGTAGTTTCTCCATAAAGAAACACTTTCAAATACTGATCCCTTTTCAATATCTTATTCTGATCCAGGAAACATCTGTTTTTCTTTGGACTAAAAAAGTAAAAAACAAAAACCTTTCTTCATTTTCCACATATTAAAAATTAAAGGTTTTACATCTGTTGTTGAGAAATACTAACATGTCTTATTTTCTCCTTTCCCTTCCTTCTCTTTAAAAACTTTAGATTAAGAACATAAGCCTGAAATAGTGTCTCAACTTAGTTTGTGAAGAATGGGATTGACTCTACAATGCAAAAGAAAGAAGATATTCAATGTTTACAAATAAGTTATATATTTTATAGATCACTGCTACTGCATTCCATAGTTCGACATTATAAAGATCTTCAATTGTATATACAGGACAGGGAGGTACACATGGGGTGGATTTAACCTCCCCATTTCTTTTTTGATAAAACATCCAGCATCTACAATACATTTTAACCCAACCAAATAAAAAATAAATAAAATAAGAAGAATGAAATTGAAACATTTTTTGGCTGTTTAAAATATTCCCTCTTCTTGTCGTCATTTCTCTGCATACAGAAAATGCTATCCATAACGCTGTTGTGGAATTCATTGATAAACTAATTGAATTATGAAGAACAATATATGTGAGGAAAATCACTGCAACAATGAACTTTGGCATTCAATGTTAAAAGAAAAGTGATGACATCTCCACAGGGATTTGACCAATTATATGTAACTACAACTAAACTACACCAACATCATTATTTCTTTATTCTCTAATACAGTAGTCCTTCAATCCTAAGCTGTATCCCTATCGAAGTGGATTATTTCATTTAGACTGCAGGTAAGAAAGGAAGAAGAACAGAACAAAAACAAAAGTAATGAATGGATGATGGTGGTGCTGAGGTTAAGATCAAATTATTACACCAAGGTCCTAAATCTAGGAAGTGCGAGGCAGACACCCCCTCCCTTCCTTTGGGGTCTTAACCCTTATTTTTGCAAATTTTGTAGAAAACCACAGAAAACACCAAACGGCTAGGTCGAAAAGCATAATCTGGAATCAAACCCGGCACTTTTCATCTACTAGCTCTAGGATCTCCTTTTGGCTACTAGCAATGGAAATGATTTCAAGTCTATAGGAATTTTATTCCTCTGTTGGCTCTAATGTGATAAAATTTCATATCTTTTTTATTTACAAAATTTGTAATTATTTTGTTTCTTGCATAATAATGTCTGAGTGCAGAAACCATTCATTATTAAATTACTTCTGCAAAAAATCCCAGAATGAAGTGATAGATTATCTATTTTATTCTACATTGATATGTGCATTTTTAAAAAGTGCATTTAAATGCAAAGCATGTTGTTTTGGAATTATAAATTTTTAACATATTGTAGTCAATAAAGTACCATTTCCAACAACAATAACGATAAATTCAATCATGCCTATGAAGAATATGCTAGAATGTTTCATGTTATTGATCAAAGTTTTATTTTATTTTATTTATTTATTATTTTTTGGGGGGAGGAGGGGGGGCAGGGTTAGAAAAAACCCAGCCCAGTGGGGTTTTATCAGAGTTTTTTTGGGGGGTTTTATCAGGGTGTTTCAGAGTATTTTTTGTTTTAATCAGACAATTCAGGAATATTTTCTTTCTTCTTCTTCTTCTTCTTTTTTTTTTTTTTTTTTTTTTTTTTTTAAACATTGAGTGTATCATGCATAATAAGTCAATTAAAACAATTAAATGTTAATTATTCATTAAAATCAAAATTTTAAAAATTTAATTTTTAAATTTTTAAAGTCTTTTTACGATTAAGTTATAAAGAAATTTTTAAAAATTAAATAATTGTACTTTAAATATTCAAAAATTCTATTTATCTGCCCTTTACAACAGAAAACTGGATTTTTAATAACTATTTAGTGTTGCTTTATTAATTTTTTCAGATTTAATAGATTTTCATAAAATATTTTGAATTATCATCCCTCTACATTACTTAACAGTGTTGCATTGTTAAAGTTTTCAGAAATTTTTAAAATTTTTATTTTTATTTATTTATGTTTTACATTCCTCGAGTCACATAGTTTTCTTTACATTGACAAACAACTCTGTTATTTCTTGCTTTTATATACATATATTATTGTGTTTCAATAAGATAGTTATAAATGTTTTCATGGGAAATTTTTCAGGATTTTTTTTCTATAGAACAATTTGAGCACCTCAAATATTTCTGAAAATTCTTTGTTCATGTTGTAATAATGTATATAATATTTGTTTTATATTTATATGTTTATTGTAAGTTAGATAAAAGTGCGGTGGTTTTAAATAAGTATTTTGAAAAAATCAAGTTGGGTTTCTTTCTCAGTTTTTTTTCAAGTGGGTTTTATTGAAATCGGGTAGGGCAAAGTCAAGCCAACTTTGTGGGGCAGGGGAATTGGAGACACCAGGGGGCATCATTGTGCCGAATCAAGTGACTGTTTGAGCAATTGTCTTTGTGCTACGCTGCTTACAGACACACAGACATTGCCTCATATATATATATATATAAAGCTAATAATATACAACATTTCATTATTTTGAAACAAAAGTAACGCAAATCATGACCATACTCACAGGGGGGGGGGGGGGAAAGAGATAGATTAAATGCACCTTAGCTTCTTTATAGTCATGTTAACACATACCTTGGCAAATAATCTTACTTCTAACAAAATTAATATTAAATTAAACAAGATATAATAAAATGCTATGCAGAACATATATCAGGGCATTTAGCACAACTCTCTCAAAAATTAAGGGACTTTAGGGACCAAAATTTAAAAAAAAGGGACTTTAGCGACCTATTTATTTTACGTGTTTTGGAATATATATACTATTTTTTCCCCCTATGATCCCCTACCATGTGTAACCCGAGTAATACCTGAAATCAAATAATTTAAAAATATATACAGTCAATGTCAAAATATAAATATATGCAGAGTCAGTGCCATACTCTTTCGATTATGCTGAATACTTTCACATAAGATATACCATAACATGGGGCTAGGGCACCTTTATCTCTAGTAATTTTAAAGCACTTTTACTGTTCTTTGTGATGCAAAATGAAAAAATGTCATATTTTACAATTAAATGCATTTTTATCTGTCAATGAATTAACTGTCCTCAAAATTTGCCATTCTAAGTGTGTTGTGCATGAATGTGTGCGTCCCCTCCCCCTCCTACAGGGGAGATCTTCTCAAAGAATTGTTAGCCTATAATTATGTGAGTTTTTCAGAAAACCACAGAATTTTTCAAATAGCTATGCTATTTGAAAATGTGACATGAGTATGAATCCGGAATTTCTCCTAGCCCTTCTTTGAGAAAAACTTTCAACAACTGGTGTGGCTTGCTGCTTTAAAATTCATTTTTGTATAATTGCAACACATGCACCAGCCTGTGTTTTGCATGGAAAGCCATAATTATGCTGCACGTAACAGTCATGAACTTCTGCAAATAATTAAAAAGTATATGTTTGCAAAGGTTTGAATGACAAAATAAAACATGTTTTAATTAAATTATAAGCTTTATTTGAAGTTTTACACAGAAGCTTTCTGGCAACTGCCCTCAATGCTTGTGTGGTAGTCTACAAAATAAAAAGAAACTAACAGAAGAAAAATAAAAAGTTAATAATTGAGGAAAAATGGAACAATAAACCACCTAAAATTTAAAATCACGCACCTAATACTGCAAAAATGAGTATGTTTAGTAAATTTAAAGAATTACCCTAAATTTTACTAAATAATAAATAAAAGGGAAAGTCCAACTTTCCTTCAGATTATATATGAAAGACATTTACCGTGAAATCCTCCCCCTTCAAACAATAGCTTAAGTTTCACCGGCAACTTTAAAAGAAAACTAAGAGAAATTAATGAAAATAACACTATTGTGAATTTTGATGGTATTAAATTGTTCCCATCAACAACATTTACAAAATTATAAATGAAATAATGAAAAGAAGAAATATAGATAAAACTAAATCAGCACATTAATAGCAGCAAGCAACTTAATTCTCAATGAAACTTACTTTAAATTTAAAAACAAATTTTACAAATAAAATTAAATTAAAAAAAAATTAATTAAAGACTTTCTATTAGCTTTATACACACTAAAAGGTATGAAAAGATTAAAATGAAGTATTGCCACCTAAATTTCATACTTTAGTTAATTTTAAAAAATGTAATTGTTGTCTCGAAAAACTCTTTGCACCCCTGGATTCAGAAAAATCGCCTTTTCCATTTGGTACTGAATTTGAGAGATAAGACTGATATTTCTAATTTATTTTCCCCTTTTCTGTTTTTAACCCGGATTCGGCAGGTCTATGACAGAGAATGCAAGCTTAAGAAATAATAAAAAAGAAAAGTTAATCTTACATTGCCTATTGGTCACGTGTGTTAGAAATTCCCAATAAAAATGTAAATTTTTTGTTACCACCTAAATTTCATACTTTAGTTAATAAAAATGTAATTGTCATGTCAAAAAAAGTTATTGCCACCTAAATTTCATACTTTATTTACTTTTAAAAAATCTAATTGTCATGTCGAAAAACTGTTTGCACCCCTGTATTAAAAAAAATCGCCCCTTTCATTTAGTACCGAATTTGTAACGATAGATCCGATATTCTAATTTATTTTCCCCCTTTTCCGTTTTAACTTGGATATGGCAGAAGGTTATGACACAGAAAGTAAGATGAAAAAAGTAAAAAAAAAAAAAAAAAAAAAAAGAAGAAGAAGAAAAAAGAGGGGTGAGGGGAGTCCCAATGGAATCCCACTATTCAAGTTCATCACTGAATTAAAACTTAGTTTATCTGAATAAATATTTTTTTTTTAATTTTAAAGATGAAATTAAATGTTGGTTTAAATACACCGATGATGTTTTTGCTGTCATCGACAAAAACATAAAAATTTAAAAAACACTATAAAAATTAAAGAAATTAAACCTTAACATCTAAATAAAATATGAGAAAAGCTGGTTATAAGAAAAAATCTAGAGTGTGAACTATATAAAAATAGAATTAAATAATTAACTCATTGAAAATGGACAGAAACCAAAAGAAAAATATACTACAGCAATTTCATTTAATAAAGGTGCACTCAATAAATTTAAAATGAAGTTTCAAAACTAAACATAAATATCCCCACTAAACCTAACAGATATTTTCCAGCATATCAGTAATAACAAAACCCCCATAAACCCCTTAGAAACTGCAGGCATTTATGAAATAAAATGTCAAACAAAGGAAAATATGTAGCTATGAGCTATGACTAAGAGGAAAATAGAAAAAATAGGATAAAAAAATGTGAAACTGACAATAAATATAATAGAGCTACTACAGCCCTAACCAAAAATAATAAAGAACAAAATATAAAAATAGACTTTAAAAATGTAAAATAACTAGCAACTTTCAAAAATCTTACATGTGCAAAAAAAAAAAAAAATCATGAAACAAGAGATTTTAGTGAAAGTGCAGTTGCAATTGTGTGGAGGCTAATAGGAGTATTGACCAGAGATGGCTACCTACTCGGCTTGAGAAATCGAACAAGAGAAGAATCAGCCACTGCAATACTCGACCATCACACAAGCAGCAAAGGTGGCGATGTGAATTGTTCATACATGTAATACTTACCAAATGTAATCCAGGGTTTATGATAAAAGGGGTGATACAACAGAATATAGAATCTCAGCACTGAGCCATAAAAGCGTCATTAACCAATGAAGTCTCAATATCAAATAAAATTGCACCCCATACCACAACTCCCAGTTGTCAGACCATGTGGCACACAACAGTCAAGAACAGCTGGCACATTTTTAATTTATACTATAACAATGTTAGTACTCACTTTTTTATTCATCCCGTCCCCCTCCTCTTTTTTCTTTTTTTTTGAAAACTGATTTTCTTATTTAATTGTAATTGAGATATTGGAGAAAATTATTTTACAAAAAAAGTGGTGTAAAAAATTGACAAGTACTAATGTTACAGAATAAATTAAAATTGTGGCAATTCTGAGTAAAGTGAATATCTAACTATTATCTTGGATGTCTACAGATATGTCTTAGGCGGTCATCAGGGTTGAATTTGTAACTGAACTCATTACTGAAAACAGTTTGTTTGCTGATCAAATGCATCCAGTACAACTTTAATGGTTCTAGTACTATGCAACGGTGAGGGACAGTCAGCAAAACCATCTTTTTAATTTTATCCTCAAAAACCCATTCGCTGAGTTATCTATGAATAATAGTGTTCTTAAGACACATCAAATCATTGGTCGCTAAAAGTTTATCTTTTTAATTTCTAAGTTATGTGCCTACACGATTTTATCACATTCAAATAATTTTTTGGGCATAACCAAAACTTTTATGACTTTTAGTAAAGGAAGAGAAAAGAAAAAGGGACTTAGGGACCATTTTGCCAAAAAAAGGGACTTTTAGGGACCTGAAAAGAGTTAAGGGACTTTTAGGGACTTTAGGGACCACACTAAATGCCCTGATATATTTAAGCTTTATTAGTGAATTTTATAAATAAATAAATAGAAATAAATGTCATATTAGATATTTAGAGTATTGTATATTAGAAAATTTTTTAAGTAATCTATACATAATATTGCCTCTTACATGATTATGTAGTATATTGTTTTCATTGAATGATAAATAAAAAATTATATCACTTTGATTTTTAATACAATTCTAAAAACATTCCAGGAAATTAAAAAGCCCTTCATAAATTGTACTATGATAGACTGCCTTTATAATCATGCATTAGAATTTTCTCTAGATTTACTTTAGGATAGATAGATACATAATAAAATCATTTTAACATTTAAAAACTTTGTATTGCTTCATAATACCTAGAGACCATAAAAGAGCTAAAAATATTTACATAAGTATTAAGTCAAAAATAAATAATTCATGTGTTTTAATAAATCAGTATTAGAAGTTTCAACTTTATAACGTTTTAAATGGAAATTAATACTTTTTTACATAAAATAAATCAAAGTCAAAAACTTATACAATTGAAAGCTAAAAAAAAAAAAAAAAAAAAAAAAAATGCATCAGGGCTCCTCCTACCTAATAAGATATAAAAATGGCAAAATGGCAGTGAGAAGAATGATTTGTTCTTTTTCATGCATAAATTTTTTATTAGTATTTATTTATTTATCTGATTATTTAATTTATTTATTTGTTTATTTATTTATTTTTTTTTTCAAGCCAGATGAATAATTATGCTTCAACTTGAACATTGCTGAAATCATACAATGCATTGAAAAAAATTACACTATCTTTCCAAAAATGACCAGACACTTTCAATTTCAGACATTTTTTAAAAAATTTCAAAAAGTACTAGATGAATCGTTTTGGAACTTCAGGGGTGTGAAGAACATATTATACCTTACATGTTTCAGTGAAAGTTTTGTCCCAAAAGTAAAAGAGGGACCAGTAAAAAGTTAAACGAAAATGAAAAATGTTTGGGATTACCCTGTAAAAAAAATGTTTGAAATATGATCTGGCCATAGAATGTGAATATGAGGCTCCTTCTTATTATATAAATTCTTATTTCTCCTTTTATTTATTTACTTTTTTATGAAGCAACCACATATATTCATGGAGATAAAACAGTTGTTTAAAAAAATTATTTAAAAAAATTGCTGTTTCTTCAACTATAGCATGTAAGGTACCCAGTGCAAAGCCATTTTCAGGAAACTTGATATTTAATATTAGACACAGCATATTGCAATCAGAATGCAAAAATATTAAATATCTAATGAAATATGAAAGTTTTTACTAAGTAATTTGTAACTGTGCACACGCAAGCTTTAGCGAAATTTCTTTTTCATAATTTAATAGCCAAATGTATGCAGCCAAATGTATTTCTTATATGAAAATCCCAAACAAATATCGTGTAAATTCAAAAAGTTGTACAGAAAAATGCACTGCTATTCAGTTCCTCTCTCTCTCTCTCTACATAAAAACTATAAGGGGTTTTTACTATATATATTATTATATTTTTACTAAACTATAAGGGGTTAATCATATTTTTATTTTGATTCAGTCAATGGTAATACAATGTTCATTGATTGTAAATAAATATTCATAAAACTCCCTTATCACTTTCCTTATTTTTTAAGAACTGAAATTCAGTTCATGCTATTGCCTACAACTTTCTGAATTTACATCATACTCACTTAGGATTTGCATATGAAAAGCTCAATACATTTGATTATTAAATTATGCAAATGAAATTTCGCTATAGCTTATGCATGCACTGTTAAAATTTAGTAAAAATGCTCATATTTCATTAGATATTTAATATTTTTGCATTCTGATTGCAGTATTCTGGGTCTAATGTTGTATGTCAAGTTTTCCAAAAACGGCTTTGCACTGGGTTTCAAACATTGCATGTTACAGTTAAAAAGTGACAATTTTTTTCACATTAAGAAACAGTTATAACGTGCATTTAAGCATTATTTTGTACAGGGTGATCCCAAACATTTTCATTATTATTTAATTTTTTACTGGTCTCCTTTTTGTTTTCAGGCTAAAACTTTCACTGAAATATATGAGGAACAATATGTTCTTTTCACTCCTGAAGTTTCAAGATGATTTGTATATTCAGTACATTTTGCGATATTTGATGAAGTGTTTGAAATTGAAAGTGTCTGCTCATTTATGATATTATATTCAGTTCAGATAGCAATTAATTTAAACCCCTTCTCATGCTTTTACCCAATGGTAAATAAAGTCTAATAAAAGTATACACATTAACACTCTATTATTAGACATACCTTTTACAAATTTTTCAATTCCAAGTCTGTTTTCAAGATATTCTCGGAGCTGTTCAATAGAATTATATGGATCTTCACTGTCATTTTCTGCAAACAGAAATTTCTTTATAAATATGTATTTGCAATAAAAGCTTAAAACTAGTGTTCGATTACTGAAATTTAAGAAAGCAAACTAAAAGAGTTAAAGCATGTTTCTTACAGTACTGATTACAGTATAATTATAAATTTAAAGTAAATGAAAAACACTCAAACAAAATAATAATAAGAAAGTATACTTGCATTGAATATAAATACAGGGTTGCCACTCAAATATGAGAATGAAATTCCCTGACTTTTCCAGGTTTACCAGACATGTTTTAAGAAAATTCCAATCTAGCCATACATTGTGCATTGGCTGTGTTGGGGGCAAAATAATTATGGTGGTACCACTTGAAAACACAAAAGTTACATATTACTTTGACCTAAGGAGAGATTTGCCCTCCATGGGGGGTCCTTCTAAGAGGTCTTACTAAAAAAAAATGCTGGAAGCTAAATATATATACACGGAAAATGACTCTATGTTGCAGGATTTTTTTTTTTTTTTTTTGGGGGGGGGGGGCAATTATTGTATGAAATTCTCTGACTTTTGCAGATTCTGCGTAAAATATTCAAATTCCCTGACTTTCATGGTCAATTTTCAAATTCTCTGACTATTCCAGGTTTTCCAGGTAGCATGGCAACCCTGTAAATATCTGTTTTTAGTATATATACTTATAAATGAAGCACAGTTCAACAATTTTCAAGATTTGAAATTAAAATTTTTATTAAAAATAAAATTGAAATATTTAAAATTAGAAACTGAGATTTTAGAAATGATTTCATTTATTGATTACAAATATTTGTAACTTGGTCGACTATGTTACTGCTTAAAAGCTCTGGTATGGAATAACCCCATAACTTTCATCATCCACTATTATATAAATAATAAGCTTTTTTTTTTTTTTCGAGATAGTGTGGTCAGAAAACATAAAACTAACTTAATCAGGATATCTACCAATTTTTCTGTTACAACCAATTAATACATAGTTTGTAAGGCATCTTAAAAGGAGTCTATGTCGCAAGTATTAAAAAACTCAGTAAAATCTTTTTTTTTTTTCTGTAAATAAAATAAAAATAAATGAAAATAGGAATGATATTTATTCAATATTTCAACCTTTACAGTCCAACCTCATTAAAGCGAACAAGCTCAACGTGAATTATTTTTAACATGAACTGTTTCTACAATCCCTGTCAAAATGAAGATTAGTTTCTGAGTTATTGATAGTATGAACTACTGATAACGTGAACAAAATTTTTATCCCACTTGAGATTCATGTTAACAAGGTTTGACTGTATTAATTTTAATACCATGTTTACTTTAAATTTATTTTAAATTTAAATTATATAAGTTATGAATGCTAAAGCAAAAACATATAAGGTTTTATTTTTGCGAAATAACATGGAAAATTAGTATAAATAATGTATTAAAAAATATATATATATTTCACTCACCTCATATAAAGGAAAAAAAAAAGGGGGAGGGGGGCATTTAATACATTACTGAAATAATTTTAAAAACCTATGAAAAGGTTGCAGAGGTACAAAGAAAAAAGAAATAATCAAATAAAAAAATAAAACACACGCACACACACATATATATATATAATATTTGATTTTAAATTTGTTTTATATATTTATCTGCATGAAGCACTAAACTGTTTATTATTTAAGACACAAGAGACTAATCTATATAGCTAAAAATTACATTTTAACAAAAAACACCTAAATTAGTTGATGATATGGAATTTTAGAAAATTAAGTTATGAATATCAATTACTGTTTCATATTTCAAATAAAGATAATATTTTTAAAATAGCCAAATATTATTGCACAGTTAATTTTTACGTTGAAGTTAATAATTAATATTTTTACAATACGTAATAATAACGATCTAACAAAGTCTAAAAAACAATGCCCACACAACAAAGCTACCACAAAAAAGTCATCTGCAGCAAATATAGTAGTGAAATTTTCAATTACATTACACAAAGAATAATACTTAGGACTCTTAAATTTCATAAAATTTAACTGAATTTTCTTTGTAACAGCTGTAATTGTTATCACTGCAAAAATTGTTAAAAATAAAAATAAATAAAAATATCTTTAAGACTTTCTATTGCTGAGCATCAAATTCATCCAAACCCCATATAAAACCAAGGGAAAACAATCCTCATCATTATTTATTGTACAATTACATATTTAAAATTCAGTTTTCACATTGTTAAAACTTTTATTTATTCATTTATTTATTTTGAAAACTAAATTATGATTATTTCCCCCCCCCCTTTTTTTTTAAAAACTTTTTTAATTTATTTTGAAGTTCTAAAATGCAAAATTTCACTTATTGAAATTTTGAAATTTTAAAATAAAATATCAAAACTCTAAAAATTAATTTTTAAAAACCAACGAATGAATAAATTTTTTTGAATGTGAAAACAGAATTAAAAAAAAAGTATTATGCAATGAATAATAATGGAGGTTTTCCCATAGGTTAAAATGGGGTTTCGGCAATCTGGATGTTCACTCATACTGAGCCTTAAGGGAACATTTCAAATAACGTGGACAGTGGCCCAATCCCATGCTACTTTCTGGAGAAATTTGTTTTAAAAATTACTCATTATCTAATGCATTTTTTACAATTACGTTTACACGTTTAAAAAACGTACAGACATCCAATTTATTCTGAATTTCCGAAAATTGATTTTTAATATTTTATTTTGAAGATTTAAAGTTAAAAACGTTTACCCTCAGTCAATTTTTCTCACTTTGCAGCTTAAAAATTAGGGATGAAACGGATATCTGGTAACTATCCGGTCTATCTGGCTGAGTTTTAAATATCCAGCAGGGTATCAGATATCAGCACACCAGATACGAATATCCGGCAATTTAAAGCAGGATATCTGAAGGAGAAAGCTTAAACTCCCGTCAGATGAAAAATAATTTTTTTTTTTTAGATCAGTTGTAGCTTGTAAAAGCTTTTTTTTTTTTTTTTTTAAAGTTAGCTTCTACGAAAATCGATTTTGGCCTCTTTAGCAAACAAATTTAGCCAAAAGTAGCTTCAGGTCTAAGAAATATAGAAGCCCTATTTTAATTTTGTACAGAGTTCGCTAGGTTTTTCCAGAGTGATCTATAACATTCCCCCTAATCTTCCACATAACAATAAAAAGAGCTGTTCATTGTTGTTCTTGAACAAATGATATTCATTCTCTGCAGTTGCAGTGTATATATAACTCTGTTTTCATGACTTTTGTCAATATGTTGTTAGATGTTTAGTAATATTGTTAGTCTTGGAAGTACAAGTTGTTAGATTGTTTTGAGAATGAATCAAATAATGTGCATTTATTGACTAGAACCTGCCTGTTTATTTACAATCCACTTTTCCATACACAAGAAAGCTGTTGTTTTTATGACCGTATATTTATACTAGCAGAGCCTCGGGCATTGCTTGCACCATCTACCTATTCGATTTGGATTAAAAAAAAACTCCAATTTGCATTTTTAATGGAATATCTTTCTAAAACACCTGAATTTAGAATTCCCTGTTGCTTTGTATAGATATATTCCAAAAAATTAAAATTACTTCAAATAAAAGTACATATTTAAATTTTCAGAAATTCTGTATTTTCACTTTCAGATAGTTATCTGTACAGAATGTAAAAATATAAAATAAGTAAAAAGTATGCAAAGAAAAATATATAAATTCATTTTGAATTATTACTTTCTTTCATATTAAATAGAAGGAAGTATTGGATTCGTGAAAATTTTCAACTTCCAGTTTTCAGTGGATTTATGTATTTTGAGGGAACCAAAACACAATTTGACCATTTTTAGAAAATGTCTATCTGACAAAAATTTTGTGCAGTAGCTCTAGTTCAAGAGTTAATGCACAGAATTTCATATAAATTTATACATAGTTACCCCTTACGAAAAAAAAAAAAAAGTGCCCATCAAATTTTGGTGCAAATCACTCAACAAGTGGCGCTGCTATACTATGATTTCTCCCATTTAAAGGAAACTTATATCTCAGCTTATACTGTGTATAATTAAAAAATTAAACTATGTCACAGGGCTATTATAAAACATGTTCATTCAGTTTCTGTGCATATCGGCCAATAGGTGATGCTGCTATGCTGCAATTTTCCCGTGAATGGGGAAGTTATATCTCAGATTAATTTGCGTATAATTGCAGAAAATTTAGTATGGGAGACGGCCATTTTTATAAAACATCATGTTGATTCAATTTTGGTGCATATTGGTCGATAGGTGGTTATCGACCACAAAAATCTACATTTCTAAATATTATAATCTCTAATATTATTATAATAAAATTTGTAAATTTATAATACACAAGTCTACAGTATCAAATAATTTTTATACTTAAATTTTGCATTTTACTTACAGGGCAAATTTTAATTTGTCAATTGAAAAAATATATATACAATATAAAACTTTATATCTTTTACTGCATTTATTACTGTTTGATTGCCTTATTTATTTATTTTTTTAATATTATACATATTTTACATACTTACTTATATCACTATCATTTTTAATCCATCATAGAATTAAAATTGTAGTTTAGCAATGGAAGCAAAAATTCTAACAAATTTAATAAATTATAATAAATCCTTACAATAGACTCTAAATTATTTTTTACTTGATAAAGAGTGTTAAGTTTCATGTTAAATTGAAAGTTTAGTCTTACCATATGAATAAAAACTGCAAACTGATGCAACTTCAGATTTTGAGGATTGGTGTAAGACATTTTTCATAGACTCACAAATATGATAAAGATCATCATTATCATCATCATCATCATCATCACTATTATAACCACTTCTATTTTCATTTGCAACAGCTTGTTTTAAAAACTCAGAAGCAAACGATCCTTCACACTAAAAATAATAAAACATAACATTAATAAGTTTCAAAAATAAAATTTCTTTAAATGAAGAATAGGATAAGAAATTTTTTTAATGTGATAATTTTAAAAAATTAATATAAAACATACAAAATAATAATAATAATTAATAAATAAATAAAATTATTTCTGTGCTATCTTTCAAGTTTTAATTAGGATTTTTTAAATAAAGCTACCGTATTTACCCTCGTATACGTCGATCCCGCGTATAAGTCGACCCCCCACTTTTCCGATCAAGAAATTTGAATTTTTTAAAATCCCGCGTATAAGTCGACCCTGCATTTTCCTGATCAAGAAATTTGAATTTTTTTAAAAATACATTTATTCAAAATCATCTCGAAAAAAAGAAAGTACTAAATATACAATAATAAGGAACTTTAATTTTTTTTTAAAATAATTTATTGAAAATTATCTGAAAAAAAAATAAACTAAATATACAATAATAAAGATAATAATACACAAATTTAGTACACAAAATTAAACTGATGATAATGAATAATAATATGACACTACTGATAGTATGATATGGTAAAGTAGTAATATACAAAGTTGAACTGATTCAAGGTCCGATTCAGTATCGGACTCTCCAAACAATTCACAAAATTACTTTGTAGTCATTGGCTCATCATGATACACGTTTTCAATCTCTGTATCGCTACATTCTTCCTTGTCGTTATCACTTTCGAAAATGGCACCATCTTCTGTTCTGTCTAGTTCATTGCTTATGCAGCATTTCTTGAATGATTTTATAATCATTTCGGAAGGAATTTGATTCCACGCATCTTTAATCCACTGGCCAATTAATACGATGTCGGGCTGTCTAATATTGCCGCCCTTTGTAAATGTTGGATGATCGGATGAAATCCACACTGCCCAATATTTTCTAACATTTGCTTTGAAGGGCTTATTGAGGCAAACGTCTAGGGGTTGAATGACGGATGTCAAACCTCCCAGGATTACAGCTACAGTCGTTTTCAGTTCTTTCGTCACTTTATTCACGTTTTCAGAAAAGTGGCCACGAAACGAGTCATAAACTAAAAGGGAAGGGTTTTTTTTAAAACAGCTCCCGGTCTTTTACCCACACATTTTTAAGCCAGTCGACGGTTCCGTCAGCATCCATCCACCCCTTTTCATGGGTTCGAACCAGCACACTAGATGGAAATGTAACGTTTTTCGACAAAGTTTTTCTCTTAAAAATAATTAACGGAGGAAGCTTTGTACCGTCGGCCAAACACGAAAGTACGACCGTAAACCGGTTTTTTTCGTGCCCAGTGGTTTTTACCAAAATGCTTTTCCCCCCTTGCAGTTCACTGTTTTATTTTCTGGTAGGTCGAAACACATGGGTGTTTCATCCATATTTCCTATATGGCAATGTTCAAAAGAATTCCTTTTTCTTTGATCGATGACGTATTTTTGAAATTTCATAATCTTTGCTTCCCAGTCAGATGGTAATTTTTGTGCCAGTTTAGTGTGCTGGCGTAAAGTCAAACCATGACGATTCATAAATCTAGTGCAGCAATGTTCTGATGCACGAAATGTGTTTGGAACACCATACTTTTCTTCTTTTGCAAGCTTCATGGCTCGTAAACGTATGCCAGTTCTAATTATAATAAAACCATTCTGCCAGCACTCTATAACCCAATCATTTAATACATTTTTGAGTTCTGGAAAAGGTGATTTTCCATGCCGCAAAGACTTTTTTGATTTTAGGATGTTTTCTAGCTTTCCCTTATTCTTGCGCCAATCACAAATCAATTTTTCGTGAACACCAAATTGGCGAGAAGCAGCACAGTTGTTAGATTCTTCCGCAATAGAAATAACTTTAAGTTTAAATCCAGCTGCGTATGAACTGCGTTTCTTTTTTCTAATAACTAAATCAGCCATATCAGTAGAAACAAGGAGAAAAAATGTAGTGAGATAAACGAAGAAATAATAAATAAAGTGTACTACTAAGAAACTAAGAACGAGCAAGATATAACATGGGCCACATGTTTCTAGCGAGTCACGTGTTTCTAGCCACTTATGGACAATTCAATTGCCCATAGGGGTAATACATTCTCGGAATCTTACCCACTGATCTCTCGGAGAGGGGGGGGGGGGGTGACGTACATTCATCGCCTGGACCAATCCCGTAACTCAGCCTCGAAACCCCCCACTCCAGCGCTGATAAGGAAACACAATTCCTTCCTCTTTTTCTCTCCTGGTATAGAAATCGACAGTAAACGACGCCATTGTGTTATGGAATGTGGGAAGTGAACAATTGTCTTACAAAAGGGCATTTTTGACTTCTGATATATATAAAAAAAATAATAATAAGGACCCACGTATAAGTCGACCCCCCCAACTTTAAAGCCTTTTTTTGTCCAAAATTTCTCGACTTTATACGCGGGTAAATACGGTATTTTTTTATTTTTTTTTTAAACTGATAAAATATTATGTTTTCTTTTCATTTATTATAAAACCAAAGTTTCCCATGGGTTTAAAAAAGGGCTGGGCCCTGCTAGTAAAAAAAATAGGTCCTTTTTCTAAGATTTTAAGGCAGTTTGGTATTCATAAGACCATATTTAACATTTAAATTCTACACTCATTTCAAAATTCTATTATAAGTATGCATAGTATAATAAATACATTTTTAACTTTCTTTACTTTTGCTTGTTTTTTAGATTAAACAACACAATGTTTCAGAAAAAAAAAAAAAAAAAATAGAATTTTAATAAAAGAACTACATTTTGCAATAAGACATATATGTACAAATTTTACTGAATTATGACAAGATTTTTATCAAAAAAGTAAATTTTTGCTAAGTTCTAAAAAAATTAAAATTATTAAAAAACAATATATTTTAAAATAGTAAGTTTTTCAACAATTTATAATCATAATTTTGGTACAATAATGTAGAATAGGCTCATAATTTTTTCAGTCGCTTGTAGCAATAATGGTTCTCCATGTGCCACCATACAAAGTTATGTTAGTGTTGGAGTAGAAGATGTTTTTACGTTAGTTGTCATACGAAGTAAAATGTTTTAACAGAATTGTTTGTTATCAATTACCAACAAACTAACTATTAGTAAAATAAAATAAACTTTTTTGCAATAAGTATAAAACAGAATTGTTGTAATGCTGCTTCTTAAAATAATTCCCCCAGGGTCATTCAAAAAAAAAAAAAAAACTGTCAGTTTTTTTTTTACATTTTACTAAATGAAAAAGGAATAAATTCATATACTTACAGAATCATTGTTTGATTCAGGTGCTGATCTAGAAATTGCACCAGAACTTGATGAACTATTACAAGAATTTGAATTCCACACAGAAGGTAGTGAACTTAAGTTTGGCAGTGAATGAAATTTTAACACTGAATTTTGTTGTTCTGGTGCGATGCAAATACAACCATTTGAAAAACTCTTCATTGGCTGATAATAAACATAATCAGATGAAACAGGTATATTGTCTTTACCACTGAATTTGTAAGAAGAATCATCAATATCACACTGGATTCCTATTTCTTTACAGTCTACTTTAATAACACATGAATCACATAGTTTTTTGTCCTGATCTTTTATAGTTTGGTCATTCGATTTCATCTTATTTGAAACAATAGTTTCAGAGGTATTTTCTAAAGTACTTTCACATTCATACAAAGTTGGTAGAGGAAAAGGAATTTGATCATCTAAGCTTTCACTTTTTTTGACAGTATATGTTTTGTTTTTGTCTTCTTCAGAAAGCATAGTAGGGAGAAAATTCTTGTTTTCATTCTTCTCTTTTAAATTATCAAAAACATTCACAGAAGCTTTATTTGATATTGCAGGTAAAAGCATTTCATTTTTAACAGGAAGTGAATCTAGTTTAAATTGAATATTTTGATCTATTTTTTCGGGAAGTTTAACAAAGTTTGTTGGTTCTTGCAAGTCCCTAGATATAACTGACTGTACTCTAGATAATGATACTGAATTGGCTATATCTTTATTTAAATTCTGATTGTTTTCATTTTTATGCAACACATCTTGATCATTAATTTTCTGCATATTAGCATTTCTATTTACATTGTTAACAAGATCAAGAGAAGCTGCAACCATATTTTCTACATTTTTCTGATTTAAATGATTTTGTTCAAAAATTGGAAGTTTTGGAAATTCAACAGCACTAGAATCACATACCTGAAATTTGTTAAGATCCACCATGCTTCTTCGGCGAAAATAAGATCTACGAGAATTGTGAGGAGCAGAATGAGGTCTATTTTGATATACAATAACCTTATCATTTTTTGTGGTCGACTCCATTTTAGATGCAGTTTCTTCTAAAGGAATATCCTTTAAATAATCAAAATCAGGAGGTACCCATTTAGATCTTTTGTTACTTTTTCTAACATCGGGACTACAAGGAATAAAATTTTGTGAAATAACTGGTAATTTTGTTTTTAAATCAATATCTGAATTTTTATCTGCATGAAGAGTTAAACCATCATTTGATTTGGAAATACATAATGATTCTTCAATACTTAAAACAGTTTCAGCAAAATTTGATCTATCAAATGTTGTATAATCCGATAACTTTGAAGAAAAGTTTTCAGCATGTGATTTTTCACAAAACTCTATTGATGACAATTCGATTATTGATTTCTTTAATATATTACTGCTACAAATTGTTGAATCTGAATCATAGTCACATACCTGTTGTTGTTCAGAAGGTAATGGAGAGTCTTTAGAAAATTCCCCTTTTTTAAACAAATTTGCATTTGATTTTGGAGATGGAGAATTATTTGAAATTGCAGTATTTTCAATATCATTTTTTACAATATTTTGATCATCCTTCTTTAGTTTTCTAGAACTTTTTGCTGATTTTTTCTTACCGACTGATATACCATACTTTGCTGCAGGATTTGTAATTTTATTACCTGATTTTGTTCTTGGGGAATTCGTATTTTTATTGGTATTTCTGAAATTTAGTGATTCCTTGAACTCTTCTTTGATCTTTGCTTCATCTAAAAATTTACAGATACGTTCAATTATTATTCGTTTCCTCAAAATAGCATTAACTGATGGACGTTCATGAGGATTTCTTTTAAAAATACAATTCAATAAACTTTTTAATTCATAACTATACACATCAGAAATAGGAGGTAAAGAAACTTTGATTATTTTCATAACGAGATTTTTTATATTTTTTGCTTCAAATGCATGTTTTAAAGTTGCTAATTCATAAAGAACACAACCAAGCGACCAGACATCTGATTTATTATTATATGGTTTATTCTCACAAATTTCAGGTGAGAGATAATATGGTGTACCAATACATGTCAGAGCAAGATCAGATGTGTTTGACAATACACGAGCAATGCCAAAATCTCCTAGTTTAGCAATACCAGTTTTAGTAAGAAATATGTTTTGAGTTTTAATATCTCGATGTAATATTTTGCGGTCATGAACATGTTTCACAGCAAGGCAGATCTGTACAAACCAGTCTAAAATTTGGTCCTCGGAAAAAAGGATTCCATTTTGAGATCTTATTTTTGAATAAAGATCACCACCATCACAATAATCTGTGACAATATATAAATTATTATTTTCTTCAAAAGATTGGTGATACGTAATTATATTTGGATGTTTCATTCGAGAAAGAACATCTACTTCTTTTAAGGCTTCTTCTTTTTCTTTCAAATTTAAATTTAATAAAGAAATCTTTTTCACAACATAACATTTCTTAGATTTAATATCCTGAACTAAAAGAGCTGAACCAAAAGAACCTTCGCCTAAAGATTTTAGTACTTTAAAGTGATCCATGCTTAAAATTCAGCATAATTCTGAAATAAAAAATACAAAATATTACAAAGCAGATTAGAACAGAATAATTTTAAAGTATTAAAAGAAAATAAATTCATCAATAAAATTTAGTTTCTCATGATATGCATACAGTTTTTTAATAATAAAAACCCAAACAAAATTTAGAAAGATATCCTCGATATACAATGAACTGAATTTCATAAAAACTTTTCATTTTGAATCAATTAATCAAAATATAGTATATGTGATTCAAAATACAAAAGTGGATGAAACCTTACTTATCAGTTTGAGAGTACATGAAACTCAACATATTTTATCAACAATGTCTTTCTGAATTTCCAACATATTTGCTTGAGTTTTTCATAAGCATAACTCTATACATTATAATAAATTATGTAAAGAAGTTTGCTAATATTTCCACATCAATGGTTAAACATTGCGGAATAAAAATGTTCAGGTTTCATCAGATAGTTAATATTTTGATATTCTGACTGTAGTATATTCTCCCTATTATAAAAATGATTAGAATAGAATAATTTTACAGTTAAATATTAAAGTAAAATAAAATCATCAATAATACCTAGTTTGTCATGATATGAAATAGTTAAATATCATTTTCAATAATAAAAACAGAAGAAAACATTGAGAAAATTCATAGATATCTATCATCAAGAATTTCAGTTGCTCTCAGAATGAAGTAAAGCAATAAAAAGCTTTATCCAAATTCTTATTTTTGATCAGTT
This sequence comes from Salticus scenicus, assembly GCA_963930645.1. NCBI lineage: Eukaryota > Metazoa > Arthropoda > Arachnida > Araneae > Salticidae > Salticus > Salticus scenicus. The sequence continues at coordinate 185,001,285 of OZ005655.1, read as the reverse complement.
AATGATAATACAGTATATGTTAACAGGGATCTGTTTAGAGACAAACCTGGGTATCTATTCTTCGATCTGATTTCCATAGCGACCGTCCTTAAACAACGACAGTCGTCAAATTAAAAGTCGAAATGTGACGTCACGGGATCAAAATAACGACTGCCACAGTCGGAATTGAGGTATAGTCTGGATGGAGAATAGATGCCCCGGGTCCGTTAAAGGACTCTTCACAAAATTATTTATACGAAAACAGGACCCTTCACAAATTTTTTTATCCTGAAAAAAGGACCCTTCACAAAATTTCCCCCCTTAATATCAGACCTTCGATAAATCTGTTTCATTTTCGAAACTAATCTTCTATGGAATGAACAAGCTTTCTGAATAATCAGACGTGTTTTGCTGTATTTCCCCCAAAAAGCTGATATTCAGTTTCTAATTTATAAAGGACTTCTATGCATATATGTGAGTTTAGTTCTATAAAAGTGAACTGCCATTGTTGAAAATGAAACCTTAATTATAATTTTATTTTGCAAAATTACATTTTTCACAATTTTACAAAAACAGGACCCTGTCTGAAAAGTCTGGACAGACCCCTGGTTAACTCAAAATAAAAATTTGGACAAAACTCAGTATTCATTTCCTCCTTTTGAGAGTACTTGAAATTCAATTCATTCTATCAAAGATATCTTTCTGAAAATTTTCCTATTATATACTTGAGTTTTTCATAAGAATAACTCTTTTTATGGCTAATAAAGTATGAAAAAGAATTTGTTAATGAATGTGCATGTGTGGTTAAATATTACTTAATAAAATTGCTCATATTCCATCAGATATTTAATATTTTTTGTATTCTGACTGCAATATAGTGTCTCTATTATAAAAATGATTAGAGTTTTTATAAAATCAAAAATTGATGATTATAATTTTTAAATAGAGTTCATGGGAAATACATTGTGTGTGAAGATTAAAATCAGATATCCATTAATATATATACCGTAAAATTCCGATTATAACCCCCCTTTACTTTATAAATAAAAATCATTAAAATAAGAAGGTGTGATATTATTGGAAACTTTTAAAAAGCTGAAATTTTAGGAAAAACTTCAGATTATAATAGCCAAGAGAACGGAAGGTTTTGGTGAAAGGGAAACATCTAAAAATTACAGAGACAGGTATACTTGTGTGGGGGATTACTATCGGAATTTTACGGTATATATATGTCCAAAAAACAATTTTTCATATATACATATAAGTACCTACTTAAGACTACATGACCAAAATGAAAACTTCTATACTAATTCATCTAACTCAATTCATTTAAAGAACATTCCTTTCAATTACATCAAATAGAAAACAAGGCATTTGACTGTTTTGAAGTAGCATTGTATATTACCTTATATCCATCATACAGAGTAATAAAATTTGGTAAATTAAAACACATGGTATAACACAACTGAAAATGCATTTTCAAATATTTTTACTGACAGCCTGTATTATCTAAATTTGTGTAGCCCTGTATCCAGAATATAAATGCCATCCATACCATTTTCTATAGAAACACACTTTCGTGCATCTTTAAATTGTAGCATGCTAATTTCATTATATTTAGTGCTATATAAGAATGTTAATATGCACTTTTAAAAATGCTATCTATAAACTATAACATGTGGGTATACTGTGCATCATCTGTACATGAACTGTTAGTCTTATATATATTTTCAACAGGAAACATGCTACAGTTAACCTGGATAAGCATATCGTAAATAAATTTTAAAGCACTTAAACAATATTTATGAGGAATGAAACATGAACTGGAACACATATGGCAAGAGTGGACACTTATATGCAAGCTGAAGTCATAAACATTATTAAAACAGCATTAATTACATGGCTATCTACCACAAAACAAAATATAAAAAATTTAAATGCTAACTTTTGCATTTATTGTTTAATTTTTTTTAGACACTTCACTAAACTTCAACTTTTTGTAAGATGTGCAAATTATTGTGATTATATCTTACTTTTTTTTTTTTTTTGCTAATTATGAAAAACATTACTAACTGGTCTAGTCTAAATTTCTTAGATATCATTTTTTCTTTTTTCTTTCAGATAGCAGACATATGCCTTAAGCAAAGGCATATCATGAATGACATTTTGGGTATGCTCCATACGAGTGGCTAGAAACAGCTTGTTATCATGAAAAGCTCATTCTTCTGATTCATTGTTGAAATGTTATCATATCTACATTGTTTCTTGAAATAAGCAAATTAACCAATAAGATGATTAAATATCCATTTTAATGTATGGTTTCTAATTACTTGAGTGCAGCATACCCAAAATGTCATTTACAAGACACCACTGGTCTTAAGATATCTTATGTTTAAGCTTTCTATTTTGCTTTCAAAAAAAAAAAAAAAAAAAAAAAAAAAAACCAGTCTAATTTTGTTAATTATCATCTGACCATTGCCAAATTTTGAGAACTCTGTGATTTTAAGAATAATCACTACTTCCTGAATATGGATTCAAATTTAAAATATTTTTTTCTACGTTTGTGAGACCTTCTTTTGAATCTGTTAGATATTTGTTTGCTTGGAAAAGAGCTGGCTTATGGGTTTTATATTGCAAAAATAAACATGTACTAATATTATTTTAGTAAAGAATACTGTAAATTTTACTCTGCAAGTAAAAAAGTGTGAAGTGCACATAAAGAAGTCTCCACTTATAAGAAAAAAATAAAAATAATAAAAATTGGACTTTGTGAGGGATTGAAACAGACCAAGTGCAAATTATGTAGTTTTGTAATCATAAGACTATACCAAACATTGCACAGATGTACATGTAACTTGCAGCACTTTGTTTATTTAATATCAATCTCCATCATTTTTTCCCCCTTTTTTAAGCAACACAGTAATTTTTTTTTTTTTTTAATGTAATCAATTGCTATAGAGTTAAAAGCTCTACAGAAACTTTTATTACATAATACCGTTTTAAAAACATATATTACCACCAAGTTGTTTTTAGAAATTCACCCAATTCCTGATATGAGTACGAACAAATCAATCAGACATGCTATTAGACTGAATACCATTCAGTTCTGGGTGTTAAAGACTTATATAAGATAAAAATCTATGATTTTTAACTTAATATATATTTTGCTGGTACTTTTCTTTTAAAAAAGCCCTACAGGCCATTATAAAAGAGAAGTGCTATTGCTGTGTCTCTTTTGTTCTTATTCATATGTGTAGAGAAATAATTGATTAACTTTTTTGAAAATTACTTTACTCCATAAAATATTAAAATTATCTTAGGGTGAGTAGTTAGTCATAAGAAATTAATTAATATAAATAATTTTCTAAAAGTCAAATTGTTACTCACAAACTTTTAACTTATTTTAATTCCACTAAATCATTGAATAATTTAAATTGAAAAGAATTAAGCCTTTTATTAGTCAATAACAGAATCATATTTGATATTTCAAATAAATAAAACGTTGTTCTAGAAAATTGATAAAATCGTAATCCAGGTTCGTTTATAGCCCAATATTCTTAAATAATTATCAAATTTATCTCATGAAGTATACAATTTAACTATCAAATAAACCTAAATTAATTTTCTTTAATTCCTGAGATTAATTTATCACTCACCCAAAATTATTAAAACACAAAATATATAATTTAGAAAATGCAATAATAAGAAAGACACAACACAATCTAAATAAAGAACTCAATTTTGACAAAAAATTCAATTTACTATTTTAACTAAAATTAAAAACTTGCATAAACGTAACCAATAGAAACAAAGAAATCATTTTCAGAGATAAAATTATCATAACAATAATATAAAGTAATTATCATGAGCATAAACATCTTAAATTTTATTTTCAATTTTTAAAATTTGAACCATCTGTTTACTTATTTTTACTTAATTGATATTTTCAAAGGTTGAAAGGTAATTAAATAAAATTAAACCCATTTAATGATAGCCTATTTTAAAGAAAAAGTTACCTTTCTATTATTATTGTCAGATATCTAATCTATCACTGATCTTTCAACATTCTGAAATAGGTGAAAAGTAAATACATAAACAATGCAGTCAGATTTTCTATTTATGTAAAGGCATTGGGAAAGCTGTAAAGAAAAAGAGAATAGTTTATTTTCAGAAGCAAAAATGATATTTAATTATAAAACCGCGAGATTTAATTTATAAAATTGATCCTCTCCCCTTATAATTTCCAGGAAACATTTTGAAATATGAAATTTATTTTGTTTGCATAAAAAAATAATGCATATTTAACTGTAATTCATAGAAAATGTGCATTTAAACATATTGCTATAAATGTATCACATTAATTTAAAAAATATAAATTACACTTTAGAAATTTTTATTCATTTAATTTAATTTTCAATTTGATTTAAATAAATTGCACTTTTAAAAAAAAAAAAATTGTTTTGGGTTTTTATCTAAGACCTCATGCAATACAAATGTAATATATCATGTTTCAAATCATTTAGTTTAATTAAAAAAACAAATAAAGTTTTCAAAAACGAAAGAAAATGTAGATTTAAAAAAGAAATAAAAATATAGCTCAGTTTTTAAAATGCTATAAAATAAACAAGACATTACTTTTGTAAGTAACGCGATAGAAATAACTGTATATCCTATTAAAATTTACAAATAAATAATAACAAAACTTTTAATTCTACGACAATCAATGCAACGTTAACAATTTATCTAATATTCAAAATTTTTAAACGTGCATATTTATTTACACATGCAATTCATCTACTTTTAGAGTTATGGCAAACAAATTCACTATATCATTGGTAGAATCTTATGTGATAGTGTCATTTTAGAAATACTGTAAACTAAAATTAGGTTGATTTTGATTTAGGAGGAAAATTGCATTGAGACTTTAAACTGTATAAATTAAATCAGACAACTCTATTTGAAAATAAGGTTGAAGATAACTTTGGGACTTGTAGTGGCAAGGTTTTTTTTTTTTTTAAATTATCGAGAATTAAAATACTTATATAATTGCAAAATCAAAATACCGTTAAAAACAATGAAGTAAACAATCTTTTTGTTTATTGTAATCACGTGACCATGGTAACATAACAATTATACTGTTGCCATAGAGTAAACTACAATCATATAAGGGAATTTTTTAACATTTTTATTAAAAAATCCCCTTTTTAATAAAAAATAATTGTGAATATTACTGAAATAAGTTAAGTTTCATATCTTTAAATAATAAAGCACATATTTTAAATAATAAAGCATTTTAAAAATCGATTCTTGATATTTGAACTTTGGAGTTGGCAATATTAGGATGTTTATTTATTTACAGAATTTAAATTAGCGCGCGCTGGTCGGTTGCGGATTTTATTTTGGCTGTCTTTTTTGTTATTATAGTATTAATATAATCATTTATTTATTTAAAACCTGTGCTTGCTGCATCATGTCAAAAAATTTAAAAGGTAAGAAAATATCAAATGTTTTTGTCAGTCAAGAACCAGCTTTACATGGCAAGCAAAAACGTGACACACCCGGTGATTTCTTTCAAAATACCTTAAAATCTGTTGGTTTCATTGTTGGTTCTAAAAATAATGCCAATGAATTAAATGTTGATCAAGCACTTTTCGTAAAAGAACTCACAAAAATACTGAATGATGGAAATTCATCACGGACTATTGAAAAGTTTATATCTGGTTTTCAGTCTCATTTAGATGATGAAGTTCGCCTAAAATGGAGTCTGATGCCTACTATCACAACAGCGAATTGTGAAACTGCACGAAACGCATCTCAGGACAGTTTAGTGCATTTATTGCTTAATGTCGAAGTCATTCAAGAAAATATTGTTTCAATCATGCTTGACAAACTGGCAGAATTCTCTTACTCTGAAAACAGTGTTTTATATGATAGGGCTGAAAATAAAGGAGTTGCATGTTTAATAGTTTCTCAGTTCCGTTGGCTTAATAAATTAGTAAATAGTGAAGCTCTCACAGATAAATTAATTGAATTAATCGAAGCCACTCCTGTAGAAGTTCAAAAAGACATAATTAAACTTCTTCCTGAAGTAATATGTGAATTTGATCACTCGAAAGTTGCAAAAAGTCTGGGAGATATTCTTCGAGACAACCTAGAACTTAATATTACTATTTTAGATGCTTTGACAAACCTCAATGTTGATTCTGAGATAATTTCTGAAATTCGCACTAGAGAAATTAATATGCTTTCATTTCCATCTGTGAAACTTTGTGATTTGCCAGTCATTGTTAAATTTATTTTACAAGATTTATCTCCAGCAGAAGCTCCTGAAACGATTACTGAACTTAGAAACAATCTTGATTTTAATTCTACATTCAATCCAATTATTTCATCGACTCCAATCAATCCAAAAATCAGAGAAACATCTAAAGATGTTGCAAGTTCATTATTGAATATAATAAAGCATTGTCTTAAATTTCAAAAGCCTTTATGTGATGCATGGATAAAGATTTTAGAATCGCTCCAAGGTTCACAGAATCATAAGTCGCTGGATGTTTTAGTTATTTTAGTATTGCTATCTCTAGAAGTAAATGAGAAGAAAATCGAAAATATTTTGAAAACAAAAATCAAAGCAGGTGATTTAAATGAAGATTTACTACATGTTACATTTAGATGCCATCATGATATTATGCAAGAGTATGCACCAGTATTGTTGAGACTTGCTGAGACCTTATTGCGTTTTTCCGAACCCTCAATATCGGCATTTGGATGCTCTTTATATTCAAAATGTTTTATTTGGTTTGATAGATTTTACAAACAAGAAGTGATTGGTAACTTGATAACACATGTGGGAAATAAATCCGAAAATGAAATAAATGCTGCCTTAGATACTTTACTTTCTTTAGTTCAGCAACATACACAGAAAATGGCACCTTATTCTGTTTTTGTAAAGACTTTGATCGACCATCTAGATGAATTATCTTTAAATCAAATTCGCAAGGTTCATGAAACACTTAGCATATTAGCCTATCAGGGTGGAAGGGAAGGTGCAATGTTACTGGATGATATATTAATTGTTATAAGAAAGCAATTAACTAATAGAAATATTAAATACAGAAAAATGGGTGTTATTGGAGCCTTGATGGCAGCGAAAACTGCTGCATCTAAAGAAAATGATGAATTTTCATCTGATATATCAGCTTCATCAGACATTTTAGACAATACAACTTGTCATCAACATTCTATTAAACTTTTAGAGCTAGTTGCTGAAAGTACTGCTGATTCTGATGAAGCATTTGCTTTATTTTGTGATGAACTTTCTCTTATCATTCTTCAAAAAAAGTTAGGTAAAACTGTATTAGAATGGGTTGGCGAAAGAATTCTTTCAGAATTCGAGGCTAATTATATAATTGATATCGACCCGAATGAATACGATGGAAAAAATATTTGCCCAAGGTATGCATTAGATGAAGTTAATGAACCAGTTGCTTTAAATTTGTATAATATTGTATTGAAAAGTAATTGTAAATTTAAATTAAATATTCCAAGAAATGACATATCTAGTTCATTAAGACAGAAAAAGCTTGATGTGGTTAATGAAAGTAGAATATTAAGTTCATTGTTAAAAGTCTCAAATTTGCCTGAAAATGCAACAGATGAAAGTGAAAGCTTAGCTTCACCTGTAAAATTAGCCCCAATTTTTAGGTTGTTGCGCATTTTTAAGCAAATTCAAGATGGAAATTTGGATGCAATTGATGCCCTTTTAGGCTGTTCTATTATTTTGCCAGAATTAAGAAATTTAAAACTTAACAAATTAGATATTTCGGAACAACATTTAATGCTAGATACATTGTTTTATTGTGTTAATTGGATTCGGGAAACCATAAATGCTTTTGCTACAACTTCAGAAGATGAAATAAAATGCAATGTATTAACAAGATTGCAAATGTTGGTCGATATGGAAGAGTTAATTTGCACGTATATAAGTCAGGTGCATGACTATATGCCACCTATGGCCAATTTTGACTGTGAAGAAACACGCTTATTTAATTCAAAGTTACAGTGTAGGAAACCTGTAAAAAGATCTGTAAAGGATAAAGGTAAGAAATCCAAAAAAGTAAAAACAGATACTGAAGTTGAACAATCAACATTAAATGGATCTAAAAGCAATTCTAAATCATCTGATTCAGATGTTGATGATGATGAAGATTATCAACCTAAAGAAGCTACTGACACAGCTCTTCTGAAAAAACTTATGCCATTTTTTCGCGAGTTTGATTTTGATGTATTTTCTTTGTTTAAAACTGATGTTTCATTTAGCGGTAGAACAGATGCCTTCGAAAATGAAAAAGTTACTTCTTTGAAGATCCATTCCAAAGAAATAAAGTTTCTGCTGGAGGATTTATTTGCCAAAGTACATCACTGTTTTGGTTTATCTGTTTTTAGCATCAGGATAGCTCCCAAAAAAAGTGGCTTTTCAAACTTAGACTCTCTTGGGTCAGAAAAGATAATGACTTACTGCATTGAATTGTTACCATCCTTATGTAGTATCCTTGAAGCTTGCGCTACATATTTTAAGAATTTAGCTGAACAGTGTGATGGTGTGGAAGATTCATTGCTTATGTTTACCAAAGATTCACAATTTGTTATAGAGTGTATGAACCTTATTTTTAAAAATCTGAATGAAATACTCTCATGGAGAAACTTTCATTCAAATGTAAATTTGTTGCTTCTGAAAAAAGTCATGTCTGTGTTTGCTACAAGACTTGATGCATCTGTTGATGATCCCACTCTTGATGAATTGATTGGATTAGCTATCGATTATTTAAATTTATTTTCGAATGCTGTGCCTACTCTTCTGTGTGCAGCAAATTTAGTGCATTTGTTGGCTTCTTTTGCTGCCTTTACAAATGTTGGAGAGACAAAAGAAAAAGTATCTGTCATGGCTCTCAAATTTTTGAAAAAATCTTGGCCGGAATTGGGAGTTAAACATCCCAAAACTGCTGCAATTAATGAAAATGTTAATACGTTGTTAAATGCTTATTTAACTAGTTGCAAAGAAGTTTTGAAATCTTTGGAGTATTTAGCAGCCGAAGCTATACCTCAAATGTTGAGTGACGAATGTGAAAAAGTATTTAGTACTTTAAGTAAAGGATCTTTAGTTTGTTATTATAAAATTATGTTCAAAACTTTGTCAGATTACATGAAAATGTATTCGATGACAAAACAAAAGAAAGATGAGAAGTTGTATAAGTGGTCTATTGCTTTGAAAATATTTCAGGTGTTGACCAATTTGATCAAAACATTTGGTGGACGATCCTATATTGCTACATGCTTAAAATATAGTCGAGAATTTATGGCTACTTTCTTGAAACATGGAATGCCTTTGATGGATAAGTTGTTTTCATCAAATAAAGATGATGTCATGTGTTTGATGAAAACATTGCAAGTTAGTACCCGATACTTGCAACACGTATGTAGTCATTCCAAAGTTGTTCAAGATGTTTCTCTAATATCTCATGTTCCTTTTCTGAAGAAAAGCCTCGAAGTTTTTGTATTTAGAGTAAAAATGATGCTGGCAGCACATAAATGCGGTGAAGCTTTTTGGCTTGGAAATTTAAAAAGACGAGATCTCAAAGGTGCTGAAATTGTTTCACCGGAGGCTTCTGATGCAGAATCCGATACACAAGAAGATAATGAAATTGAAGAAACTAAAAGTGATGCCGAAGGATCTGGCATAGAGTCTGAGACTGAGGACAGTTTATAAAGCTCAAAAACTTTAAATCGCTATTTTTGTGAAAATTATATTATAGATTTGTTAGATGTGTGTTTATAAATTGATGCCTTTACAAATTTACTAAATTATTATTATTTCTAATGGAAACATTCATTTTTTTTTTTCCTTTTGTACTTTTTCATAAGCATAAAGAGACAATTGTTGATAGACTTTACATTGCCTATCTGTTAAAAAAAAAAAAATCATTCTGTTATTGTGATCATTTATATATCATATTATATAAATTTGAATTTAGTGAGTTCAAGTAAATTATCAAATATTTATTATCATTTGTAAAAGTATTACTTGTGCCTTATGCAATTGACCATGAAATGACTGCAATTTCATGTCAAATATAGCTATATTATTTTATGCTATGATTTCATAACTATTGTAATCTTATGACGCAGCTAATATTGTAGTGTTTGTGTACTGTGTTACTTCTATTTCAAATATTTTATTTTCACTTGAATTATCAAAATGCTAGAAGCATAATATTACAAACATTTAAAATCACCTTACTTTACTTCTCGAGTTTGCCTGAGTACTTACTTGTAGGAGCCCCTCCTTCATCAGAGGCAGCTTCATGGCGGCTTGCTTGTTGCTTTGTGATGATCTGTTCTTGTGCAGTCCTCCAAACTCTACACCAGTTACGGTTGATATCTTGTGCCCAGTCGTTTCCATTACAGGTAAAAGGATTAAATAAAATTTCAACCGTTTCGCAATATTAGCAGTGTAAGTTGCATTGTTATAATCGGTAAGTTTGCGAACTTCTTTAAAATTGATATTGATTGGTTCTTTAGCGTTAGCTTTGGTAAGTGCTGCAGTTATTTTTTCGAATTTTATGTCTGCGGTGTGTTCTTTAACTATACTCTGTGTAAGAAAAATAGACCTGTCAAGGCCACATCTGAGGGTTCTTCATTCGCCCGTTACCATGGTATTACGGAACGCTAACTTCCCCGCGTCTTTTTTCCTACATAACTTTGTTATCTTAGCAAAAGTAAATGGGGAGCAGATTAGTTTTTTTAATGTTAGTAAAGGATACATATATAAATAATAAGGTTATCTCTTGTGTTATCTCTTGGTTATCTCTTTCTTCTCACCATTAAAAAAGAAAATATATAACTATGAATTTTTCATTTATTAGCTTAACGAAGTTAATTTTCTAATATACTTCGAAAATTTTAATTTCTTTATGAGTTAAATCTTCAAACTTTTTAATTTAGGACAAAGAAATTGCAAAGCGTTCTTTATTTTTTTACTTATATTATACCTGTGTTCACACCGGAAAGATATGTAGAAAACGTTTGAGTATAATTAATCTCATAACCAAAATTTCATTGTGATAGCTGCATTTTCCAGACCACATATTATTATATATTACATATAAGAAAAATAGATATATTTTCATTTTTACTTCATGTATAAGAACTAGGGATGAAACGGATAGTGATTTTGCCGGATATCGGATATCCGGAGCTCTTCTGCCTGCCGGATACGGATATCCGGACCGGATATCCGGCATTAGTTTTGTTTTTTGTTGTGTTGTATATTTCTTTTCTTTTTTTTTAAACAATAAAATATAAACATATTTCATATACTATTCTTTTTTAAAAACATTTTAAATATAATTTATTTAAACATATTTATTTAATATTCTATTTATTTGTGCAATATTGCCATGAAGAAAGAATTTTAAGCCTAACATACTCATTCCTACACTTGCCATTTTTGGTGAAAAACACTATCACAAAAACATAGGTTTTGTTCAGAATTTAAAACTAAAACTTATTATTTACATATTTTTTACAATACTATTACTAAAAAAATGAAATAAAATATTTTACTAATATAATCACAGTTGATGGGTTATTTTCACATGAAAACTAATATGTTGTGGCCATCACAAAACTTTCTTCTACATAATTCTATATAACAGCGCCACTTACGGTTTAAATTGTATACAAGTTTAACCATAGCTTCTCACAATAAATATTTTACAAAAGGAGTTTATGCAATTTTAATCAACAGATGCTGAGATATACGCTTGTGAAAAATCATAATAGAATCTCCACCTGTCGGCTGATATACACATAAATAAGGTCAACATTTGCTTTCATAATGGTTGTCTTATATATTAAGTTTTATGCACATATGTCATAGAAGTTGGGATTAACTTAGCCTATTCATTGGGTAAATTGTAGTGCAGTATTGCCACCTGTTGGCCGATATACACCTAAAATAAATCGCAATAGTGTTTCACAATGGCTGGTTCTCTCACATATTAAGTTCTATGCAATTATACACAATAGAATAAGAGATATAGCCTTCCCCTTTTGAGAGGAAATTTCTGTATTGCAGAGCCACCTACTGGACAACATGCACCCAAACTTAACCAGCATAATTTCTCATAATGCCTTTCCAACATGAAGTTTTGTGTAGTTACATGAAATAGAACCTAAAATATAGCCTTCCCTAAATTGCAGAAAGCACTGTATAACAGCACCACCTGTAGAGCGATTGGCACCAAAATTTGATAGGCACTAATATATACCAAGTTACATGTACATATATATTTATATGAAATTCTGTGCAGTAGTTTCTGAGATATAGCCTTCCTCTAAGTTGCAGAAATCGCAGTATGGCAGCACCACCTGTTGAGCCATTTGCACCAAAAGTTGGTAGGCACTGATTTATGTCATGGTGCAACTACACATAAATTTATATGTAATTGTAGTACGCAGTAGTTTTGGAGGTACAGTTGAACAGAATTTTTGTCACACACACACAGACATTTTTTTAAAAATTGGTTAAACCAGGTTCTGGACTTCTTAAAATGTGTAAATCCATCAAAAACCAGAAGTTGAAAATTTTTATGAATCCAATACTTTCTTTTGAGACATTTATAAGAAAACATAAAAGAAAGAGGAAAAAAAAAAATAAATAAATAAATAAACTAGAAGCTTCAAACTAGTATGTTATGGCCATCACAAAACTTTCTTCTCTATCTCTCTATATAACAACGCTACATGCTGTTTAACATGCAGAAGAAACATAATCATAGCTGCTTACAATAAAGATTTTAGATATTGAGTTTAGTGCAATTTTAATCAAAAAATTTTGAGATGTAGCCATGTGGAGAATCACAGAAGGTGAGGAACAACTGCGCCACCTGTTGGTCGATATACACCCATTCTCGAAACAATCTAACAACTTTAACATCCAAGACTAATAATATTACTAAACAATCTAACAACATATTAGCGAAAGACATGAAAACAGAGTTATATATACACGCAACTGCAGAGAATAAATATCATTTGTTCAGGAACAACAATGAACAGCTCTTTTCATTGTTATGGGGAAGATTAGGGGGAATGTTATAGATCACTCTGGGAAAAAAACCTAGCTAACTCTGTACAAAATTAAAATAGGGCTTCTATATTTCTTAGACCTGAAGCTACTTTTGGCTAAATTTGTTTGCTAATGAATCCAAAATCCATTTTCGCAGAAGCCAACTTAAAAAAAAAAAAAAAAAAAAAAAATCCTTTACAAGCTACAACTGATCTAAAAAAAAATTAAAAAATTGTCGCAAAATTTTCATCTGATGGGAGTTTAAGCTTGAATTTTCTCCGTCGGATATCCGGCTTGAAATTGCCGGATATCCGTATCCGGTGTGGTGATATCCGGTACCCCGCCGGATATTTAAAACTCAGCCGGATAGGCCGGATACCGGATATCCGTTTCATCACTAATAAGAACAATAAAAGTATAAAATAAGAAAATAAGTGTTTCAAGATTAAAAACCAAGAAATACTCTCAGTTTTACATGATATACACAAAAAGAATATAGCAGTTAAACACATTCTCAATTATAAAGATTAGTTCCTTCTATGTTTATCCTTGACTATATATAGTTTTTAAATTTCATGTATCATTATATCATATATAGAAAAAAATTATAGTATCAGTTATTTTACTGATATTGTTATTGTTTTCAGGATCAGTTAAAACAAGACGAAATCAAAAAAGAAAAATCCTGCGATTATCATATATTATCAATGCCGAGAGGTATTAATGATCAAAAGATTCTGCATTCGAAGCTAGTAGACAGGAGGTGCCGGGTTCGAACCCAAGAAACGCTCGTATTTCTATTCATTCAGAGTTTTCCTTGTTTTTCTGAGAAACTGGCTAAATATCAGAGTAAATAAGGAACAATTTGGTCTTAACCCATGCACCGCCACTTCACTGCATTTTTAAGGTTTGAAAAAAACCTGCGGCCACGAAATTTTAATATAATTTTATTATAACCTTTGATTTATTTAATACCTAAAACTATATGACTAGCATCAGCAATTCGTTTATAGAGCAGTGTAAAATAATTTTTGTTTTCTTAATAATCATACTTAAATACTTTTTAGCTATAGAATTATTTATTCTTATTATAAACTAGCTTTGCACTCAAAATGACCATTCCAGTCGTTCTAATCTTAAAACACTAACTTAACTGTTAATAGCAAACAATACAAAGAAATTAATTTTTCAGATTTATTCCAATTTAAAATTCTAATTTTAAATAATATTTGAAATATTTTTAATTATCTAAATTTAAAATAAAAGTGAGTTTTTTTAAACCAAGAGTTAAGAACTATATTATGAATTTGAAAATTAAAATTTAATATAAATGATGATGATTGTGTGAAGTTTAAATCCGATTGTTTTTACATAAGCCTGGCTGTCCTTGAGAGGTATTTATTAGGAATCCTTGCTAAAACTCACAAAAATTTCGAAGAAAACCATGGTAAACTCCAAATAGCTAGGACAATTACCGCGACTTGGATCCGACCTCGACCTTGCCCATCTGCCAGCTTGGACAGCAAAACCAAATGGGTAGTAACATTGACATTTCTCTAAAATAGTTATTTTAGGAAAGGTTTTTTTTTTCTTCAAAACATAATTTAGTGTATTATTTATTATTATTATTATTATTATTATTATTATTATTTAGCCTTGGATACGGCTTAGCCCTTAGAAGGGTTTTTTTAGCCTTTAAAAAGACTTATTTTAGAACTTTGATATTTCGACCTGATGATAGAACTGATTCTTCCCCCTTATATTTCGTCAATTCTACAGTAACTATAAACATGATAAATAAATAATCATCTTAGATTGTTTCCTTATATCAAGACTACCAGTAATAGTAAATGATATAAACACTAAACGATGAGAAAAACTAAACGCTACGGATCCAAAGAACAAGTCTAAAGAAAACTGTATTGTATGTGAACGAAATATTCTCCTGGTCAAAGAATTGCTCAAATGGGGTGGGAAAAGAATGAGCGATAACGAGATCACATGGGTCATTTCTAGGAAAGTTGACGAGGGTCTAGTGACCTTGATAGGCCAATTCAGTTTACATGGACTATAACCATATAAAAGAACACACCAGAGACATAAAAGATATCAACCGCAACTTGTATAGAGTTTGGAGGACTGTACAAGAACAGATCATCACAAAGCAACAAGCAAGCAGCCTCTGATGAAGTAGGGGGGGGGGGGGCTCTTGCAAGTACTCAGACGAGCTCAAGAAGTGAAGTAAGGTGATTTTAAATGTTTGTAATTTTATTTTCATTTATTATTTAAATATTAATTTCAATTAAATATTCTAATGTACATTTATATTTGAAAAAACTGCAAATGAATGTAACTGTACATTTGTAATAACTCATATTCTTAAAATTTAACAGTGTTTCTGATACAACAAATATTTAATAATACTATTTTTAAATTTACACACTTGGTTTTGACTTGGCATAAATAGATGGTCAGATAACATATAAATACCAAAAACTTAAATTATCAAAGTTTATAGAACATATTTAAATGATTTTCAACATTAAAAATAAGCCCCAGTAGCAGATTTCTTTGTATATGTCTGCAGCAAAACAAAATTTGTTTGCGATCCAAGAATGCTGGATGAAGTCTGGTTTCACAAAGTGCATTAACAATTCATAAAACAAGTAAAATTTGCATCTACAAAGAAAATTAAGAATATACAACAAATTCAGTATATAAATGTAAGTTATTTTTGTATTTTTTAACTTGACATTTATTTTTGAGACATTAAATTAATCTGCAGTGCTCGCTGCCATGCTGCACTGTTTCTGCTACTGGGAAAATAAGTATGACAAAGATTCTTGACTTTGGCATGTACATGTTAGTGCTAGTATTGTGCTCTAATGGAAAAGTACCAAATTTTTATATCTGATATAATATCTAGGCTTTTTTTTTTCTATTTTCTACAGTTTTAACCCATTTAGCAGCACTTATTTTTTTCTTAATTATTTTCCAATTCTTCTTAAAGGGACTCTCTGGTAATCATCACAAGAAGTTAAAGCCAATATTATTCTATGGAGAATTTTGCCCATTAAAATTCATTAATATTTTAAAATTCCGTTTTCACACTCGGGAAAATTCATGACCAATAAATCGATTTTTATTTTTCAAAAATTGACTTTTGTTTTTGTAAATTTTCAAATTTGTAAAATGTAAAATTTCACTTAATATAAATTTGCATTTTACAGTTTAAAAGTATAATTTTAAAAATTAAAAAAATCAATTTTTAGAAAACAACAATCAGTTCAACAGTTGTGAATTTTCTGATTGTGACAACGAAATTCAAAAGTATATTAAATAATGAGTTATAATGGGGTGAAATTCTCGATAGACTTTGTCCAATTGGCTTTGCTTTTTTGGTGAGAATGAGTTCAGAATCCTCTTAACCATATCGTTTCTTTTTTATTTGTATTCAAGAGTGTTGCAAGTTGCAGCTCCCAGAAACAAGACTGGATATTGTACCAATTTAACAAGTTGTAAAAAAAAAAAAAAAAACATAAGCTGACAATTATTTATTTTATTTTTTTTAGCTATATCAGAAATAAAAATCGGTTTAGAAACAAGGTAAAATATGATAATTTAAAAAATTTTCACCAGCATTTTTGGCTTTTTTGGAAAATTGGATGTTTTAAGTTGGTGTGTAGTTTACCGAGAGACAAGACTGATATTTATTTGATTCTTCTGTTTGGCCTGTAAAACAAACACTGCTAAAATATTTTATGATACAAGTAGGAAATCGATCTATGATATATAATATATATTACTTCAAAACAGAAGTATGACTGTAAAATTCTTCTAGGAACCAAATTAAGCTTAAATTAAGAAGCATTCAAAAGACAAAATTAGCACTGTTTCGGTTTTTGGCCACTATACCCCTTAAATGTTTTGAGAAAAGAATTAAATTTCCTCCCCTCACACACACATATTCTTGCATAATTTATTACTCTAAGAGAATTACTGCTTGTTTTGTGTATAGGATGTACAAACTAGAAATTGAAATATTTATTACACTTGTAATTTGTTCGGTTTTGTGCACTGCCAATAATATTTTGCCTGGAACGCAGGAGGACCCCTAGCTGGGAATCCAAAAGTCAGAGAGGCCATTGGTCAGAGAATCATGGATATGTCAAAGAATTTCGACAAATTTTGAGAAAATAAGCCATATTTAAAAGCTCGTTATTGTAAATTGCTGATTGTTCACTAATTTTCTGAAATTTTTGTATGTTCATTTTGATTATATATTTATGGTAATAAGTAACTAATTAATAAACCCTAATCCACCTTTCCTATCAGGGGTGAACGATGCAAGTGGGAGCAGACAATATATCAGATAGCTGGAGATACACGAGTGAATTTCTTATGAAAATAAAGTAATGTATATATGATTGTATCTTCTGGATTTATTAGAAATATTTAAAAAATGCTCAAAAGATTTTACACAATTTTATATTACTTATTTTTGCATTTTATAAATTCAACCCTTTCTAGACTAAGTTAATTAATAGATTTTCCTTATTTTACATTTGGGTCATTAATTGTAGAAGTAAATTATCTCCTTGAAATTGGATTTTGAAATAACGAGATTTTTGTAAATTTATGTGTCGGAATAAAGTCACGATTCAGTAAGTATTGTCGAGTTTTAGTGTTTAATACAAATCAGAGTTATAAAAATTTATAAATCATAAGAAATATAATTTGAAATAACTTAGAAATTTAATTTTTATAATGAATATTTAGAAATTTTAGTTTTCTGAAGAAAAACAAGTAATGTCATTTATGAGATTTTAATGCAATTGTTGAAGTTCTTTTATTTTTATAATGAAAGATGTGACTAAATATGATACAATTAAGCAAAAATATCATAGATATAGTAATATATATAGATCTATCATCCCCATGTTATTGAGCAAAAAATTTTGATGCCAAAATAAAGTTCTAAAATTCAGCCATTAGGGAGTATTGAAAAAAAGAATAAAAAGGAAAATGAATTTGAAACTGTACCTGGAGTTTTTCATTCACATTTAGTAAATAAATTATTCATAAATTTTATTTACTAAATTATCCGTGTGTATTCCTGTGTGTGATTTACTCGGGAACAGGCAGCCATTAGAGTGACTTTTCCCAAAAAAAAGGCCTCACTTTTTCCCTCTCGCTGATCAATCTATGTCTTATTACAATATCTTATCTATGAAAAATATACATATTTAAAAAATATGGAGTTACACCACTTTTACAATGAGCCGTCCATTTGTAGTTTACAGCAAATGTTAGATTTTTTTTTTTTTTTTTAACTGTTTAATTTCATCATGCTTTTTTGTATTCTACTTTATGTTGAAAAGAAAATTTCCTTTAGCTTGTGTTCATGTCTAAAATTTGTCACATTGAATTATTTCTATAAAACTATTTTTCAAGTTTTATGTTTTTCAATTCCTTTAAAAACAAAATTTGGAATTTTTTATTGACATTGATATAAATGTATATAATTTTGTAAAAATCAGGAAAAATACTGGAATTTTAAGTATTAAGAGTAGAATATCCAAAAGTATTGCAAAAATATAATTAAATATGTTTATTTGTATGCATTGTGTATATGTATGATTTTTATAATGGATTAAAATTCAAGGGTGAATTTATATTTTAAAAATTGATGTAAATATTTCATTGACCAGTTTATTTTATACCTCAATAGCAAAATGTATTGTGAATTTTAAAGTGTTATTTTGAATGTACAATAAATAATATATATATATATACACACAATATTTTTAATTAAAAAAAAAATATTCTGATTAGATCTCTAAATGTACTTTTTTTTGCAAACAATTAAAAGCTGTACTGATATTAATAAGTTCAAAACTTTGAATAAATTGTTGCATTAAACTTGCAACAATTGTTTCGGATCGAAAAAACACACAACCCTTGGTAAGGCGAACAAAGTAGGCATGAGTGCTACAATCAAAAGCGGCTTTGATTGCAGCATTGCATTGTTCGTTGCTACTTTGATTGCAGTACTTGTGCTTACTTTGTTTGTCTGATGAAGGGTCATGTCTTTTTTTTACCCAAAACAATTGTTTGCTTGTTTATTGCATTTTATGGTGTTTATTCAAAATTTTATACTTATTACTTTAAATCTCCAGTTCTGTGGTCACATAACCAGTTATAAACTTTACTGATATTCAAAAACTATATTTAAGGCTTAATTTAGTAGAATTTGAAGTAAATGTACAAAATTTTACATTTTTACAGTATTTATATTAGATATATTTGAATTTTTCATATGACTCAATAATAAAAACTATGTCTTCCGCATTTTCAATAACAACAAGTAGTTGAATATAGATTTCAGATTTTCACATACACTTAGCTGGGTTCCCATTGGTCAGGAAGAACCAGTAAAATTTCAGGAGTTTGAAATTAGTAAAAAATAAATCAGGGAAAATTGTAATTATTGTCCAAAAACCTGAAAAAATGATGATATAAATCTGAAAAATGCTTTTTGAGTTTGCAATTTAAAATGTACTGTGTTATCTTTTATGTCGTGAAACAAATTTTGTAACCTGGAAATTTATAAAAATGGACTTGAAAAAGTCAGGGAATTTTATTTTCGAAATTAACGGGGAATCCTGTATAGAAACCATAAAACAGATATTTTAAGCACTAAAAAAATTTAGAATGTTATTACTATTTAGACAAACCTATTCACACAAATAATATAAAATATCTATATCACATTTGGAGCCTTTATCAAAAAATAACAAATATTTATAATATATATTTATATTTTTGCATTGTATACCGCTAAAATGAAGTTAATAAAAATAACTTTTTGATTTTGGCAGAACCCTTTGATTATCAATTAAACAAAAGGGAGGGTATGTAGAGGTGATCACTGGAAAGAAACTTTGTTCTAATTTCAAATCTTTTTTATTTATTCAGTTAATCATAGCCATTTTGTTTCATAATTAAATAAACAATAATTATTTTCGATAGAAAGATATTAAAACTTCTCCACGCACCATAAATTAACTCAGCACAACCGGTTTCGAAAGGACTGGTTTCGTAGCCTTCCTGCAAACACGTGCTACTGCCTTGGAGGCAAAAGCATATTTTGCTTTTGCCTCCAAGGCAGTAGCACGTGTTTGCACCTGATGAAGAAAGGCTATGTTCTTTCGAAAGCGGTTGTGCTGACTTAACATTTATGGTGTGTGAAGAAGTTTTAATATCTTTCTATTGATTCTACGCCAGTTTTCGAATTTAGTTTTTGGTAATAATTATTTTCATTTGAATTCATATGCATAAACTTGCATATGCATCTGTATGTAAGTTGAATAGAAAGAAGCTTTGTAAATATTTCTACAGCAAATTTTTACAGAATTTTGTATACCATCTTGTTGTTCAGAGATGTACAAATTGAAATGAAAAACTAAAAATTTGAATAACTTTATATGTAAAATTAAAGTTCTATAGAGTTTTCGTATATTTATATACATATATGTGTGTGATGAAAGTTTATTTTTGCATTTAAAAGGTGCTGTATTTTGCATTTTTACTACAGATTCTTCTGTAGTATGGCATATAATCTGTTTTATTATGAATATTTTTATATTGTTATTCCATGTTATAAAATATTTTATTAGCAAAATGTCTTTCATGTAATTTAACAAAAGCAAAAAATAAAATTTTTCTAAATAAATACTGTGTTGTTGTTCATTATGATAATTATTCAGTTTGTTGTTTAAACATTTTGAATATGAAAGTGAATGGTAATTATATGGTAAAAATATATATATAATTAATTCTGCAAGATTATTAATAAATAATAATTTCATAAAAGGCTATGTAACAAATCATTTTATGCATGCATTGATGATATTAAGACACTACTTAAAAAATTGTTGACAGTACATTACAAAAATATTAAGTAATCCATTTAAAGATAATGCTAAAGGTGAAGATGGTCAAATTTTTTGTTAGGTTGATTTCTTTAGAAATCGACCTATTGCAATCACTTCGTTTATCTATATATATATATATATATATCTATAATGAAAATTTTGTCATCACGATAACTCCCGAAATAATACTCGAAATCAAACTAAATTTGGACAGTGAACTAATCTTATAAATATCTTGGATGAGTTCGTTAACCAAGTTGCTCCGACTTTTTGTTTTCAAGTGGCATCCACTTGAAAATTTCAAACCGACATTGTAAAAAGCATATTTAAAGCAAGATTTGCTTGAATTTTGTTGTAAATACAGGTCATGAGGGTCTCAATGATGTTTATTAATGAAGCTTATCCGCCATTTTCAATAAAGTGGCAGATATTTTAAGTTAAGCGGGACCACTTGAAATCAGGCTACCACTTGGGAATTTAAAATCCCTATAACTTCCGAAATAATACTCCAAGTCGAACCAAATTTGAACAGTGTCTTAACTTATCTTATAAATATCTTAGATGAGTTTGTTAACCAAGTTGCTCCGCCATTTTGTTTTCAAGTGGAGACCACTTGAAAATTTCAAATTCAAATTGTAAAAAGCGTATTCCGAATTTTTTTTTTATTTTGATGTATACATAGATTACACAAGTTTCTCAAATAACTTTATTAATGAACTTTATCCGCCATTTTTAATAAAGTGGCGGATATTTTAAGTTAAGCGGGACCACTTGAAATTAGGCCACCACTTGAAAATTTAAAACCATGATAACTTCCGAAATAATACTCCAAATGGAACCAAATTTGAACAGTGTCTTAACTTATGTTACAAATATCTTAGATGAGTTTGTTAACCAAGTTGCTCCGCCATTTTGTTTTCAAGTGGAGACCACTTGAAAATTTCAAATTTAAATTGTAAAAAGCGTATTCCGAAATTGTTTGAATTTTGATGTAAATACAGACCACATAAGGATCTCAATGAAGTTTATTAATAAACTATGTCCGCCATTTTTAATAAAGTGGCAGATATCTTAAGTTAAGCGGGACCACTTGAAATCAGGCTACCACTTGAAAATTTTAAATCCCTATAACTTCCGAAAGAATACTCCAAATCGAATCAAATTTGAATAGTGTCTTAACTTATCTTATAAATTTCTTGGATGAGTTTGTTAACCAAGTTGCTCCGCCATTTTGTTTTCAAGTGGAGACCACTTGAAAATTTCAAATTCAAATTGTAAAATGCGTATTCCGAATTTTTTTTTAATTTTGATGTATACATAGATTACACAAGTGTCTCAAATAACTTTATTAATGAACTTTATCCACCATTTTTAATAAAGTGGTGGATATCTCAAGTTAAGCGGAACCGCTTGAAATCAGGCCACCACTTGAAAATTTAAAACCATGATAACTTCCGAAATAATACACCAAATGGAACCAAATTTGAACAGTGTCTTAACTTATCTTATAAATATCTTACATGAGTTTGTTAACCAAGTTGCTCCGCCATTTTGTTTTCAAGTGGAGACAACTTGAAAATTTCAAATTTAAATTGTAAATTCCGAAATTGTTTGAATTTTGATGTAAATACAGACCACATAAGGATCTCATTGAAGTTTATTAATAAACTATATCCGCCATTTTTAATAAAGTGGCCGATATCTTAAGTTAAGCGCGGTTACTTGAAATCAGGCTCCCACTTGAAAATTTAAAATCACGATAACTTTTGAAATAATACTTCAAATCGAACCAAATTTTGACAGTGATATTATCATATAATTATCTTGAATGTTTTCACTAGGCAACTAGTCCCGATATCTTGTGTCTAAGTTCCAGCCACTTGAAATCACACTGTCACTTGAAAATATGCCATCACGATAACTTTGAAAATACTAAACTGATTCAAATAAAAGCTGGTTAGTGAACTTTTGGTTCAAATATCTAGGATAAGTTCACTTGATGACTTGATCCGCAATTTTATTTTCAAGTGGCGGCCACTTGAAAATTTGTCATTGTGGTAACTTTAGTAAGACAGAATCAATTCGCTTCAAATTTGGGTAGTGGATTTATCATTCAAATATCTCAGATAAGTTCGCTAGGCATCTCACTCCACTTTTTTTACAAGTGGTGCCACCTGAAAATTTCTTATGATTATAATTTTTTGAAATTCTGATTTAATTTAAACTAGGACTGGATAATGAACTTATCGTACAAATATAATGGATGATTTCGATGGGCAAGTTGTATTGCTATTTTGTTTTACAAGTCGCAGCCGTTTAGACTGCCACTTGAAAATTTGCCATAATAATAACTTTTGAAACACTGCACTGATTTAAACCACAGTTGGACAGTAACCTATGCTTCAAATATCTTCGATGTGTTTGCTGGAACTTTAGAAATACTTAATCAATTCAAATCAAATTTGAAAAATGGATTTATCATTCAAACAACAAAAATTTAGAAAATTCACGTAACTCATGAACCAATCACGTTATTGCGTCCATCTTTGGTATATCGATAATAAGCATTTTCTCGCCAAAAGTCGCCAAAAAAGTCGCCTAATTTGGCGCCAAATCCATTACATGCGTTATTGGATCTTTTTAATGCGTTTTTAAGGTAAAATTAGACTATTTTATGCTAAAACAAACTAGAAATGCAGGAAACTAACATTTTATCAACTTATTAAGCCTCTTTGAAAGAATTTCTACAAAAAAAAAAATTATTTTCAAATTTGCAACGATATCTTATATGAGCAACTTTCTCTGCCATTTTTATCGAAGTGGCAGCCACTTAATTTTTCAACACAATGACTTTTGAGATTTTGAATTAATTCAAACTATGCGTGTGCAGTAGACTTATCTCACAAAATCATTTCATATATTTGTCAACTAAACCCACCATTTTTTTCCTAGCGCCGGCAACTTGAAAATTTTAAATTCACATAAAAGTGTATGAACCGATTTGCTTAAAACTCCATATATGCATAGCCTATATCAATATTTCTACCAAGTGCATTAATAATTTGTAGCCGCCATTTTGAAACAAAATGACGGCTACTTGATAAGGAAAAAGAAATCAACCTACCCTTCCGAAAAAGCCGGAAGGTCTTTTTTATTCCCCATGTTATCGTATCTAATTTTTGTTCCTTTTTATTTGACAGTATTATTGCTTTATTAGTTCCCCATCATACTATATAGGTATGGGGAACTTAGGTAATCATGAAAATTTTCGACCTCGGTTTTTTGACTTTTTTACACGTTTTCAGGTGTGAGGAATCCGAAAATGACAAAATTTGTATGGTGTCTGTTAGTGTGTTAGTCCGTTAGTTTGTGTACACGATATCTCAAGAACAAATTGTCGCAGAGAGGTCAGACCAGTTTTAAAATATTATTTTTGACACTGGCAAGAACCCTATTCATTTGCAACATTCGATTTTAAAAACTTCGTAAGTTATTAGAAATTTACAATTTTCTTAACATGGGAGAATAGGACAAAAATTCACTTAAATGTGCATATAATGGAAACTTTTTACTGTAAAAATGTCAGACCAGTTTTAAAATATTACTTTTGATGCCAGAATGAACATCAGTAACTATAAATATGCCACTTTGAAAATTTCGTAAGTTATTGGAAATTTACGAATTTCTTAACATGACAGTATAGGGCAAAATTTCACATAAACGTCAATTTTGAGAGATATTTTCACTGTAAAGATGTCAGACTACTTTTGAAATATTATTTAGGACACTGGCAGGAATATTAATGACTATGAATTTTCCAATATAAAAGTTTCCTAAGTTATTGGAAATTTACGAATTTCTTAACATGGCAGAATAGAGCAAAATTTCACATAAACGTCAATCTTGAGGGATATTTTTATTGTAATGATGTCAAACCACTTTCAAAATATTATTTGGGATACTGGCATGAATATCATAGACTATGATTTTTCCAATTTAAAAATTTCGTAAGTTATTTGGAATTTACGATTCACTTAACATGTCAGTATAAGGCAAAATTGAGCATAAACTTCCATTTTGAGGATCATTCATATGACAACAACATCATACATTAGACAACTTCAAAATTACATTTATATTTGTTTGAACATGATTGAATACAAATATTCTAGAAAATTTTGTAATTTACGATTTTATCAACATAATGAAATTGTAAATTTTTCATATAAATATGAATATTGAGGATTATTGCATTGGAAATAGTAGCATGAAAACTAAACAACAGATTTGACCCTGATAAAATAAATTAATAGATTAGAATAAGATAAATATATCGAAGTGAACGGTGGATAGCCTATTAGGCGGGGATTTCATTCTGTCACTGTATCAAGCTTTGGTCAAATTAATTTCTTTTAACATGATTATAATATGTCTCGTACTAGAAATTTATGAGAATATAAATGTGATGGGGAACTGAGCAGAGTCCACCTATGCCAACTAGTTTTATTTATTTTACTATTGCTCTTCATCTTAGTGGGCAATAAAAAAAAAAAAAAAAAAAAAAGTCATGCTAAGTCAGAGCTCTCGAGTTCTGTTACAAAATAAAATGTTAAAAATTACTTTTATTTATTGCTCACTAAAATAAAAGCGAATAAGTTAAGAGTGAAATACATAAACACAGAAACACTTCAATTTTTAGTGAGTTTAATTGTCAAATAAAAAGCAACGGAAAGCAATAGGTTTACATGGAAAATCGTGAATATGACTGGCCTACATTCTTAAGACTGCATATCAGTCAGATTTTCTCTTTTCCCCTTCCCATGTATGTAATCCTATGAAATTTTTATTGTTTCCTATTATAAACATATATCCTTTAAAAATGAAATATTTTGAATTTCGCTCTTTGAGTAGGGCTATTTTTATATTAGTGAGCAATTAAAATATATATATATATATATATTTTTTTTTTTTTTTTTTTTTTTTTTTTTTCCAGATTGAAAATTAGAACATTAAGTTTATTTAATGGTATAAAATATCAGAATTCATTAATAAATAAATAAAATATTTGCTTACTAAGATAGAAAGGGACATGTTTAAAGAGCGAATTCAAAAAACCAGGGATGAGATTTTTCAGCTTTTTTGTACGTTTAGCTTCTCAGATTTAAAAAAAAATTTCAGCTTTTTTTATGTTTCTGATGTGCATGTGTTCTTTTTTTATACATTGAAGATTAAAATAAATATTTATTACTCTAATATAATAGATTTTGTCATCAAAATTCTAGTATTTCATTTCAACATCTTGCCTTTGCGTACATTTTCAGCTTTTTTGTATTTTTGCTAATCTCATCCCTGAAAAACAGGATTAGAAAAAACTTCATTTTTTGAATGATATATTTTTATAATTCAAAGCAATAAAAATCCCATAGGATTATATGGGGAGAGAGTAAATGTAAATCTGATTAATGTACAGCCTTAAATCATTCATGCTTATTTAAACAGGTGATGTTCAAACTGATTAAACACATTTTTTTTTTTACCATTTATAAAAAAAAAAAAAAAAAAAAAAAGTATGCATTGATGCAGCATACAAAAGTAGCAGGGTTGCTTTCAGACTGCTATTTGCTGCTACATTTTATTTTTATTTTATTATTTTTGTTTAATCTGATGAAGGGTTGCGCTTAATTATTTTGATCTGAAACAATTGTGTGATTGATTTTGAAATTTATGGTGTTTCTTTACAAGTTCTCATTTTCGATTTATAGCAGTTAAGTTCATTTAACACATTGCGTGATTTTAGGAGTTTTGTTGAAAAATAAGTTAAACAACTCGGTGAACTTTATATTAATCAAATCATAGAATTCTTAATACAGTATTATGATTCAAATTATTTGAAATTTATCATAGCATGGTTTAAAATTTTTAAAGCAGCAAAAGAAGATACATATTTCTATAAATTATATAAGGAACATTCTGAAAATAAATTCATGTTTTTTTCAAAGATGTAATACTAGTGAAAAAGCATTCTGCCATAACAAAAAACAGAAGCATTTCCGAATTCGTGACAGCATAAGTGCAATGATGCACATTGTACAGAGTTCCGAAGAAGTGTGATAAGCAGCAATACACCAGGCACAAGCATAGTATAATATGGTGTAAATATTCTTTGACCCAAGCTCATTCAAGTGCAAATCAGTATAGCATGTACTATATTATAAAGAATCTGAATTATTCTTGATGCCTTATCTAAGAAGTAAGAAACATGCAAATAGAAATAAGAAACTAGCTTTAAAAGGATTCAATACTTATTGTAGCTGGCAATAAAACTCTGTATTACTTTATAGGGAAACTTGTCAGATTACTCTTTACTTAATGTACTTTTTTAAATTTTGTTTTCACATTCATAAAATTCATAACCATTAATTTAGTTTTTGTTTTCCAAAAAATGATTTTTATATTATTTCATTCTAAAAGTATAAAATAGAGGAAATGAACCAAGTGCTTTTTTGTACTAAGAGCTTCAAAAAGAAATAATACAAACTAGCTGGAACCCGTCGAATGCGACGGTCACTTTTTTGACCGTAATGTTTCAAAAACCGTCGCATCATTATTTAAATGTATTTCAAGTTAAAACATCTAATATAATTTACGACATTTCACTTAAAAAAAAGAAATTCGAAAAAATGCTTATAAATAGAAATACTATATACGACACCACTTTCTACAAAGTATTGTCATTGGTGACGTCAAACTGACTCCAAATAAATAGTTGCTATCTTTTATTTTCTATTTCGTTTAATACTATGACTACATGTTAGCTGACCCGCCCGGCGTTGTCCGGGCCTATGATAATAATTTTAAATAAACCTTAAATTTGCATGATTTTAAATCCTAAACTCGATTTTGTTTGAATTTCTATTTTTAAATAAAGCATCGCGAAAAAATAATCAGATGTAACAAAAAAATTACCTTGAACCAAACGAAACTCTGCCTTGTGACCACGGTGCCTGCGGCAGCGCATACGCTGGCCGCTAATAACATAAAAAAATTCCCAAAAATTAATCTGGAACCAAACGAACCCGACCGGCGTTGCCTGGGCCCATGATAATAACCTTAAATGAACCTTAAATTTGTATGATTTTATATCTTTAACTCGATTATGTTTGAATTTCTATTTTTTAATAAAAGCATAGCATCGCAAAAAAAAATAAAAATAAAAAATCAGCTGTAACAAAAAAATTACCTCGAACCGAATGAAACTCTGCTTTGTGACCCCGGTGCCTGCGGCAGCGCATACACGGATCGCTAACAACATGAAAAAATTCCCAAAAATTAACCTGGAACCAAACGAACCCGACCGGAGTTGCCCGGGCCCATGATAATAACCTTAAATGAACTTTAAATTTGTATGATTTAATATCTTTAACTCTATTTTGTTTGAATTTCTATTTTTAAATGAAAGCATCGCGAAACAAATAATAATCATATATAACAAAAAAAAAATTGCCTCAAACAGAACGGAACTCGGGCTCGTGACCCCGGTGCCTGTGGCAGCGTATATGCGAGTCGCTAATACCATGAAAAAATTCTTAAAAATTAATCTTGAACCGCACGAACCTCTGAATCGTGTTTCCGCCGCCTGTGGCTGCGGCACCGTATAGCAGGCATGCTACGCACGCGCTGCAAAATTAACTTTCCTCCACCAGGGAGCGCAGTATGTTGCATATACGAACATCACCAATCATCTTGAATTTCCAAGACTTTTCAAATAAGGTGTCACATGGTGGTGTCAACTGCAAAACCCTTTAGTTGCACTTTCTCCCGCCAGGGGGCACAGTGTGTTCTGTACGAACATCACCAACGGTCAGGAAATACCAAGACCTTTAAAATAAGATATAACATGATAGGGTCTACTACAAAATCACCTAGTTCCATTTTTCACCACCAGGGGGCGCACTATATTGTATACAAACATCCATAATCAACATGAAATTTCAAGAACCCTATCACTGATCGCCTTGGATTTCCAAGACCTTTTAAATAAGGTGTCACATGGTGGTGCCAACTGCAAAATCCTTTAGTTGCACTTTCCACCACGAGGGGGCGCAATGTGTTCTGTACGAACATCACCAACGATCAGAAAATACCAAGACCTCTAAAATAAGATGTAACATGATAGGGTCTACAGCAAAATCACCTAGTTCCATTTTTCACCACCAGGGGTCGCACTATATTGTATACGAACATCCCCAATCGACATGAAATTTCAAGACCTTTGAAATGAGGTGCTACATGTGTGGGTCTAGAACGGATTTACCTCTCAAACTAATTTCCCCCCTTCCCCCCCCCTCTCCAAATCAACTTTCCCCCTCCCCCCCCTTTAAAATCGAAAATTCCAAATTCGCAGAAAGTGCTTTTTAGTATTCGACTCTAGTCCCCATATGTACACTTTCCACACCGTGAAGTAATTTGGAGCTTTAACCCGTTCCCCCCCAGGGGGGGGGGGGAAACTGTTCGACTTTTTTTTAATTTTCTCTTTTCGTTCCACAACTACAGACCAAGACCTTTTTTTAGACACCTCAACCAAATTTTTACACCAAGTAGTTCTCTCAATATAGTGGAGACAGACAAAAACATGTTTCAAATTAATGTATAGATTTTTTTTTCAAATAATTGATTTACACCAAACGCAAGAAAATCTTGAAAAATTTGAATGTAAAGTTGATTGTACACGCGTAACTTTCCTCAAACTCAACGAATTTAAGCAGTTAATAGCTCAAAAGAAAGATCTTGATCCACTGAGTGTTCTTAGACTTGTGTCAATAGCCTACATTAATTAGAACTCTAGTTATGAAGGTTTGAGTGAAGGAAAATCTTGAAAAAATTGAATGTAAAGTTGATTGTGCACGCATAACTTTTCTCAGACTCAACGAATTTAAGCAGTTAATAGCTCAAAAGAAAGAACTTGATCCACTGAGTGTTCTGAGAGTGAAACGATCAAGATCCATTCATTAGAAGAGGAGCTATGAGAATTCGAATTGTTTGAGTGAATGTGTCCCATAAGAAATGTACAGGGAAGAATCGCGTTTGAGTATAACTTGAGTAAGGTGGAAGTTGAGTAAATTCCAATGATTGATGACATATCTGTGCCTAAATACCTTTCATTTAAAATAAAAATGAAGGAAATCGGCCGGATAGAACGGCCAGACGGACTGACTTTAGTTTTCATAAATTTTTTTAATATATAAGATGTAAAAAAATGAATTTTTGGAAAAAAGAACTAATTTAATAGCTGTAGATTTTCTGGATGGGGAAAAAACAGAATCTAAAATATATGTTAGGTAATAAATAATTTTCATTACAATTTTCCCATAGAATAACATGCAGCTTGCCTATCTTAGTGTTTTGTCTCTAACTTTACAACTGTTCGTAAAGTATGAATTATTTAAACAATCAAAGTTATTTATGTTTTTTACTTTCTTCTAGATGTTTATAGAGAAAGTGTTGGATTCGTGAAATTTTTCGACCTCCGTTTTTGGATGGATTTACACGTTTTGGGATGTCCTGAACACGAATTGATAGTTTTTACAAAATGTCTGTCTGTGTGTATCACGATTTTTGTGGACGCTGTACCTTACGAACCAATGAATGAAATTTAACCAAACCTGGTATTTAGTTGGAGCCTGACATAAACAGGTGCTGATTAGATTTGGGGATCAATCGCTCAACAGGTGGCGCTGTGATCGGATTTTTTGTAAACTTTTAACATGGCAGTATAAGACAAAATTTCGTATAAATGTGCTTAATGAGAGTTATTTTAAACTTTTGATTGTAAAATTAATATGAATTATTGATAGTAGTAGTTAACTACGAAAAAATGTTTGTGCATGTGGGGGGCATCGCTTCCCCCCCCCCAGGGGAGGATAAATTTTCAAGATGGTTATCTTTCGAAAGGTCTCGTCAATACCTTTAAAACGAATGGTTGAACTATAAATCTGTGATAATTTAATACAAAGTTATCGATTTTCTTTTTACATTTAACAAAAAAAAAAAAAAAAAAAAAAAATTATTTTTTTAAATATTGTTACTGAGTGAATTTGTATAGGAAAACATAGAAGAAAGTCTTGTAGTGGCCATAACATACTAGTTTTTTTTTTTTTTTTAATATATATGTTAACATTTATAAGAGAATGAAAAAAAAGTTTAATTTAGATGTCATTTATATTCATCTTGAGCAAATAATTTAAGCCCTCAATTGCATAAGATGGCACTAGATACACTAATTGCATAGCTGCCAATCTTTTTAAAATCAGATTTAATACCATTATTTAAAAAAAAAAAAAAAAAAAAAAGCATTATAATTATTATGAAAATAAGCATTTTTTAAAATTATAATAATTCCAAAATTATTTTGCACTTTAAGCGAAAAATACATTTTGTGGTTCACCTATCGGTAGTGGCCGGCAGCAACGCCTAATGTTATTTTATGGGGAAAATTGTTATGCAAATTAATACTTATTATATAGTAATTTCTTTTTTTTACTTCCATTACCCTACTACCGTAGGTAATGGAAGTATTGTATTCGGTCTGAAAATTCGATACCGGGTTTTCGCCTGATTTACACGTTTTACGGTCCCCTGAGTCCAAAAAAGTGGTTTTTGGCAATTGGTCAGTGTGTATGTATGTGTGTGTGTGTGTGTGTGTGTGTATGTATGTGGAGAATCTTCTGGCTATTATAGCTCAGAAACTAATAAAGATAGAGCTACGAAACTTTAGAATTGAAATACGTCTGGTGCACAGATGAAATTTCCAAATTTTGGTGAAAATTGAAAAACCGGAAGTGGGACATCGGAAACCGGAAGTGGGACCGTAAGTCCGTATCTCAAAAACGGCTCTAACGATTTTCTTCAAACTTGCTTTATAAACACTCTATTAGATGTCCTTTCGAATGATATAGTTGGTTAGTTCAGGAAAATTGATAGGCGTCCTGTATAAATAGCTCAATTTCAGGCCTCGCAAAGGCGTTCCTTTAAAAACGGTTGTACGGATTTTTTTCAAACTCTCCATTTTAACTCACATTTAAATATGCTTTTGTATGTAATTATTGTTTTCCTGTCAATAATTGAGTTTAACCGGAAGTGGGACATCGGAAACCGGAAGTGGGACCGTAAGTCCGTATCTCAAAAACGGCTCTAACGATTTTCTTCAAATTTGCTATATAAACACTCTGTTAGATGTCCTTTCGAATGATATAGTTGGTTAGTTCAGGAAAACTAATAGGTGTCCTGTATAAATAGCTCAATTTCAGGTCTCCAAATGGCGTTCCTTTAAAAACAGCTGTACGGATTTTTTTCAAACTCTCCATTTTAACTCACGTTTAAATATGCTTTTGTATGTAATTATTGTTTTCCTGTCAATCATTAAGTTTAACCGGAAGTGGGACATCGGAAACCGGAAGTGGGACCATAAGGCCGTATCTCAAAAACGGCTTTAACGATTTTCTTCAAACTTGATATATAAACACTCTGTTAGATGTCCTTTCGAATGATATAGTTGGTTAGTTCAGGAAAACTAATAGGCGTCCTGTATAAATAGCTCAATTTCAGGCCTCGCAAAGGCGTTCCTTTAAAAACGGTTGTACGGATTTTTTTCTAACTCTCCATTTTAACTCACATTTAAATATGCTTTTGTATGTAATTATTGTTTTCCTGTCAATAATTGAGTTTAACCGGAAGTGGGACATCGGAAACCGGAAGTGAGACCGTAAGTCCGTATCTCAAAAACGGCTCTAACGATTTTCTTCAAATTTGCTATATAAATACTCTGTTAGATGTCCTTTCGAATGATATAGTTGGTTAGTTCAGGAAAACTAATAGGCGTCCTGTATAAATAGCTCAATTTCAGGTCTCCCAATGGCGTTCCTTTAAAAACAGCTGTACGGATTTTTTTCAAACTCGCCATTTTAACTCACGTTTAAATATGCTTTTGTATGTAATTATTGTTTTCCTGTCAATCATAAAGTTTAACCGGAAGTGGGACATCGGAAACCGGAAGTGGGACCATAAGGCCGTATCTCAAAAACGGCTCTAACGATTTTCTTCAAATTTGCTATATAAATACTCTGTTAGATGTCCTTTCGAATGATATAGTTGGTTAGTTCAGGAAAACTAATAGGCGTCCTGTATAAATAGCTCAATTTCAGGCCTCGCAAAGGCGTTCCTTTAAAAACGGTTGTACGGATTTTTTTCAAACTCTCCATTTTAACTCACATTTAAATATGCTTTTGTATGTAATTATTGTTTTCCTGTCAATAATTGAGTTTAACCGGAAGTGGGACATCGGAAACCGGAAGTGGGACCGTAAGTCCGTATCTCAAAAACGGCCCTAACGATTGTCTTCAAACTTGATATATAAACACTCTATTAGATGTCCTTTCGAATGATATAGTTGGTTAGTTCAGGAAAATTAATAGGTGTCCTGTATAAATAGCTCAATTTCAGGCAATTGATTACTTGGAAAAGTTTAATTCAGTGTGAATGCATGTTAAGAAAACGATATTATTCAAAGAAAACTGTACAGAAATTGCAAAATAAATTATATAATCTAAAATATCGTTCACCACATCTGATAACATATTTCGTATTCTCGAACAAAGAATTTCAAATATTTTACAAATCAGTCATGCTAAGAAATTTACTAATTAAATTTATTAATTACTTCTTTAATTAATTCCGTCCAACATCTCCTCAGAATTTCATAACATATCTGGAAATTGATTAATATATATATTACTAGCAGGCTACGCTCACTTCGCTGGTCACTATATTTAAATGAATTTTCGAAAGAATTGAATAAATATTTATTTTTTCACATTACATTATACACAAAAACTAAAAAAAATGTAAAATTGCTTCAAACTTCGCTTCGGGTACCCGCTGTCTACGGCAGCTCTTTTCCCGGCCGCACTGCATCAGGTTTAGGTTTCCCATGCCTGCAGAAAGATCTTTTCCGGGCATTTCAATCTGGATATCTATAGACGACAGGGGGGATCTGCTACTATTTAAGAACTGCGATTTTAAAGATAACTGTATCTCAGCATCTATTAATTATTTTAGTTTTGAACCACGTATTTTACAGCCCATGCTATTTACACTATATTACGATTTGATTCCGACCAATGTAATAAAATAAAATAAAATAAAAAGTAGATTAAAAAATATATATATATATTGAAGGATTTCAATGCATGTTTCCTCATATCATCTGTTAACCAGCTCACACCTGTCATGACGTCAGATGTGACGTAACTGTATTACGTAATCAACAGCACATCTTCGCTTCTCTGAGAGAGAGAGGTTTATATGAGTCTGTACGAGAAAGCTTTGTTAAGCGTGCGGCGAGAAATGCCCGCATTATGTTATTCTACTTTTCTATATTATTAAATGTTGTGATTGTTTAAAAGACTCTGCTTTTCACTCTGTGGACCCATTTATACCAACAATGGTTATGGGCCCAGAGACACGCATCTTACTGCGAACTTTTAAAAAATTTAAATTAACATTCGCTAAAACGAAAGTGCGACTTACTGTTAAGCCTAAGGGCTGAAATCGAAAGTATTTTTGATTCTATTTTTATAAAGAAGCTACTATAGCTGATTAAATATGTCGCAAGTATTAAATATAGAAAAGTTATCCAAAAATAATTTTGACACCTGGAAGCTGCAGATAGAAGCTGTTTTAATCAAGAATGATCACTGGAGTTATGCTAACGGAACGAAAATTAAGCCCGATGAAGGCGCCGAAGGTGAAGAAAAATGGCTCGAAATTGACCGTAAAGCTAGAGCCGATTTAATCCTAGCAATTACCCCAAGTGAGTTGTGTCATATTAAACATTGTACCACCTCAAATGAAGTATGGAATAAATTAAAAGAAGTTTACGAATCGAGAGGACCGGCAAAGAAAGCCACCCTATTGAAGCAGCTACTCTTTAAGAAAATGACTGACAGTGAAAATATGTCCGATCACCTCAATATTTTCTTTGATATAGTGGACAAGCTAAAAGAAATGGACATTCAAGTAGCCGAAGATTTATTATCAATTTTGCTCTTATACAGTATTCCTGACAGCTACGAAAATTTTCGTTGCGCTATTGAAGCAAGAGATGAATTGCCGCAGCCTGAAGCTCTGAAAATTAAAA
Source organism: Salticus scenicus (assembly GCA_963930645.1). Classification (NCBI taxonomy): domain Eukaryota; kingdom Metazoa; phylum Arthropoda; class Arachnida; order Araneae; family Salticidae; genus Salticus; species Salticus scenicus. Next base: position 184,966,046 of record OZ005655.1, on the reverse strand, counting down.
TGATGGAAGAATATGAGTCAAGAAAAAATAAAAAGCATCAAGAATCATCAAATGCGTATTTTACAACTCACAAGAAAAATCTTCCTGAAAAGAACAAAAGAGAAATCTTAAAGCCTGTGCAGAACAAGAACACGTATGGCGAAAGAAATTATGCAATCTTCAAATGCAATTACTGTTCAAAAGTAGGGCATAAAGCCTCAGAATGCAGAAAGAAGATCTCAGACAGAAAATTCACTTCATCGAATAAATACAAAGATAGATCATTTATGGTTGAAGATAGTACAGAGTTCACGATGGCAGCCAGTAACTCTTTCCAAGAACATTCCGAGTGGTGTCTCGATAGCGGTACGACATCACATATGGCTCATGACAAGAATTTGTTTATAGATTTCGAACCTAGAATTGGATCATTTATAAAATTAGCTATAGATGAAACAGCGAGATCACAGGTGTTGGAACAGTCAAATTAAAAGTTCCCGGTAATCACGGTGTAACCAATTTAAAGTTAACAAATGTTTTGTGCGTTTCAAAATTGAAATGCAATTTAATGTCTGTATCAAAAGCTACTGCAAACAACTGCCGAGTTGTATTTACCGAAAAATGTGCAAAAATTACGGAGCAGGACGGCTCTCTAATTATAAGTGCTACGAGAAAAGGTGATTTATATTTTTTTCAGCCGCAGGTGGATATCGCTGCAACAACTCAGGTAAGCAACTTTCATAAATGGCATTTAAAATTAGGACATTTAAATGAAAAATATTTAAAATTATTAAAATCTGAAAATATGTTAAGAGATTTAAATTTTAATGAAAAAGATTCTTTAAAAGATTGTAAAGTATGCATTCAGTCTAAACAAACTGTGAAACCATTTTGTAAAGAAAACAAATTTCATAGTAAGGAATTATTAGAAGTAGTTTATTCTGATTTATGTGGCCCTATAAATGTTAAATCCCATGGCGGATCACGTTACTTTATTACTTTTTTGGATGATAAATCTCGTTACATTGAAGTCAATTTTCTAAAAACAAAAGATGAAGCTAAGAACGCGTTCCGGAGATATAAAGCAGCAGTCGAAAATCGATTAGGGAAAAAAATTAAAATACTGCATACTGATAATGGTTTGGAATATTGTGGCGAAGAATTCAATAAATATATTGAAGAATGCGGTATCAAACGTGAATATTCATCGCCAATGACCCCTCAACAAAATTCTAGAATTGAAAGACAAAATCGTACATTATGCGAAATGGCGAGGTGTTTATTAATGCAATCAAACCTTCTAAATACATTCTGGGCTGAAGCAGTAAATTGCGCTGCATATATTAGAAACAGGTGTCCCACTAAAGGAATTAAAGAAAATAAAACCCCTTTCGAATTGTTTTTCGGTTATAAACCAACTGTTAACTATTTTAAAATTTTCGGACAGAAATGTTTTGTTCTAAATAAAAAATCAAAAGGAAAGTTTGAAGCTAGGTCACACGAACATATATTCGTTGGCTATTCAAATGAATCACGCGCTTACAGATTATGGAATAAGGATACCAGAAAAATTGTCATAAGTCGTGATGTTCGATTTATAGACGAATTTGAAACAAATGATTCAGCCACTACTGATCAATTAGAATTAATTTTTCCGTCTGAGAATAAATGCAATGATTGTAATATTAAAAATGAAACTCCTATCCCTACTCAAACCGCAGACATCCACAGGGGGGAAAACAGCGGATCGATTTCCTATCCCCCTGAATTCAGTGGAGAAAGTTTCTCTTTTTGGAAAGGGGGGGAAGCGAGCCACTCGCTTTCTGAAAGGGGGAACGTAGAAGATGTGAGTGGAGGGGAAGAGAGTGCTCACGGTAAATGTAAACAAAAGGAAGGGATAAACAATCCTCCTTTTAAACGCGGTCCAGGCCGACCTAAAAAAATTAAAAGTTGGAACTTTGAAAAGTCTCATAAGGAGTGTATTACAGATACAAAATATAAAGATGAAACTTCTCAATTAGCTGATAACTCATTTAATGAAATTAATCCCAGCGTGATCGACGCGTTAAATGGAGATTATGCTAAAAATTGGGAGAACGCGATGAAATTAGAATATGATTCTTTAGTTAAGCAAAACGCTTGGGAAATTGTAGATAGACCAAAAGATAAAAAGGTAATTGGGTGTAAATGGGTTTTAAAAACAAAATTCAAACCAGATGGTCAAATTGAAAAATTTAAGGCCAGATTGGTTGCCAAAGGGTGTTCACAGAAACAAGGTATAGATTTTGAGGAAAATTTTTCACCAGTAGCCAGATTAAGTTCTATAAGAACTGCAATCGCGTATGCTATCCAGAATGGTTTCACAGCATACCAGTTAGATTTTCTTATGGCATATGTTAACGGCAATTTGAATGAAGAAATTTTTATGGAACTTCCTGAATTTTTTGAAAATGATATACATGAAAATAAAGTGTGTTTATTAAAGAAGTCTTTGTATGGACTTCAGTCAGGAAGACAGTGGTTTAAGAAATTAGATGAGAAATTGAGAAAAATGAAATTTAACCCTTTGAATTCCGACAAATGTGTCTATTACTCAAAATATCCTTTTGATGCTATTATAATCGTCTATGTCGACGATTTAATTTGTCTCACTAAAAGTGAAGAGCACTATTTTGATATAAGAAATAAATTGGCAGAATCTTTCAAAATGAAAGATATGGGCCTTCTGCATTATTGCTTAGGCATTGAATTTAATCAAGATAGGGACAGCATCACTATAACACAAAAGAAATACATTGAAGATTTACTAAATAAATTTAATATGGAAGATTCTAGAGTGGTGAATACACCTTTAGATAGCAGTGTAAAATTAACTAAACAAATGTGTCCAAATACAGAAGAAGAGAAATCATACATGTCAAAAATTCCTTATAGACAATTAATTGGTTCTCTTATGTATCTATCTGTTGCTACCAGACCAGATATCTCCCATGCTGTAAATTATTTAAGTCAGTTTAATAACAATCCAGGAAAACCTCACTGGATAGCTGCTAAAAGAATACTAAGGTATCTCAATGGCACTAGAAATTTAGGAATTGTGTATTACAGAGACGATAAACCATTGACAGCATTTGTTGATGCCGATTGGGCATCGGATATAAATGATAGAAAATCATATACAGGATACGTCTTTAAATATGCCGGTGGACCTATTTCTTGGGAATCTAGAAAGCAGCGAACCGTTGCTCTATCCACAACAGAATCTGAATATATGTCTCTGTCTGAATCCGCAAAAGAGACAATTCATGTTAGAAATTTCTTAAAAGAATTGGATCCTGAAATTGTATCAAGTCCAACTGAGATCATGTGCGACAATCAATCTGCACTGAGATTAGTAAAAAATCCTGTTTATCACAATCGCTCTAAGCACATTGACATTCGTCATCATTTTGTGCGAGAAGTTTACAATAATAAACTAATAGACATTAAATATATTTCATCAGATGAACAACCTGCAGATATTTTAACAAAAAGTTTAAATGCATATAAACATGAAAAATGTTGTGATATGATAGGACTTAATACTCAGGACTGAAGAACTTAAAAAAAAATATATATTTAAACTGTGTTTTCATTAAGAAATTAACTGCTTATATTTTACGTATTTTATTTTATTATATTAACCATAATTATTTGCTTATAATTCTATTTCTTTACTAACACTTTTCTTATTTTAAGTCACTTTTGCATAAAAATAATTTTCTGTAATTTTTAATCTGCTACTATAATGCATAAATATGTTTTATTTTCGAAACATTTATTGAATAAGGGGGAAATGAAGGATTTCAATGCATGTTTCCTCATATCATCTGTTAACCAGCTCACACCTGTCATGACGTCAGATGTGACGTAACTGTATTACGTAATCAACAGCACATCTTCGCTTCTCTGAGAGAGAGAGAGAGGTTTATATGAGTCTGTACGAGAAAGCTTTGTTAAGCGTGCGGCGAGAAATGCCCGCATTATGTTATTCTACTTTTCTATATTATTAAATGTTGTGATTGTTTAAAAGACTCTGCTTTTCACTCTGTGGACCCATTTATACCAACATATATATATATATATATATATATATATATATAAACAAATAAATTTTAATAAATTTAATCCTTTTTACTATGTATTTTCTACCATTTTCCCCGATAAATACTGTAAATAAAAAGAAATAATAAATAAAAGTTTTTCTTTTAAAAGAATTAATTAAAAAATGAAAAATAAGAAGTTGTTCTACTATAAAAAATTAAACATAACTGTTATAAATACGATTTTAAATTTAAAACTAACTATACTTAATTTTTTCTTCTCCATTACAATTTTATTTTCAATAAATATAACAAAAAAAAAAAAAAAAAAAAAAAAAAATCGCTTTCAAATGAATGTATTAAAAATAAGTTGCATAATAGCCGTTGCTAAGATACGCAGACTTTTGAAACGAAACAAATTTCTGAAAAATGAAACATTGAAGCTAATATTTAAATTCGAAAAAACATTAATTTAAAAAATTCAAATTCGAAATTCGAAAAAATCTCGATGAGGTGCACACATGCAGGGTCCCAGGTACCTATATGCCAAATTTGGAGGCTCTGCGATCAGTAGTGTGAGCACCAGAGCGCAGACACACACACAGACACTTCTCTTTATTTATATAGATTATTTTTATAATTATTATTTTAAATAACTTATTTGACGGATAGAGCAATTTTGTTACTTATTTAAATCAAAAATGTATATAAAATGTTTATAATGTGTGTACCACTGGGTAATGGAAGTCGTGTGGCTATTACACACCAGATTTTTTTTTTTTACTTCGTTTTCACATTTAAAAAATCCACAATTGTTAAGTTGATTGCCTTTTTCCAAAGTTTAATAATAATAATTTAAAAAAAAAAAAAAAAAAAAAAAATTCAACATTTCCTTTTAAAGCGAAAATATTATTTAACACAAGAAATTAAATGTATTTCCCCCCCCCCCCCCCCTACTTTGTAGCTTCAAAATAATACATTAAAAAATTAATTTTTGGAAAACAAAAATTAATTTAACAGTTCTGAATTGTCTAAATATGAAAACAGTATTTTAAAAAATCCGTTTGGTAGTGAGTAATTTTCATAGCTAATTTCTCCATGGGGTTAGGTCAAATTAGGTGAAGCATTTCCTTAAGAATTATGTAGAAAGGTAAGCTTAAATTTTAGTCCTATTAATATTTTTTTTATGTTTTATTTTCTGGGTTTCTAGTACACTGACATTTTTTCCTCCTCTTATTATGTAGCAAGAATGTTTAAATTATTGCTCTAAAGAATATAAGATTTTTTACATTTAGAATGTTTCATATGTCTGTGTTTATTTTAACCCTTTGCGGCGCAAGACAATTCGGATGATTTAAATTATACTGCCACCGGAATTCATGAACTAAATTAAAGTAAAAGAAATTTTAAATTTTAAGGTTAAAAAAACTGGCCTTTTCTGCTACGTTATAAACGTAAATTTTTGCTAAAAAATTTCCGGGATGTGTTTTTGCAGCTGGATCTTAAATTTTGCGTCCTCGCAGCGAGGACAGCGCACGTTAAGGGGTTAAGAATAAAAATATGATTTCAACAGTTATTTATTTTTATTAAATTATACAAGCTCAACAAATTTCAGAAAAATAAAACACCACTAAAACTAACAAATATAACATTATAATACATTTAAAATTATGCATTAACAAATAATGCCTTTATCAATGTATACAAAAGCATTCATGATCATATTAATAAAAGTACATTTTTTTTTTTTTTTTTTTTTTTTACACAAATACTTAGCAACTTCGCATAACACAAAAGATATATTCTATTAGCTTTAACATTACATTTCACATAAAAACAAACATATATTGCATCTATTTTATTGCAAAAAATGTTTCTTTAATAATATTGTAATGCATCAAAAGTAACCTTTATTCACTTTAATGTGTTGCTAAATTATCCTGTACATTCTGAATGCACAAAATGTTCCATCAAGATTGTTTAGAATTGAGTACATAACAACAAATGACAATTCCTCTATGACAAAGCCGTAGCCAGAAAAAATTTCAGAAAGAGTTCAAACTTCATTATAGAATAGCACCACAGAACTGGCGTTTAAAAGTAATAAGTACAAAACAACCCGCAACAGTTGTTTCGGGTTGAAGGAACATACGACTTTTCATCAGGTGAACAAAGTAGGCACAAGTGCTACAAACAAAGTGGCAACGCTACGACTTCTCGTATTTTATGATGTTTATTCAAAGTTTTGTACTTATTATTGGTTCAAACTTTGGTATATAATGCTGAGTGTTAAATATGACGTATAACTCAAAAATTTTCGGCAAATATCAAATTTCCGATGTGAACATTGAACGCTCACCCCCCTGTCTACGGCTTTGCCCGATGTAAGTTAGTTTTTGATAAAAATGCAGAAGATAAAGTTTTGAGTTATTCTTGATGCACAGAAAATTTTATTAAAAATGTCTGTTGGTGTACATCAAATATCACATCTCTGTATAAAAAATGACTGTCATCAAGATATGCTTGAATATTAATGATCATCTGAATATATGATCTATTATGGTGACATTCAGAACATTAAATTTAAATTGATACACAATCAAATATTACATTGGAAGTCAATCTATTTAAATTTGACAAAAATATTTCAACTTGGATCTGATTTAAAATGAAATAAATAACATATTTTAATACAATAACTAAATTCTCATAATAGGTAGGAAGCTGCAAACATAATTAAAATACCTCAAAACCTGCTTATTCTTTAATGCTTTTCGACCTTCCTTCAATTTTCCGTATTATTTTACTGGTGTCAGTTTTTTTTTTCTTTTTTCATAGTTGCATCGTATCTCTGTGTTACTTTTAATATAATTCATTTATATCTAATTTCATATTATTGATTCAAATATTTCCTTTTTATTTTTCGATATATGTATACAAGGTGTGTCATAACTTTTATATGTATATACATGTTGAATACACTTCAATTCTACCTGGTTGATTAAAAAATAATTCGAAATAAATAAATAAAATCAGATTGAGAGCCCTCTATTATTTTATCTTAATCACAATGACGGTTGAGCCAGGATTCAAGTCTAACATACATGTGAAAAGCATCAATTTAAACAGCCCGCGCAGGTGTTTGTGTGTGGGATTATGAAGGTGGGACGGGATTATGACATGGTATGTAAATAACGGTTTAGTAGCCCCCCGTAAATAATAGTACCGACCTATGATTTCAGCTAGGGTAAAATTATGTTACTGCACCTGACATAGATTTTGTAATGAACACAGAATGACAGTTAGCAACTTTCTATTATAACTAGAATCCAATATGCAATTCCTTTAAATGTTTTTCTGTTCCCCATACAAAGAAATTACTTCTGATATAAATATCATGTGGCATTTTATATCCACGTACATGAATGATATTCATTCATATTTAATTTCATATGATCTATTCATAAATTTTCTTCTTATTTTCCCATATATGTTTATATAAGGTGCCACTAAAATTCGTTCCCACCCTTTTTATTGATGAACGGATGCAGCTATAATTATAAAAGTAGTGTCTAGGTATAGTAAAAAGAAAATGTGCTACTAGATACGATCACTTACAGCGCCATCTAGTGGAAAATGGCAGAGCTGTCGTACTTATTTTGAAAACAGCACGAGATAGGGAAGAAAGTTAATAATAAAGTTGTCGAACATCGTCGATTTAGACATCTTGTGTAGACTTGCAACTAAGAACAAAGTGCGTAAAACGTGCATTTACTTGTTCACGATTTCCTGTTCTGTAAGGAAAAAAAAAAGTTACTGGATATCTTTACTTTTTGATGTTCCGTTTTCTGCCCGTCAGCTGCAATGCACATCCGAACCCTTGCTTGAATTTTACGTTGAAGTTTCATTCGTTACGTTAAAAAGTGTGCGACGTAAACCTCAAATAAGAGTCCAAATTTGCATTGCAGCTGTCGGGCAGACGTTTGAGTATCGGAACTATAGGTATTTGTGAGGAATAGTTGTATTTTACTTATTTATTTTTCTACGATCGTTTTGGTTTGTCACTGTGCAGGAAATTGCGAACGAACAAAAGCACGTTTTGAATTAAGCACTCAGTTTTTAACATTCATACGAACAAGATGTATTTTTGTACTAAATCGATGATGCTGTACAACTTTGTAATTAACTTCCCTCCATCTTGTTTTATTTCAAGATAGGAACGTTAACTCCACTGTTTTCCATCAGGTGGCGATGTAAACGGTCGTAACTAGTGGCTACTTTACTGTCTCTAGACATCACTTTTATGATTATATCTGCAGCCTTTCAGCAATTAAAGTATGGGAACGAATTTAATGGACACCCTGTATAAATACATCTTGTTCGTAAGTCTATACAATCTTGATGGAACATGGTGGAAATTTGTTACATAAATGTTTTACAATTTATAAACATTTTTATATTATATAAAAGTAAATTTTTTACAGTATGAAGCTCTTCAAAATATTGGAAGAATCAGAAAATTTTTGAAGATATAATTGGATATTTCAATTTGTAGAAACTAAAACTAAAACCTTTGAACTGTATAATTAAACCGTACAATTATGTTTTTACTGTATAATTGATTATAAAAATTTACAGCAAAAGTATAAAAGATAAATTTACTCATCATTTTCTCTCTGGAGGTTTGTAGTAGTTTTACAAGCAATGTCAAAAATGTAAATTGCGAAATGTATTATTACAATGCTTAAACTTTAATATGCTGATCTGTATTCTCTATAAAATCTATTTCCATTACTTGAGGGTTATATGTAAATAGGAAAATACAGTAAAACCAGTCGAAAAGTCCACCTCTATTGAAGGGCTACGTTCTTTTAAGGCCAGGTTTCTTGGTCCCAAATTTTTCTTTACAGAACCTAATACCAATTTACTTCTATTAAATGCCCGTGTACGATTCTGTACTTCGTTAGCTGTCACGTTTTGTAAGAGCTGACAATTTTATTTTTTCCTCTAACTTGAAGTTACCACTGTGCTCTCTATAACTGAGGTTAATCTCCGCGTGTGTAGTAATAAACTGTATATAAAGAAATTAAGTAAGTTACTAGCGTTCCTATTTCTGAATGTGCATACTTAAAGATAAAATTCGAGCTTGGAAAAGGGAATTATGTATCGTACCATTACTTATGGCGCTATGACACACAACAGCTTTTCTCGCCACTTTTAAGCTGATTGTTAGTTTGAGCCAATTTTGTTGCCACAACGCCCACTGTAAATGGTGCTGCTGCTGTTACACACGACAATTCTTCGCACAATTTTTATTTGAGCCGATTTTTTCTCCAACTTCTGACGGCTGAAAGCTGAAATCAAAAACTGTTGCAAATGTTGAGTCAAAGATAACCCGAAAATCTGGTTTTCACGGTGTTCAGTACATGTCAAGGTGCTCCTGTTTATCGTTTTTTTCTCGAAGCATATAAAGAGTTTTCTTCTCATTGGTTAATCGTAGGAGAATATATTGCTTATATAAACAACTTCTTATGATTAGCCAGAAAAAATTGCTCGACTAAACAACTTTTTATGATCAGCCAGAAAAGAATTATTCGTACTCCCAACTCTAATTTACTGAATGTTGAAGCGATCGAATGTTGAAGTTGATCGAACAAAAATTGGCTCAAATTAACAATCGGTTCAAAATTTGCATGTAAAATTGTCGTGTGTGCGCCATTATAGGAGCTTGGAGTACGAAAATTTTTTTTCCTGGCTAGTCATAAAAAGTTGTTTCTACGAGCATTTTCTCCTATGATGATTAACCAATGAAAAAAAAAGCTCTTAATAAGTGTCAAGAAACTAGCGATAAACAAAGGCACCTTGACATGTACTGAACACCGTGCAACTTTCGGGCAATTTTTGGTTGCATTTGCAACTCTTTTTTAAAATTGGAAAATAAATTAGTTCAGATGAAAGTTGCTCGAAAAGTTACCGCGTGTAATAGCGCTATTAGCAAGTAAATTGAAATGTAGTGGCTTCTAAATGGGTTATGTTAACTTTAAATGGCAAAATTAAAAATTAGAAATCAAAATTAGCGTTTCCTATCAGAAAATTTTATTGAAAATTAATAAAATAATAAAAACCTCTTTTCCATTCAGAAACAATGCTCAGCTGAACAGTTTGTTACGGTATAGAAAAAAAATTATTGGAAAACAAAATTATTTCTAAATAGTTTATAAAATTAAAGCAAACTAATATTAAAATGATTATTTAAAATCTATATAAAGAAATAATGTATAAATTTGAATAATTATTAAATCATTTGATTTATAGAATTTCTTGTCTGAATTAATATTATCTTAACAACTAGTATAAATAGGTCCTCTCTCTAAAGGATTCGGTATTCAATAGGGCGGTGGGTGGCCTTCTTAGGGAAGTTTCACTGTGAATGAGAAGTGAAAGCTCTTATAAGTGATTTTTTTTTTTCTTTCAGTATATTAAGCGTAGTATTTAGTTATCAATAGGATGAATAATCACAGTCTAGGATTCTTTAATCGTTCTTAATAAGGAGCTTCTCTGATGACTCTTCCATTGAGAGGTTGTACTGGCCGACAGTTATCCATTATTTTCCCATGAATTGGTTCACTGTTAACAAATGCCTTTAGTGTTGACGAATGCAGAACCTTAAATTTTTCCAGCTGTGAAAAGAAAAGAAAAAAGAAACAGAACATTAAGTTTTTTTATATATATTTTTTAGATATTAAAATTTAATGCAATTTATTATTTCTTTATCTTATTTTTCTTATTCTCTTTCGCGGGAGAGAGAGAAAAAAAATTAAATACATTATTTCAATTTATGTATATATTTCTGCAGATTTTACTTATTTATTTATTTATTTATTTTTTTGCTCTAAAAAGGTATTGGATAAGTGCACCAGTAGTGGATACTTTTAAATTTAAACTCTGAAAATAAGGTTTCTTCTCTTGCATAGGTTCGAGCAGCATTCACCGTTGGTATTACACTCGTATATTATTAATGTCTCGAACTAAAAATATTTCACAAAGAAACTAAATTTCGGTTCTAGTAGAAATAGTTCCATGTTATCCTTATAAATATTAGTTATAAATACTTTATAAATATAAATACAAGCACGAGTGAGTTCTAAAAACCCCTATTAGAATTCTAGAGCGTTTTCCTATATTAGCGTGTATGGTCAATCTCATTTAAAAAATCTATGAAAATAAATGTAAACACAAGAGGTAAGTTTTAGTAACTATAAATTTGTTTTATGACCCAATTCTAGGAAATCAAGTGAGAATTTTTCGCAATACAAAGAATTTATAAGATTGTTTCACGATCTATTAAAGTATAAACTAGAATTCTCGATAATTTCGATTATCTGGATTATTTGTTTACTTTATATCCATAACTCAGAAATCTGTATTTCTAGTTTAGGGATTCAGAAAATGGCTACTTATTCGTTCTGGATGAAGGCGGTGTATTTTTTTTTTCTCAGTGCAAAGCATCAGTTTTAAAATACTATTAGTACTTAGTCTCTGCTTATTTTTAACTAATTTTATGTACCTTTCCTTTTATATGACTAAGAGAAGTATACAGATTTCATTTATTGTGCTTAAAATATTTAATTTTGCATTAAAAAATATTTTTTTGTGGGTGTTTACTGCTGATACCACAAAACTTTATCATGACCACTAGTGACAGCCTATTCAACTACTGGCTTTTTTACCTTTAAGGCCAGATCCAGTAATGGACATAGCTCATTCAGAATGTGACCGAATATTATTTCTCAAAAAATTATATCAGATTGCTTCAATATATTCATAAGAGGTTATCCCCCCCCCCCCCCCCGAAATTTAAGACGAGATTAGTATTTCTTGGAAATAGCGCGCAGAATTCCAGCAAAAATATCTGAAAGAAAGACTGGCTAAGCTTGGTATTTATAAAATTCTCATGCAAGAAAATTATTATTATTATTATTTTACAAATTAAGATTTGTTTTAAGTATAACAATGTTTATTGAAGTCGCAAATTTTTTCAGAGATTTTTTTTTTTTTTTTTTTTTTTTCCCCATCATACTATAGGTATGGGGAACTTAGGTAATCGTGAAAATTTTCGACCTCGGTTTTTTTTTACTTTTCTACACGTTTTCAGGTGTGAGGAATCCGAAAATGACAAAATTTCTGTGGCGTCTGTCTGTAGGGTGTCTGTTAGTGTGTTAGTCTGTTAGTGGGTCAGTCTGTTAGTTTGTTAGTCTGTGTACACGATATCTCAAGAACAAATTGTCGCAGAGAGGTCAGATCAGTTTTAAAATATTACTTTCGGCACTGGCAAGAACCCTATTCATTTGCAACATTCAAATTTAAAAACTTATTATTTGACTTTTAGTTATTAGATATTTACGATTTTCTTAACATGGGAGAATAGGACAAAAATTCACTTAAACGTGCATTAAATGAAAACTTTTTACTGTAAAAATGTCAGACCAGTTTTAAAATATCAGTTTTGATGCCGGAATGAACATCAGTAACTATAAATATGCTACTTTGAAAATTTCGCAAGTTACTGGAAATTTACGAATTTCTTAACATGGCAGTATAGGGCAAAATTTGACATAAACGTCAATTTTGAGAGATATTTTCATCGTAAAGATGTCATACTACTTTTGAAATATTATTTAGGACACTGGCATGAATATTAATGACTATGAATTTTCCAATATAAAGATTTCGTAAGTTATTGGAAATTTACGAATTTCTTAACATGTCAGAATAGAGCAAAATTTCACATAAACGTCAATCTTGAGGGATATTTTCAGCGTAAAGATGTCAAACCACTTTCGAAATATTATTTAGGATACTGGCAGGAATATCATAGGCTATGATTTTTCCAATTAAAAAAAATTCGTAAGTTATTTGGAATTTACGATTTACTTAACATGTCAGAATAAGGCAAAATTGATCATAAACTTCCATTTTGAGGATCCTAAATACATTAGACAACTTCAAAATTAAGTTTATGATATTTGTTTGAACATGATTGAATACAAATATTCTACTAGGAAACTTTCGTAAATTATTCGTAATTTACGATTGTATCAACATAGCGAAATTGTAAATTTTTCATATAAATATGAATTTTGAGGTTTATTGCATTGGAAATAGTAGCTTGAAAACTAAACAACAGAATTGACCCTGATAAAATAAATTAATAAATTATAATAAGATAATTATATCCAAGTGAACGGTGGATAGCCTATTAGGCGGGGATTTCATTCTGTCACTGTGTCAAGCTTTGGTCAAATTCATTTCTTTTAACATGATTATAATATGTCTCGCACTAGAAATTTCTGAGAACATAAATATGATGGGGAACTGAGCAGAGTCCACCTATGCCAACTAGTTTTAATTTGTTTACAATTTATAAAACAAGTTTATGTAATTTACTTTTGTTTTTTCTTTTTTACACATTAATGAAGCACAAAAAAACCTTTTGTTAATCACATGTACATTTTCAGTTCACATTTTATTTCAACTTTTCTAAAGAAATTCAAAGGTGTCCATCACTGGGTTTTGAAGTGTCCTGGTGCACAGACACTGATCTCAGAGTTGCAAAACTTGGTAGATGGGTAGCTGAGATCATGCAGGCGTGCGCATCTTCGGGATTTTTTCGAATTTGAATTTTTTCAATTAATTATTATTATTATTTTTTTTTCTATTTTATCCATTGACTTTTCAGTTTCATTTTCTAAAATTTATTTTTTCGTTTCAATCGTCGGCGGATCTTGCAATGGTTATATTTAATTCATATATTAAAAGGGGAAATTCCTTTTTTTTTTTTTTTTTTTTAAATTTATTATATGTATTTACAAAGGGTTAAACAGTAGAAAAAATTAAATACTTTAAATTAAAAAAAAAAAAAAAAAAACTGTTTTTGACACTTATGTTTATGCATAACTTTTACAATATAACAACTTTTTATTTTTCATTTATTTAATTAACTTTTTGAAAGGGGCTTTTTTTTTTTTTTTTTTTTTTTTTTTTCATATATCGGAAAAAATTAAACTTATTAAAAAATATTTATTTTTTGTTTATTTAATTTCTTTTAAAGGGAAATCTATTTTTTCTTTTATTTATTATATTGGTCGGAAACATATGATAATACAGTGTAAAGAGAGAGGGCTATAAAACACATGGTTCAAAATCTAAAATATTTAATAGATGCTTAGATACAGTCATCTCGTAGTTCTTGAATAATAGTAGCTCCACCTGTCGTCGATAGTACCCAAATTGAAGTAAGTGCCCGGGAAAAACCTTTCTGCAGGGGATCCGATGCAGTGCGGCGGGAAAAGAGCCGCCGTAGGCAGCGGGTATCCGAAGCAAGATTTAGAGTGATTTCAATATAATTTTTGTTTTTAGTTTTTATTTATAAAGTTATATAAAAACTAGTATGTTGTGGCCACCACAAGACTTTCTTCTATATTTTCTTACACAAATTCACTCAGTAACAATAATAATAATAAAAATAAAAAACAATTTTTTTTCCGTTAAAAGTAAAAAAATCGATAACTTTGTTTTAAATTATCACATATTTATAGTCAACCATTCGTTTTAAAGGTATGGACGAGAGACGAGACCTTTCAAAAAATACCCATCTTGAAAATTTACACACCCCGGGGGTACTTCCCGCCAGCCCCACATGCACAAAAATTTTTTCCTAATTAACTACTACTATTATCAATAATTCATATTAATTTTAGAATCACAGATTAAGAATAATTCTCATTATGTACATTTATAAGAAATTTTGTCCTATATAATGCCATGTTAAAAAAAAAAAAAAAAAAAATACGATCACAGCGCCTCCTGTTGTGCGATTGATCCCCAAATCTAATCAACACCAGTTTATGCCAGGGGTCAACTAAATACCAAGTTTGGTTAAATTTCGTTTAAAAAAAAAAATTAAGATTTATTTTCTAGGTTTTTTTTCGTTAAAAGTAAAAAAAAATCGATAACTTTGTTTTAAATTATCACAGATTTATAGTTCAACCATTCATTTCAAAGGTATTGACGAGACCTTTCGAAAGATACCCATCTTGAAAATTTACTCCCCTCGAGGGGGGACTTCCCCCCAGGGGGTGTGGCGAGGCTCCTACACATACAAAATTTTTTTCCCAGTTGACTATCTCTATTATAAACAATTCTTGTAAATTTCATAATGATTACTAAAAAATAATTCTCTTTATGCACATTTATACAAAATTTTGTCCTATATCACCATGTTAAAAATTTAGAAAAAGCGGGATGGCAACGCAACCTGTGAAACAATTTTTACCAAAAGTTGATAGGCACTAATTTATGTCAAGGTGCAACTACATACCAATTTGTATGAAATTCTGTGCAGTAGTTCCTGAGATACAGTTGCCACAAAATTTTGTCCCCTCCCCCCCCCACACACACAGACAGACAGACAGACAGGCATTTTCTAAAAATTGTCAAATCGTGTTCTACAGCTCTCAAAACGTGTAAATCCATCAAAAACCCGAGGTCGAAAATTTTTACGAATCCAATACTTTCTTCTATTGAATATGGAAGAAAGTAAAAATAGTGATTCAATTCTTTTGAAAATTTATTTAAATATAGTGACCAGCGTAGCTTGCTAGTAACTTTATATGTACAATAATAATAAATTTTAAGTTTAACCTTATCCAAAAAAATCTTTAAATATAAATATTAAACGATTGCGTGAAAAAAAATAAAGGGGGGGGGGGGGGGGGGGGTCTTGAAAATTGTCATGTATTATGATCCAATTCTTTAATTTCTTATGATTCATTTAGGAAGGGAGGGGGGGTAAGAAACAGTTTTTACATATAATATATTCAAGTTTAAAAAATAAATAAATGTAAAAAATAAAAATTGAAATTTTTGAAAACTAATCATCTAATGTTTCATGATTCTTTATTTTCCCCCCTTAAAATAATAATAATAATACATGGGTATGCAGAAAAAAGTTCTAAAAAATTAAATTTCTTCAGATTCAGTACTCATGTAATTTTGCATTATAAAAAAGAAAAAGAAGAAGAAGAAAACACTTTTAAATTACAAATTTATAAAGTCATTGTTCAAATTATAGATGTAGTGAAATTTTCTCTTTTTATTTATACAATAGGTAACTCTAAATTTCATAACTTGCAGCAAGTTTGCAAACCTATTGCGATGATAATTTTCCTGGGCATGATATAGCTGAATAAAAAACTCCAATTAATTACATCCAATAGAATAGAATTTGTTTGACTAAATTTGTTTAACACTGTACATCGTTTGTAAATTGTGTACACAGTATATTGTACTAAAATTTAGCACAAATTAAAAAAAAAAAAAAAAAAATTGAAACACTTCAAGAAGTTTCTAACCATAACCTCTAATATAACCAAATTTTTTTTCTACTATTGCAGCTTTGAAAGCATTATTGCAGCTTTGAAATATGATTTGTATTGTTTAATTCGTATTTTTGTTTGTATTGTTTTAACACATTATGTGCTTACTGTGAATACGCACTGGTATCATGATTTTAATGCAGATTATTTATACTAGACCTAGGTGGTGTGTCCTTTGTGGGAGAAAAATTTACAGAAAACGCTGGTCATTTACGGAAACATTTACGGATAACACCGAATGAGGCTGACCAGCGTACGTGATTCGAGGCCAGCACTTCCCATCTACCAGTTTTGGCAGCAGAAACCCTCGGTCAGTGGTGAGGCTTTTGCGTATTGAAAATGCTTTGGTCGAAATTATAAAATCAGGAAGCAGTTATACGACTCAAAAATAAATACTAATGATGAAATCACTATGAAAAATTAAGGAAAGAATTCTGCTCACTTGTTCTTCAGAGATTTCTACCGGTTGTTTAAATATAATCCATGTGACGCTTTCATAACAAGGTGGCGTTGTTAAGGAACCTTCGTAGGTCCAGTAGTCATGCGCTTCTGAAAATACAAATAATAAATCATATATATGTAAACATATTTTCAATACTAAGATAATAAATAAAGTTTAAAAAAGGAGTAGATTGGGACGTATTTCCAGTTTCCATTTTTTCAGTTACAACATCAAATTGTCTTTCACAATTTGCTTTTTTCAAATGTCTTCTAAGTAACATTTCAAAATTTCACCTAAAAGATACTAATATTATTTGTCTATACTGATATTATAGACTGATAGAAAGCATTTAAAAAATAACTTATAAATGTTGCAAATTTTATATGTACAATTTAAATTAAGTGGTTTGAAAATACGGGGCCCCATCCTAGTCTAAATGGTTCTTGGGACAAACATTTCTTCAGGAATCCCTTCATACTTCTTCATTGAAACTTACAAACCAAAAAAGGATATTGAAGTAAATTTTAGGAATTATGTTTTATAAAATACGTTTATTTCAAGCACACGATGGTCTCAGAAGACCTCCAAATCAAAATGACTCAAATTTGAATATCCGGTATTCTTACTTTAGAGAAGCCGTCATAGCCTAGTTGGTAGAATGCTTACTCGTAATCGAACGATTGTGGACTCGATACTAAATCTGACCAAAGACGATCATATGTTTTAATGGTGGCTAGTGTTCTTAAATTTTGTCGTGGTTGCAATGTCCTCTGTATGTTCCGTAAAATAATACCTCTAGAGGTCACCGAAGTAGAGGAGATGTCACCTCCCTGGGAAGATCAAAACTGCGAGGGAACGCTTCCGGATCACCTTTTGTGGTGAATCCCAGACCGTCCGCAATTGCCTATTGCGTAGCTTTAGCACGACATAAAACCCACTCAACCTCTACAATCTATTACTTTTTAAATACACAGCTTTTTCTAAAAAATGATACAAAATATAGACACCCTTTTCCTATTCTCAAAATTGATTAAACGTGTCTTTTTTTTTTTTTTTTTTTTTTGTTCGACGCCATTTTATTTAAAAGTAATAATGTCTGATGCCAAACGTGTAGGTAGTCACCCGAATCCAGTTACTGAATGGAGATGATGTCGTTGAGTTCTCATATTTGCGTCCAAGATGGTAATTAAGAAGCAGATATAGAATGAAAATTAGCAATTACCAAACTGTAAGCAAGTGCTTTAGCGTTAAGTCAAAGGCTAGTTACGTGTTGCTATGCTCTCATAGTACATTGTCCACGAGATGACACAGGTACAATTTAATGAAATTCTTGAATTATTCGCCCCGCGATAAAAAGTTCCTTAATATAGAGAAAAATACCACTGTCATTAAAAAATAAATAAATAAAATAAAATAAATTATGAATTTAATGCTGATCTATAAGTCCTTAACTTAAGGCACTTAAAATAAAACAGTATTTGCCATTTCTATAACTATGTAATTTTTACTTCCATTACCCGACTATCGTAGGTAATAGAAGTATTGTATTCGCTCCACAAATTCGATCCAATTTTTCCAGAAAAAAAAAACTGGTTTTTTACTACTGCCTCAAAATTTCCGGAAATTTTACATCTCTAGTCATTACATACTTAATTTACGGTCTAAACGTTTTTTTACGGGTTTTGTCTAGAAACTCAGCTGCCAGGCTTTCCCCGTAATCGTACATATATATATATATTTACACTGTATAGAACTTCTGTGTATACACTGTAAAGTATCTAAACAATAAGCAAACTATTTAGTATCTAAGCAATAAGCCTTTTACATAAGAAAGACGAATTTTGAAGGCATTATTTTTTCTTTTTAATTTTGTACAGATACTAAATATGAGAATAAACATAAGTTAGAAACTTATATGGCCGTTGAGTTATAGCATCAAAATTATTTAAACTGTGAAATTGAGAGAAAAATTTAATGGAATTACTACATATCTACTATCTCAATAAAATTCTAATTACAGCAATTTGAACTCATTGTGCGAACATAAAAGAATAAAATCACAAATAAACAAACAAACGAACAAACCAAAATAATAATAATAAATGTTTGCACGTTCATTTTTTCCCCCAACATAAAAAGAAATATGTTTACTTACACGTAGATAACAAAATAGTAATAATAATAATAATAATAATAATAATAAATAATGTGTAATTTATTTATTTATTTTTGGAATCTGTTTGTCTTTTTCTTTTTGATAATTTTAAAGTTAAAATGGGTTTTTTTTATTTAATATCTTTGAACCAATCATGCGATTGAACTAAAAAATATGACACTAGTTAAAATTCGTCCTGATTAATAAGTGTATCAATTTTCGTAACGATCGGTTAAATGAGTGAACTAAAAATCGGACAGATGCAGCAACAAACTTTCAGCTTTATACATACAATATTCATTCTAGCGATTTGTAAAAAAGCTCAGTTTTAATCGTTTTAATACTTTTATTTAAGATCGTCAATTGTGTAAAGTGCATTTATCATGATGTTCCCTTTTTGTTATTTCAGTGTCGTATATATTCACAGATAATTTTGTCGTTTCAAAAACCATTAGATAATTTTATAGGTTGAGTTACTACGGAAAAGTGTATGTATCTATGATAACGTTTTCTAATTTTCTTATCTCATATTTCACGCGGTATTGACACATTGTTCGTAAAAGTGAAATTCTTGTTATTCTAAGATATTCATTTACGACTATCATCTTTTAGTAAAATATGGAACTTGATAGAGAAATGGCAAATTGTTTGGCTAAAATCAACCGAGTAAATTTGCTTTTTATAAAGACAGATGAATGATAATTTAGGTATCAAGAAATATTTTTATATAGAAAATATTGTAACATAGCACATATCAAAGCAGTAGTAAATCGGAATAGTTTTGAATGTTATTTCTGCAATTACCACTTATACACTACTAGCATACTTTGCCCGCTTCGCTGGTCACTATGTTTAAAGGAAACTCTTTTCTATATAGCTTTATGAAAAATAGAAAAAAAATACTGAAATCGCTCAAAAGCTCGCTTTTGGTTCCCGTGGCCTTCGGCTGCGATTTTTTCGTCCTCGCAGTCTCCGGTGCCTGTCCCTATTGCCTACAACAATAGCTTACCCGTGGGCTTCCATCTGGGTGCTTATCATATATGACAGTTTGGATACGGACAGTATCGAAAAATATGAAGTAGCCCTTCTATATTTGAATCCCAGTTACATATAATAAAATAAATATAGGAAATTACTTGAAAGCAAACATTATACGTGATGTACATAATATTTGCTTTCAAGTAATTTCCTATATTTATTTTATTTAATCGATCAACCATAAGATGACAGCAATTTCAAGCCAAATATAATATTACAATATGCTATGATTGGCTACGTCTATCGCATGAGGCAGTTATTATTATTATTATTATTTGTGGTTATAGATACTTTATGCTTAGTTAATAGTAGTTGGTATACAGAAAAATAAATAAATTAATTAATATGCAAACCTCATCATGGTGCAGCCAGGGACCGATTTACTCAGTTGGAGGCCCAGGGCACTCATGTTCAATGGGCCCCTTATCCTCGTACTTTAATATTACAACAAACAAAACAAACCGCATATTTTTGATTCACGTGTCAAAAAAATTTCTCTTCTTTTCATTTTATTGGTAAGACTTAACTAGATCCGATGCTTGTCTATCGGATCAATGTACATCGCACCCGCGTATCTGCACTGTGGTGCTTGCCTCGGATTTAGTTAGCCTTAGTAAGACTTTGGAATGCAGTATCGGTAGTATGCAGTTGTATTTGCGTTTAGCAAAAATATTGCAATTTTTTCAATGAACTGACAGTTTCCTTGAAAGATTATACCGCTGATTTATATAACAGCGCATTAATACCTCCATCTATCGATGAAAAAACAAAAAGCATTGATCATTATAGCAAAATTTGGAAAATTTCCATTTTAACTATTTTTTTTAAATCTATGATTGAATTTGTTGGAGGCCCCCCTCAGTGAGAGGGCCCAGGGCACATGCCCCGAATGCCCTGCCTTAAATCAGGCACTGGGTACAGCCCCCCTTGGTGACTTTTGAATTTTTGTCGCTGTCTTAGACCAAAATATAATTTATGCGATTACTGCTCCTATTTCTTTCTATCTTTTCTTTTCCATATTTTTTTCAATATTTTATAATTTAGTTATATTTTTGATGCGCTACTTGGCTTTAAGTGGCTGTCCTTGGCGAAAAATAAGTATCCAATCTACTACAGCATCAAAATTAAAAAAAAATTGTCCGGAATTATTAATAAGTAAATACCTTTAATATAATGCTGAATTAGCTTTTGTGCCAAGTGTGATTCATCCGTGCTAAAAAAAAAAAAAAAAAAAAAAAATATATATATATATATCTAAAAATTGAGGTATATAAAAAATGCTATGAAATAAAATTCAGAAGAAACATGCTAGATTTGTATTATTACTATTTTATTTTAAAGTTATAAAGACGTCTTTTTTTTTTTCCCCGCGTGAAAGCATATTTTATTTTATGTTGAAAATAAATAAATAAATAAATAAATAATACCTCGTAAACTTTTTTGGCAACAATTACAAATTTAAATTGCTTATATTAAGGCAATTACCGGTTTACTATTTTCATATTTTAATTAATTTAAAAAAATCTAATCAAATTTTCGGTACAAATAGTAGCCTATATCCTATTCCAGACTATTATCTATCTCTGTACCAAATTTCATCTAGCCGTTTAGCCGTTGTGGCGTGATTGAGTAACAAACATCCATCCAAACTTTCGCATTTATAATATTAGTATAGATAGTACTCTATTTAGAATTGAATATGTACCGTAAAAACACTATGATAACCGTATTCAACGAAAAACTTTCTATACTTCATTTCAATAAAAATATTTAAAAATTCGAAAACGTTTAAATATTTTGTGAAAGTTATAAGACGAATAGATTGAGTAAAAAATAGAATCACATCTTGATGATAGTTACTGGGATCACTTGAAAAATAAATCCTTCCAAATTATTGGAAATACTGAAATACATACTGAAAAACATTCAATTGTATTTCTACAAGATTATATAAAAAAAAATGTGTGTTTATAATTAAAAAACAGAGTATATCTTGTAATTAAAACTGAATCTAAAGTTATAGTTTTTACATGCTATATAAAGAAATTCCAAGAGAACAACTGTATTACGACAAAAAAGCAAATTCAGTAAAATATGTCCTTTGTATTCCTACGAAGAGCCGTTAGTTGAGTATAAGCTTCTTTTTGTTTAAGATTCCTGTTCATCTTTTGAACAGCTGATATACATTTCGTTTGCATCCCATACATAAAATGCATGTCAGCGAACTTCGAATCGAACATTCAAAGACCTTAAAGAAATCCTGCAAATCACTAAATTACTTACATTCATCAAAAAAATTGCTAATGAGATGAAAAAATACAATAACCCACTAGATAAAATTATAGTCATAATAAAAGAGTTCGACAACTTTGCTAACGAGCTTCCCAACATTCATCATGGACAATAACACCACATTCAACTCTCTCCTGGTTCTTTCTTGGAACTGCAACTCTCTTCGTCACAGGATCAATGAACTTAGGGATTTCTTATCTGCTAACCCTTCCTTCGATATTATTCTCTTGCAAGAAATATGTAATCCCACTTGTAGCATTATGATATCGGGATATAAACTTTATCATACTACACGACCTAACTCACCTTATGGTGGTACAGCCGTATACATCAAAACCCACATTCCACACTACCAATACGCCATCAATACTCTTAATGGAATTGATCACACGGGTATTGTATTACAATTTCCACACATTAAACTCTTTGTAGCTTCTGCTTACATTAAACATGAACGACAATACCCTATTAACGATATTTCTGAACTTTTTAAACAACACTCTAATTGCTTTGTCGCCGGCGACTTTAATGCACACAACACCAATTGGAACTGCGCTAGTACCACCTGTCGTGGCAGAACACTACACAACTTTATCCACAATCAAAATCTTAGCCTCCACGCACCTAATACTCCCACTCATTTCCCTTATCATAATGCACGCCCTTCTGTTATTGATTTTGCAATTACCAAAAACCTACCCTACCCCATCTCTACCAATACCATTAACAATCTCAGCTCTGACCATCTTCCTGTCTCCTTTAAAATAGATCTTATTAATCCCATTACACCTATACCTTCTGTTGCAATTAACTGGAATAAATATCGTGATTATCTCAATAATATCCCCATCTCTAACAATGATATCAATGGTCCTGATGATGTTGACGCTGCAGTCTCCACCCTTCACCAACATATTTACAATGCACAAAAGCACGCTACCCTCCATTATTTTAATAACAGTAGAAAATTTATTTTACCTGATTATATACACAACCTTATTAAAAACCGCAATCGCATTCGCAGGCTATTTCAAAATTCTCGCGACCCATCTCTCAAGCATATCATTAATAACTTAAACAATAGAATAAAATTTTGCATCATTAAAGAAAAACAAAAAAATTGGTCTAATTTCCTTTCGGAATTATCTCCGGAAGATAACTCTCTTTGGAGAATTAAAAAAAGATTAAACAATAATTACACCTCTATCCCTCCTCTTAATTATAATCACTCCACCTGCTATACCGATGAGGATAAAGCAAATGCACTTGCTGATTCTTACGAAAATCAATTCTCCCCTAACGCGTTCCAAGCTGACTTAACCCATCTTAATCATGTTACCACTGAAGTTAATAACTTTCTTGCTACCCCGGCCTCTCCCCCTGAGTTTAATATCCATACTCATGAAATCTACAATATTATTAAAAATCTCAAAAACCGTAAAGCTCCTGGTATTGACAAAATTTCCAATGTTGCTATTAAAAACCTCCTTATTAATTTTATCAGTTTTCTTACCCACATTACTAATAGCATTATTAAATTTCAATACTTTCCAAAATTGTGGAAAACTTCTGTTATCTCATCCATCCCTAAGCCTAGTTGTAATCACTCTAACCCTACTAATTTCAGACCAATATCTCTTCTCCCTGCGATCAGTAAAGTAGTTGAACGCGTTATCAGGACCAGACTCAATAAACATCTCTTCGACAACAATCTTTTCATTCCAGAACAGTTTGGCTTTAGGCCCAAGCACTCCACTCAACATCAGCTACTTCGTGTTGTTGAGTTTCTTTCAGAAAACTTCAACGCGAAGATCCCTGCTGCTGCCATATTTCAGACGTTGCTAAGGCTTTTGACAAGGTATGGCACGAAGGCCTCATGTACAAATTAATTAAGCTTAACACTCCTGCCTACCTTATACACCTTTTACATAGCCACCTTAGCAATCGTTCATTTGTCGTCCGCGTCAATAACACCCTTTCACACATAAAAACCATCACCGCTGGCATCCTTCAAGGCTCTGTCATCGGCCCTACTCTCTTTAATATCTACTTCAATGACATTCCACGCCACCCACGCACTAATTTAGCCCTTTACGCGGACGACACTGTCCTCTACTGCTCTAGCCGTCACCTCTACACATTACATAAATACATGCAAAATCATATTGACATTCTCATGAGCTGGTTTGCCAAATGGCGTGTTCAAATCAACGAAAACAAGATCTCTGCTGTCTTTTTCTCCGGTCAAATCACTTATCCCAATAGAATTATTATTAATAACACCGCCCTCCCTTGGCAAGATGAAACTAAGTACTTGGGGGTCTACTTAGATCGCAGACTCACCTTCAGTAAACACATCCTTTACATAAGAGGTAAAACTGCGGGAGTTAGAAAAGCTCTCGAACCTCTCCTCCGTGGTAAAACCCTTTCTATTAGAAACAAATTAATTTTATACAATTCTTGCATCTTACCCATTCTCACGTATGCTTGTCCCATTTGGGGGTGTGCCAGTAACACAAATTTTAACTTGATTGCCAGAACTCATAATAAAACACTGCGAATGATACGCAACGGCAATAGATTTCTCAGAAATACTACAATCCTACAAGACCTACGCACTGTTTCCTTCCCTCAACGCGTTAAATTTCTTTCTGAAAATTTTTATAATACTGTTGACAACTTAGAACTTACCTAATGATATCATTGCTGAGTTGCCTGATTATGAGATCTCCTCTCCATCCAACAGGAAGCGTCCTCGCTTCACCTTAATTTTAGACAATTAACTTTGTCTTTTTCTTAATTTTATGACTATAACTCAGTTATATTTTAATTTTAATAAAAAAAAAAAAAAAAAAATGTATGGACCGCTGCAAAGCGCCTTTTTTTTTTACAGACGTTTTGGGCCCTTTCTTTACCGACATTTTCCCTTGGATCTGTGAACTTTTTAAATTTTTAAAATTTAATTAATTTAATATTTTTATTTTTATTTACTTTTATTGTAAGTTTAACTTTTATCTAAGTGTAGCCTTTTTGTTAACCCTTAATATAATTATTTAGCCTTTTATAGCAGTTTAATCTGCATTAGCAGAACTTTTAACTAAAGTTCTGCAGTTACACTTTATAATTAAGGCTCTTTACAATAGCACGACTCCTAAGCATAGACAGGCCGTAAAGTAACTGTTTACTAGGAAGGCCATCAATGAACAATTCCAGTTCCAGTTCCAGTTCCTTCGAATCGGTATAATCATTCTGCTCGAAATCTATGCGGGTAAAGATGATTAAAGCCAACAAAGTGCTTTCACCTATCGATCTTAACAATACCGTCTACAACCTCAAGGCAACATTTCCGAACTTATATTTCTATATTAAATGTAGTTATTTCGGTCACCTCTATTTGCCTTTACGTTTTTGTCACATGACTTTTAAAAACCCTGTATAAACCTTTTAAATGCAAACTTAGTATTTTCAGTTTCTTCCGATAATCTATATATATTTTTCTAAGTGGACCAGATACGATTGTATTTTGTAGAAACGATACGATAGTGACAATAAAATACGCGAGGATAAAAAATAATACACAAGTAATATTTAAGCGCGCGGGCTCAGTTCAATGATCTAATTAAAAAAAAAAAAGTCAACATTTGTCTGATTAGATCATTTTATAGAAAAATTTATTTTTAAAAGTTGCATCTTTAAAACAATCCTTGCAAGCGTCATTTTAAACCCAGCAATACTTTTTAAATATATAAACAAAATATGAACTTTTGTCATAAGTTGACTGAGAAACGCAATAAATAAAAAGTATAATCAAAATAGGTACTAAGCGTTTTTAAGAAGAAATTATGAAAAAATGGGAATAAAAAGAAATTAAAAGGCATCTCGCCAACATGGCGGCAAAAATTTAAAAGTCGTCTCAAGAGTTCTTTATTAAAGCTGTCTTGTTTGGAAAAATATGAAAACCGAGTCGTCAAACATGAATTTTATTTTGAAACTTTTCTGTGAATGGTTTGGTTTAAACTGCCATTAGCGTTTCATGCCACAAAAACTAATAATAATTTGGGTGAATTAAAATTTTAATTGAATGGTGAAATTGGTATAAGAGTTATAAGTTTCAAATTTTAAAGGTAAATAAATCTATATTAATAAAATTAGAGTTTTGTCTGTAAATTTGTCAGAATCGAAAAATTTTTGCGATATCTTCACGTTTCACACACCATGAAAGCCGAAAATGACTTCAGAAAATTTTGCCTGTGTGTGTGTGTCATCGTGTCTGTATGTCGCTTTTTTTGTCCGGGCATCACTTGAGAACGGCTGGACGGAATTCAACGGCGCTTGGCAGAAACTTAGATATTTACCCAACTTAAAATTATATCTATCAACTTTTCGGAAATTCCCCCCCCCGTTCCCCCCTGGGGGGCAAAAGACAAAAACACGTTTGTCCGGGCATCACTTGAGAACGGCTGGACTGAATTCAACAGCGCTTGGCAGAAACTTAGATCTTTATCCAACTTAAAATTATATCTATCAACTTTTCAGAAATTTCCCCTCCCGTTCCCCCCTGGGGGCAAAAGACAAAAACACGTTTGTCCGGGCATCACTTGAGAACGGCTGGACTGAATTCAACAGCGCTTGGCAGAAACTTAAATCTATATCTGACTTAAAATTATATCTATCAACTTTTCAGAAATTCCCCCTCCGTTCCCCCTGGGGGGCAAAAGACAAAAGCACGTTTGTCCAGGCATCACTTGAGAACGGCTGGACTGAATTCAACAGCGCTTGACAGAAACTTAGATCTTTATCCAACTTAAAATTATATCTATCAACTTTTCAGAAATTCCCCCCCGTTCCCCCCTGGGGGGAAGACAAAAACACGTTTTCCGGGTATCACTTGAGAACGGCTGGACGGAATTCAACAGCGCTTGGTAAAAACTTAGGTTTACTCAACTTAAAATTATATCTATGAAGTTTTCCGAAATTCCCACTCCCTTTCCCCCCTGCGGGAGTAAAAGACAAAAACACGTTTGTAAGCATAACTCGGCTCCTAACTTCACGATAAAGAAATTCCACATGGGGTGACTAGACATGAATACAAATAACACATTATCGGCGATTTAGGAATTTTCGATTTTTAAAAGGAAGGAAGAGAGAAAATCGATTTTTGGCGGGATATTTTGAAAATTCCTGATTTGAGTCGAACTCTACCAAAAATGGAATAAAGATGTTGAAAAAAGGCTATGCGACTTTCTTAGGATATTTCCTAAAACACATTTTTGATTTTTTGTGATCTGCCTTTTTTTTTTTTTGGGGGGGGGGGGGGGGGAGGGGGTATGTGTTACAAAGGGCAAATTCGAGACACCCTTTTTAGCGCTAAATTTGTCCAGGAAAATTTGTGAGAGCTGCGGTCACGAAGTTTGGTGCTTGGAATTTTTATATGCAACCAGCACCTAAAGAAACGGGATTTATCGAAATACCCCCTTCCCCCCAGCGGGACAGGAAGCAAAAAAACGTTTATAAGCATAACTCGGCCCCAAATTACATCACGGTGAAGAAATTGCACATGATGAGACTAGACTTGAGTATAAATAAAACATTATGTACGCTATTAGAATTCTTGATTCTTAAAGGAGGGGGGGGGGTGAAATCGTTTTCCGAGGGGAAAATTTAAGAAATTCCGGATTTTTTAGTAGAGCTCTACTAAAGATTTTACAAAGGTATTGAAAATAGCCACGTGTCTTCTTTAAAATATTTTCAAAAACACATTTTCGCTTCTTTATGATTTTCGATTTTTTTTTTAATTTTTTTTTTTTTTTTTTTTTTTTTTTTTTTTGAGGGTGGCGGGGATTCGCAAATTCAAGACACCTCCCCCCCCCTCTTTTAGCGCTAAATTTGTCTTGGGAAAGCTATGGGATCTGCGGTCACGAAATTTGGTGCGCAAATTGTTTATATGTATCTGACGCTTATTGTAGCGAGATTTTACGAAATTCATCCACTTACCCCTTGGGGTCGGGGGGGGGACAATAAACACGCGTAAAAACACGTTATTATGTTTGAATTCGCTTTACATTATCTTAGAATGATGCGTTTTGGTGTGTGGATGTTGATTAGGTGCACGCGTTATGTACTTTGGCGAGATTTCACAAAACTTCTAACTTAGCCGCTGGGAAAGGGGAAGTAAGAAGCGGGTAAGTTGCTGCCGAAGGCAGTGTTGACCAGGAATCCTCACGTTGCGAGCGGGAAAAACCTCTACGTAATACAGAGGAAACTTTAACTTAGATTATTAATAATGGAATGGAATTTTGACAACTCGTTTAAGCCCGCTCAGCGGCAAAGCCTGCTAGTAATAATAATAATAATAAAACTGAGAAAATTTCGCACAGGTTTGCTAGTAGCTAAATATTACTATTTACCTGGTATGAAAGCTGTTGGATCAATTACTTTTGGCAATGAACATTCTTCTCCTTTTCGGGATATCTCGTGTAAGATATCTGTAATTTTTCCAAGCTCCTCATTGTATTTGCCCACCTATAGTTATAAAAGTTGATGAATTTAAAAGAATCAACATAAAAAATCAAATATTTTTGCAATTGAAGAAAGCAAAAGTGTCTAAGAATCTAAAATTAGAACCTGGAAGAAAACGCCAATGACTGCAACTCCCTTAGGTGATACCATAGCTTCTTCAACACTGTTGTAGAGATCTACATTCCAGTGAACCAAATGAAGCTATAAAATTGAAATATACATTACAAGCCAAAACATATATTTTAAAATAATTTTCATTGAATGAAAATCAAGATTAGATAGTGAAAACAAAAAAAGACATTGATTGTTATTAACTATACTTCATAATTACGAGAAAATTGAAAATGGCATTCGATTCTTCAGGAAGTGAAAATTTTATAATTCTATAAATATAAAAATAATTTAATGATTGTGTCAAAAATTTGTAGAAAAATACATTCTTTTATTTTATTATATTAAAACTTATGCATTATAGTAGAAAAATGTAATGAAAAAAATTAAAGAATTCTTATTAACCTGCTGTTTGACGAATACACATATTTTGACAAATAATATAGTTTAAAATTAATAAGCTGTGTTAGAAATCAACTTTTACTTTTTTCTACACATATAAGAAGAAAGTATTTGATTCATGAAAATTTTCGGGCTCCGGTTTTCGACGGATTTACAAATTTTGGGATGTCCTGAACACGATTTGACTGTTTTTAGAAAATGTCTGTTTGTCAGTCTGTGTGCGGCTATCACAAATTTTGTGGACGCTGTATTTCACAAACTATTGCAAGAAATTTAACCAAATTTGGTATTTAGTTGGACTTCGACCTAAACTAGGGATAATTACATTTGAGGATAAATTTCTCAAGAGGTAGCGTTGCCATCTCATTTTTTCTAAAATTTTAACATGGCAATATAGAACAAAATTTTGTATGGTGTTCATATTGAGAGCTATTTTTAACACATGATTGTAAAATTAATATGAATTATTAATAAAATTGCTGTTCATCTGGGGGGAAGTACCCCCCCCCCCGGAGGTATAAATTTTAAATATAAGTATCTTTCGAAAGAATTTGTTAGTGCCGTTATAACGAATGGTTGAACCATTGATCTGTGATAATTTAAAACAAAGTTATCGAAAGTTATTTCATATCGAAAAACAAAGTTATTTCTTTCCTTTTTAACGAGGAGGGAATGGCATTTCTTCTGATACAATTTTTTATTAAAATCACAATCAACAGATTGGAAGAAAATCATATTTAATGAAATTTTATTTTTCCGACTGAGTGAAAATAATGCCTGGACCGGGAGTCGAACCCCAGATCTTTGACTTACAAGGTCTTCCAATCAGTTGATTGTGATTGTAATAAAAATTGTATTTCTTTCTCCCATTGTTTAATGGCGTTTTCCTTTACCCGCGGCTTATTTCTGTCGAGCTATCTAAATGATAGACTAGATGTTTGTGCCTAAAGGTTGTCTGAGTGAGTAATGCTGACCGGTTGTCGGCCTGGATAGCTCATTTGGTAGAGCCTTGACCTTGTAAGTCAAAGATCTGGGGTTCGACTCCCGGTCCAGGCATTATTTTCACTCAGTCGGAAAAATAAAATTTCATTAAATTTCTTCTGATGTTGACACAAAATTGATTTTCTTTCGGCATTTAGTTTTATAGTTCTCTGAGATAAAAATTGTCTGCATTCATCATGGAAAATAATTTTACCGAATAATTATTTAATAAATAATTTGTACAGCGCGAATTTGTATAAAATTATATAGAAGAAAGTCTTGTGGTGCCCCCAACATACCCGTTTGTCAATGTATTTCTTGGTTGCCATATAAGTGCCATAAAATGTCAGCGTTTGACTTACACCAATTTTTTGCTCATAATCCGCGGCAGCGTATAATCGCAAGTGAAAATTCTTTCAAAAAAGAAACTCATATGATCCGCAAGAACTTGGGGGTGAAATCCCTTTGCTTTGTGTCTCTGCAAAAAACTAATATCATACATAAATGGAAAAAATGGTCTAGCGATTTCTTTTAATTATTATTATTTTTTTTTTTATATAATAATAATAATTACTCTATATATGATAATACTTGTTATAACAAGTATAGTAACAATAATATTACTATGCTCATAAAAAGAAGGAGGGGGTGATAATGGTAAATAAAATGTTGAAGAGACTTTTTTTTGCGTATTGTTCTGAAAGTTTTTCATTTAGGGTCATCTGTTGCTGTTTGAAATATTTGTACTAAGAAAACGTATTATTGACATTTTCAAAGTAGTATACAAAAAAAAATAAAAAAAATAAAAAAAAAGTTGCACTTCGGGAGTGCCGACAGAAGTGAAAACGTGCACAATTACGTGTGTATTTCTTGAATCGTCAGGAAATATTTTATTGTGTAGGAAATACTTTTAAATGAAGTATTTTTTTATTCATTAATATAAACTACTACTACAAAAATTATATTACAATTTTATTTAATGCGCTAACTGCAATAGAGACAGTGTCCGGAGATGAGAAGTCGTGTAGAGCCGCACCAGATTGTAAAAACGTGAGAAAAATGGTGGCTTTGGCCTTTCTCACGGTTTTGTGAGGTCTAACTGGAATAGAGACAGTGTCCGAAAATGAGAGAAGTCGTGTAGAGCCGCACCAGATTGCAAAAACGTGAGAGAAATGTCGGCTTTGGCCTTTATCACAGTTTTGTGAGGTCTAACTGCAACGTTTCCGGCTGCAATCTATAAGAGACAGTGTCCGGAAATGAGAGAAGTCGTGTAGAGCCGCACCAGATTTTAAAAACGTGAGAAAAATGGCGGCTTTGGTCTTTCTCATGGTTCTGTGAAGTCTAACTGCAACGTTTCCGGCTGCAATCTTTAAGAGACTGTGTCCGGAGATGAGTGAAGTCGTGTAGAGCCGCACCCGATTGTTAAAACGTGAGAAAAATGGCGGCTTTGGCCTTTCTCACTGTTTTGTGAGGTCTAACTGCAAAGAGACAGTGTCCGGAGATGAGAGAAGTCGTGTAGAGCCGCACCAGATTGTAAAAACGTGAGAAAAATTGCGGCTTTGGCCTTTCTCACGGTTTTGTGAGGTCTAACTGCAACGTTTCCGGCTGCAATCTTTAAGAGAAAGTGTCCGGAGATGAGAAAAGTCGTGTAGAGCCGCACCAGATTGTAAAAACTTGAGAAAAATGGCAGCTTTGGGCTTTCTCACGGTTTTGTGAGGTCTAATTGCAATAGAGACAGTGCTCGGAGATGATAGAAGTCGTGTAGAGCCGCACCAGATTTTAAAACAATATACAGTATATAATTACTAATACTTCACATTAGCAAGTTAGTTGTATGATACATTATTTGTATCATACAAGGATGGAAAGCGTTTCGATGACGCGAATTCAATGATTTTTGTTCACCCAAAAGTTTTCACTTCAAATGGAAAGCGTCAGCTGACGATGACGGGAGTTCAAAGATTTTTCTTCACCCAAAAGTGCTCAACGCGCCTAAAGAAGTTTTCACTTCAAAAAATCGCAGACACTACGCGGTGTTGTATAATATGCATTAGAAGAAAATAAAGTTGTTTAAGCATATAAATTGCGGAATATTTAGGCAGGAAATTAGGGTGCTTGGTGGTCCCTTGTCGAAGACCAGTAAAAAACAGATGAGACTAGTAATGAGTAAAATCTAATGGTCCGTGGGACTAGTAGCAAAAATTTTATTTATTTGGTTGAACGAATACAAAATTTCTAGATTTCCTTTCGACTTGTAGATGATGTAAAGAATCAGGTGAAAATTGTCACGGTTTTCGTTTGATTCTCTAACCGGTCCTACACTATAAAAAATATGTCTTATTTGCTTCCAGAAAATCTCTGTAATTTGAGAAAATACGCGTAATTTACGAAAAAATTACGTTGTCAGAACGTATTTTCCCAAATTACAGAGAATTTCTGGCAGCAAATAGGACATATTTTTTACAGTGTATGTCTATAAATATCATGTAAAATCAGAATAATGTGCTAAAAATATCACTCCGTAGCAAAATATTTATTTACTGTTTGTTTTGAATACCATTTTCCTATATAAATACCCTGTAAAAAATCTTTTTATATTATACAGAAAACTCCTGGCAGCAAAGTTGCCAGATAATATTCGTATGCTATGCAAAAATACGTTAAATAACATTCGTGTACAATAGATTTTTTTTTCTTCTTTTTTTCGTACACTGTAAAAAATATGTCCTATTTGCTGCCGGAAATTCTCTGTAATTTGAGAAAATACGCGTAATTTACGAAAAAATTACGTTGTCAGAACGTATTTTCTCAAATTACAGAGAATTTCTGGCAGCAAATAGGACATAGTTTTTGCAGTGTAGGGTTCACCGCAAAAAATCTCATGTTAAATAAAATTCTCCAGTTCTCCAACCAGGATCGAGTCAGAGTCCACCGCAAAGTAAGCGAGGATGTTCCTCTCAGCCACAGGAAAACAATTTGCGCTGTTATTTAGCTCTTCCCAATCCTGCTTTGATACCAAGTTCTTCGGATGCAACATTGAAAAAATTATCTAACCACCAGATAAAATCTGTATCAATGATTATAAATTTTATATGATTACAGATATTTTTTTCTTTTGAGAGATTGAGATGCAATTTTACACTAAATTTCTGTAATTTATGAAAACAAAAGTAGGCACGTTACAGAAATTTTCAATTTTTAACAGATTGTTTTATTTTATTTATTTATTTTTATTTATTTATTTATTCATTACAATGCACTTATTTAGGTAATTGTATCAGAAAGTGTCCTAGTTGTTCGAAGGCCAGGTATAACTATGCACATTTTTATGGATATTTTTTAATTTCAGATATATAATTTGGGATTGAGATCAGTAATTTCGGGTATTTAAATGTGTTTCTTATATTAGAAAATTATTTGTATCTGTTTTACATTTTTTTAAAAGTTGTTGTTTGTTAAAGGTGTAAAACTTTATATGTAATAAAAGGTACAGATTTTTCATATCCACTTTAAAGGTTAAAGAGACTTTACTGTAACGGACAGCGAGGATAGTCTCTCTGTAATACATTCTCATGTTTACTGGTCTGTGGGACCAGTAACATTTTAAAACTAATATTAACGTTGATAAAATGTACAGCAAAACACAGAGTGAGAGGAATGAAGAATTTCTTACCTCAGCTGCGAATCTTTTTCCATCAACCGTGTGTTCTGATCCGGAGTTATTGCATTTTCCCCAATGACAATGAAATTGCACTAGTTGATATGAATGTTCTAAAGGCCCACCAGTAAGACCTATAGGAACGAAAAGAAAAAAATATATATATAAATTAATAAAAAATGCCAGATTATATTCATTAAAAATTTCTATTACATTTATTAGAGAGACAAAATGAAACTTTCTTAGAAAAATATCTAACGCTCAAATTCATGTTATTATTTTTATTGCAAGTACGTACAGTTAGAAAGTGTTAACAATCAATGCGTACCGTCTGATTTTTCGTTCTTGTTTTAAAAAATCTAATAAAAATATCAAAAATCTAAATATATGGTGCGAATCTGCGTTCTTTAATCTATAATCTCTCTCTCTCTCTCTCTCTCTCTATATATATATATATATATATATATATATATATATATGAAAACAAATTAAATTATCATCGTGACAATAATTTTATTCGAAATGCATCTCATTTAAAATTTCATATGTTGGTATTTTCATCTATCTTTCATTTGCAGAGTGTTTCAAAGGAATTAAATTATTCAAATTATATATTAAAATTTAATTTTATGTTGGTATCTTCATCTATCTTCTGTCTGCTGAGTGTTACAATGGTACTAAATTATTCAAATTATCTATATATATATATATATACATACCAGAGCTGTAGATTTTTCAGTACGTCACACACAGACCAGAGAGACAAACACTTTCTTTTATTAGTATAGAAGGCTTTACTTGCCTCGCTGGTAACTATATTTAAAGGTTTTTTTTTTTTTTTTTTTTTTTTTTGCATAATTGAAATTGAATAAATATATTTTGATTAGCGACTATTTTCACTAAATCAAAACCATTGCCATGTACCGTGATATGCAGCCTTTAATGAAATGTATGTAACATTTAAATTTTTGATTTTCATTAAGTTGCTTAGAAACACACTTAATTTAAAATAAACTAAATAAGAGCTTTAGTACAGGAATCCCTTGGCGAAATTTGAAATTCGGCATCGAAGCAACTGGGATGATTTTCGCAAAGGGGTGTTTAAACTGGGTTTCACACTTGCCCGCGTCGCAAATGTCGCAAATTATTCGTTATCCGAAAACGACTCTTAAAAATTTGGACATATGAGGGAAGTTTAACAATCAGTGACATTATTTTTATTGCTTCTTCAAAAAATTTACAAAATAAATCCAAGTTTTTCACATTAGTTGTTATGATAAATTGTTTGGGCAAAAAAATGGCTCGGAAGCTAGCGACAGCGTAAAAACAATACCAAAAGAAAAATCAAAAGAACCTTGACTGACCCTTCATGATGATTCCGTTCTATGACATCAAGCTTTACTTACACAATTGCGATAGCCATTTTAATTCATCGCCAAAATGGCAAAAAATATATATATATATATAAATCGCCAAATGAGTCCTATACTGAAGCTGTTCCCATATTGCTTTGCGAATGATAAAATCATTTTGAATAAGAAACACCAATTATTCGGTTTTAGTACTAGGTTTGGGGCTATCTAACCCAAAAGATTTTGGACCACTTTGGACGTGCATTTCATTCTGGCAGGTAATACAAAGGCTTGTATATCTACAAGCTATTTATTAAATATACAGACACACCTAAGTTAAGACATTTTAATCTCAATTTGTGTATATTAATTTAATTTAATCTAATGTTAATTATTAATAACTTTCTAAAAATATATTAAAAAGTTACTTAATTACTTTATGCTTACTTAGTTTCCTTATTTTTATTTTATTTTATTTTATAAAACATAGCCGCTAGGGCATGCACCACAATTATTTATTTGCTTAAATCCATTTATATATATTTAAGGAGATTTACTTACAAGGAGAGGTCACGACATGGAAAATTCAGATCAGGACGAAATTGCGCAGGATTGTAGTATACTATGAAGATAACAACATATTAAAGCAGTAGCACCCACTAGCCACAGAATTTCGAAAAAAAAAAAGCATTTAAAGTTTCAGTAATATTTAAATGCAAGTTATTCCGCAGTTCAGGCAACGTTCCAGCGGCGTGGTCAGTAGAATAAATGGATGCCACGCAGAGGGCCCGGATTTAATGCTACCGACGGGAATTTTTCCCCCTTTTATTTATTTAATCTAAACATTTTATTTTAGTGTTACTTTCTCTTATAATTCAATCCAAAATTTGAAAATTTTAATAAATAATAATTACTCCTTTTTTTTTTTTTTTTTTTTTTTTTTTAACTCGAACTTAAAAAAAAAAAAATGTAGGTTTTAAAATTTTAACTTAAAAAATAAATTTTAGCTTTGTTTTAATTATAAAATAAATTATTACTTTATTTTAATTATAATAAAATAATTATTTTATTTTAATTATAAAATAAAGTAAAAATAAAGAACGCCTTTTATTTAATAATCTAAACATTTTATTTTTACTTTATTTTATAATTAAAATACGCTAAAATTTATTTATTTTTTTAGGTTATAGAAATAATAAATATTACATACATAAAATTATATAACTATATAACCTACATAGTTGTATTTTTAAATCACAAAAATTCAATAATTATTGTGCATTAAATTTTTTAAATTTCATGTTTAATTATTCAAAAGATTAAATTTTACAGTCATTCGTCCTTCAATCTTAGTGACAATGGGAAAGATACACAAGGATGTTCCTGCGATTAACTATTTTAATTTAGTTTGACCTCGTTAAAATGCGGTAGAATTACATTTTAAAGAAAAATTTTGTTGTTTCATTTATTTTTTCATATAAATTAAATATACAAATTAAGTGTATCAAAAAACATACATGTTTTATTGTAAGAGGTATTTTTAATATATATAGTGTAATTTTTATTTAATATATATAGTGTATTTTTAATATATATTTTTAATATATATAGTGTTTTTAATATATATAGTGTCAGCGCTATTGAACAAGTAAAAAAAAAAAAAAAAAAATATATATTTTTTTTTTAAGCTGCCGGTTTTTAATACCATTTACGATTTCATTTTTACAGTTTTTCAATGCCATTTTATCTTTTAGTGAAAAAATTCATCTAATTTAATCACGGAAAACTACTTGAAAATTATATATATATATATATATATATATATATATATATATATATATATTATAGCTATGAACTGTACAAGCTGGAAACCATGTACAGTTACCACCGCTTAATGAATTCACTGGTTAATAAAAGAAGCCGCTTAATCTGATGAAATTGTCAGGACCGGAATGAAATGAATACAAATTACTTTTAAAATCGCCGTTTAATAAAATCAGCATCGCCGGTTAATAAACTAAAAAAAAAAAAAAATCTCTTCATCAGCAAAAATGTGTATTTATGCACTTTAAATTTTTTATTTACAGTTTTTTTTTTTTTTTTTTTTTAAATAAAAGCAAAATAAAGCACAACAATCCCCTCGCTATCTCTCTCCGTCGAAAATACAAAATAAACTCGCTTCATCACTTGTTTTAGTAATAAATTCCAGGAATGTATTCTAAAAATCGAAATAATAAGTCTTCTTTGATTCACTAATGATTTTTTTTTTTTTCATTTTTAATTATTGAAAGGTAATTCTTACTTCTCATTCTGAAATAACTAAGATGTAAAAAAAAACTTTTGAAAATGTCTAATATTTAATTAAAGTATAAATATTAACTAATTTTGTATGCACTACGTGTTTATTAATTTTATATGGAGTATGTGTTTAATTTACTTATTTTGATATGAACAATTAATTAATTGTCGGTCGAAAATTAATTAGTACTGTTTATTACTCTCATCAATCGTTAACTTTTGAAATTTCTTTTTAAATTCAAGCAAATAAATACCTTTTTCTTGAGTGCATGACCCTTCGCCGGATATAAAAATCAGCCTCTTAATAAAATCACTTTGCCTTAGAAAGAATGTGATTTTAATAAGCGGCGGGTACTGTAGATGAGATCGAAAAAAATCACTGGAAATTTTTTGTGGCAATAGTTTATGTTTGTCTGAATTCCAGTTTACCGATAATTTTTTAGAAGAAAGATTGCGGGAAATTACGCAGTTAGAACCACTTCTAGAAAACTTTATACAATTGCGTTTTACGAACTATAAATAGAAATTTCTGTGAAATCGTGATTTCATCTTCATCACAAAATCTTTTACTTGTATCTAACATGATGAGCGTTGATTTGTAAAGAAAGTTTTCCTTCTTTTATTTTCTGTTGTATTATAGAGAATATATATGTTGTTTCGATTTAGATTAATACAACTAGTTGTATTTGGGTCTGATGTATTTCACCATATTTTTTCATAGACTATTCTATAAATATCCAACTTCCTTAATAAACAAAAAATGAATATATTTTATTTCTTCTTGTCTTTTCACTTTCTCTTACCCATAGGATCGAGAAAGTATTGTTTTAAGGTCAAATTTTCGAACGTCAGTTTTTGTTATATTTACATGTTCTGATGTCCCCTGAATACGAAAATCATGTTTTTAGCGAATGGTCTGTGTGTTATCAACATGTCTCAAGAACAAATAGTAGCAGAAATTCCAAACTCGGTATTCTAAATGCGTATCATATAGGGATGCTACAGTAAGCTTTTCGTTGAGATGAACCAAATGGTTCATATACAGGGACACTCAAAAGTATTCAAATACATTATGTCTATGGGAGAAATTGCAGGAAAGTAGAGTTTAACATCTATAGACTGCACTAAACCAAATGAAACGAATATATATTTTTTGTAATAGAGATAGTCAACTGCGAAAATTTTTTTGTGTATGTAGGAGGGAGAAGTCCCCCCTCGAGTGGAGTAAATTTTCATGATGGGTATCTTTCAAAAGAGCTCGCCAATACCTTTAAAACGAATGATTGAATCATCGATCTGCGATAATTTAAAATAAAGTTATAATTTTTTTTTCATTTTTAACAATGTATATATATATATATTAATGTAGTATTCAGAATAAATTCAACTCTTTTTTTTATATTTAGTGTTGTACTACTTCTCCAATATGGGAATCGTCTGCATTATCATAAAAGATATTTTTTTTTAAATAATAATTTTGATAAATTATTTTTTATAAACAGAATTATTTTTTAATAACCGAATTAAATTCTATATAAATGTAGGTGCATTAATGAAACGGAGGGTTAAGGGGGTGGTAGCCCCCCTCACACAGAATTAATTATCATATAAAACTCTTCCAAAGCCTAATTTGAAGTGTTTAACACACGTTTACATAACAGTACTCGTTATCTTACCTCTTAATCTGCAACCTGTATGTATAGTATTAAATTTCAGGGTAAGAGAAAGTCGTGTGAGTGACACACCAGATTATTTCTTTACATTTTATACTAACAAGGGACAGTCACGAAATGTGTCACAACGATCGTAACCAAACTTGACAGATTGTTAAAGGGTACACACGCCTACCTATTAATGTATAGTCATTACTCATTACTCACTACCTATTAATATATATTCCTACCAATTTATATCGGCAATCGTACTTTAGAATAGAGATATTGGTATTCGTTGAAACTATTTTCTTCAATATTGTGACGTCATTCAATTTATCTATTTGACTTTTCTAATTTTTTTCTCCGCAGAACGCGCACAAATTGTTTATTTAAATTGTATTTTTTTTATCGTCTGTACGTGCATATTTTTCCTGTTTTTTTTTTTTTTTTTTTTTCTTTAAATGTTTTGATAAATAATGTTGTGTTTTTATGCAAGAGAGATTTTAATTAAAATTTTTAATAGTTTATTTAATTCCCATCTAATCATATAACATGGAAAGTATCAAGCAGTTAATAATAGCTAAAGAAAGCATATTTCCTCTCTCTATATATTTTTAATATAATAATAATAATAAAAAATTCTTTACTCAAAATTTTTAGCCTATAAAAGAGCAACATTTAAACAATAGTTTATAAAATTTCGTTCAATAACTAGTCAATTATCTTTTGAAGAAGTTTGCAAACTTTAATAAGACCAGTACATTAGTTTTTGAGAAATTGTGTCTACTGATTTTTTCAAAAGTCAGGAAAAAACAAGAGAGATTGATCTTAGAGAAGGGGGTGTTCACGTGAAGCAGACACATAAAAATTTTTGCCAGGCACAGAAGTTAAGCTTAATTCTATTTTCTTTAAATTTCTAATGTACTTGTAGGTATTATATATATTAAAACTGTGAATACCTGAATACCTTTCAATTTACTTCCCGCCTAAGTAATATAGTTCTTAAGGTGTTCTTTTCTTCATGACACTGCAAAATTAACCCATGATATATATACAGGGTAGTTATAATTAAACTTCGCCTATAAACAGCGTCCTATAGTTGAGTGACCATATTTTTTTCATTGAATTTGGGGAAAAAGATGACGGTGTCCTCAAATTTTG
Organism: Salticus scenicus; assembly: GCA_963930645.1. Lineage (NCBI taxonomy): Eukaryota > Metazoa > Arthropoda > Arachnida > Araneae > Salticidae > Salticus > Salticus scenicus. The sequence goes on along the minus strand of OZ005655.1, from coordinate 184,925,484 downwards.
AGGACAAAAAATAAATAAATCACCTTAATTTATAAAATTTTAGTAATTTTTATGTAGAAAGCACCTAAAAGAACTTATTTCAGCTTATTTATTATACATATAATAAATTATTATAATAAAACATTAATAACTTTATAACCGACGTCCCCAAATGTGTTGTAATTTCTTGGGGACGAAGGTAGTTTTCGAGGACTGTCCTCGCGATTCGAGGACGTGTGGCCAGCCTATCCTACAGCGCAAACGGGTGAACGGAATGCAGCGAAATTTGGTATAAAGACTATACAGACATGCACTCACAGAATTTAGAAAAAAAAAAAAAAAATCCAAAATGTCTACCAAAGGACACCTTTTCCGGAAAAACATTAAATTTAACACAATAAATGACCAAAACGGAATACAGAAACAATATTAGCCATCCAGAACAAGAATTATGAGTAATAAAATGTAAAACCGGAAAAAGCTGTCAATTCTAGGAAAAAAATGCCGAGATTTGCATGCTTGCGAAGAAGAGGAAGCTTTATGCAAAACAGATTAGGGTATGAAACGTTTGTAGACGTTGTCATGTTTTATGTCGATGTTTCCTGCTGTAATGATGGCGGTATCTTTAGTTGAACGTGCGTTATTGGTGAAGCTGTTTTACGAAAACATGGGGAATGCTTCTGCTGCAGTTCGTGAATTTCGTCGTATAAAGAACCTACGGTGTGGACCAATGTCTACTAAAGGTATCCGGGCCATGATGAAGAGATTTGAACTTGAAGGGATGGGGAAATTAGGAGTTCAACCTGGAAGAGGCCGTAAACCTATAATACCGGTACTTGTTGATGCCGTCAAGACAGCTGTTGCCAAACAAGTCACAGACATCAGAGTTTGGGGGCAGTAGTGCACGTGCAGTTTCTCGACAGACAGGCTATTCTTACAGCACCGTCCGAAAAGCGATCAGAAACATAATGCACTACTTCCCATACAAGATCCACCATAATCAAGATCTGCTTGATAGGGACAAGCCACAACGTCTCTCATTCGCAGTCAGTTTTCTCAACAGAATGACTGTTGATCTGTCATGACCTTGGAATATTCTGTGGAGAGACGAGGCTCATTTCTACCTCAATGGGACAGTCAACATACAGAAATGCCGCATTTGATCCAAGGAAAATCCGCAGATGCACACTGAAATTCCTCTACATTCTCCAAAGGTGACTGTCTGGTGTGAATTCACGGCAACATTCATCCTTGGGCCATTCTTCTTTGAGTAAATAACTGTACGTGGTCCTATCACATGTTCCGTTACGGGCCGTCGGTACCATGACATGCTGCAGACGTTTGTTTTGCCGCAACTACAACAAAGGCGGGTCCTTAAATCGACCATTTTCATGCAGGATGGTGCGCTCCCACATATCCATGAGTCCGTGAAGGCGCTATTGCTCCAATACTTCACAGGCGAACGTGTTATTAGTCGCTTTTTTTGTAATCCATGGCCGCCACGCTCGCCGGATATGAAACCGTACGATTTCTGGTTATGCGGCCACTTAAAAAGTGTGGTGTATCGTAGAGGTGTTGCGAAGTTGAATGAATGACTTAAAGAACTCCATAACGCTTCATGTGAAAAACATCATAACTGATCAGTTACGATCTGCTGTTGAACACACTGTCCATCGACTTGAAATTTTGCAGGTGAATGAGGTTGGTCACATGGAGAACCTTTCCCTACATCGTCCTGGGCACGATTAATAACTGCTTCTCTTGTGCGATTTCATCCTAATCGTTCTTGTTTCTTCAAACTGAACTGTTTTGTTTTTCTCAAACAGCGTACTGTTATTTTTTCCTTACGTTTACTTATTGTGGCCCGATGACAAGGTGATTAGAAAATAATAACAGGAGTCTTGGCGTTGGAATATTAAAACCCGAATAAACTACTACGTCAGAAACGCCAAATATTTTTCTTTTGGCGTTTCTAACGTAGTAGTTTATTCGGGTTTTAGTGATTAGAAACTAGTCAATAAATGCAATTATTGTTTCAGTATTCCGTTTTGGTTGTTTATTGTGTTAAATTTAATGTTTTTCCTGAAAAGACGCCCTCTATTGGACATTTTGGAGCTAATTTTTTTTTTTTTTTTTTTTTCGAAATTCCGTTAGCGTATCTCGCGTACAGTCTATATACCAAATTTCGTTGCATTCCATTCACCCGCTTACGCTGTAGGATGTTGTTTATAGGGGAAGTTTAATTACAACCGCCCTGTGTATATATATATATATATTTATTTATTTATTTATAATTATTGGTTTACATTTGATAACCGCATAAAAATCTCACCTTGTTGGTCTTATAGTGCTATGGTCCAAAATGCTAACATTAGCGTAAGTAATTTAAAACGCATTTATCTATTAATTAATACTGTAAATTTATCATAGAAAAAGTACGTGCTAACATTTAAATTGAATTACAATAACCTTTAAGTGTGTGCAGTTGGTATTATCATGTATCTATTAATTGCTAAATTTTATAACGTTATTAAATTCTTCACTTTATATATACATATATAAAGACAAATCAGATTTAAAATTTGTTATAATTCATATATTTGCAACTTACAGGAATCTTGGCCTTCTACAATGACTTTCCAGCTCTCTCCTGTATTTAGGAGGGATTTGCAGTTCTTTGGCACATATACCCATGACAGGGGTCTCTGGAGAAGAAGAGGGTCTTGAGTGACGAGAGAACTCCTAATGTCCACAGGTGATTGCATCTTCCCTGCAGCGTGAGGAAATGCTTTGCTCCAGTGATTTGGTCCTTAAGGAAGAAAAAAATACTCATATTAATAAAAATTGCTGATTTGGCCAAAACTACATGACACGTGGTTGGTGAAAATGCACATTATTTTAAAGATACTCATTTTTTGTATTCACCGGGACCAAATAATTGTTGAATCTTTCTTTTGGATAAAAATATAAATTTCAATCTCAAGCATAACAATTTTTATCAAATGATATCATTGTTGTCTTTATTATTATTGTCGTTTTGAAATAGTCTTTAGTTCTAAAAGTCTAAATGTTTCTTCTTTATTGAGTTGTAGTATTTACTTTCAAAAGTTTCTTTTAAAAGCATTTCGTCATGTTTTGTACAGCTGGATATTGAAATAAAAATGTAATAACAAAATTTCGACAATTAACATTACGATAGCACGTATGTATACTCTAAAAAAAAAAAAAAGTTGTTAGAGAAAATATAATAGCAAAGTTGCCAGAAAATATTCATATGCTATTTTAAAGATAAAGACAAAAATTTTCCATAACAGAAAAATACAGAAATTATTCGAACACAAACACACACACATATACACACACACGCAAGCCTTGCATATTAACCCTTGTAGATCTGCGTCTTATGTTTAGAATCTCATATCTCTTTATTTAGCAACCTTCGCATAGTGTTATATATATATATATACACATCAAAACGCTTTTTTTTTTTTTTTTTTTTTTATCTTATGTATTTTTTTTTTTTTTTCATTTTTTCCATTGCACCCATTTCCCGTTTAATTTCAAATACTATTTATTAAAAATAAAAATTCATGCATTTAAGGGTTATTATTATTATTTTTATTATTATTATTATTTTTTTTCCCGTTTGCTTAACAAGATCGAACCAGAGTCCATCGCACAAACTGCGACGACTTTACCTCTAAGCCATGAAACCTAATTTTATGTCATTTCTTAACACTCTCCAATCTTTCTTGAACAAAGTTAATCTTATTTAAAGTGACCATATGTCCTCGAATTGTGAGGACAGTCCATATTTTGAAATCTTTTTTCAAAGTTTTTTGATACTTTTAAAATTTAGATATTATACCAATTTCCCCACCTAATTAAAATTTTAATTTACCAGAAGCAAAATTATTATCATAAACAAATAAATATTGTACAGTAGTAAAACCAGAATCATTCAAAGAAAACTTTCAAAACAAAATTCATAGTTAACGACTCAGTTTTCATACTTCCACAGGCAGTACAGTTTTAGTAAAGTACCCTCATGACGTCTTTTAAATTAATTTTTATCGCCAAGAATACAATGACTTTTTTTTTTTTTTTTTTTTTTTGGCGTAATTTTTTTGTTTAATAAAATAAAATAAAATAAAATAAACTATTTTGATTATACTTTTTATGATTGTGTTTTTTAGTCAATCTGTGACAATAATTCATATTCTGTTTATATCTTTAAAATATTAGGTTTAAAATTATGCTTGCAAAGATTATGAAGAAATAACTTTTAAAAATATATTTTCCTTAAAATAATGTCATTATACAAATGTCGTCACGTTTTCTTATTAGATCATTGAGCTGAGTCCGAGTGCTTAAATATTGCTCATTTTTAAATATTATTTTTTATCCTCGCGTATTTTATTAATTTCATCAATATCGTATCGTTTCGACAAAAATTAATTGAAATTGGTCCACGTTAGAGAAATATTACATAGATGAATGCAACCCTTTAAATAAATCACTTTTTTTTTTTTTTTTTTTTTTTTTTTTAAAGCATAAATTATACTTCTGTAAATGTGTAATTGTAATATCTTTTAATCACATCCTCGAATTTTCGTGGACGCCATTTGGTCACGCTAATCATATTACATTTCAATATTTTCTTCATTTAGCGATAAAATAATTCCAATGAACTATATAAAATATTATTTTAAAATCAAAAACAATACGTAAAAGCAAATACCTATGAGATATTAAATAAGTTTCAACTGATTTCTATACAAGGTAGCGTGTTTAAAAATTATCGCAAAACTGTACAATTTTATGAACAATTCTCAGAAGTAAAAGAAATATTAGCTGATTGGTCTAAATGCATATTTTAGCGCTTAATTTTAATTATTCATAAAATACTACAGCTAACTTTTTTACAACTTTAAGCTTTATGCAATAATTAATTTCCTAATTTGTTAAAATTACATTCCTTATAATTTAATATCGTTTCACTTTAATGAATTTACAAGTTATATAAACACATTTTTCATTATTTATTCTTTATAAACTTTTATTTGTTTTTACTATTGATTATGCATACACTTCTTTTTTAAAAGAAAAAAGAAACAAAGAGAAAGATTTCCAGTAAATTTTTAAATTGATGCTTCGAAAGTTTGTAAAGTATCATCTTCTGTTAATTGCATCTAAAAAGTTTAATATATTTATCAAAATAATATTTAACTTTTTTATTTTAATTTTTTATTTATCCAAAATTCTCAATAATATATTTTTCTTTGAGAAAAACATCATTACAATTCACGTAGATGTTATTTATTTATTTATTTATTTTATTTATTTTTTTGACGCAGGCGACTTGTTGCTGCTTTGATACATAGATTTCCGTGTAAAAAAAAAAAAAAAAAAAGTGTACCCACCTAATTACATCTGTATCAATGACAACAGAATTTATCTGTTTATAGAATAATAATAATAATAATTATTATTATTATTATATATATATATATATATATATATGCATGTCTTTTGACAGACTGAGATGTAATTTTAAAGTAATTTTACAGTAGTTTTAGATCTACTTAACCCCCTTTCCCCCCCCCCTTAAAGATAATATGAATAAATATCTTTATTCGTTTTAAAGAAGCAATTTAAAAACTTTCAATAATTTTACTTAGAATTAAAAATTAAAGTTATAGTAAAAACTGTTTAAATAAATCATGCTTACGTATGCTTACGTAATGGTTTCTATGGTTAAATAAAGTGTTTTATTTATAGTACACACACACACACACACACACACACATATATATATATATATAATATATATATATATATATTTATTTATTTATTTTAAATACTGAATATTTTTATTCTAATAAACTATACAATAAATTTTATTTAAAAAAAATAGTATTATTTACAGTTATATTTAACAGTTTAATTCACAACAATGTTTCGTTTAATTAATGAATAAGATAACGATAAACAATTGATGTGGTTTATTTTCTTCCTTTTTTCACAAATTAGGAAAAAGTACTACTGTAATAAATTAGAAACGTTTGAAAGTTAAATAATAATAATTATTATAAAATTTAAAATGAATAAAGTTTATAATGAAATTTTTCTTAAATAATAAATGCCAAATGTATTTCAGACATTAACAGATTCCGGATTTATACATTTTTGGAACAATCTGATTAAGTTAACTGTAATTTAATTTGTTATCCCTCTCACGTAAAGCAAATGATTTTCCAAATATAAAAACACTTCAATTGTACTGGACCAGATTTATTAAATCATATAAGTTTTTTTCGTTATTTCTTTCTCCCCCCCCCCCTTTTTTTTCTTTTTTTCTCAAATTACCAAATATCTTACCTTTAAAAAAATAAATGCGATAGAATAGAGAAAATGAGGCTTTTGATTAAAAAAAAAAAAAAAAAAGAAAGAAAAGAAAAAGAAAAAGAAGAAAAAAGAAAGAAAGAAAAAATAGATTTATACTTTTAAAAAGCTTATTTAATAACTCTAACTTTAAAACTATTAGTGATTGCCAAATGAAAAAATATTTGATGGCTTAAAAGCAGTAAAATTATTTAAGGATTAAGAGAGCTTTAAAATTTTAAAAGATAGCATAAAACATTTTTAGCGATTTTTGGAAATGGCTGTCTGAACGAAATCTTATTAAAGAGCAATAACTTTAAACTGATTAAAAATAAACCATTTTCTTTAATTCTCAGGCACTAAACATTAATTATTTTTATAAGATGTTAAGCAAAGCCGCATTAAAAATTTCCTGTTAAATTAAAAGTCAAAATAAAATTAAAAAATTATCCATTATGAATGAAAAAAAAAATTCATTTTCATGTTTATTTTGTTATTTGATCATTAAAAAATTAAGGAGAATTTCGAGTTAAAAAGTTTTTAAGAAACACTTATAATGCATTAAATAACTATAATAATAATAATAATAATAACAATAATAATAATAACGTTGTAATGGTATTATTCAATTTCTGCAATCAATAATTACTTTTTATTTGTTCTTAAATTTTATTCCTAATACTTCAAAATTAAAATCTTGTCATAAATATTGGTTAAAATTTCAGCTGAGCATTCTTAAACTTCTTTATTTAACTGATTTGTGTGAGGGGGTGTTACCTTTTCATTACAACAGCTTTGTTAATAAAATTTAGTAAATATGCGATACGTGAATTATTACATCTTTCAATTTACTTACTATATTGTAAAAAATCTGGAGTGACTCCACTCGAATTTCCGAACATTGAGTAATTAATGGTTCTGTAGATAAAGTAAAGTAAGAGGAGTCGTTAAATAAACAAAAGACAGAAAATTATAATAGGGTGTTTGAGTATTTTTCTTTATATAGTACATGATGTTAAATTTAACGCTATTTTACCAAACACTTAGATCATAATAATAAATAATATTTTGTTGTGTCCCTGTAAAAACCTACAAATGCTAGATTCACCAAAATGTTTATAGTTAGTGCATAGTGCAACAGTGACTTATAATATTTATATAAATTTTCAGCTCCATCGGATAAGGCATTTAGACGCTATCGTACTTTAAAGTTTGAGCCCTATGCCACGATGATAAAGAAATTTGCATTTTGTCCCTGAAAAAGAAACATAAGTGCTAGATTCTCTAAAGTTCAAAAAGTTTGTGTGACGGTGACGTATAACAAGTATATAAATTTTCAGTTCATTTGAATAAGGCGTTTAGTGGCTGTCGCACTTTAAATAATTTGAGCCTATTATTCTTAATGATGAACAATTTTTATTTGTGTCCCTGTAAAACTCGTCACCAAAATCTATACAATTTGTGTAATGGTGGCCTATAACTCGTATGCAAATTTTCCACTCCAACGGATAAGGCATTTAGATGCTATCGCAATTTAAATAATTTTACCCCATAGGCCATAATGATACAGAATTATTTGTTGTTTTCCTGTAAAAATACTAGAAGTGCAAGAGTCACCAAAATCTATGCAGCTATTACCTATAATATGTGTATACCTACGTTCATGCAATTATTACCTATAATATGTGTATAAATTGTTTGCTCAGTTTAATAAGGCGTTTAGACGCTATCACACTTTTTAAAATTTGGTCCCATAGGCAATAATGATAACGATTTTTCTTTGTGTCCCTGTAAAAAAACTATAAGTACTAGATTCTCCAAAATCTATACAGATTGAGTACCTGTGACCTATAATATGTGTATAAATTTTTTGCTCAATTGAATAAAGCGTTTAGATGCTATCGCACTTTTAAAATTTGGTCCCATAGGCCATAATGGTAAAGAATTTTTCTTTGTTTCACTGTAAAGAAACTATAAGTGCTAGATTCATCAAAATCAATAGGGTTAGTGCTACTGTGACTTGCAACATGCGTACCAACTTACAGCTCATTCGAGCAAAGCGTTTAGACGCTAGCTTGTTCACTCACACACATACACACCCACACATACACACATACATACACACACACCTACATACATCATCGTAAAAATAGTGAAAACGGACTCAGGGGGCCTCAAAACGTATAGAAACACCAAAATCTCGAATTCGGAATTTTTGACATGATTACAATACTTTCCTTACATACGTATGTTCGGAAAGTAAAAAGAGAGAGAGAGAGAAGAAAATAAAAATAAAAATAAAAAACTATTAAAATTTGTAAAAACATTTTCATATTTCAAAAATATTTAAAATAACTTATTTCTCTTCTCTTCCCAGCCTCCCACCAATAATTGTAATGCAATAACTTACTTCATCGATCAAATCTTATATAGATTTTTTTTTTTTTTCAATAAGTCCTTTATGGAAGAAAAAGAAAAGTTAATACAGTAAATAATAATAATTTTTTAATTTAGCATAAATTTTAACAGGCATATGTATCTTCACCTATCTGTAATGTATTCTTAATATTATTTCTCATTTATTTTATTTTCTAAAACAGTTTAAATTTTTTATTTCTTGCAAAGCACACTTTTGAGAAAAATTGAATTTTTATTAGTTTAAATATTATTATTGCTTACCATGTTAAAATTGTATAAAATTCGATTAGTGATGAGATAACGAATAATCCATCTACAAATTTTATGTTCAGACGTTCAATTGTTAAAAAATTATGCACAAAAATAAATAAATAAATAAATAAATAAATAAAACAGAAAAACAGGTGGTTGCTTTAACCCCTTCAACTGAAATGACGAGTCCAGCTCGTCATTAATTTCCCGACACTAATTATGTTCTTATATGTATATATAGCAATAAACATTCATATAAATGTTTGAAACAAATATTATTTTTAATAATAACAAATTATTTGAGCAACAAAATCGTAACTTTCTATATCAGTCCCTCCTCTTAAAACTAAGAAAATTAAATTGTCTGCATGAGCAGTGCTGACTGAAAATAAATTGCAGTTCAGTGGGTTAATTTTGAACATCAGATTACTTACGCAGAAACCAGTCGTCTATTTTAAGCATTTATGATATATTACTAAATTATATATATATATATAGTTTATATATATATATATATATATATATATATATATATATATATATATATATATATATATATATTAAACTTACATACCACATACAAGCCTGTAATTTTTGAAAATTTTCAATATTTTCAGGCAAAAATTGTCGACCTTACCTGAACCCCGTATGAACAGAAATTGAAATCTCGACAAACAAAACCTTACTTAAATACAGAAAGGTAACGTCTTTATTTAGAATCATTTCTGTCAGTAATATTTTGTTCCCTACTGGGGAACACGGCAGTAAAATTAGCCATTTGCCTATATGCCTCTATAGAATAAAGCACCGATTCATTTAACAGTTTGACACATGCCATGCTGAAAAGAACTGCAGGACAAAATAAAAAATTATTGGCTTCTTCGTCTATAGTGAAACACAGGGAGTAAGGCCAACAACTGTGCAAAAATTGACAACTTTAATGGATTAAATAGTCAATAAGATCAAATGAATGGACTCATTACATTTCACTTGTCAGCAATAAAAGTTTTTTTTTTTTTTTTTTTCTCCTTTTAAAAAGTTATGTATTAAGATGGATCGAAAAAGAAAAAGAAAAGAAAAGGAGAAAAAGAAAGAAAGAAAAAGGCCGGTCTTATGGGGAAAAAAAAAGGGGGGGGGGTATCAATAGTCGTGGCCTCGTCCTATAAGCAAATTACTTTTTCACTTTCTTATTATCGTTGTTATTGTTATTTTTATTATTATTATATTATAGGATATCAATTTCAGCTTTCGTGTGAGACTTAAATATTAAAATTAAAATTTTTGTGTATTTTTTTCCCCCTTATTTTGTATTGACAAAATGAAATTCGGATTGTGTCAATACAATAAAAATAATTTTGAAAAATAATGTAACCCCCTTACAACTCCTTTAATATTTTTAATCTGCGCATGTGGCTTATTTTTTGAGACTGTGTGTAATTTTAACCCTTTGCGGCGCAAGACAATTCGGATCATTTAAATTATACTGCCACCGGAATTCATCAACTAAATTAAACTAAATGAAATTTTAAATTTTAAGGTTTAAAAAACCGGCCTTTTCTGATATGTTATAAACGTAAATTTTTGCTAAAAATTTTCCGGGATGCATTTTTTCAGCTGGATCTTAAATTTTGCGTCCTCGCAGCGAGGACACCGCGCGCTAAGGGGTTAAAGTCATTTTCGAAAATTTTGGATTTTCGAGGGAAAAAAAAATATTTCAAATATATTTTTAACATATTAACATTACCACAAATTCATTTTGTGAATATAAATTGCGGGGAAAAAATAAAGAAAACCCGCTAAAAAATTGCGGATATATCAAAAATTTGGTCTCTTGCGCAGCCGTATCAATAATAATAATTTTATTAATAACTAGCAGGCTTTACCCGCTTCACTGGTCATTATATTTAAGTGATTTTTTTTTCTTTTCTTTTTTTTTAAAGAATTGAAACGTTTAAATAAATATATTTCTATTGGCGACTATTTACGGCACAGCTATTTAGTATGGAAACTCTTGGCGACATTAATTATTTTTTGCTATTTTGCCGATGAATTGAAATGGCTATCGCAATTGCGTGTAAGTAAAGACCTTGGCGAGAAACGTCGAATCTACTCCGGAGATAAATTTCAAAATTTTGCCAAGAGGGAGGGGGGGGGGGCGGTGCGCCATACTAAAGTTGCGCCCTATTTTCATCAAATCAAGAGGTCAGCAAATAGAGGGGGAGAGGATTTTTTTTTTTTTCCTTTCTAAATTATTCTCTTTTTATTGTTTTATTAATTCTTCCAAACCAAGGACAAAAATTTTACTTTCCTCCAATAAATTGTTTTAGCCATGGCATCAGTTTAGATTTTAGAGTGTTACTTTCCAGAAATTTGGACTCTTTCGACTTTTTTATTATTAAGTATAATTATTATACTACTGAAAAAACTAGAAGGTGCTTTTCAGTATAAGAATAATCTTCAATATAATTTTATCCGCCATTTGTATATAAAAATAAGAGGAATAAAACGAGAGAATAAAACCTAATGTGACATATTTTTCGAAATATTGTATAATTAGGAAAAGAAATTAGAAAAATATTTTGTGTATTTGCACAACTTCAGTTACAATTACCAGTTGTATTTATTGTTCAAATTAAGAAGTAATATTTTTGCTTTATCTTCAGAATAAGGAAATATCAGCGAAAAAAAAAAATTATGTGACAGTACGGTGACCTTCAAAATTTTCTGCATATAGCAGGAAGAACGAACATAAATAATTACAAAATTACATTCAGTAATGTATTTACGAGATGTATTCCAGACGTTTCCTAACTTTGATATAAGATCGACTTATCTTTGTCACATTATACGAAGGGTAATAACACTCGTAATAAATAAGAGAGAAAAGAAAATATGAAAATTCGTAAATCTAACATTTCATATAATAAAAGTAGTATGTTGTGACCATTACAAAACTTTCTTCTATATTTTCCTATACGAATTCACTCAATAATTTATTAAAATTATTATTTATTAAAATTATTTTCTGTGAGAAATGAAAAAAATCGATAATTTTGTTTTAAATTATCTTAGATTAGTAGTTCAACCATTCGTTTTAAAGTATTGACGAGTTCTTTTGAAAGATACCGATATCGGAAATTTGCCCCCCTTCAGGGGCTAAGTGTTGCTCCTATGTGCCTAAAAAATTCTCCTACTTGACTGTTACTATTATAAATGATTCTTTTTAATTTCATAATTATTTGTTAAAAATAATTATCATTTTGTGCATTTATAAGAAATTTTTTGTTATACAGCCGTACTAAAAATTAAGAAAAAGAAGGATAACAACGTCACCTGTTGGACATTTTTCACCAAAAGTTGGTAGGCACTAATTTATGTCAAAGATGGTTGTTTGGTTTGGCTTTACGTCGCACTAGTGCTAGTGCTGCGCAATGGGCAATTGGTGACGGTCTGGGACTCATCCCTAGAGGTGGTCCGGAGACATGCCATCATAATTTTGATCCTCCACGGAGGGGATGGCTTCCCCGATTTGATGAAACCCAGATGTATAATTTTGATGGGAACATGGCAGACATTGCGGCCACGACAGATTTTACGTGCACCAGCCACCAATAGTGTACACGACGGTCTTTGGCCGGCTCGAGTACCAAACCCGCAATCTTCCAATTACGAGCTCGGCGTTCTACCGACTGGGCTACCGCGGCCCTTATGTTAAAGAGCAGTGACATATCAATTTTTACGCAATTCTGTGCTGTAGTTCCTGAGATACAGTTGGAAAATTTGTGTCATGCACAGACATACATGCATTTTAAAAATGGCCAAATCGTGTTCTGAACCTCTCAAAACGTATAAATTCATCGAAAACAGCGAATCGGAAAATTTTACGAATCCGATATCTTCTTTTACTGAATACTAGCAGGCTTTGCCCGCTTCGCTGGTCACTATATTTAAATGAATTAAAAAAAGAATCAATATTTTTTATACCGTTCTACAAATTAAAAAAAAAGAAAATACATTGAAATTGCTTAAAAAACTTCTCTTCGGGCCCTCGCTGATTTCGGTAAAGACTTCTTCACCGCAAGGTCTTGGTACTCAATAATTTAATTTAATTTAATTTATAGAAATGTCAATAATACAGGAAAAACTGCATCAGTCATTTTCTTTTTGATAATAAACAGAACGGAAAACGCATGATATTTTACATGGAGATATTTTGTATAATTAGACCAATTTAAAAAAAATGCTTTTCCTTTTTTTCCCGCTCGCATTACAAAAATATTTAAAATAAAATTGAGAAAAATTGTGGAAAAACATTGAAACAGCTTGGACCTCTTGGCAGAATTTGAAATTTGGCACTGAAGTAGCTCGGACGTTTCTTGCCAAGATGTTTACTTATGCATTTGCGATACCCATATCAACTCATCGCCGAAAAAACAACAAAGTTATAAATAATTATAAGATTAAAAAAAAAAAAAAAAAAAAAAAAAAAAAAACTTTTTATATACCATGTTTTAAAATTTTCTGTTGAATCTTATAGCTATAGAGCAAACACTTTATCAATGTGTAGAAATTTTTAAAGTGATAATGACGTGCATTTTTGTGAGATGCATCATTTAATTTTTTTACAATTTTTTAATGTTTACGTTTTATTAAATGTATTTATTTTTATGTCGAAAAAAATTAACTCGTATTTATTTTTTATTTTTATTTTTATTTATTTATTTATTTATTTATTTATTTTTTTAGCGACTATTAAATTATAACTAATATTTATTTTCATATTTTAATTAATTAAAAGAAAATTTTGAAACGTAATTATGCAGTATCTTTTAAAAAAATCATCAGTTTTTACGAAAAAAAAAAAAAAAAAAGGCCAACTTTCAGCACCAAAGTAGTCAAATCTAGACCAATTAAAAACAGGAGTGGTCCATCCGGATGTGTTCCCGACAAACTCTTTGCTTTATTTATATGGATAGGAGAAAGAAAAATTTGATTTTTTGAGTCGTTAATAGGTGTTTAAACAAATCTGAATCAGTGAATAATTCACTGATAAATATTATATAAAAATTATAATAGAGTATTTAGCATAAAGCTCATATAAGCATAAAATTTAACATAGATTTTCTAAATTTTCCCATAAAGTTGTTATGCTTGTAAAATGATTTATAATGTACCTGAATTCATTTTTTGGTTTCTCATAAAAGAACTATAAATAGTAAACACGGAATTTTCAGTAACAACAATTTTGTTACAAAATTCTAAAACATATATCAATTTTATTCTCTGTTAAATAATTTAATTCACTTCATATAATCAGCCCTCCATGGGATGCCAGTATACATTGGTCAAAATTTCAACAGAAAAACTACTGGTAATCATTTATCCTAAGTCTTATATAAAAATACAGAGAAAAGTAAACGGAGATAAATTATTTTGTATAAGCATTTCAATAGCTAATATTATTTTAATTAATTATTAGTGGGGGTATATAAGTGATTTATAATAATTTTTCTGATGTAAAATCAGTCTATTTTAATTTTTGTATTGAGAAATTAAATAATAATAAATAAATAAATAAAAATACAGAATAAAGATTGAGAATCTCGATTATTTCATTTTATCTGAGTCCTACTGTAAATTTATAGATACTCTTGATAAATATTTTAGTAAATTTACAGAATTTTTTTACACTGTATGTATAAATACTTTCTTGCTTCCCTCTGAAAGAACTATGTATATAATATATTTCAGAATGATCACATTTTGAAAAGCAAAGTAATATGTCTAAGTTTTTAATTTCTGTTAGCCATATATATGGTAGAGAAAGCATTGGTTTTGGGTCAAATTTTCAAAATTTAGTTTTTGTTACATTTACACGTTTTAAGGTCCCCTGAATCCTAAAAACATGTGTTTAGCGGTTGGTCTGTGTGTGTATGTGCGTCTGTGTGTATGTTATCAGCATATCTCAGGAACAAATAGCAGCAGGAAGTTCAAACTTGTATTCTAAACCTATATCATACAGGAATATTACACTAAACTTTTCGTTAAGATCAAGGTAATGTTAAGATCAAGGTTCGTGTACAGGGACATCCAAGATAATCCAAATACATTAAGTATTTGAGGGGAAATTGCAAGTAATTAGAGTTTAACATATCAAATCTAAACCAAATGAAATGAATATATATTTTTTATAGGCATAAAAGCATTTTTCACGTAGAATATAGTATGAAAATCATTCACCGTTCGTTTACAGGTCTGCACAAAAGAACTAGAATATAGTGGAACAGGGAGCTGTAATTTTTGGATGCTCCCTCCTATTTCGTCTACTAAATCAGTCTCTTCAGTATTGTTTTACCCTATTTTCCTAAATCCAGTCAAAGCATATCTAAAATTCTCAAACAATATGATTTTAAAATAATATTTTCGCCTTCAAATAAACTCACCTTTTCTCAGTTAAAAGATCCCATTGATATGTATAATTCTTGGGGCATTTACAGTATTTCCTGTCAGTGTGGTTTATCATATATTGGCCAAACTAAACGCAGTCTTAAATTTCGTCTCAAAGAACATATGAATTACGTCCGCAAACAAGAAACCAATAAATCGGCTATTTCTAAACATTACTGGGTGGAAAATCATAATTTTAAATTTAATTCAGCTAAAATAATTTGCAGCCCTAAATCCATTCATGAACTCGATTTCTTTGAAGCTTTTCATATTTATAAAAATTTTAAAAACCTTGTAAATTGTGATTTCGCTGTTCCCTATTTGTCTGATTGTTGGAAATTTTACATTCAGTCCACATTTTCTTAATTTTTCTACTGTTTACACAGCTAACATTCCTAAATTCCTATTGGCCACACATTCCACCTTTTCCGTAATCCTATTGGTTGAACTAAATTCGGTCCCTCTCCTATAAAAACGAGCACTTCTCCAGATTCAGAATTCTTTTGCACTGAAGACGGTACGCTTAAGGCTACCGAAACAGCTGTATGCATCGCAAATATTTTTCTTTTGGCGTTTCTGACGTAGTAGTTTATTGGGGTTTTAATATTCCAACGCCAAGTCTCCTGTTATTATTATATAATATAAATTATTTGTTATTATTGATTATTAGTTAAATTATTTTAAATTTCATTTAAAAATTATCTTAATGGAGCAGATATAAAGAAAATCGGGGAAATGTATTAAATTTTTATTATTTTGTGGCCGATCTGTTCCGCTATCAGCAAGCATTGAGTTACAATGTAAGGAGTTATAACTTTCGAGTCAATTCAATTCAATTTATTTTTGAATAGGAAGTGATCACTCCTTACATTTATGCTCAGTGTTTTCAGAAAGCGGAACGGAACGGCCACAATAAAGCCCGCTTTAGTGTAATAAAACAAATTTTCGGATTTGCTGGCTTATTTTTTTTTTTCTTTTTTCAGTTGTATATTTTTTTAGGAACAGTCCCTTGAAAAACGTAAAAACGGTGCTCCATATTTTTATAAGGACAAAATATACGACAAATCATTATCATATAATAATTTGTTTATTCATTTATTTTTCAGGGATATAACTATTCTATATATTATGGCCTACGAACTAGAACTATTTAAAGTTCGTCTTAGCGTTGTTAAATTGTCTGAAACAGAACAAAACTTATATATATTATATTGCTTTGAAAGTGATTGGTCATTATAGGAAATATCCAAACTTTCTTTAATCTAATAATGTCAGGCAGAAGTCGACCGGATGAATTCAGTGACAGAACATTGGAGGGATAAGTCAAAAGACTTAGGTTCAATTTCTGATCAAATCGTTTTTTATTCTTATCAAAATTAGGTTCCACCAGTGGCTGAGTAGCCCTGCGCTCAAAGCTGGAAGACGGGAATTGCTGAGTTGGATTCCAGGTCGCGCCCGTCGAACTAGCCGTATGGAGTTTTCCATGGTTTTCACCAAAACTCACATAAATACGGACTAGGATACTTTTGGAACACCTCCGCGAAGTAAATTCTACTCGCAGATCTGGAACACTACTGCAGTCAATCTGCCTTAACCCACACAACCCACCACATCTTATTAAAAATATTTTTTTCTTAAAAAAAAAAAATAAATAAATAAATAAAATAAGAATTTTACATATTATATTTTTGTGTAATTGTGTGATATTTTGTTTTTGCGCATTAATAAATACGGAAGAGCAGTACTCTACCTGTTAAATTATATTCACTAAAATCTAATCAGCATTAAATTATGTCAAAGTCCAATAAGTATAAAGCTTCATGGAATTAACTTACAGTAGTTCCTGAGATACAGATTTAACAAAGCTTGTATAATATACAGACACAAACAGATGTTTAAATATGGCCAAATTGAGTTCATTTTATCAAATGCGAGAAAATCCATCAAAAACTAAAGCCGATATTTTTTCACGTTTTGAATACTTTATTATTTCATTGCTACCTATTAAATCATGCATATCGAAATCTAATCAGTACCAAATTACGTTAGAGTCTAATTAAGAATGAAGATTCATAAAATTACGTGTTTTAGTTTCTAAGATACAGTGCGTACAATATTTGAATAACATACAAATACACAGACAGAATAATAGCGCTAAAAACTAAAAGCCAATAATTTTCTTCACTTTCTCCTTGAAAATTTAAAAGAAAGTAAAAAAGTAAAAGAAAGGGGAAGGCAACTCGTGTTTGACTTATCGCATGACTGAGGTGTCAAAGCGTGTGCCACATGTGCATAGTAATGCACTCTGGTGTCAAAAGGGACACAAATCAGCGAAAGTCAGTCATGCTAAACTTATAACCTTTTTATGCATTGAAATGATATCTTAAAAAAAATAAATAAAGAGAGAAAAAGTATATGCTCAGTGATGCGATACGCTGTTAAAAATACACCCTGACCTTAATATTACTTTGTTTATTTTTAAGTTAAGAAATTTCCAGAAATGTTGCAAATATTTTGTTTTTAATTTTTCATGAGTACTATTTTATCATATTCATCGCTGCTAGTATTGCTGATTAACAGTAACGTTAAAGAGAAAAAAATGCTTAAAGTAACTAATTGAATTTTTATTAAAGAAAGGTTCTATCCCCTTCATGTAAAAATTAAATAATATTAATAACACAGTTTATCATCTGGGCTACTATGCTACGATTTTCCTCATGCCTGGGAACGCTATATCTCAGCTTTCATTGTATATTAGCTGGGTTTGCCCGCTTTGCTGGTCACTGTATATATTTAAATGAATCATTTTTATAATAGTAAGTCTCATATTATTTTTTTTTTTTCAATATTTATCAATAAGCTTAAAAAAATTGAACAGTTATCGACTGCTACAAATGAATTGTTTAAAAAATAATTCACTTGTAAAACATGACTCTCGAATGGCAACACTCTTAAAAATCTGGAGTGACTCCACTCGACTTTCCGAACATTGAATAATTAACAGTTTTGTAGATAAAGTAAAGAAAGAGGAGTTGTTAAACAAACAAAAGAGAGAAAACCATAATAGAGTATTTGAGTATTTTTCTCCATATATTACACGATGTTTTATTTAACGCTACTGAACTTTGAATCCACAGACCATAATGATAAAGAATTTTTCGTTTGTCCCTGTAAAAACCTATAAATGCTAGATTCACCAAAATACTTATAGTTAGTGCAACAGTGATTTATAATATTCATATAAATTTTCAGCTCAATTGAATAAGGAGTTTAGATGTTATCGCACTTTTAAAAATTTGGTCCCATAGGCCATAATGATAAAGAATTTTTCTTTGTGTCCCTTTAAAAAAACTGTAAGTGCTAAATTCACCAAAATCTATAAAGTTGGTGCAACTGTGACCTATAACATGTGTACAAATTTTTTGCTCATATTAATAAGGCGTTTAGACGCTATCACACTTTTAAAAATTTGGCCCCATAGGCCATAATGATAAAGAATTTTTCTTTGTGCCCCTGTAAAAAAACTGCAAGTGCTAAATTCACCAAAATCCATACAGTTCGTGCAACTGTGACCTCCAACATGCGTACAAATTTTTTGCTCATATTAATAAAGCGTTTAGACGCTATCGCACTTTTAAAAATTTGGCCGCATAGGCCATAATGATAAAGAATTTTTCCTGGTGTCCCTGTAAAAAAACTAAAAGTGCTAGATTCACCAAAATCAATAGGGTTCGTACTATGGTGACTTACAATATACGTACCAACTTTCAGCTTATTCGAACAAAGCGTTCAGACGCTAGCGTGTTCACTCACACACATACATACATACATACATACACACACATACATACATCATCATAAAAATAGTGAAATCGGACTCAGGGGACCTCGAAACGTATAGAAACATCAAAATCTCAAATTCGGATTTTTGACATGATTACAATAAGTAAAAATAAAAATAAAGTAAAAGTAAAAATAAAAAATTGTTGTTCTAAGAAAAGAGAGAGAGATCTTGTATTTGTTATTCAGATAAATAAAATATTTATCTATAAATGGAAAAGCCTTCTCATATATCTCTATGTCTATACAATGGCAAAATATCGCTGATGCACTCATTGATCCATAAATGTCGAGTTCAAATCGCCAAAGCTAAACACATGCCGTTTGAACAGTCGATTCTTTACATAATTTAATGAAATTTAAGTGAAAGGAAAATCGAAGTTTTTAAACTTATTTACGGTGTCCCTGCAGTTGTTTCCATTAGAAGGTTGAAGTTAAGCAAAAATGTCTTCTCTTAGACCCTAATTAAGGCAAAATATAAGAATTTTCAAAAATTTATTCTTTAAGGGAAAGAAAGAGGGTCAGCTCTATCCGTTCTTCGCACGTGGAAAATCGCAGTAACTTCTAATAAAATTTTCAAATTTAGCAAATGTTTCTTATTAGACCCTATTTAAAGCGAATGATTAGAATCTTACGAAATTTAACTATTAAGGGTGTGAAAGGGGTGTCTAGCATTTCTACACTGAAAAAAAAAAAAAAACTGTTAAAAGTACAGGAAAAATCTGACAGTTGGGGTGCCAGTATATCTCCGTCAAATATACAGTTTAAAACCGTAAAATTGTATCACTGACATATATTTTACACAGGAATCTTGTAAATATAAATCAAACAGGTTTTTTGTTAAAAGTACAGTTTTGTCCTGTATATTTGACGGAGAAATACTGGCACCCCAGCTGTCAGATTTTTCCTGTACTCTTATCAGTTTTTTTTTTTTTTTTTTTTAAACAGTGTACCCGTTCTTCGCACGCGGAAAATCGCAGTGGTTTTCTGTAGAAGGGTGAAATTTAGAAAAATGTCTCCTCTTAGACCCTAATTAAGACAAAATATAATAATCGTCTGAAATTTAACACTTAACAACCCTTACAACACCCTAACAACACTTAACTAGACAACCCCCCCCCCCCCCCAATAAAATGGACGGGGGTTGTCTACCATTTCTACCCGTTCTTCACACGGTGAAAATAGCAGTGGTGCAGAATTATATGTCAAATAAAGCTGTTCCGAAGCCTAATTTGAATTGTTTTAAGGGAACTTTCTACCTATCATCTCCGAAAGTCGAGGCCAATGTTATTCTATGGGAAATTTTGCCCCATTATAATTCATCAACTAATTCATATTTTTAAATTCCGTTTTCACTTTCCGAAAATTCACAACTATTAAACAATTTATCGCTTTCTAAATTTGATTTTTTAAATTTTTAAAATTTCATTTTTAAGCCCAAAACTGAAAAATTTCACATAGTAAAAATTCGCATTTTACAACCTTAAAATTAAATATTAAAATTTTTTTTAAATAATTTTTAGAAAGCGATAAAATGTTTAATAGTTGTAAAGTTTCTGAATGTAAAAGCGGAATTTAAAAATATACATTAGTTAAAAAGTTATAATAGGACGAAGTTTTCCATACAATAACATTGGCTCTGGCTTCTCGAGACGATAAGTGGAGAGGCGTCTTAACATAAGTTTACATAACAGTACTCATTACCTTACCCCTTAATCTGCAATCTGTATTTATGTTATTAAATTTCAGGGTAAGAGAAAGTCGTGTGAGTTGACGTACCAGATTATTTTTTATTCTAATTATATTAAATCACTAAGTCCTTTTTATTCGTCTTTTAAATTATTCTTTACATATTCACAGTAAAATTTTTAAGTCGCAGGCATGAAATTATAACGAAAGCGTAATTTTAGAACATTTTTAAAATCATTTTACCTCTTTTTAATTTCGAATTTTTATAACTATCTATTTAGAAAGAATACACATACAGTAGAAGTAACCCATATATCAAATATGAAGTTTCTATAGTTACAATAATATTGGATAAATCATACAAAAAATATGGTTTATAAAAGGTTTTTCCTCACCCCCCTCTATTAAGATAACTGAATAAAACTTGATATGTGAGAGCATCAATATTAAAATCAATGCTGATTGATTTTGGATGCCTATCAAACGTCAGATGGCATTGTTATGCTTCAATTTTCCCTCTGTATGGAAAGATAATATCTCAGCTTCTATGGCGTAAAAATGCACCAAACTTGACATGTGAAAACAGATGTTGACTTAATTTGGATGTATCTAGGCCGAAAAAATGACGCTGCTACTAACTAACCTTTATAATTTTCAAGATAGCTACATCCCATCATCTATTGCTTAATATTACACAAAACTGTATTTATAAAATCTTTATTGTGAGAAGACGTGATTAAATATTTGTGTATATCAACAGTGAGTATCGCTTTTACATACAATGATGTAGAAGAAATTTTTGTAATGGCCACAACATAATAGTTTATTTAGTGCAGAAGAAACAATATATATTTCGTTTCTCACCATGAAAATACTTTCTTTATTTTATACAAAGAAGTTAAAAGGCAATACTACTACTAATAATAATAACAATAATAATAATGGAGTAACGTAATTGTCATTATAACCCTTTCCGACCCGAAACATTCCCCTCCTTAAAACATTACATTCTTCTATTTTTGCAAACTGAAAAAAAAAAAAAAAAAAAAAAATGGACTATAACCGGCATTTGTTGAATGAAAATTGCGTACTTTACACTTTCTGCTAACGACTGTTCCAGATGCAAAAATGTAAGTGGATGTCTATCCGCACGATCGTACGGCCAGGGTCGGAAAAGAATAAGCGATAATAAAATTTCAAATACGATTTCTTTTTCTTTTTCTTTTTTTGTAATTTCTAGTTCGTAGTACATATTTATTTTTAGAAAAGAATTTCAATTTATTCCAAAGGTATTATTTTTTTTTCCGGTTCTTAG
This sequence comes from Salticus scenicus, assembly GCA_963930645.1. Taxonomy (NCBI): domain Eukaryota; kingdom Metazoa; phylum Arthropoda; class Arachnida; order Araneae; family Salticidae; genus Salticus; species Salticus scenicus. The sequence continues at coordinate 184,903,160 of OZ005655.1, read as the reverse complement.
TTACTTAAAAAATGTAAGTAAGAATTGGAAATCAAGAAAGTAACTTAGAATACTTCTAAAACTATCGAAGACCTACTGGTACAAGGAAGTAAGTTTAGATTTTTCTCCCAAGAAAGGTCATTATATTTTCTGCTCAATTCAAATAAAATTCCATAAATGCATAGTTAAACATGTCAATGACCTGAAGATATTCAATATTACTCTGAATGCTAATTCGGTAAGAACTATTGCTAGTAAAAAGTTTAAAATTCTTCGATGATAAAGTAAAAATTGGGTTCATTCTCAATTTTGTTTTTAAATACTGTAAATAGCATATTATTTAGTCATTCGAAAGCATTAAAACATTTTAATTTAATCAAAGAATGAACTTATTTTTTATCAGTTTAACAAATACTATGCTGATTTTCAAAAATTAAGGGACGTATGAATATAAAATTTGGATGATATGGTTTATTACAAAATATTGTTGGAATTTTATCACTTTAAAATAAAGAATGATTTGTAAACTAATTTAATTTTTCTCAAAAGAATTCCTTCAAGAAAGAGAAGTGATGTTTGAAAAGAAAACCAAAATGAGAGGTATGTAAATGCATTACAGTTAAAGGGAGATGTACACATTTTTAAAAAATAAATTAAATTTTTTTTAACTTTTTTTTCTTTCTTTTTTCTTTATTAATTCTACAGCTATTCATAAAGAGAAAACAGTGAATTCGTAAAAAAAAAAAGTTAACTTATTGTTTTTAATGGTTTTATATTTTTAAAAAGTCTTGAATGCGTCTTGACTACATTTGATATGGTATGATATTAGGATTATGGCCGATTGATAAGGTTCCTAGGTCGTCTGAGAGGAAGTGCCGTCTGTGGGGGATTTTCTAAGGGTTCCTAAGTTTCGGAGATAACCAGAGAAAACTGAACGGCTAGACGGACAATTACGACATGCGATCGAACCCAGCACCTCGCGTCTATTAACTTCGAGGTCAAAACTTCTCGGCCGCTGGTAGACCTTGATCATATCTGAACTGATGTCTATGTGTTTGAGCTTGAGAAAATTTTTTGGCAGATCTAGATCAAGAACTAATTCACAGAATTTCATTAAAATTTATATTTAACTGTGCCTTGACATAAATTGGTGCCTAGAAACTTTTGGTGCATATCTCTCAACAGTTAGCGCTGTTGACCTGTTTTTTAATAATATTTAATATAAAGGCATAGAACTAAATTTCGTATAAATGCACACAATGAAGGATATTTTTAACCAATTATTGTGAATTTAAAAAATGTATTTATAAAAATAATAGTCAAAAATTTCATCGTTCCACCTGTAAAGAAAATTTTCAACAATACACCCCCCCCCCCCCCTCAAAAGAAGATTTTGTCAGTACAAATGGTTGAATTAATTTGAAACAAAATTGTTAATTTTTTTTTTTTTTTTTTTTTTTTTTTTTTTAATAATCTGAAAAGAAAATATATTTTCTAAAACGTGGTCTTTAAGGCCTAAATTGACTTTCTTTTGACACAGATGAAAATCACCTGCATCCACTATAAAAAATAATTTTGAGATATGCTTTGAAAATTTTGGTCAATAAATAACAATATATATGAAGGGAAACTGAGCAAATGTGTTATTTATTTATTTATTTTCTGTTTGGTAAATATACAATTTATAAAGAATATTCAGCGTTATTCAACATTAATCGAATAAGCTTCAAAATATGATGTGGGTCAAAACCCTCTAAGTAATTTAAAATTGTTCTATAAATATAGCTACAACATTCAAAGAGGGGGAGTTGAGAGAAGTTATAATTCCCCCTCACACAGAAAAATATACGAAATAAGACAGTTTCTAAAATTATTTTCCTCCTTTGTTTGAAGTAGAGTTTTGCATCGGGTCGGGTACCCGTGGTTACCCGCATTGCGGGTCTGATGCGGGTTGAGTTTGCATTACTTTTTAGACAGAGGGTAAAGCCACGGGTCTATCCGTATATATACATAATTATAATTTTAAAAATATATTAAAAATTGATAACCTAATTATAAAATTCAGTAATATAAAATTAGCCGTTTTTAATACTTTGAAAGATTTCTTCAATAATATAACTGTATATGTTTTGTACTAGAATTTTAATTCGGTTTCTTATATAACATGAATTTAACAATACGGGTCACAGATCGGGTAAAGATTACTCGAACCGCTCAGAACGCTAGTTTGAAGTAAATTGAAAATATTTATATAAATACATTAATTTTTATTTTACACCTTAAATCTGTACTGATAAGTATAAAGGATTCAAGTCCAAAAATGTCGATTTTCAGTTAAGTACATAGTCAGACTCAGAAAAAAATTCTCTATCGATTGATATAAAAGATTTAAATCCATGTCATTTAGTCTTTGAGAAAATCCATTGGTAAAAAAAGATTCAAGTCAGAAATTTAGCATTAATCTTTGGTATAAAATATTTATTTCAATTTTTCCCTTTATTAAATGAAGGTTGACAATCAATGAATGGTATAATTCAACATAATCCCTTTTTCCCTATCGATTCTTCTGATTACTTTTTAGTTAGTTTAACTTTATTTTTCGTCTCCTGAAAAAACAAGAATATGGACTTAAATCCTTTATACTTATCAGTACAGAAATAATCACATGTCTGTAGCAATGTAATACAGTTGAACCTCGTTAACGTGAATTACTTTTTTAACATGAATTGTTTCTACAATCCCTGTCAAAATGAAGATTAGTTTAGTTATATGAAGATTAGTTACTGATTGCATGAACTGTTGATAACATGAACAAATTTTTTATCCCCTTTGAGATTCACGTTAACGAGGTTCGATTGTATAAGAAAAAGTAATACGCGTGCCGCACAATATTTTATTTTTTTCATTTTCTTAAAGAAAGCTTATAAGAGAAAAAGTTAATTACTATATAAATAAAAGATTAAGTCATTTTAACATATATATATCAATCTTTAAGAACCATGCGGTTGATTCTTCGCAAGAAACTTTAAATATAAAATTACACAAACAGCAGAAATTAATAATCCTCACCTGTAGACATAAAATACTTCCGGACAATCCCGAAGTTCTAACAGAAAATGTGCTGCAAAGCAGACATTTCATAGCTAATATACAAGAGAAAATGTGTTATATGCAGGTGATGAATAATGGTGGTCCTATTTTTTTTTTTTTTTTTTTTTTTTTTTTAATGGTATACTGGTTATACATATAAAAAAAAAATAGACAGAATTAATTACAGATTTAGCCACCAAATATTTTGTTTCGATTCCTATTCTGTCAGTTTAACATAGAGAAAAAACATGAATTGTGTTAACATTCATGTTAACGTATAATGCTATTGTATATACTCATCAAGCCATAATGACAGATTGAACGGTAGTTTGACGGTAGTGAAAGTTATTTCAATTGTAGTTAGATAATTGTTAGAAGCAAGCTTTGTTCGCTTCGCTGGTCATTTATTTAAATGATTTTTTTTTTTTTTTTTTTTTTTTTTTTTAAGATCCTTTTTTATATCATTTTATAAGAACTAAAAAAAAATTCCATTATAATCGCTCAAAACCTCATTTTGTGCAATTACGTATAACACTGGATTTAAAAAGGCTTCTCCCTCTCTCTTACAAATTTCACGTCTCCGATCATCAAATCCCATGGAAATCTATGGATAAAATTGATGGTAGAATTACACATTACCTAACGTATATTTTTTAATTGCGTTTTTTCATTCGGAAAACTCACAACCATTAAAATAGTACTCAATTCTAAAAAAATGACTTTTTTTTTGTAAATTTTAATGCTTTAATTTTGATTTTAAAAATGCGAAAAATTAACTAAATGTATTTATTTATCTTTTTAGCTGTTAAATGAAATATTAAAAATCTAAACAATGAAATTTTGAGAAACAAGCACTAATTTAAGGAATGTGTATTTTACGAATGCAAAAACAGAAAAAAAAAAAATTAGGTGATGAGTAATTCTACAAACAGTTTTTACCATAGTTTATAGCAACATGAGATCTGGTGACTGGAAGAAGAAAATTGTAAAATGGAAAGAAACCATGAGGTTTCTCTATCTTATTTGGCTACTGGTTGTAGTTTTCCGCACAACTATTTCAGGCAATTGTCGCTGCTGTAGGAGGACTTTTGAGCAGAACGCGGTTTTACGTATTTTGTACTAGATTTGGTTTTTTAAGTAATATCTTCTACACGTATCCTGAAATTTTCAGGGCCGCGGTAGCCCAGTCGGTAGAGCGTCGGCCTCGTAATTGGAAGATTGCGGGTTCGGTACTCGAGCCGGTCATAGACCGTCGTGTACACTAATGGTGGCTGTTGCACGCTGTCGTGGCCGCATTTTCCTATCAAAAGTTACACCTCTGGGGGTCACCGAAGCGGGAGAGCCATCCCTTCCGTGGAGGATCAAAATTGTGATGGCATGTCTCCGGACCACCTCTAGGGGTGTGTCCCAGACAGTCACCAATTGCCCATCTACGCAGCACTAGTGTGACGTAAAACCCAACCAACCAACCCTGAAATTTTCAATGAATAAAGAAAGAATGTCAACTATCAAAACCAGCTTGACTCTCAAAAAAGAAAAAAAAAAAAAAAACACTAGTTCTTTCAAACAAACAAAAAATGGAGTGACTCCACTTAAGGCTCCTATATATACGAGCTGGCGCATCAGGCATTTTGTTGCCTCAGGGTTGCCACATGTACCCAGCGCGTTTCTATGATAAACAAACCACAAACATTTTTTTTTATCCTCTTACGTTACTTTAGAGTAACTTATTTTATTATATTTCATAGTTTTAACTAAGTAAACTATGATATGGGAGTTTGTTTTGCGATAAACTGCTATAATCATTCAAGAATTGAATATAAAGGGTTCACAGACCTACTTTTACTGTGTATTTGAGTTTTGGCGACATTTTGTAAAAGAAACAGAAACCGCCCTAACAACACATCGTACATTCATAGGATATCCTCAGAATAAAATGACATCCTGAGAATGTACTGTGAAAAAAATTTGTTTTTAGGGATATTATTGTTGCTTATTGCTCTTTATCTTGACCGGATTAACTTCAGATCAAGATTTCTTAAAATCATTATGCAAGCGATAAGGACGTCAATCGAGAATGCTGTCCTCTTTGGAGGCAAAAAAATGGCGGTGATGCGCCGGCCTATTATTTTATTTAGGGGCTCTAACTCCACTTGTCTTTTCGAACATTACGTAATTGACGATTGTTTAAATAAAGAGAAGTCGTTAGCTAAGAGAAGTCGTTGAGTAGAGAAAATTAATACCAAAGAGAAAATTATAATAGGGTGTTTAAGTGTATTTTTCTAAATAGTATGTTGTTTAGTTTAACGCTATATTGCATTTCAAATAATTTAAACCCAAAGTCATATGATTAAAAAATTTTCACTAACAAGGGAACTCTTTCAATTGCTAATCACCGATTTTCTTGAAAAAATTACAGAAAATAGTTTACGCTGCACTTAATTCACTGGTTAAAAAAAATATATAACTGCTGAATTGCGACAGGAGAGCCACAACATTTATTAAACTTTATGTTTTCAACGCCAAATACGAAAAAGTCGTCGCCAAATCACATTAACCTTCCTTCAATGATGCCAAGTAACTTAAGTATAGGAGGGTAGAGTTTTATATCGCTCTAGGGGTTACTGAAGCAAGGAAGCCATCCCCTCCGCGGAGGATCAAAATTAAGATGGTATGTCTCCAGAACATCCCTAGGAGTAAGCTGATCAAATGTCCTCATTTTCTGGGGATTTCCTTTTTTTTTTTTTTTTTGAAAGAATTTTTCTAAGTTTTAAAGAATTGTAGAAAGTAAATTATTAACCAATAACACTTTATTTTTAGTCCTCATTTATTAGGAATGAAAAAATACATCCGTAATTGGATAATTGTAGCAGATTTTAACGCTTCTGTATTATAAAGGTGCTTTGATCTGATCAGCCTACTAGGAGTGAACACAAGGCCATCTCCAATTTCCCACTGCGTAGCAATAGTGCGACGTTAAAACCCACTCAACACTCAACATAGAAATCTAGAAGTTTCTATTTAAAAAAAAATGACGTTATGTTTTATGTTAGATCTAATATTTTGAGATATTTTATGTAAAATTTTAATATTGCATATATTTAAAATAATACAATTTCAATTTCAGATTTACTTTTACATTACTCCAGATTACGTGTAGTCTGGAGTAATTTAATGTCTCTCTCGGTACAGCGTCTAGAATAAACAGTGTGGAAAGCGGAAAATAAAATTGTACTAAAAAATTAAGCCTCCCACCAGATGTCACTGTAATCGAAGCTAGTATCACGTAATCAAAACCGAGATTCCTCATTGGTTAATTATGTGCTGCGATCACTTGATTGAGAAGACGAAACTGGGAAAAGCCAATCAGCTCTTCGATTTGAGCAAAAAATTCAATCGCAGTGCCATCTGGAAAGCTTAATTTATTTTAGCAGCATTTTAAGAATTCGATTATAAGTGCTTACCATACTGTATAGGCTCTGTACTCTCGGCATGTGCATTTATATAAATTTTCAGACGATTTAAAAATTAATCTGAATTATAATATTTGATTATTGAATATTTGATTCAACATTTAATTATTAGAATAATTGATTGAAATTAATACTGAAATAAATAAACACCAATTAAAATATTTAAGATGTTGAAGTTGAGTAGGTTTTAATTCGCACTAAAGCTATGCAATGGGCAGTTGGAGACAATCTGAGATACATTCCTAGGGATGGTCCGTAGACGCGCTATTACAATTTTGATCCTTTGCGGAGGGGAATATTTAGAAATTGGAAAAACATGTGCATAATTACTACTTTATGGTTTCTTACACTTCTGGCAGTTTATTTTATATAAGTTTACGAATAATAATATCAAAACTTTTGTAAAAATAGGCATTAGGATTTCATAGGAAATTTTATAGAATTATTAACTACAAAATCTTGTTGTTTTAAAAATAATTGTTATGCTAAATGCAGGCCCTCCGTGGCCGAGTTAGTATGTCACCCTCGCTAATCGCATTCGAATGTAGAAGAATGGTTTCGATTCTTCGCTGGCCCTGAGTGTTTTTTAATTTTATGTACTGTAATCCTGTTATGTGATATCTGTCCTCATCTCGACGAAATTTACTGGGGGGATGTTGAGTCAAGCATACAAATCAGATGTATATATCAAAAATAAATAACATACGCAGAATGCAACCATTTACCACCTGCAGATGTTTCCGGACCATCCTCAGGTGTGCATCCCAGACAGTCGCCAATTACCCATAGTGCAGTACTAGTGCGACGTTGAACCCAACCAACAAACAGAACGAAATTTAGGGTAGAATCGTAGATCGTCTCCATTTGCACATTGCGTAGCTCTAATGAGATATTGAACTCTCACAACTCATATTCTGTGGAGTTGTTTGTTCGTCGAAGGTTCGTACTGCCCATTGTCTTATAAGAAAAATGTGTTCAGATTGGAAATGTTTTCATTTTAGTTTTAATGAAACAACTTTGAGTTTTAATATATAATGTTTTATTTTATTTAAATTTATATAAAAGTCCTGATCATATATATTTTTTAAGTCGTTATTAAAAACTTGACGTTCATAAATTCTCAATTGTTATTGATACAGCTTTTAATTGAAATATTAAATGTTATTTACGGTTGTATTCACCAATAACCTCAACTCCCGGTTGAAGACGAAAATTTGAAAAGCGCATAAAGTCAGGGTACAACTTTTCAGCAAAATTTGGTGCGTTGCTTAAGCCATCTAGCGGTATAGTTACTTTCCAATTTTTTTATCAGATAATAACCAATCAAAGATTATATGAAATCTTCGTCGCTAGATGGCAAAAGAAGCCGGTCAATTTTAGGGGCCCTAGCTAGACCCAGTGTTGCCAGACTTGGGGATTTCTCCCCATTTTGGAGAGTTTTGAAGCTTTAGGGGAAATATTTGGAGACAGAGATTTAGTGGGGAACAGTTTGGGGAAAAGAAAAATTTTGGGGAAATACACGGGGATTTTCTTTAAAATTAGTAAAAGGTGACATTTTCGTATAATTCAATAAAAAAAAAAAAAAAAAAAAAAAAAAAAAATGGGCAATTCTGGATGCTATTTGTATTTCAGAAATAGAAAAGCAACTTTTTCATCTTTTTGATTAGAAAATTTATTCTGTTTCCCCCCCCCCCCCCCCACTTGTAATCTCTGATTCCAGGAATTATTTGGTTTATATGTGTTGTAGCAAGTATAGTGAATGCTAAATACTTATTGATTACTGCTTCGCTTGAATAATCAAACTTAAGTAAGCTGGACTAGCATAAATTTGGATGCTTTGTCTTAGCTAGCTTGAAATAAACTTGCAGGGATGGAATGTTCAGTTTGACGAAAGCTCTTTAAGCTCCCTGGATATACCTTGTTTTTCATGCATTAAAAAAAAAAAAAAAAAAAAAACTGTTTTTATATACTTATGGGTTAAGTACAAATGATTAGAGATGAGGAATCTCAGAAAGTTAGAAAAATATACAAAAGTTACACAAATTTAAAATTTTCCAAAAACTAGCGTATTAAAATTTATTTTTGTAAATGGGGATTTTTTTCTATAAAGAGCTTCATTCGGGGAAAAATGGGAGCTTAAATTTATTAAATATTTTTTAACTTTTTTCAAAAAAATTACATTTTTAGTATAAATTGAGTATGAGATTTTTTTGGAAAAAACCCTTCTTTTGGGGAAATTTGAGAACTGTTTGGGGAAATTCACTTTGGACCATCTGGCAACACTGGCTAGACCCTAGCTAGACTTTATTTAGGGTCCCTAGTAGGACTGGGCTTTATATCGATGTAAAATAAAATATCGATTTAACGCTAATATCGTTTATCCGATTTAAAAATTTCATCTTCCGTAAAATATCGATGCAGAAACATCAAAACACGCGAAAATCTGATTCCAGTCTAAACGGATTCAATGCTGGAATAGTGCCAGATAGATATTCATATTCATTCAACGGGATAACGGTTTAGTCAAGCATGCGCACTCATAGACAATTAAATCATGAAAATCTTGACTGAATGAAACCGCAATTAATCAAGAGTATAATATTTATTCGAAATGCCGTTTCAATTTAGTGTTACGTAGGTGCACTGGGAAAAAGATAATATCGGTTTAAAAGATGCATTCTTTCGAGCCATGATTGCGGTTTTAACGCATGTGCAGAAGCAAAATGAAAACCGATTCTGATTTCTGATGCAAGCAAATGGGATTATTCATTCATTCAAAATTCGTTTGATTACAAGAGATTTATTTTATCAATATTAGTATTTTCATCTGCTATTTTTTGTTATATTTTTTGCGAGTTCCTAATCCCAATTTCTTCCTATTAGATAAGTGAATTAAATATTCTTTATTAATATTTTATGTAATTAATAATATTTCTTCATTAAATTCATTAATATTAGTTCAGAATACGGCATTCTCATATTGTCAAAAATAAATTAATTCAAACAACGGCGTTATTTTAGATATGATTATTTTAATATCTATTTTTTATTTATTTAGAAGGTATGGGTATTTAAAGGGTATGGGTACTCGAAGGTATTTGTATTTCGAACAGTATGAGTATTTAAAAATAACTTTAAATACTGTGAGAATTGATTTTTTTTTTCTTTCAAATGCACCAAATTGCTCTTTTTATCTATTTTATTTCCCTATACTGAGTTAGTTATTTAAGTCTTTTTGTCTTTTGTAATATTTGATGTAATTTAATCTAAAATAAGTAAAAATATTAAAACATCAATAAAAAAAAAATGAATCTCGTAAACTTAAAAAAAAAAAAATTATATTTTAGAAAATTTTAATTTAGAATTATATTTATTAGTAGATTCAAGGCACTATAGAAATTTAATAACATGTGTGAAGCGCTTCTCTTAATTAGCAATTTTCTGCTGATACTAGCCATTTTGCAATTTATTCGCATGTAAGTGGGGAATATAAATATTTTAATGCATTACAAAGTAGTAAGAAATAATAAAATTCTGAATTTATCAATTAATTAAAATAATAATAATAATAAATTGGGGTGTTTTAAATAGATAAAACCCTAAAAAATTTAATCCCTTTTATAAAAATCAACGAAATATAATAAGTGGGCAAGAAAGCGTGGCACAGTGTCAGAGTGTTTGACTTGAGAGAAGAAGATTTTCACTTCAATCCCCGTCTCGGTTATTTTATTTTATTTTTCCATAATACTAATATTTGGTTAATCTAAAATTAACAAATCAGGGTAAAAAGTTAAACCATCAGATGGTTGCAGCTACTTCAGAACCAAGTTTTGGTTCAAACTAACACCAAATTTTTAATATTGTAACGCTGTACTACTGTGATGTTAAACCCAACCAATTAACTATAAAAACCGTCTCTACATCCTAAAGAAAACTGCTAAAAGTCCTTACGTGTAGGGATTATACCCTACAGTTAGTAACGCTGCATTAAATCGATATATCCTTATATCGGTATTTTAGACGAACGATATATCGATTTAAGAAATGTCAACATCGCCCAGCACTACCCTAGTCAATTTTTTTAGAAAGCTGCACCCTGCCTTTAGAGGCTTTTCAAGTTTTTGCACTGAACCGGGAGTTGAAGTTAACGGTGAATACGGCTGTTAGAATTTCGACTAAGTAAGTCGAAATCTGGTAAATTATCTGGGTTTTGTTAATCTATTCTGAATCCTCAAGTGCTCGACTGCATATGGATTTCGTTTGGCTATCAAAAAGAAAGAAGAACATCTACATCTATTTAAACTTCATTGCAATGAAATTCCCCAAGAATGCAGTCGCTTTTTTGGAAATATTGCAGACATGCTTTCATTTTTAATAATTTTTTCTAGCTTATTTATTGCGACTCAGCAGCTATTATTTTAGGAAGATACTATTTATGATTAAATCTTATGCCAGTATTTTTTTTTTCAAGAAAATCGGCGATTAGCACTTCAAAGAGTCCTCTTGTAAGTCTCTGTAAAAATCAATAAGTGCTAGATGCATCAAAATCTATACAGTTCATGCCATAGTAACTTATAACATGTATATAAACTTTCAGCTCATTCGGATATCGCACTTTAAATAATTTGAGCCCTTACGGAAATGCTAAAGAATTTTTCTTTGTGTCCCTGTAAAAAAAAAAAAAAAAAAAAAAAAAAACTGTAAATGCTAAATTCAATAAAATTTATGCAGTTTGTGTGACGGTAACCTATAATACGTATATAAATTTTCAGCTCAATCGAATAAGGTATTTAGACGCTATCACACTTTAAGTGATTTGAGTCCATAGGCCATAATTGTAAAGAATTGTTCTTTGTGTGCCTGTAAAATAGATTCACCAAAATTTATAGAGTTTGTGCTACGTCGATCTGTTTCAGATTATTCCAACGAAGCGTTTGGACGCTATCGTGTTCACTTACACACATACATAAATCATCGTAAAAAGTAACAAAAATTAATTCAGAGAACTTCAAAACGTATAAAACCACCCCAAAATCCCAAAGTCGAATTTATGTCATGATTACAATACTTTACTAATATATGTATGTTCGGAAAGTAAAAAGCGATAGTATAGTAAATTTGGACTAAACAGAAATTGTTTTTCACTGTTACATGAGCATTGTTGACCTTTTTAAAAGGTACTTTTAAGTACAAAGTAATATTTAAGAGGTATGATACACGGTTTTCATAATAACTGCATCTTTGTCTATTTCTACGACAGTTTATAGATTATTACGTAATACTTGGATTATAATTTTTTTAATTGGAATTAAAAAAAAAAAAAACTAATTGGCATAGGTGGACTCTGCTCAGTTCCCCATCATATTTATGTTCTCATACACTTCTAGTGGGAGACATATTATAATCATGTTAAAAGAAATGAATTTGACCAAAGCTTGATACATTGACAGAATAAGATCCCCGCCTAATAGGCTATCCACCGTTCACTTCGATATATTTATCTTATTCTAATCTATTAATTTATTTTATCAGGGTCAATTCTGTTGTTTAGTTTTCATGCTACTATTTCCAATGCAATAATCCTCAAAATTCATATTTATATGAAAAATTTACAATTTCGTTATATTGAAAAAATCGTAAATTACGAATAATTTACGAAATTTTCCTATTAGAATATTTGTATTCAATCATGTTCAAACAAATATCATAAATATAATTTTGAAGTTGTCTAATGTATTTATGATCCTCAAAATGGAAGTTTATGCTCAATTTTGCCTTATTCTGCCATTTTAAGTAAATCCTAAATTCCAAATAACTTACGAATTTTTTAAATTGGAAAAATCATAGTCTATGATATTCATGCAAGTATCCAAAATAATATTTAAAAAGTTGTTTGACATCTTTACGATGAAAATATACCTCAAGATTGACGTTTATGTGAAATTTTGCTCTATTCTGCCATGTTAAGAAATTCGTAATTTTAAAATAACTTACGAAATTTTTATATTGGAAAATTCATAGTCATTAATATTTATGCCAGTGTCCTAAATAATATTTCAAAAGTAGTCTGACATCTTTACGATGAAAATATCTCTCAAAATTAACGTTTATGTGAAATTTTGCCCTATACTGCAATGTTAAGAAATTCGTAAGTTTTCAATAACTTGCGAAATTTTCAAAGTAGCATATTTATAGTTACTGGTGATCATTCCGGCATCAAAACTGATATTTTAAAATTGGTCCGACATTTTTACAGTAAAAAGCTTCCATTTAATGCATGTTTAAGTGAATTTTTTTCCTATTCTCCCATGTGAAGGAAATCGTAAATTTCTCATAACTTACGAAGTTTTTTAATTCGAATGTTGCAAATGAATAGGGTTCTTGCCAGTATCGAAAGTAATATTTTAAAACTGATCTGACCTCTCTGCGATCATTTGTTCGTGAGATATCGTGTTAACAGACTAACAAACTAACGGACTAACACACTGACACACTAACGGACTGACACACTGACACACTAACAAACAGCCTACAGACAGACACCATACAAATTTTATCATTTTCGGATTCCTCACGCCTGAAAACGTATAAAAAAGTCAAAAAACCGAGGTCGAAAATTTTCAGGATTACGTAAGTTCCCCATACCTATAGTATGATGGGGAACTAAAATGTAAATTGTGCGTAAATTTGATTTATATAGCCTAGCTCACTTAAAATATTCAAGAAGCGCATATAAACAGTGTTCTGGTACACGGACTATTGAAATAATTTAAATGAAACAGCATCCCAGTGTTGTTGGAAAAAGTTTCATAATCTATGTGTGATGGGTATCTTTTGTTGAAACGTGCAATGGGGAAAAAAGGTATATTTTTAATTATTTTTGTGGAAGTTTAGATCCAACTTGTTTAGTTAAATAATCGTTATCTCTTGAATATACTGATTTGCTTCGACATATATAAGTTATGCAAGAACATCTTATCACAAAGAATTTTTTCTATTAATTCTAAAGAACAGATTATCAATCTGTTTCAACCAAAGTATTCTTATCAGTATAGTTTTATTTCTTTAAAGTTTGTTTATTTATAAAATTGTTTTTTCAGTGATGTTTATAATGATTACAGATTACACAGCGAATACAAAACATGTAATTGTCGTCCATCATTATTTATTTACTTATTTTCAACTATCCTTTTATTTCCCATGCAGAAAATCTGCGTGATAGAACCTACATACATAACACGATTTTTAGAAAAATCTCATAAGTAAAATGACTGATTTTTTTTATTTTTATTATTTTTATTATTATTATTAATTAATAAAAGATATTTAATTTGATGTTTGCTCTATAATTTCAATTTTAGAAAATAATTTTTTCCTTTGCAAAGTTCAAAATTCTGAGAATTAAGTTAAATTATTGTTATATTAAAAATCAATTACTTCCTAAGATATGGCAATATTAAATTACCATATCACCACACATAACAGAAATTCCATAGTTAATGTATCAACAAAACAAACAAACAAATAAAAAGAAACAACGTTCATTCTACTTATAAAGAATGAAAAATCTAAAAAAAAAAAAAAAAAAAAAAAAAAAAAATGTAATAGATGGCGCCATTACCGTCCTGCCAAATAGCGACCATTTAATGCGAAGCCTAACTAGCTTTAAATTCCTCCAAATACGCTTCTTAATATGTGATTTTGTGCACATGTTTCAGCACAAAAGTTAATAATTTATTTAAGAAAATGTACATCCCAAGTGTATTAAATAAAAGCATTAAATGAAAAAAAAAAAAAATGCATGGAGCTTGCATGGATAACTAGTTATTCCTGAAATTTGAACACTCCCCCCCCCCCCAACACACACACACACACACACCAAAATAAGTAAATAAATAAATAAATAATATAAATATAAATAAATATTAAAAAAATGATATTATTTTTAAAGCAATGTATATTTTCATGTATTTTGTAATAAGTATCTGAATATTTTTAATTACTTCGATTTCGATATTTTTCCTCGTTCCTTGTCCCCTTAAGGATAATTTACAAGCAATAGCAATACATTAAAATTTATAAAAATAGTCAGACATGAACGATCATTTCTGTAAAGAAGTATTTCAAATAAATAAATAAACGATTGTGCGCTATTTCAAGGCGATAGACAGCAAAATGGTAATAAAGCAAAATCGCTGTGTGAAAGAAATAGTACGAGCTGTCGTACTGAAAAAGAAAAAAAAAGTTTTCATATGAAATCTTTAAACAAATGTAAAACTATTATACTGCGGCCGTCCCTTGACTTACTGCTATATTTTCCTATACAAATTTACTATTTATTAAAATTATTATAAAATAAATCATCCCTTTTAAATGCACACTATTTTCATTCTGGAGGAGTATAAAGCACTTTTGAAAGATACCCGTACTGAAAATTTGTGCCTTCAGGGTTTCCGCTTACATGTACAAAAATTTTTTGCCAGTTGACTATCGCTGTTATAAATAACTCTTTTTAGTTTCATAATAATTCTTAAAAAGTAATTCTCTTTATGCACATTTATACAAAATTTTGCCCTACACCACCATGTTAAAAATTTAGAAAAAGCGGGATGGAGACGCCACCTTTTGGACAATTTTCCCTTTAAGTTGATAGGCACTAATTCATGTCAATGTGTAACTACATACCAATTTGTACGAAATTCTGCGCAATAGTTCTTGAGGTACAGTTGCTATAAAATTTTGTCACACTCACATACACACACAGGCAGACAGACATTTTCTAAAAATGGCCAAATCGTATTCTAGACCTCTCAAAACGTGCAAATCCATCAAAATCCCGATATCGAAGATTTTTACGAATCTAATTCTTTCTTCTATTGAATAGATAGAAGAAAGTAATAAACATCTTACGTTGTTCAGACATTTATTTACTTTATTGGTTTCTGCACACTACAGATATATTGATTTTAACATAGATGACATTTTGTGCTTATTATCAAATCTTAAATGCCCTTTGAGTTGCATTAACTCCTAATTTTAATCACGTTGCTTTTAATATTTTAATAGCTTTGTTTTGAAAGGCCGCATTCCTGAGAGTGAAAACTCGATCAGAATTCTAAACGAATCCAGCCGCCTCCCTTATTAAATTCACTCTAAAGAATGATATTATCTTAAAAGGTGAATGGAAGTCTAATGTTATCGCTTTTAGCATACCATCACACACAAAAGTCTGGATCATTTTGAGAATTTTTTATTAATGCCGTTGAACCGGTTGCTATTAGCTCAATTATGATATGAAGTAGATAAAATCGCAAGTAAGCAAAATTTGGAATACATCGGTTGTTGGTTTTAAAATTTAGATAGAATTATTAATTAGTTTATTAAATTATTCTGTAAATTAAAAATATTTAATATAAATGCAGAAGTGCAAAGTTACTGCTAACGAAAAATTAATTTCATACCACAATAAAGAAAAAGTAAAACTTCTCCTATTAAATTGCAGATAATTATTACAAAAGAATACATTAAAAAATTTCCGGTATTAAGATTACGGACAATCCTTAATAACTTGGTGCCTCTGTAAATGTTTTTTTTTTTTTTTTTTTTTTTTTTTTTTTCAGAAGCACATAATAAAGAAAAGAAGTTTCAAAATAAGGTAGGAAATAAGATCATAGTAATAAAAATTTCTTACCAATAATTTTATAAAAATACACTTTAATTTTTTTTTACAACCATTCTAAAAAATTTTGGTGAACTTAAAAGTTTTATTTTTAATGCAGAAACATTAAACAACAACAACAAAAAAAAAGAGAATAAAAAATCTAACAAAATTCCAATAAAAAATCTAAAAAAATTCTTATAAACTCTATAAGAATAACACTAAATCACCCTTGAATGTGTTAGAATTATTGAACGACACAACGTGCAACATATTATTAATCTGTCTATTTAAAGTTTTACAAATACATGCATTTGATTCATGCATGAGTCAAACATGAAATTAAAGACGTGTTTTCTCCCCCCCCCCCTTTATTTTCTTTTCCAGATATACATATACAATCAAAAACACTTCATCAAAAATCAATGACATTGAAACATACTACGCTGCAAAATAATAACACTTCAGTTGTATGTGTGTCATTCAAAATTGGCTCAAGTTTCCAAAACTGGCTACTCCCTCTACACAAGACACTTTTGTATTGTTAAACAATCAGCTATTGATTTCTATCGCGATGAAGCGCATGCATAATAACATTGGTCCAACAAACGAAAAACTTATTTTCGTCTTACAGAGCAAATATACCATGATGGTCATCTTAAGTATAAAATCAATAGTTCTTAAGAATACATATTTTCAACTTATTCGAAGTAATATCATTTCAGAAGTCAATGAGGCTTTTTTCTTTAAATGGGACATATGAATATGTACTTTTAACATGAAAATCTAAATGATATTACAGTATAAACTGTAGTTAAAAGTATTATTTCAGATGACAAAATATGTATTTTTTTTTTTTCTTTAAATGGGACTACATTGCACTGCTAATATAAAAATCTTAATGATGCTAAAATAGGAATTAAAGATGCAGAAATAAAAACTGTGCCTGACATATATATTGCAAAGTATTTTTTATTGCACTGATGACATATAAAAATAAAATTATTTGCTTACATTGAATTAAACGAATTCGAATTTCAGAAATATCGCACCCCATCAACACTGTAAAGAGAAATTTCTAAAAAAAGGTAACAATTTGTAAGATATTTGGGTAAAGCAATGTTACAAACTGGAAAGTTCTGTTTTTATAACCCAAAATTTCAACCTAAATTGGATACGAGACCAGTTTTGGATAGAATTGTTTTGGGGTTTATTTTTCGCAGTATACATACGTATACATACGAAATGTTTACATTTTGTTTAGATCTTCTACGCATGTTAGATTTTTTTTTTTTTTTTTTTTTTTGTAAGAGGTGAGTGATACAATATTTTCTACAACAACGTCTTTATTTATTATAGACAAAAATAATAAAATAAGATAGTGAACCATACATAACAAGTTTGTAAACTCACAATAGATTTTTCTGACCCATTTTGCGTTATAAACAGAATTTTCCAATTTGGAACATTGCTTTACACAAATATCTTACAAATTTTTACCTATTTTAGATTTTTTTTTTTTCAGTGAAGGAAAGCGACAGCGACACAACTCAAAAATGCAGTATTTCAGAAAAATCAAGCTTAAATATAACGATAAAACATTGACTAGCCTATAATAAAACTGACACAACTGCCTCTCAGGTAGATAATTTTCGAGATAGAGATGTGATGCTTTCTTGTGTACATTGGAGCACTTTTAGACATTTTTTAATGATATAAATTAAAAATTGTCTTTTTTTGATTTGTATCATTTATATAATATAAATATGTGGTAAAATAGGTGCGATATAAGTTTTAATCGCAATTCAAACAATTTCTTTTAAGAGGTTACATAGAATTTGAGTTTCGAAGGCTAAAAAAAAGCATTGTTTCTCTATTTTATTTATTTATTTATTTATTTGATATAATAATTAAAAGTTTTTATTCAAAATTTTGAGCATATAAAAAAGCAATATTTAAACAATATTTTATAAAATTTTAATTAAAAAATTTGGAAAATTCAGCCGATGGGTTCTGGTTTCCAGGGACCTTTCAGAAAAGTGGGGGACAAGATTTCTCAAAAAATAGTGCACCGATCTTATTGTAATTTTATATACCTTTTAAAAGTACAATTCACTAGTGTTTGAATGATTTTTTTTAAATGAGATTTTAATTTTTGGCAGAGTTTTAAGTAAAAACGATACAATTTTTGGTACATTTTACCCCACACATAGCCTTATAAAATTAGTTGTAGTCAAAAAAAAAAAAAAAAAAAAAAAAAAGGCCTTCGTTCAAGTACTAGTCAATTCTATTTTATTAAAGAAGTTGTAAGGTAGGAGGCAATTTCGCAAAGTACGAGTCGCGAAACTGTTTTCAGGGTTTTACTTTCCCTACTGAAGTATTCTAATAAGGAGTTAGGATTTAAAAAGAACTTGCGTATTTTACGAGATTCGCCAAGGGAGTTTAGTACAAGCGCGATTAAAGGGAAAGTGGAAGATGCAAATTAGCTAAACGTATAAAAAGAATGAAGGTATCGTCGCTCGGGGAGATGGAGGTGGATTAGGTGTGCTGTAGGTGGTGAAGGAGCTTCTATCTTGAAGCATATTTTTGCCGCGAGTGCGTCTGGTATAAATTCACCTGTTCAAGATATCACCAAGCTAATCGTCAGTTTCCATCATATATGGGTAATATAACGCCGTTTATTGTTTTATAGTAAGATTATTCAGCCACCTATTTTTATTAGCTAATGAAAGTATCCAACATTTAAAATTATACGAGGAAGTTAGAGTATTTATGTGTTTTCAAAAGTCGTTTAGTAAAGTAGTCCAATGCTCCCTTGAATTGATATTTAATTAAATATAATATTCAGTTTTATATTTGTCTCTGTGAATTACTTTCTCTCACTACTTTATTACGTATGACGTTGGTAGACAAGCCGACGTCTTTACAAAGTGTGCGAAATTTCAATGCATTAGTTTTTGAGAAATCATTCCACTGCTTTTCTGAAGAGTTTCCAAAACTAAGACACACGGCTAAATTTTCTAAATTTTCAATGAAAATTTTATAAAATATTGTTACGAGAAACTTGTCGACTTTCTTGGTGAGAAAGTAGTTCGTAATCAGTACAACATAACTCTGATTATAGTGAATATTCTCGAAACAATACGATAGTACTGTTAATTTATCGAATATTCTGGTAGCAGTCGAATGAAGCTGCCCCTGATACTGCAAAAGTCACTATTCGACAAAAGTTTTGGAACAAGAAAACATTCACTTGTTCCATAGGAGTAAAGCAAATAACATCAAATATTCCCCAGCAGAAATTTGTGCTAGCTTACGAACAAAGTTTAGTCACTTAGAGCGCAATCTCCACAATGCAATTGCTCAGAATAGGTCTCTGAACAACACTGACTCGCAGTGACTTTACACTTCCTGCAGAAATGAATCCACTCCTTTTTATACCTTTTGGCGATGGGACTTGGCAGTGATTCCATCTAGAGTCCCACGAAGTTCTAGATCTTGGAACCCATGTATAGCAGGGCTTCGAAACGTCGAGAACACTAAACTACTGTTTTCCGCAAAATTCGGTTGCCAAGTTGCCAAATTCGTCGCCAAGTCTCCACATTTGTCGCCAAGGCTGACTTCACAGAAAGTGAATGAACTGCCTCTTTATTTTCATTTTGTCGGTAAAACTACTTTCACTGCAACAGTTCAAACGATGCAGAGGAAAAGATTTAATGTGTTGTAACAATATTGCTTAAATGCTGCTCTTTTAGAAGCTCAAAATTTTTAATAAAAAACCTGTTTATTATAGGGGGTGTCTCATAAGCCTGTAGCCATTATAAAAATTCATAAAAATTGAAGTAATTCATAGAAATAAACATGGTTTGCAAAAAAGTTTTGTTTGTGAAAGGACTTTTCTTTTTATTTTCGAGGGGAGGAGAAAAAATAATAATTAAAACTTTCGTCGATAGAGCGCATTGTACGTGAGCAAATCCCACATTTCCATGAAAAATTATATCTGTTTGTATTTAAATGTTTATGAACCTTTATTGTAACCTTTATTGTAAAACAGTGCAATTTACAAGAATCTATTTTGCAAATTTCTCTTTTATGCCCCAGTGCAGCGCTCTCTATTGATGAAAATTTTAACTATTGTCTTTTATTTTACCAAAAAAAAAAAAAAGTAATAATAATAATAATGAAATGAAATGAAGTGAAATTGAAAAAAAAAAAAAAAAAAGAAAAAAAAAAAAAAGTAATAATAATAATAATGAAATGAAATGAAGTGAAATTGAAAAAAAAAAAAAAAAAACTCTCTACAAGAATAACATTTTCGCAAACCGCGTTCAATTCTATCGATTTCTACAATTTTTATGAATTGTTGAAATGTTTACAGACTCACGGGACATCCGGTAGTTAAAAAAAAAAAAAAAAAGAAGAAGAAGAAGAAAGAAAGGAAAAAGAGAGAGAGAAAAAAAAAAATTTGCTTTTTGCTTTAAAATTTTCATAACTCTTTTATCGTACAAGGGATTTTCATGCATGTACGTGGTAAGTACTTTTGTAGTAATTCTACTTATTAAGAGTTTGTGTAGGTGAATTATTTGCGTAAAATGGTTATTTGCCAGGAATATAATTTTTTTTTTTCTTCCCATTCAAAAATCAATGAAGCTTTCTCTTTAAACTGGATGTATGAATATACTGCTAATATGACAATTGAAATGATATTATAATATGAACAACAGTTATTGTATTGTTTCAGAAGAAAGTATGTTTTTCTCGGGATCCGGACATAATATCGCGTCCACTAAAATAATAATAATAATAATAATAATAATAATAATAATAATAATAATATGATCTATTTCACGTGTGATCTCTGGCGGAAACCATAGAGTCTTATAATTATAATATAAATGTATATATCATAGGGTGGAATTTCATTATTTTATCTATATTTAATTTTAACTTATTTTATCATTTGCTTTTCACCATTCAAAATACATTTTCAAAATATTGTATATCACTGCTGACATCAAAGCTGAACACTGTTCACAAACCTAAGTTAAAAATTATAAAATTAATAAGCACAATCGAATTCATTATGACTAATCTTCACAAAAGTTAATAAACATAGTTTTTAAACTCTTTTAAGCAAAATTCATAACTCATTTTGTGATGGGTTTGTTTGTATGCCAGTGCTCTGACTAAGGTAAATATGCTTGTGTTGTCATAAAATTTTATACAACATTACTAATTATTATCAACTCATTCAAATAAAATGTTATAAAATGTGTCATTTTATTTCTTTAAAACACAATCATCATTCACATTATTTTGCTTTACATTCATTTATATGAGCAATTCCATGTCAAATCAACACAGCTAAAATCCTGACCCCCTCAGATTTTTATGAAATTGGGCTCATTTGTTTGTTCTATAAAGAAATGAATTTATACCAATTAGTAAGTCCCTATCTCTTTTAGTTTTTGGTATACAGGACTGCAAAAATGGGTAAAAAATGCAAATTTCAGAAATTCTTCTGCTACAAATGTACCCATATTATCTTCCCTAATTAACTTAAAGGTAAAAGATAGGTATCATTAGAAAGCCTATAATACAGACTTTCAAATGATATATCCCAAATATATATTTTTAAGTTTTTTCACTTTAAGGTCAAACATTTTGACCTTTGCCCTTTAATATCTTAAAAAGTACACATTTAATTTTCTTTTAAAAATCCCATGTTTTTTTTTTTTTTTTTTTTTTTTTTTTTCCGTTTATTATCTATAATTAATGTAAGTTTCAACATGGTACGGACATGGAATACTGAGTTATAAATTAAAGTCCAACTCTACCAGTATTTCCATATTAACATAAAGTACGTTTTACAAAAAAAAAATGACCGACCCATGTTGAAACTTACAATAATTATAGACAATAAACGTAATAATAACATATAATTTTTAAATGAAAATTAATGGTATACTTTTTGAGATATTGAAGTTTAAAGGTCAAAATGTTTGACCTTAAAATGAAAATTAAAAAAAAATATATACATGTGATATATCATTTAAAAGCCTGTATTTTAAGCTTTCTAACGATGCCGATCTTATATATCTCTAAATTAATTAGGAAATAAAATATGGGGAAAACTTACGTTATGTTAGTATGAAAATACTGATTCAGGGTTGCATATTAATTTATAACTCAGCATCCCATGGCCGTTCCATGTTGAAATTTGCAATAGTTATAGATAATAAATGTAAAAATAACATATAATTTTTAAAAGAAAATTAAATGTATATACTTTTTGAAATATTGGAGGTCAAAGGTCAAATGTTTGACCTTAAACTTAAAAAATTTAAAAAGATATATTTGTGATATATCATTTGAAAGACTGTATTATAAGCTTTCTAATAATACCAATTTTTTACCTCTAAGTTAATTAAGAAAGAAAATATGGGTACATTTGTGGAAGAAGAATATCGGAAATTTG
Organism: Salticus scenicus; assembly: GCA_963930645.1. Classification (NCBI taxonomy): domain Eukaryota; kingdom Metazoa; phylum Arthropoda; class Arachnida; order Araneae; family Salticidae; genus Salticus; species Salticus scenicus. The sequence goes on along the minus strand of OZ005655.1, from coordinate 184,880,482 downwards.
CATTTTTTACCCATATTTGCAGCCATGTATATAAAAAACTAAAAGAGATGGGGACCAATTAATTGGTGTACATTAATTTCTCAATAGGACAAATAAATGAGCCCAATTTCATAAAAATCTGAGGGGTTCAGGCTAAAAATGCTGTTTTTTTTTTTTTTTTTGTTGTTGATTTGATATGGAATGACTCTTATGTAGGTGATATTTTAACCCGCGAGATTTTGTCCGCAAACTGTTTTTTCTCTTTAAAGGGGACATAATAATGCACTGATAATATAAAAATCTAAATGGCACTAAAATATAATTCAAAATTACATCTTACATGTGCATTAAAATGCAGTTTTTATCACACGCATGTCGCATAAATTGATTTGCATACCAATACGAAATAATTTGCTGTCAATGTACGTTACCCCTTGCCATTTTCAATTTTAAACGTTTTGTCAAATGTTTAGAAAAATACTTGAGGAATTATACTGAAAATACAGGTATGCAAAGAATATGTTATGTTATGCTTAAAATTTTGTCTCAAAGTAAAAAAAAAAAAAGTTTCATTTTGCGAAAAATAATACTTTAAATGCTTTGTAGTTGTAGTATGTGATTATTAGGGTTATTTTAATTATAAATATTAATTTTTATCTAAATAGCACGCATAATTATGAAAACATAAAGGTTTCTTAAATATATATATATTATACATGTAAGATATTCAACCCAATGCAATGCCATTTTTAGGAAGTTTCACATATTACATTAGACTCAATTTACTGCATCCAGAATAATATATATATATTAAACGTTTGATTAAATATGAGCATTATGATGCCGATTATCACATATTTAAAAATATATATTATCATCATCATCATCATAAAAAAAAGTAACGAACACATTTTTATGCCCCCTAAATTATAACTTAAATTCACATGCAGTGTGTTCTTTACATTTTTATATCCTCCTTCTTCTTCCCCCATATGTATGTTTTGCTAATTGCAACTCCATCGAAACCTTTGATCATGTATTATTCGTTCTTTAACATAATGCAGATCTACAATAGCATGTTGTGACTTTTTCTAATTCGGTTTCTTTTCATCTTGCTAATAAATTCAGTTAGTCGCCATGTATGCATTCTTGTCTCACAACATGATACATTAATTTTGCTCAAAAGTTCCGTGTTCCCATGGTGAAGGTTGGCTTTTATTAAGGACCGTTTGCATTATAATTATCTGGTAATCTCTTCAAAAATTGTATGTGTTTTTACGTAATATAATTACAACCATTTTTTCTCTATTATTTAAAATTTGGCTTCGATTAAAGCTTTGGTGAAAGTAATGAAAAAATCATAGCATCACTTCATCACCAACAACTAAGCGGTGAAGTAAACTTTTTGGGCTCCCACTGCAATGTTATTAAAATAACTTTAATGCTAATTAATAATAATAATACCTTTATAAAAATGGTCACCTACATGGGAGTGATATATCAAATAAAATGTCTAATAAAATTTTTCGTGATTATCTACAAAAATGCCTGGATTAATGATCACTGTGTTATTGATGGTTCACATCGTAAGAATTCTAAAGCTGTTTTCAAATTAAACTTCACTAACAGACGGTCATCCAAAATCTTCGTTAGAAGCATTTTTACGGAATAATTGTAATTGCTCATACGCTAGTATTAACAAAATTTCTTTTCCATAACGAATTACCCAAATTTGTTGAGCGACTTACATGACAACCCCAAATATCATGGAAATTCAAAAAGTTATTGTCGAACGAACGAACTAAATTTCCGTTCCTCTCAAAAATAAATAAATAAATAAATAAATAAATAAATAAATAAATGAACAAGTAATGAATAACTTCAGCTTGTAAAAAATGACTAGCTTTAAGATTTTACCTCACTCTCACATTAAGATTTACTTTACAATTCCCAGAAGATTTCATAATAAAGACGGCATATTTTCTTAGGGAAGTACTTTAAGACCACTCTGTTAATAAACTTTATTTTAATTTTAGTAATAAATTTTTTAACAGATATTACTCAGCGGCCGATCAGCCTCTTGAATTAAATTTTTTTCAAGAGAGTATCTTAAAACAACATAAACACTACAATTAATCATAACTTTTAAAGTCAGTGCAAAATTAAATAATTTGGCGATATATATATATATATTTTTTTTTTTCTGCCAAGGATGACCGATATCAAATCTATTCCGCTGCAACATATTAGTATCTTATATCAGATACTTTATTTAGACATTTGAAAACAAATTTCACTTCAAATTATGATAGAATATTTATCATTTTCCATTTAATTAGTATATTAGTTGGATATTTATTGTGTAAATATCATCCTTTGAAATGAAATGTTTGTGTTTTCAATCGAATGTGGAAGTTTGCCAATTTTTTTCTAGTGTTTTGAAATTAAAAATTCAAATTTTGTCAATTTTACAACAAAAACAAAAACATTAAATCATTAAATTCATTTTTTTACTTATTTTTATTTCATATTATTTCACCCGCACTTTTTATTTCCTAATTCAAAACTATTAAAAAAAAAACTTTTTCGATATCGCTTGTAACGATACTGATTATTATTAATTTTCTTTTCTTTTTCTTTCAATAATAATAATAATAATAATAAAAAGATTTTGATGAAATTCTGGCAAACGCAGAATTTAGTTTAGGACGGAGGACTATTAGTTTTTTTTTTTTTTTTTTTTTTCTTCCCAATTATAACATCGCTTTCAAATTATTCAAATATATTTTCGATAAATTTTAGATTTCGATAAATGTCCAACTATCGAAAAATGATTTCGACAAATGTCCAATTATCGAAAACGACAACGCAAAAATCTCAGATTGAGACTAATAGGCCCTCAGTTCTAAAAAAAAAAAAAGAACTGTAAATGGTGTAAAGCAAATTTTTATTTTATTTCATCCAATAGTAATGCAGTGCACATAGATTTTAAATAAATATAAATAAAACCCTTTATCGTTTTCTTTCATTTCCCGCTCTCTAAATCCTATGATGTATAATTGTCACTCGATTGAATGCGTATGAATTCAATGCTACCTATACTTCTGTTTACGTTAGAAAATTTCTTATACGAATAAGTAATAATATTTTAGACGCATGCGATGACAAAATAAAGACGAATAACGAGAAAGAGAACAAAGAATACAGGTTGAAGAACAGTTGTTATCAAGTTCACGGTAGTTTATTAATAGGTACTTGTCATGAATTACAATCAGTTTCGTTTTTTCAGGAGTTTTAAGATAAGGAAACTTAAGAAACCTTTCATTGTCAAAAGGAATACCTGCAACCCGTTGATAAAGGTCGAATGACACCATCTAGTTTCAATTTCTAATTTTCTTCTTCTTTCTAGTGATATCCTTACATTTTAGCGAATAAATAAAAAAGGTATTGTTGACACCACTTATTGGAATTGTAAATCTGCTAAGACAAATTATTTCATTAAGCGATATAATTCATTGAATGAGATAATTTCTACTGCGCATTTTAGTAATACTTAATAAGTATTATCAAAATATGAGATTTCGTTAATAATAAAGTTCAGATTTTTCAACGATATAGTATATAGGCATCAGTATTTTCATTGTCAAAATATATTTTAAGCATAATATATTTTAAGAAGTATAGGACTTGACTTATACTAATTTCATAGCTATTTTTCCACCGGTGGTATTTGATTTTATTGTTTTTTCACACGGATTTTTTCCCATTTATTTTTAAAAATATTTATTGGTTTAAAAGCTTATGATCTATAAGACTTATGCTCTCCGTCTTTTCGGTATGAGTAAACTTTTTTCGTTTTCTTTGCATTGCCCTACTTTTTCTGGTTGTTATCATTGTAAAAAAGGATGTATTAATTACGGCATAATCCATCAATATGAACGGTTTCGTAAGGCTTTTTAAAGTTTTCCCTGCCTCAACCACACTTTGCCATACTCAAGGGATACCTTCTTCACCTGAAGTGACATCACGTTTTTATTATTATTACTATTATTATTATTGTAATAATTTTTATTTAATTTTGTGATTATCATTATCAGTTTCTAAGTACGTTACAATTTTTTTTTATTATTATTCAAATATATATATATTTATTTATATAAACAAATTTGTTAGGGGAAAAAATTAGAATACTTGCTTAGAAATTTTTATATTTATATAGTTTCTTTTTTTTTTTTCCCCAATAAAATTGCATTAAAGTGAGTATTATTTTTGTTTTCACATCTGTATTAAAATTATGCTAGTCAAATTATTCCTATCTATATTAAAATTACACTAGTCAAATTGTTCATATCATTTTCACAATATGGATACATATTTTTTTATTCAACATAAATATATATATATATATATAATTTTTTTTTTTTTTTAATGTAAACAAATTTGTTAGGGGGAAAAATTAGAATACTTGCTTAGAAATTTTTATATTCATATAGTTTTTTTTCCCCCAATAAAATTGCATTAAAATGAGTATTATTTTTGTTTTCACATCTATATTAAAATTATGCTATTCAAATTATTCATATCTATATTAAAATTACACTAGTCAAATTGTTCATATCATTTTCACAATATTGATACATATTTTTACTGTAGTTATTTGGCTATTTAGACTCTTGTGGATTATCGGGGCAATTTAATAATATGTTTAGTTTTTGCATTCTACTTTTTTTATTATTTTATATATATAGCTTACAAGGGAAGTGGGGAAGTGTGAAACAGAAAAATTACTATTGAAACCAAACCGAGCTTAAATAAAAGAGCATGGTAGAAAACATAGGGTAGAGGGCAAATCTAGTATGTGAAAGATTCAAGGGATTTTTTTTTTTTTTTAAGTTGCCCAAGGAATTTTTTAAAAGAGTTCAAAATTCTCTACTAGGTGACGGCATTTATTTCGTCGATCAGTAAAATATTTAATAAATTCATTTATTAATTATTAAATCCATCGATTAATCAAACCATTAATTCACTCATTTATCAATTAATCTATTACTCTATCAACTCATACATTAATGATTTTCTCTCAAATAATCCACCAATATATCTATCAACTCATTAATTAATCTATCATATTAACCTTTTATCATTCTATCTATCAATCAATCTATTAATCGATCTATCATTATATGCATCCATCAATCCATATATTGTCTCATCAGTGTATGTTTCTGCCACTCAATTCAAAAATTCATCTGTTCCATCTGTTGATAAATCATTCAATGGATTAATAAACTCTCCCTCTTTTCACCTAGTTAATCAATCAATTTATGTACTAAATATGCATGCACTAACATATACTTTTTTACGCAACACATAAACACACGCATATAACATACATGCATATTTACAGAAACATTCATTATAAACGATCTAGAGTATGAAGGTCGATCATATGAATTAGCAGAATATAATACTATTTTTAAAATATAATAACTACTTATTTTAAACTACTTATATTAACTACTTTTTTTTAATATAATAACTACTTTTTAAAATTGGAAATGTCGGTAAAAAGGAGAGGTGATATGAAGAACATTTTGTTTCGCTAACAAACGGAGGCGGAGGCCTAAAAACGTGTTATGAACAGTATAATGTAGAATTCTTAAATTGTAGTGATTGCTCGCATAAAAATGCATTTTGTTGAATATTTTAGTAGATTTTCAATCGATTGATTGACTGGGTTTTACGTCGCACTAGTGCTGCGCAATGGGCAATTGGCAACGGTCTGGAATTCACACTTAGAGGTGATCCGGAGACATGCCATCACATTTTTTTATCCTACACGGAGAGGATCGTTCCCTCACTTCGGTAACCCCCAGAGGTATAATTTTGATGGGAACATGGAAGACATTGCGGCCACGACAGATTTTACGTGCACCAGCCACTATTAGTGTACACGACGGTCTTTGGTCGGCTCGAGTACCGAACCCGCAGTCTTCCGTTTACGAGCCCGGTGCTCTACCGACTGGGCTACTGCGGCCCAGTGGTAGTTCGAAAGCCCACATCCTGAAAATAATAATAATAATAATAATAACTGTAATTAAAACTAAATGTTACAGGAACAATGAAGAGGATTCTCTCATTTTTATCTGATATTACTTTAATGCATCAAGATGTGACGTGGTCTCATTGTAGGGTAGACAGACAAAGTAATGTTGTCGCTGCAAAGAAGGTGGTGTGTGATATAAGGCCGACTGACAGCGCAAAGGTCTTAGGCCTGGGGGGGGGGGGGAATGCCCTCCAAGTGGAGTTCTTTCTATAGGATCTTAGTCCATATTTTCACGAGTTTTGGAGGAAGTCACGAAAAACTCCAAACGGTTAAGCCGAAAAGTGCAATCTGGATTCCAACCAGTCACTTCCTGTCTACCAAATTCGAGAGCTGAACCTCTCGGTCACTGGGAGGGAGGGGGGGGGGCACTGCAAAGGATTCATACCGTTAGGAATGATTTCTTGATACATAAACCCCGAAGGTTGCATTTCGTTTCTCGCTTATGGACACCAAACATTCATGTACTAAAGTTAAAGGAAAAATTTAATATACCGAGGCCTGTTTGAAGTAAAATTTTACAAAGGATTATTATAACAAAAGTGAAACGTTATAGCCAATTTTTATTCGAGGGAAGTTCGAGTAATTTCCATACAGGTTTAGGCTGAGACAGTTGGAAAGAACTAACAAACTAAATTAAAGTTTATGCATTGTCAATATTATAGCAGAGATGAATTGAAATCTATTTACCTAAGGGGAGAAAACTTAATAATGAACTTTACATGACTTGTGAGAATGTTGGCAAAGGAAATAATAATTTAATTAGAATTAAGCAAAATTATTAATGAATCAAATTCAATGCATTTATTTTGATGAAAAATTTTGGCATCATTAATTAAGAGAAAAAAGGCAATACTGAATAGATATTATATAGAAAATTCAAATTATTAATATTATTAATTTAGTTGTTAGATAAAATGCATCGTATTTTCATATCTTAAACAGATTTTGAAATCTCATTTTGCATTACAATGCATATACTTTTCAATTCATAATTGTTAACAATACATGTATATTTTCATGCAATAACTGACAATAAAAAAAATATGCACATACATGCATTCATGCAATATTTGAACATTTCCTTAAAAAGTACACTGCATCATAAATAAAAAAAAAATATTCTAAAATAAGTTGAATTTAAACAAAATAATTATCACTTTAATATGTTAGATTCGTGAAAACTTTCGAACTCCGGTTTTCGTTGTATTTACACTTTTTTAGATATCCTGAACACGTTTTGATAATTTTTAGAGAATGTATGCCTGTCTGCGCGTATAAAAATTTTGTGTATACGCTGTATCTTACGAATGAACGAAATTTAACCAAACTTGATATTTATTTCGATTTTGACCAAAACTGGTGCTGATTACACTAGGCGATTAATCGCTCAACAGATGGTGCTATCATCCCACGTTTTCATAATTTTTAAAATGGTGGTGTAGGACAAAATTTTGTCTAAATATACATAATGAGGATTATTTTTAATTTTTCAGTGTGAAATTAAAATATATATGTATTTAATAATTTTTTTAATAGTAATATATATATTTAAAAAATGTATGTGTGTCCTGGTGTTTTCTGAGGGGAGGCATATCTTCTGCAAAGTGGAAATTTTAAATATTGGTATCTCCCTTATGGGTATTTTTATTTAAATAAATAAATAAATTTGCCAATACCTTTAAAATGAATGGTTGAACTACAGATCTGAGATAATTCGAAACAAAGGAATAGATTCTTTTTTCCTTCGATAAAAAGAAAAAAAAAAAAAGTTGGGGGAAAACGTATTTTCTAAGACATTTTCCGTAGAGGTAAAATTGATTTTGTTTGGACGTTAAGTGTTATACTTCCCATCACAGGGATGAAAATTGCCTAAATTCATTATGGAAAATAATTTTGGTAGATATTATTTTTTATAAATGATATATGTAATGCGTGGATTTGTATAGAAAAATATAGAAGAAAGTTTTGCGTCGGCTACAAAATACTACTTCACACTTGGATTTTTTTTTTTTTTTTTCCTTTCTTTTTGTACAGCCAGTAAACGAGAATAAGTTATTTTATCAGCTGAAAGTAAAATAATAAAAACTTTGTTTTTTATTTTTAATCTCTTATACCGCAAGAAAAATAATTACGATTACTGAAAATTTGTTGCATAACGAATGTGTGTTATTAGCACACAATGTCATTTACATCGCACTTCGGTTCATTAGCGAAAAGTTGGCAATGTTGACAAAGCTCGGAAGTAGTGCATAACCAATCGGGTGAAAAAACTCCATATTTATGGTTACAGTTTAACTTTCGAAAAGAGATTATACAAAAATAGAGACGAAAATTATTTTTAAAAAATGGAAGACTCTCCCGTTACAGTTATATTTGTAATAAGAGAATAACATGTAGGCAGCATTTGTTAAATAGACGCACATTGAACATGAAATCCGTAAAAGAAATAATCGGTTTAAAAAAAACTAAAACTTTTCGTTTAAATAAGGGCTAAAACCTTTTAGAAATACCCCCCCCCCCCCATATGAAGGCCATAGTACTCAGGATTAAAACCTTTTCGAAGTCAGTTTCATTAACCCATACAGTATATAGACTTTTATTTTCATTTATCCCCAAATTCTTATGTACTTACTGTCATTCACTACGGTATGTTTGTGAATCTCAACATAATTTAATTGTTGCCAATTTTTTTTTTTTTTTTCGGCAGAATAAAAAGAACAAAAACCCACATCTTATACTATTAAGTGAGCAATATTTGTATGTCTATTTCACTGATCTCGAAAACGGTAGTTCGGACAGTCACGAGATTTAACACAAAGGTGCATCCCAAAGGGTCATTGTGCACATCGAAGTCAGATTTTCGAATTTTTGATTAGTTTTTTCTTAATTAATTAAAATGTGAAAATCATAACCTTCTAATTTCTGATAAAAAAAGCCATTTAAATTTTAACATTTTATCCATAATTTAATTGTTGCCAATTTTTTTTTTCGACAAAATAATAATAATAATAATAATAATAATAATAATAATAATAATAAAAACGTACATTTATTTAAAATGAGGAAAATAAATCAGAAAAATTAGAAAATAAATTAGAAATATCACTCGCATCGTTACAAATAATGCACCAAATGAAAGGGAAATTTTTTGTAAATCCGATGCATTAAACAGCTTATCAATCGGATGATTAGTTTTTTCTTAATTAATTAAAATGTGAAAATAAAAACCTTCTAATTTTTGATAAATAAGACATTAAAATTTTAAAATTTTATCCGTAATTTAATTGTTGCCATTTTTTTTTTCGACAAAATAATAATAATAATAATAATAATAATAATAATAAACCGTACACTTATTTAAAATGAGGAAAATAAATCAGAAAGATTAGAAAATAAATTAGAAATATCAGTCGCATCGTTACAAATAAGATAGCAAATGAAAGGGAAATTTTTTTTAAATCCGACGCATTAAACAGCTTATCAATCGGACAATTAGATTTTTTAAAATTAACTAAAGTATGAATTTTAGGTGGCAACAGCAGAAGATTGTATGGAAACCGTTAGGAGAAAAAAAATGAAAAATCTGCTTCACATTAAGTCACATGATTTTTAAAAGGGATTAAAGATTGCAGTTTTCAAATTCTTTTAAATTTTCTCTCACGAACACAAAAATATAATATACAGCCTGTACCCCACAAGACCAACTTGCATTTCAAATTTCATCAATTATTTTGGTTAATAAACAAAAGTTATTATTATTTTTTTTTTTTCAAATTAAGTTTTATTCTATTTTCGAAAAGATTTATGTGATCATAGATATAATAATATATATAGATCTATCATCCCCATATTATCGTGCAAAGATTTTTGATGCCGAAAATAAAGCTTTGGAATCAGCCATTAAGTGGTATTGAAGGAAAAAAAAAAAAAAGAAGAAGAATGAATTTGAAACTATATCTGGGGCTTTTCATTCACCTTTAGTAAATAAATTATTCATGAATTTTATTTGCTAAAACATTCGTGCATATTCCCGTGTGTATTCACTCGGGGAAAGACTGCCATATTTTGGTAAAATCGCCGTCTTTTCCCGAGTGAAAAGGAATCACTTTTTTGTCCCCAATGATCAATCTATATATTATTACTATATCTATGTATGTGATACGATAGATTAATAATTTGGCTTTTAAAAATTTTTTTAAATAGATTATTTAAACTCTATGAACCATATTTTTATTTTATCAGCTTCATTAACAGATCCTGCTGGGCGATTTTTTAAATTTTGGTGTTGAAGTACACGAAATGTTTTTCGACAAGAAGTTTAATATAGCAACAGCCATTTTAATCTAAGTAGCGCATCAAATATATAAAAATATAAATGATTTATTTTTACACAAAATTTACAGAACAAATGCAGTTTTAAAGATAGGAAATTTATTTCAACAAGCACTATTTTAAACCTAAAAAGCATTAAAAATATAAGCAGAATATAAAGGATTCTTATGTGTAAACAAAAAAGAGTCTGATAAAATTATTAGCAAAATAGTCTTCCCCTTTTCATACAAAAAAAAAAAAAAAAAAAAAAATATCCATCGCTAATATGGCGACAAAAATTCAAAAGCCGCCAATGGAGTGACACAATAAAGTTGTGTAACACGATAATGTTTACCTATTT